>OY540847.1:13676337-15023480 GCA_961205895.1 Mythimna pallens | reverse complement strand
CAAACAAAAAACAAACTTTACCCCTTTATACCTAATATTAGTGTTGATTTTCTGATGAAAATATTATGTATTATGGGAGTAATACAAAAAAATACGTTTTTAATTTAATGTTACTCTAAAAACGGTGTTTAAAAAAATACATTTAGCCGAACATAGAACTTCCTACTTTTTGAAGTCGGTTATTTATGCAGTTTAATGCGGATTTTGATGTTCTACTGATCAATAAAAGCACCATTACTATTATAAGAATACATGTCAAGTAATGTAATAGGAAAAATTGTCCGGTACAAATTACACTGAGCCGCATAAAAACTGGGTCGCCAGTAAAAAGTGTGATAGTTGTCTTAAATACATAACATCAATTAATACTAGACTGGCCTGTTGGTCTAGTGGTTAGTGGTCCTGACTGCTATGCCAGAGGTAGTGGGTTCGATACCCACCCAGAACAAATGTTTGTGTGATGAGCACGAATATTTGTTCTGTGTCTGGGTGTAATTTATCTATAATACTCGTATTTATTTATTTATTTTAGGACAACCAACAAAGCATACACCATTATACATGCTAAAGATTCAGTATTCTTATATTATATAGTGTAGCCTAAGTATGTATGTATTAAGAAATATATAAGTATGTTTATCAGTTGTCTAGTACTCATAACACAAGCTCTGCTTAGCTTGAGACTAGACGGCGCTGTGTGATAGTTGTGGAATATTATTATACATAAAAGAAAATACATAACATACACCGAGCCCGAGTCCCGATGACGCGTAATGTTCCACGCGCGCCTCAATGAGATGACTGCAAAACCGTAGGGGCCCAGCAGGGCCGAAGCCTACTGGGGCCATGGGTTGACTTCGAAAGAGAAACCCGGGGTCCTGGAACGCAAAGGCAAAGAGGGAATATAGGCGTGGTTTTAGTAAGTCAAAGTCTGACATACTCTCTCGCTCCACCCTAGAGTGAGAGAAGTCATTGGATGAATTCCCACCTTAAAAAAACAGCTGTACAAATGAAATCTCTTGAGTTTTATATTTAGCAGTACAAACCTTTTCATAATGTATACGACCGCTGTATAATAATAATAATATAGATAAATCTTAATTTGAAAAAGCAGTTTTTCTGTGACCCATTACTGTTGCGGCCCGATGTATTATTATTATTTAGTAAATTCTTTATTGTTCACCTCAAACGGTAAACTTTTACAAAAACAAGGGTACAACAGCCCCCTTAGCCAAGTTACGACTGTTTCGTTTTGATTCTCTTGCGTCGAACGCTTTGAGTCAGCCACGCCTCCGATTCCTTCGTTCTGACCACGTGACTGAGCGTTGAGATGACACACTCAATAAATGGGCCCTCAAAAGTAGTCGCTAGCAAGAAGTGACGTAGCTTGTATTGTTTTTATTATTATGGGCGGGTTGTATTCCACTAGGAGATAAAAAAAGATAATTCTTCCACTATTTTCTGTCATTAACTACACCTGCCCAATTCTATAGGGCCAAACCATCTCCTTCTGGGCTTACCACGTCACCGGTTCTAGCTGTTCGAGATCAAATTAATGGGTGCCATCGTCCAATTCTGCTGCGGCATACATCTGATATGGCCTGCTTAGTTTCATTTTATTTACTATTTATTTAAATTATGTAAACAACACCATTACAGCTATTAACGCCAATGCGATGCTACTCGTCTGTATTAAATTTATAAAAATAAATAACATATAATATACATAAACTATTAAATCATAAAACAGCATAAACATTCATCATAATATTAAATAACCTGTACCTATATTTTCAATGTTATACCTATATTTTTGTTCCGTATGGTGTCCGGACGTAAAGAATAACACCATCCCATTTCTTCCCGAGGGTGTCGTAAAAGGCGACTAAGGGACATACCAGAGAATGGGCAGCAGCATCCTCTGTGCATTACAACAACCAAACTGCGATCGCTAAAAAATTAAATGAAAATCAGATAATATAATGGCCCCTAGTTCATTGCAGCCCGTCTACCCTTGACTCCGGTAGCGGTCAAGGCCACGACGAGGCAAGGGGTACGAAGAATCTCCGGATGGGATCTGGCTACCCATTTATATAAGGTGGACCGATGACTTGGTAACGGTTGCAGGATTCCGATGGATGTGAGACGCACAGGACCGTTCATTGTGGCGACACTTGGGGGAGGCCTGCCCAGCAGTGGACGTCTTTTGGCTGAAATGGTGATGATATTTTCAATGCACTTTAGTGCTGCTTCAGTGAACCTCGGCACTAAGACTAGTTAGTACGACCTGTCCTGTAAATTCATTGTTTTTTGTGCTAAACACCTTATAACTTTGTTTTAGGAAACAGCAAAGGTGTTGGCGTGGCTGCGTTCCTTACCGGAAGATGACAAGTCTATCTCCGAAGAAGTGGACAGACTGATCATTGAGCAGACGACTTGTGAACCTAAGTTCTCGCCTAAACTTTTGTGTAAGTTATACATTTAGTTACTACTTGGGGTAGCGAAGGATATGCGGGAAGAATAAGCCGCGTTTTTACTAGGAGACATCTCGCAGGGACATATCGCCGGACATTTACGTGGTACGTCTCTGAAACTTTGTGGGACAATATCAGTCGATACGCTGGGTAAAAACCACTTCTTGTCATTTCCTAGTACAGACATCTCAGCTGCGTTTTCACTAGGGAACATTGGTTTCGGGACTCAGTTGCTCGACACGAATTTTACGTGACGTCGCATGCGCTACTCGGGCCGCGGAACTCGCCGCTAGTACAATAAGTATACTTCGAATAGAGAAGTTGAGTGTCGCTTCGTGTTGCACAAAATTGCAGTTGGTACCTACTACTGCCGCAGTAGTGAACTCCGTCACTGGGTGATGTGTACAAGCTACTGCAATGCTCATGGCTGGTTAATTTAGGGCCAAATTAAGAATTATATGAGCTGTGTAGCCGGATATACAGCCGTTACAGCAAGCATTACAGCCTCAAGTTTTCAAAAGTTTCATTATCCAGCGGCTATACAGCTATGTGTGCTACTTGAGAATCAAATACCTTGTGGAAATTCTGCAAATATGTTTTTGCCAAATCGCTCAAACAAGCAACTGTTAATCATATTTGATGTCATAATCATCTAACTGTTTATCACCATTAAGTTCCATTAGTTTCTATTTGATTCAACACTATTTTCTTGTCCATAACTCATACTGTAATTTTACAGGATAACAGCATTATAGCTTGTGGATGGCAGGACTTATTCTTTTCGAGCCGATGGACTTAAATATTTTTTTATCTGACCAGTATTAGGCATAATGTGGGATAACATAAATGTAGCCATATTAAAAAAATACAAGCATAAACTTGCTACACCTTTTGCACACCTCTGCAATATGAGCTTCATGCAGGGTATATTTCCTTCCGCTTTCAAAAAAGCTGTAGTATCTCCCATCTTTAAGGCCGGCGACAATTCAAAACTAACCAACTACAGACCAATATCTCTCTTAAGTACTCTCGCAAAAGTCATGGAAAAACTAGCAAACCGGCGACTCATAGAATACCTCGAAAAAAACAACCTGCTATCAGATAAACAATACGGGTTCAGAGCTGGACGTTCTACAAATGATGCGGTTTTAAGGCTTACTACGACAATCACGAACTGTCTGGATAGAGGTGACAAATGCGTCGGCATTTTCCTCGATCTTCAAAAAGCCTTCGACACTGTGTCAATTCCCATCTTGCTGAGCCGATTGGAGGGCGTCGGCGTAAGAGGTGTACCCCAGGATTGGTTTAAGAGCTACCTGTCTGGCCGATACCAAAGAGTCCGCATTGATGGGCAGATGAGTGACGAGGCTATATGCTCTTTCGGTGTTCCCCAGGGTAGTACTTTAGCCCCAACGCTTTTCCTGGTATACATTAACCGACTTTGTGATCTTCCAATCCATCAAGCAGAAATAACTATGTTTGCTGATGACACAGTCCTCCTATTCCACAACACATCTTGGGAGAGCTTGGCACAGGTCAGCCAACGAGGGCTTGCTAGAGTAACAGCTTGGCTCGAAGACAGCCTTCTGTCCATAAATGCAAGTAAAACTAAATACCTGTGCTTTAGTATTTCAAGGTCAGGAAGCCCCAGCTCTGACTTTGAGGTGCCAATCCACTCGTTCCCTTGTAACAGAGGTTCCTGTATTCACGATACGTGTGCTTGCCCTAGGCTTGAAAAAGTGAACAACATAAAATACCTCGGTGTTACTATCGATAAAAACTTGAAGTGGAGTCAACACATCTCAGTCACAGCAAAAAAAACACGCAAACTAATCTTCATTTTCAAAACCCTGAGACAGGTCGCCAATGAGAAACTTTTAATACAAACTTATAAAGCACTGTGTCACTGCATCTTGGGCTATGGTATATGTGCGTGGGGTGGCGCCAGCAAATCCCATATGATACAAATAGAGCGTTCGCAGCGTGCAGTTCTGAAGGTCCTACTGTCACTTAACTTCAGAACTCCTACCAGTTTAGTGTATGAGCAAGCAAGAGTGCTAAGCGTAAGAAAAATATTTATTTACGAGTGTCTACGGAGATATCACCGACTTACGGTCCCCTACTTGACTATTCCAAACCAGCAAACGTATACGGATTCGCTCGGAGGAGGATTTTGTTTCTTTAAAGTCAATATGACTAGCTATGTCTTTTTACCGTAAAGTAATAATGTTTGCATTAGCGCTAAGTCGATTTTTGAACATTTTGTACCCACATTCTTTTAATATAATATATTCTTGTATGCCACACATTTACGACCTACACACAAATCACACTGTCACAAATTACTCAATACACACACCCTTCCTTTTAATTATTAGTAACTCACAAAGTAAGTGTAAATATCTCCTGTATTATAAACAAAAATATAACAATATCCCCAATTCTGTCTCATTGTTGCGTTGTGCGGGAGCGGTGGAGTGCTCGATGTTCTGCGAACTTAATGTTTATATTTGTTTTTTATATAACATAACAATTTACAATGGATAGTAATATTGACGGAATATCGTCGGAACTTGAAGCGCTCCATACAACGCAATCGTATATTTGCGCAACAGATAAATGTGAGACTTTTGTGCGCACAATTAATAGACCCTTTTCAATATTTCATCTGAATATCCGCAGTATTAATAAAAACTTTGATCAACTACAAGCTTTACTCACCTCAATGCATGTCAACTGCGATATAATAGCGCTTTCAGAATGTTGGCTCTCTAAGGTTTCAAGTATTCCTTCTATAGACGGGTACGTATCACGTTTCACCAATTCAACGTCAAACCAAAATGATGGCATCGTGTTATACATTAAGACAGGGCTTGATTGTACTATAAGCGAAGCGGAAGATATCGAAGATTTTAACTGTCTAATATGTAAATTTGGTAAAGAGTTAGCTCTCATAACAGTCTATAGATCACCCTCGGTACATAATATCGACGGTTTTATTAACGGGCTAAACGATGTGTTGGGAACGGTCAAAAGCTATGCCAATGTTTGTATTCTGGGAGACATGAACATTGACATAAAAAACAACAGCTCCGATCGTAGAGCTGGAAACTATTTAAATCTGTTGGCATCTCATGGCCTCTTGCCGACACATGTATATCCCACAAGAGCAGGAAATTGCTTGGATCATGTTTTATTGAAGTCTCGGCTAGATTCTGTCACATTGGTCCTTGAATGTTTTATTACTGATCACTGTCCAACGCTTTTTACAATATCTTTAAAGAAAACACCAATATCATCTGCTGTCCATCGCAATGGAATTAATTATTGTGCAATACGTGACGCTTTAATCCAAGTAGATTTTACGCCTGCATTAAATACATTTGACGCAAACTTTGCTGCAAGTTTTTTTGGTTAGTGTAGTATCGGAAATAATTAAAAACAACACTAGCAGT
This sequence comes from Mythimna pallens, assembly GCA_961205895.1. Taxonomy (NCBI): domain Eukaryota; kingdom Metazoa; phylum Arthropoda; class Insecta; order Lepidoptera; family Noctuidae; genus Mythimna; species Mythimna pallens. Next base: position 15,017,551 of record OY540847.1, on the reverse strand, counting down.
TATAAAGTATCGCGAAGAAAAAGAAATATAAAGCCCTGGATCACGCCGGGGCTGATACGTTGTATTCGTAACCGAGATAGAATGCACATGGCACAAAGAAGGGATCCCACAAATGTTATACTTAAACTATCATACATTAGATACAGAAATTTCATTAATAAACTACTTAAAAAACTCAAAATACAATTTCATAAAAACTTACTTCAAGACGCAAAAAACAATTCGAAGGCTACCTGGGACGCTATTAAAACTATAACAAACTCGAATAAAAAATCATCATCAGCTAAATCGCTTCTTCAAATTAAGGAAAACCCGACTTTGTCAGTAAATGCAGTTAACCATTTCTTCACTAACGTTGGTAAGGAGCTAGCTACACAAGTTCAGCGGAAACCATCTTTTTGCACATCATCTCCCAATGACTCAGTAGTTGCTTCTCAGTGTGATTCGCTAGTTCTGATTCAAACTGACGCTGAAGAAGTGGAGCTTCTCATAAAAAATTTACGTAAGGATTGTGCTGTCGGCTATGATAGTATTTCAGCATTTATTCTACAGTCCTCACTCGATATATTTGTACCTGTTTTGACGCACATCTGCCAACTATCACTTTCTACTGGAGTCTTCCCTGACGTCTTTAAGCGGGCACTTGTGCACCCTATTCATAAGAGTGGCGATGGTGACGTTGTTAGTAATTATAGGCCGATATCGATATTGCCAGCCATGTCTAAAGTTCTTGAAAAACTGCTAAATAATCGACTGACGAACTATCTAGAATCAAAGGATATTATCTCACATAATCAATTTGGTTTTCGGAAAAACAAGTCCACGGAAGATGCAGTCTTATCATTGGTCAACAATATAGTGGACAGTCTTGACAAAAAGGAGAAGTGCCTGGGATTGTTTTTAGACCTCAAAAAGGCCTTTGACACCGTCTCTATTCCGATTCTTATCTCTAAGCTGGAGAGGATTGGCGTCAGAGGAACGGCTCTAAAATTGTTTAAGGACTACCTGACAAATAGGACGCAAGCGGTGAAAATTGGGGATTGCATCAGTGTGGACGAGGGGTTGGTTTTTGGAGTTCCACAGGGGAGCATATTGGGGCCTCCTCTGTTCACAATATATATTAATGACCTGTGTGAGCTAAAATCTCCCAATTGCCAAGTATTTGCTTACGCAGATGACACTGTACTCTTTATTCGCGGTCTCACATGGATTGATGTGAAAGCTGATGCGGAGGCCGCGTTAAGTGGAGCCATGTGCTGGTTATCGCGTAATCTACTGACGCTCAATATTGAAAAAACCAAGTACGTAACTTTTGCACTGAAAAACTCTGTTCTCCCACCTTTGAATGCTTTCTCTATTAAATCCCATACTTGTGATCTAATTTCTAACTGTCGTTGTGTGGAAATATCCCGAGCCACAACTATTAAATACCTTGGCATTAATATTGACCAATTTCTAAACTGGCAGTGTCATATTGATGCCCTGACCTCACGTGTAAGAAAGCTAATCTACGTGTTTAAGCTACTCCGTAATGCCGCTGATTTAGATACCCTTATGTTGGCCTACCTTGCACTATGCCAATCGATACTATGTTACTGCATCACAACATGGGGTGGGGCAGCGAAGACTATAATGCTACCTTTAGAAAGGGCACAAAGAGCTGTTCTTAAGGTCATGTCAAAAAAGACGTTTCGATACCCAACTGCTAAACTTTATAGTGACACGGCTACCCTGACTGTAAGACAGCTCTTTATACAGCAAATAATAATTAAGAAACACACTACTCTAACTTTTGACCCTTCAATTTATAAACGAAAACGCCGATCGGATATAGTCTGTCCCCCATTCAGACACAGAACAAAAATGGCTAAAAGGCATTATAAAGTTATTAGCGGTTTTTTGTACAATAGAATTAATAAAATTTTAAACTTGTACCCATTAAGAAAAATGGAGGCAAAAAGGAAATTGAAATCTTGGCTTAATAAACTGGATTATACTGACACTGAGAATCTCCTTAAATAACATATTTAATTGATCCCTTTTAAAAAATTTAATTCCCCCAGATAATAGCCTAATTTAATTAATTTTTATCTGTCATATTATTTTACATAAACACACTTACAACAGTACACCTACTACCACCCACTCTCTCACACACAGCACATTGACACACTCCTACACGTCGTGAATGTGGCACATTCGCACTTTTAATTTTTAGTTCGTAATTGTTATGGATTCCCTATATACAGGCATACCTAGATGGGGAATCCAGTGATTCAGAAACTTTTTACTACAGACGGTTAGTTTAATGATCCTAGTGAGGTGATGGAGCATCCCCTAGTGTCCGTAATACAGGTTAACTCCTAGCACGGGACTGGGTCTTGCTTCGTTATCCGCTGTAGTCTTTTATCCGTCACTCTTGATGTAGTATTAAGTTAATTTGTACTTTGGTTTTATTACAATAAAAAGATTTATTATTATTATTATTATTATTTTATATACATATTTTGTACATTTTTAAATATTTCTTAATACATATAAAAAAAAAACATTTAAAAATATAAAAAATAGTAGCCCATCGGCATCGGGAACAGGGTCCATGCTACCGGTGGTCAGGGCTCCTGAGAGAGGAATCTCCTAACAATACGCGCCGTGTCCAGGAGAACTGCTTTCTGAATCAGGCCCTTGATCCAGCTGCCTAACGAGAGCCTCCGCAGATGTTGTTCGAGGCTCTTAGCTATTAAGCCATTGGCCGTTACGACTATCGGCACAATGATTGCTTTATCCACTTCCCACATGTCGACAACCTCGCGAGCTAAGTCAAGATATTTAGTTTGTTTATCTTTCTCAGCTTTCACGAGGTTCTCGTCATGAGGGACCGCTATATCAACAATCATTGTGCGACGCTCTAGTCGATCTATCACCACTATGTCAGGCTTATTGGCAACAATAGTCCTGTCAGTGATGATAGATCGATCCCAATACAATGTGACGCTGCCATTTTCGAGAACTGGGTCGGGCACGTACCTATAGTACGGTACTTCTGATTCCACAAGATTGTATTTGAGAGCAAGTTGCTGGTGAATAATCCTGGCTACAAGGTTGTGTCTATGCAAATAGTCTCCGTTAGCTAAATGAGAACATCCAGAAATAATGTGTCGGATTGATTCTCCGGGTCGGTGGCATGCCCGACAGATGTCAACCGTACCGTCCTTCACAATGTATTTCCGGTAGTTGTTCGTCATCATAACTTCGTCCATAATTGCAAAGACAAAACCTTCGGTTTCTCCAAAGAGATCACCAAAGCGCAGCCAGGATACGGACGCTAAAAGATCTACATCGGGCCCATGTAAGGCCCGGTAAAAACGCCCGTGAAGCTCCTTGCCCTGCCATACTGCCCTGCGTTCATTAGTATCCATTACTGTAGGTTTGCGCCAGTTCTCGTTAGCCAAGGAGAGCGGGGTGAGGCCTTTGTCTACCGCAACCACATCTCGGTGCATCCCCACGTCGGTTTTCAGGAAGTGTTCCCTGAGACTGCATATCTCACGGTTGTGCAGGGTCTTAGCATTTAAGAAACCACGACCCCCGCACTTCCGCGGGATATACAGCCTCATCACCGATGACCGTGGGTGATACATCCGATTTGCGGTAAGTAGTGAGCGGACCCTCCTATCCAGGGCGTCGAGTTCTGTCTGAGTCCATTTGAGTATGCCGAAAGAGTACATCAAAACCGGCATGACCCAACCATTGAAGGCGCGCACCTTGTTCCCGCCTGATAAAAGACTATTCAACACTTTATTCAGGCGGCCAAAGAAGCGCTCCCTCAACGATTGTTTCATGTCAGCGGCATTGATGCCTAACGCTTCCGACATACCCAAATACTTGTAAGTTTCGGTTGAGCAGAGGGATCTAATGTATATGGAATCCGAGAGTTGGGTACCCACGGATTCCATAATCTCTCCTCGCTTTACATGCATGACTGCACATTTGTCCAAACCAAATTCCATCCTGATGGCACTGCTGAAGGTTTCAGTTACCTTCAGTAGCTCCATCAGTTGCAAGTTGTTGGAGGCAAAAAGTTTCAGATCATCCATGTAAAGAAGGTGAGATATAACCTGACCACCTCTTCTCAACCGGTAGCCCAAGCCAGAACCCTCCAGCAGTGTGCTGAGGGGGTTCAAAGCTAGGCAAAACCACAGTGGACTCAGACTGTCGCCCTGGAATATGCCACGCTCGATCCTTATCGGTTCGCTGCTCTCTCGGATTTGTCGACATCCTGGATAGTGAAGGGCCGTCCTCCACTGCCCCATACACGACATCAGGAAGGTGCGAAGAGTTGCATCAACTTTATACAGCTCCAGCACCCTCATGAGCCATGTATGTGGAACTGAGTCATAGGCCTTCTTATAATCTATCCAACATGTCGACAGATCTCTTCGAGAACGACGAACCTGTTGGCTAATGGCAACATCAATGAGGAGCAGCTCCTTAGTACCACGGGACCCGTTCCTACATCCATTCTGAGAAGCAGACATGATGGAGTTTGTCTCAATATGACTATTAATTTTGGCTCTCAGAATAGATGTAAGAACTTTATAGACCGTCGGTAAGCACGTGATCGGTCTATAATTTTTAGGCTCCGCAGTACTACCCGATTTGTGGAGCAGGTGGGTTATTCCTGTCGTAAGGAACTGGGGCAGCGACCCTGACTCTAAGGCAGATTGGAATTGGGTTGCCAAGCGAGCATGCGATCTTTGAAACCATTTAAGCCAGAAGTTGTGCAGCCCGTCCGGCCCTGGAGATTTCCAATTAGGCAACGGACGGACTGCACGCGCTACGTCTTGGGGACTGATGGTAATTGGCCCCATTTCTGGTATAAGATCGCACGTTCGCTCGATCTCCCGAGTCCAATCACCCTCGGTGTGACTGACAGGCACCGACCAGATGCTGCGCCAAAATGAACACATGGCATCATCATCCGGTAGGCGCGTATCAATCACACCTTGGTCCGGTCGCTCCCAAGCCCTATACACCCACCTTTCGTTTCTTTGGAACGTGTGATTCTGGGTGTACCGCTCCACTCGCCGCTTGTACCGTCGAATACGGTTTGCCCATGCATAGACCTTCTGCTTCAGGAAGTCGATACGCTCTGTGATGTGGGGTAGATAATCTCGAGGACTAATATCTGTCCCCGAGAACGCCCGCCTCACAAAGCGCATCACCCTAGGGCGAGAGTTGCCCTCCCTGAAGCAGATAAGCTTGCCTATGAGTGCTCTGGCCTCACCGATACGGCGCTCGATCCTGCACTGCCAAGCTGGTACAGCTGGTCGTGGTCGTGTAACTCGGTCACTGTTAGGAAACTTGACTCGAGCTACACGACATGCCGCTACAGCAGCACAATACAAGATCGAGTGGGTATCAGTAAGGTCTTCGCTGCTATCAAAACAATTTGATAGCTGCGAATCCAGAGCACACACCAGCGCCCTATTTTTCTTATGCATGGGCAAACGAGGTAATCTAGGTCTAAGCTCAGCCGGTGTGAAGCGGTGCTCCCGGAATGCATCCTCCAAAGCGCTCCTCAAACGTACATTGCACTGGGTACTCACGGATATAGCCCCGTCATCATCATCCTCTCCAACGTAGTCGGGTCGCGGTGAAACATTGGGCTGCAGTTGCACCGCGGCCTGTGGCGAAGACGGTGAGACACGGCTACTCCGTGATTCGAGGCGAAGTCTATCAAGTACGGCATCATCCAGCATACGGTTACGCTGGATGACCCGCACCTGATCCGATAGTCGTTGGGCCGAAACGTTGACAGCTGGCTCAAGCACCTGAAACAGAGAGAGCATCCGACCACGGTACGCAGTCAGGTTACTTCCCCCCTCAGTAGCCCCAAAGTATGAGCGCATGACATTTTCGTTAATGGATTGTGTCCATCGCATGCGCTGCACACTTCCACCGGCAGCGGGGACCCTATCAGAGGCCGGTGGGCCTCGAGGTCCTAAGCTGGCCGGGGGTCGGCCTCTTCCTCGCCGACGCGCAGGTGGTGGTGTCGTCGGCGGCGAGAAGTATTCGTCGCTCGAGCTCGACGCAACTGCAGCGACCGGAATCTCTGGACTCACGGTCGGCGCTGGTCCCGGCGGCTGCGAGGCGGAGCTGAGCGACGAACCCGAAGATGTTGGGTGTGTGTTTATTTGCTTTGCCCGGCTTCTAGTCAGCATATTCGTTTGTCATATTTCAGTATGTTTTGTAATTTTCGGATGTTATTATTGCATATGTATTTTGGTATATTTGGATAGATACGTATTTTTCGTTGTTTTATTTAGTCTTATTTGCACTATTGTTAGCATGATTTAATATATTAAATAAAATTGAAAAAATATCGGAAAAAATATGACTGACAGCTTGACAGGCGGGCCACAGATTATTATTATTATTATTATTATTCAAAATAAAAGATCAGACAGATATCCTGCTCCACGAGTAAGGAGTCAATTTGCCCGAAAGCACTATATCAGCTTAGCGCCTCGCCTCTACACCAAAATTAGCCAGTACAAACCAGTCAAGCATGTGAGTAACTTCCAGATAAAAAAGGAAATATTACCTTGGCTGGAAAACTATAGCTACGATGACACTGAAACCATAATCAGTAATCTAACCTAGTGACTGACACAATTATTACACATGCATACCTTAATCTCACCACACACACACACACACACACACATACAGACACATACACATGCACACACACACAACACTACCGCTATTCCTTATAAACTTTGTTGTAATTTATTTTTCAGTGAGTTTTTGGCAATTACCTTAATTTTTTTTATTATTATTATTTTTCTGTAATTTATTTCTTTTGACGCACAGTTTACACATTTCGGATCATTGTAATCGGAGATACCTCAACCCCTGTCATACAGGTTGTCCTAGTTCAGGGGCTGAGACCACACTGATGTAATGTACTTTGAAGTTTTGGGAATAAATAAATTATTATTAAATTATTATTATTAAATGTTGGTACAATGCGTTCCAAATAAGAATAGGATCGATTGCCATGTTTTGACGTCACGTCATACTGTCAAATCGCAAGAATTTGAACAAAAATTGATGAACTCAGAGATGAGCAAAATTGAAGAACTGGATTCTGATTAAACTCTTTTCGTTCACAGTTCGTAAATAAATTGAATTTTAAAATTTCTTGTTTTGCTCTGCATAGCAGCAGGTGACGCATGTCCTGTGAAGCGGCTCCACACTGGCACTGTTTGAGATGGGTTGAGGAAACTCCATTTAGCTAGATTATTTGTGCATCGGCCAACCTGGTCCGCAGTCAGTTAAGAGATTTCCAGATTTAACACTGCGGTTCGCGTTCTGATGGGGTGATGAAGTGTGAAAGGGTCGGGCGTTTCTGCGCATTTCTCCCTCGCATAAGTGTTAACTATCATCCCGCCAGCTTCAGATTTCTCTTTGACAGTTTTGTATATTTTATAAGGATAAACTGCCCTGTGAAACAATAGATTTCAGACGATACCAAATAACAACAAACAACTCATTTTAGACGCGGAAATTGGAATAGGCTCGAGTTGGTATTCGTCATTTACTTCCTTCTTTTAACTCATTGCCATAAAAATTAACTGTGTGTTTTGAAGAATGTCTTTATACGACATCAAAGGAGTCGCCTGTGGGAATGGCGACATTGCTCTGCATCACGTGCTTGTCATCATCATCATCATTTCAGCCGAAATACGTCCAAGTCCAGGCTCCCCCAAGTGTCGCCATAATGACCAGTCTTGTGCGTCTCGCATCCATTGGATTCCCGTCGTGCTCGTCGTCCGCGAGTCCACGCCTATGTTGGTCGGAGATTGCCCTTCAACTCCCGACATCCGAGGCGTCTCCTGCGGCAGCTGCTGGGGCGTAAGGATGTCCGTTCCATCACGGTTCCGGCCATATCCTTCGGTTGTATTACTGCTTCGCACAGGGATGCGACCGCTACCCATTGCCTCTCGCTCCGGACCAGAACTTGAACGAAGGCCATTGCCACCACCGATCGCCTCCATGAGGACACGGCAGTGCTCCGTCCGAGCGGGACAGACTTCCTATTTTATTTGGTTTGTAAATTATTAGATGCGTTATATGCACTGGTAGGGCGGGGTGTTTCTCTTAAGGACAAAATACCTAAGTAATAAATCTGTAAGGGAAAGCTTCAAGGTAACCCCCATAACCCATATTCTGAAGCTATACAGCGACGGTACGGCCACGTTATAAGAAGGCCAGAAGACAAGAAGACAGACAGAAAGTGCCTCTCCATCACTACAAGAAAAATGGGAAGAGTAAGGCCCCAAACAACTTGGAGCCCAAGTCTGCTATTTTTATAAATTTGTCATTCCAACACGACCCATTGTCATTTTGCTAAAAGTTCGTAATCTGCTAATTCATAATGATCGATCATTGATCGGCCAATGGTCTTGTGGTAGGAAGACAATATCGAGCTCACTAAAAGCAATGATTGCACAATGACGTTCTAATGGTAAGTCACTGATCAATGAAACTGTCAAAATTTTAGCAGATTACCGCATACCTACGTCAGACATTCATTTGTCATTATGTACGAAATTACCATTCTATGCCATTTCTTTCAATGGAGTATCAGTGGTTGACCATTGGAAATTCATAATGACACCATTATATTAGTAGATTAAAAAACTTGTGATAATCAACAATTATGAAATCAATGATAGACCATTCTGACACTATTATAATAGCAGATTTAAGGCATTGGTTGACAAATGTTCTCAACGACATGAAAGTATTGGGACTACGCGAACAAGACGTTCGAGATAGGCATAAATGGCGTCGTATGATTGGGAAAGCCGACCCCGCGTTACGGAATAAAGGCGAGGCAGTATTTGCAGAAAGAGTAAATTATAAAGTAACTTCTGACGCTTTGAATGAAGCCAGAAAACGGTTTTCAGACTTTTACTAGCTAAAAGCCAATGTACCTCTAGTTGCCCTTAGCAATCCCGCAGCCGGTGACAACTTATGAAAGCTAGGTTACGTCATGTGGCATTTCAGAATCGAGACACAGCTTCTATAAACGGAATCTAAACGGTAAACAAACAAAAAAACATTCACGTGTTCTTATTAAGAGTACCGCCACCAATATAATTGATCACGGACTGTTTGACCCGACCTCTTTATAAAGCGTGGTGACCAAAATGTCCTTGATTCTTGACCAGCTACCATCACTCTCAATTCTGGCAGCCATTTAATTCGCTTCTGTCATTTTGCATGTGTTAGATGTCAATTGGTAACGTTTTGTTTGGGGTTAAACATGGCGGGCGGTGTCAATCGCCTTACGTTTATGTGTTCCTGGTACTTGTAATTGTTATTTTTAAATAATAGAGTTTTTTTTGTTGTTGTCGTTTAACTTTTTAACCGCCTACATTTGGCAATAAATAATTTATTATTATATTATATGTCCGGCAAAATACTCTCGCATACATCGCGCCAGGGTCGCACGTCTACGACCAAATACTCCATCTCGTCAGATCTTCAGTCACATACGGGGATTGAAGAGCTAAACAAGATGGAGTATCTAGTCGTTAACACACGACCCTGGCGAATAGGACACGAAAACACTAGTCGGACCTATCCGATGCTATTCGTTAACCTTTTGAATACCGTAATTTAATAGAAAGACAATGAGCAAGCGAACGCCGACGTTTACTTGGGGTTTATTGTAGGGTAATTGTTTGTAATTTTTTTAATACACTATCTCGAACCCCCGCCCCCTATAACCACTACGCTACGCTTTTAGGTACGCACTTTACTGTTGTTCGCATTAGTGCGGAAAAGTCCGCGAACTCGCCTCCGCCACAATTTATTTTATTTATCGTATCAGGCCGGGCGCTAAGCGATCTTCACGTGACAAAACCCCGTTTATTTATATCTTCGTGAGTGCATTGAAAAACTTCATTTGATACACGTGTTAAGTCACTGCAATACTCGGCTCCATAACACACTGACTTCCGAAGAATTCCACCTTGGTCCAATGACAAACTGGGCTTTCTCCACTTGTATCAAAATGTGCTTTTGTCGTTAAAGTCGCAAGAGCAGATGTCACGAATCTGGCGATTGTTATGATTTTAAGGTTTTTCTAGGTTGCTTTTAAAACCCTGCTACAATTTTTTTATTCTTTCTTACTTTATGTAGGATCGGCTCTCCTAATCGTGTGACCTGTGCTTGTGGCGCTAGGACAATCTGGCCGGGTGGTCGGGTCGAGCAGTTCTCCCTCTATTAGGAGTTTCGTTATGCAGGATTGCAATCGCACGCGGCGGAATAGATGAAGCGGTCGGCAACACGCTCTCTGTCTCAGTTCTAGTAAATGACGGTTTAAATGAAAAAAAAAGGATAGAAGTATGTATAGAAAAGTGCAATTCGGTGCGGCCCAGGGGCGCCGACTCCGTGGGTGCTCGGGGGCTCAAGCACCTATAAGAAATAAACAGTGGATGCCGAGCACCCCTGAGAATAGACATCAAGAAACAAATCAGTAATCGCCTCTAAGTTTACGTATAAAATATAATATTTCTTGATAATAAAAACTAGTTTCATTTTTATATAATAATGGTTTCATTTTATATTTTTATCAAACATAATTAGTAATTAAGTACCTATGCAGTTTGTAAGTAGGGCATTTATTTATTTGTCGGTCGATCAGTGTGCATTTCTCTTCTCACCTTGCCTTTTCAAAAGAGTGAATGGGTCATAATACACATCGCGGGTCCAGTGAGGGTTGGTCGACATCACATGTCTTCGAATGTTTGGTTCAAGAATTTTGCAGCTCCCTTACTAGATTATCCTTCGTCCAGTAACCGTCCGGATCGAGTCATCGACAGCGCGTAGTGTTCCACGCGCGCCTCAAGGAGATGTCAGCAAAACCGTAGGGGCCCAGAAGGACCGAAGTCTACTTCCTACTTCTTTTTGCTTCGGTCCTGCTGGGCCCTAGTTTTTTGGCCCCAGTGGGCCATGGGTTCGCTTCTGATAGGAAAAGAAAATCCGAGGTCCTGGAACGCGGCAAAGAAGGCACATTTACGGGTGGGTTTTAGTCAGTAAAAGTCTGCTTCGCTCCTCCCTAGTGAGAGACCTCATTGGATGATTTCCCACCTAAAAAAAAAGAACTCTATTATCTACCTACTCCCTACTAATCAGTATCCTTCACAAGAACAATGTCTAATTAATTCAGTATTTGAGCGAGGGTGAATTAAAATTGAGCATATTTAAATTAATTTCCAACCCTTTTGGATAAATTCACCAATGTTGATACGAAGCCTTTACAAATAAGTACCTAAGTAGGTACTGTAGAGACTGGGTTGATCCCAGTAGAATATGGTGTGTATGAAAAGAAACTCCGTTCAGCAACATTTGATACTTATATTTTCGAGCCGAAAAATAAGCAAACCTTTCCATTATTTCCTATAAGTAATTATATGCTAGGGCTGAAAAGTTAAGCTTTATAGGTAAAACATTCGATTTCCACTCATATACTCAAGAGTCTAAAGTCCTTTTTTCTCCAACAGTTGCCGACAAGACTGCTGTCAAAGCGTTCTGGGTGGCGCTGATAGTGAACCTGACCCGTGAGTTCTGCGGCTGCATCGCCGTCCTCGTCTATGCCAGCCACATCTTCGGTGAGGCCAGCAAGGACCCTAACACCCGCATTGCCTTGTCGCCGAACAAACAGTCGATTTTGCTCGCTGCTGTTCAGATCGTTGGGTCGTTTTTGGCGTGTCAACTTGTTGATAGAGCTGGGAGGAAGGTAAGATTTCAATTTTATTGTTCTATTCATGTTTCTATTTTTTGTTTTCACCGATAGTATTAGCAATAAGTGATATATATATATATATAATAAGTGATGACCAGTGCGTGTTGCCAGTGATGACATATGGTTCCGAAACGTGGTCGCTCACAATAGGCCTCATCAGAAGGCTTAAAGTCACCCAAAGGGCAATGGAAAGGGCTATGCTCGGAGTTTCCTTGCGTAATCAAATCAGAAATGAAGATATCCGCAGGAGAACCAAGGTTGACGACATAACACGAAGAATCGCCAAACTTAAGTGGCAATGGGCAGGGCACATTGCTCGCAGATCAGGTGGCCGTTGGGGCCGAAAGGTTCTGGAGTGGTGACCACGTACCGGAAAACGCAATGTTGGAAGGCCCGCTACAAGGTGGACCGATGACCTGGTGAAGGTTGCGGGAATCCGATAGATGCGAGACGCACAGGACCGTTCATTGTGACGACATTTAGGGGAGGCCTATGGACAGCAGTAGACGTCTATCGGCTAAAATGATGATGATGATTAGCTTGAGGTACAGCTTTGTACCTAATACTACTTTCTCTGTAATTAGCAGACACAGCAGTCGCTTTTATCGACACTAGAACTAAGTACTTACAGTAGGTACCTATGCAATATGTACAAAACGACCTACGTCAACAACTTAGACAGCGTACAGCTAAGGAGTGGAATTCCTTACCGGAGTCTGTGTTTCCTGATGGGTACAACCCGGGAATCTTTAAGTCAAGAGTGAATAGGTTATTTCTAGGTAAGCGCGCTCCGCATCGTCGACCGCATCGTCGCTTTCCATCAGGTGAGATAGTGGTCAAGCGCCAACTTATCAAGAATAAAAAAAGACAGGGTTATATTGTGCGCTTAAAACAGTCTAGGTTTTTCGTAATAAACATTGCTGAACATTAGAAATTACTCCTGTATCGTAAAATGGGCGGTCTCACTAACATATAATTTCACATAAACGACACCCAGACCCAGAATATCTATATGTAGGGCATACACGGTGCGTGATGTTCCACACGCGCCTCATAGAGATGTCAGCTAAAACGTAGGGGCCCAGCAGGGCCAAAGCCAACTGGGACCATGGGTTGACTTCCGAAAGGGAAACCCGGGGTCCTGGAATGCTAGGCAAAGAAGGAATATAGGTGTGGTTTTAGTCAGTAAAAGTCTGACATGACCTTGCGTTCCACCCTAGGGCAGGAGAAGTCATTGGATGATATCCCACCTAATAAAAATATTCTTTTATTTACTACCATAGTACATATTATTTGAGTTTTGCTCGAATTAAAGATTTATTATTATCTCTATATTTCTCTTATTTTACATTTTTAAATATTTCTTAAAAAAAAAAAAAACATTTATTAATAATATAAAAATTAGCAGTCCGCCGGTGTCGGGAGCAGGGTCCAAGCTACCGGTGATTAAGGCTCCAGAGACAGAAACCTCCTCACAATGCGAGCCGTATCAAGGAGTACACCTTCTGTATCAGGCCCTTGTTCCAGCCGCGCAACGACAGCTTCGACAGATGGTTTTCGAAGTTTTTATTATTATTATTATTAAAACAGCAACTGAAGTGGGTACTTAACACTACTAAGGCCATGAGGAAAAGTATGAAAAGGATACTCGTGGTTCTAGAACCCAAAAGGTAACTGAGGGAACATAGCTGTTTATGAGGCTGAATATAATTGCTGAATCAAAACCGAGATGAGGTATCATTATTTTGATTACTGCTCTTGTAGGTCATAAAACCTTTCAAACGTCTGTAAAACCTGACAATTACAAACACAATAAAACACAAATGCGAGTCGGACTCGCGCACTGAGGGTTCTGTACAAACTTACCTATGAAAACAGTTCGATTCCCGAATGGAGACTCGAAGATTTTTCCAAATCGCAAAAAAGTTTTTTTTTTTTGTCACGTAACAACAAATTTACAGTTTTCAGATTTTTTCATATACTTGCGCTATGAGACCTTGCTTCATACCAAATTTTAGGATTCTAGGTTAACGGGAAGTACCCTATGAATTTTGATTCTCTTGAAAGTGTCGAAATACACGTTTTATGCCACATACACGGCCGTATCTTTTTTTTTCGTTAACTTAGAAGTTTGATTTTTTCACAGCTTCAAGGGACCGCAGACTTGAGTATAATAATATGGTTTTAATTTCAACTCGATACCTCCACGCGTTCCCGAGATAAAGGGTCTTGACATACAGACAGACAGACGGACAACAAAGTGATCCTATAAGGACTCTGTTTTTTTTTTCTATTGAGGTACGTAACCCTAAAAAACTACCTTCCACTGGTATTTAAGTACTTAGAGCCCCATAGACACTAGTGCAGCGTTCCCATTTGGTGGGTCGCAATTTTTTTCTGCGGTCCCTTGAAGCCCCCTTAGTGCTGCAGTGTGCAGTGTTTCCCTTACACAAGTCGGACTTGCGCACTAAGGGTTATTGCCCGGTTTTTTAGAAAAGAACTCGGATTTCTGGTAAAAAAAAATAGAGAATCTAAACGTCAAACCATTTTCGTTCCTACTGAATTTCGTAAACGAATGGAACCATGGTAGGAAACCCGCGAAATTTCGATCGAAACTTCGTATTACGGAGAGATTAGACGTCCAGCTGCGACATCGAAATATTAGCAAAGTTTGAGAAACACTGCACTAGTGGAAAACGCCAAGAAAAGCTAATAATACCTCATGATTAAAACTCTAACGCATTATGTCAGCCTGGTACGCGGTAACTAATAATTTTAGTTAATAACTCTGTTATCTAAGTACTAGGTCTTATAGTATTAGCAGCGTGATATACTTTAGCTTGTTATGTTGTTAAGAACGTATAAATTTTCCTGGTAAACCAGGTATTTATAAAATTTTGTAACATCATGTCTTGACGCAAATTCTAATGGGATGAGATGACGGTTTGAGACAGAGTTTAGTATCGAAAGGAAAGGAAAAAAATCCACTATGTACTTAGAACGGGATGGAAAATCATGAAATAAGTTCACTCGGTCTGGGTGGAGCGAGAGGGATTGTCATATTTTGCTGAATAAAACCGACCCTTCCTTCTTCCTTTAGTTGCCCTACTGTTGAAGGGGTTTGACCCCTTTGAGTTCCACCAAGAGTTGTAGGTCGCGGGTTCAAACCCAGCCAGGCGCATTACGTTGTGTAATTTATTTCATCACCATTGCTCTCAAAACGGTGAAGGAAAACATCGTGAGGAAACCGGCATGTCCTAGAACCAAAAATTCAAAGACATGCGACATTCACCAACCCGCACTGGGCCCGCTAGGTGGATTACGGTCCATTCCCTCTCTAGAGAGGAGGCCTGGTGGAATTCAAAGGGGTCAAACCCCTTTGAGTTCGACCAACAGTGAACGAGCGGGCCACTGCCCCGCCTAAAACCCTTCGGTAGCTACGCTAGTGCCTACAGGCTTTTTTTTTCGGTGGGAAATAGTACCTACATTATGATATAAGTGTGTAATGTTAGCGATTACCGTCGAGGCGGTATTTAGACCCGAGCCGTGGCGAGGGTCTTAAGAAAGCCAAGAACGGTAATCATGAATTACTCAAGTGTGTCATATGACGTTTTTCAATATATTTGTGAAGAAAGCAACAGTAAAAATAGTAAAATTTTCTGTGACATGGCGGTAAAAATCTGTTTTGCGCAACATTATTTTTTTTTTCATCATACTGCCTAGTCTTACATTTATGTTTTCTTGTTGCGTGAAAAGTTTTTACGATAATGTCTTTCGTAGTGACCATAGAATACGGATGTAACATTTTCTAATGATTGTGTAGTATTTAATTTTATTTAATTATTAATACAGCCACTGAACTTCACTGGAATAAAAAAATCACGCCAAAAACCGCGCGCATCTTAAAATGGCGGCCATAGACCACCAAAAAAAAAACAAATTTTATTTGAATGTACGATTTATTTACTAAATGTTTTTTATTAAATAAATCGTTTGTACAAGTTAAATTTGTCCATTTTAACTTATTATAAATTGGATGAAATAAGACACTAATTTATATCCTACGAGTATTTATTGAACGCAAAAACTTAATAGGAATTTTATTCGAATTCAAAATTTGTTTTGCCAACAAAGAGGTTGAACAAAAAGGTTTTAACTACATTATAGCACTAGTGCGTAATGGTAACGAGTGCCATTATATACCTAAGTGCAGTGCAATAAGAGTCACTTTCTGAGCAAGTGTGTTGTAAATCATTTTATGACATCCCCCGCTCTCAGGCGGGCCGGGAGATAGTGTCAGACTATTACTGACTAAAAACCCACTCCTGTCCGTTGCCTTTCGTACCAGGGCCGAGTTTTCCTTTTAGAATCAGACCCTTGGCCCCAGTAGGCTTCGACCCTGCTGTGCCCTTACAGTTGCTGACAGTGCCTACAGGCTACAGTAGGTTAGACAAGGTACTGCATTTTATTTTGATATTTACTAACGTTTATTTCTCCTTTTTTCCAGCCTCTCCTGGCAGTAACAAGCGTGGTAGCGGGCTTTAGCATGTGTCTCCTCGGCGTCTGGTTCTACCTACAAAGCATTGGAGTTTTCTTGCCCGGCTGGGTGCCGATCGTCGCGCTATGTGTCTGCATATTCGCTGATGCATCGGGATTGCAACCTCTGCCGTTTGTTATCATGACTGAGATGTTCAACTTCCAGGTGAGTTTGGGTTTATAGTAATAATGTGATTTGTTTAATCAGATGACTGAGACCCATATAGAACTTACAGACAAGTAAAGTAAGCAGGGACGATGTCCGCTTCACTAATTTCTTTCTACATGAGACGATCCAATCGCAATCGTGTCTATTGGTTATGGCACTCTAGATGCTGTGGCTTCCACGCAGCCGACTGATGAATGATGCGTCTTTTTGCGCCAGATAGGCACATGCAAAGCGCGATCTGTGTGTACTTGAGCAAACATTGCTGATGTGCTAAAGAAACGTGGAAGCCGCGACAGCGCCCTGAACGTGTTGTTAAATTGTAGGTACCCACAGAGTATACAGCATCTTATTTTTTTATGCAGCTAGGTACTTTGGTTTTATGAAAGCCTAGTAGATACATATTAAAGGCATTACTTTTGTGTGAAGTTGGCCAATGTTCAGTAGGTATGGTGAGGGGGGCTGCAATACGTAGAAAAGTTTGTTCTCATAGATGCTTGATGATTCGAAGATGTTAATGGTAACTAAACCTCATTACTAAGATTAAAATACGTACCTAGTCATAGGAAAATATGCCACCCACTATCACCAAGACAATTATCTACTTTATTTATTTAATAAGGTTCACCTATAGCAAATAATTCTATAGTTACCTACCTACTCACACATAAAAACAAATCATAAGTACAGTTCTAATATACATGCCAATCACGGGTAAACACAACATTTACAGTAGGTACACATGCCAGTTTACCACTTAGTTGCTAACTTAAGGTTTTTATACAATTGTGACACAAAACGAAAAACATAGGACAATAAAAGAAACACGAGAGAAAAATAAAATAAAAATAAAAACAGAACAAACAGAGACTACTTGCAGATTATGAAATGAGATGACTGATTCTCAAGATATTGGTAGATCTTAAGACAGCTGAACCTTTTGAAAACTAGGTCCTATTTGCATTGGAAGTAAGCAGGAAGCTAAATTTTTATAGACTTGAGAACCCAATATTTGACCAATACACTGAATATTTTGTAAAAAAAAAACAGTATAATTTTTGTTTTCGGAGTTAGTAAAAGGTTTCTCCTTCATACCTTTTAGAGGTAGGTAAGTATGAGGAACGGAGTGTAACCACATGCCTCCGGTAAAAAGGGAGGATACTCCGACCAGACGGGTCGTATGTCTGATTGCAACTGGCCGATATATGATTTCGGGCTGTTGTATAAGTTCAAATTGCGCGGAGAACTGTAATTGCACAATGCAGGATTTCGACTTTTTAGTTCATAACTGACTCCATAGATGTCGCTACAACATAATCGAACTGTTTTTTTGTTCCCAGCTCCGAGGCACAGTAGCGACTCTCATCATGGCGATATCACTGGGAACTGACTTCGCACTCCTCAAACTATTCGCACCCCTAAACGTCTGGATAGGCTACTACTCCACTTTCTGGATGTTCAGTATCATCTGCCTCTCAAACGTGTTCTACCTCATCTTCTGCGTTCCTGAGACGAAAATGAGGAGTCTAGAAGATATTTACGCCGATTTAGAAGGTAAAAAGAGGAAAAAGAAGGACGTCGAAGATGTTGTGGAGACAAATCACGTTTAGGTTATGTTCCTATAGCAGAATATTGATCAAATCTGTAAATATTAACCATATAGGTAGGTGTCAGCCATTTTGTGTGAAAGCCAATTGTAAAAATAAAATGGCGAATTGAAAGAACTTATATGATTTGTCTTCTTCCGATGACTTGTGTGTAGAAAATTATAATTATGTACTTGAATTATATTTTATTTTTAGGAAGGTAGGTAGGGATTAGTTAAATATTATGGACGTACCTAATTTATAAGATTTACAAAGAAAAATTCATAATTGTCATATTTAAATAATCGTGAAAGACAAATAAGTGTTAAGTATGGGCCATATACAGGATTTTCAAAACAAATTTCATTGTTGATTTGCTAGATTTTTGTAGAATCTCTACTAAATTCAGTATTACTATTCTTTGTCTCTTAGGGCCGACGCTGCGTTAAGCGGGCGCTCTCGCGGTCCCATACAAGTGCTCCGTCGCGGCTCGCCGCGCTCTTTTTGCTACGTAATAATACATTAAAATTCTCTATCGACACAATTACACGCATACCGTTAAAGTAGAACTAGCGACACTGCGCAGGTAATAATCCGGCTACCGCTACGGGGACCGCCGCACACGATAAACGCGCGACGGGTGACCTCGTGGACGCCCGCTTAGCGCAGCGTTGGCCCTTAGATAATTTTGAGAAAATATTTTTAACGGCAAATTTCATGTCATTCCTTGTTGCCAAATTAAAATATTATTAGTTTTTATAATTAAGATTAGGTACTGGCCACATTGTCTATTTCTAGTCACCGATATAATCTGTTCAATCCAAGTGTAACTTCATTTACCTATTTACTTAATATTATTGGCGTCAGTGTTTTTTTTTTCATGAATCAGCAAAATAGACAATGTCGCCTTCAATAAATAATAAATAGTGATTTACCTTTAACGTAAGGTTAGCTAAAATATATAGAAGCCATATAAGTAGTAAAAGCTTTTACATTAGGATGAGTCCCCGTAATTTTTTATTCTTTTATTAGTTGATTTATACTAAGGCTTGACTGCGATCCCACCTGATGGTAAGCAGTGATGCAATCATTGATGGTGAGGCGCACTAGTTTATTAAGAGCCTATTTACTCTAGCCTTGAAGGCACCTAAATTATAGTTGGACGGGAAGACCGCAGCAGGCAAATTGTTCCAGTCCTTCGATGTACGCGGTATAAACGACGAAGCGAAACGCTTGGTCCGGACCGTTGAACTTTCAACATCATAAGGGTGGATACTCGCCGTACGTCGGGCTGTCCGATGGTAGAAAGAAGATGGCGGAATCAAGTCATGCAATTCCCGCGCACACTCTCCAAATTGCAACCTGTAAAATACCGATAGGCTGGCTACCCTGCCCCTGTAAATTTAAATTTTTCCTTAGTTTTTTACATTTTGCAGGTCAATGTCAGGATCTATGCTCATTAAAATATAATTAATAATAATATAATAATAATAATAATATTCCACAACTATCACACAACGCCGTCTAGTCCCAAGTTAAGCAGAGCTTGTGTTATGGGTAATAGACAACTGATAAACATACTTATATATTTCTAAATACATACATAAATAGATAAATGACACCCAGACACAGAACAAATGATTGTGCTCATCACACAAACATTTGTCCTGGGTGGGAATCGAACCCACGACCTCTGGCATAGCAGTCAGGGCCACTAACCACTAAACCAACAGGCCAGTCAATTGGATGTTTATCCATACAATAGGGTTCGATGAATCATAATGAATAGCTTTTTGACAGGCCTTTTGGTCTAGTGGTTAGTGGCCCTGACAGCTATGTTCGATCCCAAGACAAATGTTTGTGTGATGAGCATGATTATTTGTTTTGTGTCTGAGTGTAATTCATCTATACCGTAAAACGGGGTGAATAAAAACAAAACTTTGGTTTGGCTTTTCACTTTGATACCATATTATCAGCTTCTAACAAAGCATCGACTTTTTATAATAACAATTCAGTAATAAATTGATACAAATTTCAAATATCATAAAAATACCCTTTTGACTTTAATATGTATGTATTTAGAAATATTTATGTATTTTTAACAGTTGTCTAGTACTCATAGCACAATCTCTGCTTAGTTTGGGCCTAGATGGCGTTGTGTGATAGTTGTGGATCATTATTATTATTATTATTTCGTTTTTTCAATAAAAAAAATATTGGTCATGAAATAGCCATTTAATTAGATTTGACGAACTGAGGTTGTATTGATGATTACTACGCACTAGATTACACGTGCCGAACACTCACTTCAATCGACTCAGGTGTAGTGTTATCCATACACCTTGAACATTACACTATGTTGAACGAAACGCGTAAGTGCCACGAAATTGATGGCGCATAAGACATTGTGGTCGCGAAAAAAGTATCCTCTAAAAGCTATTTTAGCGCTGTATGTTTTAATAGTTCTGTTAAAATGCCCAATGTAGCGCCGCAGCGAACTTTTGTTTTAACATTTCAGTATTTTGACAAATATTTTCCATGAACGTGCTTGTCTATCTCTAGAATATAAGTCGATGTGTATTGTTACTGGCGCAAACAATATTTTAATTAACATAGAACCTGAGATTTGAATTTCGCGGGTTACCATGGAGCATTCATCTTTTTTATGATATTTTAGATAATTTTTTTTACTTATACATAGGTAGGTCAATTGTTAATATGTAAGTATGTATAAATGTAGGATAAGTGACTGTAAATAATCAAAGTAATTAGTTTTAATTAGCAGAATGACAAAACTTTAGTAACTAGGTACATCTAGCAACACTAATAATAAGCCTGTAGGTAGTAAATATAAATTACAGATTTTATATTTTCATCACAATTATGTTCTCTAAAAATAGGTATAAGTTAAAAATGAAACAGGTTTGTGATAATTAATAAAATACTCTGAAAATTATTTTCTTTTTCTCATGTACCTACCCACAGTATGCACTAATGAAATAGTGATAGCGTGACGGGTGACAGGACAGAATGGAACAAAAAACGTGTTGTACTGACCCCAAATAAAACAGGACAAGGGCAGGAAGATGACAATGATTTTGTGCATACCTTACCTTATGCAATAGAAGGAATATATTACCATGTTTTTAAAGTTTTATTCCCTATATAAATGATAATGTTCATACTAATGCTGGGACCACAATACATATAAAAAATACAACTAATTTTGAAAAAAAAAAAACAGATAAGTGCAAGTTGGTTCCGCACCATTATCTATAAAAACGGCAAAAAAAGGCGTTTGTTGTGTGGAAGCCCCCTTAAATATTTATTTCATTCTGTCAACTATCACGGTTAATGAGATACAGCCTGGTGACAGACGGACGGACAGCGGAGTCTTAGTAATAGGGTCCAGTTTTACCCTTTGGGTACGGAAACCTAAAACACTACTGTAGGAATTTTACAACATCATACATTTGCAAAGACATGTATTGAGCAAATATTCTTATTTTTATAATTGAAAGAACAGTATCTGTAGCAGTTTTGCAACAACATACATTTATTTATTTTTTTATTTTATTAAATGGGTTAATGAGTCAAATAAAACAAAAACACCAGTTTTAGAAGATTTACTTATCATAATAAATAACCAGCTTAGTTTACAAAAGCATTTTATTTTTTTACATTTTTCCCTGCGTTTTATTAAAAAATATCGTTTACAACTCAAGTATAATTATTGCCAGTTTAACGTGTTATTTTCAATGATTTTTTTTTTTATTAAAACATATTTTAATTTCTCAGACCATACTCCGACTTATAATGTAATATTCGATATATCGATTTTTTTTCTACAATCTTTCCAGAAAGTCATCAATGTTTTTTTGTTCCTATTGTTTTATAAAACGGAAGCATGGTCCTAGTTCTTATCCGCTTGATACTTATCAAAAAGACTAGTTGCGTACAACATTGTTTAAAACTATATTCTAATATGTGGTGATGGACTCTTTACATTAGGACGTAACATATTACGCCTGCTAGGACCTATACGTACCAGATCGGCGGGCTTGTTCGAAAGAGTTAACGCGGCTCTAGAACGCAAAGGCAACAGAAGGAACACAGATGGGTTTTAGTCAGTAAAAGTCTGACACTGATTAATTATTTGATGATTGCTCGTCTTAAAAAAGGACGCGTACCCACAATGTTCAATAATTTTTTAATGTTTACTTATGTGAAATATAAATTGAAAGTAAAATTAATTAGTGTTATAAAAAACTCATAATAATGTTACTTCTATTTTTTTAATTTAAATGTTTCAATACTAGTTTAGAACTAGAACTCTTTTTTCCACCAAATGTTACGTCATAATGGAAGGAGACCCTAAAATGAGAAGATTGGTGTACTCACAGGCCTCTAATAATACCCATGACATAAGTGGGTAGTTGGAAATCTCGAAACAGATATACAAACAAACATAGATTGAAGTAGATTTTGCATGAAATAACATTAAACGACTAACATCCATACATTATATTTTAGGAACATACAAAACACACATTTATTTGATATACCGTAAAGTCTGGTTACTTTGACCCGAACTCATTAACCAATAGAAACACAGTAAAGACAATTTCTCATGTTTCATTGGTCAATAATCTTGTGCCAAAGTTATACCCCAGGACCAAAGTTACCCCACATTACTCGATCCTCTTTCACCGTACTCAAATGGAACTTGACGCTCTGGATAGGCGGGTCCGTACACTGCCGACTGCATACCGAATGCAGTATCCACCGTCATCAATGATGAGACTGTATATCCTGCGGAAGCGAGGGTTTTTAAATTCCTATACTTTATATATAGGCCCTTCACAATCGAGATATAGGTATACAGCCTCAGGGAATATTTCTTAGCTGCCGACCTGGGTATGCATCGAGATATAGTGGCAGTGGACAAGGGCCTTACTTATAATTCATTCATTTATTATTAACATTTTTGTTATTTAATATTTTAAAGGCAACCACCGGGGCAATTTAATAGCTTGTTGAACAAAAATTTTTGCAGCAAAATTGTACAGTACCATTGCGCTGAAAATTTTCATAAATATTGCTCCGATTTATTGTGTTTTTGAGCAACAAAATTGCTCCAAATGAATTGACCTCAATTAATGATAGGCTCGCGTTTGACCACCATCTCACCTGATGGTAAGCGATGATGTGGTCGACGATGGAGCACGCTTGCCTAGAAGGAGCCTATTCACTCTTAACTTAAAGACCTCCAAGTTGTAGCTATCAGGAAACACAGACTCCAGCAAGGAATTCCACTTCACACTCCTTGGCTGTACGCACAATAAATGTGTTCTCAAAACGCTTTTTGCGTATGGTTGGGATGTCTACCACGTACCGGTGGCGCAACGCCGTCCGTCTAGTGGTCTGATGATGGAACGGAGTTCGCGGAATTAGATTGTGCAATTCCAGTGCATACTCCCCGAAATGTAAACGGTAGAAATTCGAGAAATATGATCTGTTTTTGAACCGATATAAACAAATATTAAGGCATCTGATGTATCTTTAGAATAGTTATAATAATATACATTTATTGATATCGTTATGTAACGTATGCAATTCAACGCAAATACTATCCCATGCGGTTTACTCAAATTCAAAGCGACGCGGCCGCATTGTCCTGCGTGCATGCGAAGTCACCGCTTCAGCCGCAATTTATTTTAAAACAAGCAGGAAAGCAAGAGTTCGCGCGAATATATCAAACCAAATAATCGCGGCCGCTTTGCTTAGCTCGTCGTTGCTCCACACCCACAAGCGTTTGGTCACATAGGCCACCGCTATTAGGTATTTAAATTGTTTATATAATTCACGCCGCTTCGCTTCGTGTTCGCGTTGAGTCGCCTACTTAGGAGACCGCGTTAGTTGTTAATTATAAGCGACGATAGACATTACGATTTGACAACTAACCAATAAGTTAAAGAAAACAAAAGCTAGATCCCATTTGATCATACAGAGAACAGGCATCTGAGCATCATAAATCACGTCTTACTGCGTTAGGTGAGCTAGCATGTAACTTCAATAACAGGATTTTGTAAACCGTTTTAGGACTTGGCCACATTACCACTTCGGGGTAACCAACGGGAGTACGTTGCCGAGTCATACCCCGACCGACACTGTATTGCGCTGGGTTGCCAAAAATTTCGCAAAACTCTTTGGTTATACCATATATACCAAAGAGTTTTGCGATATTTCCTTGTCGTCTATTTACACATACTGTAGGAAGATGAAACCATGATGAGCTCATAATGGCTCGTCAACGTATACCTACTCGACTTAGCAACGTGACACAGTCAGATACCGCGCAGTTTCACGTTAAAGATGCTGTGACGTAGTGAGGGCCAAAACACAAAACTATGAGCTCGCACGACGCATCGCAAGAACTTGCGAATTGATTTGCATTACACATTGTAAGGTCACCTAAACCAATGCTTTGCCGCACGAATTCGCATCGCAGTCTTGTGTTGGAGCCCTTATGTAGCCAGGCCGTTACAAGTACAAACAAAACTATGTTTTAAATTTTGCGGGTAGTTGTACAAAATATACCCTTTTGTTCCCAACACAATAATCACACACTACATTAAGTTTTTATATTTTTCATATTATTTAGATATCCGATATGCGTTTATTTCATACAAAATATGAAAATTTTAACAATAAAAATGATGAATTTTATATTTGACAACACGTATACTAATTTCTGGTTACAACATACGATTTAGGCCTACTGACAACGGACGCGTAGCTTCATAGACGCGTAGGCGTCATTACACGTTTGGTGTACACCTGCGTGAACCTTACATACAAAACTATGAAACTATCGACAGAGCGACAACGTCGTGTCGTTCGTGTAAACTTCACACAGGCGTACACCAAGCGTATAATAACGAATACGCGTCAATGAAGCTATGCGTCCGTGAACAGTAGGCCTTACACACGACAAAAATAAATAAAAGGAATTTGTGTATTTCGTAAAAATATTATTTCACCATTATTTTCATTTAATAACTTTAACAATATTTATACCGACAACATACAACTAATTGGTGTTTTTACATATTTATTGTGTGATATTATTTTTTTTACGAATAGTCAAAATAAAACCAGGTGATTCAAAAAATTATTCGAAGCGTTTAACGCAAAACTATCGAGTGCCGACAATAATTTTATAAAAATTAAAATTAAAGAATAACAAGATGCGAATACAACAAACAAAGCGCTGAGATCGCAATAAAAAAAAAACAAAAATGACTTTTTTTAAGTCTCGCAACACTGATGAACCATTGAAAGCAAGGTGAATTTTGCGTTCATACATGAGGCCATGGACTACACTCGTACAAGACTTAACTTACAAACGTCATGAGCTGATTGGCCTTAATTGTTTTGTTTAGAAAACGGATGTGATCCGTGTCAAGAGTAATTTTACTAACCAGCAGATTTCGAAAGACTGCACTGAGTATATTCTGTCTCAATAAAAATAATAACAGAATTTCTCTACATTTTATTGAGATTTGCACACAAAATTAACTGTACAGCTGTTTTCTTTTATTTTAAAATTAGTTTTAAATTACACATAAAAATTATGATAAAACAAAGATCATGTTGACACAGATTACTATAGTTATTTTTTTACTGTCACAGTTTCAGACCTAAACAATTTTAAACAACATGAAACAAGGCATTTTGAGTTCATATGTCCAGACCATAGCCACATTCGAATGATACCTACCTACAATTTGAGAGAAAAATATTTTTTCAATGATATATAAAAAATAAAATAATTTATTCCACTTAACAACGTACCTTTAGTTTAATTGGCAACTTTAAAAAGCATGTTCCCGTACAAAAGACACGACAGACAAACGAGGTGAGACATACATATCTACTCTCCCTTTACAAGTGAACGCTCTGAACTAACCCGAATACAATTTTTTTATTTGTTAACCCTTTAACCGAAATCGAATTGGCCCGACGAGTGTTTCCGTGTTCTATTCGCCAGGGTCGTGTATTTGCGACTGGGTACTCCATCTCGTTTAGCGCTTCAATCTCCATAGGTGACAGAAGAGCTGACGAGATGGAGTATTTGGTCGTGGATGTGCGACTCGAGTGTTTTTCGGATATATGTGGTTATAAGGTAGCTCCAATAAATAAATCGATACCAGAAGTATGAATTAACGTAAGGGACATTTTTATGTTATGCTTAAAATACCCCTACATCAATCATCGTAAAGTTCATTTTTACGTTTTAGGTAAATGTCCCTTACGTTATTTCATATTTCCTGTATCAATATATGATAGAATTTTTAAAATATCTTCATCAACAACGAAGTTATAAAGCTGCGAATAAGAAGGAGAACTCTGACGTGGACTATGACGTCAAAGTCCATCACGTCCCTACGGGCGCCAAAGAAAACGGTGTCTTGGGCGAGAGAAACAAACATATTTTGTCATGCATATTACCATATGCATAATGCAATTTTAAACAAGGTGACCATCCATTATATATCAAGAAACTTTCGTGCCTCGAAAAGTACGTTAAGCCATTAGTCCTGACTATCATTTGGGAGTCTTTGACGGTCGTTGCTGTAGTAAGAAATCAAAAAATCTAACGCCAGTCGTGCTAAGGGGTGTCCAGTTCCCAGTTACTGTGTTGTGAAGGTAAGAAAGGCAGTCGCTCCATATAATACAGTGGTATTCAGATTAATTGAGCTAGACTGGAAGACGACACCAACATACTTGTAAAAAGGCTAGGCAAATTGAAATTGCATATTTTCATTAAATAAAAATACAATGACAAAATGAGTACTGCGGGCTACCTCAGAGCTTCCAACTTAACATTGAATAATACGTCAACAAAGATAATAAATATAAGTATTACAAGTTATAGGGATTTAGATTTCATTCTTATTGTTTAAAGTCTTCTGTTTGGTTGTAAAAAATAATAATTACAAACTATATATATAATGCCTAGACATATTGTGATGCATATTTTTTTCTAAAACGGTCTACGGTAAAGCAACTGAGTACATCCCTAATTCACTTAAAGCTAGTCAAATTGTAAACTTTCATAAGATTTTGAAGTTTTTTTAACAAGTTGCTACAATCTAGGTCGTTTAGGCCGAACACTGTTTCCACAGAACAAAGATACGCCTTCGTGGGCACTGCTCGAAAGGTAAACAGTTTTGACCGTTTACTCAAAGAAATTGAGGGTTGTGATGATATTGACTACGGTGAAAGAAGACATCATGAGGAAACCAGCATGTCCTAGAGCCAAAAATTCGAAGACTTGTGATATCCATCAACCCGCAACTGACCCACGTGGTGATAGCCTACTATTTGTCATGTACCTGGCTATCCCATACAGAAAGATTTTTCCAATCCGACTGAGTTCCAGAGAGCGTTTAAACATACAAAAAAATACTTTCGATTTATTCAATTTGTATAGATGGCGCCTCTAGTCATTGCCAGCGAGGTTATTCCGTATTCTGTGGTAGTTTCCAATCCAAAAACGCAAGACCTAATGTAATTTTATTCTAGTTTAAAGATTCAAAGAGAACCTTTTATTTCCCACGTCGGATTTTTCCTACGAGTGTTTTCGAGTCCTATTCGCCAGGGTCTTGTGTTTGCGACTGGGTAGGGTAATCCATATCGTTTAGCTCTTCAATCCCCAGTGACAGAAGAGTTGACGAAATAGAGTATTTGGTCGTGGATGTGCGGACCTTGGCGAAATAAACGCGAATGTGTTTGTCGGATATATATATCGACGTAGGCGGGGTTATTTTTCTAAGTCAATATGATTCAGGGTTGAGAATATATTCATTAATTTGTAATTTTAATCAACCAAAAACGAGGTGATTTTGTCGTTTGAATTTTCAACCAGAAAACTGTATGAGCCATGTAGACTATTTAAAATTTTGGAGGATATATACGACAGCCCGAAATCATCTATCTGGCAGTTGCCCAGTCTGGAGGTAGGCGGAACAGAGTGTAAAGTCGCGTAAACCTCCGTTGAAAAGAGAGGATCCTCCGGCCAGACGGGTGTTATGTCTGGTGGGCAGCTGCCCGATAGACGATTTCGAGCTGTCGTATATATTCTAATCGCGCGGAGAACTTTGATTGCGCGATGCAGGATTAGTTCTTATGTGACGCCATAGATGTCACTACAAAATTACCACAATTTTTCTAAAAAAAAATAACACTAATTACATTGTGATGATCATTTTATTTTCAGAATATTGGTTAGTAGCTCTGGTTATAGATATAGATACTTTTTTGTCAATTTTTTTTTTTCTGGCAACCCTGAATTTTTAAACAGTCAACAATAAATTATAGTACCTATAGATTATTATTTTTACAACCGCACAGACCTCAACACAGCCAAAATAGTACATTATATGAAAACTACATTATAATTTAGATTGTCTGATGATCACGCTATAAGAGATTCCATACACGCTGACACTCAACATTTTACAAATACGGCCGAGAATCGGTGACGGAATCATAAAAGATTCTTTAAATTATAACAAAATTTAGAACTTGACCTGGCTCTTGACAACTGAAAAGATTTTTTCAAAGGATATAAAAATATTATAGTGATTTTAATGCATTTTATATTTCGATAATTTAGTCCTTACTTTAATTTCTATAATTTTTTTTTACGTATCATTTTTAATAGTAGGATATTTATTTTTAATTAAGATTATAATTTACAATACTTAAATTTATTCTTATACCGAATGATTAAAAGTTTATATACACCAATTCGTTGACGGTTTAAATCGACATAATAATTATTTTTGATATATTTTTGTCAATATTACATCTTAGAAACGACGCTAGATATAATTGTTGGCCTTATTACTTATTCAAAAACTATTTAATTTTACTCTTAATCCATTATTTGCATTGAATATTGTCATATATAAAGAAATTTTTGTTTGATTTTCTCACCATGAAATTATTTGTCCGGATTTTTTCGACAGTTTACAATCTCGCGAGATTTATCTTAAATATTCAGTGACATATACAAATCAATTGAATTGCCATTGCGGAACATTTCCACGTAAAACGAATCGGAAGGCAGTCTAAAGTGCAAACAACTAAGTCTACTATTTTCTACGAAATTATTTGTCCACAATTTTTCGCCAGTTTATAATCTCACGAGATTTATTATAAATATACAGTGACATTTACAAACGATTGAAATATCATAGTAGAACGATTTCCACGCAAAACGGACCTAAAGTGCGGACAACGAAGTCTCTACTACTACTGCCATAGAGTAACACAATTTTAAAATAGACTATCTCTATACTGTACCTCAGAGTATAAACAAGGAGCGTAATTTTAAACTAGTAACATTATACTGTTCTTTTTTCAAATTCAAACTATCCTTTTTTCCAGTTCTAATTTTAAACCAGGCCAAATTCTAAAAAGCGTGACCATTCAGACTAAAAAAAAGTATTTTATCTCCTGCTGAAGTACTTTGCTTGATAGCATTCGTACAACCTGATCCTTACCAGTCAGGCATCCGTCGCTATACTCTCCTGCGTCGCGACTGACTCTACGATCTCTTTCTTTTCTTCTTTATCTTCTTTTACTTCTTCTGTCTTCTCTTCTCTGCTCTCTGAGGGTTTGGAGTCGGTGGAGATTGAGCTGGATGTTAGGCTGTTCGGTTGAGAAGATTCTTTGCTTGGTGGCTCTTGTGAACTACGGTTGTCAGGCTGTTTTTCTTTTGAATCTGTGGAGGTTATTTCTGATATGAGAATATTGAAAGAAAGAAAGAAAGCACGTTTATTTGGCACACAGGTACACACAATGAGATGAAAATTATAATATAGAAACTTAAATGCTAAAACTTAAAAAATGCATCAACATTGTGTGTCTCACGGCTGCGCCAAATAGGTCCAGTTCAGCATAATGCCAGGCCACTATGTAGCAGTTGCCTGACGCTGGTTTTCAACTGAACCTTGCTATAAGTACGGATGCTAAAAAGTTTGTTTGATGTGAGGTAAATAAATATGTGTATATTATTATATGTAGGTATAAATTGTAATGATTTTGGTTGTTAAAATAAGTGGTGATTTATCATCACCAACATCATCGTTACAGCGGAAGACATCCACTGTTGGACATAAGCCTTTCACCAAGTGTCGCCTCAACGAACGGCCCTGTGCGCTTCCTCGCATCCATCGCATTCCCTCGACGCTCACCAGGTCATCGGTCCACCTTGTGGGAGGCCTTCCAACGCTGCGTCTTCTGGTACGAGGTTTATGAAAGAGTGAAAATTCAGTCACTTTCAAAAACCGAGAGCTGTAGACGTATACTTGAAAATGAATACTTTTACATATTTTTCTACTGAAATCTAACTTACGATGAAACTCTAAAAATTTAAGATGGAACGTAATTTATTTAATTACCAGCGTAAATTTAGATACACGTTACTATTTATAATTACTATCTAAATTATGGTTCTACAAAATATGAATTTCTTCTTTATTTATAAATAATTTCAAACAACTGTCTGCTAAAAGTCCAATTACACAGAGCATGAAAATTGCCTATAGAATGTAATACAGGAGAGTTTTTATATAGAATTGGTTGCCAAACATTAGATTTGTGTCGTAATGGCCTATTGTTTAAGTCACACCTTTTTTTTCGGTGGGAATGTCATCTTATGACATCCCTCGCTCTTGGGCGGAGCGTGAGATAGTGTCAGACTTTTATTAACTAAAAACCCACTCCTGTTCCTTCGTTGCATTTCGTACCAGGGCCGAGTCTTCCTTTCAGAATCAGACCCTTGGCCCCAGTAGGCTTCGGCCCTGCTAGGCCCCTACAGTAGCTGACATCTTGAGGCGCGCGTGGAACCGTACGCGCTATCGACGTTTTGGGCTCGGTCCGGACGGTTACCGGACGGTCGGACGGCGAGCTAGAGTTTAAGTCACCTGCGGTCTCAAGCATGAGGTTGCAGGTTCGAAACCAGACAAGTACCAATATAAATTTTCCAATTCATATGTACTTTTTTGAAGTTACTCTAAGATATTACTGACACTCCGTGCCTCGGAAAGCCCGATTGTCATTCGTAGATCTTTGACAGTCGTTACAGGTAGTCAGACGCCAGTAAGTCTGACCATCAGTCTATCCAAGGAGTATCGTGATGCCCAGTTATTGGGCTGTGGATGTCTGATAGGCAGTCGCTCCATATAAAACACAGGAATTCAGCGGTATTCGGTTCGACCGTAGCTGACCCTAATCAAGTTGGGAAAAGGATAGCGAGATTATGAAGTTAATAAATAGAAACTTTCGTAGCAGTCTGCGTAGCGGGGTACTACGAATTGTAGCATTTGCGTAGCAAAGAAATAGGTTCTGTAAAAGTAAATATTGGTGGTTCATCATTCAGTAAGTTTATCAGGGATGTTCTGGATATGAAATTTCAGGTCCTGACACGTATACGGATATGGGAATAAAATTATACCGGTTACAAATTCGAAAACGAGTCACCGACTGTCGCAACCCAGTATTCGACCACATCGTCGCTTATCATCAGATGAAGTAGTGGTCAAGCGCGAGCCTATAAATTATAAAACAAAACCCTCGCACACGCGAGGTCCCTTTGGAGCGAGGCCGTGGGCGAGGGCCCACTTCGCCCACGCCTAGCTACGCTACTGCGGTTTCGGATAGTTTCGGTTACGGATTTTAGAATGAGCGCCAAAAATTAAATACAAATACAAAATGGTAGTCAACTATATTGCTCTATGTAGTTGGACTTATGAAAAATATATTGATAATTACTAACAGAAAATAAAACTTCTTATAACTTAAAACGGGATCTTCTATCCCTCGAGTATAACGCTCCCGTGTTTCATGGCGGGAAGACGTCTATTGCATTTGAGAATGCAGCCACGCTTGCAACGAAAGCTTCGCCCAGAGCAGATCTTTGAGTGAAAATGGTTTATTATTATTTGGACTTTGAACTTACTAAAATATTTTTACAAAAAGAGCGAAATAAATATGTTCAAAATATAGTAATTGATAAGAAAAGGTTTGACGTTGAAGTCATATAGGGTGACTGGTAATTAGTGACCGATACTCAAACACGTGATTGCACTCATGCTTACAAACAACTTTCCTAAAGAAACTTTTTTTTATGTTCTCATTAGTTTTATCACAATAACATAACAGATTAAGTACACTGATTACGTACACCGCTGGGTTTGTAAGCCGCGGATGTTCTATCACTATTGTAGGTACGGCGGCGTCACGCGGCTAAAAACAACTGAGCGGCCGCCGGTCGCATGCGCGCGCGTATTACAAACAGCTGTTTTGTATTGTGATAAAACTAGTGATTATATAAAAAAAGTTTCTATGGGAAAGTTGTTTGTAATCATGAGTACAATCACGTGTTTAAGTATCGGTCACTAATTACCACTCACTCTATATTTTGGAGTTTTTATAGATTTCGATGAAACTTGGTACATGAGTAGATCATGTCATGGAATATCACATAGAATTAGATTTTTTCACCTCGGGAGATAATTTCCTACTACCAAAAAAAATAATCTGAAGTCAAAGAAAATATTTGACGTGAACAAAAATGTAAATGTTCAAATAATCAAAAATGTTGCCTTTTTTTTAAATATACACGTTAACTTAATTTTGATACACAAAAACATTTTGCAGCTTTTATGTATAACTCGCTGACACCTTCTTTTATGTATTACTGGTTACACCCGAGTCACTAGGTTACTACTCCACTTATAAGTAGTAGCTTGATGTTATATAGCTTTTAGTTTCCTCGATATATGGGCTATTTATCACAAAAATATTTTTTTAATTCGAACTAATAGTTAGGACTAGTATAGTGCCCAACTCCTGGAAGCTTGCCAACGTGCAACCCGTGCCTAAAAAGTGCAATCGTGCCGATCGTGCCAAATATCGAGTTGGCACGATTGCCCTTTTTAGGCACGGGTTGCAGAGTATGGAGCGTGTATTGAACTCGCGCCTCATGGCATACCTGAAAGGTAAAGATCTCCTCAATGGCCGACAGTACGGGTTTCGCCGCAATCGGTCTACTGGGGACTTACTAGTTTATGCCACCCACTTGTGGGGCGAGATTTATTTTTATTACAAAGGGAACACACACACGGTATTTTTTTTATGTTAATGTTTTTGGCTTGGATACAAAGTCCTTTAAGCCATGTCTTCGTATGAATAGGTAGTTCATTAGTTTACCATTAGAATAGTGGGGTGGAACATATTCTAATGTTTTTGTAGTATATATACATGACACGCATTTAAAACCGTTCAGTAATGTATACCTATTTGAGACCTTGGAATATGTATTATGGAAACATAATATGAAAATAAGGACTTACCAGCTCCATGTGTCGCTGGCCAGGGTTTCCTTACAAACATGTTTTCCACGATCCTGTCTATGTTGTCCTTTTCAGATGAATTCGCTGGCCTGCTGGTATTAATTAAAAAAATAAGTCCAAGAAGAACCAAGGCCTAAGAGTAGTTTCTTTAGAATGGATTCACGAAAATACTACCTTATCAGCAGAGATCGGAATGGGTGCAATGCGATCAAAATAAGAAATAGGAACGTCAATGACCTCTATCTGTCAAATGTTGCTTGAAAAGTGCGGACGGGTAAGATACGCGTCCGTGGACAGTATTACTAAGTGTTCGCGTCCTCGTACATACCTGTCGGCGTGGTGCGGGCTGACGATGGGGATGGCGGCGGTGGGGCGGCGCTGCGCGCGCGGCACGGGCGCGGGCGGCTCTTGCTCCACGCAGTTATAGTACGTCACGCCACCCGCCTGTGGTGTCACGCACTTTAACAAAAATTAGAGGGTCAGCTAACTTGAAGGATTACAGATTATATATACTAATATTATACAGCCGCCCTCACACGTCGGCAGAGTGTTACCGAACGATGGCCAACGCGTAGACAGCCTATTTGCCTTGCCTTGTCATCGCTCGGTGTCGCTCGCCTAGTTGGCCGAATGTAGCCAAGCACCAACGTGTGTTGAGCTCATTTGGTGCAGCATGTCTTCGCTCGCCGTCACTCGTGATCACTTGCCTCACTTGGGATCGGTGTCAGTTTTTGTGCACATGTCTAAGGTACTCGTCTGCACTTGACCAATAGTGCCCACACGTTTGTTATTTAAAAAAATAGCCGAAGCTATACAGCAACTTCAATTTCGACGGCCATAGTGTTTCAGTGCACAATGAATACTGACAGTAGTAAACGTATGGGCACCTTTACAGACACTTGTCTACATTGGCCGCTTGCATTGGCGTTCGACGAACTTGTCGAACGTGTGGACATTAGCACTTGCCTTGTACCTATTTGCCGAAGCTCGCGTTGGCCTACGCTCGGCCAACATGTATAGGCGACTTAAGAGTGCGTGCGAATTTTGATAGTTTATTTATTTATTCGATACTTTATGCACATAAAGGTATAGAGGCTGACTTAATGCCTAAAACTTTTTCTACCAATCAACCTTTGGGTAATTCAGAGAAGAATAGTGGTAAATGCAATAAAAGAGAAAAAATATGAATATTAAAAAGATATACAAATATCGCAGACATAATACAATATACACATAATTTAAGAAACTAAATATACATACATATATAAAAGTACTCAGAAAATAGGTCCAAATCGACAAACAGAGAAACATTAACGTTGTGATGATACTCCTACAAACTTCTTACGAATATGCTCTCAAACCTCAATCTTGAATTTTAATCGGTTTGTAACCATCCTGACCTCTTGGAGGAGCGCATTTCACAGAGAAATAGCCTGAACAAAGAAAGAACAGTGACGAAGTCAGTGCGATGAGTAGGACATAGAAGAAGACGGTTATGAGATGAGCGTAGATTTTTATTGCGGTTGGCACAAATGTATTGAAAGTGAGGGCCTAAATAACTAGGAGAATTGGGAGAATTGAGAAATGAAAATAAAGTATTGAGCGCCTTTTCTTCTCTACAGAGACATGATCATATTTGCGCAGAGTGAAAACAAATCAAATGCATTAAGTAGACGGTCAAGTTTATAGGAGATCTGCATTCAGTTCATAGTAATACACATCGCCATAATCGATGATAGGAAAAATTAGGGTCTGTACAAGCATTGCCTTCATGTTCGATGGTAAAAAGTTTTTAAGACGATACAGAGCCCGCAGCACTCCCGTAACAATACGACTAACATTAACGATCAGAGTACGCCAGTTCAAGGTACTATAGATGCACAAGTCCAGGTTCTTTACGTCAGTGCTAAAAGAAACGATTGTAGAGTCGAACAGAAAGGGTGGCAAAGTAGCAGTATCTACTTTAGCGATGGTTTGAGAACTCCCAATGATGATCGCCTGACATTTATTCGGGGTTTACTGCAACAACACACCTATCAGACCAGGCTTTAATGGCCATTAAGTCCCTTTTTATCTTTTCGATAGCATCAGAAATTTCATCGAGCCCCCCTTGGCAGTACAACTGGAGGTCATCTGCATACAGATGATACGCACACTGAATGACGGAAATAAAGAAATGAATAAAAATAGAAAATAGAAGAGGAGAAAGAATGCCGCCTTGTGGAACGCCAGTTGCCAGATCACACCAGCGAGAAGAAGTGTCTCCAGCGTGAACCGACTGCTGATGTTCCTGAGGGTAGGAGGTGAATCATTCCAGTGCTTCAGGAGAGACCATCAAATAGGACAGAGTGGCTAACAGAATATAGTGACTGACGGTTGACTGAAGGCTTTCGAGAAATCGGATCTCCCAGAATAGCATATTTTTGTGCACAATTAGAATTTTTGATGGTGCAAAAGCATGTTTTGTAGTAGAAAACCGGAATACATTGAGGAACGGTGAACTCTACCGGTGGACAACGCAACTATTTAACAATATGATCAGCCATGTTTGACCGTATCATGAAATAATCATACATTTAGCTGAAATAGCACTATTTCTTGAAATGGCTGGTCACATCATGAATGCTTTGGCCACGACATAGAATGAAGAAAAAAAGAAAGTTTCATTACGCGAAATGACGCAATCTTAAAACTATCTAACAAACATAATCAATAGATAGGGAAGATATGCGTCACATCCGCGCAAAACGGTCGAACGCTCAGCATAAAGCTGCGGCCTCACGCATAATGCGATAAACTCACAGCGCTGGTTTTCAACGTATATACAGAGACGCGGTATCTTACGGAAATAGCGACATCCGAGCCCTTTGATGACATGTAGTATCCGAGAGGTTAATCCTCTAAAAAAGTTCTTTTGAATAATATTGGCAACAGTATAATATAGGTACTTACATAATTATGATGCGGAGCGTAAATCTGGTGCTGATACGTGGGATGTGGCTGCGCGTGTGGCGGGGCGTTAGGCAGCGCGTGCGGGGGCGCGTGCGCGGCGTGTGGAGGCGCGTGAGGGGCGTGAGGCGGCGCGTGAGGGGCGTGTGGCGGCGCGTGCTGGGCGTGCGGAGCGTGGGGAGCTGGTGGGTACATTCCGCCGGCGAATACGGCGCCGCTGCTGCTTTGCTGTGAGGTAAGGAATTATTTTAAATAACCTGTTTTGAAAGCGTCAGTATAGTCATCGTATTACGTTAGTAACATTTCTTTTGGAGTTCAATTTGAAAACTGGTTTTAACTGTGTTAAAGAAAAATAATAAAAAAATTAAAAACCATTTTAGAGGAAGAGTATAAAGTCCCGCAAACCTCTAACCAGATGGGAGTTGAGTCTAGTCCTGGCAACTGCGCCGTAGTTGGTATCGGGATGTTGTGTATAGGTTCTAATCGCACGAAGACCCCTAATACCACGATGATTTTCAGATTCAGATGCCTTTATTTGCTCAAACATGAGTGTATATGTGTGGCCAGATCATAATCAAATCAAAAGTTAAAGCTAAATGATATTTCAATCTTCGTTTGGCCTATTTTCTTTAGACCTTTTATTATCATTGAAATCCTACATCAACGATTTGGCCAAACGAGGATTGACATATTATCATGAAATGTTAACGTTTATACGATCTGGCCAGTTTTAGTTGACCATATCATGAAGTGATCAATTTCTATGATCTGGTCACGACATATATACAATAATAATAATAATAATTGTTTATTGATCAAGAAGGTACAGATGGTGCGAAAAAGAACTTAAACTAGTAACAGCAAGATAGTTTACAAGTTTATGAACTATATTATATGATAGAGCAAAATTAATAATATGGATAATAAATATGCATTTAAGGTATTATAATCAAATGGAATTGAGCTAACATATTACCATATTGTCATGGTGTGTAGGATTAAAATAAGTAATAAAAAATAAGCGTTATTGATATTGCTGACATAAAAAAAATCAACAACAACAACAACATTCAACATAATTATTAGGATTCCGTACCTCAAAAGGATTAAACGGAACCCTTATTGGATCACTGTGTGACTTCGTCTGTCTGTCAAGACCCTTTATCACGGGAACGTGTAAAGGTATCAAGTTGAAATTAAAACTATATACTTAAGTCAGTGGTCTTTTGAAGCTGTGAAAAAAAATTAAACTTTTAAGTTAATAAACGAAAAAGTTACGGCCGTTTATGACGCAATAAACGTATATTACGACACTCAAGGGAATCAAAATTCATAGGGTACTTCCTGTTGACCCAGAATCCAAAAATTTGGTTGGAAACAAGGTTTTATATCACAGGTATAGGAATAAATCTGAAAACAGTAAATTTGGTGTTACGTCAAAAAAAAAACTTTTGTTGCGATTGGCAAAAATCTTCGAGATTCCATTGGGGAATTGAGCTATTTACATAGGTAAGTTTGTTCGGAACCCTCAGGGCGCGAGTTCGACTCGCATTTGCCCAGTTTTTGAATTTATATTTCTTATGTTGCTATAGCCCTCACCCAAACTTTCAATGTAAAGTAAGAATCATGCCCTTTCCACCAAGCATATCTTTTAGCTGATGTCTATGTCCAACCTCCTTTCATTTGCTACCACTATACAGAGTTATTTGTAAAACACTGGCAACCTTTCAGGATTATGGTACTAACATCATAAACAACAATTTTTGTTCTATAACTTTTTTAAATGTATCATATTCACTGATTTTCATACAAAAATAAAAATATTTAAATTGAACTTTTTTTTTTTTAATGATAGGCTAGCGTTTGACCACCATCTCACCTTATGGTAAGCGAAATATTACGAAGTCTATGCCAAGCAAGCGATAGTACAGTAGCGGAGGGGACCGGGGAGCGGGCGGCGGGGGTACTTGATGTGCTTGCGTCGCGTCATACAAACGTAGTTAGGTATAGCAAAATACAGAGTTGAAATGTGATAGATAGAACAACGAAATCTTGAAAGTTTGTTCTTGGTAAATGTATTGTTTTGTAAAAAGTCAGATCAAAAGTTGTTGTTTATGATGTTAGTAATACAGTCCTGCAAGCTTGTTTGTGTTTTACAAATAACCCTGTATTTGCAAATATTCGGAGTAGTGTACCTGCCAAATACTAAGTTTAAAATGTATGGCAATTGCGCAAATTGCCGATTGCTGTCACGTCACTTGTCATGTGACTCCTCCGCAGGTAATGTTGATTATCAGGATGACATTTTGTTATTTGATCGTTAGCCAGCAGTATTGGCACAAGTATTTTTTAAAAGCGAATATTTACCTGCATATATTGCGCAGGCATCATTGCGGGCGGCGCGTATCCTTGTGCTGGCTGTATTTGACCTGTAGAATACATAAAATTTGTATCACTGTTCTTATTATATAAATTATTTAATTTCCTTCTTACAAAGAACATATTACGTGTGTATATATTTCATCTTCTTTGCCCAGGTTTGTTCTACCCATAACTGAGCATAGGCTTCTTCGGTTTTATGCCGAGCTTTGCTGTAAATATGCCCCGACGTATACCTGCGGTACGGCAGGCGTTATGGTGCTGAGTTAGGCACCTTTTTGGGCTCGCATTGATTATACCTTTTTTTTCTTTCTTTCTTTATGAAGCCTGCATGCAGTGACGTGAGCACGACGTTGCCGCTCCGTCGACAAGAGTTTCAGTTTTGCATGCAAGCTATCACCACTAGGCACATTACTTTGTGTAATGTATTTCATCACCACCACTCTCAAAATGGTGAAGGAAAAGGGAGAGAGGAGGCCTTAGTCCCAGCAGTGGGAACATTATAAGGCCGATTATGCTATGCTATGCCATGCAAGCTATGAGCAGGCGTAACCCAAGCGTACAATTACGAACACGTCTATGAAGGCACGCGTCCGTGGACAGTGTAGGCCTTACACAAAATTTTCGAACATCGGCTTCGATGAAAGTTCAAAATAAATCTCACTTGTATCAGTTCTATTTTGCGTAAAACTTTGGCAACTCTGGATATGCAGGAATAGAATAGAAAACATTTGTTCGACACAGACAGAAGCACGACAGTTACAGACACAAAATAAAAGAGAAGTACAAAATGATAAAGAGCAGTGGTGGCCGAGTGGTAATGGCCCACCACACTTACCGTGTTGTAGATCATGAGTTCAAACCCTGCCAGACGCATGACATTCACCAACCCGTACTGGGCCCGCGTGGTGGATTACGGCCCATTCACGCGTAGCTTCATAGACGCGTATTCGTCATTATACACTTGGTGTACGCCTGCTCACGGCTTACATACAAAACTATGAAACTGTCAAAGCGGCAAGGTACAAGCATGTAGGCTCCATGACGTCTACCGTACAACATGTCATACAGAGAGTACATCGGACGAAAGCACGATTTTATTTTAATAAAAATGCCAGGAACGGTTTCGTCGTCCGACGTCATTGGCACAGATGATTGAAAACGTACGCGTGTAATACACCTTGTGGACAGGGTTCAGTACGCTGTGCTTCTCAAGCTGTCTGGCGTGTTTTAAGGGGTGACTAGAGGGTTGCAAACCAACGTCCCAACCAAGGTGACCTTGCTAGTTTCAATCCTTGTAGACAGCAGTTGTAAACCATAATCTTCAACGCCCTTGGTTTTGACGCGCGTTTTCCCAACCACCAAACGTGTTGGCGCGTGATTTACATCCATGTAGCAGCTATACAAACACATAAACCAAGGTCACCTTGGTTGGAACGCTAGTTTGCAACCGTGTGGTCACCCTTTTAAAGTGCCTATAAAGCTACGCGTCCGTGGACAATAGAAATCAGGTGAGATGGTGGTGAGAAGCGAGCCTATCATTAATAAAAAAAAAGGTTTTTTTATAGATAAATAAAATATGGTTGAAACACCATTTCGCTGCCTTTGAGTTTCCAAAGATACAATTTGTGCTAGAAGAAAAAAAGAAGATAATTTCAAGTAAATATTGACTTGTACTCACCCAGAGTGTGTTGTGCAGGTATGTTATGTAGATTATGGTGTGGATGCGGCATCTGCTGCTGCTCCATCATGCCCAGCCGCACCTGCGCGTGCGCACAATGTTATACACGTAATTATACAATGCATTTCAAATAAGAATAGACATTTTTTCGTCGCTGATCCGCTGAATGTATCTTGTTCTATAATAGAGATCAATGACTGAAGCAATTCCTTCAGATCGACCAGGGCCTCAAGTCTGTTATTACAATAGTGTCAGAATGGTCTATCATTGATTTCATAATTTTTTTTTTTTTTTATTTTTTTTTTATTTTATGAACTAACACTTACCGACTGCTTTTTGCCTAAGCTATCGTAATAATATATTTTTCGATTTTTTCTCATATATATTATGGTAAAATACCCGATTATGAAATCAATGATACACCATTCTGATACTATTGTAATAGCAGACTCGAGACCATGGCGAGGGTCGAGGGAATGTTATGGATGCTAAGAAGGCCATTCCCTCTCGCTCTGGACCATGGCCAAGGAGCTATGGCTGGCAGGATAATGGTACGTTACCTGTGGTGCATGTTGTTGTTGCTGCTGCGCGTGCGGCGGAGACGACGCGTGGTTGCTCTGCGCGCTGTTCGCTAGCACCTGGGGAAGGTGAACACATTATTTACCTATTTATTTACTCATCTCTTAAATACAACGACAATTTTTTTTTTAGTTTCTGCCTGTCCTCGTGGGTATAAGATAACAGGGCAAGTGCGAGTCAGACTCGCGCACTGCGGGTTCCGTATAAACTTACCTATGAAAACACTTCGATTCACGAATTGCGTTACGAAGATTTTTCCGAATCGCAAAAAACTGTTTTTTTTAGTGACGCAATTACAAATTTAAGATTTTCAGACATTTTCCTATACTTGTCTACATGCGTACTTATAAAACGTCAGAAGCTAGTGCACGGTTCCAAATTGGTCGTTTCCTACGGAGAAGAACGGGCAAAAAACTTCATGGTTACTCTTTTAAAAAAAATGTTGTTCTTACAATATTTCCATATTACAGTATAAGTAGATATTATGTAATGACAGTGTAGACCGGTCAATATTGTACTAAAAAGTACAATAAAAATAATCATAATAAAAAGTGAATCGTAATAGGAAGTAACCTAAGAATTCGCGGAGTCTACAGTGTTCTCACATTCACATTATAAAAAAGAGGCTATATAAAAAAAAAGCAGGAAAAATAAATAATTACAATTATCAATAAATGAGACGTTAACAAAATAATAAATTACTAACGAATTTATGGTGGTTGGGATCTAATAATATAAAAAAATATTTCAAAAACAATGTGTTTTGATCAATCATATATCATCAAACCCAAAAATTATATATTACAAGAAATGTGGAGCAGTTAATAGATACATTTACACAACATTATGAGTTACCAGGGGGTCACATGTGCAGAAGCAGTCATTGCCAAACAAGCTTGTCTTCGACATAGTCTTTAACCTTGTAATACGCTTTTTTTATAAATATTATTACTTACACTACCCATACCATTAGTGTTAACAAGCCATACGTGCTTCGTTACCTGGTGTATAATGTGTTGTGGATGCGCGTGTTGCTGTGCGTTGGAGTGCGGCACGCTGTCGGCCGCATAGCCGCCCGGACCTGGGCAGAAAGCTTATGTTAATATGTCTATGAATATATCATGATAAGCGATATGTGTGACTCAATTACACAATTATTAATTAATTATTAATTGATTTAATTAATTAATTACTCTTTTGACTCCCGCTCCGACTCGTTCTTGGTGCAAAGGTTAGCCATTGCTATCCAGCGTGGCAATGCAGCAAGCGTTTTGGGCACCTTTGCGCCGGGAACAGTTAGGGGCGGGTTAATTGACTAGCTTGACATGTTTTAACTGTATTTATTATTATTGGAGTATATTTTGACGATATGAAATAAATTTATTAATATATATGTTACATTATCTATATATATATAAGAACCCCTATTTCTCCTGGTCACGCTATAACTTAACAACGGCTGGACCAATTTTAATAATTCTTTTTTTGTTTTGATCACCAGAGGTTGTTATTAGGGTCGGGTAGGTAGATAGGTAGGTTAGGTAGGTAAGTAGCGTAGGGTAGGTAGGTAGCGTAAGGTAGGGTAGGTAACTAGGTAGGGTAGTTGACGTTTAGTCAGTTTACAGGAGCGAAGCCGCGGGCAAAAGTTAGTAAATGATATTTATTCTAACAGAGTAATTAATAGCCAACCTTTTCTCAGACCTACCAAATATCCACAAATATTTCATAAAAATCGGTCGAGCCGTTTCGGAGGAGTTCGATAACAAACACTGTGACACAAATATTTTATTGAAAAATTAAAAGGTTTCTTTATTTGCCACGTAATCAAACTTCTCAATTTATAACTAAGTAACGGGAAACTGAGATAGTCTCTAATAAACGAATTCGCCTTATTTAAAATCCAACTAAAGTTCAGTAGGGGACTCCAACACGGACAGGTTAGGTTAGAAGGCTAAGGCGGGAGCTTCGCTGCGCTCCCACCTTAACCTTCGTGGTTATTTTTTTTTTATAACCACCCTGAAAGTAACTTACATATAAGATAACTAGTGGGTAAGATAGTATCATTCAGATACTCGTTAATTGTTGTTAACTTAGTAATTTAAGACACTGTAAATTTTTAGAGGCGAGAGAATGCTATTAAAAAGAGGTGTGTTTAATTAGCACCCATTTTATATATTATATTTATACGAAAAGCTTGTGGCCGAAGCATTTAAGACCTGCGTGAAAACCCCCTCCACAGTGTGAAAGCAATGACCTTACCATTAAATCATGATAATCTTTTTCCATAATAAATACATACCAGCATGATATCTGTGAGGAGGTTGCTGTTGTTGCTGCTGCTGTGGTTGTTGTTGTGGTTGCTGCTGTTGTTGTTGTTGTTGTTGTGGCGGTGGTTGCTGCTGTTGCTGGGGTTGTTGTGGGGAGTATGAGTCAGCGAGTGGACGCTGACGTAAACTGCTGTAGCGTTTGCTGCCACCACCTGTGCAAAATGAAAACATTATTCACTAGCTTTTTCCAAAGAATTTTGTTTTTTTCTATTTTTTTATTTAGTCTATACTCTACATTGCTAGGCAAAGTTCTTCCCCAACTTCTTTCAGGTTTGGAGTTATGTAGAACAGAGAATAAAGTCTCGCAAACCTCCGTTGAGAAGGGAAGATCCTCCGACCAGACGAGTGTTATGTCTGGTGGGCAACTGCCCGATAGATGATTTTCGGGCTGTTCTATATGTTGAAATCGCGCGGAGAACTTTGATTGCACGATGCAGGATTAGTTCTTATGTGACGCCATAGATGTCGCTACACAAGTATTTCTTTCTCGAGCCAACTTGAATCAGCCCTTGCGGTAGGCGTCTAGGCCATCTCTTCCCAGGTCTACCTCGGCTGCGTTCTCCATTGTCAGCCACCCGCTTCGTGTAGTTTCTTGCCAAGCCGTCAATATGCATGCAGCTAAAGTGACCCACCCAATACCATTTTAGAGGAAACACATTCCCGGGATAGAAACCACCGGCCACCGGTACATGGTAGACATCCCACTCATACGCACAAAGCGTTTTGAGAACACATTTATTGTGCGTACAGCCAAGGAGTGCAATTCCTTGCCGGAGTCTGTGTTTCCTGATAGCTACCCAGGGGTCTTTAAATCAAGAGTGAATAGGCTACTTCTAGGAAAGCGTGCTCCATCGTCGGCCACATCATCGCTTACCATCAGGTGAGATAGTGGTCAAACGCGAGCCTAATATTAATAAAAAATAAGTATAAAAAAAATCCAACCGCCGTTGAGCCGTTTGAGCGGGAAATTTTTGTAATGACTTTAATGTGTATTTTGTAATGATAATTAATTGAATTATCCTATTATTTTTATTTTTTAATCTAAATTATTTTTATATGGTTTATTATATTATGGTACCTGAAATAAATGAATTTTAATTTGATATTAATG
This sequence comes from Mythimna pallens, assembly GCA_961205895.1. Taxonomy (NCBI): domain Eukaryota; kingdom Metazoa; phylum Arthropoda; class Insecta; order Lepidoptera; family Noctuidae; genus Mythimna; species Mythimna pallens. The sequence continues at coordinate 14,972,982 of OY540847.1, read as the reverse complement.
GGTATTAGAGGACAGTGTAGACCAGCCGACATTGATATAGTCATCTGCAGTAAATCTGCAGTAAATCGATTAATGGTCAATATTCCAATTTTTTCCTGCTCTCAAAACGGTGAAGGAAAACATCGTGAGGAAACCGGCATGTCCTAGAACCAAAAATTCGAAGACATGTGACATTCACCATCCCGCACTGGGCCCGCGTGGTGGATTACGGCCCAATCCTTCTCCTAGAGAGGAGGCCTGAGTCCCAGCAGTGAAAATATTTAAAAGACTGATTATTCTATGTTATGCTATTCTTATATTGCTTAACGGTTGGTATGCTAAATTGTGAAACAAAAATGTGCTGTTAAATTCACCGGTAGCTGGTTGTTGTTGCTGGTTTTGTTGCGGCTTCTGTTGTAGTTGTTGCTGTTGCTGGGCGGGCTGCTGCTGCGGCGAGGACTTGTTCGGTGCCGCATTCGATAGTGGTGGAGGTTGCTGTAACAAAATTCGTTTTTTAAGATCAGGGTAACCCGCGAAATTCAGGCTCCAAAGATTTTTTGACCTTTTTTGAAGGTTACGGCTAACGGAAAAAAAATGGTACACATATGGTTAGAACTAAACATTTGGAGCAATAGTTGATATGGCACAAAATTTGTAGGATCACTCTCAGCCAAGTTATACAAGTTCGATAATTTGTAATTTTCATACATTTATTGATTTCTGAAGGTACAGAGAAACATGAAATAATGATAGATATTGCTACAACTAATTATCCTGGCCTCTTTCAATAAGGGCACAAAAAAAAATAATTATCTCCTTTAAACTTGAAACGGCAGAGAATGAGAATGAGAGCAGTGGTGGCCGAGTGGTAACGGCCCCGACTTGCGAGTTGTAGGTCGCGGGTTCAAACCCAGCCAGGCGCATTACTTTGTGTAATTGATTTCATCACCACTGCTCTCAAAAACGGTGAAGTAAAACATCGTGGAAACGAACCAAAAATTCGAAGACATGTGACATTCACCAACCCGCACTAGGCCCGTATAGTGGATTTCGGTCCATTCCCTCTCCTAGAAAGAGGAGTCCTGAGTTCCAGCAGTGGAAACATTAAAAGGCTTATGGTAAGGTTGATAATAAAGAGGTATTAATCTGACCTGTGCACTAGCGTTGGGCTTCTTCCTGGCCTGGTCGGTGGGCACGGGCCGCTGCTGCGCCACCGTCGCGTTCACCTTGCGCGGGGTATGACCTTGACTGGAAATTATAACTTGATTTTATATCTGTAATGTCTACCATCTATTTTATACTAAAGTATAAAGTACGTTGGACCTCCTACTTAAATTAATTTGTTTTAATTGATATAAACCAGTGCTTGACTGCGATCCCACCTGATGGTAAGCAGTGATGCAATCATTGATGGTGAGGCGCACTAGTTTATCAAGAGCCTATTCACTCTAGCCTTGAAGACACCTAAATTATAGTCGGACGATAATACAGGATAATACTCAATTCAGAAGCCTAAAAAAAAAAGGTGATGTAAAGACCCGCAAACCTCCGTTGAAAAGGGAAGATCCTCCGACCAGACAGATGTTGTCTGGTCTGGGCAACTGGCCGATAATTGATTTAAAACTGTTGTATGTACCAATCTAGCGGAGAACTCTAAAACCGCGATAGAGGATTTTGAATTTTCTTATATTCTTTATTGTACATAATATAACAATTAATCGAAAATTGGACAGTTGATGTACAAAAGCGAGCTTAACCCACAATTGGGTTTTCTTACAGCAAACCTTAATATATTGTAAGAAATTTTATATAAGAGGATAACTCGAAACAAATTCACAACAAAACCCTAAGTTAACTTAGATCACACATATAACTAAAATAAACTACACAAATACGTGCACAGCAGACAATATGTATAAAAAGACTATTTACAACTAGCTTCTGTCAGCGGCTTCGTTCGCGTGAAAGTAGGTTTCTCCATACAAATTTTGTCCCATTGCGGAATGCTCCATACAAACTTCCACCCCCCCTTTTTAGGGGAGTGGGGGGTTAGAAGAGACAATAAGTAGCCTATCACTCTCCATCCCTTCAACTATCTCCACTTAAAAATCACGTCAATTCGTCGCTCCGTTTTGCCGTGAAAGACGGACAAACAAACAACAGACACACACACTTTCACATTTATAATATTAAGTATGGATATATAAAACCTATACATATATATTTATGGGTCACGTTAACATGAGATGTTCCCTAATTCTTCCCCTAAAGACCTTATACGACGTTGCTATGCCTCGAGAGAAAATAATAACGAAGTCTCACTTGTTATTCACATTGGCGGTGATGGTAAGGTTCTCCAGAGCTGGCAACTTGTCCTTCGGCGGCTGCTTGCTCGGCACCTTGACGGCGACGCGGCCGGTGCCTTGCTTCACCATCGGCTTCTTCGCTGTCTTGATGGAAGCGTTGCGACGCAGTTGGGAACCATTCTCAATGGGGGCCTCGTTCACTGGGGGCTGGGACTTAGAGCGGGGCCGTGGAGTTCGGGGTTTGCTATTGGAACAAATAATATTGGTTAAAAACTAAGCAAATTTTCTTCGAATAAAACACAGTATTTGACTTGACCTATTTTGGGCAAGGATAGATTTTGTACTGTCAAATTTACGCTCTCTCTTTCTCTTTCGTCGGTTTGTTTGTGTTGTAAATTCAACTCTAGAATTTGGAACCCAGATTATACTAGACGTAATGGCGACACTTGGGAGAGGCTTATGTCCAACAATGGACGTCTGTCGGCTGAAACGATGATGATGATTATGCAAGACCAACTTCTTGTGGACGTCTTTTATTATATCACAATACACAGCAAAGGCCTGCCCTGGATCGGCTTCTAGTCTGTCTAAACGGATGTAGCTAAGTATCAGTATTTCACATGGTAGTTTTTAAGGTTTCGTACCTCAAAAGGAAGAAAAACGAAACCCTTATAGGATCATAGGATCACTTTGTTGTCCGTCTGTCTGTCTACGCGATATTACAGAAAATACAAAACACAAAGAAAACCATAAATACATTTTTTATTATTGATAGGCTTGCGTTTGACCACTATCTCACCTGATGGTAAGCGATGATGTGGCCGACGATGGAGCACGCTTGCCTAGAAGTAACCTATCCACTCTTGACTTAAAGACCCCTAGGTTGTAGTTATCAGGGATACGCATTATGAATATGTTCCCAAAGCGCTTCATACATAATTTCGAAAAAAGAATAACATACGTTTAATATAAAGTTTATTTGAACTTATAATTCCAAGTCACTCCAAAGATAACACTTCAACCCGTTTTAAAAAACGGCAAATTCGTAGGTAAAGCCACCTATTATTTTATTTATTTATTTTATTTTATTTAGTCTTCATGCAACATAAATTACAAAGGCGGACTTAATGCCTGAGGCATTCTCTACCAGTCAACCTAGGGTGGTGAAGAGACAATATGGTAGGTGCATAAAAAGAAAATGTTAAACGAAAAACAAGATATTAATATTATTTCTAATAGATAATAGAGACTATTAATATTAATTCTACATACCCATGTCTCCTGCTGGCATCAAGCTCAGGGAAATCTTCAGCAGTCGGCACCTTCCTCGGTAACTGCTGAGCGGCTGACTGGCGTCTGTAAGCTTCCTCGTCTTCCCAAGTGCGGGTGTACTTGTTGGGGCCGCGGCTGTTGGGACAGGCAAACAGAACAATGAGAGTTTTATCATGGCACCACCCAGACTTTTGGAAGGTAAAAACTTTTCATTTATTTGTACGATAAAGTAAAAGTATATTATTATCAGAGGTCTGTATAGGTAGAGCTGCCCCCCTAACCAAATTACAACCGTTTCGTTTCGATTCTCTTTTCGTTGATCGCCTCGAGTCGGCCACGCCTCCTAATCCTTGGTTCTGACCACGTGAATGAGCGTTGAGATGACGTCAGAATAAAGGAATCGGAGGCGTGACCTACTCGAGGCGATCAACGAAAAGAGAATCGAAACGTTACGGTTGTAACTTGTCTCCTCGGTACAAGCTAACTTTAACCGTATTACGTAAAAATAAGGTTTAAGTTAGCTGGTACAACGTGTACTGTTTTCGGTACACTGGGGCTTGAGATGTTCTTGGTAGTAACTAACAACGAGTTGTTTAGGCCTCAGATATATTAGGGGACAAATTGTCGCCCAACATGACGCGCAACGCTCAATCTACGTGACGCTGCAATGTTGCCAGTCCCACAACTTTCCCTCCAATATTTCACATGACAAGGGTACATATTGTTGGACAAATTAACAGCGTTGCGCGTCATGTTAGAGGATATTTTGCCCTGTAATGTATTTAAGGCTTTATTTTACATTATTTATATCAATAATTCTAATTTTTACATTATAAATCAAATTCAATTGTGCAGACTACATATATTTTTTCTAACTCTCCTTTCATAGGTATGCTGAGAGAGATTTCTTTAGAAACAAGCATTAATACTGTACCATTTAATCTGTTTCGTTATTCTTGTATGTTTATTATAATTTATGTGTACAGTTAGGGGTCAAAAGTGCTGTTGCACTCTACCAATGCTAAAAAGTCTAAAACTTCCTTGTAGAAGGCGATCAATAATAATAATAAAATTTATATGTATTATATTAAATATATTTCAATACATATATATTTCAGTTTTATATATATATATTTTTTTTTTAGTCAAGTATATTGACTTGGCTCGCGAGGTTGTCGACATGTGGGATGTGGACTCGGCGATCATTGTATCGATAGTCGTGTCAGCCAATGGCTTAATAGCCAAGAGCCTCGATCAACACCTTAGGAGGCTCGCGTTAGGCGGCTGGATCAAGGGCTTGATTCAGAAAGTGGTACTCCTGGACACGGCTCGTATTGTTAGGAGTTTCCTTTCTCTGGAGCCCTGACCGCCGGTAGCTTGGACCCTGTTCCCGATACCGGTGGGACACTATTTTTTATATTTTTAAATGTTTTTTTTTTATTTTTTATTGAAATATTTAAAAATATAATTTATATGTACATATACAAATGAATAAACGATAAAATTTATAATAATAATAAATTTGTTTATTTCTCCCACAAGATACATAGGTACAAAAAAATATTTAAACAATATTTTTGGTAGGGAGACAGGAGCCCATTCTAAGAAAGCTTGTGTTATGGGTCTCCTGGCCACCTGTACCCAGAACAGATCAAAAGAAAATAACAGTGATTAGGAACTTAAAATTAAGGGAGTGTGCTAATTCAGAAAAAGTTGACACACATGTGTGAATGTGTGTGTGCGTGTGATGGTGTGTTTATATGCGTTCGAGCCAGATCAATGTTTCATGACTGATTTAATTCGTAGAATAAAATCTAAAGTATTGAATAAACTACTTTTTTAATTTTTATTAATGATAGACTAGCGTTTGACCACCATCTCACCTGATGGTAAGCGATGATGTGGTCGCCCAGTTCTGAACCATTCAACTTCTACTACAAAGAAATTTCAGACAATTTAGCATTGGTAAAGTGCCTCTGCACTCTGTACATTAATTTATAAATAAATACGAAGGCAACAAAATCTTTATCGGAAAAGATAAACTAAAGACGGATCATGCAATACTTCTTAATTTTAACGCAAATTTTAACAACTATGGCCTATAGCCGATAAAAATATTTACAAATAGCCTGTAACATTGCCTTATAATTTCACTTTAATTTATAATTTAAATAAATTATTTAAATAATTTAATATCATGCAGGCAGAAAGCAAAATATTAAAAACGTTTAGGCAACATCAACAGCAATCTAAACTGTACTAATGTATAGTTTAATCAGCCTTTTAATGTTCCCACTGCTGGGACTCAGGCCTCCTCTCTAGGAGAGGGAATGGGCCGTAATCCACCTTTTTGGTTCTAGGACATGCCGGTTTCATCACGATGTTTTCCTTCACCGTTTTGAGAACAGAGGTGTTGAAATAAATTACACAAAGTAATGCGCCTGGCTGGGTTGGAACCCGCGACAAACAACTCGTAAGTCGGGGCCGTCACCACTGCTGATAATATACAATACTATCTTTTAAGTAAACTAAAACAATAATAAAACAAAGCATGCTGACACAATAGTTTCCACTAACCGCCACGACTGTCGGAACCTCCAAATCGATGCATGATAGAAAATTTTACACAATATAATTTTATGACATTAAAATGAAATGCACAAAAAATCAAGTAAATAATCCTTCTGACCGAGTTTCGATCACGGTGTCCAATCACGATGGAGATTTGTCAAATACACAGGAGATAACAATCTATCAATAATAATAATAACATTGTTCAGGCAGGGGCCATAGACTTAACATAGTTCCTGGTAACCAGTCCAGTTAAGACTACAAAAACCATAGCCCTATATCTTAGTTTTCCATAAGTCGCAATAGTTTCACATTAACCGAGGGTTGTCCTTGGATGCACTAGCACAGCATACAGGGATAATCGCCGGTTGGTACCACGTTCCATTAAAAGCGTATAAGGGGCCTCTGCGAGTTGGTTTCGACTCCTCGTACGCCTTTCAAAGGTACAGGACCCCAGGGTTCTGAGATATAATAACTTATAACAAAAAAATAATAATTAAGATATTATAGTGCACAAGCATGTACTCAAACACACTCACTCTCTCTCTCTCTTCCTTTACTCTCATAATCCGATAGGACTGCAATCTGACATGACCGGAGATTGCTAGAACTACATAAGACCGACGCACACATGTAACACGCCTGATTTGTACGTAGAACGACTTCGCGTGGCGTGGATCAAGTGTAGCTCTACAAGTCTAGTTTCCTTATAAAATTTATGGAGACTGACCCGCCCAGATCGGCGTGTGTGGCACACGTGTGCGCAGTGTAGTTCTACTTTCATCAGGCGCAGGACCAACAGCTTTACATGCTTTCCGAGGTACGAGGGTTTTACACCACCCAACTTTCTCATACTCCGGGCTGCTACTAAGTCATTCTTACTGAAAAACCCCAATATCAACTTTTAGCCGATCTGAGATTTGCCGAACCCTAGACTCCACACTCAATAGTCACGCTAACACTACACATAAATGATACTGATATAAATTGTGTATCTTTAAAATTTAATTTTCCCTGTAAATTCAACAATTTTTTCACCTAATCCCCCCCACCTTTTTTTGGGGTGGGAAATCCGCCTGGCTGTCCTCTACCCTGGGGTAGGTGGAGGGTTCTGTCAGACTCGTGTTGATTTAACCTTTTCGCCGCCAACGTACACAAAACGCAATGCCTCACCGAGCGCCAAGCTATAAATGTATAACTAAATATACAGTAAACAGTAGTGATGGGGATATCGTCATATCGATGAATAAGATTTGTACGCGTAAAGTTAAGATTTAAAGTTGATTTTACGAATATAAATAAAAACTGATTAAATATTTCCAGTTTTGTTTTATTTTACAGTATCCTTAATAAGAAAAAAACAGTATAAATTATGAGTATCAAAGAAACTAATACATAACTCAATTAGAACTATAAGGAATGGGGTACATCTCTATTTGTTTCATGATCTCATTCTTTAACTTCATATCAAGTTATTGGCACTGAGAGCACGTTGAATTCGATTCTGATCAGGGAAGGGGTCTATGGTCTTTCTTTCTTCTATTTTTGTTTATTCCTGTGTTTTTTTAATAACTTCAGTCAACGTTTTTTACCGTAGGTATATATAAGTGGCAGAATTTTTAATTGTTTTTAAAGTGTTTTTTGAAATGGAATTATCTTCTGGTTCAATGTTCTCCACAAAATACTCCGAGTCCGATTCCACACCTTGCAAAATTTTAAGAAATTCGTCCGAATCAAGTTCTTCACTCATTTTTCTATTTGTTATCAAGTGAAAGAAAGAAAGATGCGTGCGCGCGAATCCGATTTTGTGCTGCACTATGCCAAAGTGACCTTGACAGCCGCACGCCTATGACGTCACTGACTAACTTCTATAGTAGTTCGTGGCACTCGGTGGCGCACAGGGGCATAGACGACCAATTGTTTTGTAGAGATGGGAAAATAACTATCGACAAGAATTGGTAACAACTTTATAATTACGTATCGGCATCTACCTGAAGGTCGAAATTCATCTACTATCCTTTGTAATGAAGTAGATAACTAAGTTCATATTTTATTGACCTCAAATTGTTTTCGATATTCGTAACTTTCTGTATTTATAAATATTTCAATGGTGAAATCAACCTTTCACGGCACATCACTGGCCAACTTGATATGAAGTGATTGGCGTTCTGAGGAAAGTAACAAAATTTGGAGTTTCAGTTTTTGCCGATTTTAGGACAAACTAGGGCTTATTTTGTGTAGAAAAATAAAAAACAGGGTAGTAGACAGTGCTATCTTAAATAATAAAATGGAACAAAGCTTTTAATCACAGTAAATTTATTTTAATAAGATAGTTAAAATGAACAACTTCTATAGAAGTTGTGGCGCTGGTGGCACGAAAATCCCGAACTTCTATAGAAGTGCTTGGCGGTGAAAAGGTTAAACCACCCGGGTGGTCCCTCGCAAACTTGCATCGGAGGCTACCGGTGCAATGAGACTTCTTTTGCCCTGGACAGTCACTCTTACCCTCTTATCCCAAGTTATTTGGGGCCATGGTTCGCCATCTCTTCTTCTTCCATGCACACTACCATCAACTCAATACTCACACATCTTTCACATCATCCATACATGATGACCACACAATTCCAAGCAAGCACATTGTGTTGTGAGAAGGATACATGTCTTCATACTAGTAATATATTATGCTGGTATTGTGTTTAAAAAAATATCACCAATGTACCTCCCCTTACTATATAACATTTTATATACTATATATTTTCTATACTATATAAACGTCGCCCTACACTAGGAATTTCGTATATCTCAGAACTATTTCGATGTCTTTCAAGCAATACTTAAAGTTACAAACAAAGAATATATTCACCCGTATCGTCTGTTGCGCCTCGCGTGTGGAGGCGCGTCCTCGTTCCTAATATCATACCCGTAGATCGCTACCAACTCGTCGCGAGATTTCGGCATCTGAAGGTAAAATATAAATTAGTTCTATCCTTATTAGAACGAGTGTAATTATGTATGTATGAATATTTATTTTGCACGCCCTAGAGGTTAAACGGCTTGTTGGATTTTAGCTTGAGAAGTGTCATTAGATTCGTTTTAATCGTGGAACCGGGTACAATGCGTTCCAAATATCCGTAGAATAGGATCGATTGCCATGTTGTGACGTCACGTCATACTGTCAAATCGAAGAATAATAATTCTTCGATTTGACAGTATGACGAAGGAAGGAAGAAATTTTGGCGCCAATTTATTATTATTTTTCGTAACAGTCATGTGTGGTATCAAATAAAAGGGCTTGGGGAGACGATTTCAAAAGAATTACTCACTAAAATGTAGGAAATAAAAAAGTCAGTGTCAAAAACCCCGACCGCAACAAACAGATGAGATAGTGGTTAAGCGCGAACTTATCAAGAATAAAAAAAAAAATAACTGAAGAGTTCAAAACAATTCATTTTAAGCAATCTGATGCAGTTGATGGCATCAAATCTATGATTAAACTAAAATAAATTGGTTTGCGGACGAGGTTTTTGGCACTGTCAACTTTTTTATTCTTTATTATAGAACTTATTTGGTACTATGTTGATTGGTCTCTGTCCTCTCATACCTATAAGTATTTTATTTTCACTTTATTTTATAAAATAAGTTTACATGTATTTTTTTAAGTCCTGATTCAAACCCGCCTCCTATATTTTCTGTTAAAACAACTGTATATTGATTCTGTATTGTGTAACTGTTTTTTGTCCCAAATAAATAAAATAAATGAAGGAATACGAGTGGGTTTTAGTCAGTGAAAATCTGACACTATCTATCTCCCGCTCCGCCCACCCGAAAAAAAAAAACCTCTTTATAATATTAGTGTAGATCATGACTTTATAATATTAGTGTAGATCAGGTGTACTCTGAGTCCACGAATCTTAGAAATGCTAATCTTGGAGTTAGTACCTGTTCGTTCTCGTTGTACTTGTCGTGCGACCACTTGTTGACGATCTCGGACTTGCGCGGCGGCCGGCGTCGCTCGGTGGGCGGTTCGGCTCCCTCTTTCTTCTCTGATGCTACCTCCGATGTGGCGTTGCTAGATTCTTCTCCACTGTAATAGGAAAATTTGTATTAGATCATCATTTTAACTATCAAGTTATGTTAAATTTTAAAAATAACCATGTAATTTTTTTATCAAGTTATGTTAATTTTTTTCTCTGTTTTCATACAAATGGTTTTTTTTTTATTTGATTTATAATTATAGAATTCATTTTTTTTTTTAATATTTTGCTTATTATGTAAACTGAATTGTGTTTCATTGATGTCTATAATGCTGTGTACGTCCGTTACTGACATAAACTCTAGTTGAAAACTCATAAAACATTTCCATATTTGTGTAGTGCGATGCGATATAAACCCATAAATAAACAAATACTTAAGACATAATATATGAATTTGACATTATTTATTATTTTGTTATATATTAATTAGATTTTAATGTTTGATTTGATTATTTAATTTGATTTAACTAGGTCCAAAGCTAGAGATAGGAAATACTGGAAAGAGTTGGGGGAGGCCTACGCCAAAGAGGCGACTACTACATTGAGTTTAGATAGCTATAAAAGAGATTAACACTTCATAACTGTGATAAAACTTTATTTTAAATAAACTCAAAATGCTAAATCAAAAATAATGAAATAATTATAAATGCAATTTTTTACTTAAATAATTTTATAGATTTTGGACATTTATCATGAATTTTATTGTATTGTATTTTTAATTTTTGAGTCTATGATTTTTATTTTATTGTATTTTTATTTATTTCATTTTTATCTGAAATTTATTATTATTCTGAATTTTATTGTATTATTATTATAATTTGTAATATATTTTGTGTAAAATTTGTTAAACTTTTATGGTATAAATGAATTGAATTGGTAATACTTAATATGAATTTAATGGAATAATGATGTATATTTTGAGATTGATTATGTAGTAGAATAAATGGCTTTATTATTATTATTAACTAGGTGTTTATTTATTTTACTTATGTCGCGGTGCCCTTACAGGGTCCACAACTGTACCTCAGCTATAAACCTATTGTAACATCTTTATCCACATTATGGTATGCAACTAAATGAAATTAAATAAAAAATCAATAGCACATTTCAAATCATTTAGGCAAACGCCCAACACATACGTTACATAACTACAAACAATGCGTGCGCACGTATAATTACAAGCATTGAAGCGGTAATGACCGAACTGCCCAGTGACGCGGCAAGAGAAAGCTGCTACCATAATTGATTTGTACTCCAAACACTTTGATTTAAAGTAATATTGGGGATATTCGCTTATGAGTTGCTTAGAGCAGTGGCTCCCAAAGTACGGGTCGCGACCCACTGGTGGGTCGTAGATGAATTTGTGAATGGCCCTAAAAATAGGATGACAAATCGACCGATGAGCCAACGGTCTTGCGACCACTGATGATGTCAGGCGACTATCGCCCAGAAACTCGAAGCATGATAGTGTTTCTTCCCTTCAGTAAGTCATAGGTACATGCGAGGCGAGATTTTCGGAACACCACGGTGTCACAAATATGAGCTCGGCTCGTGCTCAGCTAGCTCCTCAAGCGTAGACCCACCTTAAGATTCTGTAAAACTATTAGCGAGCGAATTTTTGGTACGGTTTTCTCCGTTTAGCTTCGTTTTCACGCACGCGAAGCCACTGCTGTTATTAATCTATCAATATTATTTTTCGAGGTGATCGAGTGTGATGTTGATGAAGCTGATAGATTTAGTGCAAATTCTTAGTAAAACGCGATGCGTTTTTGTTTATTTCTTTTCAATGAACACTGTAGGATTCGTGTGAAAGAAACGCCCGGGTGCCACCATTGTGTGGACCGCCCGGAGAACACGGTGGAGCATACGGTAGAGGTGTGCCCCGCTTGGGCAGAGCGCTGACGTGTCCTCGTGGGAGCGATCGGCGGCAGCGATCTCTCGCGCCGGGCCTTGGTACAGACCATGGTCCGGAGGAGAAATGGCAGGCGGTCGCCTCCTTCTGCGAAGCAGTAATGCTAGCAAGGAGGAGGCCGCATGTGCACGCGCGAGGCAATGGCCCTCAACGGCGAACAATGGGTAGCTCGCCTTCCGGACCGAGCCTAAGTCGTCGACGGCGTGTAGTGTTCCACGCGCACCTCAAGGAGATGTCAGCAACCGTAGGGGCCCAGCAGGGTCGAAGCCTACTGGGGCCATGGGTGATGCGATAGAGATCCCCGGGGCCCTGGAAAAATGGCGGAAGAAACAGGAGTGGGTTTTTAGCCAGTAAGAGTCTAACACTATCTCTCGCTCCGCCCAAGAGCGTAGGATGTCAGATGATTTTCCCACCCGAAAAAAAACACCTCTTTATAATATTAGTGTAGATGACGAGAGTACACCTGAGTCAACGAATCTTTGAGATGCAGGAAGGCTCGTCTCGGGCGACGATATGATGGGGGGGTTCCGGTGTTAGAAGCACGCTCGCTTCATCATCATCATCATTATCATAATTTCGGAACGGCCCTGTGCGTCTCGCATCCATCGGATTCCCGAAACCCTCACCAGGTTAACTGTTCACCTTGTGGCCTTCCAACGCTGCGTCTTCTGACACTCCAGAACATTTCGGCACCAAGGTCATCTGTTCCGCCTGCTTAGAAGTAACATTCAAACTGGTATGTCAAATTAGTTACCTGGCGGCAGTTCGGTCGTCGTGTTCATAGAAGGTGCCCCTCTTGGGGATGTACTGCGGGTTACTGCGATCCTCATCGTCGTCTACCCGGCGTTCGGTCTCCTGTAACGATAAATAGAGATAGTTTAGTTAGATGCACTAATTAACGATTATGAAACATTCTGACATTGACATTGTAATGTCATCATCATCATTTATGTCGAAAGACGTCTACTGTTGGACATAGGACTACCCCAAGTGTCGTCATAACAACCGATCCTTTATTTTTTTTTATTCTTGATAGGTTCACGCTTGACCGATATCCGCTAGAAGTAACCTATTCACTCTTGACTTAAAGATTCCTAGGATGTAGCCTTCAGGAAACACAGATTCCGGCAAGGAATTCCACTCCTTAGCTGTACGCACAATAAATGTGTTCCCAAAACGTTTTGTGCGTATAGGTGGGACGTCCACCATGTACCGTGTGTCCTGTGCTTCTCGCATCCATCAGATTCCCGCGACCTTCACTAGGCATCCCACGCTGTATCTTTCAGTACATTAAAAAAAAAAAACCTTCCTTTTGGCTTTGCGTAAATAATTCTTCGTGTAAAAAGTGCGCTAGATTATTTGGCAAAAAAACAAAAACATGATAACTTCTAACAAAGATTAAAATCATTCAAAAATCTAATCTTTCATCTACTACGAGTTCGACACTTTCACTGTCTGGCAGACAGAATAGCAGACGCTATGAATGACGACAATGAAAGGACCGCAGAAAAGGAAATTTTATTTTCTAATAAAATGTTCGTCATCTACAATATAAAAATGTATCTAGTTGTGTTTTATATACTGTTATTGATATATATAATTATGTATTATATGATTTAATTTAAATAATATAGTATATTTTTCTAACTTATTTGTTTAAGTACACTGTGCCTACATCTCTCATCCAACTCTCCTGTCGCAGGTCTACTGGTATTTTTTTTAATTGAAATAAGCAGTACGTTTGTGCTCTTTTATCTGCTTTTGTTCTTTTATTTTTTAAGTGTTTGTGTGTACATAAATAAATAAATAAATAAAAATTAATTCCATTTTCGATTTAGTACGTCATCATGCGGGAACGGCTGGACCAATTTTACTTATTATTTTTTTAATATGTTCGTTATTGTCAAGAGAAGGTCCAGCGGCGGATTAACCCAGCGCGGGGCCTGTAGCAAATTCGACCAAGGGGCCCCTGTGTAGACCTATAAAATACTTCTCATTCTTATCTCAATCACCAATAACCCCGTGTATTTTAAGATTGGGTAAGGTACGTGGAAAGTACGGTAATGAGGGTAAATGAAATAATAATCAGCTGTATTCGGATTTCGATATATTTATATAGACTAGACTTTTTTGCGCGAACACGCGGGGCCCCCGATTACGCGGGGTGTCATTTGCTACCCTTGCTATATGGCTAATCCGCCATTGAGAAGGTCAGAGAAGGTCTGAAAAGGTAACCCACCATGGGCATGGGTTTTCAGACTACCGGGAACACAAAGGGCAACTGGGGCCTTACGATGACGTGTCAAGATGTAAGTCATGCGAGCGAATCAGAATCAGAATAATTTATTTGTAAACATAGGTCAGGTTACAACAGTGTGAGGTGTTAAAAATAGATATATCCTCTATGTTTTACGCAGAGGCGTACAAATATGTATTATTAACATTGTCAGTTTTCATTTAACTTCTGAGATTATGTAAACTTTAACATCATTAATAAATTTAAAATTAATATTAATCGGCACATCATTACAAATTAATTTTATCAGTTTCTCTAAATGTCACAGAGATTAAGTTATATGTCATCAATATCAATACACCCTATATTGCTCCATCCCTACAGTTCAGTTCAGGTCGTCGCAATATATCGCTTTAAAAGCACGTGGTAGGGCTTCTGAACGAACATAGGTTTTGATAAAACTCCTCAATAAAAAAAAAGCGGTGCTGAAAATAAATTACAAGGTAAGCGCCTGCCCGGGTTTTCAACCCACGACGCAGCTCGTAAGTCGAGGCCGTTAGCACTGAGCCATCACAGTTCGTTGAGGGGATGCAACTTGACATACATTTTCACTGTTTTTCATACAACCGCTCTTACGCGATTATGACGTTATTACACATTTTTAATTAGATATTTTGGAAACACAGTATCTTGTGGATATTATCTAGGCTTCTATTGAAATCAATTTATAAATTTGTGTAAAACTAATCCAGTAAAGACCTCTGAAAATCTGCTATTTTGCATGAACTTTTACACTTCATAATTTACTCAAAAATTAAAAAAGTCAAAAAGGTATAACAATAGAAGCCTTGCAAAAATAGATTCTAAATGGCGACCATTTTTTTCAAAAACTTTTAAGGGTTTACAAAAAAATCCGAAAATTTTGTAGAACAAGTTTTGTAAAATATTCGAGTAAATCACGGAATTACCGAATGCTAACCGAGTTTTCAGGCGTTCTCTCTTTTTTCGCATTGCCTTTTCGTCAAACATCGCGTTGGATTGCGTTAGATGAAGTAACAAGCTTTTAAACCATGCTCGATGTTGACCATAGGCGAGTGAAAAAAGACCCTCTTAATTTACATAAAGTAACGGACAACTGACGACACAAACCTGATTCAATAAAATTGTAAAACACACATCTCAATTAAAATAAATAAAAAAAACTGGGCAAGTGCGAGTCGGACTCGCGCACTGGGGGTTCCGTACAAACAAAACCAAGTAAATAGTTCAATTTGCGAATGGAGTCTCGAAGATTCCGAATCGCAAAAAAAGTATATTTTTTGTGATGTAACAACAAATTTACTATTTTCAGATTTATTCCCATACCTGTGCTATAAGACCTTGCTTTATATCAAATTTCAGGATTCTAAGTCAGCGGGAAGTGTCAAAATATACGTTTTTTGTGACACAAGCCGGGACCGCAAGGGACCGCAGATCTGTATAAATGGTTTTAATTTCAACTCGATACCTCCACGCGTCCTCGAGATAAAGGGTGTTGACAGACAGACGGACAACATAACGGAAGGATAAGGGTTCCGTTTTTTTTTTCCTTTTGAGGTACGGAACCCTAAAAATCACTAAAGCAGCTGTGCCCGCAAAAAATATACTATTTGCATTTATCTGTATATCAAAAGAAACTTATTACAATGTGAAGCACATTATAATTAACATAAACGACTGTTTTCTTTAGCCTTGGACTATTGACCGTCAGGCAAACCAGATTTTTTTGTATCTGTATGCGTTTGTGTGGAGATTTCGCAAAAAATTTTTTAGGCAGCGTGTTCACCGGTTTCATACGTTAAACGATGACGGGTAATTCTTATCAGATCTGAGAGCGAATATGTGTCAGTCGATATTCAGAGTATAACCACCTCGTCTCTAAGAGAGAGAATGGGACGATCCAACACGCAAGCCTAGTGCAGTTTTCTTAGGAGCCGCCCCAGTTGGGAATCGCAGAATGACTTCCGGCCATCGTAGGCAAGCCAGCACCTACGCAGACGCCAAGCAATTGATAGCTTGTGGCCTAGTGAATCTCGCGTTTATTCCGCCAGGATCGTACATCCACGACCAAATACTCCATCTTGTCAGCTCTTTTGTCACCTGTGGTATACACATTAAATGTAGACCGACTGAGGTGTGGCGTCGGGGCACACTCGATCCGTTCCCGAGGACGAGTAGACGTCATTCTGAGGTTGTGCCTGCTTACTGATAATTTGGTTGTTTCATTTATAACCCAAATCCCTAAATAGTGATTATAGTGAACACCACATTGGCGACGAGTAAAAGCGCAGTAAGTAAAGTGATCATAAATCAAATAATGTACTACTTACGGATTGGTCAACAATGAAATTATTATTTTATAGCACAGCGTTTTGAAAAAAAAAGTGACCGTTAACTAAGTGAAATTCAGTAAATGTTTCATATTTCTATGTTCATATTTCTATTGTTATCTATGAGTGATCTGCTGCCTTGGTGATTTGCTGAGGGATGTGCTGCAAAGATCGATGAAATAATTACGTCACTCAATACATAAACGGGACCGTATATCGAAATGTGATTACGACATACAATTTGTCTCTACATTTCGACAATAGATAAAAAATAAAAATGATAAATACCAAATACGATGTTTGTTGACCAAATTCGTTTGTGGATACATAATATGATACAGAAAAAATCGAAATAAAAGTACCAACGAGAAATCGTTAATAGATCGAACCAAATGGAAAGATATTCGATCAAATGTACCAACGAGAGATCGTTAATAGATCGAACCAAATGGAAAGATATTCGATCAAATGTACCAACGAGAAATCGTTAATTGATCGAACCAAATGAAAAAGATATTCGATCAAAATGTACCAACGAGAGATCGTTAATAGATCGAACCAAATGGAAAGATATTCGATCAAATGTACCAACGAGAAATCGTTAATTGATCGAACCAAATGAAAAAGATATTCGATCAAAATGTACCAGCGACTAAACGTTAATTGATGCTAATCTTATCGAAAGATATTATTAGGTCTGAAAAATGTTCCAACGTTAATGTCGTTAATCAGTTCCAGCGATTAAACGTTAATAGAAGCTAATTTTATCGAAAGATATTATTAGACCTAAAAAATGTTCCAACGTTAATATCGTTAATGTACCAGTTTTAACGCTAAGTACCACTTCGATACTTCGGAGTTAAGTGATGCCTACTGTGAGGTATTACAATATTGTT
Source organism: Mythimna pallens (assembly GCA_961205895.1). Classification (NCBI taxonomy): domain Eukaryota; kingdom Metazoa; phylum Arthropoda; class Insecta; order Lepidoptera; family Noctuidae; genus Mythimna; species Mythimna pallens. The sequence goes on along the minus strand of OY540847.1, from coordinate 14,955,407 downwards.
AAAACTAAATACCTAAGTGTCATGAAATCCTTAAAAGGCTAATTAGATCAAATACATTTTGTACTGGCTTTACTTATCAAACAAAGAATTCGTCACATCTAAACGGCGTTATAACGCCCCGATGTGTTTGGATTTAATCTCTGTTTCAAAGGGCCGATTAGCTGAGTTACGGATAATGAACCTTTGTGTGACTTACTAGCTAGAGTTTGTTTATTTAAAATGTTATGGGAACAGTACCCGTAGGTACAGCTCTTATCATCAGCCGGCGACAGTTAATTCAGCGGTATAACTAAAGTAACGATGTGTTGTGTACCTACTTTATTCTTTTATCTTAGTTTAGCACAACAAGATCAAGATGAAAATTAAGAAAAATAACTGATTTGAATTGTAGGTACAATTCTTGATTCTATTTCAAATAAGTGATTTGAATTGTAAATATAATTCTGGATTCAATAAAAAATCATAACTATACCTAAACCCTTTAAAACAGCAAACCCGCAATTGAACTACTTAATCCACGATTGCCAGAGTCAAAATGCAATAAGTACCCGCCATAAAGGAGTTGACACTTGAACAGGAATTGTTGCCGGTGCGACAACTAAAATCACAAACGTGATAAAAGTTCCTTTCCTGTAAAACTATTGCAAATTGCACAAAAGGTGTTTTCAAATGTTATTTCCAGAAACACTGCAATACAAGGACCAATAAAACAAATAGATACCTACCAACCTCATGACAAATAACAATATAAACTAGTTGCTATCATGCATGTCATGAAAATTGTAGTAATCACAAAAGTGGTTACTTGAGCGATTAATGAAAATTCAGTTCATGACCTATAATTAATGCAAATGGCATAGAGAGAGTACTAACCTCTTGTCAAATATCTATAATGAATTGGTTGATATCATGCATGTCATGAAAATTGTGGTAATCACAAAAAAAAATATTATAGCTAGAGCAAAAAAAAAAAAAAAAATAACAGTCGTGCTCTATAATTAATGCAAATGGCATAAAGAGGTGGTTTAAGCGTTATTTTCAGAAATAATGCGAAAAGAGGGTGGCTGGCTCTCGTCAAATGACAACAATAAAACAAAAAATTAGAAACACAAAGTACTCAAGAAAACGTCTAGTACTTACTGGTAGGTAGGTTCCCACCTACTTATCTAAATTGCCACGTGTCGCGTCGACGACAATGCAACAATTACAATTGATTCTTACAGGCTAAATAATAGAAATTCAATTGAAAAAAAAAAAAAAAAAAAAAAACAATTTTGCCAAATAATAATTGGTAAATATAGAAAAGCAGTTTCGTTGGTACCTGTACTAATGAAAAACATTGTATCACAGGCACCAGCATCTTAATATAAATAAACGTGCCAGGGTGATTACCTTTGGAGTATTACTAGCAAAGCTTATGTCGTAGATAAAATGTACTTAAAACAAGGTTTTGATCTGAATTCCATTGCCAACTTAAAGATCTCTATTGATAAAAAGCAAATCTATCAGTTAGTCCGTCTTCTAATTGATTAAAATATTTAAAAATAAATAAATAGGCGAGCTAGTCAAAATGAACTTCATAGGACCTGAAGTGTAATTAAAACGATCATTCATGTTTTGGATTTCTCAAATAGTTCCGGGTAAGCCTGATGACGACATTTGTATTTATCTGGAGATACATGTAAAGAATTCACAAAAAACAAAGAGTTCTCATCTCAGTGAAGTTTATCACGCCTCGACGTTTCAAGTGGCTGTTAAAGTGGCCGTTGAGGTTAGTTCGCACCTAGCAGATGTTTATCAATGGACTAGTTTAAGTTGTTCATTTAATAAGTTCCTGTATTAATAAATAGTCAAGGAGTCAATCGTAAATTGCTTTACATTCAACAAAATAGAAAAGGTTGAATGACTTATAAATAACCACTAGTGGCACTTTTGAGTTAATTTGGCATGGTTAAATAATTTCCGAAAACCGGAGTTAAAAAACCATAACGTTTCAATAAACAAAAAATTATGTATTTATTATATATCAATTGAAACTTATTCAGTTTCTGGGCGATGAATGTCATCAGGTATATAGTTAAAAATACAACACAGTCAGACAGACAGTCGATCTAGACTTTCACACAGAAATCCAATGTTTTCTGGATCAAATGAAATTGGTCCAGAAAGTAAAAGGAAACTCTAATTTACAACTCTAGAAATCAAACAAATGGTTTTGAAAATTAATAAAAATCTCTTGGCTGTAATGACAAGAGATCGTATCCATAAGTAGTGCTGACGATAGCTCGGTTAGCTAATACAGTACTCAACTAAAGGCCTCACCCACAATGACTTCTGAGACAGAATCTGACAAATAAAAATGGTACTGCTAGATAAAAACGAGGCACAAGTTTTGGGTGTATTCAATTGAATTCATGAATTGAATTGAATTCAATACAAATTAGCATGTAAAACGTGCAAGAAACTCTACTGACACTCGGATCAATAAATGATTACAAGAACAAATAAGTAATTAAAATAAACCATGGTACCTAGTTGCGAGATGACCAGTCCGAATCGATAGCATTAGTTCACGAACATGACTCATGTCCTAGAACCATTCAGCTCTACTCTCCTGCAGAGAAATGAATGACCTAGCACATGCGCCACCATAAGCAAAACATGACATTCCAAACCGCCAGAGCACACCCAACTCAAAGGCCAACCAGTAAATGGTAACTAATGTATCTAGTACTCACATAGTGGGAAATCCAACAATTGCGCATGTAATAAAATATAGGTCATAAACATATTCCCTAGTCACAAAAACAAAGACCTTATTTAGAAATTAAAAATATAACTTATATATAATATAAGCCCTGAGGACTATATAAAAACAAGCACAAACAAGTCTCTCAGGATATTATATTTAGGCTAAAATCGAAATCAAATAACATATTGTGTTATGTTTAAAAGAAACCAATTGCTGATTCCCATAGTTCACTAAAAGAGCGAAATTGTTTCTAGATAGAAAATACTAGTGTTTAAAACATATACATATTTCGAAAGTGCAAATTGCAAATCCTAAATTGGCCTACAGATGGTTGTTCCGAGTCTGGGTGTCTTGTGCATGTCAGTTTACATGTCTGTGGATTCACTCACAATACAAGAGTAAATCCTAATGTGAAAAAAGAAATAAAAATGAAATGCACTTGCTAGTGGCAGACAAATGTGTAATCAGGAATTCAATGTATACATACAGTATTAAACGAGGAATATGTTTTCAATACTTGATTCCAAATCCAGAATAAAAAAGATTCAAAGCAAATAGGCTGTAATGATGGTGTCAGATCTTAAGAAATATCCAAGGCGAGATGTTTAATGGAGCCTAAAAGAAAATTCATATCCAGAAATTCAACGGTTTATTACCATTGTGCTATACTTCAAAACTAAGAAGTTAGATACAAAAACCAAAACATAAATTAATAAACAAAAATACCCTCACCCATCATAAAGGAAGCCAGATATCGAAGCTGGAGAAAAGATCAAGAGGAACATCAAATAGCCAAAGAATACATAAGACCACCGATTATGAAGCATCACCTTCAATTTAAAACACGTAGAAAGTAGAAAGCAAATGGAAATGTTTCATAAAGTTTAAATAAAATACTACTACATATATTGCTAAATGCTACAGTATATCTGTAAGTCTAGTGTAAATACTAAATGCACTCCAATCTGTGTGGTTCTTTACTCAAAATATCATCTCAGACACTAATCTGCACGGTTCTCATAAATGATTTGGCCATTACATTTTTACTGCGGATTTTAAAATGACTTTGACCTCTGAGTTTGTTTCTGTGTTTCTTCTCAGAGCAGTCAGCTAGGAAACACAGGCCTCATCTAGTTTAATTAAACTTACATGTTTTAATTTTATATCTATAAACCCAAAATAAGAAATTGTACTTTAAAACTTAACGAATGTTTAACTGCAAAACACAGTAAATTGTACTTTAAAACTCAACGAATGTTTAACTGCAAAACATAGTAAATTGTACTTTAAAAACTTAAAGAATGTTTAAATACAAAACATAGTAAAATGTATGTGAAACGCATTTAATTTCAAAATCTTAAATACTGTAATTGCATTTCAAAATCAAATTAGCGTATAAATGCTAAATATTGTAATTGCACTTAAAATCTTAATAATTATAAAAAGGAAGACATGAGGTATAGACATTAGAAATCCTAAATACTGAAAACCGAAACAGCGAATAATGTAAATTATCATCTGAGTGCTAAATATCTTGAAATCTAAATCATTTTATAAAAAGGAAGAGATGTGGTATACACATTAAATGTAGACCGACTGAGGTGTGGCGTCGGGGCACACTCGATCCGTTCCCGAGGACGAGTAGACGTCATTCTGAGGTTGTGCCTGCTTACTGATAATTTGGTTGTTTCATTTATAACCCAAATCCCTAAATAGTGATTATAGTGAACACCACATCACCTATGGAGATGGAAGAGCTAAACGAGATGGAGTACCCAGTCGCAAACATGCGACCCTGGCGAATAGGACACACACTCGTCGGACCAATTTGACGCAAGTGGTTAAAGGGTTAAAATGTTGGGAAGCGATCGCCTCTTTTTGCAAAGCTGTAATGCTAGCGAAGGAGATGGCCGCAACCGTGAGAAGACGTACACCCTCACACCCCAGCCGCCGCCAAAAGAGACGATCACAGCAATAGTTATAAAGTTTCTTATACTTCATCTATCGCTTATCATTAAATCGAGATTTATAATTGCAATTGATCAAATACCTAGGTATAGGTATGAAAAAAGATATGACACTTTACCATTTGGACGATAATTACCGGATGACGAATCTGAACAGTGCAAAAACACCCTTATGATCGACTTTGTTAAAGCCGGTTTTGATTATAATACGCCTAATACAGAGATAAATGCATAATTATGTATATATGTATGTGGGCTCGGGCCAGTGGTGTATGTTGAAATATTTAAAAGAAAATGGCGGTTGACAGTTAGATGACTCAAGGCCAACGCTGTATTTAATTTTATCGTACTACACTAATACTACACAGGGTGTAAGGGACAGGTCTCCGCAAACTTTTAGGGCTTGCTCAGTAGATGAAACTGAACAGATCACATCATCATCATCTTCCTGCCCTTGTTATTCTATCCAGACACCCAACACGCTAACAATAACTCTCTTGACTTTCATGTCACTCCTCACACAAACAATCCTTATTTTCTTTGGCCTCCCTCTCCCTTTCCATCCATCTACATGTATACTCATAACTCTTTCAGTAGCATGCGTATCATCCCACCCCTTCACATGACCATACCAAGACAAACGATTCTCCTTCAACATTTCAGTCACTGGCGCCACTTCTTAAACTTCCTCTAATATACTCATTTCTCACTTTATCCAGTCTCGTCACACCACACATCCATCTCACTTAACATTCATCATTATCATCACCGCTACATGCTATCTTTTTTCTACAATATCATAATTGGTGAGTAATGTCCGACCAAAAGTTCGGATTCGGTTAAGTTTCGGCAAAAAACGAATTTCAGTTTAGTTTCGGTAGTCGCATATAATATGTAGGTAGTAAACATCCAAAAATAATTCATTATAACAAACTAATGGACCAAAGGGCAACAGGAAAGGGCTATGCTAGGAGTTTTCTTGCGTGATCGAATCAGAAATGAAGATTTCTGCAGTTGAACCAAGGTTGCCGTCATAGCACGAAGAATCGCCCAACTTAAGCGGCAATGGGCGGAGCACATTGCTCGCAGAACAGATGGCCGTTGGGGCGGAAAGGTTCTGGAGACCACGTACCGGAAGACGCAGTGTTGGAAATCCCCCTACAAGGTGGACCGATGACCTGGTGAAGGTTGCGGGAATCCGATAGATTCGAGACGCACAAGACCGTTCATTGTGGCGACTTTTGGGGGAGGCCTATGTCCAGCAGTGGACGTCTATCGGCTGAAATGATGATGATGATGATGATAATGATGATGAACAAACTAATACATAGATTATAGTAGTATCAAGTTTAACCTAACTTGAAATAGTTAAATCAATCAAAAAATAATATAGTTCATTTGTGGTGATAATATTATGGATTCAGAGTTTCAAATTTCATTTTAATACTTATTACCGAAGTATCCAAGGGGCAAGTACATTTAGATACTTACCGACGTCCTTAATGTTTTTTTTAATCGACGTCCTTAATGAGTGTTATATATAAAAGTGATTAATTTTGTTTTGTTTATTGCTTAAATATTAAGTACCTATATCTATTGTGATATTAGGTAAGTATTAACTTAGATAATTTTATGTTTAATATTTAAAAAAAACGTGAATAATATTCAAAAGAAGAATAACTACACAAATAAACACCTCACCTATTTTAAGTATTTTTAAGGTGCAATTAAATTTTTTTCCTTAAATAATAATAATTATCGTTTTCTTTATTTTTCCCTCAAAACATGCTACTTGTAAAGAAGTTTCGGTTTTAGCCGAAACTGAAACTGTTGCCGAAATTCGGTTTCGGTTTCGATCGTAAAAACCAGTTTCGGTCGGACACTACTGGTAGGTGTAAAAAAACTTTTTTGGACAGAAGTAGGTTGTATTTTTTTTGTACCTAAAAAGTTTTTTTTTACACTTTAGTTGTGGTACCCCTCAGTTATACCTAAATAGTGTGCAAGTTCTATAGTAAGGTACGTATAGAATGTAACCATTAAAAGTGTGCCTATAAGATTGGAAGAGTATCTGGATTTCCCCAGGATCCCACCTGATGACCGTAGGACCACCTGAGAAGTATACATTTTCAAACAAAAACAACAAAAAAAAATCTAAACCGGTCCAGGCATGCGACGAAATGAGAACCTCCTTCTTTTTAACACACAGATAAAATTATAATAGTCAATAATAAATAAATAGACGTCGGAACAGACCTCATTGTGTTCAAGTTAAAAACCGTTAGTCAAGTCTGAGCAGTTTTGTTTGTTTTGGTCTGAGATGTAGGACAGACTACAGATGTCTAGATTTCGTAGTAAGTATAGGTTGCATTTCTCAGTGCAATCATGACTCTACAGTTCTTAACTGCAAGATAAACATACTGTTACATTTAAGAACGTAAATGAAATAAGTCTGTGTACAATATGTCGATTGTTTGGTATCGTTAAAAATTTTGATTGTCATCGTTGTTATGGGGAAGCATCAGGGTAGCCCGCGAAATTCAAATTTTCTTAAGTAATTTTTTTTTTGTTTTTTAAGGGTCAGTTCACACCGCGACGCGACACTGCGCGAGGAGCAACTCAAAATATAACTTTATTTACTACACTTAAGGCCCTAACTCCCGAGCAATGCCATTAAACAATTGAAAAAATATACGTTTATTAAGATTCAAGTACTACATTATCAACATATGTTTTTTTCTTACCCTAAAATTTTTGACAAAAATAAAAAAAATTAACCACATGAAATTTTTTCGCTTGTTTTCCCTACTCCTTTCAAACGGCTTTGATCTTTAGAAAATTGAAAGAAATTACTGGTTAAGTGTTTTTCGGAATACATACTTCAGAATAATACAACGAGCATATGTAAATCAATCAATATTTCGCAATGAAAATGGTTTTAAAGGTCGGCTCTACGCGGCCCCAGGCGGCAGTACGAGTATGTGTGCATTTAACTCCGGCCTCTACCATGAGTTTAAAGCAATAGTATTCGTCGCTACTCGATATCGACGCCGTAAATATTTTGTATGGCAAATTTTACAGCGCCTCTAGCGGTTACTTGTAGAACCAAAATCAGTAGTATGAATCATCAAGTACAAAACCTATCGAATAAGAACTCGCTAGCGACTAAAGTTTTTAGTAGTGTCCTATAGAAAATCGGCACCATGAGTAACAAATTTGATTTGATTTGCTTCAATAGCACCTGTCAAATTTGTTACTACAGTAGTAAAGTAATTCACTAGCATATGGAAGGGTGAAAATGTTGTAAAGCGTGTCGTGTAAAACAATATTTTATTTATTTGTGCATAAATATGTCCGGTAAAACTTATTTAACGTAGAATATATTATGTTAGGTACGTATGTTAGGTGCATATGAAGACGAACGACACGTCAAATGAAATTTCCAAACGACTATACGAAAGGCACATAAAGATATTATTGAAAATAATTTCATCAAAGAATATAGGCTCAATAAAGGGTCTTTCGAGTATTTGTGTGGTCTGCTAAGGGTTTATGCAGATTTGAAATTTACACAATGTGCAAAATACACTTGAATCGAAAGTAAATTAAAATATAGAAATAATTAATTTAGAAATAAGTATGTTATATTAACTAAAAGTAAGTATAATGCACTTCATAATATAAATACCACTTATCAGTATGCGCATTTTTATTTAACGTATTACTGGCAAAACTCTCCATTTTTCCCATTCAAGAATTCACTAACACAAAAACACTAAACCATCAAAATATTTGTTCAACTACAATTTTACATTTTCAATAGGTCAGGTTACAGAGAACGCGAGCGAAATGGCGTTTCAAATTGGTAGGGTTTTTAGGTCTATCTGCCTTACTCTGTCTTTTACTGCAGCTAGAAAGAGAGCAAACTTAAGTGTGAAGTTAGATACGATGCGGTTTTTGTACCAACGTAAACGCTCGACACCGTGTATACCTATCGAGTTGTCGCTAGCGAGTACGTTTGACTCATGGTACGAGTTTAATTGTAATCTATTCGAAGCACGTTTACTCGATATCGACCACGGTAAGATGGTGTAGTTTTTCGATAGTAACTCATGGTAAGGATACAGATGTTCAAGGGACTATACGCCTTAAAGATACACGTTTCAGATCGAGATGCCTCGCGGCACAGCGCTGCGTGGTTTTTTTATAGGTGGGAAAATCATCCAATGACATATCGTGCTCTTGGGTGGGGCAGAAGGGTATGTCAGACTTTTACTGACTAAAAACCCACTCCTGTTCCTTTGCCTTTTATACCAGGGCCGGGATTTCCTTTCAGACACGAACCCATGGCCCCAGTAGGCTTTGACCCTGCTGGGCCCCTACGCTTTGCTGACATCTTGGGGAGCGCTTGAAACACAACGCGCCGTCGACGACTTGGTCCGAACCATTACCGGACGGTGAGCTAACCTAAGCTAAGCAGCCCGCAAGCACAACTATTCAGAATTCGCACAATGAAATATGTATCTTTTCGTGTAGTAAATGAAGTTATATTTTGAATTGCTTTTCGCACAGCGTCGCGTCGCGTGTCGGTGTGAACTGACCTCAAGTTTTTCATTTTGCGGGTCAGCATGTATGTAAACTACTATCTACTATCATTCAATAGGGTTAGCCAACCCTATTGAATGATAGTAGTTTCGGATAGTTTCAGTTACGGATATTAGAATTATAACAGTAAAATATAAATAGCAAGAATTGAATTTTATTTCTAGTCTAGAATTATTTATTTATTTAAACTTCATGTACAGTAGTGGTACATAGGCGGACTTAATGCAACAAGGCATTCTCTACCAGTCAACCTTTGGGTTAAAAAGAAAATAATGTGGTAGGTTTGCACAATAAATAAATAACAGATATTTCAAACAGAACAAATAAAATAAAAAATAAGTTATTTATAATAATAAAATACATATATATGCTAAAATTATAAACTAATAAATACTATGAAAAATATCAAATCATTAAGAAAACTCAATAATAATTCTGACGAAGACCAAACTAAAGGTGAGAGGACTTCAAGTAGTAGTTCCGAATTTTACGCTTGAAGGAAAATTTACTTTCAGCTTTTTTGATGTCAAGGGGAAGCACATTCCAGAGTTTTATGGTGGAAACAGCGTATGAATTGGACATAAAGCCAGTACGGTGAGAGGGAATATGAAGGAGCATGTTTGCTAGATTAATTATCATTTGTTCGGCCGACCAAATCAACCCGTCGTAACCTATCATTTAGGCTTCGCCTTTATCCGAAAATTCCAATAATAATATCATTGGTATTTGTACATGAATAATTCTACCTAATTCCGACCTCTGGTTATCAGGTACAGGTGTGATTTATCATCATCATTTCAGCCGACAGACGCCCACTGCTGGACATGCCCAAATGTCGCCACAATGACCGGTCCTGTGCGTCTCGCATCCATCGGATTCCCGCGACAATCACCAGGTCATCGGTCCACCTTGTGGGAGGCCTTCCAACGCTGCGTCTTCCGGTACGTGGTCGCCATTCCAGAAGGTTTCGTTCCCATCGACCATCTGTTCTGCGAGCAATGTGCCTGCCCACTGCCACTTAAGTTTGGCGATTCTTTGGGCTGTCTGTAACCTTGGTTCTCCTGCGGATATCTTTATTGCTGACGCGATCACGCAAGGAAACTCCGAGCATAGCCCTTTACATTGCCCTTTGAGTGACTTAAGCCTTCTGATGAGGCCCATTGTAAGCGACCACGTTTCGGAGCCATATGTCATCACTGGCAACACGCACTGGTCATAGACTTTCGTCAGGTGTGATTATTCGATAATATTATCGAATTTATTCATGCAAACTAATTCACTATTTACAAAAAGTTGAGCACTTGACCTTTTTCAAGGTCATAAAAGATCAGTAATATGTTTTTCTAAAGTGTCCCCTCCAGTTATTTTCACAAAAGAGTACACAAAACGGACATAACGTTCCGAGATATCCTTTGTTAATCGATTCTCGTTCATCCTACTACCGAACCGGAATACTGGTCGAAAACATTTCGCTGTACAAGATTATGGAGACGAATCTAACGGGAATTGCAATTAAAGATGGCAATGTGATATCGATTAATCGAGTTAATAGGCCAAGAAATCGATTTTTAATCAATTTAAACAATGATTCGATTTTTTTTCTGCGGAATGCAACTATATATTTTTTTAAAACGTTCAAAGCACCTAATAAGTGAATGTGATAGGTACACCCAATTACTCACCAGTCATAAAACACATGATTGTGCACTGTAGAACCATCTCTAACTTGCTTTTTAGAACTCAGTACCTGCACGGTAACCAACGATCTTTTAGAACTCAATTTTTTACTGAACCGATTCTTTATACTTCGTTTGAATCAATTCAAAAGTTTAATCTCTTTAGGAAGAATCGCCAAACTTAATAGTAAAGCTAGTACTACACTAGACCGACGCACATGTGGACCATGCCTGATTTGTACGTAGCAGCGCGTTGCGTGGCGTGGATCTAATGTAGCTCTGCAAGTCTATTTGCCATATAAAATGTATGGAGACCGACGCGCCCAGATCGGCGTACTACCTTTAATTCCACCAAGCCCGTTCCTTCATCGGAACACTAGACGTACGGCAATGCGCCACCGGTACATGGTGGACATCCTCCCACCCGTACGCAAAACGTTTTGAGAACGCATTCTTTGCCGGAGTCTATGTTTCCTGATAGCTTCTACCTGGGGATTCTTAAGTCAAGAGTGAATAGGTTACTTCTAGGCAAGCGTGGTCTATCGTCAACCACATCATCGTTTACCATCAGGTGAATTAGTGATCAAGTAAAAGACAATCGACAAAAATAAAGGGCAGACTGTATGAAAAATGATGACTTTTAAGATGTTCAGCAAATAGGAATGTAGAAAAGAAGAGAATGTATTATTATGCCTCCTCAACTCTAAGAAAAGTGGTTTAAGAACAGGGAAAAGATAACAATTTAATATTATTCCAAGTTCAAAACAATTATTTTCTTTCCACTTCATATTATTCTGCCTAACAAATAGATTAATTAAACGTTTGCAATTATACAAAAAGGTAATTCCCCCAACAATGAAATGCAATGCACCGCTTTGTCTAGGATACTTTGTCTGTGATGCGTCATAAAGCAGTAGCAACTATAATGAAAACAGATAACAGATGCATAATTACTACAAATAATAATAATATAGTAGTGCTTGACACTAACGATCGCAGGGAAGTATGGCAGAGCAAGGAACTTCACGGATGCTTTTTCCGGGCCCTATGTAGACCAATTGGCGTCCGTAGCCTGGCTGCGTTTCGGTAACCTCATCGGAGAAACCGAAGGTTTTATCTGTGCAATTATGGACGAAGTTATCATGACGAATAACTACCGGAGATTTATTGTGAAGGACGGCACGGTTGTCATCTGTCGGGCATGTCACAATCCGGGAGAATCGATTCGTCACATTATCTCTGGTTGTTCTCGTCTAGCTAACGGGGAGTGCTTGCATAGGCACAACCCAGTAGCCAGGATTATCCATCAGTAACTTGCTCTGAAATCTCTTTTGGAATCGGAAGTAGGTATGTGCCCGATCCAGTTCTTGGTAATGGTCATATCACTTTGTACTGGGACCATCATCACTGACAGGACTATAGTAGCCAATAAGCCTGATATAGTGGCGGTGGACCGAAGCGAGAGGCGTGCAATTATTGTTGACTGTTCCGTTTCACATGACGAACCTCGTGAAAGCCGAGAAAGATAAACAAATAAGTATATTGACTTGGTCGCAAGGTTGTCGGCATGTGGGATGTGGATTCGGCGATCATTGTACCGCTAGTCGTGTCGAGGAATGGCTTAATAGCCAAGAGCCTCGACCAAAACCTTAGGAGGCTCGCGTTAGGCGGCTAGATCAAGGGCTTGATTCTGAAAGCGATACTCCTGGACACGGCTCGTATTTTTAGGAGGTTCCTTTCTCTGGAGCCCTGACCGCCAGTAGCTTAGACCCTGTTCCCGATACTGGTAGGGTACTATTTTTTATATTTTTAAAATATTTTTTTTTATGAGTTTTGTTTAAACAAATATTTAAAAATGTAATTTATGTGTTTATTAAAAATGTAATTTAAATGAATAAAGAAAAAATAATAATATTAAGTATCATACTAATATAATAAAGATGAATATTTGTGAGTGATTGATGAGATATTTGTATATTTGTTACTTTTTCAAGCTTGAACGGCTGAACTGATTTCAATGAGACCATATCCTGGAAAACCGGATACGATATTTTCATGCTGGGAGTACCTATGTACCCTTGAAATAATTTTCGCTGCTAAAAAGGCCACTGGCAGCGACGCACCGTGCTTGCAGCAGCGACGGCCATAGGAATGACGTGGGACGAGGCGAAGCGTGAAGCTCAAGACCAGTGACGATGGGTGTCTACCTCTGCCCCAGCTAGGGGACATCTAAGGGTAGTGTGAAAGCGAAGCCCGGGACCCCGGGAAGGAGGCAAAGAGGGAACAGGAGTGGGTTTTTAGTCAGTAAAAGTCTGACACTATCTCTCGCTCCACCCAGGGCGAGATTTGTCATTAGATGATTTTCCAACCTTAAAAAAAAAGCTAGGGGACATAGAAAGTAAATATAGGCTCATCATTCCTCTGGATCAGTCGACATCCTGGACAGGAAAGACTCCATTGTAGAATCAATTCCATTGCCCCATACGTGACTCAAGGAAGATGCGTGGATTTACATACATATGTGGCACCACATCCTTAACTTTTTTTTTTGCCAGACACAATGTAAAAATTGTTATTGAATAAATGCAATTAAAGTAGGTAATCATGATGATGCATAAAGCCGGGTACAGACTGTAACATGCAAATAATTAAAAACTTTTCACAAAAAAAAAAAAATAACCGACTTCACTAAAAAAAAAAATATTAAAAGGATCAAAATAACTTTAATTTCGAAAATCGGTGTTTCTCGGTATTATTTGTATCCTATTTAACACCGACTTCAGAAATTAAAGTTATTTTGATCCTTTTAGTGTTTTTTTTAGTGAAGTCGTTTTGTTTTTTTTTTTCTAAAAAATTTTTTGTCCTCCTTTTTTAGAAGTCGGTTAAAAATGTAACAAATTGTCGCATTAGTACATTGCCGCAATGTATCATGCAATGTAACAGAATTCCCATAGTTGAACGCTTTGCGCGAGCGAACCGTGCACACTACGCGCGCGAACTTAGCATTTAAACTATGTGAGTGTTTATGAAATGTTACCTTGCATGTTACATTACAGCAGTCTATAAACAATCTATAAGCATAAGCATAATCAGCTTAATGTTCCCACTGCTGGGACTTAGGCCTCCTCTCTCTAGGAGAGGGAATGGGCCGTAATCCACCACGCGGGCCCAGTGAGGGTTGGTGTTAAACAATCTATTGAAATAAAAATATAAAAAATATTTTTTAATCTTAAAAATGCAAAAGAATAGCAAATAACTTCTTAAAACCTCCAATTCTAGGCAGCCTACTGAAACTAGGTCATAAAGGCATTCTATAATTACACAACAGTTTATTTATAACTTGTTTTTTTTCAAGGGCAACATTGTTTTGAAGATTAGCTCCAGAGATATGAGATGACTTAAAAGTGCTACATTCTTAGTTACATTGATGACCTGGTTTGTTTTTATCTATACATCATCATCATCATCATCATTCAGCCGCTAGACGTCCGCTGCTGGACATAGGCCTCCCCCAAATGTCGCCACAATGAACGGTCCTGTGCGTTTCACATCCATCGGACTCCTGCAACCTTCACTATTTATCTATACTAATATTTTAAAGTTGTTTATTTGGTTGCTTGAGCTTATCTCAAAAATAGATTTGATTTGATAAAAATTGGTAGTGTTGAATAACCCATATTTTCTAGGAAGACTATATAAACTCATGCTACGACTAATAGGAGCCGTAACCAGTAACTAATTATGAGGGGCACAGCTAGTTGTTTTATATAATTACTACTCCTACTCCTCCTACTCCTGCCAGTGGCTTTGCCCGCGTGAAAATAGGTTTCTATAAATAAATCCAAGTTTCACCCCCTTAGGGTGTGAAGTTTGGAAAATCCTCCTAAACCTTGTAAAAAATTTCATGCTCCTAGGCTCTGTAGTTTCGGCTGTGCGTTAATGTGGCAGTCAGTCAGTTACTCATTTTATATATATAAATGAATAATGATTTAGTTTTTGGAGATAAATGTTTTTTTTTTAATTATAATATTTATAAGACAGGTGTTAATGCAATTGGTCTTACTAATAAGTTAACCTATTAAGTAGCATAATTAGAGACACAATAGAAAGACAATGACCGAGAGAACGCCGGCGTTTGCTCGAGGTTTAATGAATTAATTATGGTAGCTGTAACATCTAAATTAATTTATATATTTAAAGAGTAAGCTTAATTAAGTATTAGAATCCGTGAGTAGCTTCACTCATGTCCCTATGACAGTAACACTTAGTGATAAAGTAGAATTATATCGGTGAAAGAATTTTTAAAATTGGTAAAAAATTCAATTTTTTTTTTGTACATAAAATAGTATTTGAAATATAGATTTTACTTACACAATAAGGAAAAATTGCAAAAAGTATAATTTAAAAAAAAAGTTTGATCAGCTTACAAACCTATATATATATTTTTTTTTAATACATTTATATATATTTAGTATGCAATGTGTGTAGTAGGTACTTCTTATTTGTTTCCAACTAATTAGTGTTGTTGACCTAGTCACAGGTCACATAATGGTATATCATAGATTTTAATGTGAATATTTACAAACAAATAAAGCATAGTTTTCAATTATTTTGTTTAAATGCTAGTTTAGAAACAAACAGACATTTTCTTCTTTAAGGTAGGTAATAAGAGTTGTAAAATTGCAATATTGTTGTTCTAGTAAAAGTGACAGTACCTTGTTCTCGGAATCCTGGTCAGAATGCTCGGAGTCGCTCCCCTGAGAGTCATAATCAGACTCCTGCTGCCCTCCATCCTGCAAACATCCTTCCACCTTTAGCAACTGCATTTTCCACACAAAACTCTTTTGTTTACAACCTACGTGGCGGCAACGTTTCTAAAATTAAAGTCTAAACACATCGGCGGCGTTTCAGTGAGTGGTGCCCAATTCGTGACCTCAATATTACTAAAAGAAATGGACATTCCGTCACGCGAGCGACCGAGAGAAAGTAAGCCGTAATACTTTTTAGCGCCAAAACGAAAGTTTACGCTATTGTGACTAGACCCTGTACTTACGTTCCCGGAGTTATTGTGCTCGATATCCTGCGATGCGTCCGAATATTCTCCGGAATCTTCGTGTTCTCGTCTCCTAACCACGGACGTCATATCGGCGTCCTCTCTCGTAACCTGCAGAACTTCCAGTTTGACGGCTTTGTTGTATTATTAACGGATAAACTGCAGAGTAATCGTGCTTGTTATACCGTCGCTAATAAGGAATCCCCTCTCGTTTTACGAAAAATGAAATGAAAGAACGTCAAAACAAGGGGAATCTAGCGGCCATAAAAAAGTTACGTTCCGTTTACTCCAGTGCTGATTACTGATAATCTGATTAATCGAATGCTCAAGCTAAACCTTATGAAGTAAAAAGTCTAACATTGTGGAATATAATATTGGATGAGCAAGTTTTTCAAAAGTGTTTAACGTCACTTTTGATTACTATTTCTTAGCTTTTTTAATCAAAAGTACTATTTCATTGGAATAATGAATGGTGGACGCAACGAAACGTAACGATGATACTTGGCAACATTGTTTATTAAACGTCAAGAAGGAAGACATTCGCGATATCGTGGCAGCCAAAATACTTTGTCAAACAAAAGTTATTAAAAAAAAAATTAAAAGAAATGAGAAACTGTCTGAATTTGATTTTGCATATTAATACTTTTAGAACAAAGTTAAAGCAACAAACTTGGTGTGTGTAGGTAATGTGAGCCTGAAGAAAACTTTCGTTTTACACACAAAGAAGAATACCATCCAAGGTTTATATTTTAATTTGTTGTCCTTCATTCCTCTGTCTTCCTTCATTAAAATAACCCCGTGTTTTGAATTGCGATAAAAGTGATTAGATATTGAATAATAATTGTGACGTTGCGCGTTGGTTGGATTCGCGATATTATCACTTTTGACGCAATTCGGAACGCAGGTTAAAAAAATACCTTCATCTGTCACTGTCACGAATCTGACATTCATGAAATTGAAATGTCAACAGGTCATCAGTTTCAGGAAGGGAACCACTTCAAAACTTTCATTTTTACTGTAAATGGAAATCCTTCTCAAACATTCATTTTAGATCAGAAAAGGCAACAAACAACAAAATGGACAGGTATGCTGGATTGTTGATCCCTAAAATCTCTTTGAACCGCTTTATTATTTGTGTTGTTTAGGTTTATTTTGATCCTCAATATTTTATGGTCAATAACATTATTTCAGTTCTGTTGAAGTTCAGTCGACTGAAGAAGAAGCTAAGACTGTACAACTACTAGCTAAAGGTATCATGGAGATGTATGAACCACCATTAACGACAATTAATACACATTTAAAGGAATTAACGTAAGTAGTACTAATAAATTGCAATTTGTTAAATCACAGACTAAAATGTTATTAAACGTGTTATTAAATGGTAAACAGGAAATATATCAGCTATATACCTACTAGCTTTTCCTGAGCTTCGCTTTTGTGGCTTTTCCTTCAGGAATCTTAAATGTGACAAATATTAGGTAATGATATTTTTTTTCAATCAACCATAAGATTTTATTTGAAATTACCATGGTGATAATCAATTCAAATAAAATGATCAAACAACTTAAAAACATCAAAAATGTTACTGGAAATTCCTATAATATAATTGTATTCACTTCTCTTCTTAATTCATTAAACCCCAAGTGGACACCGGCATTCGCTCGCTCATTGTCTTTCTATTGCGTCTCTAATTACGCTACTCAATAGGTTAACCCCCAAGCGAATGCCGGCATTCACTTACTCATTGCCTTTCTTTTGCGTCTCTAATTACACTACTCAAAAGGTTAAAATGTATTCTACTTCATCATCTTCCTGCCCTTGTCCCATATTACTTGAGGATGGTGCAACATGTTTTTTTTTTCTTCTGAAATTTGTCCAGTTAATTGTCGCAACATTCTTTTTTTCCATATCACTGAATTCCACAATTATCTGCATGTATAATTAGTAGTACCAACCAAAACACAATTTACAACTGAAACCGTAACTGAATGTTCAGCTTTTCTTTTAGTTTTGGCCATAACCAAGTCCAAAACAGACGTGGACAAGAAATAACAGACAGTTTTCTGTTACTGAAAAAAAAAACAAAAGTATTCATTTGGTCTATACTAACTATATTTCGATATATGCTTACTTATATAGTTTTAACTTTTAATCGAATAAATCGACGATTACATAAAAATTATAACATACATAGAATAATTTTTGTACAATATTTTGTACTAAACAACAAATAACACTAAAAATATATTTTTATTTTTTTGATAACTGCTACGTAATGACAGTGACGTCACATTAGTTTGAGCATCCTTGTACTCTTACTTGACAGTTTCCCTTTCTACCAGATTTGAAAAATTCTTTCTATTTATGATCTATATATATAAAAAAAGATACTGCCTGACTGACATATCAACGCACTGCCAAAACTACTGGGACTAGGAGTGCGAAATTCTGCACAAGGTATCCTTTTATAACACAGACGAGCACTAAGGGAGGATTTCCAAAATTTACCCCCTAAGGGGATAAAGCGGAGATGCAAAGTTTGTATGGAAAAACCTATTTTCAAGCGGGCAAAGCTGCTGGCAGAAGTTAGTTTTATATAAAGTTACTTTTAGATATAAATAATAAAAAAAAAAATTGAGTACTTGATGTACTCACTATGAGCGTAGAAAATTCTTATAAAAAAAAAAAAATATTATTTCAGAGAAAAACAAGATGCTGTCCAAGGTATGCTTGCTTCTGAGAGGAGAAAACTTGAAGACCTGCAGAATGATGTCATGCTGGATGCTTTGGTAATCTTCTTAAACCTATTTAGTGTCTCATGATTATTATTTATCTGTAAATTCATTGTTGAATTTCTTATCTTTTTTGCATTAGAGCAAAGTTGTATTATGTACGGGACATTCTTACCTACCGACAACCAATCAGTTTAAAATATAATACTATGTCAGTATCAGTAAAATGTTGATAATGCAATGTGAATAAAATTAAAAAAAAAATGTCAATAAAGTTAAAAAAAAAGTAATGTCATAAAATTATTTAAGATGTATTGTCATGCTAGAATGTTAAATGTAAGTATATTATTTGCTCAGACCAATAAAGAAGTATAGACGGAACATTGCGCTCCTAAAAGTGAGGCACGTAATATGAAGCCGGCCGCTCGGTAGTCTGCCGTTAGCAAGCGAGTGCGTGTGACGTTGTTTTGTTGAGATAATAATTACGAAATTATGCCGTTCTGTGTCATTAACTACTGCAAGAACAATTCCTTTTTCCAAAAAAAAGGCTTCTGGAATTACTTTCTACAAGTAAATAACGTTTTTGCTGTATAAATTATAATTATAAAATCGTAAAAATATCTGAAATAATTTCTTGGAATTTACGCCATTGTGTCGGTATTGCAAATTAAGGACATCATTTTTTCCCAAATATAAGGGAAGTCGTAATTTTTTACGGACACTACAATAAAGTGTTTTTTTTTATTTACAAGTACGGCGTCATCCAACATACGGTTACGCTGGATGACCCGCACCTAATCCGATAGTCATTGGATATCTATTATTATTATTATATGTAAGTTTTGTGTGTTTTTAAAATTAATAATTTCACTTAATATGAAAATAGATAATTTTCATTAAATGAAATTATCTTTCATTTCATACAACCCAGTAACCCAATAAACACTATACTACCTACACAATAATAAAACTTAACCAAAGTATATCTCTCGCACTTGGGAGTCGCAGCGCAACGTTTGCAACATTTTTTCTCTAGCACACATGTGCAAATCTACAATGTCATACACAAAGTTACGCACACTAAGCTAAAACTAGTCCTCACTTATTTCGTTGCTTTTGTTTACGACGGCTCCGTCTATACTTTTTTATTGGTCCAAGATTATTTGAAGCCAAAAAATATAATATTAAAAATGATTGTTTTTCAGTTAGCAGACATTGCAACTAACAAAGAAAAGCTGGTGACTATATCAAATTCAATGATGTCTTTACACAAGAGAGTACAGTCATTACAGGTAACCTTACTTATTTTATCTGTCTTACAATTTCTCTCTCTTTCAAATACAGCGAGAGATAATATATTTGAATTTGGACTTAATGGCATACACAGCAAAGTTCACATTCCATTACAAATTAAATTTACTTACGATCTTTTGCGAATGGATCTACTTAGCTTACTTAGCTAAGTAGGTGACAAAAACAAGTGATTTCTCCAGAACACATGTCTATTTACTCAGAATTTGTTTTTTTTTTTAATCTTAGAACAACCAACTCTATGGCATACATAACAAAGTATAAATTCCTTTGCAACCTATACTTTTTAGAAGATTTTTGATACAAATGTTTACTTAAAAATCAATATCTCAAAAGTTGATACGTGAGTTGATACCATACATTAAAATGATGTAGAATTATGAATTTGAGTATAAATAGTTGAATTTGGACCTAATATCATACAAGACAAAGTCCATAATTTTGTAAAGCAAATACAGTTTATATTGTTTTTTTTTATTATAATTAACTCATACTAAATAATGCGGGGTGCAATGGTGGGCCAGCGCTAGCAGCCCCGACTTACGAATTGTAGGTCGTGCGTTCAGACCCAGGCAGGCGCTTTATTCTGTAACATTTATTTTATCACCACTGCTTTCAAAACGATGAAGGAAAACTTTGTGAGGAAACCAGCATGTCCTAGAACCAAAAATTCGAAGACTTGTGACATATACCAACCCGCACTGGACCCGCGTGGTAAATTACGGCCCATTCCCTCTCAGAGAGGAGGCCAGCGGTGGGAACTAGCTTTTGCCCGCCGCTTCGCCATAAAATATAACCTAGCTTTCTCTATAGGTGATAATTTTTTCGCAATCTAACCAGTACTTTCAGAGACTAGTTCCTACAAACAAAAAAACAAAGTTTACTTCTTTATGTATTAAGTATTTATAGTATATTAGTGTAAATAATGCTAAAGTACATATTTACTTATTTTGTGTGTGTTTATGTGTGCAGGAGATAAATAATATCCAGGAAGATCTCTTAATAAAGTTTATATTTTCGAGGAGTTACAGAGTTACGTGTGTGTCAATAGCTCAAAGACTACAACGACTAATGTAGTTGGGAACTATGGACGAACGCTACGGTTATTTGATATATCGAAATATGTATCAGCATTACCACTATACTTATTAACTGGTCGTTCAAGGTCATATCTTAGAGCCAACACTGC
This sequence comes from Mythimna pallens, assembly GCA_961205895.1. Lineage (NCBI taxonomy): Eukaryota > Metazoa > Arthropoda > Insecta > Lepidoptera > Noctuidae > Mythimna > Mythimna pallens. The sequence continues at coordinate 14,934,125 of OY540847.1, read as the reverse complement.
GTTAAGCGGGCACACGCGCGGGCTCCCGTCGCGTGACTTTGCGCGTGTCTCGTGTGCGGTGGTCCCCGTAGCGGAAACCTGATTATTACCTGCGCAGTGTCGCTTGTTCAACTTTAACGGTGTGCATGTATTCGTGTCGATGGATAACTTTAATTTATTATTACGGGAATACGGAAAACTCAAAACGGGAGCGGGGCGCGACTGCCCGCGACGGGTGCCCGTATGGCGAGCCGCGACGGTGCACTTTTGTTTGGGAACGCGCGAGCGAGCGCGTGACGCAGCGTCGGCCCTTAAACTGTGTATCGAAATAGTCTTTTTCTGTTATATGTTGTAGATATATATAGCCTAGTGACAGAAAGACGTACAGCGGAATCTTAGAAATAGGGTCCTGTATATGCCCTTCGGGTACGGAACCCTAATATTGAAGAACTTTCTATGGGACCAAGCATGAAACCGCAAAAAAAACAGCTGTTCACCATTTTTTTTTTATTCCAGACAAGAGCAGCGAATGTGGAGAAAGCAGCTAAAATCAAGGCAGCGAGCAAACCGGGAGCATCTTGCAGTTAGTTGCAGTCACTGCTCATGCTTAGGATTTACTGAAAGAAACAGTCTTACGGTGCATCATACACATGTCAGTGACGTCATCGTCAAGTCGTCATTCATTCATTAGGCCTATTGTTCACGGACGCATAGCTTCATAGACGCGTATTCGTCATTATACGATTGGTATACGCCAACTCACAGCATACATACAAAACTATAGAACTGCGACGTGCCATCGTGTCATTACACTACAATTGCTATCAGATGGTGCGTGTGACAGCTGTCAGATTCATACAATCCCTACCTACCTTCCCATGTGCTGCTTGCTACCTCTACTTTTCTCTCATCTTAATAGATGCATATTTTCGTCCTGCTGCTTGTAATAGCAGACTTGAGGCCCTGGTGAGGGTCGCGAGAATAAGAAGGAATGGAGATGGACAGGGCCAGTTGTTTTAGCGACACTTGGGGGAGGCCTATCTCAAACAGTAGACGTATTGCCGCTGAAATTATCATGATACTGCAGCTCTATTTGGCCGGGTACAATACTCTTTCAAGTTGATTCTCAATACCCTATTATCTACCTTTTGCAACTAGTATTTCGAGGCCTCCTTTTTAGGCTGTGGGCGATTCCTACCAATAGATTACTTCACTTTTCTGGCTTGACACGCACGCAGTGTTGCAATAATAAAAAAAATATATAATGTTGCCAGCAGAAATAGAGACCTTTATTCGATAAGGTCTTGTTGTTAGTGTGTACTATTAATAACTTCTTTAGTAGGTAATAAGTATATTTCTATGTTGTTTCCTTCTGTTAGATATTGTTAAATTTATTATTAAAAATATTTAATGTATTATAGATCTTTATATACCAAAATCAATTAGAAAGAACCCTATATTCGGAAGCATAATAATTATTTAGTTGATAATCTAAGGCGCCATTTCCACGAACGAGTATCTCATGATGATGTTAGCGTTCTGCCGCATCTTTTTATATGAAAAGACTTCTCCAGATCTAGGGTGGAGCGAGAGAGCGTGTCGGACATGACTAAAACCCACCTATGTTGCTTCGTTTGCTCTTTGCGTTCTTAGGCCAAGGTAACTGTTTGAAACGTTCCCGCAAACCTAAAATATACCCTTTTTTTAGGTGGTAAATCATCTACGACCGAGCTTCGACCCTGCTGGGCCCCTACGGTTTTGCTGCCATCTCTTTGAGTTGCGCGTGTAACACTACGCGCCGTCGACAACTTGGGTTTGGTCCGGACGGTTACCGGACGGTGACGTTGACGGCGAGCAATGAGTACCTCGCCGTCCGCAAGATTGGACATAGACCTGCCTCTAGTATCGCCATAAGACCGGTTAGAAGAGACAACCGGGAGAAGTAATTTGATGAATTTCCTGGCAAAAAAGGCAATTCAATGATTTTTAATCGTCAACTCTTTGTGGAGACGGGGCCTTAGGCCTACTGTCCACGGACGCATCGCTTCATAGACGCGTATTCGCCATTATAACTTTGAAACTTTGTCGTCAAAGCGGCAACGGCAATTTCATAGCTTTGTATTTAAGCTTCACGCAGGCGTATACTGACGAATACATGTCCGTGTACAGTAGGCTACAGACTGCAGACTTTATATTTTATAAACGATATGTTTCTTTGAATGTGATCGGCATTATTAGATCTTTTCTTCTTACTTGTTGTCAGATCCGATCTGTGTTTGAAATAGGGAATATGCATGCAATTTTTTTATATGTTCTTTGACATAATTAAATAATTTTTAGCTCTAGTTAATAAAATATGAAAGAGTTTTTAAAATATCTTCATGAACAACGAAGCTTTAAAGCTGCTATTAAGAAAGTTAAGTTTCACATGGACTTTCCACCCGTACGGCCGCCATAGAAATGCGCGGCATCTTGATGAGAACGACAGATAATTATAATATATTATGTCATAGCTTAGAAATTGATCACTACATGAAATGGCCAAGCAAAACCGGCCAAATCGTTTTAAACGTTAAAGTTTTTTAAAAGTTACGTTAAGTCACTATTTATATATATTGTGGAATAATATTATTATCATTTTTGTATAAAAAACAAAAGAACCGGAAAGACTAAAAGACACGCGAAGACGTAGCGTTGGAAGGCCTCCTAAAAGGTGGACCGATGACTTGGTAACGGTTGCGGGAGTCCGATGGATGCGAGACGCCACAATGAACGGTCCTGCCGTTCATTGTGGCGACACTTGGGGGAGGCCTATGTCCAGCAGTGGACATGTTTCGGCTGAAATAATGATGATGATGATGATAATTATTTTTGTATAGTTATTGAAAAGCTGATTATAACAAATATTTTTTTATGTATATTCCCTATTTCATAAATATTCGTTGTTTAATTACCAAGAAAATAGTATCAAGTTTAAAATCAAATAAAAATATTATAGAGAATTATAAGTTAGTGCAAAATAAACAATAAACTAAATTTTATTGAAACTTTATTTATTTTAAAACTTAAATTACAATAAATCGTAAGTACTATTTAAAAATAAATATTATATTTTACTTACTTAATTATATTAATAACAACGTTATATTCTAGATACGATAAGGTTACAGCCATCCGGCAACTGGTATAAAGAACAAAAAAATATAGAGGGCGTTACTTTCATTTGGCCTATTTAAAACAATGAATGTCGAAGACTAAAATAGTTTTTACATAAAAATGTTGAAGTCATAAGTAATTTGACAAAAAAAAAAAAAAAATTAAAATGTTGTTATATTTTTTTATGAACGTTTCATGATTGCGGGAAAGAGATGGCGCTATACAGTATAAATAGTGCCATCTCGTTTCCGCTTTAAGGCCCCAACCTATTACTGTGATCTCTAACTGGTTGAGAAAAATCTTTTTCTGACCGAAGTAAAGCTTAAAAGTAACTTTGCTATTGACATTGCATTAAAACTAATATTTTTAGAGCATTGATACAGGAAGAAACTGCAGTGTAAACAAACCTGTGTCCAAACGTTGGTGTGATTTTTTTTAATTACTCGACCGAATTTTCTGGTGATAATAATGGAAGTTTTGACTTAAATTCTCGAATGTAGCCTGATGCCGCATAGTTTCATCAACGACGGTCAGCTGAACACCGTAGGTTCATAAGCAGTAGGTTCAAAATGCCATGACTTTTTTACGTTTGGTATTAGGGCCTGTGCACACCACGTTTTTTAAAGGCGTCGTAGACGCGCGTATATAGCGATGCAGACGATACACACGCGAGTCAGACGCAGCCTGTAGACTGTGTAATCTGCACAGACAGTCAATTCCGACCCAACATTCTAAGGAGATATATGCGCTAGGCCAATAACAAATTACAGTGTTAACTGTCATTTGAAATACGTTATTTTAGCGAAAATTTTCATGCGAGAGGCAGAACCTATGATGTGTTTTGTTCAATGACCAATTTTTAACCTGTATCCATGCTCAAAAACTATATTGGTATAGTTATCGGTAAATATAAACGTTATTAAAAATAACGTTATCGCTACACTAACAGTTATTGTCTATAAGCATTTTTTGAGATGATATCACTTAAATCTAGGTTTAAATGTGCCTAAGACTAGTTAGATTTCTTTAAGTAACTTACATGTGTCCACATGCAACATGGCAGTAAAGATTCACAAAAATGATCTACTGTACAATGATTATATTAATAATATGAAAATAAAAGCATAATATTTTTTTTGGAATTTTTTATTTTTATTTTTTGTGTTGGTTGGTATAATATTTGCGTGTCAGGTTTTCTTACATGGCAACACTGGGTTGTCAAGGGGGTTTGTTGCCAGAGCATAAAATTAGATTTGACCCTAGTTTCGTTTTTTGAAATGTATCGAAACTTGAATTGAATTGTGACTACGCCGATATTAGTCATAAAATTAAAGATTATTTATATAAAAATATAATTTTAATCTCTTAATACCTAATCGGTCGGAGATCGTACTCTAAATAATTTATTCGCGAATTTAAACAATATTGTGATAGGTAAAAACTAGATTTTGATTAGCGAAGATAATTCTATACTTAAGTATATATCTTCATTTAAAAGTGCTTAAAATTTTTTGAAGGCACTACAATTTCAAATAATCTCTAAATAAAAAGATTTTCAACATTTCGCTACCCCTAAATACTTACATTTTAAACATGGCATCCCCTATCCGAAAATCACTAATAACTAAGAAATTAAAAATAAATCAATGTGCTATAAAAACCAGGAATAAATTTATTTTGATCTGATTTTAGTCCAATAACTGTTATCTAAAGAATAAATATGGCGGTTTGACATATTGTCTATACTATAACTGTCAAATCGCCATTTTTTATTCTTGAATTAACAATTATCTAGCCATTGAAAAATCAGCCCTTTGATGGTAAAACTCTGCAGATATGAAGCCGGGTACAGACTGCTGTAACATGTAATCATCGATATATACTTATGTACCTACTACGCACTAGATTGCGCGTGCCGAACACTCACTTTAATCGACTCAGGTGTAGTGTAATCCATACACCTTGAACATTACACTATGTTGAACGAAACGCGTAAGTGCCACGAAATTTATGGCGCTTAAGACATTTTGGTCGCGAAAAAAGTATCCTCTAAAAGCTATCTTAGCGCTGTATGTTTTAATAGTTCTATTAAACGGCGTAATGCCAGTGTAGCGCCGCAGCGAACTTTTGTTTTAACATAGTAACTTTTCAGTATTTTGACAAATTCTTTCCATGAACGTGCTTGCCTATCTCTAGAATATAAGTCGATGCACGTTATGTAACACGCAATGAATGTATTTGCCGTCCACATTGTCGCAATGTATCATGCAATGTAACAGAATTCCCATAGTGTGGACGCCTTAGGTGCGTGAACCGTGCACACTACGCACGCGAACAGAGCATTTCAACTATATGAATAGGTACATGCTAGGTTCGTACGCGCGCGCAGTCCATACATGAAAGACTCCGTTCATGTTACAAGGTAACATGTTACATGTTACGTTGCAGTAGTCTGTACCCGGCTTGTAGGGTTTCGATGTACAATGTGTAACAGAGATAGGTGGTCATATTTTAGATGGTACTTCTACCCATGGAAATGACAACTTTCTTTAAAAAAGAAAAAAAAATTACATCAGCTGATCAAAATTTGTATGTCCAATTAACTTTTTTTCAAAATTGAATTAATTTAGGTATGAAAGTTGTTTATTTCTTTGGGCAGAAGCGGTGTTAAAAATATGACCACCGATTTCCTTTACACCCTATACATTTTTTCGACACTATTTTTCAATATTTTTACCTCATTATATATCGATACCATCACGCACTAATTTGGATTTTTCCTAACAAAAAATTGACTTTTATTTTTGAACCCCCAAAAATTCCGAATCCTAGTCTTCGCTTTTCATCTCCCTAGAAATGTGTACGTAATTTGCGCCGATTCTCTTGGCACTAACTTAAACTATCTGTCTCTCTTACAATAGTAACGTATAAAAAAGATAGCAAGAATTTTACTCCCGTCAAAGTAGTCAGAATTACTTTTCCATTCTCTAGACGTGATTTCAGAACGTGTAGAATAACAGTTGGGTAAGAATACAAAGAAGTGCATGACGTACCTAAACTAATTTGACAGGAGTAAAATTATTGCTGTCTCTATCTAGTTTTAACGATTAGTAAAAGAGAGCGATAGTTTAAAATAAGTTTAGTTGGTGTACAAGAAAATCGGTGCCATTGTCTATAAACTACTATCTTCGCTAACCAAACTCCCTGGTACTATTCAGCAGCAAGATCCCTCTATTGGTGTTCACCAGCCTAGTGGTGACGCAAAGTGGGGTTACAAGGTGGGTTGGATGTTATTTGCGCAGGTAAGCCTCCGTGACGTCACTCAGAACGGTCACCACGAACGACTCGATGCCTGATTCGTTTTCGCCCCGAGCGATGCGGAAGTAGCCGTCTTCTCCCCATTGTGTGCCCCAACTGTTGGCTACGATCTGTGGAGAGGAAGGATGATGGAATATAATCTAATGCTTCATATTACAAAATTGGTATTCAGTTTCATAGAAAGACCCATGAACCAAGTGTTTTTTTTTTAAGGTGGTAAATCCCTCTCCCTAAAGTGAGGGTGAAGTGGGAGGACGTGTCAGACTTTTACTGACTAAGTATGTTCCTTCTTTACCTAGCGTTCCAGGACACCGGGTTTCTCTTTCGGAAGTCAACCCATGGCTCCAGTATGCTCCGCCTCTACGGTTTTGCTGTCATCTCATAGAGGCGTGCGTAGAACAACACGTGCTGTCGACGACTCGGGTTTAATCCAAATGGCTACCGGAGATCGGACGGCCGCATCCGCAAGCCTACGCCTACGGTGGCTGGAACTCGGTATCGGGGTCCGAGCGGCTGAGGCGTAAGGAAGTCCGATACCTCACGCGTGCGACCGCCTCCTTCGCTAGCATTACTACTTCGCAGAAGGAGGCGACCGGCTGCCATTCCTCCTCGCTCCGTACCATGGCCTGTACTAGGGCTCGGAGTCAAAATTCGTTGCCGCCGATCACCCCCACGAGCACACTAGGCGGTCCACACGATGGTGACACCTGGACGTTTCGTCCGGACGAATTCGGTGCCTCCCGAACTTACCATTTCTGGTGAGGACCTGCGTCATGCGGAAGGTAAAGACGCCATGACGTCTTTCCAGCCACTCCTCAAAAAGGGAAGTTACCGCCATAATTACAGCGTGCCCAAGAAGCCCGCCCTTTGTACCGTGATTTTTGAAGAAGTACTTTAATTGAAGTTAGTTACTGCCACGAAAAATATGGGTATCCCAGATCACGTGACTTTCTCCTCTCATATCTTGATCCTCTGAGATCTCTCAGGGTAAATTCGGGCTTATATCTACGATTTCAAGGTCGCTTTTAAAATTTGCTTACCCAGTATTTGTCTCCATTCTCCTCGCCCCAGCCGACGACCCTGACGCTATGCAGTCCCTTGAGCTCGTTGTTACCGAACCGCGAACGACGGTAGATACCGTCTTTGTAGTGGAAGAAGTCCTGGTAGACCGTCATTATAGCTGGAAGAAGAAACAGCGGATTTTAGTACAGCTGCCAATGTCAATATTAATCCTAGACCGTAGTTCCGATGACGGCGGCCACTCTCAACAGATTGTTTAGCCAAGTACGCAGGAGATATTCTAAGTGCACAAGTGTGTGTGAAAACACAGGTGAACTCTCTGTTTCTTTACTCTCATAGTCCAACAGGACGGCAATCTGACACGACCGGACTAACGGCTTTACGTGCCTTCCGAGGCACGGGGGCGTCCCACCACCAATTTCTAAACTCCGGGCTGCTACACAGAGTAATTAGTAATGGAAAAATCCAACAGCACTTTTCGGCCGACTCTGGAATCGAACCCAGAATGCCATGCTCAGCAGTCGCGCTTGCGACCATGAAACCAATGAGGCAGTTAGCTGCCAATAATATGGTGCAGCTTTAGATTTTTTTTTAATTATTATTATTGATAGGCTCGCGTTTGACCACTATCTCCCTAATGGAGTGTTGGTAAGCGATGATGTGGGCGATGATGGAGCAGGCTTGCCTAGAAGTAACCTATTCACCCTTGACTTAAAGACCCCTAGGTTGTAGTTATCAGGAAACACAGAGTCTGGCATGGAATTCCACTCCTTAGCTGTACGATTTAAACTGAATGTGTTCCCAAAACGCTTCGCACGTATGGGTGGTATGTCCACCATGTACCGATGGGTCAACGCCGTTCGTCTTGTGGTTCGATGATGGAACGGACTTGGTGGAACTAAATTGTGAAATTCCAACGCACACTCCCCGAAATGTAAACGACAGAAAACCGACAGAATGAACTTTTATTATTGATAGGCTCGCGTTTGACCACTATCTCACCTGATGGTAAGCGATGATGTGATCAATGATGGAGCACGCTTGCCTTGAATGAACCTTTATTGTGTAATTTATAATTTTTTTTTATTCACTCTATCTATATGTACTTCAAAAACAGGTTGTAGCTATCAGGAAATACAGACTTAGGCAGGGAATTTTACTCCTTAGCTGTTCGCACGAATGTAAAATATGGACTGTGTGTGACTTAAATAACTGTTTCTTTACTAGGCAACTACTTAAACAAATGTTAAACCTGATGTCTTAAACAGACTTCGCAAATCGTGTAGTTGCATAAAGTTCAAATGACCGGACCGCGCAGTCTGTTTGCAGTTTCGTTGCCGCGCAGTTGTGTCAACTTACACACATACATGCATCATAAAAATCGTTCATTTATGTCGGTGACAAAAATAAATACAATTTTGAAGCTAACTTATTATGTATATTTGCAGTCCTTAATTCCTTCCGGCAGTGTTGGGTACACGAACAGCTTGAAGCAGTCAGTATCAACTGCTTCAAGCTGCAACTGCATAGTAATTTATCCCAACGATATCATACTAGAACAATGCGTTCCAAATAAGATTAGGATCGATTGCCATGTTGTGACGTCACGTCATACTGTCAAATTGCAAGAAATGGAGCAAAATTTAAGAACTTAGAGATGAGCAAAATTGAAGAACTGGATTCTGATTAAACTTTTTTCGTACACAGTTACACATAATAATTCTTCGATTTGACAGTATGACGTGACGTCACAACATGGCAATCGATCCTGTTCTTATTTGGAACGCATTTTACAGATTAGTAGAAATAGAACATGTAAAGGGGGGGCGCTGGCCAACCTAATCAGACTCAAAATAGTTACCTATCAAAAAAAAACTGATCTAGCCAAGAATGTTATCACGTCTAAATTGTGAGTCATGACGAGAAAAATATTGTTAAAACTAAACAGATTAGACTCAGATGTCATCAATCTGATAACAGTACCTACCTACTTGGATAGCAACGACCCATTTTCATTTGGTAGTTGAAATATTTTGTCCGGTTGTCTAAAAGAAGTTGTCGCAAGAAAAGTGCTTCGCTGTTCCCCCCCTAGCCAAGTTACAACCGTTTCGTTTCGATTGTCTTTTCGTTGATCGCCTCGAGTCGGCCACGCCTCCTATTCCTTTATTCTGATCACGGGACTGAGCGTTGAGATGTCGTCAGAATAAAGGAATCGGAGGCGTGGCCTACTCGAGGCGATCGACGAAAAGAGAGAAACGGTTGTAACTGGGCTAGGGGGGCAGGAGAATGAGAGATGAATGAGAGTGTAATCGGTACTAACACTAGATAATAAGTCATTTATTAAGCTACTTACCAACACTATACGGACCTTTTTGTGTCCAAAATAAAATAAATTCTATTCTATTCTAAACAGTTAGTAACTCGGCTACAGTGTATGTCGGGCCTCTTTGGAGATGCAGATGGGAGGTAGGTAGATATTCTGCTAGTCTATTTCTACGCATTTTGCGATTGAGATTATTGTTGCAGGTACATGCTGTGGTGTTTATTTATTTAATTTAAACTGAACGGCCGAAGCCATTTAAACACAGAGAGAAGTTCAAAAAGACAGAACAATAAAATATAAAACAATAATTATCTAAAATTAATAAAAACAGACAAGTCAGAAGTCGCGCAGGATTTTTGGGAGATGATGATCGGAGCAAGAAATGCAAGTTGCAGTTTACAGTATGGTTGTTACACATTGGTAGTTATGAACAATAGTGAGCCGGTTATAGCTGAGACAGATATTTGAACTTTCGGGGTTTAGTTAGAAACCTTTATACGATTTACTATCGATTTTTTTGAAGGTAGGAAATCATCAAATTCTTCGCCCTCTCTGGGTGCAGAGAGGGAGTTTGTCTAAGACTCCCTCTGTTTTACTGACTAAAACCCACCTGTATTCCTTTACTTGCCTTTAGCATTCAGTGCCGTGGGAATTCTGTACAATATCGCTGCCCGCCAAGGTGACCCTAATTTTCAGTTATAACGCCACCAATATGGCGCCCTCATTCATAAAGATAACCGTAATTCAAATCATAAAAACTCTACGTAAACAGTCCTCAATGAGGCTACTGTTAAATTTAATCTTTTAAAACCGATGAAGCGCCGTGATTTTCTTATCTTACTTCACAAGGATACCCGTTTATAATATTTGTTCGATGATAGCATCACCAAGGTTGAAAAAGTTGATAAACACAGTTCAATAATCTTTTATGATTGAAATCACTGTTCAAAATTATCTGTATGGTCACTGGGCAGCACATTTTTGCGCTATAGTTTGGTAAACAAAATATTTTCGTTATCATGTTCAGTGTCATCAAAGCTCGTTCAAGTTTTGGAGTTTCATCTACAAAACCTGCGTTTTCAAAAAGAGGCGTTAGATCATGAAAGAAAAACGCATTGTTCCACTTTGACACTTTGTTTTGTCATGTTCAGATTCGTCTTTGTTAGGCTCCGGACAATACGACGACGAGTATCTAAGTATAAACGTAGAATAATAAGAATTCTATGTGTGATAATGCTCTATGATGGCACGAGGGCGTGTCGGACTTTTACTGGCTAAAACTCACATGTAAGTAAGTAAGAACTGGAACAATTTGCCAGCTGCGGTCTTCCCGTCCGATTATAATTTACGTGTCTTCAAGTCTAATAGTGAATAGGCTCTTAATACACTAGTGCGCTTCACCATCAACGATTACATCACTGCTTACCACCAGGTGGGATCGCAGTCAAGAACTAGACTCATCATCTTTTTCTTTCATATGACTGAAACACAGCTGTATCTTTCAATTGCCCTTCGTGTAACAAGCCCTACCTGCCCACACAATCCATCCATCTTATTCCTACACCATTTCTTTTACCATCACTTCCACAGTAATAAAACTTATATCCCTCATCAAATCAAGAACTAGACTAAATCATTTTAAAAAATGTGCCTTTCAGTTGCCCTTTGCATTCTGGGACCACGTTCAATCGTTCTCGCAGCCCTAGTAGGTATACTTAAATACTTACATATGAATATTGCAAGTAAAATAATAGCTTTAAAAAAAAAACCAACCTTGTACAGGTCCAGACTGCATGATATCAAACATCACATCATGTTCCTTGATCAGTCTACCGGGGGGTCCGACCTTGTACCTCGAAGTGCGCTGGGGTACCACCGGGATGCAGCGGTCAGTCAAAAGGTTGCCCCGCTTCTTGAAGGGGCATTTGGTGATCTTCGCCATGTAGGGGAAGCAGTCTTCGTCTACTAGTCTGATGGTTTGGAAAGATACTGATTAGCTGCCGAAAATTGAGGAAGATAGTCGGGAATCTAATGTTTTTAAATTTTGTGCCAATGAGGATGAAAAATATGTTCAGACAGAAACAACCAATTAAAATGAGGTACAGAAAAGTAGATATGTCACCGTGAAATTGTAAATACCGTTTGATTATAATCTACCTGGCGAGATTGTAAACTGTCGAAAGATGTTTAGTCGTAACATATTGCTTACAATTTATCGCATTATTTTTCGGTACAATAAAATCGGACTTTTTCTTATTAAATTAATAAAATTGTGTTAACGATAACACAATTTTTTTATTTGTATCAAAAAGTGACAACCTAAATTGCAAATGTTTAGAAAGAATTGTTTAAATCCGTTTAATAATAACCAAGTTAGAAACATTTCAAATATGATGGAAGGGAAAACTGTCAAGTGACAGAACGGATGCAGACAGTAAAATGTGACGTCACCACCATTACGTTACGTGTGTACAAAAGAGATAGTGAGATGTCTCCATTTCACCCCAACTTGTCCTTGTACAGGTATCGGCACGGATCTTGAGCGCTCGGCGAAAGAGTGGGGATCGCTTTGCGAACGCATTTTTTATTTTCTATTTTATTTTTTTAGAAAGAAAAATTAAAATAGGTGTACATTAAAAACAAAACGCGTACGCCAAGCGATCCCACTCTTTCGCCGACCGCGCAAAATCCGTGCCGATACCTGTACCAATATTATAAACGCCAATTACAACTTTATTTAATAACCAATTTTGATGCTATTTTCAGAAAAAGATTTCGTTTATTGTTTATTATTGTTTAATATAAAATATTACATAGAAAATAATCCAATAGCTACTTACCCATGGTTCTTGGCGAACATCCAGGCAGTGTCGATGTTTCCGCCGCGACAACCCTGCTGCTGTCTCAAGTTACAAGACAATAGGGTCTGAGGACTCAAGATTACCTTCTCGGCTCCATTGGACTGGATCGCGAATCTGTTTACAGAGATATTTGTTTCGTTAGCACAACATTATATGTATAATACACACTTTATTCTTAACCCCCCGAGCAAAAAGAGAGGTACCTAATTAAAAGTTTGACCGCTATGGATGTGTCTGTCTGTCTGTCTGTGGCACTGTAGCTTTTAAACGGTTGATCCAATTTGGACACGGTTTTTATTTTATTTTTTAAACCAGGATTTTGCTTCAAATAGTATAAAGTCACAGTGTTCCGCTTTCGTGAAATCGAAGTACTTCTGGCTACATGATCTTTGTGTCCTCTTTTTCCGTCTTTGCTGATTCTTTTTTTATTTACCTAGGCTAGTGACCCGCCTCAGCACGGCTGCAAATTTTTCTTTGAATTTGCAGTCACGTAATACTAGCCATTATTTAAAAAATTTTAGTTGTCTTGAATTAATTCATTAATCTGTATATATAAAAGGAGAAACTGACTGACTGACATATCAACGCACAGTCAAAATTACTGGGACTAGGAGCGTGAAATTTTGCACAAGGTTTCCTTTTATGACGTAGGCGAGCACTAAGAGAGGATTTTCCAAAATTCGTATACCCTAAGGGGATGAAACGGGGGTCCAAAGTTTGTATAGAGAAACCTATTTTCACGCGGGCGAAGCCGCTGGTAGAAGCTAGTATATTAATATACATAATTTTACCCTTACAGAATGTGATTTTCAGCATTCTAATAGGTATTCCCTTCTATAGTGTAAACTTATTTTTTTATATATTAGATTAGATTCGATTAATTTCGACCATTTCGTTAATTAGCCATTTAGAAAATTGGCCATTAATAAAATTAGGCTTTTAGAGAATTGGCCATTCATAAAATTAGGCTTTTAGAGAATTGGACATTTATAAAATTAGGCTTTTAGAGAATTGGCCATTTTGAAAACCAGTTTTTGCAACTTTGTTGCCATTTTGAGAATTAGACCTTAGGCTATTTCTATTAATGAAAAGCAAAGTGCAATTTTGTTTTAGACTGTGTTGAGACGAGTAAAGTTTTGACCTCGATTTCGGTTCAATACTAATTGGAAAGTCATTAAGATAAACTTTGCACAAATTAATATTTTTGGCATTTAAGCGATAACGCAGCTACCTACTAATCCTCTCGCTAAAACCATATTGGAGCACGCTCTACATATTTTGATTAAAAAAAATCGGTGAAGTGCGAGTTATTCTCGCGCACTGAGGGCTCCGTAATACATACCTACAGTAAATAGTTCGATTCCTGAATCGAATCTCGAAGATTTTTCGGAATTATTTTTTTGATGATGATGATGATTTATTTCTTTATTGCACACCTTAACTTATTATAGGACAGACATTTACAAAAAAAAAAATAAGTGTTTTTTTTTTTTGATGATCTATGATGATGATATTATCTTTTTCGAACTATGTTTTTCAGATTTTTCATTTGTTTGTGCTATAAGACCTTGCTTCTTGGCAAATTTAGGATTCTAGGTCAACGAGAAGAACGAACCGCACAGTAATTCTATAAGGGTTCGGTTTTGCTGACTGAGGTACGGAACCATAAAATAAAAACAGCTTCGTGTTCTTCTATCTGTATTGATTCTTTTCGTTTTGAAGTGTTTTGCGTAGGTAGATACATACTCGTAAATCAATAAATAAATACACAAATAATAATTGTGTCCCACTTCAATAGTGGTCGGCGGCCAAATCATACAATTTGACATATTGATATGAAGATATGAATAAAACAAGCACTTAGATAGCAATAATCAATCAGAAGCCATTTCGAAATCGTCACGATTGCGTGACCAATTGAAAATTCAAAATAAGACGAGAAGTTTCTAAAATGGCACTGGTTTCGCTTTGTACTCATTTTTATTTGAATCTGCTTAAAAAATCGATTGTTTTTGTGTAGTGCTATTTATCAAGTTCTGTATTCGATAGGATGGGTTATTAGTTGAAAAAATTTAATACTTAATCAAACAAGTCTGTCTGTTTTCATATTTAGTTATTTTTTTCTTTTTTTATGTTTGTTAGTTTGTAATCAGTACTTTTTTCATGTCTGTCCGACCGTATGTTACAGCCACTTTTTTCCAAAACTATTATTATTATTATTTGGTAAGACACACTAGCAGCTATTTAGCTGATGCGTGTGTTTCATATAGTTTGGAGATGTTTCCGAAACTATAAGAACTATACTGTTGAAACTTGGTAAGTAGATAAGATATATTCTTGAGATAGATTCTTCTTGATTGGCCTGTTGGTCTAGTGGTTAGTGGCCCTGACTGCTATGCCGGAGGTCGTGGGTTCGATTCCCACCCATGACAAATGTTTGTGTGATGAGCACGATCATTTGTTCTGTGTCTGGGTGTAATTTATCTATAATATGTATGTATTTAGAAATATATAAGTATGTTTATCAGTTGTCTAGTACTCATAGCACAAGCTCTGCTTAGCTTGGGACTAGACGGCGTTGTGTGACAGTTGTTGAATATTATATTATATTGTATTACAATAGAACATAAAGCAACTCAACTGTAATAACTGGCTAAATGCACAAAACTTGTAAAGCTTAAAATAAAAATAATAACTGTATCTCGTCAAAGCTCGTTTCAAAATCTAACTTTAAGATGCCTTTTTTTGCCTTTGATGATGTGGACGAAATCAACTCATTTTGAACTTTTTTTGATCATGGTTTGTGAGAAAAGTAAGAAGGATTTAAACCTTCTTTTTTTAGATTATGAAAGTCAAGTTCTTATTCTCTCAGTTGGCTTAAGGTTTTTTTTTAATATAAATAAATAATATATAATAAAAAATATTTTCCTACTATTGTATAATTTTGTAATTTAGAATAATATCTTCTAAAGGATCAAAATTGTTTAAGCGGTCACGAAGCTAGATTTTTACGCGTGTATGCGTGTAGTTGCATGAATGATGCACACAAGCATATAATTGCGACAAATTTGCCTAAACTCTAGCGAGTAAATTCTATGCACGGCCTCTTAAAAACATAAGTAACAATCAGATTCCAAAAATAGCTACCACACAGCCACAAAGTAAACAATGAAAGAAACAAAAGAAACGAGCGACCTTACGCTTCTTTATAATTCAACTTTTTGCCCGTTGCCTCTACCTGGGACCGACGAAGGCACCCTCGACTCAGTAGAAGGCTCTCAAGCCTTTATTTTTAGCTCCGTCCAGTGCCGTAATTAGGGCAATGCTAGCGGTGCCCAGGCACAGGGCACAGGCCCTGGGGGCCCTGCGGCCCAAGTCTCCTATTTTTATAAATTCGTCATTCCAACACGATCCCACTGTCATTTTGCTGAAAGTTCGTAATCTGATAATTCATAATGATCGATCATTGATCGGTCAATGGTCTCGTAATAGAGTTGTGGTAGAATGAAAATATCGAGCTTATTAAAAGCAGAGAATGCACAGTGACGTTCTAATGGTAGATTACTGATCAAAGGAACTGTCAAAATTTTAGCAGATTACCGCATACGTCATTTTTTGACAATATTTCCGAGATTACCATTCTAAGCCACTTCTTTCAATGGAGTGTCAGTGGTTGACCGATGTAAAGTCATAATGACGTCATTACATTAGTAGATTACCAAACTTGTCAAAATCAACAATTATGAAATCAATGATAGACCATTCCGACACTATTGTAATAGCAGACTTGAGGCTCACAGAAATGATCAAACCAGAGGCTCTACCACGAGCTCTTATCGCGGTCCATTTGACGACCTAAACTGAACTGTTAAAGGGATGGAGCTATATAGGGTGTATAGCTCCATCCCTCTTTCTCGCTCGCACGCCTGACATTTTAACACGTCATGGTAAGGCCTCTGAGCCCAATTTTGAATCATGCTCGATGCTATTTTCCATATCATTTTGGTATGACCTTACTAGCTTCTGCCAGCGGCTTCACTCGTGTAAAAGTAAGTTTCTCCATACAAACTTTCAACCCCCGTTTTACCCCCTTGGGGGTAGAGTTTCGTAAAATCCGTAACTTAGCGGATGTCTACATCGTATAAGGGACCTACCTGCCAAATTTTAAGTTTGTAGGTGTTATAGCTTCTGAGATTTCGTGATTAATCAGTGAGTGGTATTTCGCTTTTATATATATATAAATTTATTGTCTAGATAATACGGTCGTCGACGCGCGAGCGAGTAAGAAGGATGGAGCTATGCATCCTTTTTAGCCCCATCCCTTTAACAGTTCAGTTAAAAGCTCGCAGCAGGGCCTCAGGGTTCCAGCACCCACAAAAGGTAAATAACAAGAGATGTGTTTGAAGCATCATATCACGCGTATTTTTTTATAACTATTCTTTTTATTTTTCGAGCCGGTTAAGATTTTTTTTAATAGGAATCGGTTATACAAGTTCGCACCGCCCGGGCGTTTAAAACACTAGTTACGGTACTACCTCCGTCTCAAGTTTGCATACGAAGAAATAAGAATTGCGTATCATTCTTATATGACTGGCCGTGTGGCATTCTTGAGGTCTGGTTTATTTTTTAATTCTCGAACTTGAGTCCAAGGAATGTGATGGTTAATTTGATCTGACTTTGTGGATCGTTAAATCTTGGTATGAGATAAATTTGATCGTATCGGGGCGTATTAACAAGGGTTTTGATTAGAAGTAATTGATTTTAATTTATAGAATCACCAAGCCAAGCCAATGCATTCATAATGTAGGTACACATACGGGTAGTAAGATTAATAAATTGAAATTGAAACTGACATGGGCCCATCTTGCAATAGTGACAAATTATGACATGCCCTGAATTGTGTACCGGCACGGATCTTGAGCACTGACTTCTACAGTTCTACTTGCGCAGAAGCACGTAGAAGTGAAATATCGGGTCTCTTTAGTGGTATGAAGATAGATGTGGGGGCGGGGAGTGAAATCATTGTACAGTGATTGGCTGCCGATATTGTACGATGCGCAAAACGATCCCCGCTCTTTCACCGAGCGCTCAAGATTCGTGCCGATATCTATACCTAACTTAGAGACCCTCCGGCCAGACGGGTGTTGTCTGGTGGGCAACTGCCCAATAAATGATTTCGGACTGTTCTATATGTTCCAATCGCGCGGAGAACTTTAATTGCGCGATGCAGGATTAGTTCTTGTGTGACGCCATAGATGTCGCTACAAGTATAATAATTATCCTAATTGAATCTTATACTAGTAACCAGCATCAGTTCCTGACCAAGCTGGATCTTACAGCTAGTTTTAGCTTAGATCGTGTTCTATCTGGTTCTTACATTCAGCCTTTATTCTAATAAAGCTGGATCTTACAGCCAGCCTTAGATAGTACTCAAGATCTTACAGTCTACCTTAAATGATGACAAACTCACCTATCAGAAACAATGGTAGCCAAGGACACAGCCCAGTCAGATCCACACCAGCCCTGGTCCAGGACGGGTGAGATGTAGTTCCTCCAGTGCGTTCTAGCATCGAACTCACGGGGATATTGAATGTCCTTATCGATGTTGATTGGGCCGAGGCGGGCGGTCTCGCGACTAAGTGGCAAAGTACCTGGAATCAAAAAGAAGATAGTGAACCTGGAGTGAAGGAATGAATCAGAAATGAGAATTAAGGTAGGAGAACCAGGATTGCCGACATAGCCCGAAGAATCGCCAAACTTAAGTGGCAGTAGACAGTGAACAGCTGTTCTCAGCCTACTGCCACTGAAACTTAAGTGTCGATGAAGACGAGGTCAATGGGCAAGGTAATGGCGACCGCGCACCGAAAGACGCAGCGTTGGAAGGCCTCCCACAAGGTGGACCGATGATCTAGTGAGGGTCACGGGAAACCGATGAATGCGAGACGCACAGGAGCGTTCGTTGTGGAGACACTTGGGGAGGCCTCTACAGAATATTGGACATACGCCTCCCCCAAATGACGCCATACCGAATGGTCTTGTGCGTCTCGCATCCATTGGATTCCTGCGACCCTCACCAGGTCATCGGTCCACCTTGTGGGAAGCCTTCCAACGCTGCGTTTTCCGGTACGTGGTCGCCCCTCCAGAAACTTTCGTCCCCATCGACAATCTGTTCTGCGAACAATGTGATAATTTTTAGTAAGGATTATTTCTATCAATGTCAATAATAGCAGAATAAATAAATACAGACACCTCTCGTTTCATTGTACGACATTAGCAAAACTAAATCATCATCCTTTCTCATAATGACCTGAACCCACTTATTCTTTTATTCAGTGCTGAGAAAACCTGTATCCGACCACAATGAAAGCCTCAGGCGATACCGTATACTCAGATCTGATTTCATTGTGATTCGCACTCGCGACAGACTTGAGTACACTTTCACCTTTGTTCCAGCTTCAATAGCTGTCTAGATCGGTCTACTTTCAAGTACTAATGTTCATGTTTCTTCTTATCTTTAGAATGTAATTGATCTGCGAATGTTGGCTATTTATTTAGTCTTTGTGTTGTTTGTTGTAAGGTTTTCTGGTGGGTTACCATGACGTTCAAAGTAAGATTGTTTCATTCTTATTCCGGTGTGGGTAAGAGACAGAGCTATACAGATTGTATAGCGCCATCTCTTATCCACACTGGAAATAAGAATGAAACAATCTTACTTTAAACGTCTTTGTAACCCATCTGGTCTTTCAATTCAAATAATTTTATTTACATATGCTTTTTTTCGAGGTGGGAAATCATCCTATGAGTCCTCCCGCTCTTGTGTGGAGCGATTACTGACTAAAGAAGAAAGAAAGAAAACATTTATTTGAGACTAGCTTCTGCCAGCCACTTCGGCCGCGTGGAAGTTGGATTCTCCATTCAAACTTCCAACCCCCGTTTTACCCCCTTAGGGGTGGAGTTTCGTAAAATCCGTTCTAAGCTGATGTCTACACTCTATAAGGAACCTACCTGCCAGATTTTAAGTTTGTAGGTGTTATAGTTTCTGGGATTTCGTTATTAATCAGTGAGTGGTATTTCGCTTTTATCTAAATAGATTTAAACCACACCTGTGTCCTTCAGTTGCCCCTTGCTTTCTATGACCGTGGGTTTTCTTTTCAGAAATTCGCTGCGGCCCTTGCGGGCATGGGCCCTGCTTGCCCATAAGATTTGGCTGACATAATTATGTTTGAGGCGCGCGTGGAATACTACGTCCTGGTCGACGACTTGGATTTGGTCCGGACGGTTACCGAATGGCCGGATGACGAGCTAGGCTTGTTGTCCGCCGGCGCTCAGGCGAGCAGCCGCCTCTTTCGAATGTATATGCCTACATAGGCAAAATAATTACATCGTGAGCTCTTTACTAGTCCCGAGTTGAGCTACACGAATGCTGCCAAATGCTTGCACTGACTGGACAGGTCCACTCAAATCTGTGTGGTTCTTTCCTCAAAAGACCATCTCAGACTCCAAACTGCATGGTTCTCATATGATTTGACAATTACATTTTTATTGTATGGACTTTAATAGAGTTTGACCTGTGAGTTTTTTTCCCGAGAAATTCAAACGAAGAATTGAAATTTTAACAATCTAATTATACTATTTTAATAATTGATGCTGTGAACAGCGTAACTACATGAAATAAATTTCAACAGTCTATGTCATATACTAGCCCACAAAATAAATTAATTATCGCACTGATACACCAAATTTAAATTCATCTAATAAAACCATGATTTACTAAGGCATGCGATTTTGAACTTTAAACAGTGAGCAGTAAAGGTGAAACAGGTTGCTGATGATATTTGACGACTAAAAGCTGCTAGTAATTTAAATGGAAATGCATTGTCTCAAAGGACTGATGTCTGGACTTGTTTAAAGTGTGTTGTATAAATGATACATTAAAGATCTTGTTGCTAACCGATGCACAAATTGGTGTTTGCGAAACATCAATCTATGTTAACATCGGCATAGCAACACAATAAAACTTGAAACATCTGAGACGTACAGGCGCGATCCTTTTTACGACCTAAATAAACTGAACTGTTAAAGGAAGGAGTTATACAGGATGTATAGCTACAGTTTTATATTTGACGCTTCTGCAGCCCAATACCGACAAACCGCTTGGGCAGAGCACCGCCGTGTCCTCGTGGGGGCGATCGGCGGCAGTGATCTCTTGCGCAAGGCCTTGGTACAGGCCATGGTCCGGAGTGAGGAGGAATGGCAGGCGGTTGCCTCCTTCTGCGAAGCAGTAATGCTCGCAAAGGAGGAGGCCGATCGCGTGAGGCAACGGTCCTCACGCCCCAACTGCCGCCGGGATTCCGATCCCGATTTCCGGCCACCGTAGGCGCGGGCTTGCGGACGGCGAACGATGGGTGGCTCGCCGTCCGATCGTCCGGTAACTGTCCGGACCAAGCCCAAGTCGTCGACGGCATGTAGTGTTCCACGCGCGCCTCAAGGAGATGTCAGCAACCGTAGGGGCCCAGCAGGGTCGAGGCCTACTAGGGCCATGGGTGATGCGAAAGTGACCCCCGGGGCCCTGGAAAAAAAAATGGCAAAGAAGGAACAGGAGTGGGTTTTTAGTCAGTAAAAGTCTGACACTATCTCTCGCTCCGCCCAAGAGCGGGGGTTGTCATTAGATGATTTTCCCAAACGAAAAAAAAAAAAACCGACAAACCAAAGAACATGGGCTAGGATACTGTTGATGAAATTACATATTTATGTCACCATGCTAGCTATCGACGAAATAATTTACTAAGTTTTATCAAATCCAGCTGGCAAAAAAATCGTCACAATTGGAAACTGAATTGATTACATTATTTTATGATAATAAATTCATCACCGGCCAAAACAGCTGGTAGAAGAAAAATAAAATCATATTCTGCAGCATCTAATTAGATTGGAAATTTGGACGTAAGCGGAACTGAGAGTAAAGTCCCGCATCCTTCCGTTGAAAAGGGAGGATCCTCCGACCAGATAGGTGTTATGTCTGGTGGGCAACTGCCCGGCAGATGATTTCGGGTTGTTCTTTAAGTTCATTTCGCGCGGAGAACTTTAACTGCGCGATGCAAGATTAGTTCTTAAGTGATGCCATAGATGTCGCCACAGAAATCTTAGAACTTGCTTAAAGCTTATACAACTTACCAAGTTTATAAATAAGTCCATCCTTAAGTTTCTTTCCCTGGAACTGGCTGTAGTTGGCGGCTCTCCATCCAAGGCGGGCCTGGCTGACGTTCCCCAAGACATCAGCACTGATGAGGCATGGGTCCCTTTCGCAATCCCATTTCTCGTAACCACCCCCCGGAGGGCGCACGCATTCGCTGTGAAAAAAAAAACAACATTATTAGAAACTTTAGGGAAAAGTATTTGACCAAATTGACGAAAAATACAGAATTTTGGTGGTAGATAGTGAATTTAAATTGTTTTGCTATTAATCATTTTTTTAATTTTTTTTTATTACTGATAGGCTAGCGTTTGACCACCATCTCACCTGATCGCAAGCGATCGACGATGGAGCACACTTGCCTAGAAGGCAATCATAAATACATATTTTTTATCGAAAAGAACTTGGCATAAATATAGTTATCTTCAAGACAAGATTATATAACCTTTCGATCTTCGAATAGATTTTGTTTTTACCTGATTATCTTCAAGGCTACATTGAATGGGTTTATCTACTTTTATGCAAATGTGGACCATCGTTGACCAGATCATCGCATTCATCGCTTACCATCTCATGTGGCTGAACGTAGAAAAGACCGCGCGGGTTCAACGGCTTAGGTATTAATTACGAATTTGAACGTCTTGCGTGTGTGAGTTTATATAATACATAATTTGTTTGTAAACTTTTAATTTTAATTTCACAATAATATATTATGGTTTATTTTAATAATAATGTTTTTTTTTTAATTTAGTCTTGGTTAGTATATTAGTTTCAAATATATTGTAATGTCCATTTTCAGTTTTAAACCTAATTATAATAATTAATTATTGTGAATTTGAGAATTGTGAACGTAATTATTATGTTGATTGCCTTTTTTTTCCTTTTCAGTAATTTTAACGTTTGACTGACAATTTTAGTACTTTCTGCGGCCTACCCAAATGTCCTTTCCTTCGTATTGTTCGTCAAGTGGTTGAGCTCCTTAGTAATCCTGAGTCGAGTTTTGCGAATACTGACAAATGCTTGCACTGACTGGACAGGTCCACTCAAATCTGTATGGTTCTTTCTTCAAAACACCATCTCGGACAAATCTGCATAGTTCTCATGTGATTTGATCATTACATATTTACTGTATGGACGGACGTGTAAGTGTTTTTTTTTTAAACCTATTTGTAAAATAATTATCATTTAATTAATTAATAAGACCTACTGTAAATGCTGTTCCTACTGTAAATTCTGCCTTCGACACAGTGGATCATGACATCCTGCTAGCCAAACTAGAATATTACGGTATACGGGGGAAGGTTTTGAGGTGGTTTAGCTCTTATTTAAAAAACAGGCGTCAATTTATAGAAATTAAGTCTGTAGTAGACGGAGAAGAAAAAGTGTTCAACTCCAACCTCATGGTGCTGTGCAGTTGTAGGTTACAAATGATTTTTTTTTACTCAAGATACTCTTGTAAATATATTGTAGTAGATAAGTTTTGGTTTGTAAACAAATTAAATAAAGTTGAACGCACCTACGATACCCGAGTAATTTTTTACCGTTACTGACAAAAATTAGTAAGTCTGACTCTTCCATTCAAACTCGAGCCAAGAGAGGGAGAAGTTATTGGATCACGCCCAAATAAAAATAGACTGTAGGTACTACATACCTACCTACCTATTCGGTAAAACACATGAGTCGCCTTACAAGGGGAAATTATCCTTGCTGGAAATCTACCACCTCAATTACTGATCTATCATGTCTTTAAAATATATCCTTATGGTTACACAAGTCTTCAAAAGCCTTATTTCCCGCAACGCAGCTTCAAATGTATGAATGAATCAACCTGGTGGTACCTATTATGCGTTGGCACAAATCTAAGTGGCTTAACAATAAATGCTATATTTATTCTTTTGTCATTCTATACCATATGGTTATGACATCATAAGGTCGATACTCAGAGCCTAGAGTACAGCATAATTTTGTAGAAGGTCTGTGTTTCCTGATGGTTACAACCTGGGCATCTTTAAGTCAAGAGTGAATAAGTGAGATAGCGGCTGGGCTCGGGCTTAGCTTATCAATAATTTTTATTGCTGCGCTTGACCGCTATCTCACCTAATGGAAAGCGATGATGCGGTTGACGATGGAGCGCTCTTACCTAGAAGTAAACTATAACACACTCTTGACAAACCGGCATGTCCTAGAAATATCGTGACGACTGTCATCCACCAACCCGCATTGGGCCCCCGTGGAGAATTACGTCCCATTCCCTCTCATAGAGGGAAAGCTCACGTCCCAGCAGTGGGAACATTATAATGCCTATGGGTCAGTATATCTCAGAACCTTGGGGTCCCGGACCTTTGAAAGACGTACGAGGAACCGAACCCAACTTGCAGAAAGCCCTTTAGACACTTTTAATGGATGGTGGTACCAACCGACGATTATCCCTGTACGTGTTATGCTAGTACCCAAGGACAAATCCCGGTTGCTGAAAAACTATTGCGACATATGGAAAACAAAAATAAAAGGGCTATGTTTTTTGGAGTCTTAAGTGGACTGGTTACCAGGAACTATGGCCACTGCCTGAACAATGTTATTAATATCCATGTGAAAAAAAGGGGGTGACTTGTGCACTCAAAAATCGTTGCTAGCAAAAAGTGACGTACTAAGCAACAAAAGGGCAACATATCCTGTGGTGCTTGAGGAGTGGAGAAGTATAGCAAGGCTATCAGCAGGTCAATCCCGAAAGTACGGTCAGGTTAATATTATGTCCATGCTTAACAAGAGCTCTTCAGCCATCAATAGACCTTCTGAACCCATTTGTTTAGCATTAACAACTAGGGACGCGACATATCGAGGTCGATACTCGATAATGACATTGTTTATTGATCGTAGGCGTCTGTTTATCGATACATCGCTACAGCCTCAATATGGCGATAATTGAATGCAATGATGAATGATGTTCAATGATATTCTGTGATATTATTGTTTTATTTTATTTTTGACTAGCTTCTGCCTGCGGCTTCGCTTACGTGAAAGTAGAAAATTGTCCCAAGAGAACTTACTTACGAGGTTAAATGTAGCTCCTGGTCCAGGACAATTTTTATTCAATTATTTCTCTCGCTTAGGGCGGAGCGCGAAGGCGTGTCAAACTTTACTGATTAAAATCACGCCTATATTCCTTTAGTTGTTCTTTACGTCACAGGATCACGAGGACACAGCCTGTGACGGTGTTCCGCCCAAGCGGGGCCTCCTCCACCGTGTTCTTCGGGCCGTTCACACAATGGTGTCCTTCTGAACTTAACATGTCCGGTGAGGACCTGTGCCATGCGGAAGGTGAGGAAGCCGTGACGTCTCTCCAGCCACTCCTCAAAGAGAGGGACATATCGCCATTGGTCTATCCAAGTGACAAGTTAAATCTATATTCGTTCAGCCGTTAAGAAATAAAAGGGTAACAAACAGATGGAGTTACTTTCGCGTTCCTTTATAGTACAGTACTAGTGTTCCCCGCGGTTTCACCCGCGTCTTTGGTGTGTTTTATCCTATATCGTGTTAGATTCGTAGCCTTATATCCTAGTCAACACTAAAATATTTTTTCTTTTAAATTTGTTTTTAAATACTTTTTTGATATTTTTATTTAAATATTTTTTAATTTTTTGTTTATATATATATTTTGTTTATATTTTTTCTTTTCGTATCAAAAGTCTCTGAGATTATCGCTTTTAACCAAACAGACAATCAAACTCTTCATTATAATATTAGTATAGATATAGTAGATATGGAATTGAAATATTGTTATTGATGATATTCTGAATTTAGTGAGAAATGTGCGTGTACGATGTTATCGGCCTGTCAACCCTTGTTTGTGTTGAATGAATGGTTTGAAGCAACTCGAATTACTAAATGGGACCGGTAGGTGACACCATATGAAGATAGTGATGACGTCACTGACTGGGGTTGCCAACTGGTTTCGAAAAAATAACGTACCACATTTTTTAAGTACAGAAAAAATAAAGTATTTGGAAAAAAAATTAAGTATTGATTTCTCTTGAAGCAAGCAACAATTTTTTTGTTGAATTTATAGGTGTTCTGTTCCTCTTTCCTCGCTATTTGAGTGATAGCTAACGTGGCTAATACGAGATAAATAGTACCTAAATAGGAAACCATTTTCTATACACAAGTAACAGATACCAGACAAGTTACCGATTATTTCAATGTAGAATATATATCCTTAAAAATGTTTCATTTTGCGCATCACAGTTAAGATTGGAAATACAGTATTTTCACATACTATATACGGTACTAGCTCCTGCCAGCGGCTTCGCTCGCGTGAAAGTCTCCATACAAATTTTGGAGTCCCGTTTCATCCACTTAGGGGGTTAATTTTGGAAAATCCTCTCTAAGTGCTCACCTACGTCATAGAAAGAAACCTCGTGCAAAATTTCACGCTCCTAGTCCCAGTAATTTCGGCTGTGCGTTGATATGTCAGTCTGTCAGTTTCCTTTTTTTTTAAATATAGATTATAAAGTATGGTTGGTAACCCTATCACTGACCTGCCAGATGTCAGCGTCGTACCGTTTCGTCTGTTTTGAAGATATCACTTTTAAAGTGAACATAGCTAATAGTTTATGATGATATCTCAGCTACTTGACCAGTATTTGCATTGCCTTATATATTCTACCCACGTTCGATAGAAGTTTTAGGCGGCATGCTAAACGGTGAAATATCTCTATCACCTATGAGCAGAAGTAAAATAAAAAACCGGGCAAATGCGAGTGGGACTCACTCATTAAGGGTTCCGTATCCGTAGCAAAAAACGAGCAAAAAAAAGCCACGGTTGTTGGGCTTCCAGGCCCCGTAAATATTTATTTAATTCTGTTTTTTTAATATTTGTTGTTATAGCGGCAACAGAATTACATCATCTGTGGACCCTGTCCCGACACCGGCGGGATATTATTTTTTATATTTTTAAATGTTTTTTATATGATTTTGTTAAAAAATATATATTTAAAAATGCAATTTATATGTATATTAAATGAATAAAGTGAATAATAAATGGTCGTGTCAGCCAACGGCTTAATAGCCAAGAGCCTCGAACAACATCTGAGGAGGCTCTCGTTAGGCAGCTAGATCAAGGGTCTGATCCAGAAAGCAGTACTCCTGGACACGGCACGCATTGTTAGGAGATTCCTCTGTCAGGAGCCCTGACCGCCGGTAGCTTGGACCCTGTTCCCGATGCCGGTTGACTACTATTTTTTATATTTTTAAATGTTTTTTTTATGTGTTTTTTTTTTTTAAGAAATATTTTAAAATGCAATATGTATATAAAATAAATAAATAGAATAAAAATAATAGTTGGTCGTGTCAGCCAACGGTTTAATAGCCACGAGTCTCGACCAGCATCTTAGGAGGCTCTCGTTAGGCGGCTGGATCAAGGGCTTGATTCAGGAAGCGGTACTCCTGGACACGGCTCGATTTGTTAGGAGGTTCCTTTCTCTGGAATCGTGACGTCGGTAGCTTGGATCCTGTTCCCGATGTCAATGTCGGAGGAATTTCCTTAAATTGTTTCATGTTTTTTTAATTGTATTTTTAAGAAATATTTAAAAAAGCATTCACCTAATAAAGAGATAATATTTTTTTTTTTTTTTGAGGCTGTCCTTGCGAAAACGCGACGTAATTGCCGCGTTTGCGCAGCGTATACGTTCGGTAGACGCGTCCGCTAGATGCACAAAATACCTTACTTGGTTAGCGAACTATTGATAAAGCTTGGTGACTAGATATGATTTCCAAAAATCGTAATGATTGACGCCATGTTACTATAGACATAAGACACCCGGGAGTTCCGGACAAGCCTGCTTTGGACTGGGGAATTGTTCGAAAGGAGTTATCATAACCCTGGAAAACAAGAGGCAATTGAAAGGATACGGGTGGGTTATAATTAATAAAAGCCTGAAACTCCCTCTCGCTCCACCCAGAGCGGGAAGAGTTATTTGATGATTTCCACAAAAAGGAGTTTCGTATAAAATGACAATCTGTCCGCGATTGACAAAAGCCTAAAATGTAAGAGAGTGACAATCGATAGTGATTATCAATCACGATTGGAATACCAGTATGTCGAAATAGACCTACATTTTGTACTTTTTTACAAAAAAAAAGGATGAGAGAAGCCCTGTCAAATTTGGCACCTCTAGCAATGACATATGTCACTTAAACGTCAAACTCAGTTCAATTTCTACCGCATAAACAGGTACTAAGCAAAACCGGATACCATAAACATGGTTTAAAATAATTTATATAGTGTATAAATGTCAAAGTAATTAACATTTATTACCATAATATAACACATTGTTTTCTGACCGATGTTAAATTGCAGGATTATTTATGGTTTGTCGTAAAATTGTGTAATATAAAGTTATTTGGTTATTGACGGTTTGCGTTAGAATTACATAAGTTTTTGCGTAGGAGAAATCGGTGAACATACATTAAAAAAATACATTCAGCCGAACATAGAACCTCCTCCTTTTTGAAGTCGGTTAATAAGCTCTAATCAATTCGATATTTTAATGGGCTCTCACCAATACTTAAACAGATGTGTAATTTAAAACTACTAATGTGCCATTAAGATATCATATCCATTAACATATAGCAACTATTTTGTTACATATTAGTTTTAAATCATTCATTAATCAGTACTTAAACAGTAATAAGTGCTGCTTATCGATATTTTTACAGAGCTAGGACGCAACTCAGTGGCCATTGCTGGGGACGAGTTTGTCAATATATTTCAGACATTAACAGTAACTGTAATTCCTCGTGGTGGCGATCGGCGGCAAAAACCTTTCGCGCCGGGGCTTGGTACAGGCCATGGTCCGGAGCGAGGAAGAATGGCAGGCGGTCGCCTCCTACTGCGAAGCAGTAAGCGAGTAGAAGAAGAGTAGTGAAGGAGGCGGCTGCACGCATGAGGGAACGGTCCTCACGCCCCAGTATCTTGTGGTTATTATCCACAAGATACTGTGTTTCCAAAATATCTAAGGAAAAATGTGTAATAACGTTATAATCGCGTAAGAGCGATTGTATGAAAAACAGTGAAAATGTATGTTGAGCTGCATTCCCTTAATATATATATATATATATTTTTAATATTTTCCAACACACAAAACAGCACATTAAAAATAAATATGTATTATTATTAAACAAAGCATGCATGGCATTTCTAGTGGTTGCCAGTGTGGCATTTTCGTGCTCTGTGAATAATACATTCCATCACTTAATAACGGAATATTTCTAAGTAAATACTTAAAATTCAATAAACTCTTGCATTCAGGAAGTAATTAGTAATCTTGAGAATGTAACTCATATGCTTTTAATTGTTTCAATGATGTAATATTTTCATTTTTTGATTATGTTAACAACACATGAATTGTAAAGTAATATCCGTATATCTATCGATAGTAGTAGTATTAGGCCGAACTATTGGTTTCGGTTTCGGCCCAGCTTCGACAAAAAGACGAATTCGGCTTAAATTTGAGCGACTTTGTGTTATGGTCGAACATGTTATGTTGCACCATATTTGAAAGGTCAATTTTGACTGAATGATTAATCTATTTAAATAAAATAAGAGAGTGTAAGAGGCTGTGTGTGGCACACACAGCCGAAACTGCTGGGACTAGGAGCGTGAAATTTTGTAAGGACTAAATTTTCTTATATGTCATAGGCGAATACTAAAAGAGAATTTCCCATAATTCACCGACTAATTTAAGAGGATGAAACAGGTATCAAAAGTTAGTGTGGAGAAACCTTCCTACATCCGGGCGAAGCCGCTGTCAGCAGCTAGTATAGTAAAGGTACAGTACAAAATTAAAAAAAGACCTTAAATAGCAATTTTGATTTCGGTTTCTGCCGAAACTGGGGCTAAAACCAAATTTCGGTTCCGGCAGCGAAAACTAGTTTCCGTCGGACACTAATTAGTACCTAATCTTGTTACATCCGGGCAAAGCCGCTGGCAGCAGCTAGTATAGTAAAGGTGTAGTAGAAAATTAAAAAAAGACGTTATATAACAATTTTGGTTTCACTTTCGGCCGAAACTGGGGCTAAAGCCGAATTTCAGTTTCGGTTTCAGCAGCGAAGACTAGTTTCTGTCGGACACTAGTTATTACTTATGTCACATACAGTTTACAACATTTTCCTAACTAATAGAAAAACAGTAATTACATAGTTTAAATTACATATAACTATGTTACATAGTACACAGAACTATGCTATAGCTATATTGCTTCCTTGTTGGCCAGTTACTACAGATTTAGTTGTCTAGTAGTTAATAATTATTTATAATTATTTCATTAAAACATAAAATAATGATTAAACTACATTATAACCATACTTTAGAGATCGTTGAATTAGGATTCTCGTTAAAAGTTGGCAAAGTTTGTTATTGCATTGACCGGATTGAAAATTTATTGTTTCTTCGTATTTGACTGACCTGACCTGACCTGACCGGCAACCTTGTCTATCCGGTTCATATTTTAATATTCGGCCGGGTACCAGATTTAAACAATACTTACTACTACCGGATTTAAAAACTTTTACATCAAAATATTCCCATATAGGTGATTTCCTCTTTACCGATGTCATTTTTCGTCGTTAGATGAGAGTCATTCCGATCGTTCGAGCGCCACCTACGCTTGAGATGCACTAAACGGCAGTGTTTGGCCGAGAATTCGGCGGCCAAATATCCGACTATCCGTCTGCAAGGATCACCAGGTATTTAATAAAAAAACAGCTATCCGTTTCGTCTCTATATTACAACGGTATCACGATGACGTTAAACGTGTAAAAAGCAATGACTAAACACTTAATGAAAGTCATCTAATTAGCTCTTCAGTACATTTCGAGCGCATTGTATCATCATGCAGTGTTCGCATTGAATGCGCACGCTAATTATTAATTCAGTATTTACCAGAACTATTAGCGGGTCTGACATCACCCTGTATTATGGCTTACTTCAAAACCTTGAGCCTTGTTAGGCTCATACTCTAAGTCAGTTAGAAGGAGTGGAGGTACTCGAGCTGCGGTGACCCTAGAACGCAGTTGACGTAGATGCGCTACGAATGGACGTGTTTTATTTTTAAGCTGAACTTACGAAAACGTGACGTGATTGACGCGTTAACGCAATGTATACGTTTATTAGATACACGTCTATAAAACTTATACGCTGCGTTAACGCTAGATGCACAACACACCTTACTTGGTTTGCAAGCTATTGTATATAGCATGTTATGATTCCCATAAATCATAGCATGTGACGTCATGTTCCTACAGATAGAAATTACAAGACACTCAGTGAATCCAGATAAGCTTGCTAGGACTGCGGAATTTTCCGAAAGGAGTTACCGTAACCCTGGAACACAAAGGGTAACTAAACGAACACGGGTGTACGATTTCCACTGCCTGGATTAATTTCGATGGACCGGTTAAATACAAAATTGCTGTCCTGAAATCGCACGACGGGGTCGCAGCAACCCTGTACGAAGGAGATGGCGGGACGACTTTGATGTCTTCCTTAGGACAATTCCTAATGCTAGTGCAAGGAGTGGCTCAGAGCCGGAAATAATGGAAGGAATGGAGGCCTTTACCCAGCAGTGTGACAGTATATAGGGTGACTGGTAATTAGTGACCGATACTTAAATATGTGATTGTCCTTATGTTTACAAACAACTTGCCCAAAGAAACTTTTTTATATACTCATTAGTTTTATGACAATAACAAAACAGCTGTTTGAAATTTGCGTGCGCGAGCTTGCGACCGCTCAGCTGTTAGCCGCGTAAGGTCGTTGTCTCACGTACTTTTTGTACCTTACCTACAATAGTGATAGAAAACCCGTGCGGTTTGCAAACCCATCGGTGTATGTAATTAGTTTAGGTACCTACACGTTTCGGTTAAATAATATTAAAAAAAAAGTTTCTTTGGGAAAGTTGTTTGTGATCATGAGTACAATCACGTGTTTAAGTATCAGTCACTAATTACCAGTCACCCTATAGACATCTAGTCTATACTGTCACATACATAGTATAGACTAGCTATAATAATAATAATAGTTCCAATAAAAAAAATAATAATAATAATAGTAGTAACTGTCAATTTGATGAATCGATAAAAATACAGTATCCTTCCACTACAACCAGTATCATGTCTATGGTCAACCGTCAAGATGACATATCAAAATTTTCCGCATTTTTCAATTTAAATCAATTTTCTTTGTAAAAACTCATCGAAAGAGCTTTGACATTTCAAAATGTGTTCGATATGGGATTTGATACATGTGGAATCCTGGAGGAGCGATGGATCAGGCCATGCTGCGTAAACAAGCGACGTGACCCTTCGCCGCTCTTTGATCATTATTATTCCACTGCGCTCACGATGTTGGAAAGTAGCAGATTCTGGACTAATTGTGCTCCATTCTCAGACCAGGCTCCATTGGTGTGATTGCTGCAAGGCGTTCCAATGTGAGGATAAAAAAATAAATAAATAAATCATGAGCCTTTCCAGACAATGCTTAGAGGTGAAGGCATAATTTGTTGGTCCGAAAAAGTTGGCCTACTGAGAAACTCTAAAAACCCAAATGCCCGACCTGGAAATGGTTTTAATCACCACTGATCAGAACCTTTCGTCCCCATCGACCATCTGTTCTGTGAGCGTATGCCCTGCCCACTGCCACTTGAGTTTGGCGATTCTTCGGGCTTTATCGGTTCTAGAGTGGCAACCACGTACCGGAAGATGCAGCATGGGAAGGCCTCCCACAAGGTGAGGGACCGACGACATGGTGAGGGTCGCGGGAATCCGATGGATGCGAGACGCACATGACCGGTCGTTATGGCGACGCTTAGACGAGTCCTATGTCCAACAGTGGACGTCTTTCGGCTGAAATGATGGTGACGATGATGATATCACACATTTCATATTATTATGAAAGAAAATATTTTTTGTTTGTTTTCATTATTTCTTTTGTTTGTTTTTTTTTTTTGTTTTGTTGTTTACGCGTAAGTGCCTTAGTTGTAAGTACAACAAATTTTGTTTTATCTATCCATCTTAATAAGCCAATCTCTAAGTCGGCCTTGGACCAGATTAAACGAAGTGGAAACTGATCGCGATTCTGTCTGAATTGGGAGATGATATCAAGTTTGTCTTTAATTAATTGTAAGTCATTGTAATATACAGCCAGCAGCCTGTAACGGACACTTTAAATGCATGCATGACGAGATAACACAAAAATAGAAACATTAGTCAATTTTTTTTTTTTTTTTTTTTTTTGTTATCTTTATTGCTAATTACTCGTAGTTGTTATTGGACTGAATTATATCAAAAGGCAAAGATAAAATATTATTATGAAATAATATACAAAAAAAAAATAACTGAATTCACAAAAAAAAAACCCTAAAAGGATCATCTTTAATTTCGGAAGTCGGTGTTTCTCAGTATTGTTTGTTTCTTATTTAACACCGACTTCAGAAATTAAAGTTATTTTGATCCTTTTAGTGTTTTCTTTTTTTGGTGAAGTCGGTTATTTTTTTTTTTTGTAAAAAGTTTTTTATTTCACACTTTTTAGTTGCGATACACTTATAAGCAGAGTGCCGATTTCTCATGACAATTCCAATTAACCTAAACACTGTTACATTGGTTTATTATGAAGTTCCTGTGTCTACCTTTCACATAAGGAATAGAATAGGTCATATAAGGAAACCTTGTGCAAAATTTCACATTCAGTTTCTCCTTTTATATATATAGATGAATGAACTTAAAAACTGTTGAACTAATTTTAAAAATTCTTTCACCAATAGCTTTATCACTAAGTGACACTGCTCTCAAAACGGTGAAGTAAAACATCGTGAGGAAACCGGCATGTCCTAGAACCAAAAATTCGAATACATGTGACATCCACCAAGCCGCACCGGGCACGCGTAGTGGATTACGGCCGATTCCCTCTCCTAGAGAGGAGGCCTGAGTCCCAACAGATAAGGCCGACTATGCTATATGCTGAGTGACACAGGTTATACATTTTCTACTTTTCTATTTTCACGAGGATAAAGCCGATGGCTGAAGCTATACGTCATAAAATGTTATGATAAGGAACATTATTTATGTGACAAGTATACAGGGTTTATTTTAGGTGGGAAATCATCTAATGACATCTCCCACCCTTTTCGTGTCAGACTTTTACTGACTAAAACCCGCTCATGTTCCTTCTTTGCCTTCGTTCCAGGGCCCCGGGGTTCTCTTTCGCATCACCCATGGCCCCAGTAGGTTTCGACCTTGTTGGGCCCCTACGGCTTTGCTGATATCTCCTTGAGGCGTGCGTGGAACACTACGCGCCGTCGACGACTGGGGCTTTGTCCGGACGATTAGGCTGGATGGCAGGATGGGGTGGATTTTAAGATGGGGCATTTGGGCCGTACCTTCAGTAAATTGTATGAGTTCTTTTTTTCTCAATTTGACTAAAACTTAAGTTTCTCCAAAATACTTTTTTTGATTCTATATTACAAACAGGATCGAATGGCTTTAAAAACCCCAAAAATCCGCCTGTAAGTGTAATACATGCTCAACCATACGACGTTTTAAATTAGATAGGTATAGATAGCGGCACGAATCTTGAGCGCTCGGCGAAAGAGCGGGGATCGTTTTGCGCATCGTACAATATCGGCGACCCAATCGCTGTACAAGTATTTCACTCCCCACCCCCGCATATCTCTCCATACCACTAAAGAGACGTGATATTCCACTTCTGCGTGCTTCTGCGCAAGTAGAACTGTAGAAGTCAGCCTCAAGATCCGTGCCGATATCTATACTCTACTAAAAAAAAACTGACAACATTTGATTTCAAATGCAAATAGATACCTACAGAGCTAACCACTTAGCTTCGCCATTATGTAACAAATAAAAATAACGCCAGGAAACAATCCATTTTAAAAACATGGTAACCACAAAGCTAATATCCGCAAAAATATCAAAAACCATTAGGTACTTTGAAACTCGTAAATGTTCCTAACTTCCTTTGTTACTAAAAAATAAAATCTGAAATAAAAATGACGGAATTCTTAAAACTGTTTGAGCACAAAAACTTGGGTCGTTGGCCGAAGTGCTAAGTCTAAACTTGAGTCTAGATTTTTAGTACTTACGTCTGTGTCACAATATCATGCTTTTTGTTAAATAAATAATCGAATAAAATAGTTTGGTCTTCGTCGTAATTAGGCATTAGGTATATTTTGAGATCTCTTAATTACAAGTTTTGATATTTATTTTAATATTTAGTTGACTATTTTTAGCATTGTATATGTGTTATATAAGTTTATTATGTATTATTATAAGTTCTTAATCTAAATGATAATTCATTTTTTTTTAATGAGTATATTTATACTATGTTTCTCCCATATACATTTGTACAGTTATAAATGTTATTTATTTTTTATTGCTCACCCACCTACCGCAGTTATATTTTTTTCTAACCAAAGATTGGCTGATAGAAAATGCCTTGTTACTTTAAGCCTGCTTATGTACTACATATACACTAAGTACTGTAAGTACGTATAGTTAAAATAAATAAAAAATATAATTAAAGATTTTGAAGTTTTTCTTTTGTGATGTAAGCTCTGATCGTATGATAGAAGCAATCTTCATATCTTTATTGATATTGCAGTTGGAATAAATCACTGATTAAGAGATAAATGAGAGATTAACAAATCCACCTGCCCATATCCTAATTCATCTCACTCAATATTCAATATTATAAAGGCGTAAGTTTGTATGAATGTTTGTATGTTTATTATTCCTCCAAGCTCAATCAAATTTGGCACATGAAAAGACCACGTTCAGCCCCCTAGCTCTAGCCAAGTTACAACCGTTTCGTTATGATTCTCTTTTCGTTGATCGCCTTGAGTCGGCCACGCCTCCTATTCTTTTGTTCTGACGTCATCTCAACGCTCAGTGACGTTGTCAAAACAAAGGAACGACTAGAAGCACGTAGAATAGAATAGAATAGGATTTATACGGTGCACCGTATAAATCCTATGGGCAATACAATATGCAACAATACAAAAAAAAGTACTGATTTACAATATAGTTGCTCTGAGCGTGCCCGAACCGAAAGGGTCGCTAACTCAACAATTGCTGGGCATCAGACACCCAGCGCTGATTTTCAGCTGGCACCCTGCAGTGACACGAGTCACGCACGACGAGTACCGACCTACTTTTATCCCGGGAGTTTGTTTCCTTAGGATAATATTTTACTACCACGCGGGCGAAGCCGCTGACAGCAACTAGTTATGTTATAAAGCTGAAGAGTTAGTTAACTAAGTTTGTTTGAACGCGTACACCCAGCGCTGATTTTCAGCTGGCACCCTGCAGTGACACGAGTCACGCACGACGAGTACCGACCTACTTTTATCCCGGGAGTTTGTTTCCTTAGGATAATATTTTACTACCACGCGGGTGAAGCCGCTGACAGCAACTAGTTATGTTATAAAGCTGAAGAGTTAGTTAACTAAGTTTGTTTGAACGCGTTTTTTTTTTATCCTGGTAACGAACTTCCCTTTGGACAATTTGCAACTGTAATCGGATGGAGTAGCAGTCAGAAGTGTTTCTTCTTTGATATAAACTAGTGCTTGACTGCAATCCCACCTGATGGTAAGCAGTGAGGCAATCATTGATGGTGAAGCGCACTAGTTTATTAAGAGCCTATTCACTCTAGCCTTGAAGACATCCAAATTATAATCGGATGGGAAGACCGTAGCAGGCAAATTGATTCAGCTTAGTCCGAACCATAGAGATTTCAACAACGTAATGGTGGATGCTCGCCGTACGTCGGGTTGACAGATGGTATATATGACATGGCGGAATTATGTCATGCAATTCCCGCGCACACTCTCCAAAATGCAACCTGTAAAACACCGAAAGACTGGCTACCCTGCGCCTGTGCTCAAGGCTTTGAAGATTGGACTTAACCAAATCTGGATCACTAATTAGCCTCTTGGCACGCCTTCATTTAAATATATCTCTTCGTCTTATTTTTACTTCATATGTAATGTTACCGTTTTAGGAAACATTTCTTTTTTCTACTCAATTTTCAAACCTATTCTAGAATAAAAGAATCCTTAAAAGTATATTTTACATGCCAGTTCGTTTACCTAACTCATGCGATCTCCTTTCGATATCACAGTACCTAATTCTATGCAATAAATGAAACCTTGATTTTAAAATCTATCGATATTATAATAAAAACTTTTTGGTAGACCCAGGAGAGCTTGAGCTGTTTCTCTCCCAATCATTTTATCATCGATTAAAAAATATCGATTGATTTTTACAAATAATACTTAATATGCATAACGGTGTCCCAGCTTACAAGTGTTAACTGATAAACTTAGGTAAAATTTGCTTATATTATAGAATAAAATTTCAATTTAATTAAAATAAAGTTCACATAACGTTAAGAAGGTATTTATTACAACATTATTTATGACATCTAGACCAACAAGCAGAAACATCTGGTAAAATCGATAGAAATAAACATGGTCTCCATTTTAAGGAATTTTCAAAAAATATTTTTATTTCAAATCAGACATATTACCTGTGTCACCAAGAATAAAAAGCATTAATTTCTTTCTTTTCACTATTAATCCTAAAACAATAAAAGATTATG
This sequence comes from Mythimna pallens, assembly GCA_961205895.1. Taxonomy (NCBI): domain Eukaryota; kingdom Metazoa; phylum Arthropoda; class Insecta; order Lepidoptera; family Noctuidae; genus Mythimna; species Mythimna pallens. The sequence continues at coordinate 14,896,608 of OY540847.1, read as the reverse complement.
TGGGTTAAGGTAAAGCCCTAACTCACAGAATCTTTGTAACTGAATTAGTTAGGAACAAATAAAAAATAATGTAGTGACTAATATACCTAACATCTAAAAAAAAAAACAAATATTCAATATATTTTTATTTCACATAGGCATGGGCACTTATAAAACGTCAGAAGCTAGTGCACGGTTCCAAATTGGTCGTTTCCTATGGAGAAGAACCGGCCAGAAACTACATGGTTACTCTTACTAAAAAGTGGTTGATGTTACAATATTTCCATATTACAATATTATACTCAAAAGCACAATAAAAACAATTATAATAAAAAAGTGAGTCGTCGTAATGGGAAGTTACCAGCATTACCGATTCAATCATTTATTTCTATCACAAATCAAAACAGACAAAAAACTGTAAAATCTGTTCTGTCACCGAGAGAAAAAGAATACGCTACAAAAAAAACTTAATTTATTATTTTGTAACACAATTCGTTGTTTGTGTCTGACTCAGAGATATCAATGATAATTTGCATAAACGTAATGCAGGTGTGAATCGTTTTTTAAATTGGCAGACAAATTAGCACGCCAGGTGAATGAATAAAATAATAAGAACCAACGATAAATTATATTGAAATAGTGACCTCGGTGACCCGCCACAGCTTTTACGACTTTACAGTTCAAAATTAAAAAAAAAAATGTTTGTACCTTAGGTACACAAAGTTTTTACCGTACAAAGTACATAATATACATTTTAATTGTATTGACAACTTACGTGATGACTAGGGTTGCCAACTTTTATTCGTAGAAATAGAGTATATTATTATCTTATTTCAAAGGAGGTAAATAAAGATTTATAAAACAGAATATCATAATTTTAACATAACACTCTTTGCATAACAATTTATAATATTAATTACGTGATGACATAACCGATGTCATCATTAGGGGTGCCAACCGTACTCTAAAAAAGTGTACTGCCCCCCTAGCCAAGTTACAATCGTATCGTTCGCACCGAACGCCTCGTGTAGGCCACGCCTCCGATTCCTTTTTTCTAACCACGTGACTGTGCGTGAGATGTCATCCGAACAAAGAAATCGGAGGCGTTCGGCGCGAACGATACGATTGTAACTTGGCTAGGAGGGCAGTACACTATTTTAGAGTACGGTTGGCACCCCTAATGATGACATCGGTTATGTCATCACGTAAGTTGTCAATTTAGTACAGAATGAGATGACTCTATTAGATACCGGAAATTATGTGGTGAACCGTAATCGGATGATTAAGTGCATCCTTTTATATAAGTAAATAGGAAACTAGATTGAATGGTTAGTGCTTGTAATCAGACAGGCTGATTACTTTGACGGCAGCGCTCGCTGGCGCGTCACAAGTTCGATTACCGCACAGAACAAATATATGTAAGGCCTTTATTAAAATTGAAAAATTTCAGGACGGAGTATCAGGTTTTAATTCAAATTCAAAGATACTTATTTTAACATATGTCTTGGTACCTTACAAGAGTACTTGCAAACGTCAGGAGCAGCATGGTTTTAAGACGGTCCTTTTCCACTCGCCTATCGTCAACATCGAGCATGGTTTAAAAGCTTGTTGCTTCATCTAAAACAATCCAACGCGATGTTTGAGCAGTGGTGGCCGAGTGGTGACAGCCCTGATTTACGAGATGTAGGTCGTGGGTTCAATTCCAGTTAGGCACATTACTTTGTGTAAATTATTTCATCACTACTGCTCTCAAAACGGTGAAGGAAAACATTGTGAGGAAACCGGCATGTCCTAGAACCAAAAATTCGAAGATATGTGACATCCACCAAACCGCACTGGGCCTGCGTGGTGGATTACGGCCCATTCCCTCTCCTAGAGAGGAGGCCTGAGTCCCAACAGTGGGAACATTATAAGGCCGACTATGCTATGTTATAGTTAGTCGTTCCCCATGGAGAAGAACCAGCAAGAAATCCCATGGCCAGTATTAAAAAAAAAAATATTTTAAGTTTTAAAATAAAAATAAACAATCTGATCATAGTGATCATGTATACAGAAGGTACTACAAGTTTACATAGATACAAAAATTCCTTCAAACATATAATTTTTGCCAAGATCTGTAGCCGAAGCAACGCCAATATTTGCCAAACAATGTTTGCCATAAGACAAGGCCAGTATTGGAGCGTTGGCGCTGTCATTTCGCATGATTAATGGCACGACAAGTGACGTCACAGTTGTCAATCACATTTGACATTGACATTGATTGTAACCGGTAGGTGGTTAGAATAAATAAACACTGAGGTAATAAAACTAGTGCGAATACAAAATGTTATGTAGGCTTTTATGTGCGAGACTTAATAGGCATGTATCGGTATATAGAAAAATTTGTCATCGTTGTTGTTTTGATTAGACTATGAGTGGGTTGCACTAGATACTTTTTTTTCAATATTCACAAATACAATACAACACTCGAAAACCTGCTATAAGAGTGGGTTTTCGAATACCACTTTTAGGCACGGAATTTACTGTTTTCCGCACTAGTGCGGAAAAGTGCACGAGCTCGCGTGCCACAATTGATTGTATTTATCGTATCAGGCTGAGCGCTAACCTGCCCTAAACAGGTATTGACGACGACTCGTGAGAGCGTATTTATTTCTTTGTAAATTGTATTGAAAAACGTTATTTGATACACGTGGCAAGTCACTGCAGTACTCGGCTCCATAAAACTCTTGCCTGCGGCTCGGGCAAATTCGGCCTCGGTCACGATGACAAACTTTCTCCACTTGTATCAAAATGTACTATTTTCTTCCGCTATCGCTATAGGGTATTTTTAGGTATGAAATCATCTAATGACGTCTCTCGCCCCAGAGCGGAGTGGGAGACTTTTATGTTGGGCGTGTCAGACTTTTACTGACTAAAACCCACTCCTGTTCCGTCTTTAACTTCGTTCCAGGGCCTCGGGGTTCACTTTCGCACAACCCATGGGTCCCAGGCCGCTATAGGGTGGAGCGAAGAGGCGTTTCAGACTTTTACTGACTAGCTAATCCTACCTCAAAAAATACCCGTATCTTTAATCGTATACATTTAGTCGTAACTTAAATTCGTAACCATTATCAGTGAGCTAAGCCGCGTAAGGCAATTTGTCTCATTAATTTTGCATTTATTTTCGTTTAAAAAAAACTGGGCGTAGTAAATACTATCTACACTAATATTATAAAGAGGAAAAGTTTGTTTTTATGTTTTTTTGTTTGTAGGAGGTAATCTCTGAAAGTACTACCCGACTAGCCAAGTTACGATCGTTTCGTTTGCGTCGAACGCCTCGAGTAGGCCACGTCTCCGATTGCTTTGTTCTGACCACGTGATTGCGCGTTGAGATGACGTCAGAACAAAGGAATCGGAGCAAATTCCTGATTTGTGCGTCTTGCGTTCATCGGATTCCCGCGTACCGGAGGACGCAGCGTTGGAAGGTCTCCCACATGGTAGACTGATGACCTAGTAAAGGATCTCCCTAACTTCGATTGACGTTTAAAGCCAAAGTTTGCGAGCTAATTCGCAAGAAGTTGGCAGTAATGTTTTCAAATTGTCAATTTGAACCAATTGTTTGACTTTATTAGTAGGTATAGATATAAATGTAGATAGTTTATTAATTTGTTTATGTATTGTATAATTGTATGATATTTTTGGTTTATTAGTATATATTTTCTTGTACCTATTCGCCTTTTCTCTCTTTTATTGCACCTACCACTATTTATCTCTGCATCACCCTAAGGTTGACTGGTAGAAAATGCCTAAGGCATTAAGTCCGCTGTACGTTTGTGCATAAAGTATTTAATAAATAATAAATAAATAAACTTAACTATTGACCAGTTTTCCATAATTGGTTGGTTAAAAAAAACGCGTCAGAGATATTTTTAACTTATTTTGACGATGTTCAAACGTTATATCAAAAAATGATGTCACTTTACCTTTTGAACGAATTAAAATAAACTTGTATATCAATGAGAGAACGTGTTTTCATATAACTGGAACTTATCGTTAAGTATTTGGAAAACTGACATGGTTAGTTGAAGTCTGGGTTAGTTTTTAGTTTCCAGTCGATCTTGTCAATTCAGAACCTAACCTATTTAAATACTCGTTTTTAATTTTAAGTCTAGGTGGATTTTTCCATTAAATTCCTCAGTAGGCCCACTTTTTCACCTAGGTATCGCAGCATAGTCCGAAATTACTCATAAAACTTGGACAACTGGAAGGGTACGTTATGAAATTCCGACCATAGCCCTAGTCCGTCCGAGCAACCGAGCCCAAATCGTCGACAGCGCGTACTGTTCCACGCGCACCTCAAGGAGATGTCAGCCACCATAAGGGCCCAGCAGAGTCGAAGCCTACTGGGGCCATGGGTGATGCGAAAGAGAACCCCAAGGCCCTAGAACGAGGGCAAAGAAGGAACAGGAGTGGGATTTAGTCAGTAAAAGTCTGACACGGCCTCCCACCCCGCCCCAGGGGAAGGAGATGTCATTGGAAGATTTCCCAAATAAAAAAAAAACACTTACCACACCTAAATTATAATCGGACGAGAAGACCGCAGCAGGAAATTTTTCCAGTCCTTCTACGTACGCGGTATAAACGACGAGGCGAAACGCTTAGTCCGGACCGTAGAGGTGTTAAACAATGTGTGTTTTATATCTATTATGATGCAACACATTTTTGATTAATTTACGTATCCTAAGGTTAGATTGCCTATGTATGCAATAAACGACCTTAAAGCCTGCTAATGCGATTGGTGTTTATTTTATCGCATTCGTCTGATATTTTAGGCCCAGCATGTGGTTTTAGAATCACCAAGCACGCTTTGAAACACAATATCAAGAGAAAAGGTCAAGAAAATTAGGATAGAACTATTTATAGTATAGGTACCTACGAATTAGTGTTTCAGTAGGTCACTGAAATTATATAAACTAATTTTATGAAGAGAAAAATTGTTGCAATAATTAGTACAGTCAAACGGGGTGAATAGGACCGCGGGGGTGAATAGGAACAAAAGTTTGAAGGGGATCTTCGCGTTAATTAACAATTTTTCCCAGCATTCAAGTCCTCCTATTTATTCATTAATTGTGATAAAAAGGGATGCTTTGATAGAAATCAATTATATAAATATATACCAATGTGAAAAACGTAACTAAAGTTTTGTTCCTATTCACCCCTGCATTCCTATTCACCCCGTTTGACGGTACTTAATTTTAAAAATTTTATGAAGTTTTACATATTTTTTACAGCGTCCGTGCGCCCGTCTCCTTCGCTACCATTACTGCTTCGCAGAAGGAGGCGACTGCCTGCCATTCCTCCTCGCTCATGGCCTAAACCATGGCCCGGCGACGTGAGAGGGATACCCAATTAATGCTGCTGTCTAATTTTGTGAGAATTGTTGAAAAATTTCTTGAAAGGTTTTAATGAGACTGAACTGATTGGATTTGTTTGCTGAAAAATGCTAAATGGAAGACAATATTATTAGAAAGTTTGCGATTCTGTGAGAAGACAGAGTGAAAGGATTAACGTAAGTATTTTAGTATTAATGGCTATTTTGCAGTACTAAATAAATAAATGTTTATGGGAAAACTGCGAGAGGAATGACTCTTCATCTCATAAAATAAAAACTTTTCAAGCAGGTGCAATATTTTTGATGTTGAACATACAAAAAATGTTGGCAGTACTTTATCTCTTCACTGAATTAAAATCGTAATAAAATTACAGCGTTGAAAAGAACGCGAAAATGATTCAACTAAGTGATTTCACAGACTAAAAACATTTTTGAAGATTTACAGTGAAAAGTGAATAAAAAATGGCACGCTTCTAAATAAAAAGCATGAGTAAAAACTAGCAGATAAAGAGCGATTTAAGTAGCTATTATTTCGAATGAAACGAAAATTGTACGAATTGATTTTTATTAGGTACGATAAAAACTCAATGAGCTTCAACGCATAGTGATGTACCTGTTCGATACAAGTCAGATGTCGATGATTTTTTTCTCGACTTTTTTAACCTCTGTTAATTGAATGTTTATTGATGAAAGATATGATCGATCTATCTTGATCCGTAATCTTTTAAGTTTTTTGATTCACTCTGAACAAAAAACAAGCTACTGTTAATTTTCATATTTAATTAACAATAACTGCTAAACGAGCATAATTAAAAGGTTGATGATTATTAAAAACGTGACCTTTACACTATTACAAAAAAATAAACAGCTTAAAAACTCATATTATTATGTTAGATTCATACATTTAATATTCATGCACTGAGCTTGCGAAAGTAACACATAGTTACTAAGCGTCCCAACGTACCTAGCGTCTCTTTATTTTTAATATTACACAGTAATATTTTAAGACATTGTCCTATTAATTTTGCTCGACAGTGTAATATGTAATGAAAAGTACGTTGACACTTCATGCGACGAACGTGTGTGTACAAAAATAAAGTTTCAATTGCCAGGTGTGTATTTATTTTATTAGCTTACTCTACTTTTGAGTGTAATAATATTTCTGCGTGTATATTTGAAAGTAGGTTATTATTTTTTTGTGGATTTTTATTCGTTTCATAGTATTTACACTTGTTTCACACCTGCGTGCTATTTTTTTTTAATAATTGGCTCCTTAATTTTTATGTCACCTAATAAAAAAAAAATAACAACTTTTTATATATTTTTTTTTAAATGGTCCATCATCATATAACTTTACCCGCTTTGTGTGAAGGGAGAGGATCCCACTCATGCTTCTCACAGTTTTCCGTGCGCTTCAGGACCACAGTAACTTTTTCTAATATTCATTACTTTACATTTATTACTTAGTCTCAATTTTTTAACTATCGGGCAAAGGCCACCAAAATATTTTTCCGATACTCTTTTTCGGACAAGTAACAAAATTTCCAACTTAGGTAGAGACAATTGATTTAAATTTAAAACATGCGGCACCATTTTTTTCTGTTTTAACTTCAACAATCAAGTAGGCAGCATTCCTTACTAATAAAATTAGCATTCTAGTATTTGAAGGCAAAGCTTGTTAAAGACGCGGTATGCACATACTCAAATAAGTGATAATTACCCGCAAACAGCCAGCTATTTGTTTTGTAAATATTTTGCATAATAAGCTTACTGCCTCCGTCTAGACGCGAGTTTTAGTTTTAGGCGAGTTCGTTTTGTTTGAAAAGGGAAAAAATAAACAAGTTATGGTAGCCGATCGCCGATGCTTATGAGGATTGCGAGATTGTTGTTATACGTAAAGGAACGCGAGTGAGATTTAGTCAGTAAAAGTCTGTCGCTGCGCCGTCGCTTAGAAAGCGACCGGCGGCCAAGCTGAACGCAAGCCAGAGGGTCATGGCCATCCGGATGGTGCGGGGATACCGCACGATTTCCCGCGAAGCAGCGAGCTTCCTTGCTGGCCAACCACCGTGGGATTTGCAGGCAAAAGACCTTGCACGCATGCACGATCTGCGCATGGAGATGCAACGCTGGGGCGAAACTCCGCTGCCGTGCCAAGTCGCGGCATGGGGGAAAGACTTCCGGTGGGATCTCATGGTGGCGACAGCGACTGTCACAACCCAGTGCTGGGCACGCCATAATTATGGCGATAAGTCCCCTCTTTGAGGAGTGGCTGGCGTTCTTACCTACCGCATGATGCAGGTCCTCACCGGACATGGTAAGTTCGGGAGGTTCCTGCACCGGATCCGTGCAGAAGAGACGCCCGGGTGCCACCATTGTGTGGACCGCCCGGAGGATACGGTGGAGCATACGGTAGAGGTGTGCCCCGCTTGGGCAGAGCACCGCTGTGTCCTCGTGGGGGCGATCGGCGGCAGTGAACTCTCGCGCCGGGCCTTGGTACAGGCCATGGTCCGGAGCGAGGAGGAGTGGCAAGCAGTTGCCTCCTTCTGCGAAGCAGTAATGCTAGCAAAGGAGGCGGCCGATCGCGTGAGGCAACTGTCTTCACGCCCCAACCGCCGCCGGGATTCCGATCCCGATTTCTATCCACCGTAGGCGCGGGCTTGCAGACGGCGAACGATGGGTGGCTCGCCGTCTGATCGTCCGGTAACTGTCCGGACCGAGCCCAAGTCGTCGACGGCGTGTAGCGCCTTACCAGGCGCGCCTCAAGGAGATGTCAGCAACCGTAGGGGCCCAGCAGGATGGAGGCCTACTGGGGCCATGGGTGATGTGAAAGTGACCCCCGGGGCCCTGGAAAAATGGCTAAGAAGGAACAGGAGTGGGTTTTTAGTCAGTAAAAGTCTGACACTATCTCCCACTCCGCCCAAGAGCAAGAGATGTTATTTGATGATTTAAAAATTAAATTTAAAAAGGTTAGTGTTGTATTTTGTTGTTTTAACTTGTTCTTCTTTTCTTTTATTTCTTGTTGATGTTAGGTATTTAGGTGTACAGTAAAATTTATTCCATTTTATTCTATATGCCTAAAAAAAAAATGGTAGTCAATCTCTTTGTGATGGAGCTCATCCAAGAATCCACGAAAAGTACAAATTTTAAAAGTATAACTAAAGGCGTATAAGACATTTTGGGAGCAGTCATCATACGCGAGAAACATTTATAATTGTTTGTCAGTAAAAGGTAGTCTTTGGAAACATCTGATTAACCCTCCCACATGATGGACCGATGTTGTGGCGAAGACCGTAGAGTAAGACGGATCGTTTGATGTGACGAGACTTGGGTTAAGCCTATGTTCAGCAGTCATTGCAACTTCGTCTCTAAAATGGCAAAACACCTGCGATGCCTTGTTCATAAGCGACGATGACTCATTAGTTAAGGTAGTGGTCAAACACAAGTCTATCAATTTTTATAATATGACTCAGTACAATAAAAATAGCATTTAAATTCTATATAACCTCTGACGCCACTTACACATAGACATGGACAATGACGTCATAGCCCTCACCAATGGCGTCATCTCCACGTAACAACAACAAAGTCAGTGTTGCGCAATACATCGACAATTCCGTTGAGTGACGAACTCGCTGTCACTTTTAAATAGTGATGTTACACTCAAGGTTAAAATTATATCGATAGTAACGGGTTTTTATTTGGGATTTTTACTTCAGTCGACGGTCAATAAAACAAATTGTTTTAATTAAATCTGTTAAAATGTCAGTGTTAATTAAGTGTTAGAAAAAACCTGATTTCTTGAATATGAATATTATTTATGTTACAGACGATGGTGTCTTACTAGATTTTTACATACTCGTTTTTAGACTAATAAAATTAAAGATTCAACGAATCAAGTAATTCACTCACTTTATTTATTTTTTGTTTGATAACAGCCCACTAAATCTTTCTAAAAATTCTATTTAATTACAAGATTTACAATACGATTAATAATATAGTTTCCATTTATAAATCAACTAGCTTCTCCCAGCGGCTTTGCTTGCGTAAAAGTAGAAAACTATCCCAAGATAACGATCCGAAGATCAGAACATAATCCCGGGATCAAAAGTATCTTTAGTGCTATTCCAGGACAAGGTCTACCCGTGAGCTAAATTTCATCCAAATTCGTTCAGCCGTTCGAGTGTGAAGAAGCAACAAACATACACAAATACATATTATAAAGTTATTGTATACCAGTAACTGGCCTATAACCGAGGCATGCGTCTGGGCACAGTGGGTAACTTGCCAACAGCTGTCTCGTTTGTCTTTGAATTACTGACGACGATCTCAGTTCAAGAGTGACATAGTTTGCATGCCTGCCCTGCGTTCAAAAATGAGGTTAGAGTTAACTCTAATGACGTCATCAGGGTAGATACTCGACGTTCGCATTTTTTAACGCAAACGTAGTGTTCAACTGACAATGCCAAGCGAGTGTCATTCCTGCCGCTTATACCACCCTACCCTGCTCGGAGTTAGAGTTAGTTGGGTTAACTCTAGGGTAGCTACTCGAGTTATAAAAGAACGACCCTGGGTTGCAACTCGAAGCATTTTTGAACGGTTTGAGTAATGACCCTACCCTACTCTGATTATTTTTGAACGCAGGGCTGTAGGTTTTTAAGACTCACGTAGGTACTTCGTTTATATCTCTGATCTGATTAGGTGTCAGGACCGTTCATTGTGGCGACATTTGGGGAAGGCCTATGTCCAGCAGTGGACGTCTATCGGCTGAAATAAATAATAATAATAATGATGATTAGGTGTCTCAGCACTAATTATCTTGGGCTGCTGGATTGTTTGAAACCAGTCACCGTGACCCTGGAACGCAGTCTTTGAGTCTGTTCTGGAAAACTTCAGAACCAACAAGAATTTCGGCCAACGAATCACCATTGCTATCTAACGTGGTAAATGCTACCAGCGTTCTGGGCACTTTTTCCATTGACATCGAAGTGGATGATTTTTTTGATGCCCATTAAGTTCCCTTTCTACCCGTTTGCACATATTATTATTTTAAAATGTTATATGTAAGTAGTTAAATGATTATGATTTTATTGATCAATAAATTTTCTTCATGTTAAAAAAAGGAAAAGAAAATTCACGCCACCAATTGGCTACACTTAGCCGTCAGGTCTTTTCCTTTGAAAACGTGTACATGACGTTAACGTCTGACGTTTGACGTTGATGTCTAACTAATGTCATTAACATAAGCGCTTTGACAGGTGGCTGGACCTGACGTCTCAGTGCTGCCACCTGCTGAACGTCATTTTAGAACACTCATTGGACATCACTAACCTCGCTGCATATTTACCTACCCCGTAAACCCACTATAAATCTCTTTTTTATAATTTCTTTTAGTAAGCACCAAGGCTATCTCTCAGTGAAATATGAACGTGCAAGATTGTCCAATCTATCATCATTTTCCAAAAGATTGATACGTTGCAATTAGAATTAGCAAAGTAGACAAATTACTATAAATAGGTCGCGAGTGTTATTAATAGCCCTCATGATTGATTCGAGCGAAAAACGTTTGCACACTTATTCAGGTCACGGCTGCGATTTGATTAATTCGGCGAATACGTCTTTTGACTAAAAACTAATGAGAGAGTCTTAGACCCAGTTCCTGGAACGAAAGTTATTCATAGAGTGATATTTTTATGTTGGTGTACACGTGTAATTTATTTCATCACCACAGCTTTCAAAATGGTGAAGGAAAACATCGATAGGAAACCGGCATGTCCTAGAACCAAAAATTCGATGACATGTGACATCTATTAATCCGCACTGGGCCCGCGTGGTGGATTACGGTCCATTCCCACTTCTAGAGAAAAGGCCTGAGTCTGAACAGTGAGAACATTATGACTGATTATGCTTATATGGTTATGCTTTTGGTATCAAACAATCATAACATAAGGGATTGTCCGTGTTAGTAATGATGGTCCATGTGCTGGTTCGTTCCGTTCCCTTCAAGATAGTTGAGCTGAGCTGCGCTAGCAAGTTATGTTCGTGAACGGGCTCTGTAAGTTGGGACTGGTCATCTCTTAGCTGCCACGGTTTGTTTGTTCTTTGATTTTTTCTATTTTTTTTTACTCTGGAATTTTTTTTTTTGTATGTGCATCACATCGTTCTCAAATATAATGTCAAAATTACAGAGGTGTTTGGATTAGGTAACTATTTATTGTTTTAAAAATGTCCTTGGAGTTTCTTGCATGTTCTTCTCTATAAAGATCTATGCTTTGCAAAAAGCAGCAGCTTCATTCTTTTTCATTTTTGTGACTGACCGACCTTGACAATTCAAAATGCCTGTACCTAAATGATTTAATGGAAATAAATGCTTGAATTAGAGTTTTATCGCTAAATTAATGAGACAATAAATGTTCAAAAGCGCTTTATTTAATGTTCTGTAAGCGGTTAATTAAAAAAAAAATTTACAAATCGGTTCATAAATGACGGACGGAGTACTGAAGCAATAAACATAAAAATAATACGGTCGAATTTCGAACCTCCTCCTTTTTCGAAGTCGGTTAAATATGATTCGCATCACAGTAATTGTACATAAATGTGACGCATCGATTTTCTTGCCAGCAACTGAGAGTTATTTAGTGAAATGTAAACGGTTTTTAGCGTTATCATTTTTTTGACGTGAAAAAATATTAGTTTTAGCGGCCTACTGACAATCTTTTTAAAGGCTACACAATTTCTTTTTTCAGTGTTTACGTGTTTCGACATTACTGATCGATCTCTTTTGTTGCGCCTACTTAAGGTGAATCGCTAGTGTAGCCTGATGTTGCTGAGCTTTTTCACGAAAAAATCCTTTCAATAGGGTAATACGAACACACACATATATATATATATTGTTTTATTTATTGTATGTATATAATAATTTTATACAGTACACGTATTTGTGTAGTTTATTTTAGTTTTATGTGTGATCAGATTTATGTTAACTTAGATTTTTGTTGTTTATTTGTTTGAGTTATCCTCTTATATATTAGTTATTATAGTATATTAGGATTTTACCAAGTGGAGAAATTACGCGGTAGGTACTCGCTCGGTTTCGAACCCTCAATCTCACGCATGAGAGGCGGGCTTCTTAACCACTGGGCCATCACGATAAGGTTTGTTCACGTTGAGACGAGTTATTTATGGACACCATGATATTACCATCAATTCTGATTAACCCTGACATGTTTGATTATGTCATTTTTATTTGGAACTGTTTATTTATTCGTTAAGCGTACAATACATTGTACCAATCGTAACTATAACCTTTCAAAGGGCTTCCGCGTATCGTTAGGGTTAGTTCACATCGAGAGACGCAGCAATTTGACTCTTTTTTGGCGTAGGATAGCATCAATGACTTCTTTCTCCCTTTAAAGGACACATGTGTGGTTTTAAGCTAGAACTACACTGCGCACACGTGTGCCACACATGCCGTCTAGGCGCGTCGGTCTCCATACATTTTATATGGAAACTAGACTTGTAGAGCTACACTAGATCGGCGTGGATCACGTGACTTCGTTCTACGTACAAATCAGGCGTAACAATGTAGTTCTAGCTTTAGTCACGCACCCGGATTAAGCAAGGAGATGTCAGCAGAACCGTAGGGGCTCAGCAAGGTCGAAGGAAGCCTATTGGGGCCATGGGTGGTGCGAAAGAGAGCCCAGGGACCCTGGAACGAAGGCAAAGAAGGAACATAGGAGTGGGTTTTAGTCAGTAGAAGTCTGACACGCCCTCTCGCACCGCACTAGAGCGGGAGAAGTCATTGGATAATTTCCCACTTAAAAATAAAAAAAACCTCCTTTAATGAAGTCGGTAAAAAAAATGCCCAGCTCCACGGTCCCACTATGTTCTGTTGACATAACATTTTTATTATTCACGGCCACTGATTTTATATTACGAGTTATTTAAGGCGTATAGTCCTTTGAACATCTGGCCGGGGTTAAATGCACACATACTCGTACAGCCCCCTGCGCCCGCATAGTGACCCGCTGACCTTTAAAAGCATTTTTTTTTTTTTGCAAAATATTGATTGATTTAGATATTCTATGTACATTCTGAAGAACACTTAGCCAGCATTTTTTTTTTTTTTGTAAACATATTTCTAAAGATCAAAGCCATTTGAAAGTAGGGAAAACAAGCGAGAAAATATAATATTGCTAACATTTTTTTTTTGCAAATATATTAGTCAAACGAAATAATCATAATAATGTTATATATGAATCTATAGTAAATATATAATTTTTTTTTAATAAAATTACTTAACCCAACTTTTACCGAGGAGTAGGCTTCAGAAAGTCACTGTTTTATCGGCACTAAATGGGAGCAAGGGCCTTATCTGTATGAAAATTGAGAACATGACATGTGTAGAAGGGCCATAAATAAATAAATAAACTTGACAGCTTGATTGGCGCCACGCGGACGCATAATAAGTTCCGTGCTTTTATGTGCGGTAAAGGTCGCAGGATCAATTCTAGCTTGCAGAAAAATGTACATCAGAAGTTTCTACTAACGGCTTCACCCGCATAGCATAGCATAGCATAGTCGGCCTTATAATGTTCCCACTGTTGGGACTCAGGCCTTCTCTCTGGAAGAGGGAATGCGCCGTAATCCACCACGCGGGCCCAGTGCGGGTTGGTGGATGTCACATGTCTTCGAATTTTTGGTTCTAGGACATGCCGGTTTCCTCACAATGTTTTCCTTCACCGTTTTGAAAGCAGTGGTGATGAAATAAATTACACAAAGTATTGCGCCTGGCTGGGTTTGAACCCGCGACCTACAACTCGTAAGTAGGGGCCGTAAATCCGTCAATAGTGATTATAGTGAACACCAAAGCCTCACACATCCACCAATCCATACTGGGCCCGCGTGTTGGATTATGGCCCATTCCCTCTCCTAGAAAGGAGGCCTGCGTCTAGGGCTGCCAACTGTACTCTAAAATAGACTATTGTACTCTATAATTCAAAACACTAATACAGGACGCAAAAATACTCTTTTTTGCACATTATTTACTATACTAATGCCAGTCACACATTCTCGTATATAATGCATGATCGCTTCGTTTGCGTCGAACGCCTCGAGACGGCCACGCCTCCGATTCCTTTGTTCTGTCCATGTGATTGAGCGTTGGGATGACATCAGAACAAAGGAATCGGAGGCGTGGCCTACTCGAGGCGTTCGACGCAAACGAAGCGATCGTAACTTGGCTAGGGGGGCAGATCCTCAGGTTGTAGCTATCAGGAAACACACAAACCGGCAGGGAATTACACTCCTTAGCTGTACGCATAATGAATGTCTTCTGTTATTAAATTACGTTAAGATGTAAAAAAATAATGATAATTTAATAATTAGCTTTACTTTATCGCATTATTTATCGCATTTCCTCGGGAAGTTGTAGCCTAAAACGATAAGGAATTTTGAACTATTTTGTAAAATTAGGTATCGTTAGCAATTTCCTGTTTTAAAATATTCGCCTTATCACTTACAGGTCACTTGTTCAAGTGACCTGCGGGGTTACCATGACGTTCAAAGTAAGCATGTTTCATTCTTATTTCAGTGTGGGTAAGAGACAGAGCTATACAGGTTGTCTAGCGCCATCTCTTACCCACACTGGAAATAAGAATGAAACAATCTTACTTTAAACGTCATGTATTTGTAAGTTAGGTACAAAAAACAGTTTCTTTGTAATAGACAAGTCAGGTTTATTTTGAATGCACATCTTTTTTATACAATAATATAGTAAATCTCGTTGTACTGTGTCAGTGCTGCTGCAGCGGCTGCAGAGAACCTCAAGCGGCGAAAATATAGTAACCTTGTTGGTAGTTATATTTTCGAGCCGTTTGGGGGTTGAAACTCTCGGATCGCGAGGTCCAAATGCTCACAAATTATTTAAAGAACTTTCAAAACGCCTTGTTGACACTTCACGTGACCCAAGGGCTGGCTTTTACTTCGGACAAAGGATAAGCATTGCCATTCAGCGTGGCAATGCCGCCAGTCTTTTGGGTACATTACCAGTCGACAGCGATGTGGAGGAGTTTTTCTACACCGTACTTTAGATTACTTTTTTTTTAGTACTTTAGGGCTTTTATTTTTATTTTGTAAGTTAGTTTTAATTACGTTATGATTAGATTTAAATATTATAATAAATGATATTTTTTCTGCAAATAGGTTTAAAAAAACACTTTTACACGTCAATTTTTTTTCGTCATTTTAAACTAGATGAAGCCGGTGTTTCCTAGCTGACTACCCTGATAAGAAACACCGAAACAAACTGAGGGGGTAGGCAATAGATTAGTTTAGTTAGTCGCGGATAAATAAAACCTGCTCAACCTCGGCAAAATAATCTATATATAAAAAGCGAAATACCACTCACTGATTAATTATCGAAATCTCAAAAACTATAACATCTACAAACTTAAAATTTGGCAGGTAGGTTCCTTATAGGGTGTAGATATCCGCTAAGAACGAATTTTACGAAATTCCATCCTTAAGGGGGTAAAACGGGGGTTGGAAGTTTGTATGGAGAAACTTTCTTTCGCGCGGGCGAAGCCGCTGGCAGAAGCTAGTGTTGTTATGAATAACGTCTAATGTCTTTGATTAACACGTGCAGAAACTTTTTTGATAGTGATAAAGAATCGGAGTGTATAATAATCGTTTTAAATCTAGTGATTCGCCCCGGCTTAACGTGGTTATAAAATATACATACGAACATTCCTCGTTTATGTTCTTTCTATTACTGAAAGCTGCATCAGAATCCGTCGCGTGGTTTAGGAGGAATTTGCGAATAAACAGACACGGAAAGCGACTTTGTTTTATACTATGTAGAGATACTTGTTGACATTAACGAGTTTAGACTCGATAAATCATATATTTCATTTATTTTTAAGTATCAAACAGATGGGAAAAATAATTAAATATCTATTTTAGAATTCATATTTTGTGATACCTGTATTTTTTATTCCATTATAAACTAGATTAAATAATTAAAAAATCTATCGTAAATCTACAATGATATTCATAGCAAATTACTCCGCATTAAATAATTTTAATTATGTTAGGTTTATTTTTGAAACAGGTGGGAAAAATAATTAAGTATCTATTTAAGAAATCATATTTTGAGATACCTGTATTTTATGTTCCATTTTAAACTAGATTAAATAATTAAAAATTCTATCGTAAATCTACAATGATATTTATAGAAAATTACTCCACATTAAATTTAATTATTTTGACTGGCCTGTTGGTCTAGTGATTAGTAGCCCTGACTGCTATACCAGAGGTCGTGGGTTCGATTCAAATGTTTGTGCGATGAGCACGACCATTTGTTCTGTGTCTGGGTGTAATTTATCTATGGTATGTATGTATTTATAAAATATATAAGTATGTTTATCAGTAGTCTAGTACTCATACCACAAATGATCGTGCTCATCACACAGACATTTGTTTTGGGTGGGAATCGAACCCACGACGGCATAGCAGCCAGGGCAACTAACCAGTAGACCAACAGGCCAGCCTAATTTATTATTACAAGTTCTTTTGTTTCGTTAACCTTAACATTTATCATCTTTTCTTAGCATAATGTTCAGCAAATTCATTTCATTCATTCTTCAACTCATTCATCAAAAGTCAGCTGTAGTAGAAACAATTTAAAAAATAACTAATTAGGTGTAACAAAACACTTTGCAAACTAAACACGTCAAATTTTACCCAATGTAGCATTATTGAAACGTTGGGTTTTACCCGCGAATGTGCTCATGGGGTTTTCTTTCATTAACATAAACAAACGAACGTGAATGTATGGACGTTCGTCTCATGGTCAACGGAAATTGGGTTTTATGAAGGTAAAGTTATTGGGAGGAGTATATTTGAATTACTGATAAATAAGTTGTAAGTATTTTAAAAACACACTGGTTAAGGCTCATACGGTGGAGATGTGCCCCGCTTGGGCAGAGCAACGCCGTGTCCTCGTGGGGGCGATCGGCGGCAGTGATCTCTCGCGCCGGGCATTGGTACAGGCCATGGTCCGGAGTGAGGAGGAGTGGCAGGCGGTCGCCTCCTTCTGCGAAGCAGTAATAGCAGTCTAGCAAAGGAAGCGGCCGATCGCGTGAGGCAACAGCAACGGTCCTCACGCCCCAACCGCCGCCGGGATTCCGATCCCGATTTCCGGCCACCGTAGGCGCAGGCTTGCGGACGGCGAGCAATAGGTGGCTCGCCGTCCGACCGTCCGGTAACTGTCCGGACCGAGCCCAAGCCGTCGACGGCGCGTATTGTTCCACGCGCGCCTCAGGGTGATGTCAGCAAATCGTTGGGGCCCAGCAGGGTCTAAGCCTACTGGGGCCACGGGTAGTGTGAAAGCGAAGCCCGGGGCCCCGGTATGAAGGCAAAGAGGGAACAGGAGTGGGTTTTTAGTCAATAAAAGTCTGACACTATCTCTCGCTCCACCCAAGAGCGAGATTTGTCATTAGATGATTTTCCCACCTTAAAAGAAAAAAAACTGGTTAAGGCTCTATTTTTTCAAGCTCTAGAAACAATGCAATTTTCTTTATAATTCTTCGAGCTTTTCATCGTGAATGTCATAAAAAAAGTTTGCATAATTTCATATATACAAAAAAAAAATACTTATATACCTACATAATATAAATAGGGCTACCTACAATGTTCATTAAAAATTCCATGAGGCATACATATTATCAAGTTATTAAAATACAACTAATTTCGTAATTCACAAGAATATAATTGAAAACATTCATCTTCATCAGTACAGAGCATATTAACAATTATTTGAATTGATATTTGTAGTAATTATTCATTCATTCATTAAGAAATCATTAGGAAACATTATTGATCAATTCAATTTGATTGGACAACTGAGAAATACGAACTCAAGTGAGTTATGTCTATGACGTAATCCTTTAGAACATTCCTTTATCCTTAATCCGCTAAGAAATTTAAAATAAAATATTTTTTAACTAAAAATCAGTACTTGCTCAGTAATTTGATTGCCTGATTAATCTAAACTAGACCATATTTATATTTTCTGTTGAAAAATGTCCACGACTGGACCTAGCCCTCCCAAGAGACACCACAACGACAGGTCCTGTGCGTCTAAGCAGCCCCCATAACCAAGTTACAACCATTTCGTTGATCGCCTTGAGTCGGCCATGCCTCCGAATCCTATTCCTTGGTTCTGACCACAAGACTGGGCGTTGAGACGACGTCAGAAAAAAAATTTGGAGGCGTGGCCGACTCGAGGCGATCAACGAAAACAGAAACGAAACGGTTGTAACTTGTCTAGGGGGGTTGTGGTATGAGTACTAGCTAATAGGTAAATATACTTACCGATATATGTAAATATTTCTAAATACATACATATCATAGATAATTACACCCAGATACAGAATAAATGATCGTGCTCATCACCCAAACATTTGTCTTGGGTGAGAATCGAACCCACGACCTCAGGCATAGCAGTCAGGGCTACTTATCTCTTGACCTATATTATCATCATCATCATTTCAGCTGAAAAAGTCGCACTTTTGGACATAGGATCACTGTTCGGCTAGACCAATATACCTGAATCGAATATATTCTTTTAAACAAGGTGTCTGCCTTCCAAAGCTGCCAGACAGTTCAGAAATAGTAGCATAATAATGCATGTCCGTCTTACAAAACAACAAAGTATTACACAAGTCTCAAGGACATCAGAAGGATAATGTAGCTCAAACTTGATATTGTAATCGTTTCCCTTGAAAAACACGCAATACCTATGCATTTTAATATGTTAGGGCACTTGTTCCACCGCCCACGAGGAAGCGATTTATAGCTATCGATTTAATGATCGATGTACCGATTGTAGCCTCGCTCTAGAAAGGTAGGTAGCAGAAAAAAAAACCGGACAAGTGCGAGTCGGACTCGCGCACTGAGGGTTCCGTACAAACTTACATATGAAAACAGTACGAAAAAAAATTATCGTGTAGGAGACGGCGGGGTCTGTGTTAGATCGCTTCGCTCGCTCACTACCACCGGCCATCCCCTTCTAACCTAATCTGACCGAGTCGAGGTGCCCCAAGTACCTTAAAATTGTAGAGAGACCATTCATATTTGGTGTATTTGTAGTGAAGAATAAGATTTATCGAAGTGACAAGAGGAAAAAATAACCTTATAGGCACACTTCCACACGCACAAGCTTCACCACAGTTTGTACACTGTATACAGTGCGTGTGGTTGGTAAAACTCAAACAGTTTTTCACGGTGTTTCGTGTACAAACCGGCCTGCGCAGGCAAAACTGTGGTCAAAATTGTGCGTGTGGTAGACCCATTTAAATTATTGCAAACGTCATAAATACGTTCATCACCGTAATCAGTCTTTTTTTTTTTTTTATCATCTTATGACATCCCCTGCCCTTGGGCGGGGCGGAAGATAGTGTCAGACTTTTACTGACTAAAAACCCACTCCTGTTCCTTCGTTGCCTTCGTCCCAGGACCCCGGGTTTCGTTTTCACACTACCCATGGCCCCAGTAGGCTTCGACCCTGCTGGGCCCCTACGATTTGCTGACATCTCCCTAAGGCGCGCGTGGAACAATACGCGCCGTCGACGACTTGGACTCGGTCCGACCGTCATCAGTCTACGTATATCGATAGAATTTTCTTGTCAGTGACGATCGAAATTGATTTAATAAATAACGGTGCTAAAGCGGATGTGGTAGCATCCTTATATGTATAATTAGGTGTGTCTCCGTTCAATCAATCCGTATACCAAAGTTGACCACAATCGGTCAAGGCGTTTAGACGAAAACGTGGGACACTTAACTCACTTTCGCAGATGAAATATAAAGAAGGTGGGCTGGTTCATTCACCTCAGATTTATATCGAATAAACGTACATTTATCTGCGATTTTTATACGAGTTGTACAGATAAGAACACTTGAAGCAAATAGAAATAAAACCGTGTGTGGAATATCTTATGAGAGTCGATAACCTCTTTATTCCGCGTACATTTATTTTGCGTAAAGCAATGAATTTGTACCAAAAATTTAACCACCTATCTTTTTTTTAAACCTCCTTAGTGCTGGGCACAACACAATCGAGGCGATAAGTCCTCTCTTTGAGGAGTGACTGGAGACCGGCATCCTCACAAACACAGTTTTGTCAGATAAATTAAAAATATTAATAAACCTTTCAGACCTTAAAAATCCGTTAAAAAAACCACAAAAAAATACAAAATAATGAGATCAGGATAATAACCATGGCTGAGTTAAAAACATAAAAAACAACAAATTAAGTCGAAAATCCAAAAACATGAAATGCTTGTTTAATGTTGCTTGCATGAACAGGTTTATTTTAAATACAATTTTACTAGGCATTTAGTTATAAATAAATAAAACTATTAACGAATGACTTTGACCGATGCCAGTGCAGTAATGATTGTATTGGCACTCGGTGTAATGTCGTTGCCTATATGCTACATTTGATGTTAGCTCATGGGACTGTTGTTTAATTTGGAGTTTGTAAAATACTGTCAAACTAGCATGGTCAGAGACCTATGTGATAAGTATAACTTACTTCTGCCAGGTAATTATTGTATTGGCACTCGGTGTTATGTCGTTGCCTAAATACATTTGATGTTAGCTCCTGGAACTGTTGTTTAGTTTGGAGTTTGTAAAATACTGTCAAACTAACATGGTCAGAGACTATTTGATAGGTATAACTAGCTTCTACCAGTGACTTCGCCTGCGTGATAGTGGAAAATTATCCCATGGGAACAGATATACCCCCGGGAAAAAATTCTGTCCCGTTCCAGTACATATTCAACTCCTGTGCCAAAAAATACAAATCCGTACAGCCATTGAAGGTAATGAAGTAAAAACGCTTGTTGGTCTAGTGACTCTGACTCTGACTTCTATGCCAGAGGTCGTGGGTTTGATTTCAACCCAGAACAAATGTTTGTGTGATGAACACACATCTTTAATATGTATGTATTTAGAAATGTATATGTATGTTTATCACTTTATCAGTTGTCTGGTACTCATAGCACAAGCTCTGCTTAGTTTGGGACTAGATGGCGTTGTGTGCAAGTTGTGGATTATTATTATTCTTATCATTACATCAACATTAATTTATCTCAGGTCCTGGACCTTTGGAAGGCGTACGAGGAGCCGAAACCAACTCGCAGAGGCTCTTTTAGACGCTTTTAATGGAACGAGGTACCAACCGGTGATTATCCCTGTATAATAGTGCATCCAAGGACAACCCCCGGTTGGTGGGAGCCTATTGCGACATATGGAAAACTAAGTTATAAGGCTATGGTTTTTGGAGTCTTAAGTGGACTGGTTACCATAGTGACTCTTTTGAACAAGCTCTGCAGCCACGCTTAGTACCACTAACGGCTAGAGCAACAAGACACCTCTCCACAACAACACAATAAAAATCTATTTTAAGGAAAAATGTAAGCCAACCGGTCTCCATAACAGTGCCCAAAAAACTATAAAAAACAAACATAGGAAAATATGCTGGCAAACGTAAATAACAGTAATTGGTCAAGACCACTTTGAAAAATGACGAACTCTAAAAATATGCACATTTTTTGTAATGATGCAATCAGGTGTGTGCGTTAAGGTGTATCTTGGCAGTCTGACACACGTCGAAATGACGTGTCGACGGTGACTCTCTGTGTAACGTTTGCATATTTTATTTTTATTGATTTACTCGCTTTTTGAAGTGAAACTTCTTTACGCACGCTTGACTTGGGGAGTAAGCTGGCGAACGCGTGACGTAAGCGTTACGAAAAGTGTGATCGAGCAAGGCGAACGGAAGTGAAGTTTCACTTCAGTCGTGTGGTCATAAGCACACTCGTTTTTTTTTTATTCTTTATAGGTTCGCGCTTGACCGCTATCTCACCTGATGTGAAGCGACGATGCGGTCGACGATGGAGCACGCTTACCTAGAAGTAACCTATTTACTCTTGACTTAAAGATTCCCGGGTTGTAGCCGTCAGGAAACTCAGATTCCGGCAAGGAATTCCACTCCTTAGCTGTACGCATATGAATGTGTTCTCAAAATGTTTTGTGCGTATAGGTGGGATGTCCACCATGTAACGGTGGCGCATTGCCTGGTGGTCCGATGATGGAACGGGCTAGGCGTAATTAGGTTATGCAATTCCAACGCACACTCTCCGAAATGCAACCGGTAGAAAACCGACAGGCTAGCAACTCGGCGTCGATGCTCAAGACTTTGAAGCCTCGACTCAACGAGTGCATCATTGCCAATGATCCTCCTGGCTCGCCTCTTAATTGCCTCAAGTGTATCAAGCTGGTATCGGGCAGATCCATCCCAAAGATGAGAGCAATACTCCATACACGATCGAACTTGCGCTTGATGAAGTTTGAGCACTTGTTCCGGCGTGAAGTGCTGTCTGACCTTCACGAGGATTCCCAATTTCGTTGTAGTAATGAGGTTAAAATTACTTTATTCAAAGCTTTTTGCCAATCGGTCTGTGCGTTAATTATACGCGGAAGGCTCTAGACGCCTTGGGGATCCAGTCTAATAACGGGTTCAGGGTGCTGTTGAGGCTGCCTAGATACTGCAGTTCATCGGGCTTGTTCTTTTTAGCGCGTGTGGATGATTTCCACGCTATTATGAGCAAGAAGGCTGCCTCGTTGCTAAGCAGATGTAGGACCAGCTCCAATGGCATTCTACAAACCTTAGCCGATAAGCATGATGCGCCAGAGATCAAACACTGGTTACGGTTGCTGGTGCGGCAGTAGGTTTTTAGGGTTCCGTACCTCAAAAGAAAAAAAAGGAACACTTATAGGATCACTTTGTTGTTCGTCTGTCTGTCTGTCAAGGCCCTTTATCTCGGGAACACTTGGAGGAATCGAGTTAAAATTTAAACCATATACTCTGGCCTGCGGTCCCCTGAAATGGGAATCAAAATTCATAGGGTACTTTCCGTCGACCCAGAATCTTGAAATTTGGCATGAAGCAAGGTCTTATAGCACAAGTATAGGAAAAAAAAATCTGAAATCTGTAAATTTGTAGTCATGTCAGAAAAAAGTTTTTAAATTCGGGAATCAAACTGTTTTCATAAGTAAGTTTGTACGGAACCCTAGTGCGTGAGTCCGACTCACACTTGCCCGGTTTTTAATGGTTACTAACCCTTTAATTGATAATTTATTACCTACTAATTATTAGACCAATGTTGTCTTATAAAAAAAATAAAAAATATTATTGATAGGTTCGCACTTGACCATTATATCACCTGATGGAAGGTGACGATGTGGTTGACTACGGATTTTTTTTTTGAGTTATGTAATCATCTAATGATTTCTCCCACTCTAGGTTGAACGTGTCTCACTTTTGACTAAAACCCATCTATGTTCATTCAGTTGCCCTTTGAGTTCTATGACCACAGGTTGCCTTTTCAGGAATTCCCAGTAGCACTAGCGGGCATCAGCTCTGCTGGGCCCCTACGTTTTACTGACATCTTTATGAAGCGCGTTTGGAGCACTACGCGCCGTGGACGACTCGAGTACCGTCTTTACCGGATGAACGGACGGCGAGCTACCTATTGCTCGCCATCCACAAGTCCTTGACTGTGGTGGCCGGGGATCGCTCTGCGTCTCCCGACACCCAGGGCGTCTCCTTTCACTGCGGCTGGGGCATGAGGTGTATGTTAACTCACTCTTGTGACCATCTCCTTCGCTAGCATTACTTCGGAGAAACAGGCTACCGTATCCCATTCCCTCTTGCTACAGACCATGTCCTAAACCAGGGCCTGGCGCGAGAGATCGCCACCGCTGATTGCCTACATCATACCAATGTACAACTAACTCCACGAAAACTGGACGTGCGCGCACCTTTCACCTCAAAACACTTCTAAGAACAAAGTAATATACTCTATTGGTTATATTATGACTGAGCAGTCGTACCTGTGACATACGTCTATATTATCAAAGAATTTCACAATGATACATCTTCCACTGGATTTTGTAGACAGGAAATGGAGATTAGGCATATCATCGGCGACACGCACTTCATATCTTTTCGATTCATACTCTATCTTGATAAAATTGTTTTTTAAACTTGTTTATTTCTGAAAGAACAGTTGTGTTGTCTTGCTAGCGCTTATAACTCATTAATATCTTTATATTCTTTATCTTAATATAAATGTGCCACTTTTATTAAATAAACGATATTCTATTCTATTCTATTCTATTCTATATTATGGTAATGTGTATAATTCCTGCAGAATATACTGAGGTAGATCGATGAGCCGATGACCTAGTGAGAATGACGAGAATGCGATGGATGCGAGACGCACAGGACCGTTACATTGTTGTGTTGACGCTTGGGGGAGGTCTATGTCCAGCAGTGGATGTCTTTCGGCTGAAGTTATGATGATGGTGATGGTACTGAGGTGGAGGTGGAAGCTATTGGAAAACGCTAGTTTAGAATCACGCACTATAGCATTAGGTACCTAGCTTTTTTTTCTGTGGGAACTTATCAAAACTTCTCCCGCTCTGGGTGGAGCGGTTATGAAAAGTGTGACGCTCTCCGTTTCAGACTTTTACTGACTAAAAACCACCCGTGTTCTTTGCGTTCGACAGCTGCGGTGATACTTTCTCACCTGATGGATCGTCGGTCGACGATGGAGCACGCTTGCTTAGAAGAAGCCTATTCACTCTTGACATAAAAATCCCCAGGTACGAAGAAATACAGACTCAGGTAGGGAATTCCACTCCTTAGCTAAAAAGAAGCTCCGTATATTGCCAGCAGCATACAAATAATAATATTGTTGGGACAAACTTTCAGTAACAGATTATTTTACTTAAGTCGCATCAAAAACGTACGGCAAACTTAATTTTACCAACGAAAAAATGAGAATTCACAAGCAACTAAAATCTTAATAAAGAGATACTGTTAGCAAATATTATTATATCACGTGTTTTATAATTTCGCATAGTATTTGTGTTGTGATAACCTCTTTTATGCTTATATAGACTATACTTCTATACGGGCTTCACCCGTGTGAAAGTTGAAAAGTATTCCAAAAGGGACCAACTCCTTGAATAAAATGTATCTTATGTGCTATTCCGGGACACTGTCTTCACGTGTACTAAGTTTCATCAAAATCCGCTTAATCCAAAGACCTTACAGCCACTAGACATCCTATAACAGGCGACACATGTCTGTCAACACATATGGTTATAGATCTAATGACTCGCCTAATCAGAACGCAGTACCCCTCTCCCCGTACCTCGGCTAGTTGACAGAATTGTTTAGGTGCGCTAGTTCAAGCATGAGGCGTCTAGTGGTTGTAAGGTCGTTGGCTCAACCGTTTAAACGTGAAGGAGTAACAAACACACTAACAAACTTTCGCTTTTATTATATTAGTGTGACTGTGATGAATGCCTAATGGCTATGCGCACTGACTCAGGAGCCCCCAGGCTGCCAATATAAACACAAGTGAATTGGAAACACGTTTGGTTACGAAACAAATCTTACTGGCTTTATCTCATCGGATCAAGTGGATCCGCGAAGTAGTCATCCTTCCGCTTATACATTTACTATTCAGGTCATCATATATTCCTGAATACATTATTCTATCAGCAGCGTTACTACAAGCTCTTAACGCGATTCATTTTACGACCTAAAATGAACTGTTAAAAGGATGGAGCTATATAGTCTGTATGTGGGCAATGGAAAGGACTATGCTCGGAGTTTACTTGCGTGGTCGAATCAAGAATGAGGATATCCGCAGAAGAACCAAGGTTACAGACATAGCACGTAACTTATGTGGCAATGGGCAGGGCACATTGCTCGTAGAACGGATGGCCGTTGGGGCCGAAAAGTTCTGGAATGGCGACCAGGTACCGGAAGGCCTCCTTCAAGGTGGACCGATGACCTGGTAAGGGTTGCGATGGATGCGTGACGCACGGGACCGTTCATTGTAGCGACACTTGGGGTAGGCCTATGTCCAACAGTGGACGTCTTTCGGCTGAAATGATGATAATGATTTTGATATAGTGTGTATAGCTGAATCCCTCTATTTCGCTCGCACAACTGACATTTTAAATGCCATTGTAAGTCCCCTGGCCTATACTGACTTAGGGTAAAGGTTAAAAATTGAGGATCTTAACAAAGGTGCGATAGTACTTCACGACGGAACATTTGCTCAAACTTTATCAAGCGCAAGTTCGATCATATATGGAGTACTACTCTCATGGTACTGCCGAATACCAGATTGACGCGCTGGAGTCAATAGAGAAGCCAGCCAAGAGAATCATTGGTAATGATGCACTCATCGAGTTAAAACTCCAAAATGTTCCTTATGAACCTTTCGTTTTAGGAACACAATTATTGTGCAAACAGCTAAAGAATGGAATTCGCTGCCTATGTTTGTGGGTCAGTAAAGCCTCAGATAGGTTTTTTTTTTATTGTTTATAAGTTCGCGCTGGTGGAAAGCGATGATGCGGTCGACGATGGAGCGCGCTTACCTAGAAGTAACCTATTCACTCTTGACTTAAAAACTCCCGGGTTGTAGCCTCAATCTACGTGAAGCTGTAACGTTGCAAGTGTTGCGCAACTTGCTCCCCACCATTTTACAACGCATTCACGTGACGCGGAACATTTATTACACAATTTGACAGCGTTGCGTGTCATGTTTTGGGACATTTCATCCCGTAATATATCTGAAACTAGCCAGTCGGTCATTCGTCACAAAATTCTCAGAACTCACCCTTTTACTAACCTTTACACAACTAAACACAATAATGACGTTCAAGATCATTTTCTATTTCGACCGACGCAAGCTTTGCCGTGTTCTCGTTTGACATTACCGCCACATGAGGCGGCTCAAGTGCTCATGTTTGTGTCTGAGTGATGGACGTAATGCAATTAGACATCAGAGAACTCTTGTATAGACGTAACTTGAGATGTTGCAGTTGCATTCTGCAGAAATTTAACAGGTGGTCTTTTTATTATCTGAGTACCTGCCATATCCTTTTTTTTAATGGTCTAACTGCCCCATGTCTTCATATAATAAAGCCTCAAGTTTGTGTTTAACTTTATCTTCTTCTTAGCTTTTTCCCAACTCGGCTTCCAAACTAATCTTATGCGGCTGAATACCTCTGTATAATGTGGCGATTTGCTGTTGAACCTCCATAACCTAATTACTGGGCAACAAGATATTCCTTGGATAGATTGATGGCCAGGCTTTCTGGCTACCTGTAATGACTGTCAAAGATCTACGAATGACAACCAGCACCAACGGCTTTACTTGCTTTCCGAGGCAGGGGACAGCAGTAATGTTTTAGATAAACTTAGAAAGTACATATGAATTGAAAAAATAATATTGGTACTTGTTCGGTTTGAACCCGCAACCTCATGCATGAGAGGTGGTTGTCCCCCAATCGCTACTCCAACCGTTCAAAAATGCTTCGAGTTGCAACCCAGGGTCGTTTTTTTATAACTCTAGTAGCTACCACTAACTCTAACTCCGAGCAGGGTAGGTTGGTGTAAGCGGCCATAAATGTCACTTGCTTGATATTGACAGTTGAACTTTACGTTCGCGTTCAAAAATGCAAGCGTAGAGTATCTACTCTGATGACGTCATTAGAGTTAACTCCAACCTCAATTTTTTTTTATTATGGTAGGCTCTCGTTTGACCACTATCGCACCTGATGGTAAGCGATGATAAAATGAAATGAAATTTGAACGCAGGGCAGTTTGTAGATATATGTAGGTATGTGTATATCAGTTACTCCTCGAAATCTTGATTTGAGCGTTAGCTGGAGGAATTTGAAAGAAACTTTACAATAATATAGCTTAGATCTCTGAATAAGGCGAAGCAGGCAGGAGAACTAGTACCTACCTAGTTACTTTATGTGTGAGTACGTATTTCGATATTTTTAATGCATGTGACCTATTTCTTCTATCGTTTTCATATCCATTACAGACCGATTTGATGAATTGAAACATCATTGACACAATTTTTTAACAATCTGGATCGATTTTGTTATTGACTTGCTGCGTTATGTAGTCTGGCCAGACGCTCATTGACGTCAGACTTCAGTGTATGATTTTCTTTTGTTATTCCAGTATTTTATTGGGACTGTCTGATTTGTTTCTTTATGACTTCTTGAGTATGCATTGAATGATGAATGTGAATCTTGGTTTTATTATTCTTTGAATATTTTATGTTTTTTTTTCTCGTGCTGCGAAATCATTATGGAGTGAGAGGGAATGTCAGAATTTTACCTAACTAAACCCTCACCAGTGTCCTTCAGTTGCCCTTTGTGTTCTAGTATCACGAGTTTCCTTTTAGGAAAGCAGGCATCGACCCTGTTGGGCCTGCTATACTACGGTCTGCTGACATATCTTTGAGGAGCGAGTGGAACACTGCGTGCCATCGACGACTTGGGCTCGTACCGGAAGGTTACTGGACGGCCGGATGGCGAGCTACCCTTTGCTAGGCGTCCATAAGCCCGCGTCTACCGTGGCTGGCAGTCGGGCTCGGGGTTGCGGCGGCTGGGTCATGAGGACAGCCGTTTCCTTCGCTATGGTCTATCAGTGTTCAAGAACTAATAAACATACAAATGTAAATGTTGTGGCCAGATCTTAGAAATTGATCACTTCAATGGCCAAGTAAAACTAGCCAGATCGTTTTTAAACGTTAAAGTTTGATGATATTTCAATCTTCGTTTGGCCTACTTTCTTTAGACCTTTTATTAACATTGAAATCCTACATCTATATGAGTATATATAAAAGCGAAATTCCACTCACTGATTAATCACGAAATCTCAGAAACTATAACACCTACAAACTTAAAATTTGGCAAGTAGGTTCCTTATATGGTGTAGATATCCGCTAAGAACGGATTTTACGGAACTCCATCCCTAAGGGGCCGTGTAACCGGGTTGGAGGTTCGTATGGAGAAACTTGCTTTTACGCGAGCGAATGATATGGCCAAAAGGGGATTGACATATCATCAAATGTTTACGTTTAAACGAACTGACCAGTTTTAGGGCGGGTTTCTAAATTGAGTATTTTGAGTTAGTCTTAAACCGTACCTACTTTAACGCCAAATTTTGACAGGTTTTCAGGCTAGAGTTTGAGAAATACTCAACTTCAAATGCTTGATTAATTCAGAAATCGGCGGTTAGTTGGCCATATCATGAAGTTTAGTTTCCTGTTTTTTTTTTTGAGTTGATTCTAAGATCTGGCCACAACATATACCTATGTACACAAACAATATTGCCTTTATAATATCACTGTGATGACGGGACAGAATTTTATTGTGAATGAAAACAACATGTAATCTGGTTTATTGATTACTCAACACTCAACAGTGCATTCATAGACGTTTAGAGATAGGGTTAACACGTCATTAGATAAAACTATAATAACCCGGTATTTCCCTAAAACTTCAAAAAGGTTAATGTCACCTTTTGACGTAGTTATCGCGAGTTTCAGTATCAAAGTGCTTAAAATATTTCCGTCCTTCAGTATCGACAGTTATTTATGATATCTGGTGGGTTATCATGACGTTCAAAGTAAGATTGTTTCATTCTTATTTCCAGTGTGGGTAAGAGATGGCGCTAGACAACCTGTATAGCTCTCATGGTACAGGTCAAGCTCTCAAAACGGTGAAGGAAAACATCTTGAGGAAACCAGCATGTCCTAGAACCAAAAATTCGAAGACATTTGACATTCACCAACCTGCACTAGGCTCGCGTGGTGGATTACGGCCCATTCCTTCTCCAAGAGAGGAGGCTTACGTCCCAGTAGTGGAAATATTTAAAAGGCTGATTATGTCTTCTTCCGCTCTAGGGTGGGGCGACAGCAGGGCTAGCGAGAGGATGTCAAACTTTTATTGACTAAAACCCACATATATGCGTTGCAGGATCATGGTAACTAAGAGCATGTCGGTAATACCTACCTAGAAATACGGTATCGAATTGTGTAATTTATCTATAATATGTATGTATTTAGAAATATATAAGTATGTTTATCAGTTGTGTGTGTCTAGTACTCACAACACAAGCTCTGCTTAGTTTGGGACTAGATGACGTTGTGTGAAAGTTGTGGAATATTGTGGAATATTAATATTTGGCATCGAATCCAGCGAGTTAAGCTCTCATCTCGCTCGCTAGATTATTGTAAATACTCTCTCTAATAGAATTTCTCCTATTTTTTTAGGTGGAGCGAAATATACTGTTTTTACTACTCATAATAAAAACGCCGTAAAATAAAGCACTTAAGGCCTCACCGATCTTCTAAAGGCTTGTAAACATCTAAATTCGAACCGCTTTGAAGCTATATCGAACTGCATTTAACGCGTGAAACCGCAAGTTATTTTCATAAACCACAATGCAATTATGACAGTTTAGTAACCGTGTAACTGCATTTGTGCTAATGACTGTTTATATTTAGATGTGACCCAGGTGTACAACGCTGGCTAGCCGCCATATCATAGGTATGAGATGGGATCTGAAAAACTATCGATAGAAAAGAAAACATTTACTCGACACAACTCCACAGCAATAGATAGCAATTTTTTGTTTGAATTGCTATTTATTGCTGTTGAGTTGTATTGCTATTTATTGCTGTTGAGTTGTATTGCTATTTATTGCTGTTGAGTCCAGCAGAAAAGTATTTTCAATGGTTTTTTGAAGATAATGTGTATTATTACTGTGTTAATGCCTAGTAATCACCTTAGAATGCAACGAGTATATGGCATCCTCACTGTGAGTAGGGTGTAATACACCCACCCAATGCGGGTCTGTGATGCCCACTTGAGAATATGAAAAACATGACATGACCCAGGAGTACAACACTGGCAAGCTGCCATATCATAAGTATGATAGAATAAAACATTTACTCGACATAACAGCAACAAATTGCATTCAAAAATCAAGAAAAACATCAACGGGTTATTTTTTTTCGATATCTTTTCCATTATTCTCATCATCATCATTATTATAGGCATAGTTTTCCCCAAGTGTCGTCATAACGACAGGTCCTGTGCGTCTCGCATCCATCGGATTCCCGCAACCCTCACCAGGTCATCGGTCCACCTTGTGGGAGGCCTTCCAACGCTGCGTCTTCGGGTACGTGGTCGCCCCTCAAGAACCTTTCATCCCCATCGACCATCTGTTCTGCGAGCAATGAGCCCTGCCCATTATTCTACCTCAAACATAATATGGAGTGCTGCGGGGGATAGTTAGAAAGAGTTACCAAGTCCCTGGAATGCAAAGGAATACTAGTAGGTCTGTGAAAGTCAGACACACCCTCTGCCTCCACTCAGAGCAGGAAAAACATTTGATGATTCTCACCCTCAAAAAAAAAAACTGCGTGTGACTCGTGCCAGTTTTAAAATTGAGAAATTTATAGTTTTCTCTTGTGGGTGTTTCCTTGAGACAGTACCATTTGCAGAATGGAATTTCATTTACGTAATGAGTGACCAACAGATCATGACTTAACTTAATAAGTAGGCAACAGCTGCAGAGGTCTTTGGCAGTACGCCTTAAGATCGAACGAAGACGGAATACTTACATATTATTATACAAAGACCCCACTGAGGTTTGTTGCGGTTGTCACCTAGAAATTATAAGTCAAGCCACAGTCTTTATTGGCCACGTAATGGAAAATGAGATGGCCTCTAATAAACTAATTAATGTTTTTTACCCAGAAAAGTGGCTAAGATAGTATAATTCAGACGCTCGTTAATTGGGGATGTCTTAGTAATTTAGGAGACAATATTGATTTTTAGAGACGAATATTATATTATACTACATACTATTAAATAAATAATCTGTTTCATTAGCACCCGTTTTCACCAATAGACAAGAGTGATTTATAAGGAAGATTTATTTATATTACATGCAATATTTATTATAGGTTACTCTCTCATCTTTCATAGGACGAGGCATAAAGTATAATTAATGATTAAACGAACTTACCTTAAGTGAAGTTCTATCATAATTATACAAATGCCTCGCCCAAAGAGATTAGTAACACCTTACCCATAAACGTCCTGGAAATATCAACTTTTTACATTATCAACGGAATGACAGCTGAACCACAAATATAAAGTTTAAAAAAAAAAATTGTAGAGGCAAGAGATAAGCCGAGAATTTCAACGATTTCTAAACACCCAGTCGAAGCTGGGACAAGTCGACAGTTTATACTAAATAATCTTTTTATTAAGTCTAGACCAAACCATTGATTTTCTAAACATATTATAGACAACGTTACCACGGCTTTCAGTATCTATAATATCACTACTTTCCTCCCGTGACTTTCTTTACCAGATTGTCTGCACATATTAATAAACTTTATCTATGTCCAGTTATTTATAAATATCGTTCAGGTATTGAAATCAATGGTATTGCGTCTTATGAATAGAGATGGAATGCTTTGGAAAGTGAAAGTTTCTAGTTTGTGTTTTTATTTTAACTTTGCAGTAGGATTTTCTCAATAGCTGACAAGATTTTCTGTTTTATACGACTGATATAATTAAGGCAATAGATTGGGTTTAAAAATATTTCAAAGTTGCTTTAGTGGATAATAAATTATTGGAGTTAGAAATTAGGGGGATAAATCTTAAGAGATTAATTTCCAACCCAATTCAGCACCCAAGTCATGAATTAGAAGAAATAGAAATTAAAGTTCTAATAAATAATATAAAATAAAAAAATTTCTTATTAGAATTAAATATAAAAAAAATAAAATAAGAAAAATATATTTCTTTTAAGAATATAAAATTCAAATTATATATTACATTCAAATTATATAGTCAGAGTAAAATTAGCATACTTAGCAGATTAACACGCGTATGCATGTAAATTTTCCTTATTATTTTTCTTTATATATTTCCAGATAAATAAAATATATATATATCCAAAAAAAAAATATAAATCCAAATAAATAGCTTTGTCTCTTACCCACACTGAAATAAGAATGAAACAATCTTACTTTGAACGTCATGGTAACCCCGATAGTGTGCCGTTATACATGTACTAATTAATTAGTTACTTCATACAAACCCTCTCAACCTTAATTCAGTTGTATTCTACTTGTTACTAAAGCAGTGACCCTGAACTCTGAATTCGTTTCCTTTACTAAACAATTGCTACCAATTCACTGTTTGATCTTGTTTGACATCTGATTAAGATGTCATATGACGTCAAATACGAGGTTTAAATATAAAATTAACGTTAAATATTGATTTACCTACACTTAACGCAGTCACTATGACAACTGAGTGGAAAAAGTCTTCGATTTTATGTTAGCCAGCTTTACCTGCCAATGCGATTATTTGAAGTTTGTTTGAAGACTCGAGAAATAACAAAAAAGAACAACCTCTATATTCCAAGTCATATCTTCAGACAATGATATGAATGGGAATACAGGAGCTAATTGTTCTTTCTTTGAACATTGCCCGGGAATTTATAACCACTGTAGTTGGTCGCGGGCCATGGCTGACTAAAGCTCATGCGCCTAATCAACGACAAGCGGGCTTACTATGACGTTCAAAGTAAGATTGTTTCATTCTTATTTTAGTGTGGGTAAGAGACAGAGCTATACGGGTTGTCTAGCGCCATCTCTTACCCACACTGGAAATAAAAATGAAACAATCTTACTTTAAACGGCATGGTACAGGTCTTGTATCCTCACAATGGGAGCATTATTGCTGATTTCAAAATGAGTCATTTTAAAAATTCTAGACATCCGTCCATCCAGAAAATAAAATAAAAAAACAGGTATAAACTTGCCAATTCCGGACCAACCTAATTCCCTTTTTACAATATTTAACCTCTTTTAAATAAATACAATAAGCTTGCAACACCTGCTTTTACACAATTAATTGCCTGTTGATAAAATAAAACTGTCAAAAACTACCAGGACGCCATAAAATACAGTGGGTTTAAAATTAGATTATGATTAATCCGTGTGAACTGTTTCAGAATTGGGTTGAAAACCCCATTATTTCGCGAAGAATTCTTATGTGGCACTGTTTCGTAAACATGAGATATTTTTGTTGACATTATGTGATAGTTTTATTTGTAGGAATTAGAGTGAAGCCGGAGATTTGTACATGTGATGTAGCGACAAAACAAATATATTTATTTAATTATCAGGTGGAGTATTTAAAATGAAATTTAAAAGAGCGTTTGTCTCTTGTACGAGTTTTATTACTGTTAGTTATATTAGCCGTAAAATGTTCATTATTTATTTAAACAATAAATGCTATCAGATATCATAAATATCACCAAATTCTTTTCGATTTCATAACAATAAAAATAAAAATATATTAAAAAAAATTTGACTATGCTAGAGAAATTCTTGATAAGTCTATAGATTATAAATTAAATAGAGTTAAAAACCACTTACCAAGTATTACAGTCTTTATTGATCTTTTCACCAACCGCGTACAATTCCCCTTTGTAATCGCACATGTTCCTGATAGTAAAGGATGGTTTAGGTTCAGGGTCGGGAATACCCAGGCAAACCTTAGGGTAGTCTGGACAGCAGTCGTCATGCCCTGCTGTTCTGTTGCAAAACTCGTCACAATAACATTTGCTATCTGAAAAATGCAAAACGGACAAAATAATTAGCAACTTAAAAGATCCAATGATTCTGCATTACAGTCTAATTTATAAATTTTATTTTATTTATTTATAAATTTATATATTTTTTTTTATTTATAATTTTATTTTATTTTTTATTTTTTTAGTTATCATTAATGTCTGCATTACAGTCCTCAAGGCACAAGTATGTGCGCAAATACAGAGGCTTTAGGTTTCTGAATTATTTTAAGTTAAGAATGTATCAAACTACTAAAACGACCAATTATGTCAGGTTTTCAGGTAGGGTTAGGAAACTCCAAATGATTAAATCAGAAGTCAGGAGTTTTTCTCTTTCGATGCTAATACAATCTGACACGACCGGATAGGGACCTGGCAGAACTGCTTACCATGCTTTCAGAAGCACGACGGTGTCACATCACCAAGTTCCAAACACCGATTAATAAGATTTAGAGAAACTCCTAGTTAGTAAAACCCAATGGCACTTATTGCTTGCCGTCTTGGTAATCGTACCCAGGACCTTGAGACCAACGGAGCGGTCTGCCTAATGAGACTGTTCCCACTGCTAAAACTGTTGGTCGTATAGCTCACCACGCGGGAGTCTTCACAAAGAGCTTGCCACTAGACTGGTTGGCTGTCTATGTTTCTCCCGAACTCTATCTCTCTAGCTTCAAAAGTCAGTATAATAACAATAATAATCCCCTCAACTTTCACACAACGCCACCTAGTCCCAAACTAAGCAAAACTAGTGCTATGAGTACTACACAACTGAGAAACGAGTGTGTGACATAATTCAGAAAAGTATATACATCGAATAACACGTTCCCGCAAGTTTACTAATCCGAAACACTTAACAACAAATGCACGTTTCCATTTTAATAGATAAATTAAAAATTTGGAAATGTCTTTTCGTTAGAGATTTGGTTAAGCGAGGTCGCGTGGCTTCGGCGGCAAATTATTCGTAGATTGGAATAGATGAATTAGAGACTTGGTTATTCGGGATTCCATGACTGTGGCGTTAGGTTTTTCGTAGCAGCGGGCGTTCGTTGTGAAGAGTTTCCTATTAGTAAACATACGGGGACTTGTTATTCGATATAACAGTTTTCTGAATCATATAATTCGAGATCGCATGGCTACGGCGTTAAGTTTTTCGTGGTAACGTGCATTTGTTGTTAAGTGTGTCGGATTAGTAAACTTACGGGAACGTGTTATTCGATGTTACGCTTTTCTGAATTATGTATCTCCTGATAAACATACTTATGTTTTTCTAAATACATACATATTTTAGATAAATTACACCCAGACGCAGAACAAATGATCATGCTCATAACACAAACATCTGTCCTGAATGGGAATCGAACCCACGAGCTCTGGCATAGCAGTTAGGGCCACTACCATTACACTAACAGGCCAATCAAAACCATCAATATTATAAAGTCTAACTTTAAACCTACCTAGAATTCTATGTGCGCAGCCATCCTGCCTATCTCTGCAGCACTGTCCGGTGAGGCCACAATATGGACCAGGAGGTAGATCTGGTCCGGAATAAGCTAGAACTAAGCCCACTGCCCCGCAGACCAGCAGAACAATTCGATCCAATCTGTAACAAAAGATACCGCACATTAATATGACTGAAGAGAAAATTTCCTAAGTATAAGATGGTCATCTGAAAGACGCAAAAAGGACTGAAAAGCTGTGTGGAAGACGGTTGTTATGGTATGGATATTTTATGTGGAGGAAAAAGCAAAAAATATTGAGAGGAAACTTTGGTTGTGATGGCTGTAGTGACTACCGAGATGACTGCTGAGAATTATCAGAAGGGTACAAGTTTCACTGAATCCGAAAAAAATACCCAGGAAGACAGGAAGGTTCTATCATAAAATGTTTAAGGTCAGCAATCATGGCATTTTTGCTTCTCCCCAAAGTCCCGAGAGGTTAATCTTTATAAAACCAATAATTTTCAAAACCTCAAGTCCTCAATAATCGTAAAAATTAGAACTAAAAAGTTCTAGAACTATAAAGTATTGAACACCAAACCTATTGGCAACGTTATCTGAAACATTTGTAAGAAATGGGTCGTCGTACTCAAAGAGTTCAATGAATATTTTTGCAGAAACGACACTAAAACCTAAATAGGTAAAACAAACAATAAATTAAATTCAAATTACATTGATGACAAGAAGTACAGAATTTAGAGTAGTAGGAAATTTAAGGATATAAATAATATTTATTTGGTGAGTGACTTAAAAATAACACACAAGACACGTTCATCTTTTTTACAATTTTTACTAGATGATGCCGGTGTTTCCTAGCTGACCACTCTGAGAAGAAACACAGAAACAAACTCCATGCATGTTTCTTTTAAAGTCCATGCAACCGTACTGATTAAATCATAAGGGATCATGGTGAACTATTGAAGAAACAAACACGCCAAGTTGAGCGGACCTGTCAAGATAGGGCAAATGCTTATGCCAGTTTTTGTAGTTCAATTCAGGACTTTAAACATCACTTATATAAAACCTAAAATCAAGCAACTACATGCTAAGGAGAGAATAAAGATGAGTTGAAAGTCGAAGAATTACCAAACTAAAGTGGCAGTGGGCAGGACACATTGCTCGTAGAACGGATGGTCGATGGGTTTTAGAGTGGCGACTGCGCACCGGAAAACGCAGCGTTGGAAGGCCTCCCACAAGGTGGATCGACGACCTGATGAGAGTTGCGGGAATGCGGTGAATGCGAGACGCACAGGATCGGTCGTAGTGGAGACGCTTGGGGGAGGCCTATGTTCAACAGTGGACAACTTTCGGCTGAAATGATGATGATGAAAGACGATGGAGATATGGAAAGGGAACGCACAGCATTTGTCAGTTCGGCTTAATAATATGGTTCGCCGAAGTACAGCCGCAGTCAACGTGACGTGTTTTAAAGCATATTGCACGTCATTATACTCCGAAAGACAGTGATTTTATTAAACCCAAAGGCCTACAATACTCTGTGGATCCAGTACAACTATTAATTTAGAGTGCTGTTGTATCTGCTTCGGTTCTGTAGCGCGTCAAAAATGTTTGCTGTGTTTCAAAAGAAAGCGGCCTCACTGCTGAACAGACTTTGCGGTAGCCCCTACATTATTCTGCGTGTTGTGGCTGAAAGGTAAGATAACCCGTTTGTAAGGGCATTGTCGCTATTTGTAAAATGGGTTGGGTTAAACATAGATTTATTTGACAAAAGCTTCAGATTTTCTTTTCATCATCATTTCAGCCGATAGACGTCCACTGCTGGACATAGGCCTCCCCCAAATGTCACCACAACGAACGATCCTGTGCGTCTCGCATCCATCGGATTCCCGCAACCTTCACCAGGTCATCGGTCCACCTTGTAGGGGGCCTTCCAACACTGCGTCTTCCGGTACGCGGTCGCCACTCCAGAACCTTTTGGCCCCAACGGCCATCCGTTCTGCGAGCAATGTGCCCTGCCCATTGCCACTTAAGTTTGGCGATTCTTCGTGCTGTCAGCAACCTTGGTTCTCCTGCGGAGATTTTCTTCTGCTATACATAAAAGTAAATTTTCAGTTTGTCGCATCTGCTCGTATTTAGTTTTCTGTGCCTTTCAGCCTTTACGACTTATAAATTGCTTCCATCGTAGAGTTAATGTTTTCGTTTTGTTTTTGTTAGTAAAACCATTAAACTTCCTTCTATGGTTTATGACTACACAAGAGTTACAATCAGCTTCATCTGTTTATATTTTCTGACAAAGTGAATGTGGTCATTTATAAACATTAACAGATTCATTTTCAGGGAATTTTTTTATGTGTTTTTTTTTCGTAATGAGCCAGCTCTTGTCTTTAATCTCGATTGATGGAAGCAGATGTGTTGGTGGTGAATTGTTGGTTACGTTTACGATGGAATTATTGAACACAGATTATGCCAGTTCACTTTTGCTTTGAAAGCTGGCAAGTTAGGTAAGGAACAATGATGCTGGTAGAGATTTTCACACGTTGTGCACATGCCTAATGTATTTGAAGAAGAAGTTTTAGTATCAGGACTGCGGGATTACTCGAAACAGTCACTGCGGAGCCCGGGAACGCAAAGGGGAACTGAAGAAACACGGGTAGGTTTAAGCCAGGCATTCCGCTTCACCGTAAAAAACAGAAGTACTATAAGAGTTGTTTACTAAATGCGGCGAATTTTAATACCTTATATCGAATAACATTGAGATAAAGAGAAAAGATTTTTTCTGAAACTTTTAGTTAAGAAATAAGTTAATTTTGGGTGTATTATACCCGAATTTCCTTGCTTTAAAAATACATGCGTGATTTTTTAATGTGGCGTGGTTACCATTCAAAGTTAATAAATAACCTCATAAAAATATAAATAGAAGATTTTTAGTGGCGCCAGAACCTCATGGCTCTTGAAGGTAAGTAAAAGTTTGTTTTTGTAGATGTAAACAATATGATACTTAACAAGTTTAATGAGTTCAAGTAATCTCACTAAGGAGAACCAAGGTCACCGATATAGCACGAAGAATCGCCAAACTTAAATGGCAATGGGTAGGGAATGTGCCCTGCAGCTCGCAGAACGGATGGCCATTGGGGCCGAAAAGTTCTGGAATGGTGACCACGTACCGGAAGACGTAGCGTTGGAAGGCCTTCTACAAGGTGGACCGATGACCTGGTAAGAGTTGCGAGAATCTGATGGATGCGAGACGCGCAAGTCCGTTCCTCGACACTTGGGGGAGGTCTATTTCCAACAGTGGACGTCTTTCGGCTAAAATGATGATGATGATAAAGTAACCTTCAAGTGCATAAAAATTTATTAATGAAATTATTTTTATTTTTTACAACTGAGAGCTTTCTACCATTTTAATTCGATTTATGAGCTCCTTCTTCACGCTCGAATGGCTGGATCTGATTTTGAAAAAACTCTTGCTACACAAGTTGACCATGTTCTGGAATAGCACATAGGGTTCATAAGGTCGTTCCCGGGAGTATGTTCCCTTGAACAATTTACTGCTTTAACACGAGCGAAGCCGCTTGCAGCAGCTAGTCTACACTATATAATATTATAAATAGGTAAAGTTTGTGTAATCTCTGGAAGTGCTGGTCCGATTGCTAAAATTTTTTCACCGATAGAAAGCTGCTTTATTCTTAGTGACATAGGCTATATTTTATGTACGCGGGCTAAGCCGCGGGCCAAAGCTTCGTCTATAGTAATTTGGAGGTAGACGAAACAGAGAGTAAAGTCCCGCAAACCTCCTTTGAAAAGGGAGGATCCTCCGACCAGACGGGTGTTATGTCTGGTGGGCTACTACTGCCCGATAGATGATTTCGGGCTGTTCTATATGTTCTAAACGCGCGGAGAACTTTGATTGCGCGATGCAGGATTAGTTCTTATGTGACGCCATAGATGTCGCTACAATAAAAATTGAGCATCTTATCAGTGCACTTCTCTTAATTCCGATAAAAAGTACATTACCTTCAAAAGCATTACTTTAATCAGATATCTTGACGTGGTCAGATCGATGGCGCCATCTGTGAAATCTTTATCGCTTGTTTGTGTATTATGATGTGCATTCATTTTATCAGTATTATAAAATAATTTGTTACCAAGCGCTTCCACTGTGGCCTTTATTAAATAGATTTATATTTCTTGTCTTAAGTATGTCTTACTTTTTTATACTTGTTACCAAATCTGTGGGTGTAGCCCACCCAATCGCATCGCTTGATTCGCGTTTAGTATGTAAAGGGAGAGAGCAGTGTTGGCCGAGTGGTAACAACCAGGCGCATTACTTTGTGTAATTTATTTCATCACCATTGCTCTCCAAACGATGAAGGAAAACGTCGTGAGGAAACCAGCATGTCCTAGAACCAAAAATTCGAAGACATTTGACATTCACCGACCTGCACTGGGATCGCGTGGTGGATTATGGCTCATTCCCTCTCCTAGAGAGGAGGCCTGAGTCCC
Source organism: Mythimna pallens (assembly GCA_961205895.1). NCBI lineage: Eukaryota > Metazoa > Arthropoda > Insecta > Lepidoptera > Noctuidae > Mythimna > Mythimna pallens. Next base: position 14,855,675 of record OY540847.1, on the reverse strand, counting down.
AGCAGTGGGAACATTATAAGGCCGGAAGAAACGGGGTTCCAAAGTTTGTATGGAGAAATTTGCCTTCATGCGGGCAATGCCACTGGTAGAATCTAGTCTGTTCTAAAACAGTCAACCGACATTTCAAACAAAAGACCTTTATCCGTTCACATTAAGCAAATAGAAACTCGAGATAACCGAAATACAAACTTACAAACACCACCCAATCTTAACACCTTTACATACAATTTGTTTCGTTATTTCACTTTAGCAACCGCACACATAAAGTTGTCGAGGTACCGTATCGTAAATTTTGTATGGGCATCGACAGTAAGTGGTTAAATGATTTATTTTCTGTATATAAAGGCTTTGTTAGGAACTTTGGACAAGGGCAATATACATATTAACATATATATACACGTATATGTATGTAAACTTTAAGAGAAGTCCCACCAGCGTCATAAATCACTGTTTGTTTGTGTATTGCTCAATCACTACGTAACTGCTTGACAGTTATTGATTGATTCGGCACGACATGCTTATATTGTTGTTTGAAGTTTCAGACGTTGAAATGAAATTTTCATCGTTCATTCATAGTTTTTTTTTTCTCAAAGAAATTCAGTGCTTCATTAACGAACCTCTAATATTAGCTTTCTCAGACTTCTTTCGAGTTGATATATTCGAGTGCAAAAAACGAAATTGTTAAGACTACAAACAAAGACAAATGACTAGCAATTAATATCCATAATTCAATCTTTTTTGTTTTTTCTTTTTTCAAAATATTATTCCAAATTTAACAAAAGCAACATTGTATTAATTTTTTTTTGTCTTTAATGCATTTTCACATTGTCATACGTATTCCAGTATCAAAGTGAATAAGTTAGTTTTTGGTGGGATTTTTCAGTGCGAAGTTCAGTGGCGATTTTAATTATTCGCAAATTAATTCCTAGTGGATATTGTGCTGTAAAGTGGACAACTGGACAATAATATACCTATAATATTGAAACAGGCGCGCTTTCTGTAAAATAGAGCTGAGAATTTTATTGTAGCGTTAACTAAGTACTTCAGTGAAGTTTGTCGAGTAGGCTGACGCGATACAACGACTACTGCTAAATACTGCAAAAACATTACAATATGTTACATCTGCATTCTAATGAAACTCAAAGTAACTTAAAGCAGTAAAAACCGAATATTTTTGATATTATTTTTTGATAAACTGGCATAATGCACAAATCGTGCGAAACCAAAACAAAAAGAAAAGGTCAATAAATATATCTACATAATAATATAATATAAAGGTGACATAAAATATGTTACAGAATACTGTAAAGCACGTTTTGATCTTTGGTTTTATTCTGTAAAATATTTTATGCATCGTCGTTAGCAAATAAAGCTAGAATTACACTGCGCACACGTGTGATATATTTGACACATGAGCCGATCTGGGGTCCAAGTCTGCTATTTTTATAAATTCGTCATTTCAACATGATTCCATTGTCATTTTACTAAAAGTTCGTAATCTGCTAATTCATAACGATCAATCATTGATCGGTCAATGGTCTAGTAATAGAGTTGTGGTAGAATGACAATATCGAGCTTACTAAAAGCAATGATTGCACAATGACGTTCTAATGGTAAGTCACTGATCAATGAAACTGTCAAAATTTTAGCAGATTACCGCATACCTACGTCAGACATTCATTTGTCAATATGTACGAGATTCCCATTCTAAGCCACTTCTTTCAATGGAGTGTCAGTGGTTGATCATTGGAAAGTCATAATGACGTCATTATATTAGTAGATTACCAAACTTGTCAAAATCAACAATTATAAAGTCAATGATAGACCATTCTGACACTAATAGCAGTTGTAATAGCAGACTTTAGGCCCTGGGCGCGTCGGTCTACATACATTTTATATGAAAACTAGACTTGCAGAGCTACATTAGATCCACGCCAGGCGACGTCGTTCTACGTACAAATCAGGCGTGTTACACGTGTGCGTCGGTATAATGTAGTTCTAGCTTAAGGGCTACGAGATTATTCGAAAGAGTTACCGGGACTCTGGACCTCAAAAGGAAACTGAAGAAACCGATAGGTTTTAGCCAGAAAAATTCTGACACTCCTCCTCGTTGCACCCATCGCGGGAGGAGTCATTTTTGATGATTTTCTACATAATAAAAGAAAAAAAAAGAATTAGTCACAGTATGTCATATGGCTTCACCACATGACATAAGTCATCATCTAATCCCCTGCCAGGGTCCGTGTTTCCTGACGGTTAAAACCCGGGAATCATTAAATCAAGAGTGAATAGGTTACTTCTAGGTAAGCGCGCTCCATCGTCGACCGCATCGTCGCTTTACATCAGGTGAGATAGCGGTCAAGCACAATACTATCAAAAATTAAAAAAAAAATAATCTTCCTAGCCTTTTTCCAACTAGCTCAGGGTCCGCTTCCAGTTTGACCAAATACGGCTGAATACAAGTTTTTAACATGGAGCAACTGCCTGTCAGACATCGACAACCCACTGACTGGGCTACACGACAATTTGGTCCATCCAAAGGTTGTCTGTAAAAAATTCGCTTTTAGCGATAAGACCACCATTCCGCATTGTGACACCCTATTAATTTTAAGTACCTAATGTAATTTTTCCAACGCTGCGTCTTCCGGTACGTGATCGCCATTCCAGAAACGTTCGTCCCCTTCGGCCATCCGTTCTGCGAGCAATTTGCCCTGCCCGTTTGGCGATTCTTTGGAAGGCCTCCCACAAGGTGGACCGATGACCTGGTGAGGGTCGCAGGAATCCGATGGATGCGACACGCACAGGACCGGTCGTGGACGTCTTTCCGCTCAAAATGATGATGATAATGATGAATGTAATTTTTATTTTTGGTGTACAATAAAGAATTCTATCTATCTATCTTGGATAGACTGATGGTCAGACATTCTGGCATCTCACTACTTGTAACGCCTGCCAAAGATCTACGAATGACAACCGGGATCTAAGGGTTTACGTGCTTTCCTAGGCACGGGGTGTCAGCGATGTCCTTAAAAAAACTTAGAATACGAGTAGCAGCAACATTATGCTTATTATGCTGTGTTTTCATTAAAAATTTCAACATCTGTTAGCTCCCATATTTTAAGGGTTCCGTAGCCAAATGGAAAAAAACGGAACCCTTATGGATTCATCATGTTTGTCTGTCTGTCCGTCCGTATGTATATCACAGCCCCTTTTTTCCGAAACTATAAGAACTTATACTGTTGTTGAAACTTGGTAAGTAGATGTATTCTGTGAATCGAATTAAGATTTTCACACAATAATAGAAAAAAAAAAACAATAAAATGTTGGGGGTTCCCCAAACTTAGAACTGAACCTCGAAACTTTTGTTTCATCAAACCCATACGTGTCTATGGATAGGTCTTCAAAAATATTGATAGAGAGAGATACTGAGGTTTCTAATATCAGTTTTTTTCTAAACTGAATAGTTTGCGTGAGAGACACTTCCAAAGCGGTAAAAAGTGTCCCCCCCCCCCCCCTGTAATTTCTAAAATAAGAGAATGATAAACAATATATGATGTACATTACCATGCAAACTTCCACCGAAAATTGGTTTGATCTAGTTAGTATTTTTTTTTAATACATCATAAATCTGTTTTGACAGACCTGTTGGTCTAGTGGTGAGTGGGCCTGACTGCTATGACGGAGGTCGTGGGTTCGATTCCAACCCAGGACAAATGTTTGTGTGATGAGCACGATCATTTGTTCTGTGTCTGGGTGTAATTTGTCTATAATATTATATATAAATAAATAAAAAATTGTATTGTATTTAGAAATATAATAAGTATGTTTATCAGTTGTCTAGTACTCATAATACAAGCTCTGCTTAGCTTGAGACTAGACGGCGTTGTGTGATAGTTGTGGAATAAAAAAATAAAAAAAAATAAAAATCATAAACCGCAATTTACCTTTCAAGTTTGTACGGAAACCCTCAGTGCGCAAGTCCGACTCGCACTTGCCCAGTTTTTTCCCCCAGCCCGTCAAAATAAATGACAAAAACCAGACAAAAGTAATAATTCTAACCAGAAACACACGTTTCAAATATTTTTCAACTCAATGCTAAAGTAATAAAAGGTCATAAATATTGTGACATGTGTGACTTACGCCGCAATTGTACGAAAATAAAAAAGTAAATTGAACCAATTCACACGGCTGTCTTGTGTTTTATTTTGTTTTTTTCCAGCAATTTATGGACTGACGTAATTTTTATTGTTGCCAGTTTAGAATATGGGACAAGTTTTTATTTAATTTGTGGTTATTAAAGTAGGTATGTAATTATATACTAACATATTAAATCTGCAAGAAACTTTGTAGGTATATCTGTCTGTTAGCTTCTTGAGTTTTCTTTTTTTACATGTGTTAATATTCTTAAGGTAAAAGTTTGTGTGTGTTTGTTTGTTACTTCGTCACGCTCGAATGGCTGAACAGATTCAGATGAAACTTAGTCCACAAGTAGACCATGTCATGGAATAACATACAGAAATTTTTAAAATCGGGAGCATGTTCTCTTGGGATAATTTTCTACTGTCACTTAGGCGAAGCCGTGGGCAAAAGCTAGTACAGTATACATATAAGTACAAGCTGAACAAGCACCTCCACAAAATAGGCGTCACAGACAGTCCCCTGTGCAGAGCATGCTTAGAGGTAGAGGAGACAATTGCACTTGTGCTCCTAGATTGCACGTGTCACTGAAATACGTACACGAACCTTAGGATCCCGCGAACTCCCTTATTAATGCCCTGAAAAACCTAAGAGAACTAATCTGTTTTTGGAGAGAGGTGGGCTGGTTGGAATAAGTAGTAGTGGTAGCAGCAGTAGAAGTTCGGTCTTCGTCGAAATTATTATTAAGTTCTCATAATGATTTGATATTTTTCTTAGAATTTATTAGTGTATAATTTTGGCATATATATGTATTTTATTATTATAATTAATTTATGTTTTATTTATTTTTTCTGTTTGAAGTATCTGTTTTTTTTTTTCACAGCTATCACACAACGCCGTCTAGTCCCAAGCTAAGCAGAGCTGGTGTTATGAGTACTAGATAACTGATAAAACAAACTTATATATTTCTAAATAAATACATGTTATAGATAAATTACACCCAGACACAGAACAAATGATCGTGCTCATCACACAAACATTTGTCCTGTTATTTGTAATTGGGCACACCTACCAGTGTTGTCTTTTTTAACACAAAGGTTGACTGGTAGAGAATGCCTTGTTGCATTTAGTCCGCCTATGTACCACTACTGTACATGAAGTTTAAATAAATAAATAAGCCCGCCTAAGGTTATGGCCGCCATAGCCCACGTACAATGGTCCGCATAGGACTAAGTGCGGAAACCATACTCAGATATAACATAACATATACATATAAGTAGGTAAAGGCGAAAGTTACTGAGTGAGTATATTTGTTACTTGTGAAACTGCTGAAAGAATTTGGTTAAAATTCGCTATACGGGTAGACCATGTCCTAGCATGTACATGATACTTTGTATCTTGGAAATAGGTATGTTCCCATTAAAGTATCTCTACTTTCACGCAAGCGAATCCACATGCAAAACTTATGAGTTTAGCTTGTAAGTTCAATATCTCAGTTGCGATAGCAAACTGGGAAAAACGGTTAGTGTTTGATAACGTGAGGAATGCCGGAGAATCTTTGTAATAAGATGAATCATCTACACACATGTTTAGGTCGACGCGTAAGGACCCCGGCTAGAAATTGAACTGATAACACTATCTATAATAGTAAACTAGGTCTGCCGCAAGGTGGACCGATGACCTAGTGTGGGTCGCGGGAAACCGATGGATTCGAGACGCACAGGGCCGGGGATTTCACTTTTATACTGAATGTCAGTTTTTACTGACTAAAACCCATCTATGTTTCTTCAGTTGGCCTTTGCGTTTCAGGTAAATGATAAAATGATATTTATTTTGCAAATAGATATTTATATACGCCTTTGTAAATTTTTTCGTCAATTTAAACTAAATGAACTCGGTGTTTCCTAGCCGACTACCCTGAGAAGAAACACCGAAACAAACTAAGGGGTCAAAGTCTCTTTTAAAATCCATACAGCAAACAAGTAATGGTCAAATCATATGAGAACCATGCAGGTTGGAGTCTGAGATGGTCTTTTGAAGAAAGAACCACACAGTTCTGAGCGGACCTGTCCGATCAGTGCAAACATTTGTCAGTTGTAGCTCAACAGATTGGCTATTACGTGTATTCTCAGCCTTAATCTAGACTCGAGATGTTACTAAGACTAGCATAATTAATTAGCTTTTAATATCTATAAGAATTTAGGACGAACACGTGAGGAATGTTAAACCGTTTCAAATACGATCAACTGTTTCCAGGAATTGAACGGACCTGAATAACTGATTGATTCTAGGAATCTTTAATTAGTTCCCGAGTTAATTATACATATAACTATTTCCTACGTATTGTATTCACATTCCTGTCTAAGATTGTATTTATAATGTAGAACTATTTACATTGAAAGTATAGTATTTAATTTACTATGATTTAAGGTAGAACTTCACTTCGCACACGTGTGACACATATTTAAATTTTATGAGGAAACTAAACTTGTAGAGCTACACTAGATCCACGCCACGCGACATCTTTCTACGTACAAATCAGCCCCCCTAGCCAAGTTACAATCGTATCGTCCGCGCCGAACGCCTCGAGTAGGCCACGCCTCCGATTCCTTTGTTCTGACGTCATATCAACGCTCAGTCACGTGGTCAGAACAAATGTAGAACTCGTGATTTTTCTAAGAACAATGGAAAATAATTTTATTGTAAATTTTTAATTTACAGCAAAATAAATTTTGAGTTTTCTCTTTGTATTGTGTAAGTTCCAATGACGAAAGTTAACCTTCCGGTCGACAGCGATGCGGATGAATTTTTTGACGCCATATTTTAGGTAGGAGTTATTGTGTATATTATTATGTAATTTTAATTAGTTAAGTGTTTTATTTTTCATGTTATATCATTATATATATATATGAAAAACAAAAATAAAAAAACAAAATAAAACAAAACGAAACAAACACGAACACACAAAACAAAACGAAGCGAAATATGACTAAAAAAACAGTTTTAAAACCTTCCGGTACAGGACGGGTAGGTTTTAAACAGACTTTTACCCTTTTTTTAGACCCAGAGTGGAAGAAGCCATTTGATCATTTACCTCCTAAAAAAAACACATTCTTTTTCAGGACTTTAGCCCAATCACCAACGGGCTTCCGGAAGGCGAGCAAAGGGTAGCTCGCCGTCCGGACCGAGCCCAAGTCGTCGACGGCGCGTACTGTTCCAAGCGCGCCTTAAGGAGATGTCAGTACCCATAGGGGTCCATCAGGGTCGAAGCCTTGGGGCCAAGGGTCTGATTTTGAAAGGAAGACTCGGCCCTGGTACGAAAGGCAGCGAAGGAACAGGAGTGCGTTTTTAGTCAGTAAAATTCTGGCACTACCTCTCGCCCCGCCCAAGAGCGGGAGATGTCATAAGATGATTTTCCAACCGAAAAAAAAAAGCCCAATAATCCATCGAGCTATAACCGTTTCAGTACTTACCAGCAAACCACAAGCAATTCAATAAATCATAACTAAAAGCTTTTCAAACAATAATGCATCATTCTTATGAACCCAGATTGAGCACTCAGACAGTCTAAATTAAACTTTATTGCAATCTGTTACAGTGAGAATTGCATTGGAATTGATTTACGTTGGTCCCCATGATCGATGTTGGTGATTAAAATTGATATAAATGTAATTGAAGATGCAATTTATGCGGTGGTGTAGCGAGTTGTGGTGTTTTTGAACCAGTCAGCGATGAGTAAAAGGGATAGCGCTATTCGTCCTGCATATCTCTGTCTCTTTCTCAAAACGAAATTATAATGGCATTGGTACGTCATAGTAGTCTAACATAAATTCATATGTAAATTATTTATTTTTTATATATTATTTAATATCTTGTAATACATAATCAAATTATCGAAATATACGTGTTTTGCGATATAAACGGTCGTATCTTTTTTTTTGCGTTAACTTAGAAGTTTGATTTTTTTTCACAGTTTCAAGGGACCGTAGACCTGAGTAGATGATTTTAATTTCACTCTATACCTCTACGCGTTCCTGAGATAAAGGGTCTTGACAGAAAGACAGACAGACGGACATCAAAGTGATCCTATAAGGGTTCCGTTTTAGCCTTTTGTGGTAAGGAACCCTAAAAAAGACGAATGTTTGTATGTATGTGTGTCATTGTGTGTGGATGTGTGTGTTTGTTATTCCTTCACACTCAAACGCCTAAACGGATTTGCATGACGGATTGTTTTTTTATTAATTGATATAAACTAGTGCTTGACTGCGACCCCACCTGATGGTTAGCAGTGATGCAATTGTAGGTGGTGATGCGCACTAGTTTACTAAGAGCCTATGCACTCTAGTCTTGAAGACACCTAAATTATAGTCGGACGGGAAGACCTCAGGAAGCAAATTGTTCCAGTCCTTTGAGGTATGCGGTATAAGTGTCGAGGCGAAACGCTTAGCTTAACTGCCCTGTTGGTCTAGTGGTTAGTGGCCCTGACTGCTATGCCGGAGGTCGTGGGTTCGATTCCCACCCAGGACAAATGTTTGTGTGATGAGCATGATCATTTGTTCTGTGTCTGGGTGTAATTTATCTAAATATGTATGTATTTAGAAATATATAAGTATGTTTATCAGTTGTCTAGTACCCATAACACAAGCTCTGCTTAGCTTGGGACTAGACGGCGTTGTGTGATAGTTGTGGAATATTATATATATTATATATTATTATATAACTTGGCACACGGATAGGCCATGTCCTGGAATAGCAACCAAGATACACCTTTTGTCCCGAGAGTATATTTTCTTGTAATAATTTCCTATAAGTACTTTCACGCAGGTGAAGCCGCTGCCAAAAGCTAGTTTTGTTTATAAATGTGTCTGAAACTTTGTATTGACACAGTTGCAATACTTGTATCTTTGTGGTAACATTTGTGAGCAAACGTAACACAAAATGGGAACATTAACGTTCTTTTTAAACATTTAAGGTATTAAATCAACTATTTGCCAAAATGTAATACATGTTTTTTAGATTAAGAGTCGTGGTCGTGGGGCTTCTAGGACCGCGGTCCCGAATTCCACCTATGAATATAACAATTATTTTTGAGTAGTGTTAAGGGACCACATGAAAAAAAAACTAAAGCACAGTTATAAAAAAAAGCTGATATAATATTTTGAAAATAGAAATCCCAAATCCGAAACTTTTATTTCAAATAAACCATCTGGTAAATTTGAATTGTCTCGGTCAGTCTATCAAGAAGAACATGCAAGAAACTCTATGGACGCTCTTTCAAATCATCTTGATCAACAATTACAAAAATCATCAGTAGGAATTGGCTAGTACTAAATAAAAGACATCAAGGTAAACATGGTTTTAATAAGTGTCGTACAATTATTGCAAAACATAATGTTTCCTGTTATCCCGACCGCGGGAGCGATGTAAGGAAAAAGCTAATCATTAATAAAAACCTTTTATTTATTACATTTGTTTTAAAGTCTAGTGGGAACTGATACACAGGATATGGAAACCTGTTAAAATATTATAATATGCCTAAGTTATATATCCCACGCAAGTTTGCCAATCAGCGGAATGCAAGCGGAACTTACCGTAGCAAGCGTGAGTGGGACGAGTTGTAGATTTTGGAATAACTGGCGTTGTATCAGTCACCGGCAAATTGCAAATTCAGTAAGATTGTAAAATGTCTAGGAAGATTATAAACACTCGATAAATTGTCATCTCCAAACTTAAGTGGTAGTGGGCAAGGCACATTGCTCGCAGAACAGATGGTCGATGGGACTGAAAGGTTCTGAATTGGAAACCGCGTACCGGAAAAGGTAGCGTTGTAGGCCCCAAGGTGCACCGATGACCTGGTGAGGGTCGCGGTAATCCCATGGATGCGAGACGCACAGTACTGATAATTTTGGCGACACTTGGGGGAGGCCTATGTCCAGCAATGAAAGTCTTTCGACTGAAATAAGAATGATATTGTGGACTGATAACCAACATTCAACATGCAACAAGCAGATGATCAATCATGACGTGGGTGGTCTGAAAAGTTTCCATCCTTAATGTGAAGATAGCAGCACTCGTTAATAAAAGCTAATGAATGTATTTGTGCATCACTTGACTGTTACTCAACAAGTTTCAGCCATTTTCGACGCGCAGTTGTTATTCGACAGTCATTTGAATGATCGACTCACTCAAATCACTGTCAAATAACAACTGTCAAGTAACAACAAGTGAGATGTAGAAAATGAAAGTTCTTTTTCACCAAGAAAATGCACCGTCTCATACCTCAGTGATTGCTACAGCGAAAATCTACGAATTACGGTTTGAAATGCTTGATTATCCGCCTTACTCACTAGATCCGACTAGACCCCACTAGATCCGACTAGACCCCACTAGATCCCACTAGACCCCAAGCGACTTATTATTGTTCACTTATCTAATAATTGCGCTCGAAGGATTGAGATAATTTAGTCAAATGCGGAGGCAATCAACTTCGTGAACAATTATTTTTTAGAGAAAAACACCAACTACTATTTGATCGGGTTACAGAGATTGAGGCATAGCTGGAAAAAGTGTTTACACACTTCTTTCAGCTATGCCTTCACCTCAATAAAAGTCGTCAAATATAATATATTTAAAAAAAAGTGTTTGTGATATAAGTAAGAGGGTTGATGATGTACCAAAATAAAAATGAAAAAAAAAGGTAAAGAATTCTGGCGTCAGGTAAATCAAGCAAAACGTAAGAGTAATTCCGAATTATTACTCTAAATCGACAATGGACTTCTAATCTGCCAGCGGAAGGCAATGTAGAAATAAAACGATGAATTGTCTCTTTGTGACTGTAGAGTCAATTTAAAAAAAAGAAAAATAAATTAAAAGAAAAAATGTCTTGCATCTTTGTTAGGTTGGAAACTTTTCAGGCCACCTGTGTATAATTATGCTTCTACAATTCATCTCATTTTCTTTGGTACTATCGACACAACAAATTGTTTTGCCCCTGATTGGTCACTGTTATTTGTAACATTTGCACAGCTGATCACGGCTCTGGCAGCTCACGTGTACGCCAGAGAGTAAAAAACTTTAATAGATTAGGTTTAGTATTTTATAATTCAAAAGGAAAAAATGGAACCCTTATCGGATCACTTTATTGTCCGTCCGTCTGTCTGTCTGTGTGTCTGTCAGTCTGTCTGTCTGTCTGTCAAGATCCTTTATCTCAGGAACGCATGGAGGTATAGAAATTAAAACCATATACTCAAATCTGCGGTCCCTTGAAGCTGTGAAAATCAAACTTCTAAGTTAACGTCAATAAAAAAGATACGGCCGTTTATGTCGCAAAAAAATGTCGAATTTCAACACTTTCAAGGGAATCAAAATTCATAGGGTACTCTTCCTATTGACCCAGAACCCTGAAATTTGGTATTAAGGAAGGTCATATAGCACAGATATAGGTATAAATCTAAAAACAGTAAATTTAACAACAAATTTTATCACAAAAAAAATTGCGATTCGGAAAAATCTACGAAACTCCATTCGGGAATTGAACCATTTACATAGATAAGTTTGCATGGAACCCTCAGTGCAGCATAGTTTTTTTGATAGGAAATCATCAAATTACTTTTCCCGTTCTAGGTTAAGCACCCTCTCGCTCTTATACTACCAGTGTTATGTAGAAAAAAAAACAGCAGCAACTGTGACAGCCGCTAAGCTGTCACTCAGACTGTCAAATAACAATCTATAGCAAATTTAGTTGACATGCCAGGGTTCTTTTTTCTAGGTGAGTAATCATCAAATGACTTCTTCCGCTCTGGGTCACTTCACTGACTAAAACCCACATATTATGTTCCTTCAGTTGCCTTTTGCATTCTAGAGCTACGGGTTTCCTTTTCAGAAATTCATTGTATTATTCGCAAAACTACTACAACGTTACTAGAAAGGTTGCTAGCCGTCTCCCTTCATTGCTTTTAACAAATAACCCAGACTGATAAGAAACCTGATAATCTGTATTTTCTTGTAGATCTCAAAGGCTGGAAACAGTGACCCATTTCGGACCCAATTTTAACCATCTATATTTTTCATACTAGCTAGCCCACAACTTCGCCGCGTACATAAAATATAGCTCATGTCACTCAGGAATAAAGCAGCTTTCTACCGGTAAAAAAAATGTTGCAATCGGACCAGTACTTTCAGAGAACTCCTACGAACAAAAAACAAACTATACCTCTTTATAATACTAGAGTAGACGAGGCATCGTATGAATCTTTGTGTCAATCGTCATTACAGCTATCAAAATCTTAATCACGTGAAATAAAGTCCTGTTTAAAGATTTTTTTAAATTGATTTCTAACCTTGAAGACACCTAAATTATAATCGGATGGGAAGACCGAACCTTAGTGGTGTTATGTTAACTATGTAAGGGTGGACTCTCGTCGTACTTCGAGTTGGTAGGAAGGTAATGACGAAATCAAGTCATGTAATTCCCGCACACTCTCCAAAATGCATCTTGTAACATACCGAAAGGCTGGCTACCCTACGCCTTTAGATACTAAGAAACAAAATATCTTGTTCTACTTCTTAAAATTAAGAGGTGTCATTCATAAGAACTCGGCAATAAATCTTTGTTGTCAGCGGCAGTTACAGACTAAACAAACAAAGACGAATGACAGGCGGACGAAAACAACGCGTAACATTTGACACGCACGTTTTCTTGCGTTGCAACACAGTACTACTGAAAAGACATTGTTGCCATAGATAGAGGTCTATAAATAGCACGTTGTTTTCATGGAAAGAGATCTAAGTCTAAATGGTTTCAGGCAATTGGTTTTAAATACAGGTTAGGGCCTGAGCACACCACGTTTTTTAAACGCGCCGTTTGACGCGCGTTTGTAGCGATACAGAAAAGCGCGCCTAACCTAACATAGACAGTAAAAAAAAAAACATAAAATTAGAAAAAAACAACATGACGTTTTCTTGTTGACATTTAGTTTATACGCCTGATCCCAGTATCTGTATATCTTAGATAACGCAAGATAGAAGCGCTAATTGCTGCAATCGACCTTGGCATTCCTTCATCTTCCATTGGTCTAGTTACAGCCAATTTGTGTACTTAAATCTTGGTATGTTTGTTTCCATGGTGATCTAGAATGAACCGGTCAATGTTTTCAGTGTATCAGATTTGTGACACAATTTGTAGGTACTTCTTAAAGGACATTGACTGTTTATTTTTTTTTGTTAAGATTTATCTAGCCATAAAACTGGCTAGTGGATAACGTAATACCTATCTAAAGTTAATTTTGTAATTTTTAGTGTTTTTTTTGTTACATTAAAGTCCGTTGTACCTTATTGTTTTTATTTTTTATTTTACATTTTTTAGTTGTTGTACTACAACTAAAAAGTATCTCTCAGTCAAACTTAAATAGTGTGCAAGTTTTATAGTAAGGTACCTATAAAATTGAATTTAAAAAAAATTGCATTACTATTCCAATAAGCTAAGCCCAAGCCTACCTTCCAGCTTCATCATAAGATCAGTTGCACATCCCAAAACAGCAGTTGACCCATAGGTTGACTATGTAGGTACCACTACTGTATATATATTCCCCCCTCTTCTTTCAGTCAGTCATCGATTACACTTATGAACAAAGGAATTTTACTTGTTACGACTGTTTTGCTCTGAGGAGTTCCGTTCCATATCTTTGAAGTTCATCATCAGATCATAACAATATTTCTATGGGACCAACTTGGAAGCATATTTAAACTTTAAATTTAAAAAAAAAAACAAAATCGGTTCACAAATTACCGAGAAATCGGAGAAAATACATTAAAAAAATTACATTCAGCCGAACATAGAACCTCCTTCTTTTTGAAATCAGTTAAAAAATGGTTGAAAGAAGTACAAAATCGACGTTTTATTCTTTTTAAACAATCACTGGTCCCTCTCGAAAAATCATGTAAATAAATATCATAGTTACGCTCGATTTTTTTTAAGTTTATCAACTCTCTTTTATTTTAAGTTTCAAATACAGATACATATTATTATTGGTCACCGTCTGATCCGACCACCGATCTAGGTCCGACAAATACGCTGTCCTAGCTGTGATTATACTGTCAAACGTGCAAACTGATAAATGCGTAATCGCTAAATAATTATTAAGATTTTTTAATATATTTTTTAACGTTCCACGCCACTTTCTTATTTTTTTCTTTCATAAGGACCTTTTCCTCACAGTAACAAAAAATACAACAAAAAAGAATTAGTGAAATTGGTCCCGACGTTCATGCATGAAGACGTATAGCATAGCATAGTCGGCCTTTTAATGTTCCCACTGTTGGGACTCATGCCTCCTCTCTAGGAGAGGGAATGGGCCGTAATCCACCACGCGGGCCCAGTGCGGGTTGGTGAATGTCACATGTCTTTGAATTTTTGATTTCTAGGACATGCCGGTTTCCTCACGATGTTTTCCTTCACCGTTTTGAGAGCAGTGGTGATGAAATAAATTACACAAAGTAATGCGCCTGGCTGGGTTTGAACCCGCGACCTACAACTCGTAAGTCGGGGCCGTTACCACTCGGCCACCACGGAGACGACGCCACACCATGAAAACGTAACCAAGGGAAATAGATATTCATTTATATAATTACAGATATAATATGACTTTAGATTGCGTAATAATATTTTTAATTTTTTCTTTTTATTTTGGTAATGTCTGTAGAAAAAAAGAAAGTTCCCAAAGGAATCTGTATTATATTTAAAGAACAATTTTTTTCCGTAGTTTCGTTTGCTATATAAGAAATCCTACGCTGATTAAGGTTACATAATATAATGGACTAAAAACTTAAAGGAACTTGTTTTAAAAGGTGTAGGTAATTAAAAAATCTTAAAAACCTTTTAAATTGTTTCTTTCATGGCACTTTAAATCAGGTATAAACTAAATAGACCCGATAATAATTAATTAACTGTCAACACTTTAAATGGCCGACACCATTCTTTTGGCGCCGAAATTAAGCCCACATGATTTAACCCGTTAATCCGCACGGCGCCAGATCATTTAAGTCCGGTTTTTTTGACGTTAAATATAGCGAAAAGTATGTTTGGGTTAAGTAAAAGTGAACTCGAACGGTGTAAAGTATGTCAGAGGGAATTTAAGAAGTAATATTCGCAAACTTGAAATTATCTGTTACAGTTTTATTATCTATGCTTACTACTCATATACAAAATATGGCGCTTTTTTATTTTTTTTATTTTAATGTTTGCTTTTTTAAGGGTGGAAATCATCCAATGACTTCTCCCGCTTTTACTGACTAAAACCACACCTGTGTGCTTCAGTTACCCTTTGCGTTCTAGGACTACGGGTTTCCTTTTGAAATTCCCCGCGGTCCTAGCTAGCGGACATCGGCCCTGCTGGGCGCCTGCGGATTGCTGACATATCTTTGAGGAGCGCGTGGATCACCACGCGCTGTTGACGACTGGGCTCAATCCGGTCAATTACCGGACGGTCGGATGGCGAGCTACCCATTACTCTACGTTTGCTAGCCCGCGTGTACCGTGGCTGGTAGGCGGGGTCAGAATCTCGGTGGCTGGGGCGTGAAGACGTTCGTTCCTTCACGCGTACGGCCTCCTCCTTCGCTAGCATTACTGCTTCGCAGAAGGAAGCCACCGCTCGCCATTCCTCCTCGCTCCGGATCATAGCTTAGGGCTATGGCCAGGGCCCGGTGCGAGAGGTCATTGCCGCTGTTTGCCTCTACGAGGACACGGCGGTGCTCCACCCAACGGGGCACACCTCCACCGTATGCTCCACCGTGTCCTCCGGGCGGTCCACACAATAATGACACCCGAGCGTTGCTTCCGCATGAATCCGATGCAGGAACCTCCCGAACTTGCCGTGAAGACGCTGTGTTGCCGCTCCAGCCACTCCTCAAAGAGGGAGCTTACAGCCATAATTGTGGCGTGCCCAGCACTGGGCTGGGCAGGAGCCGCTTTAGGGCAGCCCCGGTCCGTTCCAGTTTGGGAGTCAGACGTCGAAAGTGCTTTACACGCGGGGTTGCGACAGTCGTTGTTCGGCCGCCGCCTGGTGCGGGTTTTAATTTGTGTGAGGTAACAATTAATATTCCTTTTTTATTATTTTGACATTTTAAATGTATATAATTTCTAAGAAACTTATTGAAAATCAATTGCTAACATAATGGACTGTCCACATTAATAAAGTAGGATTCAACAAGATGATCATAAAATAAATGCAACATTGGCGATGTCCTATTAAAAGGACAAACGATGTGTAATTTGTTGCGAATCAAGTTTACAATCTAAGTTTCTCAACATTATAGGTGTAAACAAATAGATTTAAGAGCCTTTAGTGGACAACTTAATGCAAATTTGTACGTATTTTCATAAAAGAAACTTGATATTTTATGCATTATTCCCTTCAAGGGTTTAAGAACGACCAAGCCAGTGCTTGAGACGTACTTGACAACTTTGCTTGTACTTTAACACCGCAGGAATATTTTGCAATAAACTACTGGAATTATACAGAATTTTATTTAGAGTTGACACCTTTAAGTGAAGACTGAGGTGTTGCTGAGGTGGATAAAGACCAAGGTTAGACCGGGTGTTACTGTATCGTTTATTCGATGTCCATAAAATATCCGATGATTTTATTGCTAAGCAAATAAGGAACAGAAGTGGGTTTTTAGTCAGTAAAAGTCTGACACTATCTCGCGCTCCGCACAAGAGCGAGATTTGTCATTAGATGATTTTCCCACCAAAAAAAAACCTACTGATGAATTGTCTTCAGTTCATTGTAAAGTAACCCGTTTTAAGGTTGTCATTTTTAATATCCACATTTTGAAAAATATAACATCAAAAATTAATTCAATCCTAAGAGTTCTACTGTAGGATTATTCAAAAGTTAATCTGAAACGCAAAGTTAAGCATCTAAAAGAACAGAAGTGGGTAAAAGTCTGATTCTCCCTCTCGCTGCTCCTGAAGTGGGATAAGTTATATAATGATTTTCCATCTTCACAAAAAAATATATTAATCGAGTAATATCTTTTATTTACTTTCTTCGCTGAGCTTTACAATAGGAACATAAAGTTTCTAGTTGTCATAATTACAACTATAATTGGTATATATCGTCAATATTATATATGTAACTATATCATCATCATCATCTTCCTGCTCTTGTCCCGTGTTATTTGGGGTCGGCGCAACATGTTTTTTTCATCCATTCTGCCCTGTCATTCGTCATGCTATCACTAACTTCCTTTTCTTTCATATCACTCTTCACACAATCCATCCATCTTTTCTTTGATCTCCCGCTCCCTCTCCATCCATCCACATGTAAACTCATAACTCTTTTAGTAACATGCGTTTCATCTCTCCTCTTCACATGACCATACCAAGACAAACGATTCCCTTTCAATTTTTCAGTCACTGGCGTCACTTTCAAAGTTCCCATAATATACTCATTTCTTACTTTATCCATTCTCGTCACACCACACATCCATCTTAACATTCTCATCTCCGCTACGTACAATCTTTTTTCATCCGTCTTTTTCACAGTCCAACATTCTGATCCATACAGTATGACAGGTCTTATCACGGACTTGTAGATTTTACCCTTCAACTTGAGGGGCATCCGTGGGTCACAAGTTGTTCCCGTGTCCTGTCGCCATTTCATCCATCCTGCGTTGATCCGATGTGTTAACATATATATGTAACTATATGTGCTATCTATATAAACTCAATATCAGAAACGTCAATCATTCGTCAATCCGATGTTAGAATAATTTTGCAAATTGTGTTTTCATTTGGCAGTCTGTTGTATTTTTATGTCAAAAAAAAAAATATAAAGGACATCACACACACACATCACGTTGATACTTTTTTTTTCATCAAAGCACAGTAAAAAATCTAAAGGTGTATACGTTTTCGTATTTCCCCGACTATGACGCGTCTACTAATAAAATGTTGTTTATCAAGTCATCTGATAGGAATGTGTTAACTAATCCATACACGTAATTGAGATTACGTATTCAGATTTTGATTTACAACCAAAGCGGTTTGATCGTTCATAAACCTTGGTCGTTACATTGTATTATATTTATATCTGTAACAGCTTCTGCCTAGTGGTGTGGCTAGGCGATCAAGGGCCCTGGGGGAAAAAAAAAACTGGGGCCACTGTTTAGGTTTTGTCAATATATCGCACCCCCATTTCTGCTTTGTGGTGGCCAATTTTTGAGTTAGGACACCATTGTAAAACACCAAAATCTAGGGGTCTTTAATTCAAGAGTGAAAAGGTTACTTCTAGGCAAGCGTGCTCCATCGTCAGCCACATCATCGCTTACCATCAGGTGAGATAGTGGTCAAACGCGAGCCTATCAATAATAAAATAAAATAATAAATAATAATAATAAATCTAATGATCGAGAAAAAAGTGTTTAAAATGTCTGAAAGAACAAGGGTGGCAAAAACTCTGCACAAACAACAGAAATAATATAGGGAATTTTCCTCAAGCGAAGAGAAGTTAAAACTTGTCGAGAAATTTTTGTGTTTTTAAATGTGATGGCATTATTGTAGTCGTCTTACAACCTATTTTATGTAGATTCCACAGGTGGGAGAAGTATTAGCCAGTTCAGGTTTGCTAATCAGGTTTTAGGGCTCCCAAGCTTGGGGGCCCTGAGTCACAGCTCCACCTAGCCCTTCGATAGCTACGCCAGTGCTTTCGCCCGAGAGTTAAACCGTGTGAAAGGTGCATATTTTCTCAAGGGAATGTTCCTTTTTTTTATTAATGATAGACTCGCGTTTGACCACCATCGCACCCTTGAGAAAAATGAATGTTCCCTTCCTAGTACGTACTCGTGGGATAAAAAGTACTATGCTATGCGCTATTTCAGGACAAGGTCTACCCGTGTCACAAATCGCATCTAAATCCGTCGAGCCGTGTAATCGTGAGGGAGTAACAAACATACCTACACACATTGGCAAATACAGATTTTCGCCTTTATAATATTAATGTAAAATCTATACTAGCTTCTACCAGCGACTTAACCCGTGTGAAAAGTGAAAATTAAGGACTCAAGGGAACATACTTCGGGGATAAAACTATACTATGTTTAAAATTCGAAATCGTGAAATTCACCAACCCGCACTGGACCCGCATGGTGAATTGCGGCTTATTCTAACTCCTAAACAGGAAGCCTGAATCCCAGCATTAGTAATAATAAAAAAAATGTTTAAAAAAAACACTTGTTTTTAGACAGTGTCCTTACTTACTCAAAAGTCAACCACAGACAGCATTCAACGTGGTTACGTGGCTAAATATAAACAAAACAAAATTGGCGGATTGTAGGCGTCCATGACACGATAGGTTTATAGCCGTAGTACATAAAATCTAACATTTAAAAACTGGTTAAAATTAAATTAAAATTAAAACAAAATTATCCAAAAATTAAAGACTGATTATGCTATAATTTTTCCATTCAACTGCTTCCAATCACGTTTAGAGAGTGTTCAGTAGCGATTACTTGCAAATTCGAATATGTTAGTTTAATATCATAACAAATCATTCTAAAAAATATCTATTTTAAACTCCACGTAAATATAACAAGAATAACACATTTACACAAAAATGACATCACGCCGACGATAATACAAAGACTTGAAAGAAAAATAAATAACAATAAACGATTTATCCACGGTAGAAACCGAGAACCGTGAAATTATAATAAAAATACTTTTTGTTTATAAGCACCACGAGCTTTGTTGTAAAGGACAAAAAAAATATGATTATTGTTTATGGTCATATCTAATAAATTAATCTCTATGCCATGAAAATGTATAATAGTTGGTGTTGTGTGGTCATAAGGTCATAAATTACATCTTAGCATTTCGTTATGCACGCTTTGTTGGAATCCATCAACCCACAAAAATCTATGGCCAATGTAAGGCCATAGATTTTTGTGGGTTGATGGATGATGATAATAATAATTACTGTAATTTTTTCAACGTAATCGATCGCGGTCAGGTGAATGCTTCAGAGTAGTCCATGAAATTCATAATTTTGTACGTTTTTTTTTTTTGCAATTTATGGTTCAATATCGTATATAATAGTAAAGTAAAATATATATATATATAAATATATATATATATATATATATATATATTTGCGGTAGTGACATGTATCTATTAACACAATTATTACACTAATTAAAATTATTAATATAAGTCTCTAACTTAGAAAAGAGCTAAAATGTGACATTTTAATAAAAACTTGATGTTTGACCTTGTCTCTAAGTTAGAGTTATGATTATGGTATTATGATGATTTCACCTTCTAAATATATTTAAGAACATCTAAAAAAATACAGCATAACTTCGATATTCGATACAGAAATACGATTCAAATTGTCTATTTATAATTATGCTCTATTCCCTTTACCATGACCTCATTTTGAAAAAAGAAACATCAACCACAACCTCAAAGATATCTCTCATCCCAATGTCTCGTCAATATAATATGGTATCAATAAATAAGTTGTTTCAAATTTTTTTTTTTAAAGCAATCTTCAAACGTAAAAATATATTATCGTCATAACATTTGAATAACATCGATTTTGACGTGAAAAATGTAAACAAAAGTTAGTAAGTAGTTCGAAGTATTCTTAAAAAATAAACACATGTATAAATAGTTTTTTATAAGTATACTGGTTTTACACAAGGCCTAATAACCGTTATTTCTGTAAACATTTCTAAGTTATGACAACACTGTTTTGATGTTACAATGTTTTGGTCTATGGTCTATAAAAAAACAATGAACATATCAGCTGCATGTCAAAATTCCCGCGTAAAATTAGGTCTAACAATAACAAGTGTTCTATATCAGAACTGGTCTGGATTTTCCCAGTACTTTTATTATGATTATAAATACTGTATCATGCATTCAACATAGTACAAACAATTAATGTAAAATAATTAATTCAGCCGTGCCGTCCAGACTTCCGCGTGGCTTGGGTTCCCCAAGCGTTTGTTTACTTACTACATAGAGTTCATTTATTATTGGCGTACGGCGTAATCGCGCAAGGATGACGTCTGTCAAAAGAAATGACTGTCGAGATAGCCTATTTGTAACCACAATGACATAATATTTAGCCACAATGTCAGAGTCAATACATAATCAGTGTGACAGAAATAGAGTGACTACGTATTACGTACGTATAGGACGTTTTTTAGATTAGTTCGTGTTTGTAAACGTCAATACACCGTTAACAACGAATCCTCTTAACATTCAAATCAAGCCATTTGTCAGTTTACTCGATTCTATTTAGCTGTCAAATCCATTCAACTGAACATAAGTTACGTATTTTATTCGTCTAGACCATAGAGCAATTTACTTTATCTCTTTGGCTGAATACTGACTGATTAGAATAAAAAAAAACAGAGCTCAATTTTAAATACATCCTGGCGCTTAATACATTTTTTTTTAGCTGTAATTAAAAAGTAAATCCATCCAAATGATTGTTGACTGTCAAGAAGATGTAGAACCTGTATGTTTAGATAAAATTATGGTTCACTTTAGTTTTTTATTTTATTTAGTTTCTCTTTTGGATATTTTAAAATTTATTTCGATTAAACTTTTACTACTTAGACTTAAACTATTAAGTCCCTAAATACGCGATTTTATTCCGCTTTTCAAATAAAAATCTCATTTTATTTTTATCGTTATTCATTCGCTGTATGTTGTCTTACATTTAAAATTATATATGTAGATTTTCACAGGAGCACGTGCTTATAGATTTTATCGTAGTGAGTGCATATAGTATACAATCTGCACAACAGATGGTTAAAATTGGATTCAAAATGGGTCACTATTTCCAACCAGGTAAGGTCTACAAGAAAATACAGACTATCAGGACTCTTATCAGTCTGGGTTAGTTGTTAAAAGCAATGAAGGGAGACGGCTAGCAACCTTTCTAGTAACTTTGTAGTAGTTTTACGAATAATACAATGAATTTCTGAAAAGGGAACCCATGGTACTCGAATTTAAAGGTCAACTGAAGGAACATAGGTGGGTTTTAGTCAGTAAAAGTCTGATACAGGAAGTATCAGATTCAGGACGCTCCACCAAAAACGGCAAAACCCATTTGATGTTTGCTCACTTCAAATAAAGAACCCTGGCGCATCGCCGCAATTTGCTATAAGATTGTTGTTTGACAGTCTGATTGACAGCTGAACAGCTGTCACAGTTGCTGCCGTTTACCAATTTTTTTTTCCAACATGACACTGGCAGAATAGTCGATACCGTCTCAATTGTCATAAAGAATAAACTCTTTTTAGGGTTTCGTACCTCAAAAGGAAAAAACGAAACCCTTATAGCATCACTTTGTTGTCCGTCTGTTTGTTGATTGTCTGTCTGTCAGTACCCTTTTTCTCGGGAACGCGTGGAGGTATCGAGTTGAAATTAAAACCATATACTAATGTCTAAAAAACAGATAGACCGTTTGTGTCGCAAAAAAACATGTATTTCGACACTCACAACGGAATCAAAATTCATAGGGTACTTCCCGTTGACCTAGAATCCTGAAATTTGGCATGAAGCAAGGTCTTATAGCACAAGTATTACAGCACCGGTTAGTATTTTTTTTCATAGTTAAGTTTGTATAATACCCTTAGTGCACAAGTCCGACTCGCACTGCCCGGTTTTTTTATTTAAAATAATTTTTACTTTACTTGACTTTATGCAAAATTCTTGTAATGAATTTTGCATAAAGTCAAGACAGGTTATTTCATATTATTGTATATGCCGATGTAAATCGCTCATTGTCATGATAATTTTGTTAAAAGTTACAAATAATTAGTAGGTATATAATAAAGGTACTTTATAATGACGGCGTTTATTCTTAACGTACTCTGTTTTAAGATACGTCTGGCCAGTGCCGGATTAGCCATGTAGCAAGAATAGTAAATGCTACGGGCCCCGCGTAATGGGATGGGCCCGCATGGTCGTACAATAACAAGTCTAGATACCTGTATTTAAAGTTAATGTTTTTTTTCGGTGGGAAAATCATCTTATGACAACCCCCGCACTTGGGCGGAGCGGGAGATAGTGTCAGACTTTTACTACCTAAAAACCCAATCCTGTTAGTTTGTTGCCTTTCGTACCAGGGCCGAGTCTTTCTTTCAGGATCAGACTTTTGGCCCCAGTAGGCTTCGACCCTGCTAACATCTGCTAGTTGCTAACATCTCCGTGAGGCGCGCGTGGAACAGTACGTCGACGACTTGGGCTCGGTCGGTCCGGACGGCCACTCCTCCTTGCTCCGGACCATGGCCTGTACCAAGGCCCGGCGCCAGAGATCGCCGCCACCGATCGCCCCCACAAGGACACGGCGTTGCTCTTCCCAAGCGGGGCACACCTCCACCGTGTGCTCCACCATGTCCTCTGGGCGGTCACGCACGGTGACACCGGGGCGTTTCTTCCGCACGAATCCGGTGCAGGAACCTCCCGAACTTACCATGTCCAGTGAGGACCTGCGTCATGTGGAAGGAAAGGACGCCGCGTTGCCTTTCCAGCCACTCCTCAAAGAGGTCCCCTCTTTGAGGAGTGGCTGGAAAGGCAACGCGGCCGTTACCGTTAAACTTGATGTGCAGTAGTGGTACATAGGCGGACTTAATGCAACAAGGCATTCTCTACCAACAGCCTTTGGTTTAAAAAAGACAACACTGTGGTACCAACCACAGACTAAGCTATAAGATTAGACTGTTTTGTACTCAGTTTTGTATACACAACCACAGACTATGTAGACATCAGTCAACTGTGTTTATTGTCTAGTGTCTATGGTGCAGCACAGTTATGCCCATGTACACATTGCCCGACAGATTACTATATTTTATTGTGCGTCTATTTGGGCAAAATAAACATGTTTTCTTTCTTTCTTTCATATGAATTCTAACCGCTTTCGGATTTTCCAAAAAGGCAATGTAGGCAACTGATTATGGACTCATCGCAACCTACTCCCCGTAGTCTCTTTGAAAAGTAAATTAAAGGAGTTTTATAAAGATTTAAGGAGCCCCTTTGGTAGAATTAGCTACAGGCCCCGCGCTAGCCTGATCCGGCACTGCGTCTGACCAGGCTGATTTTAATATTTATGCATTAATTTTCATAAGTTGTCGTTATGCTAATTTCATAATAATCATAATATATCTACACACATAATTATTTAAAACGAGGTTTTCGACCTGCTTTGAGCGAGCGAGGATCTTCTTACAAAAATATTTCAAAAATAATCTAAAAATATTACGTAAACCGTCCCAAACTTCTACAGAAATATGTTGGGCTGTGGGATTAGTTACCGCAGCTTTAGAACACGAAGGGCAACTGAAAGAATGCAGGTGGGTTTTAGTCCTTCTCCACCCAGAGCGGGAGAATTTATTTGCTGTTTTCCGTGACAAAAGCCTCATATGCTTTTAATTTAGAGACCCTAAAATCTGGAGCAAAAACAATGGAAATGTGAAAGTAAGTCTAGTCTAGACCTTTTACCCAACTGCAGCTGCGGCAAAACTTGAAAGAACTTGAGCTCTCATTATGATTTCCCTAAAACAAGAGCGAGCGAAGCGATCTATAAAATAGCAGCTCTATGAAGAGCAAGCGAAGCGAGCTCAAAAATGGGAGCAATTTGAACCAGGGGACAGTAACATTTTACAATTTCTTTGCTACCTTTGGTACAGATTATGCAGTGGTGTCTGACCTATGTGGGTGGACCCATTGTTTATACTTCTTGTAGATTATTTATTTAAATAAATATCAAAGTAAAAAAAAAAAAAAAATATGTGTATGGCCAGTATGATACTTGACGATAATATTACGATAATATGCTAATCAGTAGATAAGGGACCACAAGATTAAACAGACACTTTTGATTACTTTGTGGTTACTATTTCCGCTGTGACTGCCACTTGTAATAAATATGTAATTGAAGTGTTTAACAATTGCGGTTTACCTGTGGCATAAAAATTTAGATTAGTTTTTAGTCCTATTCATTTTATTTTTATTGCATTCAGACCAAAACCGGTTTTTAAATCAAGTCTTGAAATAAGTAGAAAATTAAAAAATGTAAACCCACTTTTACAAAAATGTTGAAAACTGCTTTATGGTGTGTTTTTTTTTTAGATCAAGGATTGTCATAACATTGACAGACCCGTTGTTAATCTCATACAATTTGATGCGCATTTTTTTCATTTTATCGGCATGAGTTAGTTTTGATAACCTATTATTGGTATTTGCTACGAGATATTTTATTGTATTATTGTAATGCCATTTTGAAACAAATTTGTTGCAAGATGATCGTCTGTTATTATTTATTACATTAAAATTGATATATTATAAGATGTTGCTAAATTCCACGGAGGTCCCAAATTGTGTCAAATTTATGAATATCTATCGTTGTATTCACCTAATAATATATTTTTTTTTGTTTATGTTGTATTACTTACTAAAAATTAAATAGATAATAATTTAAAACAGTTTTTTTTCGTGTAAGCAAAAATGTTTTCATTAAAAAAAACTATATGTAGAATGCGTCTTGCTGTGGTTATTAAAATTCATTGCATATCGCAAACTAATTACACGGTACCTAATGCTTGCTGTTGAAAACAAAATGGCGTTAGAATATATAAAAAAAATAGAAATAATACTTACGAGTAAGCCATGATCATTTAACACTATCACAGCCTTAATGACAAAAAAATACTAAATCCTCTTTAGTCCTCAAATCACAAATCCGACCAAAAACTATATAAATACAAAAAAAAAATTAACTGCCCATTTTTTTTTCAAACTCAAAAACACAGGCTTAAAATGAATTTGTTTTTAATTTAAAAAAATGCAATACGTCTTTTTTGACGTTCGAATTCGCGCGGGAAAATGTGAGCGGTCGTCGCGCGCGATCGGTCCACTTGGATGCCGCAACAGTACTACCGTTTGGCGCGAACGAAGCCTGATTTAAATAGCAGTAGAATTTATGTATTTGTATGCGATTGTATGTATAATATAAGTTTCAGATTTGCTTGTCTTTTTGACCGATGTGTATTTTAAAAAGTGACTTCCCTTATCGTGACGCATCCGTTATTGCTTTCTCGCAACCCTAAAGTTGTGGGGTTTTTTTTGGTGGGAAAATCATCTAATGTCAAATCCCGCACTTGGGTGGAGCGAGAAATAGTCTCAGACTTTTACTACCTAAAAACCCATTCCTGTTCCTTCGTTGCCTTTCGTACCAGGGCCGAGTCTTCCTTTCAGAATCAGTCCTTTGGCCCCAGCAGGCTTCGATCCTGCTGGGCCCGTACGGTTGCTGACATTTTCTTGAGGCGCGCATGGAACAGTACGCGCCGTCGACGACTTGGACTTGGTCCGGACGGTCGGACGGCAAGCTACCCATTGCTCGCCGTCCGTAAGCCCGTGTCTACGGTGGCCGGAAATCGATATCGGAATCCCGGCGCCGGTTGGGGCGTGATGACCGTTGCCTTACGCGATCGGCCTACTCCTTTGCCAGCATTACTGCTTCGCAGAAGGAGGTGGCCGCCTGCCACTCCTGAGTTGTGGGGTGTCAGAATTCGCGGGGTGGGCAATGCGCATAGAGGTTTTCACAATTTTTTTGACAGTTGACACTTATTTGCAGAGAGTAAAAAACCTGCCAATACGAAACCTCCTCATAAGCATAAGCATAATCAGCCTTTTAATGTTCCCATTGCTGGGACTCAGGCCTCCTCTTTATGAGATGGAATGGGCCGTAATCCACCACGCGGGCCCAGTGCGGGTTGGTGAATGTCACATGTCTTCGAATTTTTGGTTCTAGGACATGCCGGTTATCTCACGATGTTTTCCTTCACCGTTTAGAGAGCAGTGGTGATGAAATAAATTACACAAAGTAATGTGCCTGGCTGGGTTTGAACCCGCAACCTACAATTCGTAAGTCGGGGCCGTTACCACTCGGCCACCACTGCTCTAACCTCCTCACTGACTTCAAAAGTACTACTAATATTATAACAGAGAATGATGGGTAGCTCAACGCTTATTACCTTATAGTAAGGTGGGTACTCCTTGACTTAAGTCAGAGTAAACATGTTTTTTTTTTTAATCCTATAGCAATGGTTATAAGGTTTAAAAATTAAACCGAACTTCGACAGAAACCGTACTTATATTTATGCAGGTATACAAAAAGAGAAACTGACTGACAAATCAACGCACAGCGGAAACTACAGGCCCTTAGAGCATGAAGTTTTATGACGTAGGTGAGCACTCATCATCATCATCATCATCATCATCATTTCAGCCGATAGACGTCCAGTGCTAGACATAGGCCTCCCGCAAATGTCACCACAACGAACCGTCCTGTGCGTCTCGCATCCATCGGATTACCGCAACCTTCACCAGGTCATCGGTCCACCTTGTAGGGGGCTTTCCAACACTGCGTCTTTCTGTACTCGGTCGCCACTCCAGAACCTTTCGGCCCCAACGGCCATCTGTTCTGCGAACAATGTGCCCTGCCCATTGCCACTTAAGTTTGGCGATTTTTCGTGCTATGTCGGTGAGCACTAATAGAGTATTTTCCAAAATATATCCCCTAAGGGGATGAAAGGAGGGTCCAAAGTTTGTATGGAGAGACCTGCTTTAGCGTGAGCGAAGTCACTGGCCGCAGCTAGTTAGTATTCCATATTGACGTTTCTGCCAGTGGCTTCGCCAGCGGATATTTAAAAATTATTTCAAGGTAACATACTCCTGAAATAAAAAAAAACTGGGCAAGTGCGAGTCGGACTTGCGCACTGAGGGTTCCGTACAAACTTACATTTGAAAACAGTTCAATTCCCGAATCGAGTTACGAAAATTTTCCGAGTCGCAAAAAATGTTTTTTGTTTTGTGACAGTAACTAAAAATTTACAGTTTTCAGATTTTTTTCTATAGGTACTTGTGCTATGAGACCTTGCTGCATTCCAACTTTCAGTATTCTAGGTCAACGGGAAGTACCCTATGAATTTTGATTCCCATGACAGTGTCGAAATACACGTTTTTTGCGACATTAACGGCCATATCTATTTTTTCCGTTAACTTAGAAGTTTGATTTTTTAATAGCTTCAAGGGACCGCAGGCATGAATATATGGTTCCACGCGTTCCCGAGATAAAGGGTCTTGACGAACAGATAGACAGACAGACGGACAACAAAGTGATCCTATAAGGATTCCGTTTTTCATTTTGAGGTAGGGAATTTCAATTCGATACGTCCCGTCGTTACCAAATGCCCTAAGATAAAATGGATATTTATGGATACTGGCCTGTTGGTCTAGTGGTTAGTGGCCCTGACTGCTATGCTGGAGGTCGTGGGTTCGATTCCCACTCAGGACAAATGTTTGTGTGATGAGCACGATCATTTGTTCTGTGTCTGGGTGTAATGTAATTTATCTATATATGTATGTATTTAGAAATATATAAGTATGTTTATCAGTTGTCTAGTACCCATAACACAAGCTCTGCTTAGCTTGGGACTACACGGCGTTGTGTGATAGTTGTGGAATATTATATTATTATTATTATTTCAAATAACCAATTCATTAATTCGAGCTATAGTCTGCTATAGTCATCGCCGGCGTACCTGCCTTTTTAAGGCCTATTTAGATGGTGCGAGTTTCTCGTCTCGAACATATGATAAACGTAAGAATATAATAAAAGTTTCTTCGTCTAAACACTCATACTTAGACGGTGTCAGTTTCTCGTCTCGAACATACGATATAATCAATATTGCTTGTGTCCGTCTAAAGAATTTCAAGACTATCTTATTTCGAGTTTTTGTGACAGTTGCTACCAAGAGTGCAGTGCGCGAGGGTGTTTTAATCATATCTACACTTTTTAGACCAGAGTTAAAATTTGCTTATAGCTATCCATTATTTAATAATGATATTTATTTTGCAAATAGGTTTAAAAACACACACGTCAAACTTTTTTTTTTGTTGTCATTTTAAACTAGATGAGGCTGGTGTTTCCTAGCTGACTACCCTGAGAAGAAACACCGAAAAAAACTCAAGGGTGAAAGTCTATTTTAAAGTCCATACAGTAAATATGTAATGGTCAAATCTCATGAGAACCATGCAGATTTGTCTGAAATGGTCTTTTGAAGAAAGAACCATACAGATTTGAGTGGACCTGTCCAGTCAGTGCAAGCATTTGTCAGTATTCGCAACGCTCAACTCAGGACTACTAAGAAGCTGAACTGTTAAATGTGTAATGTGTAATGAAATCTTTGTATGAATTTTCTACTTACCTAGTCATTAACAGAACCATTAATATTATAGACCTATGACTAAATACAGTTGTGGTTTAATTACTTGTTTAATGGAATTAATTGTGTTTTCGTGTCTTTTCCTCATAATAACTTAAATTATAGGGATGTTCTACTACTCGCCAACTAATCGGTACAGCCGACTAGTTGGCTATTTTCTTAGTCAGCGAAAAGTGGACTATCGGGTTGGATATGGCTCTTAATACTCGTATTTTTAATAAACTAGTGCGCCTCACTATCAATGATTGCATCACTGCTTACCATCAGGTGGGATCGCAGTCAAGCACTGGTTCATATCAAGTAAAAAAAAGTAGTAGGTATTTGTGGTTTTTCTCAGCCCACACGAGAATTTAATTATTAATTGGCTCTGTGTCTACACTTGGTCAAAAAAAAACCATACCCGAGATTTTCTTTTTGACATAATCAAATTTAAATTGGGCTCTTTCACTGTAATGAACAATAACAGTATTGTCTTTATTTTTTACACAAAAATACCGCTCTGACCAGTGTAAAACTAGAAGTGAAGAAATAATGCGAAGTAAACCAAACTTTATCGACACACTCGCAAATGGTGTTTGTAATTTGCGCGCGAGTTAGCTGTAAATGAAGCGTATCGGGGATTGCCGAATGTAATACCCTCAAAACCATGATCGATTTGGCCAACTAGTCGGCCTCTTTATAACTCAAAATCATAGTCGGCACATCTCTATTAAATTATAAGAAAAACAATGAATGATCTCAGATTTATATAAGTCTCAAAACACGTTACATTCATAGTTTATAATTGAATTAATTAATTGTTTACTTATGATTTAATGACTCAACAGTGAATCGTTCTCGTCTACATTGACAAAATAAATGAATGAGTAATCTATATATATAAAAGGAGAAACTGACTGACTGACATATCAACGCACAGCCGAAACTATAGGGCCTAGAGGCGTGAAATTTTGCACAAGGATTCCTTTTATGACGTAGGCGAGCACTAAGAGAGGATTTTACAAAATTCACCCCCTAAAGGGATGAAACGGGGGTCCAAAGTTTGTGTGGAGAAAACTACTTTCACGCGGGCGAAGCCGCGGGCAGAAGCTAGTATTATATCTATTGAAAAATGTAACCTTAAAAATGATTAGACCATCTACAGTGCTGTCAACTTATTTGAAACAAATGTCACCACTAGAGATGGGCAAATTCCATCAAATACAACCATTTAAATTTTTCGGAAATATTTCACTTTTGTTTAAAAACTTTCAATTAGAGGTGAAAAAAAATTTTTTTGAAATGTGAACTTGAAATGTATTCTAAATAAACCAATTTTGTGAAAAAAATGGACCGAAATCAACAGAAAAAATTGTATACCCAGAAAAAATAATGATACAAAAAAAAATTGTATCGAAAACTCATGGTATCGCTACTGGTCTATGAAGATTCTGTCCATCCAACCTAAGGTGCTCAGGACTGTTCGCTCACCGAGTTGCAAAAGTTTTGCCTAGGACTTTGCCCCAGAATAAGAAAAGCTACTCTGCTGAAAAGCGGTCATGATCATAGACATAAGAAAAAAGACTGCCTGGATAAAATGGGATTGGGTGGGTCATGTCAGCTGTACGCCCATTGACCGCTGAGCAAGATTCTCCACAAAGTGGGTGCCTGAGGATGGACGCCACCGCCGAGGCCAACTTGGGAAGAGGTGGCGGGACGACCTAGACGTCTACTGCAAGGGCTAGTTCGAGGTGGCTCGAGAAAGGAATATCTGGAAGAATTTGGAGGTAGCCTTTGCCCAGCATCGCCGTTTATCATTACTACCAAAAGACGTCAGCTGTTGGACAGGGTAGCTGTAGATCTCCCCTAAATGTCACCACAACGACCGATCCTGTAAGTGTCGAATCTATCGGATTCCCGCTATTCTCACCTGATCATTAGTCCACATTGTGCCTTTCAACGCTGGGTAGCTCGCCGTCCGGCCGCCCGTTAAAGACCGAGCCCGAGTCGTCAACGGCGTGTAGAGTAGGGTCTCAGCAGGTCCGATCCCTGCTGGGGCCATGAGGAATTTCTAAAAAGAAAGCCCGTGGTCCTAGAACGCATAGGGCAACTGAAAGACACAGGTGAGATTTACCCAGTAAAAGTCTGACATACAACCCTAGAGCGGGAGAAGTCATTGGATGATTACCTACATAAAAAAAGGAGTTTTGGCAGGTTTTTCGAGTAAAGTACAGTGCCTGTTTTAATTATTCACAAATATCCATTTGTGAAAACCTAATATTGTGAAGCTCTTTTATGACAGTATTATTATTTTATCTTTTACACTCTCTTAAAAAAAAAAAAAAAACTTAAAACTAAACTATACTAAAACCTAACTATGTGCATAAATATAATACAAAAATACTCCTCCACATCGCTGTCATCCAGAAAAGTGCCCGGAAGACTGGCAGCATTGCCACGTTGAATGGCAATGCTAATTCTTTGGGCGAAGAATGATCCAGCCCTCTGGTCACGCAAAGTGTCGATAAGTCCGCGTGAAATTTCCTTAAAAAGGAGACGCGCACTCGGACCCCATAACCCTAACGTTTCGACCTGAAACGGCTCAAAACAGTAATTACCAATATTGTAAAGAAAAATTGATGTAGTTTTGTATCTTAAGCATCTATAAAGCTGGACAATCATCATCCTCCTGCCCTTGTCTCATCGTATTTGGGGTCGGCGCAATCTCGGTAAAATGGAGCTGAGAATTTTATTGCAGTATTAGCTACACCATTATCAGAATAGGAAGGTGCGGGTGACAGCTGTCGGATTCATAAAGCTGGACAATAAGTGGAATAATTGAAACAGGCGTAATCTCGGTAAAATGGGGCTGAGAATTTTATTGCAGTATTAGCTACACCATTACCAGAATAGGAAGGTGCGGGTGACAGCTGTCGGATTCATAAAGCTGGACAATAAGTGGAATAATTGAAACAGGCGTAATCTCGGTAAAATGGAGCTGAGAATTTCATTGCAGTGTTAGCTATACCATTACCAGAATAGGACGGTGCGGGTGACAGCTGTCGGATTCATACAATGTAGCTACCTAACCCTACCCATGCTATGTTAAAAAGGCCTTATCTAAGCTAGCAGCAAAGTTTGCCGAGAAGTCTGTTTCGATTACATCATTGTTTACGTTTTGATTACGTCATTGTTTTTATCATCATCATTTCAGCCGAAAGACGTCCACTGCTGGACATAGGCTCCCCCCAAGTGTCGCCACAATGAACGGTCCTGTGCGTCTCGCATCCATCGTACTCCCACGACCGTTACCAAGTCATCGGTCCACCTTGTAGGAGGCCTTCCAACGCTACAATTACATTTATTTAATGAGAATTACTGCATATCACATATATTTAAAATTAAGGAAAAACAATAATTACTTCACAAATGGACTGATGTACGTGACAATATCGGCGTACATAACATTTGCAATTGTCTACACAACTGTTTGATACAAAAATATCACAAATGGACTGATATACGTGACAATAACGGCGTACATAACATTTGCAATTACCTACACAACTCTTTGATACAAAAATATACTATTATTATACTATTATTAAATATACTATTATTATTATAAAAGTATAAGATATTTGATACCAAATACTAAAAGAAAATTGCACGTGTTTCATCCGCAAACTAATGGAAAACGTAGTGACTGCATTCTATATAAAAAACTAAGTGCTTCCTGACTTGTCACTGGCTAATTGCATAAACCGTACTTAGTCAAAAAAATCCAGGCAAGTGCGAGCCGGACTTGCGTACTTAGGATTCCGTATAAACTTACCTATGAAAACAATTAAGTTACAAAGATTTTTCCGAATCGCAAAAAAATAGTTTTTTTTTTGACGTATCTACAAATTTACAGACTTCAGATTTTTACGTATGCTTGTGCTATGAGGCCTTGCTTCATGCCAAATTTTTAAGATTTTTGGTCAACGGGAAGTACCCTATGAATTCTGATTCCCTTGAGAGTGTCGAAATATACGTTTTTTGTGATAAAAACGGCCGTATCTTTTTTTTTCGTTAACTTAGAAGTTTTGTTTTTTTACAGCTTTAAGAGACCGCAAATTTGAGTATAAGGTTTTAATTACAACTCGATAACTCTACGCGTTTCCGAGATAAAGGGTCTTGACAGACATACAGAAGGATAACAAAGTGATCCTATAAGGGTTCCGTTTTTTCCTTTTGAGGTACGGAACCCTAAAAAAGAATAACACACTTAACACTTTAAAATTGCTGATGCTGCTGATGACGCAAGAATCAACACCAAGTTTGTTCTGCAAATCAATTAAGATGCAGTTCTTAATGAGAAATGACAGCGTTACTCATAAGTTTTGATAAAGATAGGGTTATAGGTCAAAAACCGGTCAAGTCCGAGTCGAACTCGCGCACGAAGGGTTCCGTACTATTATCTATACACTATAGATAAGGCCTGGACCAAAAAACTATGGAGGTACAGCAGATCATAGCTCTGAACAATCATAGGAGTCTTCACGGGGCACTACTGACTTGCAGGATCTGTGGAAATACAGAGGAGATTATACTACACTTGCTGTGCGACTGTGCAGCACCAGACTCCAAAAGACTAGAGTATCTGGGCTAACCATTTCCAAGACCAGAGGACTACAGGCTCAGCCCCATCAAGGCCATACTGGGACTCATGAAGATGGTGCACGGAGGGCTGGGGGTTGAGTAGACAGGAAGGGCATAGCACAAAAGATCCAGAAGGGTCGAAGTGCTCTGGCCTAGGGCCAGCCCTACGACAAGATAAGATAAGACAAGATCTATACATTAGACACTATGTATAGGCAAAATAATCACGTTTGCTCTATGAGAACCCCCTTTAAATAATAATATGTTGATTAAATTATTTATTTTTAATCTGAATATACAATTAAACGTTCTATGAATTTTTCAAGCGTCTACCTGTTGCCGTTGCAGTTACCTGTTTGCTGTTATTAATATTGAGCAATGCCCAAGTCGTCGACGGCGCGTATTGTTCCACGTGCGCCTCAGGGAGATGTCAGCAAATCGTAGAGGCCCAGCAGGGTCGAAGCTTACTGGGGCCACGGGTAGTGTGAAAGCGAATCCCGGGGCCCCGGGATGAAGACAAAGAAGAAAGAGTAGTGAGTTTTTAGCCAGTAAAATTCTGACACTATCTCTCGCTCCGCCCAAGGGCGAGATTTGTCATTAGATGATTTTCCAACCTAAAAAAAATAAAATATCGAGCAAAAAAACGGCAAATACAATACGTTTGTAATATGGGAGATAAATATTTATTTTATTCTGTTTTTAGTATTTGTTGCACTAAAGACTCTGTATTTCTGTTGCTAGCGGCAACAAAAACTTGGCGTGTGCCAAATTAAAATGGTCGATGGGAGGGGTCATCTGCTATCCTTTCAGACCCCTAAACACTTCTCATACCCTGTGGATTTTTTTCGTCGACTTTTTATTGTTTTATGAAAATAAGACCCAATTTTTTCATTCAAATCATCATCATCATCTTCCTGCCCTTGTCCCGTTTTATTTGGGGTCGGCACAACACGTTTCTTTCTTCCATTCTGTCCTGTCACTCGTCACGCTATCACTAACTCCCTTTTCTTTCATATCACTTCTCACACCATCCATCCATTTTTTCCTTGGCCTCCCTCTCCCTCTCCATCCATCCACATGTAAATTCATAACTCTTTTAGCAACATACGCTTATCCCTCCTCTTCACATCACCATAACAAGACAAACGATTCCCTTTCAACTTTTCAGTCACTGGCACCACTTTCAAACTTCCCATGATATACTCATTTCTCACTTACAAATATTATTCATTCAAATACAAATTTAAAAGAAATATAAGGTGTCGACTCTGAATTTTAATTTTATTTAGATGTATATTGTATTAGAGTACTTTTAAATTTGAAATTTGTGACATTAGCTATCTAGTTTTTATTTTAATCTACTCGCAAAGTTTTGGACTCAAATTAAAGCTGTCCATGTTACAGCTATCATCACACAGCCATCTCGCGGTCAACGTTGAGCTTATGTAGTGTGAATATAATATACCTGAGTCATAAAATACTCCAGAAAGCATTACAACATACTTGTCTAATTAAAAACTCCTTCCGAACTATGACGTCTTCAATCGAGATCGCGAGCATACACTTGAATGAAACAACACGGATATTTATAACACCTGATCAACATTGTTTGGGAAATATACCACATTCTCCGGCTGTATAGATCACTCCATATTTAAAGCAATTACGTACACTGTTCGTGGTTCTGACTAGATATGTAGATTACATATTGTAGCTTGCAAAAGTTTCCAAATACGTAATTAAATATCCGACGGAAGTTTGAAGTGATATATACTCGTAATAATAAGATTCTAAAACATTAGTTTTAGTATATGCAAAACTCGAAACACGTGTCTAGTATTTTATGTAAAGAATCTATGTACAAAATTTCATAACGGTGTCATGAAAAATCACAAAGTTATAAGCTTGTTATGTTACCTGGTTGTCCGCACAAATGCATGGTCACAGGGCCATCCGTGCGACTGAGGGGTTGTTTTGCAACCGTACTCAGCTGTGCATCATCTTCCTGCCTTTGTCCCCTGTTATTTGGGGTCGGCGCAACACGTTTTTTTCTTCCATTCTGGCCTGTCACTCTTCACACAAGCCATCCATCCTTTCTTTGGTCTCCCTCTCCCTCTCCATCCATCCACATATAAACTCATAACTCTTTTACTTTTAGTAACATGCGTTTAATCCCTCCTCTTCACATGACCATACCAAGACAAACGATTCCCTTTCAACTTTTCAGTCACTGGCGCCACTTTCAAACTTCTCCTATTATACTAATTTCTCACTTTATCTATTCTCGTCGCGCGGTATCTTCTCGTCCAACATACCACAGTGTCTCAAGACGAAAGTCTATGACCAGTGCGTGTTGCCAGTGATGACATATGGCTCTGAAACATGGTCGCTTACAATGGGCCTCATCAGAAGGCTTACAGTCACCCAAAGAGCAATGGAAAGGGCTATGCTCGGAGTTTCCTTGCGTTATCGCATAAAGAATGAAGATATCCGCAGGAGAACCAAGGTCGCCGACATAGCCCGAAGAATCGCTAAACTTAAGTGGCAGTGGGCAGGGCACATTGCTCGTAGAACGGATGGCCGATGGGGCCGAAAGGTTCTAGAGTGGCGACCGCGCACCGGAAGACGCAGCGTTGGAAGTCCTCCCACAAGGTGGACCGACGACCTGGTGAGGGTCGCGGGAGTGCGGTGGATGCGAGAAGCACAGGATCGGTCATTGTGGCGACGCTTGGGGGAGGCCTATGTCCAACAGTGGACGTCTTTCGGCTGAAATGATGATGATGATGATGATGATCCATTCTCGTCACACCACACATCCATCTTAACATTCTCATCTCCGCTACGTGCAATCTTTTTTCATCTGTCTTTTTCACAGCCCAACATTCTGATCCATACAGTATGACAGGCCTTATCACGGACTTGTAGATTTTACCCTTCAACTTGAGGGGCATCCATGGGTCACAAGTTTTTCTACACTTCTTCACTTGTGTACTGGTGTCTAATGCTCGCTAGTGTCTGTTGTGGCGGTGTATGCTGGTGTATACCTAGGGTTTATAGCTTCAACCCTCATTCTCGCTCGCGCGCCTGACATTTAACACGTCCTGGTAAGTGTTTCGAATTCAGGCGGAAGAAACGCCCGGGGTCACCATTGTGCGGACCGTGGGACAAAATTCTCTAGGGCCTAGTTTATCTAAGACTTTAAAAACTCGCAAAACTATGACCTGCACAAAATCAATTTTAATCTATGAATTACAAAACCGATTAAGATCAAATGAATACTCAAATATAGCCAAAGAAAATTATCTATCGATCACATAAAGTTTTTTTTTTTACAACTATCATATAACGCCGTCTAGTCTCAAGCTAAGCAGAGCTTGTATTATGAGTAATGACAACTGCTAAACATACATACATATTTCTAAATATAAATCAATTAAATATAGATAAATTACACCCAGACACAGAACAAATGATCCTGCTCATCACACAAACATTTGTTCTGGGTGGGAATCGAACCCATGACCTCCAGTAAAGCAGCCAGGGCCACTAACCACTAGACCAACAGGCCAGCCTAAATTAAAACTTAAAACTTAATCTGTTCAAAGCTTTAGGAAATATAGTCGACCAGGGGCGCCGCTTCGTGGGTGCTCGGGGGCTCGAGCACCCATGAGAAATAAACAGTGGGTGCCGAGCACCCCTGAGAATAGACATCAAAAAACATATCAATAAACGCCTTTTATGTTACGTATAAATTATAATATTTCTTGATAATAAAAATTAGTTTCATTTTTATATAATGGTTTCATTTTACTTTTTTATCAAACATAATTAGTGATTAAGTATATAAGTAGGACATTTATTTGTCGGTCGATCACTGTGTATTTCTCTCCTCACACTTCACCACTTTTTCGAGTTATCAAATGAGCATGAGCACCCATGAGGTTTTCTAAAAGCCGGCGCCCATGTGTATTATGTGTCGACTAAACTGCAGACACTATCAAAACGAAGATTACACTGCATATTATATGGTTGAAACTGTAAATCGCCGGTGTCTTGAGCTAAAAATGATTTAGTGCATTTACAATAGGTCTTAAATGTGTCGTTTCACCTGTTAGTCGGTTAACGATCAGACTTTTGTTGGCAAACCGACGCCACTATAAACGAACACAGCCAACGGAATGCGCTTTGCAAACTATTGTTTGATACTCCAAATACATATGACGCACGTCAGGTGTTTTTACACACAGTTATTCTGGAGATCTGCACGTGTGACTTATAGGTTGAACAGAAGTCAAGGACGAAAATGATAGAACTGAGATGGCTACACAAAGTTGACCAAAGCTGAATTTCTTAAACTTCATGTCACACCACAAGGAACTAAGAATGAAAAGTATTATTGTCATGTGTAACCAGGGGCGGATCGTGAAATTGTTGGACTCTGGGCTAAAACTACTTGGGGGGCCCCCAAATAGTTTTAGCCCAGAGCCCAACAATTGACAGAAGTCAAGGACGAAGAAATGATAGAACTGAGATGGCTACACAAAGTTGACCAAAGCTGGATTTCTTAAACTTCATGTCACACCACAAGGAACTAAGAATGAAAAGTATTATTGTCATGTGTAACCAGGGGCGGATCGTGAAATTGTTGGACTCTGGGCTAAAACTACTTGAGGGCCCCCAAATAGTTTTAGCCCAGAGCCCAACAATTGACAGAAGTAAAGGACGAAGAAATGATAGAACTAAGATGGCTACACAAAGTTGATCAAAGCTGAATTTCTTAAACTTCATGTCACACCACAAGGAACTAAGAATGAAAAGTATTATTGTCATGTGTAACCAGGGGCGGATCGTGAAATTGTTGGACTCTGGGCTAAAACTACTTGGGGGCCCCCAAATAGTTTTAGTCCAGAGCCCAACAATTGACAGAAGTCAAGGACGAAGAAATGATAGAACTAAGAAGGCTACACAAAGTTGACCAAAGCTGAATTTCTTAAACTTCATGTCACACCACAAGGAACTAAGAATGAAAGTATTATTGTCATGTGTAACCAGGGGCGGATCGTGAAATTGTTGGACTCTGGGCTAAAACTACTTGGGGGCCCCCAAATAGTTTTAGCCCAGAGCCCAACAATTGACAGAAGTCAAGGACAAAGAAATGATAGAACTGAGATGGCTACACAAAGTTGACCAAAGCTGAATTTCTTAAACTTCATGTCACACCACAAGGAACTAAGAATGAAAAGTATTATTGTCATGTGTAACCAGGGGCGGATCGTGAAATTGTTGGACTCTGGGTTAAAACTACTTGGGGGCCCCCAAATAGTTTTAGCCCAGAGCCCAACAATTGACAGAAGTCAAGGACGAAGAAATGATAGAACTAAGAAGGCTACACAAAGTTGACCAAAGCTGAATTTCTTAAACTTCATGTTACACAAGTAACTAAGAATGAAAGTATTATTGTCATGTGTAACCAGGAGCGGATCGTGAAATTGTTGGACTCTGGGCTAAAACTACTTGGGGGCCCCCAAATAGTTTTAGCCCAGAGCCCAACAATTGACAGAAGTCAAGGACAAAGAAATGATAGAACTGAGATGGCTACACAAAGTTGACCAAAGCTGAATTTCTTAAACTTCATGTCACACCACAAGGAACTAAGAATGAAAAGTATTACTGTCATGTGTAACCAGGGGCGGATCGTGAAATTGTTGGACTCTGGGCTAAAACTACTTGGGGGCCCCCAAATAGTTTTAGCCCAGAGCCCAACAATTGACAGAAGTCAAGGACGAAGAAATGATAGAACTAAGAAGGCTACACAAAGTTGACCAAAGCTGAATTTCTTAAACTTCATGTCACACCACAAGGAACTAAGAATGAAAAGTATTATTGTCATGTGTAACCAGGGGCGGATCGTGAAATTGTTGGACTCTGGGCTAAAACTACTTGGGGGCCCCCAAATAGTTTTAGCCCAGAGCCCAACAATTGACAGAAGTCAAGGACGAAGAAATGATAGAACTAAGAAGGCTACACAAAGTTGACCAAAGCTGAATTTCTTAAACTTCATGTTACACAAGTAACTAAGAATAAAATGTATTATTGACAGGGGCGGATCGTGAATTTGTTGGGCTATGAACTAAAACTACTCGAGGGCCCACCTAAGTAATCAAACTATTTATTTATTTATTAAAACTTCATGCAACACAAAGGTACAAAGGCAGACTTTATGCCTACAAGCTAATTGGCATTTTGTTAAAATTCAGTTTTATACTTTTCGTGTACCTTTGGTCCACTAGGATAAAATATGACAAAATTTATAGTTAACTACGAAAACATTGACATATAGTTGATTATATGTTTATATTTACATACGTTGATATGTTTATTTAAGTATTTATTATATTCGCATAATATTCTCTCTACAACTGAAAGGTTTGCTGGAAGAAAACTCAATTTTCAGTTAAGGGGATGCAACTCGACGTACATTTTCACTGTTTTTCATACAACCGCTCTTACGCGATTATATGTTATTACAAATTTTTCATTAGATATTTTGGAAACAGTATCTTGTGAATATTATCTAGGCTTCTTTTGAAATTAATTTATAAATTTGTGTATGAACTTTGATACTTCATAATTTACTCAAAAATTAAAAAAGTCAAAAAATATAACAATATGTCTTGCGAATTTAATCAAGATTCTGAATGGCGACAATTTAAAAAAAACTATTAAAAGGGTTTAAAAAAAACATGTATACTGCCTGGAACAAGTTTTGTAAAATAATCAAGTAAATCACGGTATTACCGAATGCTAACAGAGTTTTCAGGCGTTATCTTTCTTTTTTCGCGTTGCCTTTTCGTCAAACATCACGTTGGATTGCTTTAGATGAAGCAACAAGCTTTTAAACCATGCTCGATGTTGAAGATAGGCGAGTGGAAAAGGACCCTGTAAAATTGCATCAAGTTTATTTTCAGTAACGAAGTTGTTATGGTGTGCAATAGAGAATAAAAGGACCGAAAAATACTTATAGTCCAGTACTTAAAAAACAAAATTGCAAATTGGTAACTTGTAAAGTTGGTATCAATGTGACGTTTGACGGTATGGTTGGCACCACTGGCACAGTGGTTAAGCGATTGACTGCTACAGTGCTTGTCGCGGGTTCGACTCCCGCACCAAACCAATATTTTTATTTCTTAGAGATTTTTTTTTTCTTTTTAGGTGGGAAAATCATCTTATGACAAATCCCGCTCTTGGGCGGAGCGAGAGATAGTGTCAGACTTTTACTGACTAAAAACCCACTCCTGTTCCTTCGTTGCCTTCGTCCCAGGGTCCGGGTTTCGTTTTCACACTACCCATGGCCCCAGTAAGCTTCGACTCTGCTGGGCCCCTACAATTGCTGACATCTACCTGAGGCGCGCGTGGAACAATACGCGCCGTCGACGACTTGGACTTGGTCCGGACGGTTACCGGACGGTCGGACGGCGGGCCAGCCATTGCCCGCCGTCCGCAAGCCCACGCCTACGGTGGCCGGAAATCGGGATCGGAATCCCGGCGGCGGTTGGGGCGTGAGGACCGTTGCCGTTGCCTCACGCGAATGTCTTAGAGATAGATTTATCGGGTCTGGGTATCTTGTGTAAGTGAGTTTACATGTTTCTCAAGTACTCACGATACAGGAGTAATTCCTAATGTGAGACTTGTACTATTACCTATTCTGTGGTGTGGGACATAGTAGCGTCACTCTGGGGGCGCAATGAAAGGCTTAGATATTCGATTTGACTAATATTGCCAAACAACATGCCAGTTCGCAAGTTAATAATAACTGTGACCTCCATAGTCGTCACAGTAGCATAGCATAGTCGGCCTTATAATATTCTCACTGTTGGGACTTAGGCATCCTCTCTAGGAGAAGGAATGGGCCGTAATCCACTACGCGGGCCCAGTGCGGGTTGGTGAATGTCACATGTCTTCGAATTTTCAGTTCTAGTACATGCCGGTTTCCTCACGATGTTTTCCTTCACCGTTTTTGAGAGCAGTGGTGATGCAATAAAATTACACAAACTATTGCGCCTGGGTGGGTTTGAACCTGCAACCTACACAACTCGTAAGTCGGAGCCGTTACCACTCGGCCACCACTGCTCTGTGTGTATTTTTTTTTTTTGTTTGT
The DNA here is from genome assembly GCA_961205895.1 of Mythimna pallens. Classification (NCBI taxonomy): domain Eukaryota; kingdom Metazoa; phylum Arthropoda; class Insecta; order Lepidoptera; family Noctuidae; genus Mythimna; species Mythimna pallens. The sequence goes on along the minus strand of OY540847.1, from coordinate 14,813,452 downwards.
GTGGGACAACGATTAATTGAATTGCTACGGTTACAACCTTAACCTACATACTCGTACAGTCGTACCACTTAATGTTTAACTCTGAATCAAGGTCAAACAAAAATAAACCACCTCCAGGAACCATGGACTTACGTGACCACGTCTTAGTGGTGGTAAAATTTACGACAACTCAAATTGAGTTTGGCGCCGAAAGAAAAGAAGTCGTTAAAATTTAAAGCGTCGTAAACACTTGCAGACATTAGCGTTAATCGAGAAGAAATGATGTGAATATATAGCATATATAGCATAGCATATTCGGCCTTTTAATGTTCCCACTGCTGGTACTCAGGCCTAATCTCTAGGAGAGGGAATGGGCCGTAATCCACCACGCGGGCCCAGTGCGGGTTGGTGGATGTCACATGTCTTCGAATTTTTGGTTCTAGGACATGCCGGTTTCCTCACGATGTTTTCCTTCACCGTTTTGAGAGCAGTGGTGATGAGATAAATTACACAAAGTAATACGCCTGGGCTGGGTTTGAACCCGCGAACAACTCGTAAGTCGGGGCCGTTACCACTCGGCCACCACTGCTCCTATGTGACTATATATATAGTGGTAAACAAAGGGGGTATCAAAGTCAATCAAGATGAGGTAATCGAACTTGAACCATATAACTATGTTTTTTTTACATGATATATAAACTAGTGCTTGACTGCGGTCCCACCTGATGGTAAGCAGTGATGCAATCGATGATGGTGAATCGCGCTAGTTTATTAAAAGCCTATTTTTTGGGGTTCCGTACCTCAAAAGGAAAAACGGAATCCTTATAGGATTACTTTGTTGTCCGTCCGTCTGTCTGTCTGTCTGTTTGTCAAGACCCTTTGTCTCGGGAACGTGTGGAGGTATCGAGTTGAAATTAAAACAATATATTCATGTCTGCGGTCCCTTGAAGCTGTGAAAAAATCAAACTTCTAAGTTAACGGAAAAAAAGATAATGGCTGTTTATGTCGCAAACAACGTACATTTCGACACTCTCAAGGGAAACAAAATTCATAGGGTACTTCCCGTTGACCTAGAAACCTGAAATTTGGCATGAAGCAAGGTCTTACAGCACAAGTATAGAAAAAAATCTGAAAACTGTAACTTTATAGATACGTCATAAAAAAAAAACTTTTCGCGATTCGGAAATATCTTTGAGACTCAATTCGTGAATTGAACTGTTTTTATAGGTAAGTTAATTGTACGGAACCCTCAGTGCGCGAGTCCGATTCGCACTTGCCCGGTTTTTTTTAATGTATGTTCACCGATTTCTCGGTCAATTGTCAACCGATTTTGAACAATATTTTTTTTAGTCAGTAAAAGTCTGACACGCCATCTCGATCCACCCTAAAGCGGGAGAAGTCATTGGATGATTTCCCATCTCAAAAAAAAAGTCGTGAATCGTCGTTCTGAAAATATTTTATTCACTGTAAAGACGGTGAGTCTCATACGAAAATAACTTATTATTTTTCTGGAAGCAGTCTTTAAATTATCCTGCTCCAGAAACCTTATTTACAAATCGAGGTCCTTGTTATAAATAAATCAACTTCATGCCTACTTGAATACATCCACACTTGCCCGGTTTTTTAGGGTCCCGTACCTCAAAAGGAAAAAACGGAACCCTTAATAGGATCACTTTGCTGTTGGTCCGTCTGTCTGTCTGTCAAGACCCTTTATCTCTGAAACGCGTGAAGGCATCGAGTTGAAATTAAAACAGTATACTCAAACCTGCGGTCCTTTAAAGCTGTGAAAAAATTAAACTTCTAAGTTAACGGGAAAAAAAGATACAGCCGTTTATGTCGCAAAAAACGTAAATTTAAACACTCTCAAAGGAATCAAAATACATAGGGTACTTCGCGTTGACCCAGAATCCGGAAATTTGGCATGAAGCAAGGTCTTATAGTATAGACAGAGGAATAATCGAATTTTCAATTGCCTACATCCACCTTAAATATCACTTTTAATAGTCCTCTTGCTCGTAAGACAAGGCTTTATAATTAAAGGTCCAACATGATGGATTACCCTATCGATATCTTCTCCACGAGTTTTGCTTCATACAGACGATGCCTATATAAACAGTGCGAATAATATACGTCTTTATATTTCGGTGTATTTTGTTTTGTAGGGTTCTAGATTTAGGTATTCTGGGTCCACTTTTTATTCTGTATTTGTCTCTAATATTCATTTGGTCAATGTCATGCATACCTGTTATTTGCATGGTTACTGTTGGTTATTCTCAGAAGTGTGGCGAAATATTCGAATACAAGAACGCGCGCCTTTGGTCCTTGTCGTCTATGTCAATGCGGAGCTTTCTTCGCAGCGGTGCGGACGGCGGCGCTCTGCCCCTCGTCCCCCGCTCCCCGCAAGCCGGTGTCGCCCTCCGGTCGTTGCAGTGGCACACGGTGCTACGCTTTATCGCCAACAGTTACTAAAATGCCAATTTTAGATGTAAGTTTATTTGAATTGTAAGTGACTGTGCTGTTGATGTGTTTATTATAAATAAATAAATAAATCTAAAAACTGTAAATTTGTAGCCTTTTTTTACAATTCGCAAAAATCTTCGTAACTCAATTCAGGAATCGAAATGTTTTCATAGGTAAGTTTGTGCGGAACACTCTGTGCGCTAGTGCGGCTCGTGCTTGCCTTGTTTTGTTTTTAACATTATTTACGTCATACCTACATCATTAACTCCTCTGGTGTTTTATCCATTCATCATTGACAGTGTTTTCTTTGTGGCTATTATCTTCCTTGTTTATCCAAATTAACATGTTTGTATAATTTACTTGTCACACTCTTATCATAATTTTGATTTTTATTTTATTTGTTAATCAGTGGTTAGAAGCTAGCAGCATTATTTTTTAACTAGCAACATTTCTGTCAGCTTTTCGTCATATTCGCGGGTGCTGGGTCGCTTAAAACTTAAAAATAAGTATTGGAAATTGCTGAAAATTCTAGTTTCAACATTTATTTCATGAACCCGCCATCATCACCAAAATCTGAAGAACATTCATGGCTTTTAATTTTTTTGTTCAACGTGCTTGCTCGGAAAGCGGCTTCTACTACACCGCTTCTGACCCACAATCAAGTGGGTTTTCGTACTCGTGCGTAAAAGTGCACTGGTCATTCCCCACCACAATTTATAACAAGTCTGATAGCCTGCCCCCCTAGCCATGTTACGATCGTTTCGTTTGCGTCGAACGCCTCCGATTCCTTTGTTAAGACGTCTTCGTCATCTCAACGCTCAGTCACGTGGTTAGAACAAAGGAATCAGAGGCGTGGCCTACTCGAGGCGTTCGACGCAAACGAAATGATCGTAATTGGCTAGGGGGGCTGGTCGTCGGGCAGTCACCAAGAAAATCGACTTCGGCTCACGAAATAAAATCCGCCAGCAATTTTTCAAAAGAATTTATTACTAAAAGTTATTTTATTTTTTTCGTCTTTTGTCATTGAATTAATATTATTTTCTACTTTCCTGCAATTCTGGTTATTCCACATCACAAATACAATTGAATAAATAGATAGATGTAAGTAGACATTACTTTGTACTAACTACTACTACTTTATAGGGTTCTGTACACAAAGTACTCTAAGACTCCGTTGTTCGTCCGTCCATCTGTCTGATTGTCCGTCTGTCACCAGGCTGTATCTCATGAACCGTGATGGCAAGACAGTTAAAATTTTCACAGATGATGTATTTCTGTTTCCGCTATAACTACAAATACTAAAAACAGAATAAAATAAATATTTAAGTGGGGCTCCCATACAACAAACGTGTTTTTTTTTTGCCGTTTTTTGCTACAGACGATACGGAACCCTTCGAGCGCGGGTCCTACTCGCACTTGGCGTCGCACGTGGCTCTGAAGTCTGAACATCGTTTCATATTTGTACACCTGCCTGCATAAAGACATCCTACAGATGTACAAATTCAAATTTAGAAAATGGGACGTTTAAAATTTAACTCTTACTAGCTTCTGCCAGCGGCTTCGCCCGCGTTAAAGTAGGTTTCTCCATACAAACTTTGGACCCCCGTTTCATCCCTTTAGGGAGAGAATTTTGGAAAATTCTCTCTTAGTGCTCGCCTTCGTCTGGTATGGTAAAGCCATTTTTTGCAGGAAGAAGCCATAGATGAGTGGTGCAATAGCTCTTTGGTGCCCATTTTTAAAAACAAAGGTGATGTGCTTGAGTGCAACAATTATAGAGGAATAAAGCTAATGTCACACACTATGAAAGCCTGGGAGAAAGTTATTTAAAGGCGACTGAGAGAAGAGAGCAGACCCAATTCGGTTTTATGCCGGGACGGGGTACAGCGGATGCCATTTTTGCTATACGCCAGCTTTGCGAAAAATACAGAGGTGCGCATAAAAACTTGCACATGGTATTCGTTGACCTCGAAAAGGCACACGATCAGGTACCACATGAGCTTCTGTGGTGGGCCCTTAAGGAGAAAGGTGTGCCTGGGAAGTATGTGCAGTTGATCCGATCGATGTACAGTCGATGTAGCGCATGTTGCTAAAAGAGTTATGAATTTACATGTGGATGGATGGAGAGGGAAAGAGAGGCCAAAGATGGATGGATTGTGTGAGAAGTGATATGAAAGAAAAGCGAGTTAGTGATAGAGTGACGAGTGACAGGACAGAATGGAAGAAAAAAACGTGTTTCGCCGACCATAAATAAAACGGGACAAGGGCAGGAAGATGATGATGATGAATGCTCGCCTACGTCATACGAGGAAGCCTTATGCAAAATTTCAGGTTTCTATATTAGTCCCAGTAGTTTTGGCTGTGCGTTGATATGTCAGTCAGTCAGTTTTTCCTTTTATATATACAAATATAGATAATAAGTCTACTAAAAGTAGGCCATAGAGAATAAAATTAAATTGATTCTCTGAATTATGTAAAATACCTGAAACTTCAGCCCTGAAAAACATGACGCATTCGTTAATAAGGTCAATATGAGTACATACTAAAAATATAGATGCTATATTTACGGGTAACAAGCAACATTTACCTCCAATAATTTTATATGTTTCGACTTTCCGAGTATTTGAAGAGATAAGATGATTTGCCTGTATATTTATACTAGTTTATTTATTTATAAAGAAGTATGGTAATTGGCTAAATATTTGTAGAAATACAATGAACTGTTTTAGCTTTGCAAACTCGAAATGAAAACACGGTAACCGACATAATTCGACGAAATGTCTGACAGACAGACATGAGGACAGCGGACAAATAACAGAGGACAAATTAAAATAGGCATCCAATTTCCTGCTGGAACCGCTTGATCCCTAAAAATGGTTAAAAGTTAACCACCGAATACACAAAAAAGATCTTTTCGTTCATTTTGGCCAATTATGTGACCATTTTTTTTATAAGTGCTAGGGGCATATGGGTAATCTTATGGAAATTAATTTAAGTCGCATTGTTCAGGGCACATAACGTAGGGGCTCAGCAGGGCCGATACCCGCTAGGCCCTTACCAATAAATTACTATAACTATGAGAGCAGTGGTGGCCGAGTGGTAATGGCCCCGACTTACGGAGTTGTAGGTCGCGGGTTCAAACCCAGCCAGGCGCATTACTTTGTGTAATTTATTTCATCACCACTGCTCTCAAAACGGTGAAGGTTCTAGGACATGCCAGTTTCCTCACGTTGTTTTAACGTGAGGAAACCGGCATGTCCTAGAACCAAAAATTCGAAGACATGTGACATCCACCAACCCGCACTGGGCCCGCGTGGTGGATTACGGCCCATTCCCTCTCTTAGAGAGGAGCCCTGAGTCCCAACAGTGGGAACATTATAAGGCCGACTATGCTATGCTATGCTATGACTATGACTATTTTTTCTATCGACCTCCAAATTCGACCTGTATCCTGATTCTGAAGCATCGTCAAAGAATTAGCAATAAATTGGTCTATTTATCGATGATTCGCCAAATTCAATAGATATGTCCTCTTCAGGGGCACTCACAGTTAGTTCAAGGTAAATAAGATCCAATTTTCTAATAAAATTTTAGACAAGCGTGCATTTTGTGACATTCCAATTCCCATGTTGATCTTAGAAACAGATAAATGTGTCTAGACCTCATTTCCGCAACCGTTCTTAAGTTTTCTGGAATTTCTTTGAAGATTCTCTTTTAATCGTATATTTTTTAAGAATGCATGACTTATCTATTATTTCATGTGCAGCGGAGTTTTCGTTACACCTGGATAAACGCTGAGAATATTTTTGTTAGAAACAATGTATAAAGTAGTATTTGCGCCAACAAATACTTCTAAAAACGCGCAGAGCGCACGTGCAACGAAACGTCACGAACTACTCTTGCTGCGCGCTCCGCCATCGGCGCCCCACCAGACAAAAGTGAAAGGCAAAGAGCTCATAAAAGGCCTGCCCCTCTAGCCAAGTTACAACCGTTTCGACGTCATCTCTACGCTCAGTTACGTAGTCAGAACAAAGGAATAGGAGACGTGGCCAACTCGAGGCGATCAACGAAAAGAGAATCGAAACGAAACGGTTGTAACTTGGCTAGGGCTGCAAACCGTGTAAGCGGTCATTCGTTCGTCGACATGCGAGTTGGTCGGACGTTTTTGTAGTGTAAAGCTAATATTTAGCTTTCTACCGGTGAAATATTTTTTGCAACCACTCGATTTCCTCGTGGGTCCTGAGAAATGAAACATAAAAACTTAAAAAAAATAATAATAACCGACTTAACTAAAAAAAAACACAAAGCTTTCGCAAGCATTTGGTGTTTCTCGGTATTGTTTGTTTCTTATTTAACACCGACTTCCGAAATTAAAGTTATTTTGATCCTTTTAGTGTTTTTTTTAGTGAAGTCGGTTATTTATTTTTTTGTAAAAAGTTTTTATTTCACACTTTTTAGTTGCGATACACTTATAAACAGAGCGCCTATTTCTCATGTCAATTCCAACTAATCCAAACACTACAACTTTCACACTACGAGTACTAGACAACTGATAAACATACTTATATTTTTCTAATACTTATTATAGATAAAATGATCGTGCTCATCACACCAACATTTGTCCTGGGTGGGAACCGAGCCCACAACCTTCGGCGTAGCAGTCAGAGCTACTGACCACTGGACCAACAGGCCTGTCAAAAAATTACGGAGTTCCTGTGCCTACCTTCCGGCTCCACCATCAGATCAGTTCGATAATACCTTATTGCCAAAGTGCATCTCATGACAATTCTAATAAGTCCAAATACGGCTAGGTTACATTGATTAATTACGGAGTTCCAGTTCCTACCTTCCGGCTCCATCATCATCATCATATCACTTCGATGATTCCATTTTAACGTAACTATTCAGAACCATTTATTTATTTGTATTGTTATAGTCGCTTAACTATCTTCATTGTGATATCAATGTATGTAGGTATAAAGTTCCGTTGACCATTTCTGTTATTCTTCAACAGTTTCACTTCATCAAATGTTACTTTTTGACTGTAAGTGCTTAAGTTCTCGATGAAAATACCAAAATCACTATATGGTTGCCCATAATATTTGAGGAGTTCCCTCGATAATAACATACTCTTTGTTGGGGGTGTCACTGGCGGCCGGACTGGCGTCCGAGCTGGTCGCGCCACCAAATTGGTTGTGCAACCACATGGACACCAGGGGCACCGGGGGTGTGTGATCAGGGGCCTAAGTCTGCTAATTTAATAAATTCGTCATTCCAACACAATTCCATTGTCATTTTGCTAAAAGTTCGTAATCTGTTAATTCATAATGGCCGATCATTGATCGATCGGTGGTCTCGTAATAGAATTGTGGTACGAGCTGTCTTGTAACGAATTCAAACCAATGACTGCACAGTGTCGTTCTAATGGTAGGTCACTGATCAAAGGAACTGTCAAAATTTTAGCAGATTACCGCATACGTCAGACATTAATTTGTCATTATGTACGAGATTACCATTCTATACCATTTCTTTCAATGGAGTGTCAGTAGTTGATCATTGGAAAGTCATAATGACGCCATTATATTAGTAGCTTACCAGACTTGTCAAAATCAACAATTATGAAATCAATGAAAGACCATTCTGACACTATTGTAACAACAGACTTGAGGCCCAGGTGAGTAACTCTTTATAGAGCTGTATACATTTTGTTGGTAGCGAATGATCGTGCCGCCATGGTGTCCCAGTGAAATATAGCCCTAAAGGCACTTAACTTTGTTAATAAAATTCTTTTAGGAATGTAAACTCAAACGGCTGTGTTTTCAAAGATATTAATAACAAAAAGTACTTTGTTACAGTATTGAAAAGCATTCAAAGGTTACAAAGAGCGCTTTGATCTTCCATTCGAATATATTGGAGTCAGTCAGATGAATCAGCTTCGTTTTAATTGATTTATTGTTAAGAGCACTGTCGGGTTTCAACCGTGAAATAAATAAAAAGGCAGACAGACCCTTCATAATTGACTGAGAGGGATCACGCTACACCAAGAACAGGAGTCTCGTGCCGGGCCTTGGTACAGGCCATGGTCGAGCGAGCGAGAAAGAGTGGCAGGAGGTCGCCTCCTTCTGCGAAGCAGTAATGCTAGCAAAGGAGGCGGCCGCACGCGCGAGAGAACGGCCCTTACGCCCCAGCTGCCGGGATCCCGATCCCGATTTCCAGCCACTGTAGGCGCTGGCTTGCGGACGGCGAGCAATGGGTAACCGTCCGGTAACCGTCCGGACCGAGCCCAAGTTGTCGACGGTGCGTAGTGTTCCACTCACGCCTCAAGGAGATGTCAGCAAAACCGTAGGTTCGCAGCAGGGTCGAAGCCTACTAGGGCCATGGGTGATGCGAAACAGAACCCTGGGGCCCTGGAACGAAGGCAAAGAAGGAACAGGAGTGGGTTTTTAGTCAGTAAAAATCTGACTCTATGTCATTAGATTTTCATTATCTGACTCTATGTCATTAGGTGTCATTAGATTTTCGCACTGAAAAAAAAAACCCAGAGCGGGAGAAATTATTTGATGACTGGCTGCTGTCAGCGGCTTCGCCCGCGTAAAAGTAGAAAATTATCCTAAGGCCTAGTCCGAGGACGCGTAGCTTCATAGACGCGTATTCGTCATTATAAGCTTGGTGTACACAGCTTACATTCAAAACTATTAAACCCGGGCAAGTACGAGTCGGACTCGCACACTGAAGGTTCCTTATAAACTTACTGAAAACAGTTCTATTTCCGAAACGTTACGAAGGTTTTTCCGATCCCAAAAAAGTTACTTACGACCTTGCTTCATGCCAAATTTCAGGATTTTAGGTCAATGGGAAGTACCCTATGAATTTTGATTCCTTTGTGAGTGTCGAAATACACGTTTTTTGCGACATAAACGGCCGTATCTTTTTTTTATTAACTTATAATTTTGATTTTTTCACAGCTTCAAGGGACCGCAGACCGCATAGTATATGGTTTTAATTTCAACTCAATACCTTCACTCGTTCCCGAGATAAAGGATCTTGACAGGCAGACAGACAGACGGACGGAAAACAAAGTCATCCTATAAGGGTTTCGTTTTTACCTTTTGAGGTACGGAACCCTAAAAATGTCGACAAAACGGCAACCTCGTGCCGTCGTCATGTCGTTCTATTGCCCTATAATGACAAATACGCGTCTAAAAAGCAACGCGTCCGTGGACAGTAGGCCTAAGGGAACATACTCTGGCTGGTCCCGTCTATCTGCTAACATCTCTTTGAGGCGCGCTCACAGCGCCTGGGGCGTGATCATGTCTTCTCCTTCGTGGTTTCAACCACCTTCTTTGCTCGCATTACTGCTTCGCCGTAGGAGGTGGTTGCTTCCCATTCCCAATTGCCGGACGCGAGAGGTTGCTGCCGCTAATCGCCCAAACCAAGTGGAGTAAACTTCCACTGTATACTCACTCCATTGTGTCATCTAGGTGATTCGCACAATGGTGACAGCCGAATGTTTCTTTCCGCTGAATCCGAAACAGGTTCCTTCCGAAACACCTATATCTGATGAAGACCTGCGTCAGAGGACGCTGTAGTGCCCTTTTTAGCCGTTCCTTAAAGAGGAGATTTGCTGCCGCGATTTTGGAATGCTCAATTTACCGTGGCCCAGGATTGCAAAGGGCAAGTAAAGGAATACAAGTGGGTTTTAGTCAATAAAAGCCTGACACTACCAGTCGCTCTACCCAGAGCGGGGGGCTACATGATTCTATTGTTGGTGAGCGAAAAAAAAAAAATTTATTGCAGGTAATTTTCGTTTTGGCCTTTAACCGTTACAAGTGAAAGTAAAATAAATGAATTCGATGCTTTCGGCATGAATTACAAGCACAAAACATTAGTTGGGTTTGCGCATTTTTACTAACTGAACGCAGACGAAGTCGCGGGCTAGAACTTAATAAAAAAAACGAAAAGAACAAATACAGAGAAGAGCACAAAGTGTTTTTTTTTATATAAACCAGTGCTTGACTGCGATCCCACCTGATGGTAAGCAGTAAGTTCCTGCTTATACGAAATTTTTCCAGCAGACTTGCGACAGGAGAGTTGGGTAAGAAATATAGACACAGTGTGTACAAATAATTAAATTCATAAAAGTTAAAACAGAGTAAAATTAAAATCATAACTATAATACATACAAATATATCAATAACAGTAAATAAATGTACACATAAATAGATACAATACATAAATAAAATTATATCTTTAAATAATATATAACTTTACGAGATAAAAGAGAGGTAATTTAGGTTTTAATTTGAGAAAGTAACCCAAGGACAAACTGATTGAAATTCTTAACTTGATTTTAATACGCTAGAGAAATCTTGGCGCAACTCCAAAACTATAGGTTTCTTTCTAAGAGCATTATCTGTTACCGTACCTTGACCAAGCAGGGCTGAAGCCTACTGGGCCATGGGTTCACTTCTGAAAGGAAAACCCGAGGACCTGGAACGCAAGGCAAAGAAGGAGTTCTAGTCAAAGAACAGTCTAACACGCCCTCGTTCACTCCCCTAGAGTGGAAGTAATCATTAGATGATTTAGATGTCTTTCGAAAACATACTTAGTAACTGGAATGACAAATAAATAACCCAATTTTAATGTAATAGTGATTATGGACAGTGAAAACTGAATCAAAATTGATCGAAAAATAAACGAGATATAGGTACTGTGACAACTATGGAGGTCACAGTTATTATTAACTTGCACAACTGGCATGTTACACTTTTAAAGTTTATGTTATAAAAAGTTTAGGTGATTCATGTTCAATCAATAAGGTAGGAAGACGTCAACAAATGTCGGGACGTATTTTATATGGAACAATGTATATGAAAGTGCTAAATACTACTTAATAATTTCTGATGACATATGGTTCCGAAACGTGGACACTCACAATGGGCCTCATCAGAAGGCTCAAAGTTACCCAAAGGGCAATGGAAAGGGCTATGCTCGGAGTTTCCTTGCGTGATCGAATCAGAAATGAAGATATCCGCAGGAGAACCAAGGTTGCCGACATAGCACGAAGAATCGCCAAACTAAAGTGGCAATGGGCAGGGCACATTGCTCACAGAACGGATGGCCGTTGGGGCCGAAAGGTTCTGGAGTGGCGACCGCGTATCGGAAGACGCAGTGTTGGAAGGCCCCCTACAAGGTGGACCCAATGACCTGATGAAGGTTGCGGGAATCCGATGGATGCGAGACGCACAGGATCGTTCGTTGTGCGATATTTGGGGGAGGCCTATGTCCAGCAGTGGACGTCTGTCGGCTGAAATGATGATGATGATAAATATTCTAAAGATAACAAGTAGCCTTTCATTGCGTCTCCGCCCCCACACTACCTACTTTTGTAGCTGTTGCTGTATTTTATACTAACTGTTCCGGTACACCTCTCGCGCCTGGCCGTGGTACAGGCTACATGGGCCGGAGCGAGGAGGATGAAGAGAAAGCAGTAATGCTAGTGGGCTTGCGGACGAAGTTAGTGCGTCGTCAAAAACAAAAAAAAAACTCATCCGGCAAACTTTGTTCTGCCATATAAATCATTATCATCATCATCATTTCAGCGACGTCCACTGTTGGACACAGACCTTCCCCAAGCGTCGCCACAACAACCGGTTCAGCCCCCCTAGCCAAGTTACGATCGTTTTATTTGTGTCGAACGCCTCGAGTAGGCCACGCCTCCGATTCCTTTGTTCTGACCACGTGACAGAGCGATGAGATGACGTCAGAACAAAGTAGTCGGAGGCATTCGACGCAAACGAAACGAGCGTACCTAACTTAGCTAGGTAGGCTGTGCGTCTCGCATCCATCGGATATAAATAGTTAAAGAAAAAAATGGGGGTAGTGGTTGGAGGGAAAAAATAGCCTACTAGGTCGTAGGATGGTGGCTCGCCGTTCGATCGTCCGGTAACCGTCCGGACCGAGCTCAAGTTGTCGACGGCGCGTAGTATTCCACGCGCGCCTCAAGGAAATGTCAGCGAAACCGTAGGGGCCTAGCTGGGTCGAAGCCTACTGGGGCCACGGGTAGTGTGAAAGCGAAGCCCGGGGCCCCGGGATGAAGGCAAAGAGGGAACAGGAGTGGGTTTTTAGTCAGTAAAAGTCTAACACTATCTCTCGCTCCACCCAAGGGCGGGATTTGTCATTAGATGATTTTCCCACCTTAAAAAAAAACATGTAATAAATGCTACTGTAATTTAAATGACTACATAAATGACACTGACGTCTTTTCTGTAATATCTTCGAAAATATTCATTTAAATTACATGTTGTAAAGGACCATATTGATCTATATTAAATGCACAATAATCTATATATATATAAAATGCTTTATCCTACCACTTATTCAAGTAAGTTATTATTGTTATTTGTTTTATTTTTAAGATGTGCGCCATATTTGACGTAACTAAACTGTCCTGAATGACTGACGGATCAACGCACAGCCTAAACCGCTGATCGTAAAGACCTGTAACTTGGAGGGTATACTCTTTGTATGACGAAGGCATCGGATAAGAAATGATTTTTCGAAATTCTACCCCTAAGGGGGTGAAAAGGGGAGGCAAAGTTTGTATGGGACAACGTGATTCCTTGGTCCAATCTACTTCAAAATTTGCATGAACATTCTGTAACAGAATTAATGGAAAACGAGTTACGTATTTTATTGAAATTCATCCCCTAACGGGGTTAAAAAGAGGTAGAAAGTTATTTTGGGGGTGATTTGCTTCGAAGTTGATATCAATACTCCTTAGTATTTTTGATTTAAATTACATTTTAGTTTGACACATCTTTGAAAACTCAATCGATTTTATTAAAAAAAGGTTGAACTCACATAAAAGCTTGGTACAGCACACGACTGTATCGATGCCTGCATATCGATGGAGCCTCCAAGATTTTTCCGAAAAGCAGAAATTTTTCTTTTTTGTGACATAACAACAAATTTACTGTTTTCAGATTTATCAGGTCCATTACAACAAGTTGCAAAACGAATAATTTCCTGTGTGTGATTCCTGATAAAAATGTAATCTATCTCCCTGACCTATGCTCTATGACCTTGCTTCATGCAAAATTTCCGGATTCTGAGTCAACGGGAAGTACTCAATAATAATAATAATAATAATAATAATATTCACACAACTATCACACAACGCCCGCCGTCTAGTCTCAAGCTAAGCAGAGCTTGTGTTATGAGTACTAGACAACTGATAAACATACTTAAATATTTCTAAATACATACATATTATAGATAAATTACACCCAGACACAGAACAAATGATTGTGCTCATCACACAAACATTTGTCCTAGGTGGGAATCGAACCCACGACCTCCGGCATAGCAGTCAGGGCCACTAACCACTAGACCAACAGGCCAGTCAATGATTTTTGATTCCCGGAGAGTGTCGAAATATACGTGTTTTACCGACATCAAAAAGGCGGAGGTTCTCAATACGGTTGTATTTTTTTATCAACAATTTTTTTAAGTTTGCTACCTCAGAACTCTTTTGTTTATTGACCGATTTCCAAAAAAAAATTTCCCTTAAAAGGATATGCTTCCAGATTGGTCCCATTTTTTTCAAAATCCAGTTCTGATGATGGGATCCATGAAGAATTGAGGGAACTCCTCAAATATTCTAGGCAACGATATAGTAATTTTGGTGTTTTCATCGAGGACTTAAGCACTTACAGTCAAAAAGTAACATTTTATGAAGTGGAACTGATAAAGAAGCCCAGAAATGGCTAAAGGAAATTCACCCTCACATGAGTAGATATCACAATGAAGATAGTTAAGTAACTATGACAATACAAATAAATGAATGGTTTTGAATAGTTATGTTGAAAATGGTATCATCGAAGTGATCTGATGATGACGATGGAGCCGGAAGGTCTCTGAAACTGGAACTCCGTAATTAATCAATATAACGTAGCCGTGTTTGGGCTTATTAGAATTGTCATGAGATGCACTTTGGCTATAAGGTACTATCGAACTGACCTGATGATGGAATCGGGAGGTGGATGAGAACTTCATAATAAAATAATGTATCCTAGCAGTGTTTGGGTTAATTTGAATTGTCATGAGAAATAGTTACTCTGGCTATAAGTGTATTAAAGTTTTTTTTTGCGACATTAACGGCCGTATCTTTTTTTTCGCTTAGAATTTTGGTTTTTTCACAGCTTCAAGGGATCGCAGATTTGAGTATATAGTTTTAAATTCAACTCGATACCTCCACGCGTTCCCGAGATGTATGGGTCTTGACAGACCGACGGACCACAAATAAATGATTATGATTATGAACATATTCAAAAAAGCTTTATTTTATCAAAGACACACAACTTTTAAATTGCGACAAATATCAGAAACGAATAAAATAACAAACACCCCACGCTTTACTTGAGTTATGTTATTGGGAACATCCTTGGCATACAATATCTGGTCATCCTCATGCCTCAGAGCTTCGAAGCAAGAAGGACATGCCATTTAAAACTTTTATTTTTCATAGGCTCGCGTTTAACCACTATCTGACCCGATGGTAAAGGGCCTATTACACTACACGATATTTAGCACACGATATTCAGACAGATAAGACTGTCTGAATATCGTGTAGTGTAATAAGCTCTTAAGCGATAATTTGATTATGTTTGAAATCATCCAATGACTTTTTTGTTCCGATTAAGACCGGTCTAACCCTTATTACACTATGCGACATCGACTAAGACTGTCTGAATATCGAGTAGTGTAATAGGCTCTTAAGCGATAGTTTGATCAAACATTTTTTTTTATGTTTGAAATCATCCAATGACTTCTTCCACTTTAGGATGGGGCGTGAGGGAGTGTCAGACTTTAACTACCTTAAACCACACCTTTATCTGTCAGTAGCCCTTTGCGTTTAAGGATCGACATTCTTTTTCAGAAATTCCCCGTGGTGTTAGCAGAGCCGAGGCCTGCTGGGCCTCTAAGGTTTCGCTGATATCTCTTTGAGGCGTGCGTGGAACATTTTGCACTGTCAATGACTCAAGCTCGGTCCGGACGGTTATTGGACCGCCGGGCGACAAACTTTCCATTATTTATCGTTTGCAATCGCGAGTCTACGGTGGCTGGTAGTCGTTTTGCTACTCTCGTTAATTACTATTGCATTTCGGGTGATAAACCTCTCAATTAGACAAGATTATATGGGATGCTGTCATCCCTATGGATATTCAAATCAAACGTGTTAGCAATTGAAATAGCGCTAGGTATTAGCGTAGGCTAGGTAGGATAGGTCCCGATACTGTATAGTATCGGGAACTATAAATCCAAAAGGCTGTCATGCTTTCAATATTCGGGGTCAAGTGACAAATCGTGCAAATTATATCTGGTAAGGTGTGTGTATGGGCCAGTGTGCACAATTATGTCTGAATTTTTGAACATTAAATTCTATATCACCGTAGTGTTTCACGCGCGCCTCAAGGAGACGTCAACAAAACCGTAGGGGCCCAACAGGGACGAAGCCTATTAATAATAATAATAAAATTTATTTCAGAATTACTTCCATATATTGTTAGTAACAAAGTTCTTAGCCTAGTGTTAGTAAAGCATAATAAATTAATAATATTATTGGAAATATATTAGGCGCTTGCTCTCGCATGAAGACCTATCAAATGTGCCATCAGTATCGAGTCCCATCGACTGGCACACGCGGTCAGGATGGCGCTGGGGCCGCCGCGCACCCGCGCCAGTAAAGACGCACTTCGCTTTCGTATGACAGCGTGAAAGCCGTCTACGCGCGCCTCCGCGAACATGCCACTCGCGCTACAGTACCGCGGCAGCCCCATCAGCACCCTGAACGCGTTATTATATTGCACACGTAGGGCGTCGTATGTTCTCCGCGTGTATTTGGCCCACAAACTGCACGTGTAAAAGGTCTGACAGAAAGCTCTAAATAGAGTGATTTTCACTTGTTCAGTACACCGTGCGAATCTGCGAGCCAACATATTACAGCGAACAGACAACGCCCTACGTTCCCTCTCCACATCCATGTCATCCTTCCATCCATCCATCCATGTCTATTGGGGCCATGGGTTCGCTTCTGAAAGGTAAACCCTGAGAAAAAGGCAAGGCAAAGAAGGAACATAGGAGTGGGTTTTAGTCAGTAAAAATCTAACACGCCCTCTCCGCCCTAGAGCGAGAGAAGTCATTGAATGATTTCACATATAAAAGAAGTTCGAAATCCAATGATTCCCACTATTTTCGGCCCTTCTTCTTCATACCATAATTGTCATTGCCATACATTTTCAACCGACTTCAAAAAAGGAGGAGGTTCTCAATTTGGTTGCGTTTTTTTTTATTTTTTGTTAGCTCAGAACTCCGTCGTTTATGGATCGATTTGCAATTTTATTGTTTTTTCTAAAAGGATATGCTTCCAGATTTTTCTCAAAACCCAGTTCTGATGATGGGTTCCAAGAGGAATTGAGGGAACTCCTCAAATATTATAGGCAACCATATTGTGATTTTGGTATTTTCATCAAGAGCTCAAACAGAACGCATACAGTCAAAAAGTACCATTTGATGAAGTGGAACGATGAAGAAGACCAGAAGTGGCCATGAAGATAGTTAACAGCTATGACAATACAAAAGACTAAATGGTTCTGAATAGTTATGTTGAAAATGGTATTTTCAAACTGATCTGATGATGATAAAGTCGGAAGGTAGGCACCAGAACTCCGTAATTAATTAATGTATCATAACCGTGTTTAGGCTCATTAGAAATGTCATGAGATACACTTTGGCTATCTATAAGGTACCATCAAATTGATCTGGCGATGAAGTCGGAAGATGGAAGGTAGGCACGGGAACTTCATAATAAAACAATGTATTCTAGCAATGTTTGGGCTAATTGAAATTGTCAATTGTTGTAGGCTATAGATTTAAATTATAATACCTCGAATTATAAACAGATAACTCAAATAAAGTAACATTATTTTGATACTGTGAGTGCCTTATGTCCCAGTAATAAGGGTGATTTTCGTAGTACCAGTGTTACGAGTAATGCGTGCAAGAATCTGGTATCTGACATTCAAAACTAAGTGTCGCCGCACATGAGCCTTATGCCACAAAACGCCTCCACGACAAGCTAGAAGCGGCCACAAAGGAAGCTAAAGCGCGCGACAGCCACTTGTGGTAGGTGGCTGCTACTTTTTTTAACCCATACGCGCAGTATCATAGTGGACTCTAACGAAGAAGGTTTAAATGCGCGAATGGCGTGGATGGTGTTTTGTGGCCAGTGTGGACCACAAGAAGATTTGTAGCGTGTGGCGGCTACCGGTGTCAACCTTGTGCGGCGAATCCATATAAAATGCATCAAACTTACTGGAAATATCGGCATGGCAGCGTTTTGTGATTGTGGCTGGTGGCCCGTGTGTGGCGACCCTTAGGCACGTTCGTGAACTTTGCATTCGATCTGGTATTATCTATTAGATCAATGGTGGTCACATAGTCTTGTTCAAAACGAACATATTTGCAAATTACATAACAAAGCGCTTAGTCCCTTTTTATTATTTTTTTAGCTGTGAAATCATCCAATTACTTTTTTCGCTCAGGGCGGAAAATCATCCATTGACATCTCCTGCTCTTGGACGGAGCGAGAGGGCGTTTCAGACTTTTACTGACTAAAAACCCACTCCTGTTCCTTCTTTGCCTTCGTCCCAGGGCCGAGTTTTCCTTTCAGAAACAAACCCTTGGCCCCAGTAAGCTTAGACCCTGTTGGGCCCCTACGGTTTGCTGACATCTCAGACTTTTACTGACTAAAACCCACTCCTATGTTCCTTCCTTGGCTTACCTTCCGCGACTCGGGTATCCCTTGACCCGACCACGAGTCGAGTCGTCGCATAGACGAGATATTAAGGCCACTAACAAGTACACGCAGACGCTAAATGCATACTATCAGTTGGCATATTCCCCTCATTTCTATGCTCGAGGCACAAACCATAAATATTGTTCTCCCATTGATCTGCCACCTGCCAGGGCCATATGTTCTTTATGAATGAATATTGTTATGCTTCGTCACATAATTTCTGGTATCCAAGGCTGGTGTAAAAATATATTTATGTTCTATTTTACTGCATAGGCATTGTTTACCTGATACTTAATTTTTTTTATTTCATTATGTAACAAGCTATTGTCTATCTTTTTATTTATATAAACTAATGCTTAACTTTTTTTTTAGGTAGGAAATCATACAATTTACACTACCCATGGCTCCAGAAGGCTTCGACCCTGCTGGGCCCCTACGATTTGCTGACATCACCCTGAGGCGTGCGTGGAACAATACGCGCCGTCGACGACTTGGGCTCGGTCCGGACGGTTACCGGACGGTCGGACGACGAGCCACCCATTGCTCGCCGTCCGCAAACCTGCGCCTACGGTGGCCGGAAATCGGGATCGGAATCCCGGCGGCGACTAGGGCGTGAGGACCGTTGCCTCATGCGATCGTCCGCCTCCTTTGCTAACATTACTGCTTCGCAGAAGGAGGCGACTGCCTGCCACTCCTCCTCGCTCCGGACCATGGCCTGTACCAAGGCCCGGCGCGAGAGATCGCCGCCGCCGATTGCCCCCACGAGGACACGGCGTTGCTCTGCCCAAGCGGGGCACACCTCCACTGTGTGCTCCACCGTGTCCTCCGGGCGGTCCACACAGTGACGACACCCGGGCGTCGCTTCCGCACGAATCCGGTGCAGGAACTTCCCGAACTTACCGTGTTCGGTGAGAACCTGCGTCATATCTCCGATACGTGGTCGCTTACAATGGACCTCATAAGAAGACTTAAAGTTACCCAAAGAGCAATGGAAAGGGCTATGCTCTGAGTTTCCTTGCATAATCACATCAGAAATGAAGATTTTCGCAAGAGTAACCTTGGTTTGGCGCTGGCCAATCTGTGTGCTTTCGCGGTTTACTGGACGACATGACTCACATGGTAGCATAGAGGTTGGCCTACCTCACGGACTCCTTCAGAGAATGTGAGGGGGCGTGGGCTTTAAGGGAGAGCGCAACAGTCGCATAGATCCTTAAGGTCAGTCTGGTGGTTATCCTTCTCGTGGTTGCCGCCCCGTTATTGGTCTAGTTCCTTAAGAAATAGACGTAACAGAAACCATCGGGCGCTTTAATGCAGGGATGGAGAGGTCATGTCTCTGCGTGTCCATCATCAACAGGGCAGATGGTGGATAGCTAATGACCTCCCGCGTGTTTGTGCCGTGCGCGGTGACCCGTACGGGGGGATGAAGGAGTCCTGGTGGTTGAGCCTGAGAGGGGTCGGGTTGTATTTACCCCTTGAAGGCAACACGCCACTTTGGTCTGGATTTCTCCTCAAACGGGCGGCCATGGTCTAGCCAATCATGGTCAATCGGCTGCGACGTCCGGTCAGACGGCCGTCAGGTGAGTACTCGGGAGTGATGGGGTTCGCAGCGGAAGGCAGGTACGCACTGACACCTATTGTGAGGGGCAGATGTGGACTGCTGGAAGCTTGCGGACAACGCACTCACGGGTACTATATCAGCTCGGTAACCTTGGTGCTTTAAAGCATCCCCGATGTTGAGGGCTCGATGGTGGGTGAGGAGCCGGGCTGATGAAAATACAAAGCAAAAAGTATGGATAAATTAACACAAAAACAAAAACAAGGTGACAAGACCGGAAAGGGCGTGTCACAAATGACCGTGGACCTGACTACAGGGACTAGGCTTAAGGCGATAGCAGGTAGGGGGGCCGCTGCCTCCAAGCAGGATGTACCCGTATCGGGCTTCGACTCCTGGACCACTGTGACCCGTAAGGGCTGCAAGGGACGGGGGAAAACCGGTATGGGGGTTCCGCAAGGAGGGAGTGGCGCCCAAGGGCACTCTGGGGCAGGGGCACCGCTGCCGGGTCGAGGGGGCACCAGCATACCGACACCTCCGCCACGGACGGAACCTGTACAGGGAACGACCGGTGGAGGGACGGGAGCGGGGGACTCCGCGACGCAGGCACCGGGGCCGCACCATCGGCGCTTGAGCGGCAGCGCTAAGCGCAGGTTGAAAAACCTGCAGCGACAGGCTGCAACGACAGGGGGTAATACGGCACCTGTCAAAAGGACACGTGAGGTGAGTGATGAGGCCAAGGAACCGGGTAATGACACTAAAAAGGTCAAAACCCAGGGATCCTATAAGGACGCTCTTATGGGGACGAAGATGGCGATCGTGCACGCGTCCCACCCGGACCAAGCGCTGGAGGCGGGAACCCTGGGTCCGATTCAGGAGTTTCTGTGGAAGCTGCTGATGGAGACCCCGGATCCACTGCCCCGCGTGAATGTCGGGAACATGGTCGGAGGGGCGCTGCACGTCAGCTGCGAGGGACCCGACGCGGTTAAGTGGCTCCGCGCCGTCGATGGCCGGGAGGTCAGTGGCACCAAGCTGCGGGTGCTGGAGGCAAAGGACCTTCCGAAGCCGATCAAGATGGCGTGGAAGTCGAAGACTTTCAAGGGCGCCGACCTCGCCAATACTTTGAGGCTGCTCCAGCGCTTCAACCCGGCACTGCACACAGATGGGTGGAAAGTGCTGAAGGTTGACGTGGAGCCAACCACGACACGCCGGATTGTCCTTATGGACAAGGTATCCGCGGACGCCATCAGGGAGGCTGGCTACACACTCCACTCAGGACTGGGGCCTAGCCAGTTCAAACTGCTGGAGGACGCGGATAGAAGGAGGGAGGACCAGGCCAAGGAACAGGCCAAGGAACCCCCAGCGACCTCGGCTGCACCGGACGCCCCTAGTGGGGAGGTGAAGGAGGCCTGCGTCGAGGAAGTGGTCCCAAGCTCGGAGGAAGAAGCCTTCCTCGCTGAAGAGCGGGCCAGCGACGGCGCAGAACAGTACGAGGACTACCATCCAGCGATGGAACTGGACCGCGCGTCGTCACCATCGACGTGCGCGGGGGACCTAGCGGGACTGGCAGTCCTCAAACTGGACCCCAACTGCCCGGGCTCAGACGAGGACGGGGAGTGAGATACATGTTAAAATATGACATAGCTCTAATACAAGAACCTTACATTTACAAAGGGGAGATTAGAGGCCTGGGCAGGACTGGGGGTATTGTACACTACCAACGTCATGACCTAAATGCAAGGGCTTGCATCTATGTCAAAAATGGCCTAGATGCGATTCCCCTGCACAATTTCTGTTACAGGGACCTGACAACCATCAGGGTCCCTCTAAGAGAGGAGGAGGGAGGCGGAGCGCTGATACTAGCCTCCGCATACATGCCGTATGAAGCCGAGGACCCCATCTCAACGAACCTGAGGGAACTCGTGGAACACTGCAGCCGGGAGGGCCTAGACCTGATCATAGGCTGCGACGCCAACGCACACCACGTCACTTGGGGGAGCACCGGCAATAACAGGAGAGGTGAAAGACTGCTGGACTTCCTGGTAAGCTCACCTTTACAAATTATAAATAATGGCAACAGGCCCACGTTCGTCAATGCTAGACGAGCGGAGGTGATTGACCTAACAGTAGCTACTAATAGGGCTAGTAACCGCATAAGCGAATGGCACGTACCAAACGAGATCTCACTCTCAGACCATAGGTATATTTGCTTCAAGTACAGTACCCGATGGAAAAGGGAACTGGTAACAAGGAGGAACCCAAGACACACCAATTGGAACTCGTACACGAAAGACTTGAAAGTGGAACTTGGGGACCCCAAGGGAAAGCTGAATTCAGCAATTGACGTAGAATTTGAGGCGGGGCGAATATCCGAAGCCGTTCTGAGCACTTGGACAAATAATTGCCCCGAAAAGGTAGTACAAACAAGAAAGGAACCATGGTGGAACTCTGACCTAGCTAGGCTACAGAGGGAAACTAGGGCCGCCTTCAATCGTGCTAAGGCTCTCAAAAATTTTGAGATGTATGCTATAAAGCTAACGGAATACAATAAGGCTGTACGCAGGGCCAAAAGGAAGGCATGGAGGGACCACTGCGACAGCATTGGCAGCATTCCAGATAGCATGAGGCTGTCGAAGGCTATGGCCACTGCAAAGGTGAATCCACTGACATCCATCAAGGATGGGGATGGCAAACCGACAGAGTCTGGAGGTGATACCCTTGAGATAATGTTCAGAACGCACTTTCCCGGCTCATTCGCAGCTACCGACACGGCGGACTCGTTAAGCTTAGACGACATTAAGTCAAAAACAACGAAAGCCGACTGGGACGCCGCGAAAAAGGTAGTAGGGCAGAATGGCATAAAGTGGGCCCTGGAAAGCTTCAAGCCATACAAGGCCCCGGGACCAGACGGAGTGTACCCAGCCCTATTACAAAGAGCGGGGAACATACTAGAACCGCATCTGGGTAGACTATACAGAGCATGCATCGCCTTTAGCTACATACCAAAGGCGTGGAGACAGGCGAAAGTAATCTTTCTTCCCAAGCCAGGAAGAGCGGACTATGAGAACGCTAAGTCATACAGACCTATAAGCCTGACATCATTCTTCCTAAAAACTCTGGAAAAGCTTGTAGATAAGCATGTCAGGGAGGGAGCGCTGAAAAAACAACCGCTTCACAGGATGCAAAACGCATATCAGCCTGGTAAGTCAACAGAAACTGCGCTACACCAGGTCGTAAGCCGTGCCGAAAAGGCGCTAGAATGCAAAGAGATATGCCTAGCAGCCTTTCTCGACGTAGAAGGCGCGTTCGATCGCACTACTTTTAGAACGATACGAACAGCTGCAGAGAAACATGGCATAGACCCTACCATTTGTGACTAGATGGACAATATGCTGAAGGGCAGAGTTATAGAATCAACACTGCTAGGTGAGAACAAAAGGGCGCATGTCACAAGAGGATGCCCGCAAGGAGGCGTACTCTCGCCAACGCTCTGGTGTTTGGTGATAGTCTAGCTGCTAATAGAATTGAACAAAGGACCAACGTACACGGTTGGATATGCAGATGATCTCGTGATACTTGTAAATGGAAAATTTCCCAACACTGTGTCGGGGATCATACAGGAGAGATTAAACATGGTTGAAAGGTGGTGTAAACTCAACCACCTATCCATCAACCCAAGCAAAACGGTGATCATCCCGTTTACCAGAAGGAGGGACCTAACAACAATGGGTGCCATAAAGCTCTACGACACCGTACTAGAGTTGTCCACAGAAGTAAAATATCTAGGAGTAATTCTAGACAGCAAACTCACGTGGAAAAGCCATGCCGAAGCGACAGCAAACAAGGCTCTAAGAGTATTTGGCATGTGTCGCTCTGCTTATGGGAAGACATGGGGCCTTAGACCCCAGGTTATCAAATGGATATACACCATGATGGTGAAACCGCTGATCACATACGGGAGCATCGTATGGTGGACCAGAACCAAGCTGGCAACTTGCAGACAGGCCCTAAGCAAAGTACAGCGGACTGCCTGCATGGCCATTACAGGAGCATTTAGAACCACGCCAACTGCGGCGATGGAAACGATGCTCAATCTCACCCCTTTACACATTGAAGTGGAACTAGAGGCGAGGAGGGCCATTCATAGGCTTAAAAGTATGGGACACTGGACGAACTCCGGATGCAAAACCAACCATACAAACACAAGACCAAACAGGGAACTTGACTGGATGATGGACATGGGATGTGACAAAATACATACCATTCAAAATCTCAAAAAGGAGTTTAAGATATACATTCCGAGTAGGGAGGAATGGAAAGGTGGGATGAAACCCCACAAAGGGAAGAACCAGGTATGGTACACGGATGGTTCTAAAATGAACACCGGTACAGGAGCAGGGGTACATAGTGACAACTGCAATCTCAGCCTAAGTTTGGGCAAACTGGCGACGGTATTCCAAGCAGAAACCTATGCTATAATCGCATGTGCGCAGGAAATACTAGACAGAGGCACCGAAGGGGACACTGTCTACATTTTAAGCGACAGCCAAGCAACACTTAAGGCACTCACGTGCAATAGAGTGGACTCTGGGCTCGTACTAAACTGTATTAAAATACTTAATCGGCTAGGAAGGCGCAACAAGGTCAAATTGATCTGGGTGCCAGGTCACACAGGAGTAGAAGGCAATGAAAGAGCCGACACTCTAGCGAGAAAAGGATCCGAGACACCCTTACAAGGACCGGAACCTTTCATAGGACTCTCACCAAGGGTCATCAACCAAGCATTGAAAAGGGCTGCGTTAGAAATACACAGCACACACTGGCGCAACACAACAGGCCAAAAGCATGCAAAGCTATTTCTTAATGACATAGATAAGGCCTGGACCCAAAAATTATGGAGGTACAGCAGAACACAGCTCCGAATAATCACAGGAGCCTTCACGGGGCATTATGCCACCAACAAACAGCTCTACAACATGGGACTAGCAAGCGACCCGACTTGCAGGATCTGTGGAGAGGCAGAGGAGAATATGCTACACTTACTGTGCGACTGTGCAGCACTAGGCTCCAAAAGACTAGAGTATCTGGGCCAACCATTTCCTAGGCCAGAGGACTATAGGCTCAGCCCTATCAAGGCCATACTGGGACTCATGACGAAGGTGCACGGAAGGCTGGGGTTTGAGTAGAAGGGAGGGGGACTAGCACAAAAGATCCAGAAGGGTCGAAGTGCTCTGGTTTTAAGGCCAGCCCCACACAAGATAAGATAAGATAAGAACCTTGGTTAGGTTACCGACATAACTCGAAGAATCGCCATACTTAAGTGGCAATGGGCAGGGCACATTGCACACAAAACAGATGGGCGATGGGGACGAAAGGTTCTGGAGTGGCGACCACGTACTGGGAGACGCAGCGTTGGAAAGACCTCCCACAAAGTGGACCGATGACCTGAAGAGGGTCGCGGGAATCCGATGGATGCAAGACGCACAGGACCGGTAGTTGTGGCGACGTTTGGGGGAGGCCTATGTCCAACAGTGGACGTAAGACGTCCGCTGTTGGACATAGGCAAAGAAGACAGAGAAGACAAGGCGACAGCTGAAATGATGATGATGGATTCGAAAAAAAAAACCATGTCAAAAAAAAAAACACAAATAACTTTCCAAATAAAACCATACCCTCTAAACAACAGATAATAAAACAGCTCCACAGATAAAATAAGATCATAAACACGCACCACAGATCACACTTGAAATTGTTCAAATTTTATAAATATGATGAGCAAAGGCGTCCTCCCACGCATCCTACTGAAAATAGAAATTGATTTCAAACACCATTCCTTTAGCATTGCAGTCTCTGCTTATTACACTAAAGGAACAATAATTTATGAGCTGTAAATCGACTGCTATTTGTTCCTTTATACCTATTAATTGCGTGTATTAGAATAAATCTCCTTTGATCTAGCGTTGCACCCTGCTAAAATAGCTGTAACTGCTGAAATTTTCACTAATATTCAAAAGATGTTTTATTTTTTTTGAGGTGCAGAATTCAGAATTTCGACCCTGCTACGGTTTTACTGACATCTGTTTGAGACGTACGGTTACCGGTACACCGGACGGCAAGCTACCTTTTGCTCGTCACCCGCACCTTGAACCTACGGTAGCCGTGGATTACGACTCTCGACTCAACTCGTTCCGAACCATGGCCACAGCCAGGGCCCGGCACGAGAGGTCGAATAGGTTTGAACAGGAACTTCCCAAATTTTCCATGTCCGGTGAGGTCTTGTGTCACGCGAAAGGTGAGGACACCGACGCCGACTTACCCCCATGAATTTGGCGTGCCCAAAGAAAGCCAGGTGAATTCTAGATATCCTACTTATAATACGGCCAACAAAGGGTCATGCAATTTTTTTTATTACAGAAAACCGTTGCTATACAGTTTATGAATATGAAAGGCCAATCAAAGTAGCTATCAGAATAAAATGTCAAATCTGAAGCTCACAGTTATAACCCGACTACGGTCAGAAGGAATCTACACTAATAATAGGGGTTAAAGTATGAAATTACCGTTTTTTAAAACGGGTTACGGATCTTTGGATGGACTTGGAATTATAAGTTTAAATAAACTGTCAACCATTTACAGGCACTTTTGAAATGTCAAGAAGTCAGTCAATCAGAAAAAAAAATGATGCTAATTGCACATTCCAAAGCGTAGATCTCTATGGAGAAGAATGTGCAAGAAACTCCATGGACACTCTTTTCAATCATGTTTTGTAATTACAAATATCTCTGTTACATGTTTCTTGTCTTTATATTAATGGTAGGTTATTCTTTTTCCGAACTTAGGTATTTATTGGATTCTTTGTGTTTTGTATTTTCTGTAATATCGCAGTACCTACTTGTAACTAATTTTGTATGAAATATAAGAAAACTCGCATTATTGTGTAATATGAGTTAAGTGTCGCCACAAAGAACGATCCTGTGCGTCTTGCATAATACGTATGACAATATCACAAACATCACATAAAACTTGACAATTTAACCACTATGAATAATGCATTTATTTGTCAGAATATTGGAGGTACAAAGTTGTTATGTGCATTATAAATTACGATCATAATATTCTTCCGGCGTACAAATATGGTTTGAAAATTTGTCACGTAACAGCGGTTTTATTTTTATAAAAAAAAAAACAATAACTATTTAAAATTTTTATTTTTACAAGGCCTTTTTAAAAAACAAGCTTTATTATTTTTTGTGTCTTTTAAATATTTCCGTGGCGTAATCTCGTACACGTTTGAAATCGTAAGTTAGGGTTAGATTGTCGATTTTTTTTCTCGAATGATGAAACACATGTAACTAAAAATATTCTGAGTGTACATGTAGATGAATGGAGACGGAGAGGGAGGCCAAAGAAAAGATGGATGGATTGTGTGAGGAGTAATATAAAATAAAATGTAGTTAGTGATAGTGTGACGGGTGACAGGACAAAATAGAAGATAAAAACGTCTTGCGCCGACCCCAAGTAATATGGAATAAGGGCAGGAAGAAGAAGATATAGAAACAGTACACATTTAAAAAATAGTAATTTTCTCGATTGGCATTTCACCATCGAAACGAAGATTATGATTTCATTTGATTTGATTCATTGTGTGTCTGTGTGCGAAATAAATGTTTTATTTATTTCTTTCACTCAACATATTTAGCGCTACCAGCTTTATTAGCAGCTAGGAACGGCCTTAGCCGATATTGATACTGCAACCTAAATACCTGCCTAAACCGTTATTATACTAGGAATAATCATAGGCGTCTAGCCAAAACCTTTCTAGTTTGATCTATGGCGCATTCTTTTAGGGTTCATTAGTAGTATGTGTGAGATGAGTACGCGGGCGCTGTCTGTTCAAGATTCAATATAATTAGACAATCAGAGGACCACGAGCTCTTAAAGCGATCCATTTGACGACTTAAACTGTTAAAAGGACAGACCTGTACACCACTAATTTTTAATTAGTACAAATACTTCTGCTTAGCCTATGGCAAGCAAAACTAGTTAAATTCCTTGCCTGGCCTAGTATTCGGCCACAGCAATGCCGTCCGCTGATGCTGTCATTAGGTCCCTACGTGAACAGGTAACAGGGCACGTGATGCAGGATGAACGGTGGGACATGGTCTGCGGAGAGACGCCGCATAAACACTAAAGATCGGAACCGGCCAAGAACCCCCATCTGTGGAGATTGTCTTTGCTGCGCCCAACTTGGGTGCGGAGTCTGTTTAGAGTTTTCCAGGTGGGCCATGGCAACTCGTGTCCAGGAGAGAGACTCTCCGATGGCTCGACAAAATCATCAGGAGGTTTAAACTTCTCCCGCCAGAGGTCGCATCACAAATAATTAAAGTGCCTATTAAAAAAGATCTCGTTATTTCTCTATAAAAAATATTAATAAACAACAAAGTTGTTAAAGTTTGTTTATATTCCGAAATGCCACTTAATTTATGGAAATATTGTACAGGCTTATTGATGACGAATGAAAAACAATGGAAAAACACTGCGTGTTATATTTTCTAGTAGCAATTGTTATTAATAATTGGTTCAATTATGACAAATTTTCGTGGACAATTTAGGGTTTTCGTTTATTTTTACTTTTGACTACACAAATATGATCAGTAACGGGTACGGATAGAACTCCATTTTTTAACCAGTCGAGAACTATTAGCTCTAACCCTCCTTCTCGCTCGTATGCTTGACATTTTAACATGTCACGTCAGGACTGTATCCCCTGGTCTCTACAGGTCGGAACGTTTGAAAAGTAAGGATACAGATAGGTATAAGTCAGTAAAAATCTGACAAGCCCTCTCTTTCCAACCTAGAGCGAGAGAAGTCGTATTATAATTTTCCACCTCAAATAAAAAACCCTGTTTACTGTTGGATTGTTCGAAAGATTTACCGCAACCCAAAAACGTAAAGGACAACTGAAGAAACACGGTGCGTTTTAATTAGTAAAACTCAGACGCTCCCTCTCACTCCACTCTTGACGGGAGAAGTAATTTCTTGATGTCCCAACTTCAAAAAACTGGGTAAGTGCGAGTCGGACGATTCGATTCCCGAATGGAGTCTCGAAGATTTTTCCGAATCCTTAAAAAAGTTTTTTTTTTGTTGTTTGCAAATTTACTGTTTTTAGATTTATTCCTATTCTTTTGCTATAAGGCCTAGCTTTATGCCAAATTTCAGGATTCTGGGTTAACAGTACCCTATTCATTTTGATTCCCTTGAGAATGTCGAAATAAACCTACGTTTTTTGCGACAAAAGTGGCCGTATCTTTTTTTTGGTAGTTAATTTAGAAGATTTTTTCACAGTTTCAAAGGACCGTAGATCTTAGTGTATGATTTCAATTTCAACTCGATACCTCCACGCGTTCCTGGGATACAGGGTGTTGTTGACAAACAAACAGACAGACGGACGTACAACAATGTGATCCTTTAAGGGTTCCGTTTTTTCCTTTTGTTATACGGAACCCTAAAAATAGAATCGTTGAGTTAATTAAAGCCTACGGCCGAGAAAGTTCAGACGGGAAAAAAACTCAACATTACTTTGTCCAACAGAAATTGAACCTAGGACCATTGCGTCCAGTAGTGATGATTTCTAGCATTAAACATAAGATACAGTTCGCGTGACACAGGGTCAGGCTTTTACCTCGGACACAGGATAAGCATTGCCACACCGCGTGGCAATGCCGCCAGTCATCGAGACAGCGATGTGGAGTAGTTTTTTGACGACATTTTTTAATTAGTTTAGGGTTTTTATTATTATATATTTTTGGTTTTACTGTAATTAAAGTTAAGTATTTTTGGTATACATAAATTCCTTGGTGCGTAGAGTGCAGGGCAACGCCAACAGCATCCTTAGCATGATCACTAGTCGGCTGGACTGTAGTTACATCAATCATTGTTCCGCCGTTTGTCATGGAATGGCGCAATAGTGATTGTTGTTCTTTTATGTTTATCTTGTTATATTTTTACATGTTTTGTTGTGTTAGTTTTAAGTATTTAAGGGGTGACCAGACGGTTGCAAACTAGCGTTTCAACCAAGGTGACCTTGGTTTATGTGTTTGGTTTGTGTTGCAGCTACATGGATGTAAATCACGCGCCAACACGTTTGGTGGTTGGGAAAACGCGCCTCCCAACCAAGGGCGTTGAAGATCAAAGTTTACAACTGCTTTCTACATGGATTAAACTAGCAAGTTCAACTTGGTTTGGTCGTTGGTTTGCAACCATCTGGTCACCCATTTACACTAGTCTATAAGAACTGGACACCATAGTCTCAAATAAAGTATTTATTACTATAAATCGGAAATTAGAGATAGTTTAAAATAATGTATAGAGAATGTCTACGGAACCACATTCACTCGTCGCTAGAAAAGTATTTTCAAGTTCTAGTTTATTACTATTAAAAGTTAATTGTAGTGCTAGCAATTTGGCATCAGTTGCCTACATATTTCACGTATCAGGATCATAAAGATTATTTGTAAGACTACTTTATTGCACATTTGGAAATCTAAAACAAAATCCACTAAACTATAAGTGAACCAAATTGTAAAAAATGTTTTGAGAGTAAAAAGTTCTAAACAATTCAATTTAAGAGGGTCCTTTTTCACTCGCCTATCGTCAACATCGAGCATGGTTTAAAACCTTGTTACTTCATCTAACGCAATCCAACGCGATGTTGGGGTGCTACGACAGAAAACCTCCACGAGTGCCCGCAGGCTGTAGTTCCCTTGCGGATACGTCCGGAGTGAAGGCCAGTCTGCGGGACGGTGCACCCTGGGAGGCGGCCAACGACCACCCTTAGGTACTTCTGCCTAAGGAGTCCCGATGTCCGCCTGCGAATATTCTGTCCGAAGGATCACTTCAACGCGTGTCCCTCTGCTACAGCAGAGGGCACAGTGGCGAAGTAAGAGCGGGCTCGGTGTGAACTTACCCTGCCACCGGGCAGGCAGGAGGAAGACTTGCTCCTCCTTCTGCCACCGTTAGTCTCGTAGCCCCAGAGATTGTCCAAGGTCATGTTTCTGACTTTTGATGGGGGTCGAGGGTCCTGGCTTAACCGCCCGGGCCGCGAGGAAGACAACCTCTATAAAAAATTACCCCAAACCTCCAAGCGGCGGCGCACCGTGAGGGAGGTTGTTAGCTTGACTAATGGGTAGCTTAATTAGTCTCTAGTGCGAACCACTGACTTTGAGAAAGTACAGAATGAAAAATACTCGTGGGAACAATATGGAACCTAAATCGAAATTTTTCAGACACCCGATGGAGAGTGATGCGCGGTCGGAGTCCGACGCGGCATCCAGAGGGAGCTTGGAGGGCTCGGAGGTAGAGGAGACTGTGGGAGACTCCGGCAGAAATTCGCGTTTCTACCGGAAGCGCCCCATATCGGGGGACATATCGTCCTCCGACGCAGAGAAGGGCTCGGCCCCAAAAATCCCCACACGTGGGCGGGGTGCGGGTCGTGCACGCGGCAGTGGGAGGGGCCTCACCGCCCAAGAATCCGCTCAGCGAGCTGACAGGCTTGCCGCGGAAGGGCGTCACCCTAAAGCGGCCAACGCTGAGTTGGACCTCTCGGGGCCGTCTGGCAGCGACCGAAGTGCCAGGGAGGATTCCGCCGAGGAGTCGCGCAAGTCGCTCGGGCTGTTGATAGTCTCCGCACTAAGGACCATGGGCAGGAAGAGGGAAAAGTCCTCTAAAGAGAGGACTGTCCAAGAACTGGCCATTTCCATCGCGGAGGCTATCGACGCCTCTTTCGAAAAGAGGGCGGCAAAACTCCGGGCCGAACTTATGGGTCCTCGGAGAGCATGCTGCCAGGAGTCGCCGAAAGGGGAGCGCACACAAGAGCAGGGGCAAAGTCAGCCCCAGCCCCAGCCTGAGCCGGAAAACCAGCTGCTGAGGCTGGTGAAGCAGGAGCTGGCTGCCTTCCGGCAGCAACAGCAGCAGCAGCAGGAGCAGTTCCAGCTGCGGATGCAGCAGCAGCTTTCCGTGCTGGAAGGCATTGTTCTGCGTCCCCCACTTGCGGCCGGCCAGCGAAAGGCGGCGTCGTATGCCGCCGCCGCTGCGGCCACGGTTGCTGCGCCCAAGCCGGGCCCTTCGGGGCAGGCCAGGCGTGGGACCGTGGTATCGGAGTCCACGGAGTCAGCCTCTTTGGCTAGAAAACAGCAGCAGGGGAAGCCAGCTTCTGCTGCTGCCGCCTCCAAGAAGGGCAAAATTGCACCGGCTACTAAGGCAGTGGGAGCTCCTGCCGTGGAGGCAAGCAGGCAGCGTATGCCACCTCTCCCACCTACGGAACCTCCGGTGGAAGCCGAATGGCAAGTGGCCGGAGCAAAGGAAAAGGCGGGTAAGGCGGCTCGAGCCGAAAAGAAACGCGAGCGGCGGCGGCAGCGGAAGAAGAGGGCCATCGCGGCCAGGTTTCGCGCTCCGGATTCTACGGCTGTAGTGATTACACTGCAGCCAGGTGCGGAGAAAAAGGGCGCGACCTACGGCGAGGTCATCCGGAAGGCGAGGCGGGCGGTGAACCTCACCGAGCTCGGAGTCACCGGGGGCTTCCGGATGCGGCATACCGCAACCGGTGCCCTTATGCTGGAGGTCCCCGGGGCAAACAGCGGCCCCACCGCAGACGCCCTGGCCGAGAAGATCAGGGCGTCCTTAGATGCAGAGGAGGCCCGAGTGTCCAGGCCCACCAAGTGCATTGACATGCGTATTATGGGCTTGGACGAGTCCGTGACGGTGGATGAAGTCGTGGCCGCCGTCGTCAGGACGGGAGGGTGCCTTATTGACCAGGTCCGGGCAGGCGCCATCCGTGCTGACGGCACGGGCATGGGGGCAGTGACGGTGAGTTGCCCCGCGTCAGCGGCCAGGAACATCACCGGGGAGGGCCGACGGCTTCTGGTAGGCTGGGTCTCCGCGCGGGTAAAACTGCTGGAGCCCAGACCTCTGCGTTGCTATCGCTGCCATGTGGGGCACCACGTGGGGGCCTGTTGCTCAGCAGAGGTGGATCGCAGTGACCGCTGCTTTCAGTGTGGTCAGCCCGGTCACAAGGCCGTGTCCTGCAATGCAGCGCCGCACTGCTACGCATGTGCGGCGGCAGGCAAGCCGGCCGATCATCGGGCTGGGGGCAGGTCCTGTGATCCCCCCGCCAAGGCCAAGGGCAAGGTCCCGAGGCCCATCCCCGCATATGTGCTCGCCGCTGCGGCCGCTAAAATGGCCACCGCCGCCATCGCTTCCACAGATGCCGCCGCTTCAACCACCGCGGCAGGGCCCTCTCGAGGGCCTCGGGAGGAGACTGTAATGGACTGTCAATAATTGCTCCATTACGTCTCCTCCAGGCGAATATCAACCACTGCGCCGCGGCTCAGGATCTGTTGCTCTAGAGCATGGCGCAGTGGTCGATAAACATCGCCGTAGTCTCCGAGCCGTACTACGTCCAGCCCAGGGCCGACTGGGTGCGGGACCTGAACGGCTCGGTGACCCTAATTTCGTCGGCCGCCGCCGGTACTCCGTCCCTCGAGGCCGTCACGAGGGGACGCGGTTGCGTGGCAGCACGGTTCGGGGACATTGCAGTGGTAGGCGTCTACCTGTCCCCGAACAAAACTCTCGCCGATCTTCACATCTCCCTTATGGAGCTGAACACCGTCGTCGCTGGGTTTGGTTCCCTCCCCGTTGTCGTTTGCGGGGACTTTAATGCCAAGAACTTGTCTTGGGGTTCCCGGTACACGAACCAGCGGGGTCGGATGGTAGAGGACTGGGCTCTGGAGACAGGCCTGGTCGTCCTAAACCGGGGTTCTGTCCCCACATGTGTGCGGATGCGGGGCGAGTCGGTGGTGGACATTTCGTTCGCCAGCCCCGCTCTGTCACCGCGTGTTGTCGACTGGCGCGTCATGGAGGGGGTGGAGACGTACTCAGACCATCGGTACATCCGGTTTGACGTCTCCACCCAGTCCTCAACCGCGCCGGTCCAACAGACCCCGTGTGGTCCGCGTTGGGCGCTGAAGCAGCTGGATCGGGAGCTTCTCCTGGAAGCCGCGATGGTACAGGCCTGGGTGCAAGCACCGGACAGGCCTGTCGACATCGACGTCGAGGCAGAGTGGTTCCGGGAGGCCATGTCGCAAATCTGTGACGTGGCAATGCCCCGAGTCCAGCCAGGACGTGCCCGGCGCCAGGTGTACTGGTGGTCGCCAGAGATCGCTGCACTGCGTAGCGCGTGCAGTGCCGCGCGGCGCCAGTATGCCAGGCACCGCAGGCGCCGCATCCGTCCGCCGGATGCGGAGGCCAGAGAGGCGGAGCTGTACGAGGGATACAGAGTGGCGAAGCGCACCCTTCGAGCGGAGATAAAGCGGGCCAAGTTAGAGGCCCGCAACGTGTGGCTGGAGACACTGAACAGAGACCCGTGGGGGCGCCCCTACAAAGTGGTGCGAGAAAAGCTTCGCCCCTGGGCTCCCCCACTGACGCAGAGTCTCCGGCCCCAGCTTGTGGAGGGTGTGGTTAGCGCTCTGTTCCCCTCGCGAGGGGAACACTCTCCCCCGCCTATGGCTCCGCCAGTTGCGGTGTCCGACGTGGACCACGACAGTGACGACGACATTGCTCCAGAGGTGACCGAGGTAGAGATGCGAGTGGCGGTGCGTAGGCTTAGTGCCAAGAATGCCGCCCCAGGACCCGATGGCTTGCCTGGGAAGGCCTGGGTTCTGGCCATGGAGGAACTCGGGCCTCGACTAAGAGGGCTCTTTAGCGCATGTATGGAGAGGGGCCAGTTCCCACTTCGCTGGAAGACGGGGAAACTGGTCCTCATTGCGAAGCCGGGGCGCCCTGCGGACTCACCGTCCGCCTACCGGCCCATCGTGCTGCTCGACGAGGTGGGCAAGCTCTTTGAAAGAATTATTGCAGACCGCCTCGTCGCGCACTTAACACGAGTGGGGCCGGATCTTTCGGACGGCCAATTCGGCTTTCGCAGGGCACGCTCTACGGTGGACGCCATCATGCGCGTGCGAGCCCTCACGACGGGGGATGCGGTGTCCCAGGGCAGGTGTGTCTTGGCGGTGTCTTTGGACATCGCCAACGCGTTCAATTCCCTGCCCTGGAGTAGCATTAGGAGGGCACTCCGGTATCATCGGGTGCCTGACTACCTCTGTCATATTGTCGAGGCCTACCTATCAGCCAGGTACATTATCTACCCTGGTCACCTGGGAGAATGGAAACGGCGAGAGATGTCGTGCGGTGTTCCGCAGGGGTCGGTACTAGGACCACCCTTGTGGAACATCGGGTACGACTACGTGCTGCGCGGCGATCTCCCTGACGGGGTCAGTGTGGTCTGCTACGCAGATGATACGCTGGTCCTGGCGCGGGGAGAGTCGTACCAGGCGGCGGTCGAACTAGTGACACGCGGGGTTGCGACAGTCGTGGAGAGGATCCAAGAGTTGGGACTAGAGGTGGCATTGCACAAGTCCGAGGCCATGTGCTTCCACGGCCCTCGGAATGCGCCACCATCGGGTTCCCAATTAACGGTAGGAGGAGTTCACATCGGCGTCGAGTCGACGATGAAGTACCTTGGACTTGTCCTCGACAGCCGATGGAATTTCGAGGAGCATTTCCGACGTCTGGCTCCCAAACTAGATCGTACTGGGGCTGCCCTCAAGCGGCTCCTGCCCAACCTAGGGGGTCCAGACGCCTCCTGCCGGAGGCTCTATGCAGGAATCGTTCGGTCCATGGCCCTTTATGGGGCGCCGGTATGGGCGCCGTCACTTCGAAAGCGACCGGCGGCCAAGCTGAACGCAAGCCGGAGGGTTATGGCCATCCGGATGGTGCGGGGATACCGCACGATTTCCTGCGAAGCAGCGTGCCTCCTTGCTAGCCAACCACCGTGGGAATTGCAGGCAAAAGACCTTGCACGCATGCATGATCTGCGCATGGAGATGCAACGCCGGGGCGAAACTCCGCTGCCGCGCCAAGTAGCGGCATGGCGGAAAAACTTCCGGCGGGATCTCATGGTGGAATAGCGACGGCGATTGTCGCAACCCAGTGCTGGGCACGCCTTAATTATGGCGATAAGTCCCCTCTTTGAGGAGTGGCTGGAAAGACCTCACGGCGTCCTTACTTACCGCATGACGCAGGTCCTCACCGGGCATGGTAAGTTCGGGAGGTTCCTGTACCGGATCGGTGCAGAAGAGACGCCCGGGTGCTACCATTGTGTGGACCGCCCGGAGGACACGGTGGAGCACACGGTAGAGGTGTGCCCCGCTTGGGCAGAGCACCGCCGTGTCCTCGTGAGGGCGATCGGCGGCAGCGATCTCTCGCGCCGGGCCTTGGTACAGGCCATGGTCCGGAGCGAGGAGGAGTGGCAGGCGGTCGCCTCCTTCTGCGAAGCAGTAATGCTAGCAAAGGAGGCGGCCGATCGCGTGAGGCAACGGCAACGGTCCTCACGCCCCAACCGCCGCCGGGATTCCGATCCCGATTTCCGGCCACCGTAGGCGCGGGCTTGCGGACGGCGAGCAATGGGTGGCTCGCCGTCCGATCGTCCGGTAACCATCCGGACCGAGCCCAAGTCGTCGACGGCGCGTAGTGTTCCACGCGCGCCTCAAGGAGATGTCAGCAACCGTAGGGGCCCAACAGGGTTGAAGCCTACTGGGGCCATGGGCACATGGGTGATGCGAAAGTGACCCCCGGGGCCCTGGAAAAATAAAAATGGCAAAGAAGGAACAGGAGTGGGTTTTTAGTCAGTAAAAGTCTGACACTATCTCCCGCTCCGCCCAAGAGCGGGGGTTGTCATTAGATGATTTTCCCACCCGAAAAAAAAAAAAAAAAAAAAAAAATCCAACGCGATGTTTGACGAAAAAGCGACGCCAAAAAAGAGCGATAACGCCTGAAAACTCTGTTAGCATTCGAATATTATATATATATATTTTACAAAAATTGTTCTAGAAAATACGTGTTTTTTTTTAAACCTCAAAAGTTTATGAAAAAAAAAATGGTGTCATTCAAAATCTTGATTAAATTTTCAAGGCTTCTATTGTTATGACTTTTTTTTTTAAATTGCCGATTTTCGATGGTTTACTGGATTAGTTTTAAACAAATTTATAAATTGATTTCAAATAGAAGCCTAGATAATATCCACAAGCTACTGTGTTTCAAAAATATCTAATGAAAAATGTGTAATAACGTCATAACCGCGTAAAAGCGGTTGTATGCAAAACAATGAAAATGTATGTCGAGTTACAACCCCTTAAGCAACAGTGGCGTAGCTAGGTGAGTAACGGCCGACGGGCAAAAAAAAATCTAGAGCCCCTTATTTATACGTGAGAAGTCTTCAAATAACTTCTCCTGCTCTAGGTGGGGTGGGAAGGAGTGTCAGACTTTTACTTACAAGTTTCCATGATTAATGTAATGTTGCAATCTATTTTATTTAGATTTCAAAGGTAGAAGAATTTTTCGCTAGTTCAATGGTCGAGGTTGGCTAATCAAGTTTTAGGAGTCCCCGAGCTTGGAGGCTCCGCGGCCCTGCCCTGCCCAGATCTTCGGTAGCTGTACGCCACGTTTAAGCAGTTCGGTGCAGTTGGTGGAATTTATTTTAGTTCAATTATAGGTGACTTCTTTCGAGCTTTTTAATTATTTTCAGCGGTCAGGACACACTTACACTTTTTTATTTCCTAAATTTTTGTAATTTTCTCCTTGAGCCTTCTATTTTGATACCTTACTTGATTAAGATTGTCACGAAAAACATTATGTCGCCACATAAAGAACTAAAATATCAAAATTCTCTATCGCGAATTCGCAATAACACAGTTCTACACGCGATTCGCGCAGACGCGGGCAGTTGCCGGACCAGACCTTTTAAATGTAAGTTTCTGGGACTTCACATTTTTGTATATCTAATCTGTTTCAACTGAAAATTATTTTTAGGGTTCCGTACCTCAAAAGGAAAAAACGGAACCCTTATAGGATCACTTTGTTGTCCGTCCGTCTGTCTGGCTGTCTGTCTGCGGTCCCTTGAAGCTGTGAAAAAAACAAATTTCTAAGTTAACGAATTAAAAATATACGGCCGTTTATGTCGCGAAAAAACGTGTATTTCGACAATCTCAAGGAAATCAAAATTCATAGGGCACTTCCCGTTGACCTAGAATCCTGATATTTGGCATGAAGCAAGGTCTCATAGCACAAGTATAAGAAAAAATCTGAAAACTGTAAATTTGTAGTTACGTAACAAAAAATAACTATTTTGGCGATTTAGAAAAATCTTCGTAACTTAATTCGGGAATTGAACTGTTTTCATAGGTAAAATACGGAACCGTCATTTTGCGAGTCCTACTCGCACTTGCCCAGATTATTTTTTCATAGGAAGTTTATAAAGCGTGGTATATTTTATACCTATACAATTAACACTCATCAAGACCATCCCAAAAAGCTTTAACACGACAGGGTTATCTGAATACCTATAGACACCTTCCGGTTCCATCATCAGATCAGCTGCATGTGATAATAATTTTGCACTGTCATCTGATTTATACATGCATACAAAATTTCAGCTCAATCGATAACCCGGAAGTGTAGGACTATAATTATTTAGAATTATCGATTACAGTGGCAAGACTGGCAACATTTTTATTTAAATTCAAGAACTCAAGAACTTGATTGTGTATGTATGTGTATGGAATTTGACCCCTGAGTTTGTTTCGGTGTTTCTTCTCAGGGTAGTCAGCTAGGAAACACCGGCTTCATCTAGTTAAAATTGACAAAAAAAAATTTACGTGTTTTTAAAAACCAATTTGCAAAATAAATACCATTTATCATTTATGATTATTACAATATTTACTTATTAAAATGATTTTCTTAATTGGTATTTTATAATTAAATTGTTGGAAGTAAAAACTTTGTGTTCGCGTGAATTGGTTTTAAAAGTTGTGTAGGCCGAAAGCAGTCATTGTCTTTAATTTGTAAGATTTGATTACCTACAAACACACAAACATCGGGACAGGTGAAATAAATAAAAACTTATAATTAGAATATTCAAAAACGCCATCTGCATTATAGCATGCATCAAAATTTATTTCACCTTTAAACGGATACTTCATCTGTGAGCTAAGGATCTATATTTAGAAAACTCACTTCACACTAAAATTATAAATACTAATATTCGTATGTATGTGTGTGTATGTCTGTTACCCCTTCACGGTCAAACTGCTGAACAGATTTGGATGTAACTTGGAACACGGGTAGACCATATCCTGTAATAGTATATACCACTACTTTTTATTTAGTACACAAAAGGGGCTCTATCCGTACCCGTTACTGATCATAATATATGAGCAGTCAAAAAAAAAAAAACGAAATTCCAAAATTGTCCACGAAAATTTGTCATAATTGGTAAATTCATAATTGAATCAATCATTCATAACAATTGCTACTAGATAATAAAAAATAAAACCGCGCCGTGTTTTTCTATTTTGATCGTCATTCATTCATTCATAATCAATAGCCTGTACAATATTTCCATAAATTGAGTGACGTTTTGGGATTTAAACAAACGCTAATAGCTTTGCTGTTTAAGACTATTATTTATTGAAACTTTACTTAAATAATAACAGGACATTTTTAATAATTCCTTTAAGTATTTGTACTAATTAATAATAATTAGTGGTGTATAGAATAATTTTTGTCCCAAAAATAAGTTCGCTTGGGATAATATTCGAACTTTATGCGAGCGGTGCCGGCTGCCAGAAACTAGTTGAAAATAAACGCTAGCAACATCGGTATTTTAATCGATTTTTAAACCGGTGCGAGTTACCGTTTTGTTTTATTTTTTGCGGCTGACGCATACAGACTTTTTGGCGCCCCTGTCCGTATATGGCGTTTAGAGGCTATGTATCCCGTGTATCAATGCGAGCAATGGGTGGCTCACCGTCTGACCGTCCGGACCGTGCCCAAGTCGTCGACGGCGCATACTGTTCCACGCGTGCCTCAGGGAAATGTCAGCAAATTGTAGGGGCCCAGCAGGGTCGAAGCCTACTGGGGCCACTGGTAGTGTGAAAGCGAAACCCGGGGCCCTGGGACGAAGGCAAAAAAGGAACAGGAGTGGGTTTTTAATCAATAAAAATCTGACACTATCTCTCGCTCCTAGAGCGGGGGATGTCAATGTAAGATGATTTTCCCACCTAAAAAAAAACTCTATTTATAAAATTCTTCTAATGCTGTCTTCGCTATTTATTTATTATATTCTTTATTGTACACCACATAAACAAAAATAAGGACAAACATAATAAAAAATAAGTGTACAATGGGCGGTCTTATCGCACAGGGCAATTTCTTACAGACAACCTTTGGTTGGACTGGAAGAAAGGACATACATTTAGGGTTGTTAGTGTACAACATCAGAAAAATACTAATAAGACAGAATAACACAAATACATACATACAATATAAGAAAAATATATATATATATACTAATAAATATTAAATATATAATTGAGCCAGGAGAAGAAAAAATCAAAGTGAAAGCTAATGCTCCTTCACCATTTTTTAAACGTAGGTAGCGTTTGAGCACGCCTCACTTCTAAGGGTAACGCATTCCACAAACGAGCTGCTTGAATTGTGAAAGATTTGTCAACGAAAGAAGTGGAATGCGTGCGAATACTTAATTAGTTCGTTGGTTAATTATAGAAGAAATTCTTGTGCAAAAGTTCAAGATGCCAGATTCGGCTGTAATAAAGATGACAACAATGATTTCAAGGTTTTTGTTTCATCATTATTTATTAGAATCTCAGATCGTTGACGCGGCTCAAATGGCTGCTCAGCTTAACTGGGACTAATCGTGCTGGAAATGTGTGCATGCCGATCGAGCGGTGGGCCCTTAAAACACCAAATTGGTGCCTTGCCCCCTAGCCAAGTTACAACCGTTTCGTTTCGATTCTCTTTTCGTTGATCGCCTTGAGTCGGCCACGCCTCCTATTCCTTTGTTCTGACCACGTGACTGAGCGGTGAGATGACGTCAGAACAAAGGATTCAATAGGAAGAATTTTGATTCCCTTGAGAGTCGAAATATACGTTTTTTGCGACATAAATGACCGTCTCTTTTTTTTCTTTAACTCGGAAGTTTGATTTTTTTACAGCTTCAAGGAACCGCAAACCTGAGTATATAGTTTAAATTTCAACTCAATACCTCCACGTGTTCCCGTGATAAAGGGTCTTGACAGACAGACAGACGGACAGACAGCAAAGTTATCCTATAAGGATTACGTTTTTTCCTTTTGAGGTACGGAACCTTAAAAATGAATAGCTGTTCATTAGTGTCGTTAAAACCCGAAAACGGTTGGACCGATTTGAATAATTTTGGTCTTGAAATATTCGAGATAGTCCAGGGAAGTTTTAAACGGTAGAAAAAAATGGAAAAGTCACGCCGCACTGGGCCCGCGTGGTGGATTACGGCCCATTCCCTCTCCTAGAGAGGAGGCCTGAGTCCCAACAGTGGGAACATTATAAGGCCGACTATGCTATGCTATGCTAAATATATAATAACACTAGCTTCTATCAGCGGCTTCGCCAGCGTGAGAGTTGGTTTCTCTATATAAACTTCCATCCCCGTTTTACCCCCTTAAGGGTGGAGTTTCGTAAATTGTGTTCTTAGCGGATGTTTACACTCTTTATGGAACCTACCTGCCAAATTTTAAGTTTGTACGAGTAGGTGTTATAGTTTCAGAGATTTCGTAATTAATCAGTGAGTGGTATTTCGCTTTTATTTAAATACTAGCTTCTGAAAGCAGCTTCGCCCGTGTGAAAGTAAGTTTCTCCATACAAACTTTGGAACCCCGCGTCATCCCTTTAAGGAATGAATTTTTGAAAATCCTCTCTTAGTGCTCATCCACATACCTAACCTTACAACGACTACACGCTAAGGGCACCCCTTGTGGGGTACGGACCTCGGCTTAGGTAGTCGCGGGGGGGGGTGGGGGCAGCAAGGGACGGGCTGGATCGAACAAAGATATTATTATTATTAACGGGGAATTTTAAAACTACGGCTCAGCGGCGCGGCCTGGCTCGAGCAAGGGACGGGGAGGACGTTGACGGGATTGTCGCGGCGGGCCTCGGCGGCGAGGACGGAAGGACGGCGGTCTGTATTGTTTGCGAACTGTACTGGTTTCTTGATATGTCTGTCAGTTTCTCCTTTTATATGTATAGGTAGATTACTTGCATCTGCCAGCGGCTTTGCCCGCGTAAAAATAGGTTTCTCCATACAAATTTTGGATATACATTTCATCCCCTAGGGGGTGAAGTTTCATAAAATCCGTTCTTAGCGGATGTCTACACCCTATAAGGACCCTACCTGCCAAATTTTAAGTTTGTAGGTGTTATTATTTCTGAGATTTCGTGATTAATCAGTGAGTGGTATTAATTTGGGTACACATCATCGCACACATCCCACAAGGTGGACCGATGACCTGGTGAGGGTCGCGGAAATCCGATGGATGCGAGACGCACAGGACCTGTAATTATGGCGACATTTGGGGGAGGCCTATGTCTAACAGTGGACGTCTTTCGGCTGAAATGATGATGATGATGGTATTAATTTCGCTTTTATATATACATGTATAGATTATTTATTGATAAATAAGAACATACTAACGTCAATGCTAACAACGAACTTCTCAAAATAATCTTGATAGCAAGGATACCTAATATCAAGTTGACCTAGCTTGACCTTTTTATAGAAACCGTCAGGTTATGGCTGCGGGGCTAATCATAAATCGCGTATGACCTGGAGGTTAAGCTAGGGTTTGTGCACTTCTCCTATGATCTACTTTCACTTGAAGTTGGTGTACATACGGGATTGAGTTTAGTACAGAAACGCTGCTTCAAGTCGTCATGCACAGCGTTATTGTTTTTTTTTTTGTTGGGAAAATCATCCAATGACATGCCCCGGTCTTGGGTGGGGCCTTTCAGAAATAGATCCTTGGCCCCAGTAGGCTTCGACTTATATCTATGGCTTCGACCCTGCTGGACCCCTACGGTTTGCTGACAACTCCTTGAGGATCGCATGGAACAATACGCGCCGTCGACGTCTCGGGCTCGGTCCGGACGGTTACCGAATCGTTGGACGGTAAGCTACCCATTGCTCGCCGTCCGCAAGCCCGCGCCTACGGTGGTCGGAAATCGGGATCGGAATCCCGGCGGCGACTGGGGCGTGAGGACCGTTGCCTCACGCGTGCGGCCTCTTCATTTGCTAGCATTACTGCTTCTCAGAAGGAGGTGACCGCCTGCCACTCGTCCTCGCTTCGGACCATGGCCTGTAACAAGGCCCGGCGCGACAGATCGCTGCCGCCGATCGCCCCCACGAGGACACAGCGGTGATTTGCCCAAGCGGGGCACACCTCTACCGTGTGCTCCACCGTGTCCTCCGGGCGGTTCATACAGTGGTGACACCCGGGCGTCGCTTCCTTCGAACCTGCGTCATGCGGAATGTGAGAACGCCGTGAAGTCTTTCCAGGCATGCCTCAAAGAAGAGAAAGATTTACCACCATAACTATGGCGTACCCAGCACTGGGTCGCGACAGTCGCTGTCGTCATTTCACCCGAATGAGATCCCGCCGAAACTCTGTTCGCCATGCCACGACTTGTTATGGCAGCGGAGTTTCGCCCCAGCGTTGCATCTCCACGCGCAGGTCGTGCATGCGTGCAAGGACGGTTGCCTCCAGATCCCATGGTGGGAGGCCAGCAAGGAGATTCGCCGCTTCTCGCGGAACCGTGCGTTATCCCCGTACCATCCGCCGCTTGAGGGCAGCTCCAGTCTGATTCAGGTCATGCACAGGGATTTGGTCAAAAGAGTTACTGCAGCCCTGGGACGCAAAGAGCAACTGAAAGAACCCAAGTAAGTTTTAGTCAGATAAACTCTGACACTCTCTGGCAGCGTTGAAATGCCTCCGACAAGGTAAACGGGTGACTTGGAGAAGGTCGCGGGAATCCGATGGATGCAAGACGCACTGGACCGCGCGTGGTGGCGTCAATTAGGGGAGGCCTAGGTCCAACAGTAGATGTCTTTCGGCTGAAATGATGATGATGACTCAATCTTGCTCCACGCAGAACGTGAAAAGTTATTGACTGACCTGTTGGTCTAGTGGTTATAGTGGCCCTGACTGCTATGCCGGAGGTCGTGGGTTCGATTCCCACCCAGGACAAATGTTTGTGTGATGAGCACGACCATGTTGTTCTGTATCTGGGTGTAATTTATCTATAATATGTATGTATTTAAAAATAAATTAATTCGGGCTTCGCTCACATGAAAATGAGTTTTTCTGAATAAAACCTATGGATTCCCATTTCATCCCCTTAAGGGGTGAATTTTCGAATATCCTCTCTTAGTGCTCACCTACATCATAAAAGGAAACCTTGTGCAAAATT
Organism: Mythimna pallens; assembly: GCA_961205895.1. NCBI lineage: Eukaryota > Metazoa > Arthropoda > Insecta > Lepidoptera > Noctuidae > Mythimna > Mythimna pallens. The sequence goes on along the minus strand of OY540847.1, from coordinate 14,769,197 downwards.
TCATGCTCTTACTCTCAGTAGTTTCGGCTGTGCGTTGATATGTCAGTCAGTCAGTTTCTCATTTTATATATATAGATATACGAGTAGATTATAACACCTTTATAGACGCGTCTAAGGCGATGTGTTTTTCTTTCTTTCTTTCTAACCCCTAACACTAAATATATGTACAGTCAGGGGTCAAAAGTGCAGTTGCACTCTACCAATGCATAAGTGTCTAAAATTTCTTTGTTGTAGAAGTTTCATAGTCCACAACTAGTTTAATCAATACTATAGATTCTATGCTACAAATCAAATCAGGCATGAACCATTCACCCTCTGCTACAAAGACATTTTAGACTCTTTAGCATTGAGGAAGTGCAACTGCACTTTTGATTTTGTATATAATTATGATATTGTTAATTTAATTATTGATTATATAAATTATGTAATGAGTCCAGACCTTTCTCTTTCTTTCCTTCTCTTTCCTTTTCTTTTCTTTTTCTTTCTTTCTTTACTTTTTTTTTCTTTTTTCTTTCCTTTCCTTTTCTTCTTGCTTTATTTTTTGTCCTGTCATTTTTTTTCTCTTCTTTTTTTTCCTTCTTTCCTTTTTTTTTCTTTATTTTACTTTTTTACTTTCCTTTCTTTTTTTATTTTTTTTTTAAATTATTTTTCTACTGTATTTTAATTTTACTGTATGTGTTAGGTACAAATAAACGTTTTTTCTTTCTTTCTTTCTTTCAATTATTATTTGAGCTGCTTTTACAAATTTCGGCAGGTTTTGGGGCAAATAAAGGCACGTATATTTTCAATTCAACCAGTCATAACTGTTCCTTTCTACTCTCGCCATTTATATCAGATTTATCTGACGCTTTTATGATCCTGGCATAAACGTTCTGAGAATAATATTGTTACTAATACTATCTATAAGCTCATAGCTTGTGTTCAACATACCTTGATTGAAACGGTATATCTTTGTATATTGAGATTTTGCGTATGCAAATTTATGTTGCCATAGTATCACGAAAAAGGTTGCACTTGCCTGATGTTTACTTCATTTCATTTCAATTTTTAAAAGTGGGTGGGCATGGTACCTGTCCCGACTTACAAGTTGTAAGTCGCGAGTTCAAACCCAGCCAAACGCATTATTTTGTGTACCTACCTAATTTATTTCAACACTACTGCTCTCAAAACGGTGAAGAAAAACACAGTGCAGAAACCGGCATGTCCTAGAACCAAAAATTTAAAGACATGTGACATCCACCTATTCGCATTGGGCCCGCGTGGTGGCCTGAGTCTCAGCAGTGGGAACATTGTAAGGCCGACTATGCTATGCTATGAACTAGATTAAACCTGTACCTCGGTTTGCTGTCTGTGATGCCTATTGTGTGGAGGGTTATTCCTCGAGGGCCCTGATCCCCGAGAGCCCCGTACCGGAAGCACCCGATTTGTTTTTATCTTAATAAACTCAATTAAAAGTCAGTTTAGCTTAAAAGTACCATCAGCAAATTTTATTACTAGTTTACTAAAATTATTATACTTAACTTTAAGAATTAGGAAAAATATACTTATATAGTTTAATTAGAAAATACAATATAGAATGTCCTAGAGCGATCACAGGTTTTAATTATTATTACAATACATAGCTAGTTCCTTTTTCAATACAGAAAATCAAAATAGCAACTCTACAAGGAATATTTCTTTTAAGTATTTTTTTTTAATGCAGTCTGACACTATCTGCCGCTCCGCCCTAGAGCGCGGGATGTCTTTGGATGATTTTCCCGTCGAAAAAAGAGAAAAAAACCTAAAATAAAAAAAAACGTCTTAAAATAAGTCGTTGCTAACCATATTTATATATTTATTATTATTAACAATCTATTAATATACAATTAATGTAATATTAACTTTTTCAGAATACTAAGTACCAGTTATGATAAATTACATGTAAGTAAATGTCGTCACTCGTCATGCGGTCTGACTGTAAATGTCGTCACTTGTCATGCGGTCTGGCTGTTGTTCTTAATTAAACGTGACTCATAATTAGAAGTCTCGGAATTAATATTCATTAATTTATTATCATGTTATTCTTGTTAATTGTAACGCTTTGCTTGTTTTAACATTAATTAGGATATATTATTCTGTTAAATTAAGAATTTACACGTGCCATCAAAGTTATAGTGAGCCAATAATATCTTGATGTGGCAGGAATTTACGGGAACGTTTGAAGGAGTGATCGTGGTCCTAGAACGCAAAGGGCAAATGAAAGTACACAGGTGGGTTTAGTCAGTAAAAGTTTGACACGCCTTCCTTTTTTGGATTCCGTACCTTAAAAGGAAAAAACGGAACCCCTATAGGATTACTCTGTTGTCCGTCTGTCTCTCAAGACCCTTTAACTCCGGAACGCGTAGAGGTATGAAATTAAAACCATATCAGGTCTGCGGCTCTTGAAGCTGTGAAAAAAACAAACTACTAAGTTAACTAAAAAAGAGATACGGTCGTAAATATCGCAAAAAAACGTATATTTTGAAACTCTCGAGGGAATCAAAATTAATAGAGTAGTTCCCATCGACTCAGAATTCTGAAATGTAGCATAAAGCAGAAAACCGTAAATTTGTTGTTACGTCACAAAAAAAAACTTTTTTTGGGATTCAGAAAAATCATCGAGACTCCATTTGGGAATTGAACTATTTAAATAGGTAAGTTTGTACGGAACCCTCAGTGCGCGAGTCTGACTCGCACTAGCCCAGTTTTTTTTTTTTAGGTGAACCAAACGCATGCCAAAACCGATGTTTTTGGTTTTTAATTATTTACATTATTTTGAAAATAGTTGTCAGCTGTATATTTTTTTTTTTTTTTGAAAATTAGTTTTTTTTAAGAAGTGTAATTAGATTTAACCTAAACTAGGATAAACCTGTTCTTCAGGTTTCTGCCTGTGATGTCTATTGTGTGGAGGGTTATTCCCTAAGGGCCCCGATCCCCGAGACCCCGTAGGAGGATTAGTTTTTATCGTAATAAACCTAGAGCTTCACTGCGATCCCACCTGATGGTAAGCAGTGATGCAATCGTTGATGGTGAAGCGCACTAGTTTATTAAGAGCCTATTCATTCTAGCCTTGAAGACACCTACATTATAGTCGGACTGGAAGACCGCTGCAGGCAAATTATTCCAGTCCTTCGATGTACGCGGTATAAACGATGAGGCGAAACGCTAAGTTCGGATCGTAGAGGTGTTAAGCTAAACTGACTATCATTTGAAAAGTCAGTTTAGCTTAAAAGTACCATCAGCAGAAGATGTTAAACAAAATTTTATTACTAAAATTATTATACTTAACTTAAAGAATTAAGAAAAATATAGTTTTGATTGGTTGGGCTGTGAAAAAGACGAATGAAAAAAGATTGCACGTAGCGGAGATGAGAATGTTAAGATGGATGTGTGGTGTGACGAGAATGGATAAAGTGTGAAATGAGTATATTAGGGGAAGTTTGAAAGTGGCGCCAGTGACTGAAAAGTTGAAAGGGAATCGTTTGTCTTGGTATGGTCATGTGAAGAGGAGGGATGAAACGCATGTTACTAAAAGAATTATGAGTTTACATGTGGATGGATGGAGAGGGAGAGGGAGACCAAAGAAAAGATGGATGGATTGTTTGAAGAGTGATATGAAATAAAAGGAAGTTAGTGATAGCATGACGAGTGACAGGGCAGAATGGAAGAAAAAAACGTGTTGCGCCGACCCCAAATAACACGGGACAAGGGCAGGAAGATGATGATGATAGTTTTGCTTGGTCTACAATTATAGACTATCCTAGAACGATCACAGGTTTTAATTATTTTTGCAATACAAACAAAATTAGTTTTTTTTTTATTATTTAAACGTCGCCTCTACTTTGTATTATGTTTACAGGTACATAACAAATGACGTAATCAAAAGCATCCGTTCGAAGTTCGAACGTTAACGAGATGATTCACATCTCAATCACGCTTTTAATATTATTGTTCTGAATGAAATTCCTGAAACTATGAATAGTTTAATTGTTTCTATTTATTAATAACTACGGATGTGTATTTTGATCGCAATTCTATGAATCTACAGTAGAATCGGAGACTTCGAAGTTTGTTTTCCTTCCTTCCTGAATCACAAAGTAGAACTCGAACGAAGAACGGTCACATGAACCATGTATTTTTCCGTTAAATTACATAAACAAACAACTTGAACGAGTAGAATCATGATCTTTTTTCTTCACCGTTTTTGAAAGCAGTGGCGATGAAATAAATTGCATAAAGTAAATAAAGAAATCAGTAATAAACAGTGATCGGAATAGGTAGATTGTTTTTTGGTACTTATATCATAAACGCACACAGAAAGAATAACGTGGATAAGCCATTTTTCCTGAAAATAATTCCGGTAATTCCTGATTCAATTAAATATTCTTAATGTTGGTAGTTATATTATTACTACTCAATTCAAAATTTAAAGGAAGGTAACAAAACTAAATTAATTTATTATTTATCTGTTGAATAATAAAAAACAATCGAATTCCTATCGAAGCACAAATTCCGGAGGAATGTCCATATATATATATATAATATATACGTTTCGGATCAATGACCCGAATTCAATCTACCTACTCCGATCACTAGTAATAAATAAAAATAATATTCCACAACTATGACACAACGCCGTCTAGTCCCAAGCTAAGCAGAGCTTGTGTTATGGGTACTAGACAACTGATAAACATACTTATACAGGGTGTCCGGTAAATAATGGATAACCTTGAAATATCTTATATTTATATGGAGACGGTACAGAGTACAATATGGAGGTCTCCATATTGTGTATTTTTATGACAATTAAAAAAACCGACCAAATGCGAATCTGACTCGCGCCGAGGGTGTAGTACCATTATCTATACACAATTCGACACTATATTATAACTATTATTATCTAATATCGAGAAAAAAAACGGCAAAATAATCACGTTTGTTGTATGGCAGCACCAATTAAATATTTACTTTATTCTGTTTTTATTTGTTGTTATAGCAGCGAGAGATATACAGCCACAGCGACTGCGGCTGTCTGTGACAGACAGACGGACAGTGCAGTCTTAGTAATAGGGTCCCGTTTTTACTCTTTGGGTATGGAACCCTAAAACAATCGTTTTGTTTGAATTTTTTTTTCACATCATCGTTCTGTACCTTTATAACAGTTAACTGTTATACATTATAGGGAACGTGCACGACAAAGTCAAAGTCAAAGTCAAAAATTTTTTATTTCACAGAGGCCTACATGGGCACTTATAAAACGTCAGAAGCTAGTGCACGGTTCCAAATTGGTCGTTTCCTATGGAGAAGAACCGGCAAGAAACTCCATGGTTACTCTTTTAAAAAAAAAAATATTTACAATATTTTCATATTACAGTATTAATAGACATTATGTAAGAACAGTGTAGACCAGTCGATATTGTTGCACAATAAAAATAATCAAATTAAAAAAAAAAAAAGTGAGTCGTAATAGGAAGTAACCTAAGAATTCGCGAAGTCCACGGTGTTCTCACATTCACATAAAAAAAAAGAAGCTATATAAAAAAGTCAAGAACAATAAGTAATTACAATTATCAATAAATGACCAGTCAACAAAAAGAAAATTACTAACGAATTTATGGTGGTTGGCGTCTAATAATATAAAAAATATTGCAAACGCAATGTGTAGAAAGAAAAGAAAAAAGAAAATGTATATATTACAACAAATGTGACCAGGCGACGAAGGCTCTGTCGCCTGGTGGCACAAATACCAAACATTTACCCTCACAATTTATTTGATTTTGACATTTCATGTTTATATTAATCGTATTTTACGTTTAATGTGTTATTTTAAGAGTGAAAAATAACGTAAATTGTGATTAAAATGCATTTTTGCATTTTTGGATGCACCAATTCGTCAAAGAAAAATGATCATAAAACATTTTGATGTAAAATTTTATTACTTTCCTACCAATAAATGCAATAAAGAAACATACGTAAGTTGAGTTTCAAAAGTTTTCAAAAACATCTCGTAATGTTTCATTGTTATAATACGTAGTACGTTTTGTAGTTATTTTTCAATACAAACAAAGTCTCTAAATAAACATAATCTCAAACAATTTTATTTCAGCAAACGTCCATATAACCGGCTCCCATCTAAAAATACTATACGATAAAAATATAATACTATATACTACACTCACTTTATTGGCAAAAAAAAAAAAACAGAAAATCCTTTACATCCATCATATTATGTTCCCACAATTTTCTTCAATATTCTTTTTTGAAGAAAATAATTCGAAAAAATGATCTCATTTTTTCGAATTATTTATTCATTTTGATTAAGAAAAAATTGGTTAGTAGAATACAAAAATTCGAAAGATGTAAACGTTGAATGCAACGAGCCGAGTTAGAAGTTAATAAAAAAAAACTTTTGGGAATTCCTTCCAAGAACTTAGTGCTCCACATAGTGCATTCAATGAGTTAATGACTAAAACCCACAGTTTTTCCCGAACCCGAGGAACAAACTCAACGAAGCATTGGTAGCCAAAATGATTCATCAAATGAAAATCAAACAGAGGTCCCATATTTCTTCTGCAATTTGATTCATTTGAATTTGTCCACGCTGCCATTCGTTGTTGATCGGCAGGTGCCCATATTTTATTATTTTTGACATAACATTACAAGAAATATCTTTTTTTTTTTTTCTTCTTTGGCAACTGAGCCGGTGTCGACTATTCTGCCAGTGTCATGTGGTGACGGCAGCGCCGTAAGGTGAGCCGTTGAACTTTGTACTTTGTGGTAGATCTAAAGAAAAATCTTATTCACGAGCATGATAACACACCAATGACAGGTCTGGAAAGTTTCTTTTTTGTCCGCACCGTGTCTCTCGTGTCGACGTTGTGCTGCCACCTATAGTTCCTACACGTTCCCTAGAGGTACAGAACGATGTGCGAAAATTTTTGAACAACCCAAATTCATTGGTTGCATCAAAGATATTTTAATCCAAAGTGCATTGTGACTTTATATTGCAAGAGCTATATCTCCACGGATTTTATTGAGCGACTTTGAACTCTATCTCAAAGAGAAAGGGGTGTCGTCATTTTATGTTATTCTCATCATATGAGTCAGTGCATACAAAGTGGTTAAGGTGTGATGCATCAAGATTTTGGGACTTTCATAATCTGTTTACTGTGTCTGCTGTCTTGGGCTAATCTTGGAATTTAAAGCATTTCGACAACATGTTTACTGGGCAAACATTTTATTTACTTCCTATGTCCAGCAATGGACGTCTTTCGTCTGAAATGATGATGGTGGTTTATTTCATTTTAAACTTCATGTACACTAGTGGTACATAGGCAGACATAATGCAACAAGGCATTTTTTTACCAGTCAACCTTTGGATTAAAAAAGACAACACTGTGGTAGATGCGCACAATACATAAATGATAGATATTTCAAACAGAATGAAGTATCATTAAATTAAGTTGTTTAGAATAAGTGTACTAGGATAGAAAATTTAGAATTTGGATACGGATATAGAAATAATAGTTATACCGGTTAAGGATATACGATTATTTCGCATTATCCACTAGTTTCGGTTACGGATATAAGAATATTAAATTATAAATTATAAATAAATACTTAAGGCCCTAACTCCCTAGCAGTGCTATAAAACAGTAACTTTCTGAAGCCTACTCCTCGGTAACTGCTAGGTCAATAGGTTTGAAAAAAATATATATTTATGTACAGCATTATCAACATAATATGATTTTTTCGTAAGACTATACTTTTCCCAAAAAAAAAAATAATTTAACAACATTATATTTTTTCGCTTGTTTTCAAAACGCAAAAAAAAAATAGTGGTTAAGTGTTTTACAGAATGTACATAGCATATCGTCCCCTAGCTTACAACACCGTTCTAGTCGAAAATTGGCGATTTTCACATTCGAATGCCTTTAGATGGAGCTGCTCATTGCGCGATTAACCATTGCAATTGTTCATAATTCGAAAAGTAGTGATAGCGTACAAGTCGACTGGCCTCTCAACACCGAACAGTTTTTTTCGTTTCCTGTAAAGTTGGTTAATGACTTAAGCGGTGTTGTCAGCTAAGGGACGATAATTATGTAAGTAAATCAATATTTCGCAAAGAAAATGAATTTAAAGGTCGGCGGGGCTCCGGCGCAAATGGCCGGAGTTAAATGTATATACCTACTCCTACCTACCTACTCGTACTGCCGCCTGCGCCCGCATATAGCCCCGCTTTAGAAAGTCACTGTGCACTGCTCGGGACTTAGGGCCTTAACTTATAAAATTATTAAGAGCTTTCGTATGCAACCGTGAGCATTCGTGCCAGGTATACGGTCCGTTTATACCCGTATCATATAACAAGCTGTCTCCACGGTTTTACCCGCGTCTTTGGCTACTCCTCCGCGTCCATGGGTTGTAGCGTGATGTTATATCGTCTAAATATACTATTCGGCATGAACTTGGCTATCTCGTATCTACAGAAAGATTTTTTCCAATCCCACTGGTAGTTCCAGAGATTAGCGCGTTTAATTATTGTGAGACTTCAACTTTTTTTTTATTGTATTCAATTACTATTTCACAACTATCACACAACGCCGTCCAGTCCCAAGCTAAGCAGAGCTTGTGTTATGAGTACTAGACAACTGGTAAACATACTTATATATTTCTAAATATATACATATTATAGATAAATTAGGTACACCCAGACACAGAACCAATGATCGTGCTCATCACACAAACATTTGTCTTGGGTTTTTTTTTGTGAAACCGGAGTGGGTTTTTGCTGTTCCTTCTTTGCCTTCGTCCCAGGGCCCCGGGTTTCACTTTCACACTACCCGTGGCCCCAGTAGGCTTCGAACCTGCTGGGCCCCTACGATTTACTGACATCTCCCTGAGGCGCGCGTGGAACATTTGTCCTGGGTGGGATTCGAACCCACGACCTCCGACTGCAGGATTGTTCAAGAGAGTTGGTGCGATCCTGGAACGCCAAGAGCAACGAAAGGAAAACTGTGGGTTTTAGTTATTAACTCATTGAATGCCCGGTGCGCGGACTGCGCGGATCCACGCAAGACACAATCGCTTTTTAATTGTGTCTCTAATTACGGCATACGAAAGGTTAAAAGACTGACACTCCGTTTCACTCCACACGGATCGGGAAGACTTTATTGACCTCAAAAAAATACTGGCCAAGTGCGAGCTAACTAAATGAGCAAAAACACCGACAAAATAACATTTCTTGTGTGTTAACCAATTAAGTAGTTTTAACTTAACCCATTTTTATTTTATTATTTGTGGTTATAACACCAATAGAAATACACATTCCGTAAAAACTTTAACCCTTAACCTTTTTAAGGCCCCATACACGGTACAATTTGTCTGTACGCTTCCAACCGATCGTAACGACGAATTGATAGTGTAAGTCAAGACCCCAAACCCAAGTTACAACCGTTTCATTTCGATTCTCTTTCATCGATCGCCTCGAGTCAGCCACGCCTCCGATTCCTTTGTTCTGACGTCATCTCAACGCCCAGTCACGTGGACAGAACAAAGGAATAGGAGGCGTGGCCGACACGAGGCGAACGACGAAAGAGAATCGAAACGAAACGGTCGTAACTTGGCTAGGTCTGAAGATAAACCGTTAATGATCTTGATATACACTTTCTACTACTACATTCTTCGTTACGATCTCGGTCTGAAACGACGGATCGTACAAAAAAACCGTACCGTGTATAAGTACCTTTTAGGGCCTGCGCTCATTTGAAACAAGATTGTCTTAGACAGAAAAGTCTACGATGTTGCAGACTTGGCGCAGACGTCGTAGACAAGTCTGCGACATCGTAGACTTTTCTGAGATAGGTACTTACAGCCCAGCGGCCAGGCAGGCGGACAGACAGCGGAGGCCTTAGTAATAGGGTCCCGGTACACCCTTCGGGTACGTACCTCTAAAAAAGGACCTCCCGCCGACAAACCAGTCTAGGGACGGCTTTTAGAAAACCTCATGGGTGCTTATGCTCCTTTGATGACTCAAAAAAGTGGCGAAGTGTGAGAAAAGAAATGCACACTGATCGACCGATAAATCAATAAATGCCCTACTTACATACTGCGTACCTAATTACTAATTATGTTTGATAAAAATATAAAATGAAACCATTATATAAAAACGAAACTAGTTTTTATTATCAAAAAAATATTATAAATTTATACGTAACCTAAAAGGCGATTACTGATCTGTTTCTTGATGTCTATTCTCAGGGGTGCACAAGCCCCCGAGCACCCACGAAGTCGGCGCCCCTGAACCAGTCCCACTTTGTGAACCCTAGGCCTACAAGACAATTATTAAACCAGGAACACAAAGGACAACGTCAAAGCTAAAACGCCTACATTTTTGTCAGCTGATGTCATTGTCTGCGGACCTTGGCGCCACCTTGACTTACTTTATTAACGCGGCTACTTAGATCTTAAGATATATTATTATGTGCACTACGGAATATTTAGACTGGTTTTTATGACTATATTGTTGGTTTATGCAGCAGTTTTTGGTGAAATGAGGCATTTCTTCAAAAGACCATCTCAGACTCCAACCTGCATGGTTCTCATATGATTTAACCATTACATGTTTGCAGTATGGACTTTGACCCCTGAGTTTGTTTCGGTGTTTCTTTTCAGGGTAGTCAGCTAGAAAACACCGGCTTCATCTAGTTTAAATTGACAAAAAAGATTGACGTGTAAAAGTGTTTTTAAATAACATATTTGCAAAATAAATATCATTTATCATTTATTTGGTCAATTTGCTAGAAGAAAAAACTCTAATTATACTATTACTCATACATAAGCTGGCCGGTTTTTTTTGGGGAGGGATATCTTCAAATTAATTTTATCGCTCCAGGGTTTTTTTTAAGTTTTTTTTCGGGTGGGTAAATCATCTAATGACTTCCCCTTCTCTTGGGTGAACCGAGAGATAATGTCAGACTTTTAATGACTAAAAACCCAGTCCTGTTCCTTCTTTGCCATTGATACAGGGCCCCGGGGATCTCTTTCGCATCACCCATGGCCCCAGTAGGCTTCGACCCTGCTGAGCCCCTACGGTAGGTTTTTTTAAGGTGGGAAATCATCCAATGACTTCTCCCACTCTGGGTGGAGCGAAAGCGAGTGTCAGACTTATACTGACTAAAACCACAGCTGTGCCCTTCAGTTACAATCTACATTCTAAGACCATCATGGGCTTCCTTTTCAGAAAATGCCTGCGCCACTATTCGAAGTGTGTGAGTGAGAGGGATCGGTCGTGCTATTCTCTAAGAAAACAGCCTTGAGAGTAATACGCGAATATGTACATAGGATTAACAACAAACTGTGCACACAACCGTAAACTATATTCTACCTATATGACAATTGTAACACTACTATTTACACGACTACGGCAAAGCCAAAGGAGGGTTATGATTTTGACAGGCTATGTATGTAAGTATGTATGTGAGTATGTACATCTGTTCCCTCATAGCTCCTAATCTTCTTATCGGAACTCGACGTACGAGGTATCGTTAGAACCGTCTTAATTTTCCGCTGAACATAGGCTACGTGACTTGTCACAAAACTCGATATGGCGCCCTCTAGCGGACAAAAAGTAATGTATCAAAAAATAAAAATGGAGAAAAATACGCCGTGTTTGGTATCATTTGAAATGGCTTCACTTTTAAATTTCCAAAATATTACTCAAATTTAAAGTGACGCCCTCTAGCGGAGAAAAACTCTTGTATTCAATTTAACACCTAAATTGTTTAATTAAAAATAAAGTAAAAAAACTAAAACCAACTAAAGGTACAGTATTTTAAATTCCATGGATAGGGTGCAAGCACCTTAAGATTATCTTGTTTTATTCTATCACAAATTATTCTCTACAACATAACGTATGCCTTGCTTACCTATAAACTTATATTAAATCCGTAAATATCCAAATATTTATGGAACGTGTTCGCGAATTAGTTTGTTCCATTACGGATTTAACAGTGTTTACCCCATCTTCTTGAAGTTGTATGTCTTTTTCATGTCATTGAGCTTTATTCAAAATCTGTTTGGGCAAGTAGGTTCAGTTGAAAGATTTCTACTGCAAGATATAAGTCTGGCAAACGACAGAGCTACCCAGAAAATCTAAACAACATTCAATCGGAGATAGCGATTGTTATAAAGCCTAGTAGTGGGGAAGATCACCGGACATTGCACATTGAATAAACACCTCCACACCATTAGCAGTGCAGAGCATGCTTGGAGAAAGAGACAAATGCGCACAATTATGCTCCTTAACTGCACAGCAGGCCTAGCCGAGTTACGACCGTTTCGTTTCGAATCTCTTTCTACAGTCCGTAACGCCTCCGATTTGCAGCCCCATGGAAAAGGATGCAACCTGCTACAAGCACAAAGATTTGGGGTTGTCCCACGTTACGCTTGCCCTCGCATGATCTCCAGTCTGAGACTCGTCTACTTTGACGGCCGTCTGACATACAGAAATGCATGATTACTATAGTATTAATTGTAATAAACAAAATAAAATAAAAAGCATTTATTTCAGGCAACTTAGCAACCATACAACAATCACAAAACAGAACACACACACATTAGGAAATACACATTTTACACTATCGGACATAGCCAGCAACATGTCTGCTACAGCAATGTCTGATATAAGGGCAATCAAATCTGCCGGCAATCATCGCCAGAACAGTATTGGAGCTGCCCCGCACCCTGCGCACTAAAGACGCGCACCGCGCGCCGCATGGCAATTTTGTGCCAATTCACAAAGGCCAAAGCAAAAACATGAACGTATTACCGCCAATTGCAAGCCAAATTAAGTCTAACCAAAGTTTACGATCTATGATGAATCTCTTTGCATAAGCTAAGAATCTATAGAGCATAGTGATAACTAGAGATACCACTGACTGACAAACAAAAAAATATTCGTGTTTTTAGGGTTCCGTGCCTCAAAAGGGAAAAACGGAACCCTTATAGGATCACTTTGGTGTCCGTCTGTTTGTCTATCGGTCAAGACCCTTTATCTCGGGGTGTCGTGGAGGTATCGAGTTGAAATTACAACCATATATTCAGGTCTGCGGGCCCTTGAAGCTGCAGAAAACGTATGTTTCGACACTCAAGGGAATCAAAATTCATAGGGTACTTCCAATTGACCTAGAATCCTGAAATTTGAAAACTGTAAATTTATAGTTACGTCACAAAAAACAACTGTTTTGTTTTGGGCTTCGGAAAAATCTCGTAACTCAATTCTTGAATTGAACTGTTTTCATAGGTAAGTTTGTACGGAACCCTCTGTGCGCGAGTCCGACTCGCACTTGCCCAGTTTTTTTTTTTAAAGTGGGCCGGTGCCCGCTAGGTCCACGGATAATTTCTGAAAAGGAAACCCGTGGTCCTAGAACGCAAAGGGCCACTGAAGGACACAGGTGTGGTTTTATTCAGTAAATGTGTCACACGCCCTCTCGCTTAACCCTAGGGCGGAAAAGGTAATTGAATGATTTCCCACTTCCAAGCTTCCCTTGAGAGCAATGGTGGGCGAGTGGTAGCAGCCCCGACTTACGAGTTGTTGGTTGCGGGTTCAAACCCAGCTAGGCGTATTACTTTGTGTAATTTATGTCATCACCACTGCTCTCAAAACGGTGAAGGAAAACATCGTGAGGAAACCGGCATGTCCTAGAACCAAAAATTCGAAGACATGTGACATCCAACAACGCGCACTGGATTTGCGTGGTGGATTACGGCCCATTCCCTCTCCTAGAAAGGAGGCCTGTGCCCCAGCAGGGGGAACATTATAAGGCCGACTATGCTATGCTATGCCACCTCCGAAAAAAAACAGCTGCCAATGCTTGCGTCTTAGTGCTCTGTGCTAAGATCTCATCAGACGGATCATTAACGTTTCATCACTAATCGCGTTAATTCCTCAGTTCTGGTTGAAATTCCTATTGTATATCTTCATTGCCTCATACAAGGTGTTAATAGGTTTTTCTGCATGCAAATTCTCAGGTATATAAATTACATGATTCTAAACTGATTTTTGCTAGCGAATTAAAAATTATTCCCGAGATGGCGACCGCGCACCGGAAAACGCAGCGCCTCCTACAAGGTGGACCGACGATCTGGCGAGAGTCGCGAGAGTGCGGTGGATGCGAGACACAGCACAGGATCGGTCATTGTGGCTACGCTTGGGGGAGGTCAGGCCTATGTCCAACGGTGGACGTCTTTCGGCTGAAATGATGATGACTCCCGAGATAAGAATTACCTATACACCACTAATTTCTAATTAGTAAAAATACTAGGACTTATTAGGAAAAGTCTTGTTATTATTTAAGTAAAGTCTCAATAAATAATATGATTCATAAACAGTAAAATTACTAGAGTTTGCTTATATCCCAAAATTTCACTCAACTTATAAAAATATTGTACAGGCTATTGATTATTAATGAATGAATGATTATTAATGAATGAATGACGATCGGAATGGAAAAGACTTCGCGTAGTATTTTCTAGTAGCAATTGTTAGGAATGATTGATTCAATTATGAATTTACCATGACAAATTTTCGTGGACAATTTTGAGATTTCTTTTTTTTACTTTTGACTACACAAATATGATCAATAACGGGTACGGATAGAGCCCCGAATTTTTTGTACTAATTATAAATTAGGGGTGTACATACTGTTTTTGTCTTCGAAGTCTCTCAAAACCAAAGTTCACTAAAATTGGTTCAGCAGTCTGTATGAGTACAGCTTTTTTTTGTTGAGGTAGGAAATCATCAAATGTTTTTGCCGTTTTGGGTTATAATGGTCTCCCTACCCTTGTCCCGGCTTGTCGGATCGGCTCCCTGTCTAACCGTATCCGGCTGAATACCCGGGTTTTACTTGGAGCGACTATCAGACCTCCATAGCCCAGCTGCTGTACTTCTTGGATAGACCGATGGTCAGACTTTCAGGTGTCTGACTGCCTGCAACCTGTCTATATGAATGATAACCGGGACCGACAGCTTTACGTACTTTCCGTGGCAGGGTCAAGGTCACCTCACCGGACAAGTAAGTACCAATGTTGAAAAATTCATCTACTTCCAGGTACTTTCACGGTTCCGGACCCGCAACCTTATGCATGAGTTCGGGTGCCATCACGACACACGACAATAAAGGGCCTATTACATTACGCGATATTCAGACAGTCTTATTTTTTGTTCCGATTAAGACCAGTCTAACCCTTATTACACTACGCGAAATCGACTAAGACTGTCTGAATATCGAGTAGTGAAATAAGCTTTCAAATATTATCTAAACAATGACACTGCAGAAACCACTCATCTATACAAGTTGACAACTACTCAAAACTTTCCTCACGACTCGTCGCTTCTTAACAAAGGTTTTTAAAACAAAAGAAATGCTAACTAAGAACTCACATCCTGGTCAAGCTGATGTATTTAAGAAAAGGTGGTAGGAACATACGTTTGTAGTATGTACAGCATGTATTATTTACGTGTGTTTACGTAAAGGCAAGTCTATACTGACACATTTTTATGGATGTGGGTAGTACAAGTAAATCATACTAATATTATATATTAGGCGAATGGGGAATGGAACTTTTATATATTGTTGGCATATATTTTTTTTTCCTTTTCGTCAAAAGTTAAACCTAGGCCATATCATAAAGGACTGTATGATAAATCAATAGCAAAAAGAATGATGTCTACCAACCGTAAACAGACGAAATTAGAAACCATTTAGTATATTGCTACAGTTTGTTATCAGGCGTTATTTTTCTTAAATAAAAATACTGTGTCTGATATTTTAAGTTTCTCATTGTTAAATATAGTTTTAGTTTCGGTGTTTATGGTGAGTACGCATTAAATAGTGTCAATCACTATCACAACACTAACACGTATCTTTTCGATTCGTTTATCACTTTTTTTTTACTAGTTTAAGTGATAAAATACTGCGAGCGTAAAAATAAATATAACAGTAATAACCAATTCTAATAAATGATTGAAATTTTAAATTATAACGAAAATAGGTAACGCCTGACAAAAATATACTAGCAATGCTAAATGCTATGTGACAAATCAGACGCTCATGTTTGCACACACCTTAATTTGACATGAAAATTACACATATTTGCTAACTAAGTGTACATTGTTTGCAATGAGTTGTGTTGTGGGCAGTAGTATTATAGAACTTGTCATTTATGTCTTCATACTTACTAAACCAATCGTTCCCAACCAGTAATCAGCACACCAGAACTAAATATTATCCCTTAAAATTCCAAATGTTATAAAGTATCATTGATGCCAACAGATTATAAGTTTCTAGAAATATTCTGTTACTTATGGGCGGGTT
The DNA here is from genome assembly GCA_961205895.1 of Mythimna pallens. NCBI lineage: Eukaryota > Metazoa > Arthropoda > Insecta > Lepidoptera > Noctuidae > Mythimna > Mythimna pallens. The sequence goes on along the minus strand of OY540847.1, from coordinate 14,752,806 downwards.
TCTAAGTTGACTTTTCAACTCGACATACACTTTCATTATTATTCATACAACCGCTCTTACGCGATTATGACGTTATTACATTTTTCATTAGATATTTTGGAAACACAGTATCTTGTGGATATTATCTAGGCTTCTATTTTTTTTATTTATTTATTTATCGTTTATTCCAGGCATATTAACCCATAGCAATATAGACTTAAATAAAATTAAAATTAAAATTGTCATAACATAATGAATTAATTAAATTAAAATAGATTAAATAAATTATTGAAATATTGATAAAATTATTGATAAATTATTGAATTACATTAAATAAATAAGTTAATAATATTATTGTAAATTATTATCATTATCATCACCATAATTAGCATTAATAAATCAATAATATTAACAACGCCTAAGCAGGTACACACTATGAAACACTTCAGATACTATCCCATTCTTACACCGGGTCAGTCGAGTCAGGAAAGATGCCTTGAGTCTTCTCAAGAGCCCGTGAAAATCAGTAACTCTGTTCTCAACGAACATGCCAGTCGCACTACACCGCCAGGGCAGCTTAAGCATAGCTCTAAAGGCGTTATTATATTGTACACGAAGAGTGTTATATGCACTCCTCGTGTACCTGGACCAGAGTTGACTGGTGTAGAACGACTGACAGTAAGCCTTGAACAGAGTTATTTTAACTTGTTTAGAGCAGTGAAAAAAGCGTCTAGCCAACATGTTGCTCCGACATGCGATACTACGCCTCTGTCGTTCCAGATCAGCATCATCTGTCAAATCATCCTTTATTATGTGACCCAGATATTTAAACTTATTAACAATTTTTAAGGCAGTTCCACATAAATTAATCGGTAAAATTTGTGCAGGACCTTTACTGTATTTAAATATCATAATCTCCGATTTTTTCACATTATATGTGAGACAATGCTCAGTTGCATATTTCTCGCAGATAGCCACAAGTCTCCTTAAGCCGTTGGCTGAGGGACTAAGCAGCACCATGTCATCTGCATAGCTAAGATTGTTTAAACATGCCTCACCAATATGACAACCAGCTCGGGTACTGCTCAGTTCCTCAACCAACTCGTTAATATACATGTTAAATAAAATCGGCGACGTAAGCCCACCCTGCCTCACGCCACATGACAACTTATATGTTTCCGACAGGGCATTATTCCACTTCACTTGATTGCATTGATTAGCATACCAGTATTCCAAGATATCTGTTACATGATTACAGGAACGTTTTATTGAACGACAATTAAATGATACCAGGCTGATTTTCATTGCTTTTTCCTGGACGACTATTGGTTCCAGGTGAAATTTTCCTCTCGGTGTATCTCCTGTAAACTATGCCACGAGGCCAGAAATCAGCATCAAGGAAGGTTTTTTCTTGCTCCTGATCGATCGTGATTTTAAACGACGAAAATGTTGTTTCCTGGAACTGGGTTAGTTTTTCAACCTTAACGACCGTGTGTCCGCAGTCTTTAATAAATTCTTTGATATCGTCTTCGGTTGTTTCCGTGACGAATCGGGAAGCGTAAATAAACGAATGTCTCGGCACTATTTTAATCTTACTCGATGTCAAAACCGCCCTTCCTTGTTGGTTTTTTTGTCTTATTTTTCTATATTTGTTTCTCTTGTTCACTACGGTTGTAAAACTATCATAGGTCGAGGTATCCCCCCCAGCACCTATTTCCAATGTGCCCAAAGGACTACTAGTTCGGTGCAAGTTATTTGATTGTTGATGGTTCAGATGTGAAGCAGTAATACTCTTGTTCATGCGATCAGCTGACGCTCGGAACGAAGCGAGAGGAGCACTACTCGCTGGCTCGCTCGCACGGAACGGCAGCAGCGCATGCGCTGCCTGAGGCGCGGGTAGACACGGTATATGCACGGGAGTTGTCGACACCGCCACGGAAGTGCTTACGTCTACCTCCCGAAATTTGTTTAAAAGTGGGCCGTTACTTTTTTCGCTGCTTTGTTGTACTTTGCTGGAATAAGTAGTTTGTTGATTTGATTGTGACTTGCTTTTGATGGTTTCTAGTTGATCACGCAATATGGCGAGCTCTGACGATTTAACATAATCGCTCTGGATACGATGAATTTCTTGTTTCACGATTAGAATATCTTTTAACAGAGTCGTGACGTCGATATAATCGAATGTTACGGGTGGAAGACGGTGTAGGTCCTTAGCCACAAACGTAGGTAGTAAGTTGGGCTCAGTTTCTTTCAGTACTTTTATTATATCTTGCAGGAGTCGTTTGCTTTTGCCATCTCCTTTCCGTGTAGAACGACAGTTAGCCGCCCCAACGAGAATGGATTTTGCTGCAATTATGTCACAATCCTTGAAGTTGGATTCACAGATTTGCACTAAGCTAATTTCGTCAACAACGTCTATTTTGCACTGCAAGAAGCACAGGAGTTCATTTATTACAAGCGTATCTGACATAATTGAAATAAGAACGATAAGAAGACGGGTTATACGGCGCCGTGACACGGTGCGCAGACGGAGCAGCGATATACGCGAGCGTACGCGACAAGTGCGCCACGCGACTGAAACGACTATTGAAATCAATTTATAAATTTGTGTAAAACTAATCCAGTAAAGACCTCTGAAAATCTGCTACTTTGCATGAACTTCATAATTTCCTCAAAAATTAAAAAAGTAAAAAAAGCATAACAATAGAAAGCTTGCAAATTTAATCATGATTCAAAATGACGACATTTTTTCTTAAAAAAAACACGTATAATTTCCTAGAACGAGTTTTGTAAAATGTTCGAGTAAAACACGGAATTACCGAATGTTACAGAGTTTTCAGGCGTTATTTCTCTATTATCTTATATTTTCGCGTTGCCTTTTCGTCAGACATCGCATTGGATTGCGTTAGATGAAGTAACAAGCTTTTAAACCATGCTCGATGTTGATGATAGGCGAGCGAAAAGGAGCCTCTTAAGGGCATCCCAGTCAGCCGTTGGAGCGTGAAGCAATAACAAACATACACACATCCATACCTAGCATATAACATATATAAGCATAATCTATTCCTCCTTTCAATGTTCCCACTGTTGGGACTCAGGCCTCCTCTCTACGAGAGAAATGTAATGGGCCGTAATCCACTATGCGGGCAAAGTACGAAGTGGTGGACCATCTTCAAATTTATGGTTCTAGGACATGCCGGTTTCCACACGATGTTTTCCATCACCGTTTTGAGAGCAGTGGTGATGAAATAATCTACACAAAGTAATGTACCTGGCCGGGTTTCGACTCGCGACCTACAACTCGTAAGTAGGGAAAATTAAACACTGGGCCACCACTCCTCTCCCATACCTAAAATACGCCTTTATAATATCACTTGGACAGTGTGGTTTAAGTTTGATTAAGCTGCCTGCTTGTAATTCTATAGTTAGGTTAAAGTTACTGCCTAAATAAGACAGTTGGTAGGTTTACTTAAACTTAATCAAATATTTCTTATTTGTAAATAAGTGTGTAATAGTAGATTATGTGACTAGGGGATAAAGCAGTGTCTTTAAGTCGCGGGCGGCATGTTGAATGCCGAACAAAACGAAGGTTGCTAATTTTAATCATTAACTCCTGAGCACTGCGAGGGAGTTAATAAAGACACCTGAGTGAAGTGAGGAATTCGAGCCGCCCAAGACAAAGACAGCTTTATCCACGTGTTGGATACTCTACTCTTTACACCATCTGTGAGATAATTAAAAAACAATTTAGTAAAACAAATCATATAATAGAGTCAGCATTATGTGAATTAAGATGTAGTGCATCAAACAAGTTTATTCAAATTTCAAACTAGCCACTAACAAAAAAAAAACAGAATGAAAAGAGTTTCTTAAAAAAAGTAATGAACAAGCGGGAGCGTTATAGAAAATTCAAACTATATTATATAATCTTTGAGTAGTGAATTTTATTTGTTTCAAATCTCAAAACATGTCGAGTGATAGTTAAGATTAACTTGTATAATTTAAATATTTCTCTATCACATAATTTGTTTTAGTTAATTGTCTTTTAATTATCTCACAGATGGTGTAAAAAGTAGAGTAGACAACATGGAGATAAAGCTATCTTTGTCTTAGGTGGCTTGAATTCCTAACTTCACTCAGGTTTCTATATTAACTTCCTCGCATTGTTTGGGAGTTAAATATATAAAACCCTTACCGGTGTTCGAGATTAAAACAAAGCAACCTTCATTTCGTTCGGAATTCAACATGCCGCCCGTGACTTAAAGACTCTTTATAGTCACATAATCCACTATTTTTATTTTTTACTTACAAAAAAAATTCGATTCATTAATGGTCATTAACGGTTCATCAAACTTGCCAATAGTACCTACCTATTAAATACGAAGCGGAAAGCAACATCAAAAATACATACTTACAATGCGTTCCAAATAAGAATAGGATCGATTGCCGTGTTGTGACGAAGAATTATTATGGTGAGCAAAACAATTTTTTTTATTTATTTATGAACTGTGAACGAAAAATGTTTAATCAGAATCCAGTTCTTCAATTTTGCTCATCTCTGAGTTCTTCAATTTTGCCCAATTTCTTGATTTGACAGTATGATGTGACGTCACAACATGGCAATCGATCCTATTCTTGTTTGGAACGCATTGTATATCGGTATGTAGAACTACGATAAAAATAGAGAATATTATGTGGCAACCCAATATCTGAAAAAGCGATCACGTTTGACTGACTGAATATTATACTTAAGTAGTCATAAATAAAATATAGTTCATAAAACAGCTGTCGTTGGCATCTGCTATAGATTAATAATAATTTATATTAGATTATAATGGTAGATAATAGATTAAATAAACTGATTACCGTCTGAATGTTAGCGCCACTTCTCAGAATTACGATGAGTCGTTGCGACGTACGGTACGTAAGAACGGCTGATGTTATCGACGTTTTAAAAAACTTTAAAATCGTATTCCGAACCGCAAAATCTTCGTAAAATTACGCGACTGCTTCCGAAGATTGCCGATCGTACCCGAAGATTAGGAACCAATGCACCAATTTTTGGAACCTTAAAAACGCGTTTTTGGCCCCGTCTGTGTATCTTACTATCTATGTCAATACCATCTGCCGATTCTTCGCCAATAGGGAACTAGAAACGACTACGTCCAGCACGTAGAACAATAAAAAATTCAGATATAAAAAGGCAGTTACGAATGAAATGCTTAAAGAAAAATGCCAAGGTTGGACATCAAATAAAGTCTATGATATGGCTAACCCATTTACCTACTAGTAGAGATCTTTATTGTTGTAAATCGAGTTCAAATAATAACCGTTGACAGATGGGGACAAGATGGCGGCCCTTTCAGAGTGTAAACTGTTCCAGCTACTTAAAATACATTTGGGTTAACAATGTTTCAGTTGTTACCTTGTTATCGAAGGATTCAATACTAGCTTTTGTCCCCGATTTCGCCAACGTGAAGTATTTTACTGGCCCCTACGAAATGTTTCAATGCAGGTGCCAAGTATATAAATCGCTTGAGCGGAACATTGCCGTGTCCTCTTGGAAGCAATCGGCGACAGCGACCGCCGGGCCCTGGTTTAGGTTAGATCCGGAGCGAGGAGGAATGGCAGGCGGTCGCCTCCTTCTGCGAAGCTGTAATGCGAGCACACCTGACACCCGACAACTGTCGCCACAAGACACTTCGGGTGTTTGGAGTCGCAGGGCAGTCCTCGACCACCGTGGCCTTGCGATATCCCTCGAAACAATGTAACACTCTTCCACTATCAAGCGGGCAAAGCCACTGGCAGAAGCAATGAGGTAAAATAAAACAACAAAATTTTTTTTTTTTTTACTAATATTTATTCCCAAAAGGCGCTTGCGTGCGATAGAAATACAGATATTTGTAAAATTGACTATATCTAGCTTTTTCCATTAAGTGTTTACTAATTGCTTTACACATTTTGTCTTTGGGCGTATTGAATTCGACGCTATCCTCGAAACTGTTCGCGATGTCCAGGATGTCCTGAGCCGTTTCATCGTCTGGGTTTTCTTCAACGAAGTACCTGAAAAAGGTCCAGTTTTTACTTACTAATTTCATTAAGTCACAGCCCATGTATAGAGGGCTTCAAGAGGAAAATTAAAGATTATTTCCTTTCACAACGCGTCGGGTACGCTCCGGGTCCGTAATTGGAGAATCTTTTTCTCTCTCTCTCTCTCTCTATTACATTTTGACGTAAGACTCAGGGGACCGCACTACCGCAGCGGTCCTCCCACTGACGACAGACATTTTGACGAACCCGGAGTGTCCCGGATCGGGTATGCTCCACAGTTGTGGTAATAATATTTGTATATATTGGTATTTATTAGTACCTACGTGTATTAGACGTATAATTATGTAGGTTTATATTGTACCTACACTGGATCCAACCCTCGAATGTGATCTCTCTTTGTCACTCTAAGGTTTACTGGGAGAAAACCAGAGAAAACGCATAGTTTATTTAAGCTTGCCTTTGTACAAAAATTGTCAAACTATTGTACTTAGACTATATTATTATATTACAATAAGGAATTGAAATTGCCTTTAAAGTATCTTTTTAGTCAGGAATTTGGCAATAAAGTAAACTTATATTTTGGTAGTTATTTAGCGACATCTATGTCGCATCATAGGAACTAAAATTCAAAATACTGTATCAGTTCTCCGCGAGATTTAGAACATATGATCTAAAAGCCCTATTACACTACGCGACATCGCCTAAGACTGTCTGAATATCAAGTAGTGTAATAGGCTCTTAAGATCCGGTAGAAGAAATACCTTCCCTCATCTGTAATTTAGATAATATGTAACAACAGTCCTAGAACAACTAAGGAGCATTGGGTCTCGGACCAGGCACAATACTTGTCTGATCGGAGGATCTTCCAAACTTACAGGTTTTGAAGTGACCTGGGTAATGCCATAGACAATAACATAGAAGTGACAAAGCTTTCACTAGACACGAAGAAATAGACAGATTTTACGATCTAATAATATAGTATAGAACAGATTCAGTTTAGAACTCTCATGAAAAGGAGACGAGACTATTTTCATTAATAGATTCCGAGCTGCATTTTTTTATTTAATAATAAATAATAATCATTTTATTTCAGGTAAAAGGTGACCATATCATAAATACCTTATTGACTAACATACATAAGCATAAGCATAGCATAATCAGCCTTTTTTAATGTTCCCACTTCTGGGAGACAAAGGCCTCCTCTCTCTAGGAGAGGGAATGGGCCGTAATCCACCACGCGGGCCCATTGCGGGTTGGTGGATGTCAAATTTAATGTCGTTTTTTGAGAGCAGTGGTGATGAAATAAATTACACAAAGTAATGCGCCTGGCTGGGTTTAAACCCGCGACATACATACATAACTATAAAAAAAAAATTAGTAACACTTATTTTTGTAAAACTATGTTAGTAACACTTCACTTCGCACTATATCGTCTTGGTGCTGTCCTGTGGTAGTTTTATATTTGGTATTTTTTTATAGCTAAACTAAATTTAAAAAAAAAATTGGTGTGGTACCCTGCTTTTACCCAGTGACGGATTAACCCTTAATCAAATTAAGCAATTGCCTAGGGCATCACGTCTGAAGGGCACCAGAAGAAGCACAAAAAATCCGTCCTTAGGGCATCACGTCTCACTCTCATGTCACCAAAAAAAGTTTCTAGGACTAACGGGTTTTAAGTAGACATAGAGTCCCTCCTAGAGTCATAACCCCGCTCCCGCTTGCCCACTCGCTGCCCGCTAGTGCATTCGGCAATTCAAATGCTGATCGGAATTGCGATCAGCCAATCACAAACAACCCCTACCCCGCGGCGCCCCCGCAAATCTGTTTCAATCAAATGTTTTGTTTTTTTTTTGAGTAATTGTGCCAGTCGGCTTCTATGCATGCGTAATATAGTGTTAAAGTATGAAATCACCGTTTTATTGTATTAGGTACTTAGAATTGACATAAAACCTTCATGGTTTGGGATTTTTGAGTGAAACCTTTTTTCACATAGTAGGTAACTTCTTTTAAAAAAAAAAAAACATTTTACAAAAAATAAAATAACCGACTACACTAAAAAAAACACTAAAAGAATCAAAATTACTTTAATTTCGGAAGTCAGTGTTTCTCGGTATTTTTTGTTACTTATTTAACACCGACTTCCAAAACTATTTTTTTTTAAGTTTTTGATTTCACCCTTTTTAGTTGCGATACACTTATAACCAAAAAGATTGCCTATTCTCATGGCAATTCTAATAAGCCCAAACACAGCTAGGATACATGATTAATTACGGAGTTCCTGTGCCTACCTTCCAGCTCCATCATCAGCTCAGTTCGGTAGTACCTTATAGCCTAAGTGCATCTCATGACAATTCCAATAAGCCCAAACACGGCGAGATTACATTGATTAATTACGGAGTTCCAGTACCTGCCTTCCGGCTCCATCAGGATCAATAGTTCACTTTGATGATACCATTTTCTACATAACTATTCAGAACCATTTATTTATTTGTATTGTCATATTCGCTTAAATGTTTACTTGATATCTATATGAGTATGAAGTTCCGTTGGCCATTTCTGGTCTTCTTCATCAGTTCCACTTCAACAAATGTTACTTTTTGACTGTAGTTACAGTCACAGCAGTATTACAGCTTAAGTCCTCGATGAAAATACCAAAATAACTATCTGGTTGCCTATAATATTTGAGGAGTTCCCTCGATTTCTCATGGATTCATCATGCAAAATTGGATTTTGAAAAAAATAGAACCAATCTGGAAACAAAAAAATTGCCAATCGGTCCATAAACGACGGAGTTCTGAGGTAACAAATATAATTTAAAAAAAAATACAACCGAATTGATAACCTCTTCCTTTTTTGGTAGTCTGTTATAAAGGTGCAACATTCGATTATCGTCATTCAGTTGTTTTTTATTCAGAAGAAAGATGGATACTTCGAAAATTCGAGTGATTTTTGAATATGAATTCCAACGCGGAACTAACGCGGTAGAAACAGCTCGCAATATCAATGTTGCGTTTGGACTGCTAATGAACGCACCATGCGATTTTGGTTTAAACGCTTGGCTTGGTTTAAAGGATGGAATTATTGTCGAAGAACGAACCACGTGGTAAGATGCATTATGCATTATTATATATGATGGTGGAAGCCCATCCGAGCCAAACTACCCAGGAATTAGCGGCATGATTTAATGTTACGTTACCAACAATATTGACTCATTTGCGTCAAATCAATAAAATAAAAAATATGAAAAGTGGGTGCCTCATGATTGATGACTGATCTTCAGAAAGAAACTCGTGTTAAAACTTATGTTGTCTTGTTGAATCGATACAGAAATGAAGGAATATTGGATCGAATTGTGCCATGTGATGAAAAATGGATTCTTAACGATAACCGTAAGCGAAAAATGCAAAGGCTGACCCCAGGTCAAACGCCGCAACAGTGTCCTAAAGCAAAGCTTACTTATCAATAAAAAGGTAATGGTAACTGTTTGGTGGCCTCAGCATGTTGTTATTCACTATAGCTTTCACCGATCTAGTCAAGCAATAACGGCAGATGTCTACTGTGCTGAACTTCGAACAATGATAGCAAAACTAGCAGTGAAACAGCCCCGACTCATGAATCAATCTTCACTATTATTGCTCCATGATAAGGCGAGACCTCATGCACGAGAAACCATGTTAACTCTTCAGGAACTGCAATTAGAAACCATTCGTCACCCTCCGTATTTGCCAGATCTTCCTCCAACGGACTACCATTTTTTTCGTGATTTGGACAATTTTCTAATTGATAAAAAGTTTTCTTCTCAGGAGGCAGTAGAAATTGCTTTCACACAGTTTGTCGAATCTAGATCTCCAGAGTTCTATCTCAAAGGCATAAATGACCTTCCTATTAGGTGGTAGCAATGTATAGATAATAATGGTAATTAATTTGATTAAATATGTTAAATAAAATAAAAACTAATTTCAATTTTTCAGTACAAATCGGCAATTTCATACTTTAACCCCTAATAAATAAATTATACTTTGATTTTTATTGTTGTCGCACCTACTCCACTTCTAAGGTACGTTACATCTCATCACCTTATTTTACAAAAAAACGAATGTTTTAGGCGGTAAAGGTTTAAAAACCGATTCTAGTTGACATACGGATAGGGGGGCCCACAGGCGTAGATTGCTTAGGGCATCAAGTAGTCTTAATCCGTCACTGCTTTTACCATAAGACTGATTGCTGCCTGTCTCGTTGGTGCGTAGTCTAATAGCTGCACATTCTTGGTTTGGATTTTTGAGACGAGCAGTGTGATATTCGGTTATTCCATCAAGAATTTCACAATGCCAGCTCGGAGTCCGCCAGGGTTGCGTAATTGTTCGAAAGAGTAACAGTGGCCCTGGAACGTGAAGGGCAACTGAAGGAATATAGGTGGGTTTTAGACATTAAAAGTCTGACACTTCTTCTTGCTCCGTTCAGAGCGGGAGGGGTTAATCGGTTAAACACCAAGCGAACGTCCCCGTCGTAAAACGGGGGTTGGAAGTTTATATAGAGAAACCAACTTTCGCGCTGGCGAAGCCGCTGGCAGAAGCTAGTTCGGAATAAAGGGCTTTATTATTATACTCATTGAAATTATCAATTATTATTTTTTATTTTTTTATTCGATATAAACCAGTGCTTGACTGCGATCCCACCTGATGGTAAGCAGTGATGCAATCATTGATGGATAGGCGCACTAGTTTATGAAGAGCCTATTCACTCTAGCCTTGAAGGCACCTAAATTATAGTTGGACGGGAAGAGCAGGCAAATTGTTCCAGTCCCTCGATATCCGCGGTATAAACGACGAAGCAAATCGCTTAGTTCGGACCGTTGGAGTTTCAACAACGTAAGGGTGGATACTCGCCGTACGTCGGGTTGTCCGATGGTAGAAAGGAGATGGCGGAATCAAGTCATGCAATTCCCGCGCACACTCTCCAAAATGCAACCTGTAAAATACCGATAGGCTGGCTACCCTGCGCCTATCAATACCACCCTCTCAGTTCATTTAACCCTATTTGAATGAACTTTTTCATAAAATAGCCAATATCCAAACTTAAATTTTACTGCCTACCCTGACGCAAGGTGAAAACACCATCACCTTAAGAAACAGCGAGGACTCACCTCAAACAATTCCTCATGTAAGTGAAATGCTCCAAAAAGCAGGAACACGGTCCAAATTGGAACAGTAGAGGCGTCACGGGCGTAGCGGAGACTGCATCCAGGACCTCATGCCTTGCCTCACTTTGCCGTGTCGACTTGTCTGCGTAAGTCTCATCGGATGGTTTCTCCCCAGACTTCTTCAAGTACAATTTTCTGATTAAGGTAGATGTCATGACCGGCATTTGTTTATTGACATTCATCTCGAACGTCCGCTTGTTGTATTCCTCATGCTGCTTATCAATAGCTACATCTCTTTTCACTTCTGTAATGATGGACTCGAGGTCGTGTGTTGAGGATAGGTCGTCGATCTTCTTGCAGAGTGTCTGGATGAACCAAGAGCCGTAGACTTCGTTTCTGGAATAGTTTTAGTTTTAATTGAGAGTTTGAACTGCGATGTTGGTTTAAGTTTAGAATATTAATATTAATATTCCACAACTATCACACAACGCCGTCTAGTCCCAAGCTAAGCAGAGCTTGTGTTATGAGTACTAGACAACTGATAAACATACTTATTTATTTCTAAAAACTAAATACATACATATTATAGATAAATTACACCCAGACACAGAACAAATGATTGTGCTCATCACACAAACATTTGTCCTGGGTGGGAATCGAACCCACGACCTCCGGCATAGCAGTCAGGGCCACTAACCACTAGACCAACAGGCCAGTCAATGAATGATTTGTAATTACTATTTAAGGAAACTATTAAAAAAAAAAAGAGAAACAGATTGACTGTCATATCAACGCACAGCTGGAACTACAGGGACTAGGAGTGTCTATAAGGTTTCCTTTTATGACGCAGGCGAGCACTAAGAGAGGATTTTACAAAATTCTTCTCCTAAAGGGATGAAACGGGGTCCAAAGTTTGTACGGAAAAACCTACTTTCACGCGTGCGAAGCCGCTGGTGGAAGCTATAGTATACCTATAATATAATGGTGTCTGCTTATCTGCTTGTGTGCAAACATCAAGTTAATAATAATATTATTATTCCACAACTTTCACACAACGCCATCTAATTCTAAACTAAGCAGCAGGCCTAGCCAAGTTACGACCGTTTCGTTTTGATTCTCTTTCATCGATCGCCTCGCGTCGGCCACGCCTTCTACTCCTTCGTTCTGATTCTGACCACGTGACTGAGCGTTGAGATGACGTTAAAACAAAGGAATCGGAGGTGTGGCCGACTCGAAGCAATCGACGAAAAGAATCGAAACGAAACGGTTGTAACTTGGCATATTATATTGTTAAAAGCTTTTGTTATGTGGCAAGCACTACTCGAGGCGTTCGACGCGATCCAAACGATCGTAGCTTGGCTGGAGTAAATGGAAGAGACGATAATAAAGCAATAGGTATTCAATATTTGCAGTTGCTTTTTATATTTAGCTGATGTTTTCCCACGGCTGGACAAAGGCCTTCGTTAGTATTACCACCAGGAACTTTTATCCTGGTATACTTCCAAGACACATATACAGGCGAAACCTGATTATAGTCTGTCTGTTCAGAATCAGTAACTGAATCGATTCCAATAATTTTTACTCCATTTTTTTTTTCCAAAAATATTTAAAACTGTCACAAGTTGGACACTACCGACACTAGGTACAACACAGGTCACGGCAGGTAATAGCGGGCATTAGGTACCAGCGCACAGCTGGTTACGGGAGCAAAACAACCCCTCAATCACGCGGATGACCCGGTGATCATGTATTTGTGCTAACAACTAGGTAACATAACAAGATTATAACTTTGTGATTATTCATCGTACAGTTATGAAATCTGTACACAGATTCTTTACATAAAAATACTTGACACGTGTTTCGGATTTCGTATATACTAACACTAATGTTGTATATGCCCCCTATTTCTAATTCGGCCACAACAACGCCGTCCATCTTCAGGCATCCATTGTGTGTTTAGATTTAGATTTAGAGGTATGCTGATCAGAATGTAAAGTCCCGAAAACTTCCATTGAAAGGGGAGGATCTTCCGACCAGACGGATGTTATGTCTCATTTGTGCAACTGCCCGATAGTTGATTTCGGACTGTTGTCTAAGTTCAAATTGCGCGGAAAACTTTAATTGCGCGATGCAGGATTTCGTAGTTTAGTTCTTATGCCATAGATGTCGCTACATGTGAAAACATTTAAACAAGGATAAAAAATTACCTGTGTGAAGCACGTCCTGGGTACGAACTATGGATGATCAGCAAATCAGATTCTGCAGGTAGGATGTAGGGCTCTAAGTCCTCTTCATCAAAGTCTTTGCGAATCTTACCAGAGTGGAAGACTGGCACGCCAGTCATGATTTTTGTACCTCGGCACGCCTGGAAGCGGAAAGATTTAAGTTTAAATGGGGTAGAAGATTTAAGGGTTTATGTGAGTATAAGGGTACTCTTAAACCCATCATGTTTAAGAGTTCCCCTATACTCATGATCTCAAAGACGTGGTGCCTATATCAAAATTAGGGGGACGTAAGAAAAATTTCTCCGAATCATGAACATGTCTTAAACCGAGCCAAAGTCCTGACCATAGTGGTCTACATCATGGGATACCAGCTCAAGTGCTATTGACATGTCTCTAGGATTCAAAAACAGAGACTAGTGAACGTAACATTTATCTGATCAACAGGAAGGAAAACGAAAACGTGATGGACAATGTCTCCTTTTTGGGATGACCCCACTAGGAGCTACGCAAAGTAACAGCACCTAGTTGATAATCTGCAATCGTTAACGCTAGTCGAAAACTAAGTCACGTGGTCAGAACAAACTAATAGAAAATTCGTAGCCAAGTTAACATCGTTCAAAATTTTAGAATTAATTGTTATCGTTTCCTACAATGTTCAAGGCTACATCCTTTGTCATTGTAGAACAACATTATAGAACGAGCGGCCGACTCAGGCGCGTCAACATGGCTACCAACTTATCGTTTCCTACAATTGCTGACACCGAGGCGTTGCCGATTGGAGAACGGAATTCGATACGAAACGTTTGTAACTTGGCTAGGGGTAGCGTTGCCAGGCGTCCTGTTAAAGCCGGACAGTGTCAGGCTTATCAGCTGCGTGTCCGGCCAAATTAGGCGGAGTCCGGCCTGTCCGGCTTTTGTTAGGCTTTATGAATTAGAATATTTTTTTTTAGATTTGTCATGTCTTCTACTTTATCTTGCATAGCTAGCGTAAGTGGATCGGACTAGCAATTATATAAGCCAATTTTATTGTTGTTTCCTTAGGTAGAATTAAAATATACCTATATGTATATATTATGGTCAATGATAAAAAAGACGAGACTGAGAATAAAAAAAAAATTGTTGCCATTTTACTCAAATGTCCGGCTAAATTGGCTGGTCTGTCCGGCTTTTCGGTTTGAAGACCTGGCAATCCTAGCTAGGGGAGCAGAGCAGCAGCATATCTGAGCTCACATCCATCATAAGTAGCCAAGGAATGCAGTTAAATTACAATTTATAATTTCCAAATCTCAATGAAAAAGTTGGTATTATAAAATATCTAATTTATAATTCCCTTCGATCAACGATCGAAGATAATTCCAAAAAATAATAATTTTATAGTTGTCCTTGACAATTTACACAACTTTATGCAAAAACGTAACGATATCAGATATTACACAAAACCGATGCAAAGTTGCATGTTAAGTATCTATGATTAGGTATCAAAATAATAACATATACAATGCGTTCCAAATGCGATAGGTACGATGCGATGCGTTAGGATCGATTGCCATGTTATGACGTAACGTCATACTGTCAAATCGAAGAATTATTATGGTGAGCAAAACAAGAAATTTTTAAAATTAAATTTATTTACGAACTGTGAACGAAAAAAGTTTAATCAGAATCCAGTTCTTCAATTTTGCTCATTTCTGAGTTCTTCAATTTTGCTCAATTTGACAATATGACGTGACGTCAGAACATGGCAATCGATCCTTTTGTTATTTTGCAACGCATTGTAGAGTGACATACAACAATAAAGCGCACACTAAAACGCCTCATTTGCACGTAAAGCCGCATCGCTTGGCGTCTCGTGGCATAGATCTAATATAGCTCTACAAGTCTAGTAGCCATATAAAATGTACGGAGTATGTGCCCACGTGTGCCCAATGTACCTACTACCTTAAGTTCCGCCTGAAATCAAAAGTAAATAAACAGCAATGATTCATTCAATGAAAATGCTGCGTTAGTTCTTTGTCTTTATAAACTTTGATAAAAACAAAATACAATGACAAAACGTTTTGCTATTTTTATCTATATCATATGTTTTCTGATTGAGGCCTTTGTTTGAGGGGATAAGCGGATAAACAACTGTCGCAAGGCCGGAAGGAAATCTCAAGAGCTTGACAGACACTTCATTCATCGCTCTGATAAGGAAACGGATCTTTTAAATGAGTCAACTAATAGATCTTTAGAGGTATGCGGATTTGTTGAAGAAGGTGTAAAGTCCCGATTTTTTATCAAAAGAGGTTTGTGCTCTTTTAAAAAAAAACCGGGCAAGTGCGAGTCGGACTCGCTCACTGAGGGTTCTGTACAAACTTACCGATGAAAACAGTTCAATTTCCGAATTGAGTTACGAAGATTTTTCCGAATCGCAATTTTTTTTGTGACGTAACTACAAATTTACAGTTTTAAGATTTTCCCTATATTTGTGCTATGAGTTCATGATTCATGCCAAATTTGGATTGGGAGGATTCTAGGTCAACAGGAAGTACCTTATGAATTTCGATTCATTTGAGAGTGGCGAAATATACGTTTTCAATACACTTACTCTAAAACCCGCTCTTATCCCACGGCTTTTAGGCACGCAATAAACTGTTTTCCGCACTAGTGCAGAAAAGTGCGCGTGCTCACCCCCGCCACAATTTTATTAGTGTTATTACATTTATCGTATCAGGCTGGGTGCGCGTTGACCCCCACGAGTCGCCGGTCAACCCCCGTTTATTCATTTCTTCGTAAGTGTATTGAAAAAAGTCGTTTGATACACGTGCAGATTTATCACTGCAGCCCTCGGCTCCAAAACACACTCGCCTTCGGCTCGTGCGAATTCCGCCTCGGTCGCAATGACAAACTTTCTGCACTTGTATCAAAATGTACTATTTTTGCGACATAAACGGCCATATCTGTTTTTTTGTTAACTCAGAAGTTTGATTTTTTCCCAGCTTCAAGGGACCGCAGACCTGAGTATGTGGTTTGGATTTCAACTCGATACTTTTAAGCGTTCCCGAGATAAAGGATCCTGACAGATAGACAGTCAGACAGAGAGACGGACGGAGAACGAAATGATCCTTTAAGGGTTCCGTTTTTTCCTTTTGAGGTACGGAACCTTAAAAAAAGGGTTGTCAATTGGAAATCTTTGACAGTCGTTATAAGGAATCTGAGACCAGAAAATCTAACACCAGTCTTGCCAAAGGGGTAACGTTGTTACTGAGTTATGGAGGTCGTAAAGTCGCTCAGAGTAAAATATAGCATAGCATAGCATAATCAGCCTTTTAATATTCCCACTGCTGGGACTCATGCCTCCTCCCTCTAGGAGGGGGAATAAGCCGTAATCCACCACGCGGGCCCAGTGCGGATTGGTGAATGTCACATGTCTTCGAATTTTTGGTTCTAGGACATGCCGGTTGGGATCACGATGTTTGCAGTGGCGGGCGAGTGGTAACGGCCCCAACTTACGAGTTATAGGTCGCAGGTACATACCCAGCTAGGCGCATTACTTTGTGTAATTTATTACACCACCACTGCTCTCAAAACAGTGTAAAATACTGGTACATAATTACATTAAATTAGGCTGGAAGGCGAATCACAACATAGTTGGCGAAAGGTTGCAGGTTGATTAACGCTCTTAAAATTGTAGTACAAGCGAGATGCTCTGTCTACAATCGATGCAGAGGTAGTGTTCGGCCAAAAGAAAATGTAAAGTACTACCATCAACTCTAATAAGAAGATCGAAAAACTCACCTGAATGATAAAAATCTTGGGCTTGGTTACAAGGGTAGGTTTGGAGTAGTCCTTGAAATGGTTGATGACCTCAATCTCGCTGTAGAGCTGGTCCTTGGCACGCAGCATACCGTTGTTAGAGCCGTGTGTCAATATCGCGACAACCACACAGCCGTAGTCCGTAAAGTCCCTGTCGCTGACTGAAATGACAAAGACATTGAGTTACTTTGTGCGTTATCTGTATATATAAATGGAGAAATTGACTGACTGACTGACTTATGACGCACAGCCGAAACTGCTAGGACTAGGAGCATGAAATTTTGCACAAAGCTTCCTTTTAAGACGTAAGCGAGCACTAAAAGAGTAAAATCCCAAAATTCACCCTCTAAGGGTATGAAACGGGAGTCCAAAGTTTGTATGGATAAACCTACTTTCACGCCGGCGAAGCCGCTGGCAGTTTTTTTACCGGTCAGAGGCCGTACCACGAGCTCTTAAAGAGATCCATTTGACAACCTAAACTGAACTGTTAAAAATATGATGCTATATAGGGTGTATGCTATTGCTCCATCCCTGTTTCTCGCTCCCATTACTGATATTTTAACACGTTATGGTACCTCAGGTGAGATAACTACAGTCCTCCTGACGGAATTTTAGTGACAGCTGCCAATCTCGACGGATTCTAAGACTAAGGAGATATGACAGTACTTAAGTGCACGTTAGGCTAGATTGTAACAATCAATTATTAAAAACTTCGTTTTTACTAATATCTATCGCTAAAGGAAACATATGTGCGCCAACACACGTCCACTCTCGCTTCCTTAGTCAAACTCCAAAAAGTTTCAGAAAATCCAAACAACACTTTTTTCCTACTTGGGAATCAAAGCCAGGAGTCAAGCCTCCGCAAGAAGTCGCGTGAGCAACGATTGCTGATACAATGACCTTGAGTAGCTGCCTTCTTCATCCTTCAATAGTGACTGTTAATGCAATTTAAAAAAGACTAAGGCCCAGATACAGGTTCATAGTTATGTTTTGGTCCACTGCTTAAATAATCTCATCAGATTTTAATGTATAAAGAAGTTTTATAAAAAGCTAAGTTAGTAACAATGATCTATTTTAATCACTACGTCCATAAGCTTATTACACGTCAAGAAGTATTTTCTGAACATCTCTCTAGTAAGGACCAGATTGCAACTCTGTCCCATAGCTCACGCAGTGTTTTTATTCTTTTGCTATGTCACCACTAAATAATTACCTATACACGTATTTGGTTATGGAATTAATAATACTATCATCATCCGAAATGACGCCACAACGAACGGTCCTTTGCGTCTAGCTTCCATCAGATTCCCCTGACTCTTACTAGCTCATCGGTCCACCTGGTGGGAGATCTTGCAATGCGGTGATAATACTATACATACATGCAAAAACATTACTTACACTTTTTAAGTTCATCAAAAATACCATCTTTTGTCAAATTGTCATGTGGTGTAACTTCAAAACCGAAATTCTTGAACGTCTTCGTCAAAGCATCCTTGTCTTGCTCTGTACCAAGCCTGGGTTGGTGACCATCGATTTCTTTCTGGTTAAAAATAATCATTGCATGTTTATCAAAATTCTCCAGTTGATACGTCGCCGCCTCCTTGGGCAAAGCTCTTTTATTGAGCAGTTGTTGTCTATTCAAATCAATATTTTCAATTGTATCGAATGTTTCATCTTCAATTTTTAATTTGTCAATAGAACTCTCCGGTAGCTCTGCATTTTCCACGATACGTACATTAGTATCAAATTCGTATTCTGGTGCTATTGACAGCATAGCATCTAATGACACTCGGTTTTCGCTGTCATAAACTGCTTCATCCTCATCTGCTCGTAAAGTAACAGCATCTCTAGAACCTTCCTCTGTTTCTCCGCTGTTGTCATCCGATAAGGTGGCATCATCTACTGAATCTAAAGTCCCCGCATCGCTTTTGTTATCTCCATTGCTATTTAGATTTCTTGTTTTCTTTCCCCTTTTTTTCTTCTTACCTCGGCTTTTTTTTAACAAAAAATCGAATCCAGGGTAATTCTGGTCGTACTCATTGTTGTTATTTTCCATTTTTTCGGTTAGTTAATCGTTACTTCAGTCACTGTCAACCTTTTTCGTCACGACAGCGTGTGTTATTTATCTTGCACAAAAACTTACAATAACACCTTTGATATTCCCAACTGTTTCACGTACACAACCAATCAATTTGATGTATTTGACAACTGTGCTTCAATATCGGTGATATTACATATCTTTTCTGTTCTATTATAATTTTAATCTTATCAAGCCGATAGTGCAGCCATCCACTTCGGGGCCTTATGAGGTGACATCATATACCAGATCTTACCTTATGTAATACACGAGAGCCACTTATGATTAGTGCGTTAAACGGACGTTGAATAAAAAGACAATACCATAAATGGCTATAGAAGTATCTTCCCCTGAATTTTTTGGTAGCAATTCATGTTTTATCAGTAACGCCTGATTGTAATTTTAGAGCAAAGTCTTTGGTGCGTGTAGCTGTGAAATTTTTGATTATCTATCTTCTGACCGACTGACATATCAACGCACAGCCGAAACTACGGGGACTAGGATTGTGAAATTTTGCACAAGGTTTCCTTTTATGACGTAGACGAGCACTAAGAGAGGATTTTCCAAAATTCATCCCCTAAAGGGTTGAAACGGGGGGTCCAAAGTTTGTATGGAGAAACAAACTTTTATGCGGGCAAAGCCGCTAGTAAAAGCTAGTATAGGTATATTACACTAACTTTAGTAAATTCAGCCGCATCTTAAGTTACTGTTTTGCGCCACTATAGCCAGCCTTGATAAATTGGCTATCCATCACTATAAAAAAAATTCAATTCGAATCAGGCGTTCTTGAGATTAGCGTGTTTAAACCTAACGACCTAAGCGACCTAAGTAATCACTAAGCGAAAGAGAGAAGTCGTCGCGTTTGGCCATCTATCTCACCTGATGGTAAGCGATGATGTGGCCGACGATGGAGCACGCTTGCCTAGAAGTAACCTATTCACTCTTGACTTAAAGACCCCTAGGTTGTAGCTATCAGGAAATATAGACTCCGGCAGGGAATTCCGCTCCGTAGCTGTACGGATTATGAATGTGTTCCCAAAATGCTTTGTGCGTATGGGCTTGCTGTATCCCACAGGTGGGCGAAAACCTCCCCCTCTGTCTTTCTTTCCCTTAGTCATGTCGGCCCTCTGCTACTGCGTCATGCGTGTTAATCTTCGCAAGAGTAAATTTCGTCCCCATATCGTCATCTTGAACCATCGCGATAACGCCTAGAGATAAAACAAAGCAACAATTTGCAGCTAAAGGCGTCTTTGCTTGTTGCTCAGCGTCCGAAGCAGGCGGAACAACAGAACACTACACACTCAGACAAATTGTGCCCTAACTTCACAACAACAACACGCATACAACACATCACAACATCAGGACATTAAATTGTGCAATTGAAGGCCAAGGATGAACGATGACGAATCCGATGTGGCAACGCTTGAAGGTCTTTGTCTAGCAGTACCTAGGTGTATTTTTGAATGATGAAAATGATATTGTGCAATTCGTATCACGAAAACCTATTGATTGTAACAGGAAGATAGATGAATAAATAAATCGTTTAGATATCAACTTAGCCTATTATAGTGCAGTGAAATTATTGCGCAATAATATTTCAGCTCTAGGGAATGTCTCATACCTTCGTCATTCTTAATTCAAAAAAACACCAATATTTTACCGTCGTCTTGCCGTCGTACCTTGCCTTCGTCGCCCGGAAGAAGGAGTAATGGATACGTTTATCAAGCTATATGTCAGACATGCAGCTTGATAAATAAGTATATCCTCTAATTGAATGCTGTTTTTTTTGTTTGTTTTATTTTTGTACGTATGTGTGCCTAAGTGTTAATACTTAAGTAGTATGCTATAGTAAGCTTAGATTTTTTAGTTTTGGTAATATGTACTAACACCCTATGGGTCTACGATATCTGACAATAAATGATTTTTAGTTTTTTTTTTTAGAAGCGAGCTCACTCTTATCGGAAAAAGCAAACCCAGGCCTGCTCACGAGCAAGCCTAGTCGAAGGATGAGCTAGCAAAAAGTGCACATTCACAAAATGCCCAAATATGTACAATAAAGAATAAACAAAGCGAGCGAAACGAGCTTTCTAATATACCTACTTGTTGATACTTCAGATGGGCGAAGCGTACAGATCGCTAGAAGCAACTAGAGTGCCAGCCCCCCTAGCCAAGTTACGATCGTTTCATTTGCGTCGAACGACTCGAGTAGGCTACGCCTCCGATTCTGACGTCATCTCAACGCTCAGTTACGTGGTCAGAACAAAGGAATCGGAGGCGTGGCCTACCTACTCGAGGCGTCCGACGCAAACGAAACGATCGTAACTTGGCTAGGGGGTTGGTGCGATTCGACACGTTTATGACGTTCGACGCTCTGAATGGCCCTCTGCAAGCTCTTAACCAATCAGAGAGACAAACGCGGTAAACGTTTCGATCGCGTTGACGTATAAACAACTCGCACTCAGGTCACAGTAGGAGTTGTAGAGCGAGAACGAATTTGTGTGTGGATTTGTTTGGCTCGTAAGATGACTGGAATCCGGCTTGAGAGGGCTCGCTTCATTCACTTGAATCGTAAAAAGGCTGAGTTATTTTGTAGTTAAATTGACAGCTAGCATGTTTGTTTTTTGTGGGCGCTCGTAAATAGACCACCATAACATAACCACTGCAAGTTGCCGTGGTCAACCACAGTGAGGCGGGCACATTCACACAATCAATTGTGTGAATATGCCCGCCTCGCTACCTACGACTAGATTTGCTAGTTCGGTTAGTATGAGGGCACATTTCGCTTGCTCTGTTTATGGTTAAGCTCGCTCAGTATCGATATTGGTGTGAAAATGTCTCTGCTCCAGTATTCCTACTCATTGCATCTTTTGTGGTGCAAGCTTCCTTCGATTGTAGGTATTATAATACTTTGATAGGTACTTTTTGTAATTTTTTATTGTAGATAACTTTGCTATTTAGATAAAGAGCGCGTGGAACACTACGCGCTGTCGACAACTGGGGCTCGGTCCGGTTGATTACTGGACTGCCGGACGTGTGTTAAAAAAGACATTCTGGTTAGGTTCTGTTTAGTGCTCTGTACCTAAATACTTGAGAACGACACCAGTATTCTATTCCTATTCTCTGTAGACCTATTCTCAGTCAATACGTTTTTGCTATCGTTTACAATTAGAATTTCGATACAGACTTACCTAATCAAAAATAAATGTTTGTTAATTGCGCCTGCACACGCAAATTGATGTCATAAGCAAACAAAGAAATCTTGCCTGAAAATTTTAACTTTTGCATGTAGACTACATTTTAATTAATTTGCCGCATGATGCGTAAAGTAAAACAAAACAATGTGTTTTAAGGTTGACTTGATAAGAAATGGAATTAGAATCTCTTATCACAATGATCGAACAATCTATTTTGTTTCTTTTATTTGTTAAAAAAAAAGTTTTAGGAATAAAAATCAGTTTTTTTCTAAATTATCATAATGATCCCATTACAATACGTTAATATATCAAGATATATCGAACGTTGTTTGGCTTTGATATCGAATTTAGGTAATTTTTAATCATGTAAGGGTAGGGTCACAAACAAACATTAAACATTACGCAGATTCATTCATGTCGTGAGATAAACAAGTCGTGAGCTGTCAGTTGGAACTTTAATTGAGGCTTTTAGTCTAATTAAAACAATTAACCTACTAATACAAGGGAAATAATGTAAAAAGTGTTCTCTTATAATAATATACCTATTTTTGCAAAGAGGTCTTAATTTAACGTTTTTTTTCTGCTAGCAATATTTACTGTCACCGGTCACGCCTGCCTAGGCCTGTCACTGTCAAAAATCAAACGTCACCTATACCGCAACAGTGTCGCGTGAAATGCGTTTATTTTTTAATTTATAAATTAAAAATAGACCAAAAATGGATTACGTGAAGTGCAAAAATTTGATCTATAGTAATTAGCTAGTGTTTATTTAATATTTCATTAGTGTAAAGTAAGTATAAACAGTGAAAATGTTCAGTTACAAGTATCTCAACCGCGAACACCTTGAAGGGTTCGATAATTACAAGGTATGGGCTCTTCTCTTTATTAAATTACATGTTATCCATTGTAAATAGTAGGAATATGCGTTATAGATGCGTAATGCGAGGCTTGGTTTATGTTTTATGTGCAATATCGTCGTGATATAACCTTAAAAGATATTGATTTTTTTACGCATCGTCTTACCAGGAAGTAGTCGACATAATTGCCGCATTATGATGATACATTTAACTTAGTCGTAGTTATTTGAGTCTCATAAATTTATTCGTTTCGTCTGACTCATTAGTAAGCTATTTATGTACGAAACGATATTATTGAAGCGCAACGCTAGTCGAAAAAAAAAATAGAACGAAACTCTTTCCAGTTATGTGTATATATGTAATGAATCTAGTTGCTGAATTTATGATTTGCTAATAAAAAAAGTGTCTTATTACAATCTAATATGATTGATTTTAATGCAGTAATGGATTCATAGAATATTATTATTTATTAACCATTCAATAAAATCCAAAAGTACTTTAAAAAAGTGCACCAGATTACAGATTTTACTTTTGTCACAACCCAATATTAACTCAGTCTGAGTTTTTACATCCATATATTTTAAAAGTTAAATGTGCTTTTTGAGTTAAATTGTTAGTATACTACCAATATAGAAACTTACACACATAAGAACCAAAAAAATCACTTACATTTACTTATGAATTACTTTTTAACTTGAAAATGTTTATGTTGTTATGTATGTGTTGTTGTTTGTGATTGGAATGTTGTTGTATTGTTGTTGTTGTGTTATGTTGTATGTAACTATACTTATGTATTGTGTTTTATATAGAGATAGATCAATTTGTTAGCAGTACACCATAGATTACCCCCTGTATTATTTAAGTTCTTATTATCCATCCTAAAGTGGTCTGGTAGATATCACTCTCAGCGATAAGACCGCCATTGTACCCATAGATTTATTTTTATGTATAAGTTGTGTTACTTTTTTAGTGTATAATAAAGTTTATTCTATTGTCTAAACCCAAGTCAAAAATTCAACAGTAGCACTAAACAAATAGCATATGAAAGCAATTCTCATTACCACAGGTAAGAATATATAACTTAAATATTATTTTCCATCTATAATAGTTTAGAGAAGAGAAATGGAACAAGGTAGTTATACTATGGTACCGAAGAGAGGGAAAGGAAAAGAAATGAAAACCCTTCAGGAGATGGGTGATTGGGACAAATAGCTGGTCTATGTAAAATACTAAAGATTCAAAAGCATTTATTTCAAATAAACCATTTACAGGCACTTTTGAAATGTCAAGAAGTCAGTTAGTCAGAAAAAAAAAAAATGATGCTAATTGCACATTCCAAAGCGTAGATACTGGTACTGTGGCGTAGGTACTGGTCTGCATCCTGGGTTACTGAGATGAAACTGCTGAATAATGTTGATGTTCTTTTTATAAATATGTTTTCTTTTTTTTCCAGTATATGGCCATAGACACCAGTCCTTTGAGTGTTTATGTTATGCACCCTTTTTGGAACAAAGTTGTAGAGGTGAGTAAACTTTGTTATTATTTTTTTAATATTTTAAAAGTAGCATCTACCAGCGTCGTCACCCGCTTGAATGTAAGTTTTTTGATGGAAACTTTGGACCAGTGCTTTATCCCCATACGGGATATTCATTCATATACATTTTTGAAAATTCTTATTCTTTTTATACATCCTTTATACAACATTTTATTTATTAATTCATTGTGCTAGGTCCAGGGGTTTGAGGGGCGGTGATGAGGCAGAAACCTCAACCTGGTGGTGCCTTTTATATATATATACTAATAGAATAATAATATAATAATTTATTTATTACAAGTTACATTGACTCATATACAAATATAAAAATAATAATCACAATTAAAATCAGTATAAAGTGCAAATCATTAAATTTAATTGAAATTATTTATACATATACAATTAGATAATAAAATGAAAATTCTTAAATAATTAATTAGAATGGATCAATGGCCCTTTTCCTGTCTGTGTCCAGTCTTTGTATATAACCCATTTCACTCAGTGATAAATTAGCATTCTACTGCTGGAAGAATTTCAGAATTGGTTCAGTAGTTTCAAAGATTAACCTCTACTTACAAGGCAGGCGATCGCCTCCTTCTGCGAATCAGTAATGCAAACGAAAGAGGTGGCCACACGGTTGAGGGAACGGACTTCCTTACGCTCCAGACGCCGGGACCCCATCCTGACTTCCAGCCACCGTAGGCGTGGGCTTGCGGATAAGAAGCAATGGGTAGCTCGCTGTCCGGCGGCGGCACCGACGGCGAAGTGATGTCCGCAAAACCGTAGTGGCCCAGCAAGGCCGAAACCTACTGAGACCATGGGTAGTCCGAAGGAGTACCCCAGGGTCCTGGAACGCGAGGCAAAGAAGGAACAGAGGTGTGGGTATAGTCAGTAAAAGTCTGACACGCCCTCCGGCTCCGCCCTAGAGCGGGAGAAGACAATGGATGATTTTCCACCTTAAAAAAAATCAACTACATACAAACTTACGAATTTTACCCCTTTTCAATATTAATATTAGACTTGTATTATAGTAGGCATAAACACAGCAATGTTATATTTAAAACTAATATCATTTAAACAGTTTATAATTATAGGCAATAAAATAACTTTCTAGTCATAAAACAAGGAAATACCTATTTTGATAACAGTACTTACTAACATAGAACAATGACGAATTATATCGTATGATTTCTTATCATCAGCTGAGGTTATCAAGAAACCTCACTGTTTACCAAATTTCAACCTTCTGCTGTCCTGTTAAAGTATATAATTGTTTGGTCAACTGTCTGTAATACAAAATATCAAAAATAAGTACTGTTTACTTAACTTCAACCTTGCTATTTTGAAATAAGGTATGAAGTTCTTTGTTTTATAATAGTACAAAGTATTGTTAGCAAGCTGCCTTGCTGATTTTATCTATGGGTCATTGTTGTTATAATAATAATTACCTCTTGTCAGAATGTGTGTCACATGATACATGTGTCAAACCATGACCTTGACAATAGCATATCAAATGCAGTGGCGTAGCTAGCCACTAAGGGAGGGCCCCTTTATGTACCAAACATTTACAAAGGTTTTTTTTACAAAGGCCTTACTAGTACAGATATTCTGAGACGGAGTAACGATAGGCCATGACGGATATATCCACAGTAAATGGATAGGTTAGGTCCATACTAACGAGAAAACGTGCGGCTTGGCAAAAGATGGAAGAAATGGTTATGTCATGTACGACCGAGCCAGAGAATGAGACAAGACAAGACAAGTGCTGTGTCTGTCCCAAACAAACGTTTACCTATTCTATAAGTCTTGATTGAGATATTCAAAGGAAAATTTAAGTTTGCGGATAACATGTCACGAAATTTTGCACACGTCGCGTCGGTGCCCCTGTAACGCGGGGGCCCCGTATCATTGATACGGCGGTAGCTACGCCAATGATCATATCATTATCTCCATAATGATTAGTGTGTGAACGGCTATTGTTTCCTTTTTATAAATCACTACTAATTACTGGTCCCTCGATAAGAAAATTGGCGTGTTGCGGATGTTCAAGGTTGCCAATACTTGCCGAGGTCGTTCTGTGGATAGATGACCATTTATTACATACCGAGACCTCTCCTAGCATCGGAGGGCACGTTAAGCCATTTTTCTCCAAGCCTAGAGGCCCTACCACAAGCTCTTAGGGCGCTTTCAATTTATGCGTTTTTGACGGTCTGCTGCCGTGCGGATGCGGTGGTATTTTTCATGCAAAACGTGCGACAACCGTGCGGCGAACAGTCGAAAACGACGGCAACGGCATAAGTCCCACGTGTTCAATTCAAACGCACGGCAGCCAGATATGTTTTCAATTTAGGCTTTTCATATCTACGCTCGGCGGTCAAATTAGGGTCAGCGCGTGGTGCCGAACTGTCCGAGTGCGCCCGAGCGCGTTGATAAATGCCTACCTAATCTGAATTGTAAACATATTACACGGCCACAAAATCATCTTCTTTTTCTCGGCGCGGGGCCTATTCTGTGTTACGATAAACTTACCTCTCTGAAACAATTAGTAGCCTAAAAACGTCAATTCACTGTTGTGTTGAATTTAAACGACCGTCCACTGACTAGTTAGAATAAGGTTTTTTTTTGTTGGTCCATTTTCCACAAAAAAGTTCACAGACGCGTGTCTCTAACGGATAGCACTTGAG
The DNA here is from genome assembly GCA_961205895.1 of Mythimna pallens. Lineage (NCBI taxonomy): Eukaryota > Metazoa > Arthropoda > Insecta > Lepidoptera > Noctuidae > Mythimna > Mythimna pallens. The sequence goes on along the minus strand of OY540847.1, from coordinate 14,725,270 downwards.
CTCGCATTGAGCTGAATTGAGCCGAGATATCGTGTCCGTGAGCGGTGTCTATGTGTGCATTGCTCGAGCGCGCTTTGTATGTAGATTGATTTCTATACCTATCTATTTTGTGGCTTTAGTCAGTAAGTCTGACACTCCCCCTCGCTCCATCCGTAGCTGGAGGAGTGATTTGAGGATATCCCACCTCAAAAAAAGAGTTTGCAAATTCCCGGCACATTGCATTACGTGTGCGATCGTATAATATATATTTCTACAATGAAATCGGGATTGAAATAATTGATTTTGAAAATATAATAAGTTGATTGCGATAGGAATTATTTGTTTAGTCCTACTAATATTATAAACGCGAAAGTTTATATGTATGGATGTATGTATGTTTGTTACTCTTTCCCACAAAAACTACTGAATGGTTTTGGATGAAACTTGGTACACAGATAAATCATGTTTTAAAATAGCACATAGAATACTTTTTATTCTGGGATAATGTTCCTTGGGATAATTATTTACTATCACGGGTGAAGCCGCTAGCGGCAGCTACTATAAGCTACGCTATCGACGTTGATCACAGCTTCGATGTGACTTCGATCGTACGCGTGATAACACCCTAATAATATTCCTATATCGACAGATGATCTAGATCTAAAACAATCACACGAAGTTATTATACTTCTAAAGATAGTTGATCCGGGTGTGTGTCACGTCGGCGACTTCGAGCTTTTTCCTAATCCTTGTGTGAGGATTGATATGAAAGAAAAGGTAGTCGTGGCAGAATCTAAAAAAAAACAACCACTATCTCACCTGCCCCCTAGCCAAGTCACAACAGTTTCGTGTCGAAGTCCGTTCTCCAATCGGTAACGCCTCGGTGTCACCAATTGTAGAAAACGATAAGCTGGTAGCCATGTTGACGCGCCTGAGTCGGCCGCTCGTTCTACAGTGTCGTTCTTCAATAACAACGGATGTAGTGTTGAACATTGTAGAAACGATAACAATTAATTCTAAAATTTTGAACGATTTAAAATTGGCTACGAATTTTCTATTCGTTTGTTCTGACCACGTGACTTAACGTTGAGATGATGTCATTCCCATACATTTCGACTAGCGTTAACGATTGCAGATTATCAACTTGGCTTGGGGTGCTGATGGTAAGCAATGATGTGATCGACGATGGAGCACGCTTGCCTAGAAGTAACCTATTCACTCTTGACTTACAGACCCCTAGGTTATATCTATCATGAAACAAGACTCCGGCAGGGTATTCCGCTCTTTAACTGTACGCTCGATAAATTAAACGTTAAAAGCGCTTTGTACGTAACTATTTGACTACTGCGGTCTTCCTGTCCGATTATAATTTAGGTGTCTTCAAGGCTAGAGTGAATAGGTTCTTAAAAAATTAGTGCGACTAGGTAGACCGACGACCTGGGAAAGTCGCTCGAATGCGGATTCGAGACGCGCAGGATCGGTCGTTGTGGAGACGCTTGGGGGAGGCCTATGTCCAACAATGGACATCTTTCGGCTGAAATGATGATGATGAAACTAGTGCGCCTCACCATTAACGATTGCATCACTGCTTACCATCAGGTGGATGTGATCGCAGTCAAGCTCTAGTTCATATTAAAAAAAAAAGGTGTTTTAATGTTAGAAGAGTGAACGTACCCAATTGATGCAGCTGTCTGTGCCGTGTTCTGTATCTCTACTTCTAAAGTCTATCAACTAACCACCCAAAACTTTTCCAGTTTGTACCAAAATGGGTGGCGCCCAACGTGTTAACCTTCGGCGGATTCCTGCTCGTCGTGCTTAACTTCCTACTACTGTCGTACTACGACTACGACTACTACGCAGCCAGCACGCCACTTTACAATGAGACCGTTGGAGAGGTGCCTCTGAACGGGCATATGGAGGTGATACCACAGTCCTTGTGGTACTTCATTGGCGTGTTCTTATTCTTGGCCTATACTCTAGGTAAGACCTAATTTTAATATTTTATCATCGTTATGTTTATCTCTTTATCTCTTAGAGGTGCCGTCTGCTAGGACTAACCTCCTAAAGTTTGCCCCTTTGTCACGAGCCATACGAACTATCAATAATATAGCAAAATCGGAGGATATATTTGGCCAAACACTGCCGAAATTTTTGGAAGCAGCTCAAATAATTATTGAGAAAGGTCTGGACATTACATCCTAATTAATAGAATATCATAACCATGTACATATATTAAGTGTTAGTTATAACATCGCCTTGGACTTATCTGTAAAGGTAAATGAAATAAATAAATAAATGTTGGAATATAACAAAAACAAATTCATCCTACTTCAACACTATGCCTGGTCTTTCTTTTTCTAGCCAATAAATATTGTATTTAATTGGTCTGAGCCCCTCGTCAGTACTTGACTGAAATCCCTAGTATGGTTACAGTTATTGTATTCCTTTAGCCTTGCTTAGAAGCACACGTCTCACGTAATATTACTGAAACACACCTTCCAATATAAAGTAAAGGATTATTAACTTGTTATTATTCAAATCCTTAAAACCGTGTTTGCTTTGGTGTCCACCTTTTAACCCCAAAACGTTATTATTATTAGCAGGGCAGTGGTGGGCAACGGGGGCTTACGAGTTCTAGCTTGTGGGGTAAAACCCAAGCGGGGGATATTACTTTGTGTAATTTATTTCATCACTGCTCTCAAAATAGTGAAGGAAAATAATCCTGCACCGTTTTAAAAGCAGGTGGGGAATCCAGCATGTCCTAGAAGAAAACGATTCGAAGACATGTGATAAAAACCAAACCGCACTGGGCCCGCACGGTGGATTACGGTCCATTCTCTGTCCTAGAGAGAGAATGGTCCTTATAGAATTATAATCCTTAATAATACTTTTTGGCACACTACATAATAACATAAGGCCGCACATTGTATGTATGTGTAATGGTGTACAAGACGTCGAAAGTGCGTGTTGCCAGTGATGACATATGGCTCCGAAACGTGGTCGCTTACAATGGGCCTCATCAGAAGACTTAAAAGTCACCCAAAGGGCAATGAAAAGGGCTATGCTCGGAGTTTCCTTGCGTGATCGAATCAGGAATGAGGATATCCGCAGGAGAACCAATGTCACCGACATAGCACGAAGAATCGCCAAACTTAAGTGGCAATGGGCAGGGCACATTGCTCGCAGAACGGATGGCCGTTGAGGCCGAAAGGTTCTGGAATGGCGACCACGTACCGGAAGACGTAGCGTTGCAAGGCCTCCTATAAGGTGGACCGATGACTTGGTAACGGTTGCGGGAGACGCACGGGACCGTTCATTGTGGCGACACTTGGAGGAGGCCTATGTCCAGCAGTGGACGTCTTTTGGCTGAAATGATGATGATGATGATGATGAACATAAAATGTACAATAAAGTATACAATAAAAAAATAATAAACACCAGATAAACATATAAAATAAGAGTCCAATGGACCAGTCTGGTCTCACAGGCCTCTTGCAGACCTTTAGATGGACTGAAAGTAAGGAGATAGATTACTTGAACAAGGAGAAGTAATAAAGTTTTTTGTTCACAGATGGCATTGATGGTAAGCAAGCCCGGCGCACGCAGACTTCGGGGCCTCTAGGAGAACTATTCGACCATGGACTGGATTCATACACAGTATTCTATATTCCCGCCTGCCTCTACTCTATCTTTGGGAGGCTAGATTACTCAATACCGCCTATAAGGTAAAATTTTGTTTTAAATAATTTAAACTAGTGCTTGACCTGATGGTAAGCAATGATGCAATTTTTGAAGGTGATTCACACTAGTTTATTAAGATCCTATTTACTCTAACCTTGAAGACACCTAAATTATAATCGGATGGGAAGACCGCTGCAGACAAATTACTCCAGTCCTTCGATGTACACGGTATAAATGACGAGGCGAAACGCTTAGTCCGGACCGTACAAGTGGTATCAATAACGTAAGGGTGGATACTCGCTGTACGTTGGTTGGTCCGTTTATAGAAAGGTGAAGGCGGAATCAAGTCATGTAATTCCTGTGCATACTTTCCAAAATGCATCTTGTAAAATACCGAAAGGCTTATCCATCACCAATTAGCCTCCTCACACGCCTTTCCACTGAGTCCAGAGCTGCTAGATGGCATGTTGCAGCTGCAGCCCACATTCTTTTCTTGATATATGGGGTTCAATCTACACTAATATTATAAAGAGGTAATTTTTTTTAAAATATATTTTTGTTTTTATGTCTGTAGGAGGTAATCTCTGCCAATATTGTTAAATCTGCCTTAATCTCTATGGTAATTTATTTTTAGGTCTATACTTATCAAAAAAAAAATTTGTTTCAGAATTTATTATGTGATGTGGAATCTCCTTCTCAACTTCTACATAAGCCACTGGGAGAAGTATAACACTGGTGTCTTGTTCTTACCCTGGGGTTATGATTTTAGTATGTGGGTAAGTAACCTTTTCTCTAGACACTGAATAACGTACCTTAATGTAATGTAATAAAGTCTAAATTTCGTCGTGTTCTTAGTTGAAATGATAAAAATAATAGGTATTATTAGCTTATAAAGTTCCGACAGCTGGGACTCAGGCCTCCTCTCTAGGAGAGGGAATGGCCGTACTCTACCTCACGGGTCCGGTACCAGTTGGTAGATGCTGCATGTCTTCGAATTTTCTGGTTCTTAGACATGCCGGTTCGATATTTCCTTCACCGTTTTGAGAGCAGTGGTGATGAAATAAATTACACAAAATAAAGCGTCTGTGGGGAGGTCGACCACAGCGAAGGTAGTGTGACGATCTGATCATGTTCGCGTTGCAAACTTGGCCAAAGATCGCTCTAGACCGAGTTTAGACAGAGAGGTGTGGAAAGAGAAAGGGGAGGCCTTTTCCCAGCAGTGGGACATACAATAAGGTGGGGGTTTGAAAATACTGGGCCACCACTGCTTTATGTTTGATATATAAGCATTAAATATTGTTATGAAAGTTGTAGAGCACCTACGTGACAATTTGTAACATAAACAATTAGAGTTATTACTCCAGTTCCCCTGGCCAAGTTACGACCTTTTCGTTTTGATTCTCTTTCGTCGATCGCCTCGAATCGGGCACGCCTCCTATTCCTTTTTTCTGATCACGTGACTGAGCGTTGAGATGACGTCAGAACAAAGGAATCAGAGGCGTGGACGACTCGAGGCGATCTATGAAAAAGAATCGAAATAAAACGGTTGTAACTTGGCTGGGGGGGGGCTGTTTTTCCGTGCCTCGGAAAGCACATAGCCGTTGGTCCCGGTTGTCATGTCATATCATTGAGTAGCGTATTGCACATTAACAGGGTTGTGGAGGTCTCATAGGCAGTCGCTTAGACTTCAAGCTAGTTGGGAAAAGGCTAGAAGTAGATGATGACTCCAGTTTTTTTGCTTGGAGGCCGTGGAGTATTTGATCGTAAATATACGAGCCTGGCGAAATGGAAGCGACAATTTTTGCCGGATTAATCCGACGTGAGCGGTTAAAGGGTAGTGCAGTAGAAACGCACATCACTATACTCGAAAACCAGGGACCAAATTAAAATATTATTTTTAATTTACTTATTCGTTTCACATTTCAGGCTTCCACAGGATTCTTCATTTGGACGGGTGTGAAAGGCACGAGTTTCTACAAAAAGTACATATTCGCGGGGTACACGTTAGCGAATGTGTTCGAAGTTCTGATCTACGCTACGGGAGTCGTCACCAATCTGCCCGTCGCCCTTTATAATATATATAAGTGAGTGTGTGTTTATAGATTTGAAAAGGCCTCCTCGAACGACCATTTCCCTAAACCATATTTTTTTTAACCTACTGTGTTCGGCTGACATTTCGAGAAAAGCAAAAGAAAGAAAGAAAGAAAATTTGATTTTATTGGCATTATTATAAAAAGGAATACCTTAAAATTAAACAAAAAAAAATAAGCTTTTAGGAGTTTAAGAGCTTTTTTTAATAGCAAAAAGCCCTGTTATTTCAAGTAATTTAAAAGTATGATGTATGTGACATATATCTATATATATAAAAGGAGAAACTGACTGACTGACATATCAACGCACAGCCGAAACTACTCAATCATGAAATTCTGCACAAGGCTTCCTTTTATGATGTAGGCGAGCACTAAGAGAGGATTTTCCAAAATTCACTCCCTAACGGGATGAAACGGGGGTCCAAAATTTGTATAAAAAACCTATTTTCAAGCGGCCAAAGCCGCTGGCAGAAGCTAGTCTTCTATATAAAAGCGAAATACCACTCACTGATTAATCCACGAAATGTCAGAAACTACAACACCTACAAACTTAAAATTTGTCAGGTAGGTTCCTTATAGGGTGTAGACATCCGCTAAGAACGGATTTTACGAAACTCCACCCCTAAGGGAGTAAAATGGGGGTTGAAAGTTTGTATGGAGAAACCGACTTTCACGCAGGCGAAGCCGCTGACACAAGCTAGTAAAATAATATTTATTTAAGCTTTATTTGTGGAAAATTATCAAATAAATCTTCCCGCTCTTGGTTGAGCGAGAGGGAGGGTCAGACTTCTGCTGACTAAAACCCACTTATGTTCTTTCAGTTGCCCTTTGCGTTTCAGGGTCATGGTAACTCTTTCGAACAAACCCGCAGCCCTTCATCACGTTAGTACTAGTAGATTACCCTATATTTTCTTTTTTTTATTGACTTATATTGTTTACTCTTGGGCAATGTTGCCTCAGTTTTTAGGGTTCCGCGCCTCAAAAGGAAAAAACGAAACCCTTATAGGATCACTTGTTGTTCGTCTGTCTGTCTGTCAAGACCTTTTATCTCTGAAACACGTGGAGGTATCGAGTTAAATGTATCCCTATGACCTAAAATCCTGAAATTAGGCATAAAGCAAGGTCTTATAGCACAGGTATAGGAATAAATCTGAAAACAGTAAATTTGTACTATACGTCACAAAAAAAAAACTTTATTGCAATTCGGAAAAATCTTCGAGACTATTCGGCGATACGGTGCTCGAGTTCAACTCGCACTTGCACAGTTTTTTTTACTGACAAAGAAAATATTACTAGCTAACTGTATGAAAACGGTCAGAAAACATAGACAAAGCTATCATCCGATCAGTTGTAGTCTTTTTCTAGAATACTGATTGGTCCGCACGACAGACTGTGGCTACGACCATAGATAACTAAAAAAAGAGACTGGTATTGGCCGAAAATACTCTAATTTCTCTTTCTACATTCACAATGTGTCCAATTCAGTATTTGTATGATTAAATCATGGTAATATTTTATTTTTCTAGGTCCTACAAACTCCGCACTGGCAAGATGCGTTCCACTACAGAGGCGCTAAGACCTCTATGGTCATTCCTGACCGTGTTCCTAGTTTGTTCCGTATGGGTCCACAAATCTAACCGGCTTCCTGACTATGACCTTAGAGTGCTATTCCTGCTGATCGGAACATTATTCAGTAATGTAGCTGTGAGTATTATTTCTTGTATATTCTGTATGCCTGGTACTTCATATTCTGAATGGGTTCATAAATCTAGCCCTCAGTAGTTTCACACGAAAATGAAACTTATTTACTTGAATATAATATGTATATTTGCTCAATGATAACCATTTTCTTTTTGATTTGGCAGCCAAAGTGACCGATTAAAATCTTTAGTTTGATTTGGCACCCGACGTGGGGTTTCAAAATATATTTCGTTAGATTTGGCGCCCAACATGGGGCATAAAAATCTGTTGTTTGATTTGGCGCCCAACGTAGGCATTAAAAATCCGTTGTCTGCATTTGGCGCCCAATGTGGGCCATCAGTTATCCATTGTTTGATTTGGCGCCCAACGTGGGCATCATTAATCCATTATTTGATTTGGCGCCCAACGTGGCCATCATTGTCTTCATCGTCATCATCATTTGGGTAAAACGGGGGAATAGCGAGGTGGATAATCCGCGACTGAGGAGAGAGTACAAATAAGTAAATTTTTATCATAGTATCACTTAAATTTAAGGACGTAACAAGTATCATCAGGAGGGTATTTATTGTTATATTATATAATTATATATTATTTAAGTATAGTTGTTGGGGTTGAGGGCCATTTGTTTGGTGCGGCATTACGGGCGGTGATGAGTTGTATGTGTGTTGAAGGTTGGGAGATTCCTGATTTTTGATGCGTATGTGGGTCGTTGTCGCTTGGGTATCGCTTCGGGCTGGTGGCCTCTAAACCCTGAAATTCTGACGGCTTTTATTGTGATGATCGCTGAAAGGTGCTCTGGAGTGACACCACTTGCACGTGGAGTTGCCCAGAAGCAAACAATGTATAATTACCAAACAAGGGCACGTACGTCATGTCCGTGGTTTAAATGTAAGGTAGGAGTGCGGTTTTAGTCAGTAGGAGTCTGACACTGCCCAGACTGGCTCGTCTGTGAGGCAGCTTGGGCGTCCATGAGGATTTCCCACTCCTACCGAAAAAAAAAAAAAAAAACGTGGCCATCAAATATCCGTTGTCTGATTTGGCGCCCAACGTGAGCATAAAAAATTCGTTATTTGATTGGGCGCCCAACTTGCTATATTAAAATATCTGTAACATACTTCTATTCTAGGTGCTAAAGGCAAATATCTCAACCTTTATGCAAAAAAACCGTCTACCCTAGATCTCAGAATTAAATAGTTACTTTTTATTAAAGCAATTTATTTTTCAGTGCCGGCTAATCGTTAGTCAAATGAGCAACCAGCGCTGTGACGCAATCAACTGGCTGCTGTGGCCGTTGACGGCCGCGGCGTCCATCTCACTGCTCCTGCCGCACTACGAAGTGACTGCTTTCTATTCTGTAACACTGCTTACCGTGTTGGCGCATATACATTATGGTGGTTGTGTTGTAAGTATGATTTACTGTTATTGTGCTGGTTTTAAAACAGTCACATATTTTTTTATTGGCCACGTGATCAAACCTCATTTTTTAACTAAGCAACGGGAAAATTAGATAGCCTCTAATAAACTAATTAATATTTTTTACAACGTCATCTAAATCTTCATAATCCAGGAGCGAGCGAAGTGAGCTCGGTATCGTAGGGCACTCCGACAGGTTAGGTTAGAAGAAAAATAACCACGAAGGCTAAGGCGGGAACTCTGCTCCGTTCCCGCCTTAGCCTTCGTGGTTATTTTTTTATTACCATCCTAAAAGTGGCTTACATAATAATACCCACGATACAGATGTTATTCCTAGTGTGAGGAAATGTTAAAAAAGTACTATTTTTACTGAAATATCTATATATTTTTCCTAACAGGTACGTCAAATGTGCGACCACTTCCGAATAAGCTGCTTCTACATCAAGCAACGGTCAGATTGACTCTTAGACGACAATGCGTGTTAATAACATAACATACTGTGTCACGCAGGTTTAAGCTAATAACAACATCATGTACACGCGGTTCTACATACATAGACAATACATATCTGTAGCGACACCTATGCCGCCACTTAGGAACTAAAATACAAAATTCTGCATCGCAGAATCAGATTTATCAGCAAGATTAGAGCTTATACAACAGTCCAAAAAACAACTATCGGGCAGTTGCCCAGACCAGACTCAATGCCAGTCTGGTCGGAGGTTCTACCCTGCTCCGCATACCTCAAAATATACTTGGAAATATAATGCTAGAATATCTTGAACTCCCACATAAATGGTTAGAACGTTAAAAAAAAACAGCCTAAACACTCAAACATAGTGCTTAAAATGCTACAGGATAGCCTGCGATTTTTTTTTTAGTTCTTTGCATTTTGCAGGACAATGTCAGGTCAAATATTATTCGTGGCAGTAACAAATGTGGCTTTACGGAAATATAATCATCAATACAACAACCCTCTTAGTTCGTCTTACCTATTGAATGTTTTTTTTTTGGTAAGACGAAATGAGACACCCGTATTGATAATTTTAATTCCATAAATAAATACGCCAATCATAATTTAAATCAACATACAACTTAATGAAATGCAAAAAGTTTAAGCAAATTTGAAATTTGCGGGCTACCTTTGAGCATCTTCCTTAATAGTTAAAAAGACACTGTTCCTAACATAGAAAAAAAAAAGTAGAAATAAATACAGAAGTACATTTTGTTGTTATGATTTCTAAATGTTATGTTATTTTTATAAGGATTGTACACACACAGCAGAAGCTATATTTTTTATGATATACGCGATTTAAAATTAAAAAATAGATAAGATTTTTTATTATCATTACTACTATTTTTTTTTTGTATTCGTGTAATCATTTTAAAGCCTTGCTCTTTCATTTCTAGTTTTTGTCTTGTATAACTCTTCCCATCTGTGTACGTCTTTATTTTATGAGGGTTCAAAACGCGCATTGTCCTTTGATTTTATTTTACTCTATATATTTCGAACTAAATATAAGGTACTCTACTTTTATTTTATATTTTAAATGGTCAAAGTTTGTCTATTGTCAGGATTAATCGGAGGACAGAATGATAAGGATATACTTTATGTAGAGTAATATTCATGTGAAAAAATCATTTAAGTGTCATATTAATATTGGCAAAGACGATTGCGTCGATATAGAGCGCGTTAAGCGTACACGCGCGTGTCTATCGCTTTCTATTAGAACTGACATTGTTAACTGTTCTATGGGTACAACGGTAGTTTTATCACTAAGGGTCATTTTACACAGAAATGCGACACGACGCGACGCTGCGCGAAGAGTGACTCAATATGTATCTTTATTTACTACACGAAATGATACATACATATTTCAGATCGTGATGCATCGCGGTGCAGCGCTGCGTGGTGCAACGTGTTCTGAATTCTCACAATGAAATGTGTATCTTTTCGTGTAGTAAATAAAGTTATATTTCGAGTCGCTCTAGCATATAAATGCTCGAAATATATAAATGAAATAGTGTTGTACAGTTAATTCATGTGATACAATTATCTTTGTCAACATTATAACCGGTTATTTTTGATAATACGCAACTAGCTTTGGCCGATTTTATCTTTGTACAAATTGAGGAATGAATCATTATTTGAACAGTATTGATGAAAATATTATTTTATATTCCTACTTATTTATTTTGTAGTTTTTCTTTAGTTTATCTCGATTTTAAGATCTGTAGATTTTAATATATCGTCAAACGATGTAAAATTATTATTTTATTTATTTATGTTTTTTTTTTACTACATATATATCAAGAAAAAAAACATGTTTTTTTTTAAATATATTGAACATGGGAAAGTGCGCAGTAAACAAGAATTTTAAAATATGACTATTATAGTCTATAATCGTCCCAGTGTGGGGACAAGGGCCTCCTCCCGAATAGGGAGAGGGATATAACTCAACCTAACCCAGTGCTTATTCATAGGTGTCTAAAAAATCTTGCGCGTATTACTTTACGACCACACCCAGTTTAATTCGCGGCTCTGTAGCGAACTACGTCGCCGTTTTATTTTAATTCGCGATTCTGTAGCGATCTAGGTCGCTCTTTTTGTGTAATTCGCGACTCTATAGCGAACTCCGTCGCTGTTTTAGCTTAATTCGCGGCTCTGTAGCGAACTGGAGCACTCTTTTAGTTCGTTAGCGCATGTCCAGTTAGCAAGTGTGCGGTTGTCGTGTTGCTGAGCGACCGACGCTACGCTCTCGTTTCACTTTGGCTTCTACAATTAAGTCAGTCTTATCGAATGAACGAACTAAAGAGTGTAGGAACTGGGGTCTAGTTCGCCCGTGGCAGCGCTCTAGCGACCTAGTTCGTTAGCGAACTCATGATTGTTTTGACATTCCTCGGACATACCGATTTTCTTACGATGTTTTTAATCACTGATCCGACCAAGTATAATTATCATACATAATTATATTATATGTATTAGCACGTCAGTTGTGTTATGAAGAGATTTTTTTAAAGGATTTGTTCCTCAGTTTGTATTTTTTTTATTATTATTAGACCTAGTAATATTGCTTGATATCGTTTTAGTCCAATATTTGTTTTAATTATTATATTTTAATATAAATTAAAAATCAAAGTAAATATTTTAATTTTAAGTAAAAATTAGTCGAAATAACGCGAATTATTCCAAAATATCTGTTAGCAATGCGTTATTTAACTGTTGGACTTTTTGAACTATTTGTATATTTCGAGTTTATTAACATTATTCAGTATTCCTAAGCCAAAATTGTAACACCTTAAATCTTAAAAAATATATACATAACTGATGTTTTTTCTTTATATATTTATTATTATTTTATTACGCGTATTAGGTGTTTACGCCAATTTGAATTAAAAAAAAAACTGTGTTTAACTAAATACATTATTTATATATCCAAAGAAAAAACGATGGAATATTAACATTAAACCGTAATCCAAACATTCGGCTTTATTTAAATTTAATTACTTATGAGATTTTTTTTTTTGGGAAATGTTTTAATAAAAATCTTTAAATGAAAGTATCTATGTTTAGATCAGCTCAGCTGAAAATGTACTAACATAACATCTTACTAACATAATTAATTTTACAGCCCATACTAACAAAAAACAAAAATAATGCTGACTAACTTCTCAGTATTATTTGTTTGAACCCACCATAATTATGTTTTTTTTTACCGTTGAATATATTTTATGTTTAGACAAATAATGTGTTTATTAACACTAGAAGCACGGACTGGACTATCAATGTTAATTTTGGCCATTTCATTTTTGCTACAGTAATATGGAGAGATGGTATACAAATGAATCTGGTAACTGATAATACAATATTTTTATTATGTACTAGCTTCTGCCAGCGGCTTCGCCCGCGTAAAAATAGGTTTATCCATCCAAACCCCAAGGGGGTAAAACTGGGGTTGGAACCCAGTTTTACCCCCTTGGGCGTGAAGTTTCGTAAAATCTGTTCTTAGCGGATGTCTACACCCTATAAGGAACCTACCTGACAAATTTTAAGTATGTAGGTGTTATAGTTTCTGAGATTTCGTTTTTAATCAGTGAGTGGTATTTCTCTTTTATATATATAGATTAGCTTCTGCTACAAAGTTGGTTTCTCCATACAAACTTTCAACTCCCGTTTTACCCCCTTAGGGTTGGAGTTTCGTAAAATCCGGTCTTAGCGGATGTCTACACTCTATAAGGAACCTACCAGCCAAATAATAAGTTTGTAGGTGTTATAGTTTCGGAGATTTCGTTTTTAATCAGTGAGTGGTATTTCGCTTTTATGGTGTAATCTATATACATATATATAGATTACACCTATTTTGGTGTACTTAGCGATTTTACCCATAATAAAACTAAAGCAGGGAGAACATGGAATGAGTTAAATTTGGGACACCCGCGCTTCTTATGTTAAAATGCATGTTTTTTTATTTAATCACTATGTTGCCAAAAAAAAAGATCGCCTTTTTGAAAATTCAAACCTCGTTCGTTTAGGTTCAATCGTGTAAGAAGCGGTCGGATTTTTTTGCAACGTAGTGTCGAGAACTACTGGATAATGTTTTCAAAAACATTTACTCATAATTATAATAATAGTAACTCGAATACTACTCATTATTTAATTTATAGCCCGGCTTCATAGCGGCAACGTCGTGTCGTTATACAGTTTCATAGTTTTCTATGTAAGCTTCACGCAGGCGTAAACCAAGCGTAATGACGAATATGCGTCTATGAAGCTACGCATCCGTGGACAGCAGGCCTTAATAATCTGAAATAATAAATGTATTTTAAATCAGAAGCCATATTGAAAGAACACCTCGATTCCTAATTGGATGTTATTACCATTTAAGCAAATGTAAACTTTATGCTAATGTCGATAAAGTTTATTTCAGAATGACAAGTATCATGAAAAATAGTCAGAAACTGCATTGTAATTTGAACTTTATGTGTGATAGTAATAAAGCAATTTTCACACGGAATTAATATTGTGAACGCAAAATACATCGATATTGTTTTTTTTAAATTGTGAGTAGTGATTGACGACGTTAAACGAAATAATATACAATACTTACTCATTACATAATACAAGTGCCTCACGATAAGTAAAAAATAGTTTTCCATAGATCGCTTTTCACTAATTCTAGACGTAAGTACGTATGTGTAAGATAAAATGAGCTACTATAATATAGTCAGGGAAATTGTTTATCAGATTGACACAAAAAATTAAAAAAATTACGTACGTAGATGTAAATAACTGGGCGTTGTCCTTTTTTGTGGGTGGGAAATCATCAAATAACTGCTCCCTCTCTGGGTGCAGTGAGAGGGCGTGTCAGACTTTTACTGACTAAAAAAATACAACCTATTGAATTGATAACCTCCTCCTTTTTTTGAAGTAAGTTAAAAACCCACCCGAGTTACTTCAGTGGCCCTTGTTCCAGGGCCACAGTAACTTTGAAGAATCATTATAATTATTTCAGCTGAAAGTCGTCCACTGTTGTATATAGGTCTCCCCCAAGTGTTGCCATAACGAACGGTCCTGTGCGTATCGCAACCATCGGATTTCCTCAATCCTCTCCAGGTCATCAGTTCACCTTGTGGCCTTCCACCGCTGCGTCTTCCTGTACTTGGTCACCATTCTAGAGCCTTTCGGGCCCATCGACCATCTGTTCTGCGAGCAATGTGCCCTGTTCACCGCCTCTTAGGGCCTGTGCACACGCCCATTCATTAAACCCCGAGCAAACGCTTCGCTCGGTCATTGTCTTACTATTGTGTCTCTAATTACGCTACTCAAAAGGGTTTGGCGATTTATCGGGCTTTGTCGGTAACCTTGGTTCTCCTGCGGATGTCTTTATTCCTGACTGTTAGAATAACAATTAAAATCTCAATATACGGACAGTTTAAGTTGATAGTCAATTTTAAAAATAATTGATATCTCTGACGTTACTAACCGATGGTATACTGTATTCTCAAACGATGGTAGTCAACCACTTGTCAACTTCACAGCGTTTGTAATAAGGTTGAGAATTGATTGATAACATTCACTGTTCACCTACGAATATTCAATTGAGTAAGATGAAGAATGCAACGTTACCCGCTACGCTTACGTCTGGGACCAGTTTAGACGTTGTTTTTACATTTTTGAATATTGGTATTTGTCTTTATAGAAGAAAATACTGCGTGATTTTTCCTGAGATTTTGGTTGAGATTAAAAATGTGACAAATTTAAAAAATGTAACATTTTTCCTTGACTACTGACATCATTAAAATGAGTATTGCCACAAATCAAAATTTAATCGTGTAAACGCTACAACTTATAAAAAATGTTATAATGTATCGATTTGTATGTTTTCTTTTAAATAGGTAATGTTACTCGTATTCAATAAATATTATTGTTGAAATTAGTTTATAAGTTAATTAGCTGGAGTTGAGAAAATTATACTTCCATTTCTGTTTGCTTTGCGAAAATCTTCAATATAACCTATAAAAACTAATCAATAAAATAATATGGGTAATTTGTTTATATTTTAAATGGAGCAGTAGGATAATATAGCCCAGTTATTAGAACGTAAAACTAATGTGGTATTTCAGCAACCGCGCGCAAACTAATATAATATAATATTCCACAACTAGTCTCTAGTCCCAAGCTAGGCAGAGCTTGTGTTATGGGTACTAGACAACTGATAAACATACTTATATATTTCTAAATACATACGTGTTATAGATATATTACACTCAGACACAGAACAAATAATCGTGCTCATCACACAAACATTTGTCCTGGGTGGGAATCGAACCCGACCTCCGGCATAGCAGTCAGGGCCACTAGCCACTAGACCAACAGGCCAGTCAAGACCGCTGTCATTGCTGTTGGCGATTAAATCAACTAATCACAGTAGGTACTTTTAAACCTCAGACACACTAGCGTACAAAATGTCCTCCAACATAACGCGCAAGTCTGTCAAATTGACCAAAAAATGTCCCGCATCACGTGAATGCACCGTAAAATATTGGGAGGCAAATTGCGGGTCACTGGGCGACGTTGCAGCGTCTCGTAGATTGAGCGTTGCGCGTCATGTTGAGGGACACTTTGTCCTCTAATGTATTTAAGGCTCTAATGTGCTTGCCAATCTGTCACGTTAATTTTGCGACAATTGAAGATTCCTGTTTATTATTATTGAAATTAAAAACAAAATTGGTTATTAAATGAAGCAGTAATTAGCATTTCAAATATTGGTATGAGGAAGAGTGGGGGCGTGGTGGGAACATCACGCTATCTTTTTTAGACACACTTAACCTAATGGTGATGACGTCACATGTCAGTGTGTCCTTATTCTGTTACTTGACATCTTTAGACAAAGTAACTGGGCTAATTACCTACTGCTTTACAAGATTATAACCGCCTTCTGCGGTAAACCTCTGTTAATTCGGACTGATGATAAAGTCAGGGTAACCCAAAGAGTGATGTTAACAAAACTGCGTACATTTGAGCAAATTACTAAAAAATACTGTACAATGTTTAAAGAGAAAATGTAGTCGTTAAGGTTTATGGGAGAGATTGTAAGCTGGTGATGTTTTTATGTAGCATGTCATTGATCTGTAATATTTTTCGTGTAAAGGAACATATTTTACATTATAGAGATAATTACTGGGGGTCATATACGGGACAAATTCAGTTTGCCGCTGTGATTCTTACGATCAATCCCGCAACAGTGGAAAATGTTACC
This sequence comes from Mythimna pallens, assembly GCA_961205895.1. Taxonomy (NCBI): domain Eukaryota; kingdom Metazoa; phylum Arthropoda; class Insecta; order Lepidoptera; family Noctuidae; genus Mythimna; species Mythimna pallens. The sequence goes on along the minus strand of OY540847.1, from coordinate 14,708,646 downwards.
GCTGATGCATAGTTATATGTACTCGCAACCAGTTCAAGTGTGCTTTTATAACCATTTCAGGCAAATGGATTACGTACGAAAAATTCCGCCGCATTCAAGAAGTGTTAAATAATTTTTGCTCTTTTGCGAAAAAGGGATGGTGCTATTCGTTAATTGTAGCTTTATCTCACTCTAGTATTAAAACAAAAGTAGTTCTAATACGTCATCTTTTTTTTTATATTCTATGTCATCATTATGTGAAACCCTGTAAAGCTCAACACGCACTGGAATTCGCATTGATGCGCCCAGAGTAACGCGAATCCATATTTGCATAACACTTCGACCTTAATGACAGGAAAATAGAGATGAATATGCTATGGGCGGAAATTAGGCCCGTCGCGACGCCTCGACTGCCAGTGTGTGCATTCATAAATTCTTTTCTTCCAATTCGTTCGACGCGTTCGGTTCAGATAACTGTGCGTTCACCTACAGGCGCTACCTCCAGGAATGAGTGAATCGCCGAAAGTTGACGCTTCACTCGTCAGTCAGTCTATAATAACTCAGGATAATGGGCTACATAGCCGCGAGACGGTCTCCGGTGGAGGTGGTAAAAAAAATTTTTTTTTAGCAGTTGATTGAAAGAAAAGTGATGGAGCTATCCAAGACGTATCGCTATCTCTTTTTCGCACCGTACTGTCACTGTGTAACTGTCAAATTCATGAGGACTTTGACAGTTTTCTATAAGGCCCCAGTTCAAATAGGTTGGTAACACTGTATAAATTATGTAATTAGGAATTTAAGAATGGTTGTGTATTGTATAAATATTACTTTTGCACAGATGCACGCAGTTAGATAGACAGGTTTTCTTAGCAGTACCTACATCTCATTTTGGCTAGAATTTAGCAAATATTCTGCCTTATCTGTCATAGGCATAGTTCAGATAATCATACGTAAGTGGGGATGAGGATTTCTTTTCCATAGATATCCAGATATTTTAAACGATTCTATACTCCATTCCAAATAAGATTAGACATTTAAACAAACGTCCATTCAACTGATTTTGAGTGTTATTGCGTTGGTAGCATGACAAATTGCAACTGCAGTAAATACTTGGTATTGTAACAACAAAAAGTTGTTAATGCCATCCTTATGCCTATGGAACAGAAGACAAAATGGGTTGAACGGACAGTAAAAAGGTGTGTTTAAATGTCTAATCTTAATGCGAATGGAGTATAGTACCCTGTGACGTCATGATTATCTAAACTCAGCATTAAAGTTAAGATCAACGAACATATGATCGAGAAACATGTTCTTCCCATATTGCCTTGTATCGGTGATGGTCAGGAGTTCTACCGTGTCCTAAAACCATCATGATTCTGCTGAGAGATAAAGATAAGCTATACAGGCCGTATAGCACTGTCCCTTTCTCACAGTCTTCATGATGATTTTATTACGTCACGGTAAGGTCTATATATTTGTAGCTAGTGGCTTTTTTACACTAAGACACGGTCATCGCTTCTCCACTGTTGTATGTGTCACAATAAAATATTTAGATGATTGTTTGTTGTTTTATTTAGTACCTTTATGGTGAAAGCCATTTTCTTTCTTAATTTTTTTACCGCCACAGCCATGACAAAGAAAAATGTGTCCATCACGCTACGGTCACGACTATATGACAAGACTTATTAACGTGGTGGGAAAATCATCTAATAACAAATCCCACTCTTGAGTGGAGCGAGAGATAGTGTCAGACTTTTACTGACTAAAAATCCACTCCTGTTCCCTCTTTGCCTTCATCCCGGGGCCCCGGGTTTCGCTTTCACACTACCCATGGCCCCAGTAGGCTTCGACCCTGCTGGGCCCCTACGGTTTCGCTGACATCTTGAGGCGCGCGTGGAACACTACACGCCGTCAACAACTTGAGCTCGGTCCGGACGGTTACCGGACGATCGAACGGCGAGCCACCCATTGCTCGCCGTCCGCAAGCCCGCACCTACGGTGGCCGGAAATCGGGATCGGAATCCCGGCGGCGGTTGGGGCGTGAGGACCGTTGCCGTTGCCTCACGCGATCGGCAGCCTCCTTTGCTAGCATTACTGCTTCGCAGCAGGAGGCGACCGCCTGCCACTCCTCCTCACTGCGGACCATTGTGTTGTCTAAGGCAACACTGCGAATGATATCGCAGTGTTGCCTTAGACAAAAGATGAACAATCTGATAAATTTAGACAAAAATCTGGTCAAAAGATTATCTGCTATAAAGTCCGACTCGTACTGTAGTGGTATAGTATAGTCTGATGTTATTTTAGTATGTAATATAAGTCGTACTAAATGGACTTTGAGGCAATAGTTCTATTAAGTTTAATAAAGTAGAATATAGATGTCAGCGGACAGCATTTACTAGATTTAATAATAATAATAATTGTTGACCAACTAACGGAGCTAGATAGGTGTGGTTTTAGTCAGTAAAGTTCTGACACGCCCTTTCGTTCCGCAATAGAACCTTAAAAAAAATCGTTAACCACATCATTGCTTATCATCAAGCGACATAGTGGTCCAGCGCAAACGAGTGTTAGAATAGCCGGTCAACAGTCGTTTTTAGCTTTGAAATTGTGCCTAAAAATTGTTTATATTTGCTTATTTCATATGTAAAAGGAATTTAAACATTTAAGGTTGACTGGCCATTCTGACATCAGAATGCAAGAAACAACCTCTAGAGTAGTAACTATGTGGAATTACTGACATGCCAAAAATTGATTATAAATTACTTATTTCACAGTTTATAAGTGTAGAACCCTGTTTATTGTTTCTATAAGCTATTATATCGAGCTACGACTTACGAACTTAAAAGCCCTTGCACCTGTTAAAAATATGGGAGCAATGAACAACTTATTATTACTTGTTACTTTATTTTTTGTAATAAACCAACTTCTTGTTTATATACGTATATTAAGTCTGTCAAGCAAATAAAATAAACCAAAGTATTTGTACAATATATTAAAATTATGGTCTTATTTATGTTTTCATGCATGTTAGAGATCACATCTCTTTCAAGTTATATATCACCACTAGCAACACATACAAGCAGAATTCCTTTTTGCCACCTGGCAAAATCTCTGCTAAAATGCAGGTCAAATACAAGGCCATAAATGCAACTTCAATCAATATAGTTGCGTGGGTGATAGTCATGTTGAATCAAGTTTCTGACATAGAAAATAGTTTTTTTTGCAATGCCCTCTTTCTGGGATAAAATTGACAGCTGACCATAGAGCAGACAGTTTTCTTTTTCACAAAATGCAGGTTTCAAACTGTGAAAATTGGAGAATTAACTATTGGAACTATGTGTAAAAAAATAAAATTAAAGTTACAAATGTCAGGTACAATGGCCATTCATTTAGTCAAGATAAAATTGAGGTATGTTGTTTACTGTCTAGAAACTGAATTGATTCACTAATGTGGTAACAATTATTGCTGCAAATTACAAATTTTATCTTCAATCTTTATGTACATGTATGTATTCTTAAACTTTTTTAGACTAAAGTAATAAATATATTAATTAAAGACTATCTTTAACGGTTTTGAAATATTGTTCCTTTATTCTTGCTCTGTCCTCTACTTCTGGTAAGTATGGATATTGGCCTTTTGCTTTTCTGTCTTTATACACTTTGCCCTGAAAGAGAATAGAAAACTATTAGTATTACTAACAATCACTCATTTAGTTTTTACCACTTCTGGGGCAAATAACACTTAAGCCAGGACACTCAGTAATATAATACAAAGGCTAACTATGTATTTATTCTCTATGCATTTTCTCCCAGTCAAGCAAGGTAGAAAGACAATGTGCCAGGTGCATAAAAAAGAAAATATTATTTAAAATATAAGGTCACAAATGTGTATATTAATAGACATAAATGTACCTATAATATATATAAAGCAAAAGTTTTTTAGAGACCTATGTTCTAAGACTAATAAATAAATAATATATGTTTCAGTGAATTTATGTTTATATACAAAAAAAAATAATATGTATAATTCAAATGCATCCTTCCAAAGTGGAGTTTATTGTACTTAATTTTACCTAAATACATTTACATTATTAGCACTATATGTCTATTGTAAAGAAACAATTATCTTAAAAATTAGATTTTTTGTATATATACAGTCTAATGCGAAAAAAAAAACTTGGACACAGTATTATGGTTCTAATTCGAGTCAGCTTAGTAGCTCCTCCATGCAAACTAGTAATAAAATATACTACCCTCTGCCAGCAGATTCACCTAAAAGTGTGCTATTAATACATTGCTCGACCAGTGTGTCCAACATCCAAATCCATTAAAACATTTGAGCATGAAGTAGTGACAAACATACAAAGCAATTCAAACATTCGTCTTTATAACATTAGTGGCAATTTAATAACTTGACAGTGTGTTGTATTAGTGTAGTTTTAATGGAACATATAAGTAATTTGAAAAACATATATTTTAGTTTTGTAAACAGCCAACGCTAAGGAGGAGCGTAGTCTCCTAATACAGGCATCATCATGCTTAAAAGGAGATTCCAATCATACGACTAATCTAAACTACTTGATATAGAAATAAAACATTTTGTATTTGTATTTTTGTGTTAACGCGTTTAGTAACACGTTGATAAGTAACAAATTGGATGAAGTGTAACCTCAAATCATGAAACTTGTTTTTGCCTTACCCAAAACTTCTTACATGTGTTATAGTTATCAAAATAATCCTCACATTTAGAATTATCATAACCATTCTTGCTCAAACAATTATAGGACATTTCTTGCTCCTAAAAATAAATAAATAAATTAGTTACATAATGTTAAAACGTTTTTGAGGGAATATTAGATCAAAAAATTAAATTAAATACCTTTAGACATGGATTTAACCGTTCTGCATCTTTGTTAATCAGTTTGGTCATTTTATTTATTTATCAAATTGCACGGCTTTAAATTATTTTTCTTGGTTTTTGTCGACGAATATCTGTTGTTTTTGTTGTTATGACATTGACATATGAAAGAAATAACATTTATCAATTTTTTTTAAATATTTTTGGCTTGGATACTAAGATTTTTAAGCTATGTTTTCACTTGAGTTCCAATAGAATATAAATGTAACATATTATTCTAAGGTTTTAGCAGTATTTGGCAGCTTTATCAGGTCAGCCTTCTCAACAAACTTCACTGAGGTAGTTAATCTTCTTTCTAATACATAAAATTCTCGTGTCACAGTGTTTATTGCCGAACTCCATTGAAACAGCTTGACCGATTCTTATGTGTGTATATTCAGTAGGTCTGAGAATAGGACGTAAACTATTCTTCATATCCCTAAGTGATAAGGGCGATCTACCTCACTTTTTTTTAATTAAAAAAAATAATAATAATATAATTTGGCCTTCAAAATACACACAACACTAAGTTTTCACGCTTCTACCACCATAACCAACCACTATTTTTTAATAGCGATGTTAGTACTTTAATAATTTCTACTCTTCTATTCTCGGCTCTATCATTTTTTACTCTCGGCGATCAATTACATATCAAAATCTACCGAAAGTATAAGCCAATACGTCTGTGGCGACCCACATTTATGTTGTATTAACATTTATACTGTAACATGATTGAACTGTGTGTGAACTATGGTTTAGTTTATAGTTTAGCTTAGTGCTCTATGATTTAGTTCTCTCTATGGAGTGATTTTACTCTCTGGTTTGTTCTTTCTCGAGACATTATAAATGGCGGTTAAGCATACATATTTTACTCAACAATTTAACGACTTTTATTGCAAGTCCCCTAAAACTAAACGGCGCTAAACGCCAAATTGGTGACCCCTACAGTGAAAACTATCACACGCACCGCCCGACAGTGAAAACGTATCACCCGCACCGCCCGACAGTGAAAACTCTCAGACGCACCGGACGACAGCGTGCGGAGGCCTAGCCCGCGCGCCTTTTGTCAACACTGCGTCATTATTCGTCGTTCGAGGGCGCTCCGCTCAAGCAAGCGTAGCCCCACATCACGGCGCTACGAACGTGCGGGTGCGCTGACCGCGTTCAATCGGCTTCCATCGAACAAATATACCTAGCATGAACATCGCGCTGAAAACGCCGACCTAATAGCAGTGCTCATAAGTGTAAACGAAGTGGTTTTTCCCGTGCTATAACACAAAGTAAAAACACGCATGTACGTTTCAAAAAATATTGTTTTTACAACTCAGTGATTCAAGGTCAAGCAGACATTTTTGTCTCCGATTTTTTATTACTCAGTTACGAAACTTTTAACACTTGAAAAAAGAAGCATGTTCGAGTTTATTTTTTTTAAGGACAATAGTATAAATATATATTTTTAACATATTAGATAAAGGGTGTTTGTGCATGTTGACTAAGGTGGCTTATAATAACGGTTCTAATTAGAAAATAACATTGCAAATTCTGTGTGAGATCTAGCTATTGTTTATAATACTGGTGTGTGTCCTGATCCTTCTTGGTGTGTTCCCTATTTTATTTTCGTCTCTGGCTTAACACTATCAAAATGGCACAAGAGCATGTTGTTAACCACATTGCTGTCAAGCTCCCTCCGTTCTGGCCCAGTCATGTGGCAGCTTGGTTTGCGCAGGCCGAAGCTAGTTTTGACATTTCAGGTGTTAAAGCAGAGGATACCAAGTACAGTTATGTGCTCAGTATCTTACCTGAGCGGACAGCAGCTGAAATGGAGGACATACTCACAAATCCACCAAAAGAAAATAAATACCAATATTTAAAGTCTGAATTAATCCGCAGGCTTTCTTGTTCTGAAGAGAAGCGTCTGAACCAACTGCTCAGCGATGAAGAGTTAGGTGACCGGTCCCCATCGCAGTTCCTGCGACACCTGCGCTCACTTGCTGGTGCCAACCTGCAGAATGAGACCATCCTACGGCAGCTGTGGCTGAGACGGCTGCCTCAGAATGTACAAGCCATCCTTGCTGCACAGGCTGACCTGCCACTCAGCAAGGTTGCAGAACTAGCCGATCGTATCTTGGAGGTAGCCCCTACCCAAACTATTTGTTCCACCAGCACATCAACGTCAACTGATTCTGTTTTGCAAGCTATTACTCGTAGATTGGATGAGCTGACGTTACATGTGGCTGCATTGGATGGAGGTCGCAGCAGCCGCAACAGGGACAGGAGTTCTGCGAGAACATCAACACGCTCTAAGTCCAGAGGTTTTCCACAGATAGATCTCTGCTGGTACCACCGTCGATTCAAAGAAAAGGCTACCCGCTGCACTACACCATGCAGCTGGAAAACCCAGCCAACGGGAAACTCGCCCGGCGGTCAGTGATGGCGACTTCTGACTGCCAGCAACCACAAGACCTAGTAAGTCGCCGGTTATTTGTTACAGATGTTTACAGTAAGCGTCGATTTTTAGTAGACACTGGTTCAGACATTTGTTGCTACCCTAAAACTTTTCTGCAAGAAAAAGGCAAGGAATCCAATTACCATCTCACCGCTGCTAATGGTAGCACCATCAGAACGTATGGGTTGATTAATCTGAATTTAAATCTTGGACTACGCCGTGATTTCAGATGGCAATTTGTTATAGCTGATGTCAGTACCCCTATAATCGGGTCAGATTTTTTAGCACACTATCACCTTCTACCTGACTGTGCTAACAGACGCCTAGTTGATGGGAAAACGGGCCTCTCAACTCGTGGCAGTATAGCTATGATTGAGCAGGATAGCGTTAAAGCTGTAAATACAAATTTTATTGATTCACCATTCTCAAAAATTCTGTTGGATTTTCCAGACATCACACGGCCACCTGGACTACCACACGAGGTGAAACACAATACCTTGCACCACATCATTACCACTGATGGACCTCCCGTCGCAGCAAAACCACGCCGCCTTGCACCAGAGAAATTACGTGCAGCAGAGAAAGAATTTGCCAACATGGTTGAGGTAGGTACTGCTCGGCCTTCTAAAAGTTCCTGGGCATCTCCCTTGCACCTTGCCCCCAAGAAAGATGCTACTTGGCGCCCTTGTGGAGACTACAGGGCTTTGAACGCCCGGACAGTGCCTGACCGCTATCCCGTTCGTCACATCGGAGACTTTGGCCACAACCTTGCTGGAGCAACTATCTTCAGCACTTTTGACCTGGTAAAGGCATACCAGCAAATACCAGTAAATCCTGCTGATGTGTGTAAAACAGCCATTATTACACCTTTTGGCCTGTTTGAATTCCCATTTATGACTTTTGGGTTGCGCAATGCTGGCCAAACGTTCCAGCGATTCATGGATGAAATCACGAGGGGACTAGATTTCTGTTTTCCCTATATTGATGACATCCTTGTTTTTTCTAGGAACGCCGATGAGCACAAAGGACACCTTCGCATTCTCCTGCAAAGACTGGCAGACCATGGTGTAGTCATCAACGCTTCCAAGTGTGTATTGGCTGCCTCCGAGGTCATTTTCCTTGGCCACTCAGTATCAAAAGATGGCATCCGTCCACCTACAGAGAAAATCGCTGCTCTTCGTGATTTCCCTCTTCCGAAAACCGCTCAAGGTTTACGACGGTTCCTAGGTATGCTTAACTACTACCGTAGTTTCCTACCTAGGGCCGCAGAGACACAGGCCCCACTGGTTGATTTCCTGACAGCAACAGGTTTAAAAGGGTCAAAACCTATGCCTTGGTCACCTGAGCTAGAACAAGCATTTTATAAATGTCGCGATAGCCTCACTGGAGCTACTCAACTGGTACATCCAAAGGCAAATGCTCAGCTCAGTTTATATACGGATGCATCTAGCACACATGTGGGAGCAATTCTCCAGCAGTTGTCAGAGAAAGGTTGGGAACCACTTTCCTTTTTTAGCAAAAAATTGACTGTTTCCCAAAGCACCTGGCCTGCTTATTATCGCGAACTGTATGCTGTGTATTCTGCGGTTCATCACTTCAGGCATATATTGGAGGCACAACATGCCACCATATACACTGACCATAAGCCGCTCCTGTACGCTTTTACACAGAAACGAGATAAGCTGCCTCCGGCACAACTCAACCAGCTGACATACATCTCACAATTCACGACAGATATACAGCACGTCAAAGGTGAAGAGAACGTTGTCGCAGACACCTTATCTCGTATCGAATCCATCACACTGTCTGATGACTATGTATCTCTTGCTGCATTGCAGCAGTCAGATGCAGAATTGAAGACCATTCGCGAGAATTCATCACTGAAATTAGTACCGACGCTCATTCCAGGCACAGATACCACGATCCTGTGTGACGTCTCTACAGGCAAGCCACGGCCGTATCTACCACCACAAATTCGACGCGCTACATTTGAGCGTCTGCACGCGCTGAGCCACCCTGGTCCCCGCGGGTCTGCACGCCTAGTATCGCAACGATACGTATGGCCTGGCATCAATAGAGACTGCCGTTTCTGGGCACGAGCCTGTATAGCATGCCAGAAATGTAAGGTGTCTCGCCACATCTCGACGCCGCTGGGATCGTTTTCCACACCATCTGGAAGGTTCAGGCATGTCCATCTCGATTTTATTGGTCCCCTTCCTTCTTCTGAGGGCTTTACTTACTGTATGACTGCGATAGACCGATTCACCAGGTGGCCTGAGGTCTGGCCTTTAACGTCCATCACGGCCGACGATGCAGCAGAGCAATTTTTCCGCGGTTGGATTGCGCGTTTCGGTGTGCCCCTTTGGGTCACAACAGACCAAGGTCGACAATTTGAATCGGCTCTCTTCAACAGACTCTTAGACCTTGGTGCAACAAAACGCATAAGAACTACCAGCTACCATCCGCAAGCGAATGGAATGGTAGAACGCTTCCACAGACACCTGAAAAGCGCATTGATGTGTCATATCAACACCTGGCACAAGGCTCTTCCATTGGTGTTGCTGGGTATCAGGACCGCTCTAAAGGAAGACCTCAATTGCACCGCAGCAGACCTCGTTTATGGCGAGCCGCTACGTCTACCAGGTGAGTTCCTGGTACCTAGCAATGCCACACAGGAGAACTCCGAAGATTTTGTTGCACGTTTACGTGCAATGATGTCCAGCTTACGGCCTGCACCTATTTCGCGCCACTCTGTTAACAAAACCTTTATTTTCAGAGACCTAGATCGCGCCTCACATGTTTTCTTGCGTGACGATTCTGTCCGGCGCTCACTTCAACCTCCATTTACTGGGCCTTACCGCATTCTCAAAAGAAGTGACAAGACCCTTACCTTACAGGTAAACGGGAGAGAGACAACTGTCAGCATTGATCGTGTTAAGCCAGCTTACCTAGATTCCGAACTACCTTGCTCTCCTCCTATTTCAGTTCCTGTTCCTAAATCTTCTCCTTCCTCTGATCAGACGCGTATCCTGCAATCTCCAACTACTCCAATACCTACAACCTCCCTAACTCCTCCACTACCTACAGCTCCTATCACTACCAGGACCGGTAGGAGAGTAAAATTTAGGGATGTGCTAGATTTGTAAGTTGTTTGTTATTTTTTATTTTCATTTTTTTTTATTACTTTTGTCTTCGCCTTTTATTTCTCTACAGATATGATAAGCTGTATTAATGTTGTTATGTATACCGTTTGTTTCTCCGTAGGGGGGTGGTGTGGCGACCCACATTTATGTTGTATTAACATTTATACTGTAACATGATTGAACTGTGTGTGAACTATGGTTTAGTTTATAGTTTAGCTTAGTGCTCTATGATTTAGTTCTCTCTATGGAGTGATTTTACTCTCTGGTTTGTTCTTTCTCGAGACATTATAAATGGCGGTTAAGCATACATATTTTACTCAACAATTTAACGACTTTTATTGCAAGTCCCCTAAAACTAAACGGCGCTAAACGCCAAACGTCTGTCTAGATGAGAATAACGTCCATACGCTGGAGCTATACTTTTGTGTGTATATTCAGTAATTCTGAGAATAGGACGCTAACTATTTTTCATACCTATAAGTGATAAAGGTGTTTTTTTGCCAAAAGGTGCACCGATTCTAATAAACTTTTTTTGTTTTATTCGCCAGCATACAGGGAAAGTTTAAAAGCAAAAAAAGGGTAGGGTAGGTCGGGTAACCGGTAGGTAGCTACAGTAGGTTTTGGCAGTGTAGGTAGGATAGGTAGGAGGTAGGGTAGGTAAGTAGGATAGGTAGGAGGTAGGGTAGGTATGTAGGTAGTATCTTATTTATATTTTATTTAACTACCGACCCGAACTCATTAACCAATAGAAACACAGTTTCGCATGTTCCTATTGGTTAATTAGTTTGTGCCAAAGTTATACCGCAGGGCCAAAGTTACCCCACTTTACCCAAAATATTCACTAGAAAAAATTTACATGGCAAAACAACGTTTGCTGGGTCAGTCAGTACTACAATAAAAATCTCAGCTCCATTTTACCGAGATCGCGCCTGTTATAATGATTTTGGATATTGTACAGTTGTGTACCTAGATATTACTTCTAAAAAATACACCACTTTTAGATCACAATATCCAACAGGAATCAATTTGCGAATAATTAAAACTACGACTGATCCTCACTTGAAAAATTCCGCCAATAACTCTTAACAAGATGCTGCTACACTCAGCCCATCGCCACATGCCTATTAAAACTTTGACAAATCTATATATATAAAAGGGGAAACTGACTGACTGACATATCAACGCACAGCCGAAACTACTGGGATTAGGAGCGTGAAATTTTGCACAAGGTTTCCTTTTATGTCGTAGGCGAGCACTAAGGAAGGATTTTCCAAAATTTACTCCCTAAGGGGTTGGAGGGGGGGTCCAAAGTTTGTATGGAGAAACGTAAATTCACGCGAGTGAAGCCGCGGGCAGAAGCTAGTAGTCACTAAAACGTATGAAAGGTGGATTTCACTTGTTGATTTAGATCTTGATGATTGGGGTGGGTAGTTCTGAAAGCAAATAATAATAATAAAAAAAATACCTATGTTACTAGAATATTGGTCCTAACTTACAAGTATATTGGTACATGGAATGACATTTTACATACAAATGAAATTCCCCTGTAATTGACCTTAAGTTTTATAAGAATATAATAAGCATTTATTTAGTAGCTGTAAGTACTTATTCCAAATAAAATAATGGTTCAATTAACAAAAACCCCTTCTTAATGCTCGCCTACATCATAAAAGGAAACCTCGTGCAAAATGTCATGTCCCTGGCCCCTGTAGTTGTTTCTGAGCATTGATGTGTTAATCAGTCAGTTTCTCGTTAGAGGTATATAATATAAAAAGATAGATAACTGGTAATGTTATGCATATCTTTTTAACATTACACGATAAGGTTGGCATTGGTATATCAGTTTAGATAAAAATCCCAAAAAAAACAAAGAAAGAAAATCATTTTATTGTCAGGGGACGCAAAAGGACAAAGGGTAGCTTTAATCCAGAAAAGTAGCTACTATTTCCAGCGACTGCGTACGGAAAGGTACAGCGTTAGAAGGCCTTCAACGGGGTGGCCCGATGACAAGGGTCACGGGAATCCAATGGATGCGAAACGCACAGAACTGGTTGTTGTGGCGACACTTAGTGGAGGAGTATGGTTAGCGGTGAATGTAGGCTCTCTACGCAAGTCTACAGGCTAGAGATACCACGTATCGCAAGTCGTAAATTCAAAAAAAAGATCCTTACTAAGCACTTGACTTGTTTGTTTTTTTCAATGGTAACATCAACTGTTATGTCATTGTAAACGTTTCATTTAACGCAAGTTACAGATAAGAGTAAAAGTCGTGTGACGTGTGTACTGATGTAATTGATGTCGTTAGGCGTAAGAAGTCATTAAAAAATACTATTATTTTTGCATATTGATAAAAAACGATCTAAATAAATAGAAGAAAATTATCTTAAATCATTTCAAAATACTGCGTAAAAGGAATCACAGTAACAACTGTCGGTATTCGTTATATTCCGTCATACATATTTGACCAATCACAGGGCATGGCTGTAACATTTATGTTATAAACCCTCTCTGTCATTGGCGAATAATATGTCATGAATTACTAATGCACGAAAAATGTCGTAATTCAGAACAAACTTACTGAAATTACGACGCGAGTGGAATGGACACCGTCATATCAATAATTTAATAAAACTTTTGATATTTTACAATGTTGTGTTTGAAATTAAGTGCCTAAATGTTTTGAGAATAGTTTTATAGTGTTAGTGCTTTATATTAAATGCTTTAGAGATGTCGAAGAACAAAATAGCGGCTCGTGTTGACAGTCAAACTGTGGAAGTCAAAACTAAGGTAAGTGGGAAGGAATTTCTAATTTCTTGACAAAACTTGAAGAGTCACGCAAACTTTGCTATTACGAGAAGACGCTATAAAGCTGACTATTTAAACGTTTAAATCTGGTGATATTTACCAAGGGATTTTGTTAGAGGCAGGTATTTATTGCCATGAGACCTATGTAAAAAAAAAAATACTCGACCGAGAATTACTATCTAAAAGGAAGCATGCGCTCGGAAATTGTTAGAATTCCTTACAAAACAATGTTTTCCTTCTAAAATTATGCTATCAATATAGGAAATCAGTGTGGTTAAAATGCTTTGAATGTTAAATGATAGCAATAAATTAGGTCTAACTAATACTTGAATCTGCAATGATTCTAGTTTTTGATAGACCTACTTTACAAAAGAGATTTTTTAATAAATCTTTTCACTATAGTGTCTTTAGTATTAAGTCCATTAGAGATAATAAACCGACGTCAATAATGACTTCACTTAGAACTGTTTTATAAACTAAATAATCTATCAATTATTCTAATCAGTTTTTTAGTTTCATATTTAGGATAGTATTTTCAAAATGAATGTACTGACTGCCTCGTTGATTCTGCTGTGTGCTATAGTGCCCCCTCTCTTTTTCAAGCTAGCTAATGATGGTTTTATGTTACAAAAAAGGAATGAAGCATAGGAAAGAGCGATTTGGTGCTGACAGACGGTCAACCATTATTCCCTACTTGTTCATTTGTACCAAATCCGTTTACAACTGTGATCGCATTGTAAGACAGCAACTCATAAATAATAATAATAATTGTTTATTGATCAAAAGATCATATGAAAATATAAAACATAAACTACTAACAAGCAAGATATACAAAGATAAGTAACCACATCATATGGGAGAATATATTGGTGGAAATATATGGTACGTATATGTTTACAAATTACGTTTCCCTGACTCTTAAACTAAAGTATAGCTGTATCTCAAGAGACAGTGAACGACCATAAGGTTATGTTATAATCATCTGCTTCTAAGGTGTTCTGTGGTCACTGGATACAAGGCAAAGAACTGTGATATCCCAGGTATGCTTCACGAAACGGTCAGTAACACCAAGTTGCTGCTGGTCTTCCTTGAGGTGCTGAGGTGGATCAAATGACACATTTGTCCCCCCTGCATTTGATATATATGCTTTAGATGTGAAGTTGCAGACACCACCCTTAAATACAACATTGATGACAAACCTTTGTACTGCGGACTGCTCGTGGTCTGCAAGAGCTAATCTGCCGTGCTTATGATAATTACAGTAACTCGCAATTTTGGTCTAAATTGAGTTAAATATACAGAAATGTAGATCTCAAATGTAGAGAACATTTCAAATATATACTTAACTCAATATCAACCAAAATTGCGACTTACTGTAATTATCATAAGCGCGTCAGTAATATAAGTCTGTGGCACATTTAAAAATTCAAAACTTTCCAATGGAAAAGTAACACTGATGCAAATTGATTTTACATTTTTTCAGAAATATTGTATTGTTCAACAAGTTTTGAATTTATAATATAAGATATTTTTTTTAAATATACATGAATTTTATTCTGGGTTTATTTGGAGTGATTCTAAATCAAAGAAAAGTTTGTGAACCATTGGTTTACAACAATAGTAGAATGACTATATTGTTGTAAACAGATTCCTTGCAAAACCACATACCTTAGAGTCCTTACAGTATTCATATAAGTTCAGAGAACATTCTATTCCATACTGTATGATTGAAAAAAAGAAATTTCTTTTTATGTATTGAATCAAAATAAGTAAGCAGGTGATATCTCTCTAGCAGGTATTGTTCTGTAGTTCTGTCTACCTCCATTGGAAAGAGGTGTTTTATCAAGCAATTCATAATTAATCAAATTTTCACTCAAATACAAGAATACAAAAAAGGAATGTACATCTGTTTACATGCACACATTACTCACATCACAATTTTGACGGGTGCAAAGTAAAAAAAGTTGTCTGCAACTTAAATTTAAAAAAAAATTGAGATTTTCTGATAATTACAATAACATTTTCTAAGACATGACAAACCTTCTTTCAAGTATCAAAAATGAAGATATAATACTGCTTAATGTTAATACTGTTAATGGATCGGAATCTTGGTGGCTGGGGCGTGAAGACCTTCGTTCCCTCACGCGTACGGCCTCCTCCTTCGCTAGGATTACTGCCTCGCAGAAGTAGGCGACCGCCTGCCATTCCTCCTCACTCCAGACCATAGCCCGAACCAGGGCCCGGCACGAAAAGTCGCTGCCTCCGATTGCCTCAACGAGGACACGGCGGTGCTCCGCTCAAGCGGGGCACACGTCCACCGTATGTTCCACTGTGTTCTCCGGGCGGTCCACACAATGGTGATATCCGGGCGTTTCTTCCGCCTGAATCCGATTCAGGAACCTCCCTAACATAGGGACAGGAGACTGGACTCGCGCAATAGTGACTCGCAGGCCCAGCGAACAAGCTTTCTCCAAAGCCGGGTACAGACTTGTAACGTAACATGAAAGGGGCAATTCGTGTTAAGTGTGGACGCAGCGCGCGCACAAACCGAGCATATACCCACTCATATAGTTGAAAAGTTGAAATGCTCTGCCCCCTTCCAATTCCTTTGTTCGGACCACGTAACTGAGCGTTGAAATGACGTCAGAACAAAGGAATCGGAGGCGTGGCCTACTCGAAGCGTTCAGCGCGAACGATACGATTGTAACTTGGCTAGGGGGGCTGTTCGCGCGTGTAGTACCTATGCACGGTCGCGCGCGCAAAACGACCACAATATGGGAATTCTGTTACATTGCATGTTACGAGTACGTTACAGCAGTCTATACCCGGCTCTATGTATAAAGAACTAGCTTCTGCTAGCGGCTTCGCTCGCGTGAAAGTAAGTTTCTCCAAACAAACTTTGGACCCCTGTCCCTTATGGGTTGAATTTTGGGAAATCCTCTCTTAGTGCTCGCCAACGTCATAAAAGGAAACCTTGTGCAAAATTTCACGCTTCTAGTCCCAGTATTTTCGGCTGTGCGTTGATGTCAGTCAGTCAGTTTCTCCTTTTATATATATAGATGAAGATTATTGTATTTTAAACGACCTTTTCTCTCTTTTCACAGTTCGATGCAGAATTCCGTAGATTTTCGCTCAGTCGCACCGAAAAGCTCAAGTATGAAGACTTCAAGGCGTTGATAGAGAAACTGCACAGGCTTCACGATGTTGCCTTTCTTATATCTTATACGGACCCGAGGGACGGGGACTTGTTGCCGATCAATAACGATGATAACCTCGCGAGAGCGCTGCTCACCGCACGGCCACTGCTCAGGGTTATCATACAGAGGAAAGGTAAGTTTATAGAAACTGATTACCGAATGAAACACGATTTGTAGCAGAAACATTACCCGAATGTTCCGCTCCTCTTCCAGTTTCGCAACCGAAACCAAAATTGACGTGGTAACAGAAAAATTACCAAAAAATAAAAATAATATTTCGATACAGTTCTTCCTAACTATAATTGGATGTATGCCTAACTTTACCATGATGTATTCCTGCCCTTGTCCCGTCTTATTTGGTGTCACTTTTCACACAATCCATTCACCTTTTCTTTGACCTCCCTCTCCATCCATCCACATGTATAACATGAGTCTTTTATTTACTAAAAGACTCATGTTATACATGTTTCGCTGTTATATCTACCATCATCTTCATCATCTTCCTGCCCTTTTCCCGTGTTATTTGGTGTCGGAGCAACACGTTCTTTTCTTCCATTCTATCCTGTCAACCGTTATGCTATCACTAACTTCCTTTTCTTTCATATCACTTTTCACACAATCCATTCATCTTTTCTTTGACCTCCCTCTCCCTCTCCATCCATCCACATGTATAACATGAGTCTTTTAGTAAAATGCGTTTCATCTCTCCTCGTCACATGACCATATCAAGACAAACGATTCCCTTTCAACTTTTCAGTCACTGACGCCACTTTCAAACTTCCTCTAATATACTCATTTTTCACTTTATCCCAGGGACTGCATACCGAAAAAAATTCGGTTATAACGGTTAACGGTATGACGTCATAGCTTTTTATTTCAATACCTCGAAATAAAGGTACCGTTATTTTACGCTACCGAAAAATTACGATACCTAATTTTTTTTCTACCGAAAAATAATGGTCCCGTTATTTTTTACGCTATCAAAACCTCTAACATTAAGGTATCCGTTGAAACCCTCACTCCCTCTACCGCTGGGCACGCCACAATTATGGCGGTAAGTCCCCTCTTTGAGGCGTGGTTGGAAAGACCTCACGGCGTCCTCACCTTCCGCATGACGCAGGTTCTCACCGAACATGGTAAGTTCGGAAGGTTCCTGCACCGGATTCGTGCGGAAGACACGCCCGGGTGTCGCCACTGTGTGGAACGCCCGGAGGACACGGTGGAGCACACGGTGGAGGTGTGCCCCGCTTGGGCAGAGCAACGCCGTGTCCTCGTGGGGGCGATCGGCGGCGGCGATCTCTCGCGCCGGGCCTTGGTACAGGCCATGGTTCGGAGCGAGGAGGAGTGGCAGGCGGTCGCCTCCTTCTGCGAAGCAGTAATGCTAGCAAAGGAGGCGGCCGATCGCGTGAGGCAAGGGTCCTCACGCCTCAACCGCCGCCGGGATTCCGATCCCGATTTCCGGCCACCGTAGGCGCGGGCTTGCGGACGGCGAGCAATGGGTGGCTCGCCGTCCGATCGTCCGGTAACCATCCGGACCGAGCCTAAGTCGTCGACGGCGCGTACTGTTCCACGCGCGCCTCAGGGAGATGTCAGCAAATCGTAGGGGCCCAGCAGGGTCGAAGCCTACTGGGGCCATGGGTAGTGTGAAAGCGAAACCCGGGGCCCTGGGACGAAGGCAAAGAAGGAACAGGAGTGGGTTTTTAGTCAGTAAAAGTCTGACACTATCTCTCGCTCCGCCCAAGAGCGAGATTTGTCATAAGATGATTTTCCCACCTAAAAAAAAAAAAAAAAAAACTCCCTCTACCGAAATAATAATAATAATAATATTCCATAACTATCTCACAACGCCGTCTAGTCCCAAGCTAAGCAGAGCTTGTGTTATGGGTACTAGACAAGTGATAAACATACTTATATATTTCTAAATACATACATATTATAGATAAATTACACCCAGACACAGAACAAATGATCGTGCTCATCACACAAACATTTGTCCTGGGCGGGAATCGAACCCACGACCTCCGGCATAGCAGTCAGGGCCACTAACCACTAGACCAACAGGCCAGTCAAAATGAATAATTCCGGTACCTTTACTCTCTATAATTTCGGTAGAGTAAAGGTTAAATAAAGGTATAGACGTACCTAAAAAAAAATTGCGCTATCGTTATTTTATACCGGTAGCGTAACCGCAAATCTTAACCGGTTTCGGTGTACCTTTAAAATAAAGCGGTACCGGTTTTTAATACCTGTAGCGTAACCTTATACCTTAACCGAAAACGGTCCCTGCTTTATCCATTCTCGTCACACCACACATCCGTCTCAACATTCTCTTCTCCGCTACATGCAATCTTTTTTCATCCGTCTTTTTCACAGCCCTACATTCTGATCCATACAGTAAGACAGACCTATGGTATAGGACTTGTAGATTTTACCCTTCAACTACAATTGGATGTAGTTATGCTTAATTATATAGTTACAACTTTCATAGAATATTGAATAAGTAATTGACGTTACATAAAAAATATTACATAAATGGATAGAAGAGTCAGATAGTTTTTAAGAATCTATCACAAGTACACAACTGTCAGCTCAAAGAGCTGAGCTCAAAGCCAGTTTCGTTCTAACCGAATATTCGGCCCCTTCTTGGCCGAAACCGAAACTAGAGAAATTTTATTTAAACCTATTCAGCCGTTAGAGCGCGACAAAAACCCACACAAAACACGCAGGCTAGGCTCTTGGAACGTTCGAATGCGAAGCGCAACTGAAGGAACACAGGTGGGTTAATCAGTAAAAGTCTGACACGCGTTCTCGCTCCACGCAGAGTGGGAGAAGTTACTTGATGATTCCCCCCTCAAAAGAAAATAATATAATAATGACAATATTCCACAACTTTCACACAACGTCCATCTAGTCCCAAGCTAAGTAGAGTACTAGACAAACATACTTCAATATTTCTAAATACATAAATTTGTCCTGGGTGGGAATCGAACCCACGACCTCCGGCATAGCAGGGCCACTAACCACTAGACCAACAAGCCAGTCAAAATACAAATATATATATATATATATGTATATATAAAATCAATTTATACCATAGCCTAAAAACACTCACGGCCACGGGCGCAATAATGATTTTCATACTCAATCAAAACTTCAATAAATAATTAAAAAACCATAACCTCTATAGAAAGACGCATAAGTACCAACACCCATTGTGCTGATAAAGACATCTAATTAGCATAGAATGCTACACTATGGTCATGCACTCCCACCGTCAGTCATCACAATTCACAATACAGTATTTATTCCAAGGGTATAAGGTTTATAATGGCCTGAACATTGATTGTAGATACAACTTTTTGGGCTTGGTAACTTCACTTGTGTGCCTATTTTGGCCATGCACTCCCGTCTAGGGAATCCGATCCCGCATCAATCCGACCGTGACCCCCGGCTAGCAGCCACGGCAGGCTCTGGTTTGCAGACGACAAGCAATGGGTAACTCTCCGTCTGGCTCGATCCGGTTACTGAACGGTAACCGGATCGAGCCCGAATCGTCGTCGACGTGTAGTATTCCACACGCGCCTCAAAGAGATGTCAGCAAAACCGAACCGGACTTTCTGAAAAGAAAGCCTGCGGTCCCATACCGCAAGGGCAACTAAAGGACAAACCTGTGTGGTTTTAGTCAGTAAAAGTGTGATCCGCCCTCTCGCCCCACCCTAGAGCGAGAGAAAAATTTACATGATTTCCCACCAAAAAAAAAAATGACATAAAATAGGTACCTACCTAAACTGATGTTGATTACGTTCTGTTCAACTTATGACAAAGGAAGGAATATTAAACATTTTGCTGTAAGGTAAAAATTTAAAACAAAATTATTTTGAAAAGTCACGAATTCAATGTAAAGTTGTTACGTCGCTGCGCTGGGTTTAATAAATACATAGTCAGCACGGCGCTTCGTTTGAATTCAACTAAAAAATTCAATCTTGCAAACGTGCGGGTTCCCGCATTTGCTGGATTGGGTTCCCTACTCCCATCGTATGACATCACACTTATCCCGAGAAAATAAGGTTATAAATAGCCTGTTGATTGTTAGGAAGATAAAATTTTTTAGGGCTTGATAATGTCACTTGTATACTTATTTACTTTTGTTAAGGCGTTTAGTCCCTTGAACATCATCAGAGTTAAATGCACACATACTCGTACTGCTGCCTGCGGACGCATAGAGCCCCGCTGACCCTTAAAACCATTTTCTTTGCGAAATATTGATTGATTTACATATGCTATGTACATTCTGAAGAACACTTAACCAGTAATTTTTTTGTGCAAACATTTTTTTAAAGATCAAAGTCATTTGAAAGCAGTAGGTAAGCGTAAAAATATGATTTTGTTAAAAAAAATAAAAATAACAAAGTATACGAAAAAATCATAAATTTTATATTGATAATCTATATATATAAAAGCGAAATACCACTTACTGATTAATCACAAAATCTCAGAAACTATAACACCTACAAACTTAAAATTTGTCAGGTAGGTTCCTTATAAGGCGTAGACATCCGCTAAAAACGGATTTTACGAAACACCACCCCTAAGGGGATGAAACGGGGGTCCAAAGTTTGTGTGGAAAAACCTACTTTCACGCGGGCGAAACCGCTGGCAGAAGCTATTGTTATATATGAATCTACTTATAATATTTTTTTTTAAGTCTAGCCGTTAACGAGGCTTTAGAACGACATTATTTTATGGCACTAAATGGGAGCAAGCGCCTTAAGAGTTGTGGACATACCCAAATTAGTTGGTTGACTGTGTTTGCTTATACTCGAGCCAAATTCGATGTGACGTTTGTGTCAACAAATCGGCCATACATTATGTTGTTATCTGATTGTTATGTATATTCGTGGTGGAATTTGATGTAAGTCGTCAAGAACATGTCATTGCTAACACGAAAATTATCGTAAAATTAATGTACGAATGACACGCAAAAACTTTTTTTTTGCCTATTTTTTTGTGGTAGAAAATCATTTAATAACTCCTAAAAGGAGCAGTGGTGGCCGAGTGGTAACGGCCCCGACTTACGAGTTGTAGGTCGCGGGTTCAAACCCAGCCAGGCGCATTACTTTGTGTAATTTAGTTCATCACCACTGCTCTCAAAACGGTGAAGGAAAACATCGTGAGGAAACCGGCATGTCCTAGAACCAAAAATTCGAAGACATGTGACATCCAGCAACCCGCACTGAGCCCGCGTGGTGGATTACGGCCCATTCCCTCTCCTAGAGAGGAGGCCTGAGTCCCAACAGTGGGAACATTAAAAGGCCGACTATGACTATGACTATGAACTCCTAAAAAATCTATAAAACTACAAATCTTTTCTATTTATAATCTTCTATCTATACATATATAACAGCGAAATACTACTCACTGATTAATCACGAAATCTCAGAAACTGAGCATAGTCGGCCTTATAATGTTCCCACAGTTGGGACTCAGGCCTCCTCTCTAGGAGAGGGTATGGGCTGTAGTACACCACGCGGGCCCAGCGCGGGTTGGTGGGTGTCACATGTCTTCGAATTTTTGATTCTAGGACATGTTGGTTTCCTCACGATATTTTCCTTCACCGTTTTGTGAGCAGTGGTGATGAAATAAATTACACAAAGTTATTATTTATTTATTTAAACTTCATGTACAGTAGTGGTACATAGGCGGACTTAATGCAACAAGGCATTCTCTACCAGTCAACCTTTGGGTTAAAAAGAAAATAATGTGGTGGTGGTAGTAATGCGCCTGGCTGGGTTTGAAACCGCAGCCTACAACTCGTAAATCGGGGTCGTTACCACTCGGCCACCACTGCTCCTCCTACTTTTACGCGGGTGAAGCTCTGGCAGAAGCTGGTGTTAGTATAAATGAATTAACCCAAAAGCACATGAACCGATTTTCAAAATTCTTTCACCTTTGGAATAACACTTTATAGCTGAGTGACAGAGAGGCTAGTATTCTACTATTACTTTTTGCTTATCTTCACTTGTCAAGTTCTTCGTGGTGAATCTGATTGTCCTGAATTAGTTGCTCAGCTGGTGAGATTGTTTGTTCCTCTCGTACCTAAACAACACCTAAGGCCGCGAACACACCGATTGTTAGCTGATCCTTTATCGCATACAGTGTCATGAGCTAACTCGCCGCTCGTTCGTGCGCTTTCTGTGCTTAATGCTCTCCTGACTCCAACACCGGAGTGTGACTTGTTTGCTGGGAGATGGATAGATGTGTGTCGTGAATGTCTAAGGTTTTATGAGAAGATGGATAAAAAATAAGTAAACATTTTTTTCATTTGTTTGTGTGATATTTATTATTTTAGTGGTAATGTATATGTATTTTTCTTTTTATTCTTCAATGTGTTATTATGGTTTTTATTTAATGTATTTTTTTAGTTTGTACAACATCTTGGATTTCCTCCGTAACGTTGTACAAGTGCTTGTAAATAAATAAATAAATTACACAGGCGAAGCCGCTGGCAGAAGATAGTATAGCTAACTAGTTCTAGTGTATCTGCAGAAAGCGATTGCTCAAGGATTTGTAATAGATATGAATAATATGGTACACTTGTTTCGGCTAGCGGCTTCTCCCGCGTGAGTCAAAAATTATCTCAAGAGCACATGCTCCTAGAATAAAAACTACCCTAAATTCTATAATAATAATAAATCATTTACTTTCAGGCATCTTGGCCCATATATGTATACACTGACATATATAAAGTTAATTAAATACAATTTATCTATCTTTAAATATAAAAATGAATAGCTGTTCGTAGTCTCGCTAAAACACAAAAACAGCTGGACCGATTTGGCTGATTTTGGTCTTGAAATATTCGGGATAGTCCACGGTGAGAAAAAAAAACGAAAAAAAATCCGAATAAAACGCTATCTCTAATTAAAATGTCATTATAAAATGAATTATGCTGTTCTAGTAATGACAGTAGATGGCGTCATCCTTACTATTGGGCGGTACGAAGTTCGCCGGGTCAGCTAGTTGTTAATAAATAAGACTTATGACTATGTTAGTAACACTTCACACTGCCCTTGTTCACTTTGTGCTGTTCTGTGGCACTTGTCCGCGGAAGCGACGGAACACCACGCCCTGCGGCCAAAAGTCTTCCTTCAATATGAGGGGCAGAAAAGTGTTCGGGACTTGCACCAAGAACGCCTTGAAATTGACGTTAAGGTGCGACTTCAGCAGCTGAACCCTCAGTGCGAACCAGGATATGGTCTGCCGGCATGCAAAGTTTCATCCAAATCTGTTGAGACGTTTGAGCGTGAAGGAGTAACAAACATACATACAAACATTTTCCTTTATAATATTAGCGTGGTCGCAATTGACCTTACCTTGTACAATACTGCATATTTCTGAAATAAACTATAACCACGGCTTAGCATGCAATTTCTTACTAATCGAATGTAAAAGCACAGTATAAATATGGAACAGTGTGGAAACTACGTACAAATGTTCGAAACGGTACACTCACACTAACATACGCATGGACGAGACTCCTAAGCGTTTCTCGCGGTGCTGTCAGTAGCAAGAAATGCTAGGAATCTTGTTGATGCGTACGTAGTTTCCGTACTGTTCCATATCTATACTGTGGTAAAAGGTTAAGCGTAGCATTGCGCGGAGTTGTACGAACTTTTGGATAGTTTTCCGGTTAATTAGATAGATAGATATACTCTATTGTACACCATAATTGCAGTAGAAGCTTTAAATTATTACGGTGTAACAATGGGCTGTCCTTGAAACATTCGTTCACTGACGAATAATGTACAGCCTAAACCACTGCGACATTAGAAGCATTGTACATTGTACACGAGTGGTCCTTTTGTAACTATGGTTATACTTATACTAGATGAATTTGTGGTAATAAAACACTTTTAATAGGGAAGAAAAGTTTGTGTGGAACCTTCCTCAGTACTCACCATGAGTAGGTACTAGGCGTGTGTAACTCTACTGAACCGACTCACTGTTCCGAAACATCTTAGTGTTCCGAAAGATTGGAACATCAGTAAAGTTTTAAATGCATCATTTGGAACAACTGGAACACTGAAACATTTTAATTTAGGTGACTTGCAGTCTTTTTAAAATTCAAATTATAACGTAAATAGCGTACATATAATTAATGGCCTGAACCAAAAACTTTAAATTATTCTCAAATCAAAATTCAATTAAATAAAACTTTTAGTGTAAATGACGCAACGTAACAGATCACGATTCATAACAGTCGGTGTTTGTATCTTTTGAGCCGTCGTTGTTCCAAATGTTCCGTTTGTATCTTGTGAGCCGATGATTCAAATGATCCGTTTGTATCTTGTGAGGCGATGTTTCAAACGTTCCGTTTGTATCTTTTGAGCCGATGTTCCAAATGTTCCAAATGATGCGTATCACTGTTTCGAAACATTTCAGTGATTCAGATGCAAATGTTCCAATCGCAAAGATAACACACTTTCCCCACGCCTAGTAGGTACGAAGGAAGGATCTTAGTAACACTCATAATAAGAAAAATCATTATCAAGCACAAATTCATTCCATAAAAAAGTGTAACGCATGAAAGTTAGGAGGTTAATAATTTTGTTTTCAAAAGTTCCGTCAGGCACATGACATTTATTGAATAAGTCTTTAGAGCCACCACACAGACTTAAGCAGGGCTTTAAATATTTAATCCTTAACGGGTAGCGATAGTATTTCCGCAGACGAGCCGTCTCAATGAGGTTTCCTATTATGGCTTCTTCATAAACAGCCTTAGTGTGCATCTATTGAATGTCACACTGGCTTTGTGGGAACTCCTTAGTATGGTTAGCACCAAGCTCGCTTTTTATGATTGCCCTATGGGTCTACGCTAGAGGTAGTGTCGCTCGTGCTCGGCTCCTCTAAAGTCGATCCACTCTCCACGAATTTGAACTCGGCTCGTGCTCCTCTTGCGCCTCTATCATAGACCCACCTTTAGTGTTAGACGTCTTGTCAAGAGATATCGTGTTACCCAATGACTGGGTTGTGGAGTTAAGATAGACAGGTCGCTCCATGTAGCCGGTTCTACTGGAAGCCGATCCCAACATAATAGTGGAAAGACTAGGCAGATTGATAGCGCACAATGTCTAGTTTCCCTATCTTTTTTTCTTCTTTTTGTATATATTCTAAGAGAGCAGTTATGAATGCCCTTAGAGGACTCAATTTTGTTATTTGTCCCTAATAAGGGCCGTTGGTCATGGCTCTAAGGATAGCTATTTGGATACACCATTGTGGTGAAAGGATTAGTCAGCCAAACTCTGCGTTATCGAGTTCTAGTTGGGCTTCGAATTTAATTCAAGAAACTAGAATAATTTGAAAAATATTCTCCAAATTAGTACAAACTCGAGTCACGGTGCAATGCATACAGTTTATTATATGATGGCCACCGTCGCGTGACGCTCGACTGATTAAACTCTAATTGTTAACCGCATTATCTCTGTATATATCACTTTTTTTAATCCACCATCTTGTATAGTAACAATTTTCATAGACAATTTTATAACATCGCCTCTTTCCTAAAACTACAATGTATTCATCATGCTCATCATCATCAATTAAGCTGAAAGACCTCCAATGCTGGACATAGGCCTCCCCAAGTGTCGTCACAATGAACGGTCCTATGCGTCTCGCATCCATCGGACTCCCGCAACCGTTACCAAATCATCGGTCCACCTTGTATGAGGCCTTCCAACGCCGTCATTGTGGCGACACTTGGTCCACAATGAACGGGGGGTTCTGGAAAGGCGACCACGTACCGGAAGACGTAGCGTTGGAAGGCCTTCTACAACGTGGACCGACGACTTGGTAACGGTTGCGGGAGTCCGATGGATGCGAGACGCACAGGACCGTTCATTGTGGCGACAATGTAACTCCTGAAATTTTTTTTCATACAAACATGTTTTTTTTAAGTTTAAAATTATCAAATAAGTCCTCCTACTCTGAATGGAGCGACTTAGATTGTCAGGCTTTTACTGACTAAAACCACCTGTGTTCCTACAGTTGCCCTTTGCGTTTGAAGGTCACAGTAACTCTTTCGAACAATCTCGCAGCCTACCCAAACATACCGAAGACGCCGCGAGCGTCGGGAACTGCAGAGCGATCACCGGCCACCATAGACGACGAGCAATGGGTAGCTCGCCGTCCGCTCGTTCTATAAGTCGGCAAGAGTTTTCGACAGCGCCTAGTGGATACTCGTGCCTTAAAGAGTTGTTAGCAAACTGTAGGGGCTCAGCAGGGCCGATGCCTGCTAGGGCCATGGTATCGGTTCTTAAAAGCATATAATCATGGTCGTGGAACGGAAAAGGCAACTGAAGCAACATGTGGTCTTAGTCAGTAAAAGTCTCTGACACGCCCTTTCCTCCATCCTAGAGCGTGAGTAGCTATAAGTTGATTTCCCACCACAAAAAAAGCCTATACAAACATGGGACGACTGCATTTTTGCAACAAACGCGATATCTTAACCAGGTATGAACAACTGAAACATACAGAACTATGTCAGTGTGTCAAAATATTTGTTCATTGCGAGAGTTGCACCTTCGAAACATGCGCACAGTGTAATAACTAGCTAGGCCGACCGAAACACGATTTACAGCCGAAGCCGAAACCGTAACCTCCCGGGCTCCGTTCGGGCTCCCCTCCAGTTTCGAAATTCGAAATTTTAATATTTTGATGTAGTTATACTTGATTATATTGCTACTAGCTTCTGTCGGCGGCTTCGCCCACGTGAAAGTAGGTTTCTCCATACAAACTTTAGACCCCCGTTTCATCCACTTATCGAGTGAATTTTGGGAAATCCTCTCTCAGTGCTCGCCTACGTCATAAAAAGAAGCTTTGTGCAAAATTTCACGCTCCAAGTCCTAGGACTACTAGTAGTTTCGACTGTGCGTTGTCAGTCAGTCACTTTCTTCTTTTATATATATGATAACAATAAAAAAATAATCGAAAACGACAATTACACAAAAATTATAACATAAATAGACGAACAAGTCAGTCAGTTTCGGTCGAGCCGAATATTCGGCCCCTTTTTGACCGAAACCGAAACTAGCCGAAACCAGTTTCTTTGGTCAGAGTTGGCCAGAGCCGAAACCAATCTTTCAGTCGCTCTCTACTAGTAGTCAATCTCTTATCCATTGGGCTGAACAAGTCGACTTCTTATCGATCATCTATGCTTGCATAGAGTTATTTATATGCTTGCGGAAGGAAGCCTTTGCGGTTCCGCATTGCACTAGGTACTAACTAAGCCGAATAACCTATGTAAGTAGGAATGATAATTATAATTCCAATTTGCCCTTATTTATTTATTTATTAAAACTTCATGCAACACAAAAGTTCAAAGGCGGATTTAATGCCTTAGGCATTCTCTACCAGTCAACCTAGGGTGGTGAAGAGAAAATGTGGCAGGTGCATAAAAATACAAAAGAATATTAAGAAAATAAGAATTCAAAAGTATGTATATATATATATATTTGCGAAATAAACATACATATATAATTTTATATAATATATACATATATATTTATATAAAGTAAAAGAAAGGGGTTATTGAGACGACTTTACTATTTGTGCAGAAAGTAATTTCGCAACATCTGCTTAAATGCATATAGACTGGTGGCCGTCCTGATCTCGAGAGGAAGCGCATTCCACAGAAGTATGGACTGTATATGAAAGGAAGAATGAACAAAGTCAGAAGTCTGATAAGGACAAAGCAGTAGAAGATTGATAGAAGAACGCAGATTCTTAGCGTGAGAAGAACAAAGATTTCAGTAGCCCTTACATATCAGACAACACACAACAGTTACATATTAGTCAGGTAAAATACTGATTTTACCTGACTGAGCCAGAATGAGGGCTATGTTTTCCGACTGCATATTTGGTATACCTGATGCATACTCTGGATGCGTGTTATGGATACGCCTTTCGTACTGTCGTTACATCGTATAGCTCGAGCTGCGCATCTTCCTCGCGGCGGCACATTTTACTCGCCCCGCTACATAGCTTAGCATCAGTCATATCCTCGCAGCATAGCTGCGTAGCACATCTCTGGTGAAAAAGCAGCCTAAACCTTTACTTATATCCTACCTAGTTTTTCAATTCTCAAGTCGCCTACAATTTGTGTTTTATTACTATCCCCTCGAGCGCCTAAATTTCCTCATCTTAAAACGCCTTAAGTGTTAAGGTATTTTGAATCTGCTGCTTATTTTGAGCGCGAGCCGAGCACAAATTCGTGTATTGTGGCCCAATTTACAAGCCTCGAACGAGTGCTCTTCGAGCGTTTGATTCATGCTTGACTGTGCTTGTGCTTAGCCTATTGTCAGTTTTTTGATGAACATAAAGGGTTTCGCATCACTTACGAGGACAGTGATCGTTGGAGGCTCGTTGCACGTCTAAACATGACACTGTGAGCAGAGCAGCTCGGCTTGTACTCAGCTCGTGCTCGCTCGGCTCCTCTAGCGTAGACTCACCTTTATGAACTTCGGTAGAGGTGTGCCCCGCTTGGGCAGAGCAACGCCGTGTCCTCGTGGGGGCGATTGGTGGCGGCGATCTCTCGCGCCGGGCCTTGGTACAGGCCATGGTCCGGAGCAAGGAGGAGTGGCAGGCGGTCGCCTTCTTCTGCAAAGCAGTAATGCTAGCGAAAGAGGCGGCCAATCGCGTGAGGCAACGGTCCTGCCGCCCCAACCGCCGCCGGGATTCTGATCCTGATTTCCGGCCACCGTAGGCGCGGGCTTGCGGACGGCGAGCAATGGGTGGTAACCGTCCGGACCGAGCCCTAGTCTTCAACGGCGCGTGCTGTTCCAAGCGCGCCTCAAGATGTCAGCAACTGTAGGGGCCCAGCAGGGCCGAAGCTTACTGGGGCCAAGGGTCTGATTCTGAAAGGAAGACTCGGCCCTAGTACGAAAGGCAACGAAGGAACAGGAGTGGGTTTTTAGTCAGTAAAAGTCTGACACTATCTCCCGTTCCGCCCAAGAGCGGGGGATGTCATAAGATGATTTTAACACCGCAAAAAAAAAAAACTTTATGAAATTACGGTGTTCGACTGACATTTCCCTTATGAACCTGACAGAAATGATATTTCGTACTCTTGAGCACCCCTGAAGACTTCAAAATTCGTTATGCTGATTAACCTGACCCTTAAAAGTAACCACTTAAACACATTTAAAAAAAATGAATCATATTACATTTTCGCATAAACCTGACTCATCTAACGCCACAAAAAATCTCACGCAGTTCCGTCCAACCTAACCTGTCGTGTTCCGACGTTTCCGGTCTCATACAAAAGAAGTAGCCGTCAACATTGTCGCATTGCATTGTACGCATAGGCCATGTCCAGAGAGACCGCGCAGAGGCGACTGCGGACACGCTAGCGAGGCCGATCCGTCGCATCGCGCTAGTGTTGGTTCAGAATGAACGTGCTGTGTCTAGAGCGGGAGCGGGTGCGGTGTCGGACGCGATTAGGTCGCTACAGCTCGTTGAGAGTTACAAGTACAGAGCAGGTAGTAGACGTTAGGCTTATTATCTGAAGGTGAAAATGAGAGACGAACACTCGTTTTCTAAGCCATTTCATATTCTTTCTCTGTCCATCCAAAAAATCTCATATCCGTCCAAAGATTGTAAAAGATCACTTTCAGCGATAAGAACGTCCATTGTACCCTATTAATTCTGAAGGTCCTAATTGTAATTGGGTATTGAATTATTTTATTTCAAAATTAACTTAATTCAAAATCACAAATAGATCTCTTTTAAATCGGTTCAGTAAGTTACAAACCTCGTCGCCACCATTAGATTACTTGCGTACAAATATTTAGCAATATTTGAAATGTCAATTACTGCTTCATTTAATAACCGATTTCGATGATGTTTTCAGACAAAGATTGCTTTTTAGTGATATTTATTGTCTAGTATACAATGATGTACGCAATGCGTTATGGCATGCAATAAAAAGTACATCTATCTCGCTCGCCATAGTCAATTCAGTATTGACGCTAATGCCGGTTTCATATTATGTTTGATACATCGCGCCCGCCTCAGCACCCGCGCAACTCGTCACCCTAGTTCGAATTTTACGAAAACGACCCATGACCCTGACACGATACCACGTAAATACATGGAGAAAAACCGGTTCGGATCACAATAGAAAAGCAGTTTATTTGGGGAAGGGAGAGAATAGATTTGGTATTTTGTAGGGTTCTATCTATTTACGTTTTCTCATGAAATGTGAGGCATTGTCAAATTTTGTAGACTTGTAGTGACGCGGAAGATTTTGTGATATTTTAAAGGTTTGGGGATTGGATTTTGATTGACATGTTGACATAAAACGGAAATACATTGTCAAGGTCTGATATCATGCGCCCGGCTTTGGTTCAGGCCATGGTCCTGAGCGACGAGGGAATGGGAAGCCGTCACCGCCTTCTGCGAAGCAGTAATGCGAGCAAACCTGACACCCGACAACTGCCGCCACAAGACACTTCGGGTGTTTGAAGTCGCAAGGCAGTCCTCGACCACCGTGGCCTTGCGAACGCCGAGCAATAGATAGCTCACTGTTCGGCCGTCCGATAAAAACCGACCCCGAGTCTTCGAGTCTTGTAATGTTCCACGTGCGCCTCTAAAAGATGTTAGCAAAACCATAGGGGCCCAGTAGGACCGATGCCCGCTAGGGTCACGGGGAATTTCTTAAAGGGATGCGTGGTCCTGGAACGCAAGGGTAACAGAAGGTCACAGTGGGTTTTAGTCTTTAAAAGTCTGATACGCCCTTTCGCTCCACCGTACAGCACGAAGAGCCCGTTGATTATTTCTACTGAAACAAAAACTAGTCGAGCATAATCAGCCTTTTAATGTTCCCACTGCTGGGACTCTGGCCTCCTAGGCGAGGGAATGGTTAATCCACCACGCGGGCCCAGTGCGTGTTGGTGAATGTCACATGTCTTCGAATTTTTTGGTTCTAGGACATGCCGGTTTTCTCACGATGTTTTCCTTCACCGTTTTGAGAGCAATGGTGATGAAATAAATTACACAAAGTAATGCGCCTGGCTGGGTTTGAAATCGCGACCTACAACTCGTAAGTTGGGGCCGTTACCACTCGGCCACCACTGCTACACGATATTTAGGAGTAAACTTGCCTATCAAAATTCCTATAAAAAATACGTGATTTTTTTTACTCTTTTATTGAGTTGGGAAATCATTCAATGACTTCTCGCGCTCTAGGGTGATACGAGAGGGCGTGTCAGACTTTTACTGACTAAAATCTATCTGTTCTTTAGTTGACCTTTGCGTTCTGGGGCCACGATCACCATTTCTTACTCTTCGTTTGATCTGGTTACTTGCCTCAATAATGGTTTAACAACCACGCTCTTGTCTCTAAACCTAACGCTGATAACGTCACACGCGCACTGATGCATTGCAGTACGGATTTGTAGCAATGATCTCGTTAGAGTACGTATGCGTGTTATAGAGGCCGAGCCGATTGGCTGCTTTGTACATACGCATGCTTGTTGCGTATTGATTTTTCTTATGTTTTTCAAACGATTTTTCGTTGATCATTTCATTACATCGACTTACGCCAATGGCGCTTCTTTTTGTGATATAAGACAAAGTCGCCTTTCGCGTCTGTCTCTTTATCTGCTAACTCCTCCAAAACCGCGCAATGGATTTTGATATAGAACGAAACAAAGGGAAGAAAAATTAACAAAATCAAAAGCACGAAAAAGACAAAGCAGTAGAAATAACGCAGATTTTTTTTTTTAAACTAAAGTCATTATCATGTCAACTAAAAGACGTCCGCTGCTGGAAACAGGCTTCCCTCAAGTATCGCCACAACGACCGAGTTCCCGCGACCCTCACCAGCTCCTCAGTCCATTTTGTAGAAGGCTTTTCAACGCTGCGTCTTCCGTTACGCGGCCGCCACTGCAGAACCTTTTGGCTCCATCGACCATCTGTTTTACGAGCAATGTGACCTGCGCACAGCTACTTAAGTTTGGCGATTCTTTGGGCTATGTCGGTGACCTTGGTTTTCCTGAGTCCACATGGGTCCTTGTGGGATGCCTTCCAACGCTACGTATACCGTTACGCGGTCGCCACCAACTTCCATCAGTTCTGCTAGCAATGCATCCTGCCCACTGCCACTTATGTTTTGATTCTTCGGGCTATATCGGCAATCTTGGTTCCCCTGTGGATATCGTCATTCCTGATTCGACCACGCAAGGAACTGAACAAAACACTATATTCTAACATTAATTGTAAAACTTATTCCTTAAAATATCGGTAATGACTAATTGAGTAATGCAGTTTATGAAGTGGTATGTTTCTTTGTCTGTTGGCCTAGTACTTCTTATTAGGAAACTTGTGCGCGAAGTTGCATACCAACTAATGGACGCGCGTTTAGCGTGAGAGAAAAGTGACATTTGTATTTGACGAAGGTAGTAATAATCCATGATCGCTTGTAGTCATGCCTTAATCAATTGGTGTTTGCCTGTGTTTATTATTTTACAATATTTTATACTAAACAACAAATAACTATAATCTAATTCCGCCAAGTCCGTTCCATCATCGGACCACTAGACGTACGGCGTTGCGCCACCGGTAGACCACAAAATTACACATTTATTATGCGTACAGCCAAGGAGTGGAAATCCTTGCCGGAGTCTGTGTTTCCTGATAGCTACAACTTAGCGGTCTTTAAGTCGAGTGAATAGGCTACTTCTAGGCAAGCGTACTTCATCGTCGACCACATCATCGCTTACCATCAGGTGAGATGGTGGTCAAACGCTAGCCTATCATTAATAAAAAAAAAGAAATCTTAATTCTCAAAATACCCGCAGCAGTGATTCCTAAGCTACAACCTCGCGTCCCAACCCAGCGTCTTTAAGTCAAGAGCGACCACACGACCGTTGTCGACCACATCATCGATTTTCATCGAGTGAGATAGTGGTCAAGCGCGGATAAATACCATCGAAATTGGTTATTAAGTGAAGCGGTAATTAGCACTTTAAATATTGGTATGAGGAAGACTTGTCGCGTGGTGGGAATATTTAGTTATCTCTCTTGTACACACGTAACCTAATGATGCTGACGTTTCTGCATTCTTAATGCGGAAGGCTGCATCACCTAATATTGTGCGGTATGCAATAAAATTAAAGATGTACAATATTTGCTGATGGAGTGTGCTAGAAACAAAGATGAAAGGGAATCTCTGGCTCGAGAGTTTAATCTTATTAGGGGGACTTATCCAAAATATATTGGCATACCCTAAGTCAGAAAGGAGTAAACGCATAATATAAGGGTTTTCCTTTTATGACGTAGGCAAGCAAGCACTAATAGAGGATTTTGTAAATTTCACCCCTAAAGGGATGAAACGGAGAACCAAAGTTTGTATGGAGAAACCTATTCTCAAGCGGGCGAAGCCGCTGGCAGAAGCTAGTAGACTATAAGGTACAGTGGGGTTGACGTTTCCGTGTGAAAAAAAAGCATCTGCATCCTTATTTTTTTATTCGACAGTTTCCCCTTCAATTTTATTTGAAAGGTTGTTATTATACAATTAACTTAGTTAATATTTAACAGATTTGAAAAATTATTTCTATTTACAATAAAATGAGCCTACTGTGAACTACCCAATGGGGATAATATAATAATGACATAATATTCCACAACTGTCGCACAACGCCGTCTAGTCTCAAGCTAAGCAGAGCTTGTGTTATGAGTACTAGACAACTAATAAACATACTTAGGTATATATTTCTAAATACATACATATTATAGATAAATTACACCCAGACACAGAACCAATGATCGTGCTCATCACGCAAACATTTGTCCTGGGTGGGAATCGAACCCACGACCTCCGGCATAGCAGTCAGGGCCATAACTAACCACTAGACCAACAGGCCAGTCTATATTAGGATAGGATAGGGATATTTCGTGATCCTGTTAATAAATTTAATTAAAAGGAATTAAAATATAGATGAAAAGTAATGAAACAGTGAAAATATTTTTGAAATTCATCAGTAAATAACTGAGAAATTAATTATTATTTAAGTTTACCCACAACGACTTCAGTCTTTCAATGGAAAGTGTCGTCATTTGACCTAGATGAGATCGTCGCACCACAAATTACTCAAATGCACAAAAGTTTCTAAGTCGCACGTAAACTGTAACGCTGTTCCTAGTTATTCTGCGTACAAACTGGCTTGTATTCAATGTATTGGTAGTGGCATATTTTTATTTCACCACAATTATAAAAGATCGTGTGAGATCACAACATCACCGCGTGATAAGTAATTATTCTTGCAAGCGCAACTTTATAGTTCCATAGTTCCATTAAGTGAGAGTCAAGCACCAGTTTATGTCAAATTTAAAAAAAAAAACATTTTAAATATATGGAAACTTTACCATTATACGTAATGAGATTGAGAAGAAGAGACACCTCTTCTAGAAGGGGAACAAAAAACAGCAAATATTAGTCAATTGACATCGATGACCATTTATATAGGGACCGACCAAAGGTTCGTTTCCGGTTTCGGCTGGAGTTTCGGTTTCGGCCAAAAAGTATCCGAATACACGGCTCGACTGAAACTAGCGCTATATAATTATATTAGCTATATCAAAACTTAATTGAAACCAAAGTTTGAAACAAAGCACTAAAAGTCCATCCATTCTTTTCATTTTCAGGAGACAGCTTGGAAGAACTAAATGGCTATGGAACGATGCGACCCAGGAATATAATCTCCTCAATGCTAAGTGGAACGCCGGCCAAGAACAAGGGGCTCGCTATATCGAACCCTCATGATTTTAGGATGGTGAGTAACCGAAGGATATGCCCCGGGCGTAGACAGAGTTGCTGAGCAATCCCTAGCAGTGGGTATTGGATGGAATTGGTTTTGCACCAATATGGCTTAAGGGGATGCAACTCCTTATACAAAGGTTGACTGGTAGAGAATGTCTTGTTGCATTAAGTCCGCCTATATATCAATACCGTACATCCGTTTAAATAAATAAATAATTTTTTACTGTTTTTCATACAACCGCTCTTACACGATTATGACGTTATTACACATTTTTCATTAGATATTTTGGACACACAATATCTTGTGGATATTGTCTAGGCTTCTATTGAAATCAATTTATAAATTTGTGTAAAAATAAATGTCTGAAAATCTACTATTTTGCATGATTGCTTGGATAAAATCCTGACTCTGTTAGATTGGTTTATGAATTTTAAATCAACATATATAATTTTCAGGTATCGGCAATCATAGACGTAGATATAGTTCCTGAAACGTGCCGACGAGTCAAACTACTGAAGCACGGCTCAGATCGACCGTTAGGATTCTTTATAAGGTAAGATTCGTTTTAGCTAAAAGTAAACAGAAAATTAAAAATGGAACAGAGAGTAAAGTCCCGCAAACCTCCGTTGAAAAGGGAGGATCCTCCGCCCAGACGGATGTTATGTCTCGTGGGCTAGTTCCCGATAGATGATTTCAGGCTGTACTATATGTTCCAATCGCGCGGAGAACTTTAATTGCGCGATGCAGGATTAGTTCTTATGTGTCGCCATAGATGTCGCTATATGTGCTTTAAGTCTTCTAATAAATACACTATTCATTTCAGAGACGGCACCTCAGTCCGGGTAACACCGAACGGCGTAGAACGTTCCCCCGGCATCTTCATATCGCGACTAGTCCCCGGAGGACTCGCGGAGTCCACCGGACTATTGGGCGTTAACGACGAGGTGCTCGAGGTGAACGGCATCGACGTGTCCAATAAGACATTGGACCAGGTATGTGACATCATCTGCTTTCATGTGAACAGTAATTGATTCCGTTAATACTGGGTGTC
Organism: Mythimna pallens; assembly: GCA_961205895.1. Taxonomy (NCBI): domain Eukaryota; kingdom Metazoa; phylum Arthropoda; class Insecta; order Lepidoptera; family Noctuidae; genus Mythimna; species Mythimna pallens. The sequence continues at coordinate 14,672,310 of OY540847.1, read as the reverse complement.
TTTGACATCGACGCACAAACGAATACCACGGATCCAGTACATGATTCTGGACCCCTCAGTGGTGGAATTTTTCGTTGGTTTTTTCCTAATTAAAAAAAAATCTTTACGTTTTTTTAATTTTAACTGTATAAAATCGTTATACAGATTGCGGCACGAATCTTGAGTGCTCGGCGAAAGAGCGGGGATTGTTATGCGCATCGTATAATATCGGCTAGCCAATCACTGTACAAGGATTTCACTGCCCGCCCCCGCATCTCTCTTTATACCACTAAAGAGACCCGATATTTCACTTCAGGGTGCTCCTGCGCAACTAGAACTGTAGAAGTCAGCGCTCAAGATCCGTGCCAGTATCTATACTTACATTTTTTGTGAAAAGAATGAATGAATTACTTTTAAAATTAATATTGTCATCGGGGTTGATTAGAATAATGATTTTATCTGGTCAAGAATCATGTACTGGAGCCGTGGTATTCGTTTGTGCGTCGATGTCAAAGACATCCTGTATAGCACGGGGATGGCGGACCTTTATTGGCTTTCGCGCCATTAAACATAAAAATGTATTAATGTGGCCATGACGTGCCGCCAAAGTAATTTTCTTTTCTTTCTCTTCTTCCTTTCCTTTTTTCTTTCTTTTCTTGAAAAAGGTAACTGAAGGAACGTATGAATAAAGCCTTTGGAATGGTATTTTGCACCTTCGCAGTATGCGTCAGCGGTGCATTGTAATTTGGAGGCATGTGACAAGTTTGCAATTGACCCTTTGTAGCATTTATATGATTTCGTGTTCGTTTGCAGGTGACAGACATGATGGTGGCGAACTCGTCGAACCTGATCATCACGGTGCGGCCGGCCAACCAGCGAGCCGGCCCGCCGCCGCCCCCGGAGACCGTGTCGCGGAACTCGCAGCCCAGCAGCGAGCCCGACGAGGACAGGTGAGTCTCTAACTCTTTATAAATTGCTTGCGATACGCGAATAAGTACGGGGTGAGTACTTATTTGACATCTACTTTATAAATTACTAGCTGCTGTCAGCGGGTTTGCGAAAATTATTCCAAGGAACATACTCAAGCCGGAACACTATACTAGAATATGGTCTAACCAACGACCTTACAGTCACTAGACGCCTCATGCTTGAACTAGCGCACCAAAACAGTTCTGTCAACTAGCCGAGGTTTGGGGAGCGGGGTATTATGTTCTGATTGGTACGGGGGAGCGAGGTAGTGCTGCGTTCTGATTGGCCGAGACACCAGATTTATAATCATATGTGTTGACAAACTGGCGTCGCCTGTTATTGGACGTCTAGTGGCTGTAAGTTCGTTGGATCTACCCGTGTACCAAGTTTCTTTCGAGTGTAAAGAAGTAGAAAACATACACACAAAACTTAAACCTTTATAATATTAGTATAATTGTATTCTAGTCTATTCTACCCTATATTACTGTAGAGTTTCACCCAAATTCGTGCAGCCGTTTAAGCGTGAAAGAGTAAAAAAGGTATCAAACTTACATAATTATGAATTTTCGCCTTTCTAATATTGTGTGATTGATTAATTTCAAGACTTGATACCGCCATCTCATTTCTACCATCGGACAACCCGACGTAAGGCGAGGCCCTTACGTTGTTGAAACCTCTACGGTCCATACCAAGCGTTTCGCTTCGCCGTTTATAACGTGTACATCGAAGGACTGGAACAATTTGCCTGCTGCAGTCTTCCCGTCCGTTTATAATTTAGGTTTCTTCAAGGTTAGAGTGAAAAGGCTCTTAATAAACTAGTGCGCCTCACCATCAACGATTGCATCACTGCTTACCATCAGGTGGGATCGCAGTCAAGCACTAATTTATATTTCAATTAAAATAAAAACTTTCCGAGATACGCAGCGTACCAGCCAATTGTTCAACTACTGCTTAAAACCTACCGTCAATAAACGAATTTTTCATAAACGAAAACTGATAGAGAGACATCTAATACTGTGTAAATTTTTTTACGACATTAATTCTAACCGTACTCCATTCTCTCTGCAGATTCGACCAAGACGACCACGACGAAATCGTCGACCTAACAGCTGTGACGCTAGAAGAAGCTGACCCCGTACCCTTCCCCCTAACGTCGAAAGACGACGGTCAAGTGCTGCACCTCTAGTACATACTGCGACGGTACCGCGCCGCCAAGGAACGGTACGGCTGACGGCGTATGTGCTGCCCGGTAATGGTATAGAGTGGGAGTGGTTGGGATGTGTAGGGGGAGAGTTTAGTGATATTTTGTGCAGAAGCCATTATGGACGTTTTTAAATACAATCATCTTTAAACCCAGTAATCGGGTTGTTACTCAGTAATCGGGTTTATACACAGTAATCAGGTTTATACCCAGTAATCGGGTTTATACCCAGTAATGGGGTTATATCCAATTTATTTTCCTTCCATATAATTACTGAGAGGCGCGCCGCAAGAAACGGTACAGTTGACGGTGGCAAACGTGGTGCTTGATATTAATATAAATGGGGTATGGAGAGGTTGTAGTGTGTAGAAAGAGATTTTGCTAATATTTTATACAGAAGCCATAATCACAGGCATACGCAGTATTCGAGTTTACACCCAGTATTCGAGTTTACACCTAGTAATCGGGTTTATACCCAGTAATCGGGTGTATTCCCAGTAAACGATTTTGAATGAGCCATCTGTTTTAAAATACTCTTAAGATAGTTGTGTGAAAATATCATACGAATATTATTGGGGTTGATAAGAATAACGATTTATATATTTTAAACAGAAAAGATGCCTGACTTACGGTGTATTATCGCACCTTTAAAACAAAAGTGGCACTATACTGAACTTGTTTTTTAATTGCTATTTTTAGGTAAACTCATAACTTTTCAATCCGACTAACACAACCCATTTGTAATCTTATTGTCAAAGTCTTTGTTCGAATAGTTGATGTTCCTCAGTAATTGATTCCCAACTTCTTATCGAGTAAATAATTACATTGACTGGCCTATTGGTCTAGTAGTTAGTGGCCCTGACTGCTATGCCGGAGGTCGTGGGTTCGATTCCCACCCAGGACAAATGTTTGTGTGATGAGCATGATCATTTGTTCTGTGTCTGGGTGTAATTTATCTATAATATGTGTATATTTAGAAATATATAAGTATGTTTATCAGTTGTCTAGTACTCATATCACAAGCTCTGCTTAGCTTCAGACTAGACGGCGTTGTGTGATAGTTGTGGAATATTATTATTATTCCCTTTATTTCACTTATATAAACATATTAGTTACATTTTTAAATATTTCAAAAATAAAAAATAAAACATTTAAAAATATAAAAAACAGCATCCCACCGGTATCGGGAACAGGGTCCAAGCTACCGGCGGTCAGGGCTCCAGAGAAAGGAACCTCCTAACAATACGAGCCGTGTCCAGGAGTACCGCTGTCTGAATCAATTATTATTATTGAAAACTTTATGACTGCTGAAAAATCACCTTTTTGTTATAGTGCCACTTTTGTTTCAAGAGTCCGTTATATTTATGGGTTCTGTAAAATCGATTAAATAATTAAATCATCGAATTAAAACACTATCTCACTACACAACCTCAACCACAACTTAGGAAGACTCAAACGTTAGTACTTACGTAAAAACATTCCATTATATGCCTTATATATACTGCAATAAGTGTCAAAATAGCTAAATTAGGCGTCACAATAGATTAGGGAGCAATACTTAGGTACAGACGACATAGTGAAGTATTATATGTAACATATCGCGAATATTATGAAATTCTCAAGTATTTGATTCATATGCAAAAAATATGCAATTGATTATACGTAAACGCACACATCATAAAGACAACTGACTCAAAAAAGAAGTAGTGTGGACTACGAGCAATATGTAGCTCGCCGTCCGGTAAACACCAAGCCCGAGTCTAAGGCAGGTAGTGTTCCACGCTTTAAAGAGATGTTAGCAAAACAGAAACCCAGTATGGCCGATGCCTCCTAGGCAACGTTTGAAAGAATTATCCTGGCCTTAATACGCAAAGGGCAAATGAAGATACATCGATGGTTGTTAGTCAGTGAAAGTCTGACACGCCCTCTCGATCCACCCTAGAGCGACAGAAGTCATTTGATGGTTTCCCATCTGAATAAATACATGTTTTATGATTCAATAAAAACACCCTTTGAGTTACGTATATAGGGTGACTGGTAATGAGTGACCGATATTTAAACCCATGATTACAAACAACTTTTGCAAAGAATTTTTTTTTATACTAATTTATTGTAGAGTAGCGCGCTTGCGTAAAGTACCAAAATACTAACTAGTCTTTGGATATTATTTTACCAAAACATGTAGCTACATTGATTACGTCATCGAAAACGCGGGCGCCGCGCCGCAGCTGATCGGGAGAAGGCGCGCGCGAAATTCAAAGTTTCAAACAGCTGTTGTTAATAAAAAAAGTTTTTTTGGGAAAGTTGTTTGTAATCATGAGTACAATCACGTGTTTAAATATCGGTCACTAATTACCAGTCACCCTTTAAATGATTAAGAGTGCAAATTGCACTCAACGGTCACTTGAGTCGCAAGTATGACTGCAAAGTTCGAAGTTTGATACCTATACTCCATTCAAAATAAGATTACACAACTAAAATTACCGCTTTTACTGTCCGTACAACCGATTTTGACCTTTATTGCGTTAGTGGTATGATAAATGGCGGCTACAGTAAATAGTATTGTAACCACTTTTTTGCTTTTAATGCCATCCCCCTATGCAGGCCTATGGACTAGGCAGGCCTGGCGCACTCCTTACTGTAGGCATGAATTTATACCTACGCCGTTTGGCCTTTCTTGTGAGGCTAGTTCAGAACTCTCGTCGCGCGGACTTACGGTGCTAATAAAATCAAGGTCGTGTCCGTGCCGTGCAATGTATTATGAGCTTTAGCGCTGTTGTTAGTAAGCTTAAATTCGTATGTTTGCTATCACGGAGTGCAATTTCTGTACTTGTACTATTTCTTATTCTGTGGCCTAGGGAATAGAATTCAAAATCGGTTGAACGGACAGTAAAAAAGAATTATTCAAATGTCTAAACTTATTGTGTGCTCAATAATCATTCCTGAAATCTGTATTTTGTTCTTGGTTAGTGACAAAAGACTTCTGCCTATCTGTTTTTGGAATACGGCGTAAATATATATGCATATTTTCTGCATATGAACCCAACTAATAATAGATACTTAATTATTGTGCCTAAATATATGTGTATAGTATTTTTTACGTATTACAAATCTTATAAAATAAATGTCAATCATTCCATTTAGGATGTATATGTACTTTGAAAAGGAACATTATAATCTTAAGTACATAAATTTCTACAATTTTTAGCTCAATTTTTTCATAACATATCAAATTCCAATGTCTATCATCCAATCAGGCTTCGAATAGATATCATTCGTTCAATCTCATTCACTCTTCGTTCTCGTTCATTCATCATACTCAATCAAGTATTTTGTAGTTAAATTATAATCATCACATTGTTTTTTCAGAAGCAAATACTTCTGTTTTTTTTTTTTAATGTCAGTTAAGGGTGCGTTTTCTTGCGGAACTGGGTGGAGTGGAAAATGAATTGGAAAATCATAGAGCTCGAAGTGAATGAATGAATGGAGTGGAGTCAAATAGCCCGAACCGGACAGAACAGAGTCGGGTGAACAGCGGAAGGTAAGGGCTAGTGTGAGCTTCATAGACGCGTATTCGACATAATACGTTTATTGTCTGGGTGTAATTTATCTATAATTAGTATTTATTTAGAAACATATAAGTATGTTTATCAGTTGTCTAGTACTCATATCACAAGCTCTGCTTAGTTTGGGACTAGATGGCGTTGTGTGAAAGTTGTGGAATATTATTGTACACCTGCTCACAGCTTACATACAAAACTATAAAACTCTGCCCTGCGTTCAAAAATGAGGTTAGTGTTAACTCTAATGACGTCATCAGGGTTTTCACTCTAAGTTCGCATTTATGAACGCGAACGTAGAGTTCAACTGTCAATGCAAAGCATTTGTTTGAGCTCGGAGTTGGAGTTAGTTTGGTTAACTCTAGGGTAGCTACTCGAGTTATAAAAGAACGACTCTGGGTTGCAACTCGAAGCATTTTTGAACGGTTAGAGTAACGACCCTACCCTACTCTGGTTATTTTTGGCAGCGTCGTGCCGTTATCTCGCGTATATGAAACTACGCGTCCGTAGACAGTAGGCCATAGTTTTGTATGTAAGCGTCACGCAGGCGCACACCAAACGTATAATGACGAATACACGTTTATGAAGCTACGCGTCCGTGTTCAGTGGGCCTTACTCTACTCCGCGCCGCTCCGCTTCGATGGAATTATTTGCCAGTTTTTACTGCTCTTCCTAGCTCCATTCCATCTAGCTCCGCCTTAGCGGAATGAAAAGCGGCACCCTAAATCTTTCAAAGATAAAAATAGGCATTATTGATCAGTTGTAAAATGGTTACGTTATCGACAATAATATTAGTTGTAAAATACTGCGTAAGTGTCAAATTCCATCCATTTTTGTTTGTATTTGTTGAAGACGACACACACTTGAGTACAGTTTCTATACTGACACAGAACGGCAGGGTTGTTCGGAAAATCGTTCGTCACTGCGGCTTAGAAATGCAAAGGGCAATTGAAGGAACACACACACGTGAAGGATCCTTCGAGTAGAGTTTTAGTCGGTAAAAGTGGGAAAAATCTTCCTCCGGTGTTGTGTCTGGTCCGGGCAACGATCTTACAGCCACTAGACGTCTAATAATAAGCATCTGTCTTTCAACACATATGGTTATAGATCTGATGTCTCGACCAATCAGAACGCAGTACCCTGCTTCCCGTACCTCGGCTAGTTGACAGAATTATTTAGGTGCGCTAGTCCAAGCATGAGGCGTCTAGTGACTGTAAGGTCGTTGGTTCCCGGCAATTGCCCGATAGTTAATTTCGGACGAACTCTGATAATTACTATGTGGTGAGAAAAGTGTCGCTACATTTTCAAATTCGAGACAAACAAATGGTACAAGTGTGTGTCGTCTCTAACAAAACCATAGTATGAAAGTCTTTAAGCACTTAGATAGTCTTAACCTCACTTCCTATGGAAGGTGCTATATGAAATCAAAAATCCATGTTTTACATAGTTAATCAAAAGCTTAGAGTTAAATAATTATGAATTTGTCAATTTTCTATTAATTATTTTAGATTAGTAAGGTGGAGCCGGATATAGCAATTTATTTAATTGTATCTTTTGATTGATTCCGTTCTAATACCAAAAACTAATACCACTTGTATTTTTTTTTTAAATCATATTTATTTTCCATTCCGAACGAATACCAACAACTTGAATTTGGTACAGTCAGTTTAGTCAAACCTAATCAGAATAAATTGGTTTTCTTTATATTGGTTGGTATTTTTTTTTAGATTTCACTTTTTTATCAATAAAAGGTCTTATTATAGTAGTAGTAGTAGTATAGATTACACACAAAACATTTTTATTGACTGTACCACCTTATATCTTTGGACGTGTTTTTAATTATGAGTCCAAACAAATACCAATAATATTAGTTGTTGGTATTAAAATGGAATAATTCTATCGTTTAGTTTCTAAATCCGTCACTGTTTCGACAATGGCGGAGGTGGGCGATCATGTTTCAATGTCCTACCATAGCGAAAATTAATATTTTAGAGAAATAATCATAAAACCTAACCTTGGCGTGTGCTTATGACGTATTTGAACTATTTTACACTATTTTTAGCAAAAAAAAAAGTAGTGAACTTTTTCAATAAGCTTAAAAATCGAGACCAATCGCTATACGAAAAATTATTAATTATTTACTTAATATTAAAATCGTGCTACTTAACATTAATACTTAAACTTACACGCTAAATGCATGCATTCCACAATTTTCTACTTTTGCAATGTTCATTGTGAAAAAAAAAACAATTTTTAAAAGACAACGTGCCTTGAATCTCGTAACTTATTTTTATTAAAAATAATAAAGGTTTTCTAAAATTACGTTCACCAGGTGGCAGCACTGAGTCGTCAGGTTCACATGTCAAAACGCTTATGTTAACGATATTAGTTAAATTTACGTCAGCGTCATGTATACGTTTCCAAAAGTAGAAAACGTCTCGGCTAAGTGGCGCCAACTGGTGATGTGGATTTACCTGAAAACCCTCGTTTTGGACGAGTCCAATTTTAAAAAATCGAATGTACCATGTCATACGTTTTTATATCTATCGAAAGAAAGGTAATCATTGGTCGAGCTCAATTTTTAAAAATCGAATGGACCACGTCATACGTTTTTATATCTATCAAAAGAAAGGTAATCATTGGTCGAGCTCAATTTTTAAAAATCGAATGGACCACGTCATACGTTTTTATATCTATCAAAAGAAAGGTAATCATTGATCGAACTCAATTTTTAAAAATCGAATGGATCACGTCATACGTTTTTATATCTATCAAAAGAAAGGTAATCATTGGTCGAACTCAATTTTTAAAAATCGAATGGACCACGTAATACGTTTTTATATCTATCAAAAGAAAGGTAATCATTGGTCGAGCTCAATTTTTAAAAATCGAATGGACCACGTCGTACGTTTTATATCTATCAAAAAGAAAGGCGAAACACAGGCATTGAGCTCGCCGTTGTAACTTTATGCGTAAAGTCAAAATAAATAAAGATTAATTTTGTTGAGTATTAGCGATCCGCCGCTCAATGTAAAGCCAGCCTTAAAATGAAGTGGTGGGCTGCGAGAATATTAGAATTTCCGCAGCACTGGAAGGGGTAATGGACAACTGAAGGAACACGGGTGGGTTTAGTCTGTAAAAGTCTGACACTCACTCTAGCCTGCTCCACCCAGAGCGAAAGGAAGTTGTTTGATATACCCACCCCAAAAAAAGCCGAAAGGCAAACTGCTCTAAAAAGACCAAGTATTTAATTAATAAATAAATAATTATCGGCTTACTAACTCATAATTTAAAGTTGTCTGATAGAAATCAGCAAACTCTATTCGTATAAAATTTGGCCTAAAGAAACTTATTTATTAAAATTTAAAATTCGAATAGTATTGCATCGCTCGTCGCCTTTTTTTTAATCAACAATATTCTGAATTAAATCTTTTTGGGCTATTGCTTCAGATTTTCATATAAATTGTGTATACCTTTTTATGTGTCACAATTAAGGTCTAAAAGCGTGCCTTGCTTATGCTTACGCCCGCCATGCTTATCCGAGTTTATAATAAATGTCTTCTCTTAAAATATGTATGTAACTTTTGAATGTTAAATTGGTTAGATTTTGTAACCATTTTGTTATAACTAAAATAAAAAATCCATTGAAATATATAAGATTGTGTTTATACAAACAAAATGAGCTTATTAAGTTTTACTTTAAAAAATGTTTTAGATACAATTAAAATAAAAAAGTTTTTTTTTATATGAAAAAGAATACGTTATATCAAAATGACGTTTATATGAAATTATGTCGAGCAAAGTTATTGGTCTGTCAGTTTTTGACGCAATGATCAAAAATTATATTAAGCTGCGAAGATTATATGTAATTTATGTATCAATGATTCAATAAGAACACTGTATCTATATCGGTATACAGTTAAAAGTAATTTTAGGTTATAACCAATATTTAATGTATTATTTAGATATAGATTTTTATTATTAAGTTTTTTTTTTCATAATTTGTAAAGCCTTTTTTATGTTTATTATTCAATGTTTTGTCATAATCATTTCGGTATTGATTTTATAAGAAAAAATAAGTTTGAAAGTGTTTATATGTATAGATTTTTACTTTGAAATTATTTTCATACAAAGTACTTAAACATTCCTTTTGCAATGCTTTATACTAAAATTAATTTCTAAAATTCCTTTCCACAACGATTTTTAATATGTAAAGTCTGAAAAAGTATCCCTTTGAAATTAAGTTTTTTTTTACTTTAATCAAAGCATTTTTAGCATTCCATAAAAGTATTTTAAAACATGTATTCATTGAACAGTATTCTTTTATATATTGACATTCTGTGATCACCGAATCAATCTTAAAAATGTACTTAAACTAAGCCTGTATTTGTGAAATATCAAGCCCTAATATTTATAAAAAAAAATGAGACAAAATCCACCTTTTTTTTTCAATAATTTTGCTGATTGGCTCAAAACTATGTCCAAAATGTTGTTATAGTCAAACGATTATACATAGTTAATATTTACACATGTAAGCTAGTATACTTGTGTTATTATGAAATATATTATATTTAAATTAATATTTGTTTCTTTTTATATAAAACATTACCTAGTTAAACACAAAAAAAATGAATACATCAATCAGATCAAGGTAGGGTTGTCAACTCTAAACAAAACAAAAAAAACCTAGGATTTGGTTTTGGAAAAACCAGGACAATTCGGTTTAAAAACAGAGGCCTTGCTATTACGTGGTAAAAAGGCAGGCGTACGAGCGAGAAAGGGGGATGGAACTATACAACCTATACTTTTTAGAAATCCGAATTTCTGTACTCTCGTCCGATAAAAATCCGGAGTATCCGGATTTTACGAACTTTTGAGTGTTTTAGGTTGATTTGTTATAACAAATAAATAGCATAAATAATTTAAAATATATATTTATTCGCTCAATTCACAGCACGACAGAATAAAATCAACTAAAATAATCCACAAAACTTTTAGGCATCAGGCATTTTTCCCGTTGTAAATTCACGTAATCATTTTTAATATAAAATTTACATAAACTTTAGTTAATTAAGATAACAACATAAACTAATTAAAAGAATCATTAGGGTTGTGTAAATATTGTAAGGCACCGACAACAGTATAGAGCCGTCTCTCTTTAATTCTCCTTTTCAATGAATTTGACAGTTTCTTTGCAGATATCGTGTCTTGGCTGTCTAATGATTTTTATCAAAAATTTAAAAGCTATATCGGCCGTTAGAATAGTGGCATCTCTGTGGCGAGCCAAATTCGCAAATACACTAGATACACTATACCTAATCCTGATAAGTCCCCCCCCCCCCCCTCCCCTCTTTGAGGAGTGGCTGGAAAGGCAACACGGCGTCCGTACCTTCCGCATGACGCAGGACCTCACCGGACATGGTAAGTTCGGGAGGTTCCTGCACCGGATTCGTGCGGAAGAAACGCCCGGGTGCCACCATTGTGCGGACCGCCCGGAGGACACGGTGGAGGTGTGCCCCACTTGGGCAGAGCAACGCCGTGTCCTCGTGGGGGCGATTGGCGGCGGCGATCTCTCTCGCCGGGCCTTGGTACAGGCCATGGTCCGGAGTGAGGAGGAGTGGCAGGCGGTCGCCTCCTTCTGCGAAGCAGTAATGCTAGCAAAGGAGGCGGCCGATCGCGTGAGGCAACGGTCCTCACGCCCCAATCTCCGCCGGGATTCCGATCCCGATTTCCGGCCATCGTAGGCGCAGTCTTGCGGACGGCGAGCAATGGGTGGCTTGCCGTCCGACCGTCCGGACCGAGCCCAAGTCGTCGACGGCGCGTGCTGTTCCACGCGTGCCTCAAGGAGATGTCAGCAACTGTAGGGGCCTAGCAGGGTCGAAGCCTACTGGGGCCAAGGGTCTGATTCTGAAAGGAAGGCTCGGCCCTGGTACGAAAGGCAACGAAGGAACAGGAGTGGGTTTTTAGTCAGTAAAAGTCTGACACTATCTCCCGCCCCGCCCAAGGGCGGGGGATGTCATAAGATGATTTTCCCACCGAAAAAAAAAAAAAAAATACCTAATCCTACCAATTCAAATATCTCTTGGACTAAGTACTTTTAATGGAAATTTATGAATAACTGCAAATATTTTTCGGTACTCAGTTTTGAGTAAAATCCTAAAAAAACGAATTTGAGTCCAAAAAACCGGATTTCAAAATGTCATAAAAACCCGGATTTTCAATTATTTTCGAATTCCGAATTCGGATTGCAATCCCTAGATCGCGTTTGGAGCTCGTTCGTGGTAGCGAGCCTCAAGACGCAGTAATAGTTAAATTAATATTTTTAGTGAAAATAGGTTTTGAATGAAATTGAATTGAAATCATATTTGAAAGTAATGAAAATAATCATAATTTTTTAAATGAAAGTAATTTTAATAAAACGTGCGTCAACAAACAAATGTCATAGCTATATTAAACAACGAACTCTCAATAAGTTTTAGGTACTAATATAAACACCGGTTTCTGCTATAAATCATACAAACGTTTTGGCACCCCAAATAAATTGTGCAAGAATGTATAAATACATCTTAGTCTTACGCTGTCAACACAAAATTATGAGCGTCGAAAATAATGTTATTGCAATGATATTACAAGGTAACCTTATTCAGAGTTACAAGTGTGCACGTAAGGAGTTAAAAACAAACGTTTCAATACACTCGAAAACCCGCTTCTATCCCTACTTCTTTTAGGCACGCGGGGCAGAATTTAAATTCTGTTTTCCGCACTAGTATGGAAAAGTGCGCGAGCTCAACCCCGCCACAATTTATTGTATTTATCGTACCAGGCTGGTTGCTACGCAGCAACCCAGGTTTTTTTATTTTTTCATAAGTGTATTGAAAAACGTCATTTGATACACGTGGAAATTTGTCACTGCAGCACTCAGCTCCATAATACCCTCGCCTGCGGCCCGGGTGAATAACACCTCGGTTGCAATGACAAACTTTCTCCACTTGTATCAAAATGTACCTACTGTTACTACTTCAATAAACCTGGTCATGTCAAAGTGCAGTATTACATTGTTGATCCTGGCCTTTCATCCCCCGGTCACCGTGGCCTATCTCAACAGAGATTAGCCAGGTACACAGGAGGTATTATAGCTCACAAGCGTTTTAAAACACGTGCGCACTCGCTTTTTCTTTACTCTCATAATTTAATGGGGCGATAATCCGAGAGATCTGTGCAGGACCAATAGTTTTACTTGCTTCTGTAGGCACTAAACACACCAAATTTAAACTCCGGGAAGCTAAAAGTTGCCAATAGCAAATTCCTCGTCTTTTGATCTCCTTTTAAGAACACTTCGCTCTCAGCGTTCATCGACATTCGACGGTAAGTGTTGAAATAGATTATTTTCTTACACTTTTTTTTTTAGTGGAGTAGATAGGCGTGGGTGAAGTGGGCTCTCGCCCAGCAGGGGCTCTTAAAGAACGAGGGTTTTTTTTTTACAATTGATAAGCTCGCGTTTGACCACTATTTTACCTAATGGTATGTGACGATGTGGTCGAACACCGGGTTGCGACAGTCGCTGTCTCGTTTCGCAATTTATGAAAGAAAAAGGCCTCGCTAATATGCCTTCGCCCACGTCTAAATTAGTCTACGTTACGCCTCTGAGTAGGTACAAACAATTTTGATCATGTTCACCGTTTTCACGTGTTCTTGACACTCGTTTGTTTGCACTGCCCACAATATGTAATAAGTACGTTGACACTAACTCAAAAATCGTCGCATATAATTACGTACTTACAACACAATACAGACAGAAGCGATGAGCGATATACTTCATCGTATAGTTACTTCCTATTGAGTGCTAGTCTTAGACATCACCGTAGGACACATCTCGGGTTGTCAGCCGCAGGGCAATTCCTGACCACCGTAGGCGTGGGCTTGCAGACGGCGAGCAATGGGTAGCTCGCCGTCCAATAAGAAACCAAGCCCGACTGTGTCTTGTGTTCCACTCGCGTAAGGCCTGGCAGGCATTGGCACCGCGGGATCTTAAAATGCAATGGGCAGCTGAAGGAACACTGGTAGGTTTTAGTAGTCAATTAAAGGCCGACACTCCTTTTCGCTCCATTCAGAGCAGGACTTATTTGATGATTTTCCACTTCAAAAAAGGGGGCGAAAATGCATATTCTCGCACCCCCTTTTTTCCCGGCGCCCATGCCTTTTATCATGATGACTGACCCGTAGGTCTAGTGGTTAGTGGCCCTGACTGCTATGCCGGAGGTCGTGGGTTCGATACCCACCCAGGACAAATGTTTGTGTGAAGAGCACAATCATTTGTTCTGTATCTGGGTGTAATTATCTATAATATGTATATATTTAGGAATATTTAAGTGTGTTTATCAGTTTTCTAGTACTCATAAAACAAGCTGTGCTTAGCTTGAGACTAGACGGCGTTGTGTAATAGTTGGGTGAATATAAAAAAAAAAATCCTATTCAATATTCAATATCCAAATTCATGGGTTTATTCGCGGAGAGACCTACCTACATACAAACGTGACACACACTGTATTCCCATAATTTATCAAATGTGTTTCAAGTTCGCCGCGATCTAAAACTGAATCTAAATCTGTCCACGATTGCGTCAGGTAAAAGAGCATTAGGCCGTGCTCCTGTTTATCGAAAATACACTTAAAACCTCGGTAATTAGGTTGAGAATCGTACACAGGGAATGTTAATATTGAATTTGGTTCCTCCGCTTCCTATGTCTTTTCATTTACGTTGTAACAATTTATAAATTTCTTCAATAGCCTTGAATATTATAGAACAGGGATAGCGAACATATGGCACATGTGTTAGTGGTGACACGCGACGGAATAATTTGGGCACGCGCGTTTTATATTTATCTTTATGTAGATAATATGAAACAGCTAATTTTATTGTGGTCCTCTAGCTATATATTATTTCATCAACACTGCTCTCAAAACGGTGAAGGAAAACATCTCAACATCGTGAGGAAACCGGCATAACCTAGAACCAAAAAATTCGAAGACATGTGACATTCACCAATCCGCACTGGGCCCGCGCGGTGGATTACGGCCCGTTCACTCTCCTAGAGAGAGGAAGCCTGAGTCCCAGCAGTGGGAACATTAAAATGCTGAATATATATGCTTCTAGCTATACACTATTGGAACATTCTACCATAAAGTAATGTTTCACTCACTACTGATTATGAGAATATAATATTTCGGATAACATGTAAGGAATTACTAAATACGTCCGGGCCAGGGATATTGAAACGGCTGGTACTGGGGTAGTTACGTCCCTGATAATTTAACCTATCCCAGTCCAGAATGTTCCATTAAACGAGCTCATTTTCTATCAGGTCTTGTCCTAACCCAGTCAGAACGGTAAACCATTTTTTAAGCTCGTTTTTACGTAACAAAACCACTTCCTTCGTTTATCGTGAGGCTACACGTTTTCTAGTCAGTATGGACGTAATCTACCCAGTTAGTCTGACTCCGTCTTGTGGTTGGTACTAGTATTTTGTATTTATAAAATAAAATGATAGGGCTTATTTTTTATGAAACCCCTCAAAAATGTTTGATACAGGGCCCCTTTGGGACTAGTTACGCCACTGGGTTTATCATCCCTGATAATATAGAAAGTTCTCATCCACTAGGAAATGGTAGCCATTTTAATCTTCGTGAATTTATGACCGGTAGAATAAATTCGGAATTTGAAATCCTTGAAAATGAAACATGGTCGTCTAAAAAAGATCGTTCAGTTCACTAAAGTCACAACAAAATCCGATGTTTTTACACGGCTGACCTTGCAAGAGGATCATTTTTATTCCGAAAAACTAGAGCATACAGGGGCGCCGGCTTTTAAAAAACCTCATGGGTGCTCATGCTCATTTGACGTCTTACTCGAAAAAGTGGCGAAGTGTGAGAAGAGAAATGCACACTGATCGACCGACAAATAAATAAATGTCCTACTTACATACAGCGTACTTAATTATTAATTATATTTGATAAATTTAGTTTTCTTATCAGAGTCTAGCACACAACTCCAAACCATGCTTGATGAACTAAACACAGCCAGTAAACGGGTGGGACTGGAAATGAATCTTTCCAAAACAATGGTCATGTCCAACAGCTTAAACAGAAGAATATCAGTAGACAATGAAACTTTAAAATATACAGAAAAATACATTTATCTTGGAAAACAAATTGGCTTCGACAGAAAACAGAATGAATTAGAAGTGGAACGAAGAGCACAAAATACTTGGAATAAGTACTGGTCATTGAGCGAAATATTTAAAAGCAACATGCCAATAAATATTAAAACAAAAGTTATGACGTCATGCCTCCTGCCATGCCTAACCTACGCTTGCCAAACTTGGAAGTATACATCCAAAATCAAAAACAAAATCATTACCTGCCAACGTGGAATGGAACGAAGCATGCTTAATATTAAAAAAATACAAAAAATTCGTCACACAAAAATAAGAAAAATCACCAAAGCCAAAGATGCTCTAAGCTACGCTAAAAAATTAAAATGGAAGTGGGCAGGTCATATAGCGAGGCTAGAGGATGACAGGTGGACTAGCAGGGTAACAAAGTGGAAGGGTCCATACGGCAAACGTCTCAAAGGTAGACCACATTCGAGATGGGCAGACGAAATAATAAAAATAGCTGGGCCCAGCTGGACGCAAATAGCCCAGGATAGGGATAAATGGAATTCTTTAGAGGAGGCCTTCACCCTCGCCTGAGGAGGGGTTCTTGCACACGATATAATAGGATTCAATTTATACAACAATACGTAAATAACATTAACTAAGCATATATTTTACTTTTTTAATAATTTGTAATGCAAGAAATAAAAGGCTTTTTTATTTTTATTTATTTATTTTATTTATATTTGATAAAAATGTAAAATGAAACCACTAAATAAAAATGAAACTAGTTTTTATTATCAAGTTAGTCAGTTAGTTAGTTAGTTATTAGTTTGTTACACGATTACTGATCTGTTTCCTGATGTCTATTATCAGGGGTGCTCGGTTTATTTCTGCCCCCCTGTTTATTTCTCATGGGTACTCGAGCCCCCGAGCACCTACGGAGTTGGCGCCCCTGAGAGCACAAGATAAGAGTTTGTATATAATAAAGTATATATGTCATAATAATACCTAAACCACAGAATACGTAATAGTACAAGTCCTAAACCTTAGCATATCAATGTGCGTATAACTAAGGAGTGGAATTCCTTGCCCGAGTCTATGTTTACTGATAGCTACAACATTGGGCTACCCTTTATTAGGGCCCTTCAGTTACCAGAACCGAGTGACTCTTTCGAACAATCCCGCAGATGACACACAACCTTTCAGTTCTTCCGCTTGAGGCAGGGCCTTATCTGAAAATTGTGTGGACCGCCCGGAGGACACGGTAGCGGTGTGCTCCGCTTGGTCGGAGCACTGCCGTACCCTGTGGGGGCAATCAGCGGCGGCGACTTCTCGTATCGCGCTCTGGTACAAGCCATGGTCCGGAACGAGGAGGAATGGGTGGCGATCGCCTCCTTCTGCGGGAATAGACATCCTCGCGCCCCAGCCGCTGTGTCCCCGATCCCGACTACCAACCAACCACTCCACCCTAGAGCGGGAGAAATCATTAGATGACTTTCTATATTAAAAAACCAACCAAGTGCGAATCGGACTCGCGCAAGAAGGGTTCCGTAACATTATTTATAAAAAATTGCGAAAAAATCAAGTCTGTTGTATGGGAGCCCCCTTAAGTATTTATATTATTTTGGTTTTTAGTATTTATTTTTATAGTGCCAACAGAAATACATCATCTGTGAAAATTTCAACTGTCTAACTATCCATGATTAGTGTGAAAACGAAACCCGGGGCCCTAGCTGGGACGAAGGCAACGAAGGAACAGGAGTGTGTTTTTAGTCAGTAAAAGTCTGACATTATATCTCGCTCCGGCCAAGAGCGAGATTTGTCATAAGATGATTTTCCCACATAAAAAAAAAACTGTCTAACTATCATGGTGCCTGGCTGGTGACACACGGACAGACAGACGGACGGACAGCGAAGTCTTAGTAATAGGTTCCCGTTTTTTCCTTTGGGTACGGATCCCTAAAAAATACCCTTTCAATTATTTTCATGACACTGAATATCTTATGTAAATATAACATAACTTTATATTATCACATTACTTGCCAAGCTATCTTAAGAAATTATATCATTATCAACACCTATAAACAAACATGGTTTTATTTTTGTTCTCCATTTCATCCCACATTACCGTGGCAATAAATAAAAGCAATAATTAGTTTCATTTAAAAACACTTTTGGCAGGTGTTGCCAAACGTCAACATGTCTGGCTGGTTTTAAAGACACTCCTTGAACTGCCTAAAGGTTCAACGATCATACAGTTCTATTATTTCTTGAACTCAACCCATTTTCACTCCTAACCTTTAAACTTTTAGGACTAAAATCCTCTGAAAAACAACATCATAATTTTGACCAAAACTACAGGTGATTTTAAACCTTGCTGTTGTTAAAGTAGAGTTGTTTTTTCTTTGTGTTTGGTCTTTTCTTCTCAAGTTTGACATATTGACAGTTGCATCGCTGACTCCATATTCGGGTTTCATTTTATTTGGCGTGCATCAGTCTTAGTTTTGATAGCGTGATAATAACTCGGGCTCGTTTAATGTAAGTGATTTATTTATTAATTGAAGTTTATTAAATTAAAAAACCGGGCAAGTGTGAGTCGGACTCGCACACTTAGGGTTTCGTACAAACTTGCCTATGAAAACAGTTCAATTCCCCGAATTAAGGTACTTGTACGAAGATGTTTTCCGAATCGCAAATTTTATTTTTTTCGTTAACTTAGAAGTTTGATTTTTTCACAGCTTTTAGGGACCGTAGAGTACATAATTTTATATTCAACTCGATACCTCCACGGGTTCCCGAGGTAAAGAGTCTTGACAGACAGACTGACAGGCGGACAACAAAGTGATCCTTAAGGGTTTCGTTTTTTTCGGAACCCTAAAAATCGGTAAAAGATCCAAACATATTTGAGTGCTTAACCACTCAGTTTTTTTTTTTTAATGATATAATCTAGTAGGTACTTGACTGCGATCCCACCTGATGGTAAGCAGTGATGCAAACGTTGATGGTGAAGCGAGCCTATTTTCTCTAGCCGATTATAATTTGTACATCGAAGGACTGAAACAATTTGCCTGCTGCGGTCTTCCCGTCTAACTATAATTTAGGTGCCTTCAAGGCTGGAGTGAATAGGCCCATAATAAACTAGTGCGCCTCACCATCAATGATTGCATCACTGCTTACCATCAGGTATGATCGCAGTCAAGCACTGGTTTATATCAATTTAAAAAAAAATTGCTAATTAAAATACTCCGCTGATATCAAATAAATGATAACAAATCAAGAATAAAAATTTAAATTCAAAGGAGTACCTACCATCTCTAGTTACTTAATTTATTTTAATTAGGCATTGTATTTATTAGCTGTAAAGTTCCTATGAAAACTAACACTAAGAAAAAATTTAAAAACTATATAATGAGTAGGTAGCCAACTTTTCATACAATTGAAAACGCATCAAACGATTTTATGCTCCCATAATTTTCCTATCGCACATTTACAAAGCACATCCAGCTGGAATTAGCAGATCCGTGTTTATAGAAACTTTAAGCACGTCATCTACAACAATAACTCTTAGACATCATAGATAAATGCAACATCCGTAATTTAAAAGCACGCGATCTCGCAGGCGATCGATTTTCCTAACAATCTCTCAAGGAGGGAAAACTTAACCTCAAAAAATAACAATAATTCTATTCTTACCTTCTATTGTGTCGAAACAAGTCTGAGACACATGAAAAATAAATCTTTTACGCTACAAATTGATCGTTGTAAACATAAAGAGACTCCAGAAATAAATATTACATCTCCAGCCAACTCAGTGCCAACTTTTCCCGCCCTTTCTAGTCAGTTAACACGCAAAAACCGCGCTAGATGGTCAACCGGAAAAATAACCGGTGCTGAAAAAACTCGTGCCTGTTAAATAAAAAAATATTTGACATAAATTTGCGCGGTAAATTATAATTTTATTTTTCTTCGTGCAGTGACAACAAATTAAACAGCCATGGGTGATGAATACGTACCCAGAGAAATTATATCAAGGATAGAAAATATTACGGAACAGGATGATAAAAACTTAGCGGGAGCTACAAAGGAAATAAGAAATGAATTAACAGTTTTCATACCAGAGAACCCTTTCCCAGACATCGAGGTTGATGCGTATCCACCTTTAAAATTCTCCTGGGTGATTCCGAAAAAAATTGCAGCCATGGCTTTTCCTAGGAATAAAGAGAACTTGAAATTTTTAATAGATCAGGGTATCTCAGTTCTGGTCACATTAACAGCTGGTAAAAAACCTCCGGTGGACGATATGCCCAGGCTAAGGTGGGTAGAAATACCCGTCGAAGAATTTGAAGCCCCCAGCATAGATCAAATTAAGAAATTCATCGATGTGTGTAAGAAAGCAGACAAAAATGGTGAGGTGAGTATTCATAACTAAGTATCCATATTATTTCTCATCTTTTTTTTATCGGAAGTACCAACTCGTTTTTTCGTTTTAATTTATTCTTCTTAATATTAAAAATGTTTCGACCAGAGTAGGTCCGCAAAAGACAGGTGTCCACTTTCCCAAAAAAGAGGGCAGTGACCTCATCTATTATACGTTGAGATTCTATTTTTAAATGGAGAAAATGTCATGTCAAAATACTGGGTCAGAGCTTTTTCTGATATAGGTAGCACTAGGCTTGTAGAAGATCAGTGTCTTCTTTTTTTGAGAAATCGTGAAATGAGGTCCCAGTGCTCGGGATGGAGCAAACTCAAACTCAAAATTATTTACTTCACATACGCCTACATGGACACTTATAAAACGTCAGAAGGTTAGCTTCTAATTGTTTGTTTCTATGGAGAAGAACCGGCAAGAAACTCCATGGTAACTCTTTTAAAAAAAAAAAACCGGGCAAGTTCGCGTCGGACTTGCGCACTGAGTGTTCCGTATAGACTTATAAAGGAAAACAGTTCAATTCCCGAATTGAGTTACGAAGATTTTTCCGACAAGCAAAAAATTTTTTTTTGTGACGTAACTACAAATTTATAGTTTTTAGTTTTTTTCCTATGTTGTGCTATGTGACCTTACTTCATGCCAAATTTTAGGATTCTGTGTCAACGGGAAGTACCATATAAATTTTGATTCCCTTGAGAGTGTCGAGATATACTTTTTTGCGAAATAACCGGCCGGATCTTTTTTTCGTTAACTCAGAAGTTTGATTTTTTCACAGCTTCGAGGGACCGTAGACTTGAGTACATGGTTTTAATTTCAACTCGATACCTCCACGCGTTCCCGAGATAAAGGGTCTTGACCATGACAGACAGACAGGCGGACAACAAAGTGATCCTATAAGGGTTCGCTATTTTCCTTGTGAGGTACGGAACCCTAAAAATAAAAAAGTGTTTGTCAAATAAACAAACTAAGTATTTGCATACACAGGTGCACTCTCCCTTTACCCTTATAGTTCAATGGAACACTAATCCGACATGACCGGAGAGAGAGCAGACGCAGGACTAAAGGCTTTACGTGTGTCGCGAAGTTTAGGGATTTCACACCTACAACTTTCAAACTCCGGCCTGCTACAGGGTAATTTTTACTAGAAAAACCCGATTGCACTTTTTGCTTGATCCAGGTATCGGATCCAGGACCTCACGCTCAACAGTCACTCTTGCGCCCAAGGAGCCTTACCTTGACGTGTTAAAATGTCAGTCGTGCGAGCGAGAAAGAGGGATGGAGCTATCCATACATTCATACATCCATACATCCATACATCCATACATCCATACATCCATACATCCATACATCCATACATCCATACATCCATACATCCATACATCCATACATCCATTCATCCATACATCCATACATCCATTTATCCATACATCCATTCATCCATTCATCCATTCATCCATACATCCATACATCCATACATCCATACATCCATACATCCATACATCCATTCATCCATACATCCATACATCCATACATCCATTCATCCATACATCCATACATCCATACATCCATACATCCGTTCATCCATACATCCATACACCCTATACAGACGCGTATTCGTCATTATACGTTTATTGTCTGGGTGTAATTTATCTATAATATGTATGTACTTAGAAATATATAAGTATGTTTATCAGTTGTCTAGTGCTCATAACATAACATAAGCTCTTAGCTTGGGACTAGACGGCGTTGTGTGATAGTTGTGGAATATTATTATTATTATACATCTATATAAATCCATACATCCATATATTTCGCGTTTATAATATTAGTGAGATTTAGTGAGATGAACTCATAGCGCTAAATACAGAATGACCTTATCCAATTAGCGTCTAAAATGCTACACAATTTAGCCCCAACAAGTTTTACCTGGCATAAATAAACATGATCTATTTTAAGTGGCTTAGGTGTAGATATTTACCTGAGCATGTGCGAATATTAAGTCTCGCTTGTGCCAAATAAATAACGAGAATCATTAACATTGTGGCTAAATGCCATAGCTATAATACTGATCTAACTACATGAGTGCACATGAGTTCCATTTTAGTCAATGTATGACGCGAACACCAACCATCATGACAGGCCTGTTGGTCTAGTGGTCAGTGGGGTTGACTGCTATGTGTCGTGGGCTTGATTCCCACCCAGGACAAATGTTTGTGTGATGAGCACGATCATTTGTTCTGTGTCTGGGTGTAATTTATCTATAATACTTATGTATACATAAGTCGTAAGTAGGTATTTAGAAATCCCGTTGCACCTTATTTGAGGGACATTTTGTCCCCTAATGTAAAGGCGTAGGTACTTTTTTGTCCTTCAAAATATATCCCTTACAACTGTATTGAATAACGCAATGGATTAAAAGTATCGCGTACTCACGAAAAGTCCCCCGAAGAACCGAGGACATCAATTGACTGGACTTTTTTTTCGAGGGTGGTCCTCGAAAAATATTAACTAGGCGGAGCAACGCAGACAGCTACTTTTAGTCCGCGTTGAGCTGGGTGTTCCCACAGTTGGGCCTTAATTCACCATGCGGAACCAGTGCTGGTAGGTGGATGTCACATGTCTTCGAATTTTTGGTTCTAGGACATGCCGGTTTCCTTACGATGTTTTCCTTCACCGTTTTGAGAGCAGTGGTGATGAAATAAATTACACAAAGTAATGCGCCTGGCTGGGTTTAAACCCGCGACCTACAACTCGTAAGTCGGGGCCGTTAGCACTCGGCCACCATAGCTCAATGAACTCAATGGACAATGAATAATCTATCTAATAGGTAATCTATTCCATCTGCGATTTTTTTTTAAACATAAGTAATGTTACAATAAAATCTGGCCCCACTCAGTGCTCTTTTGTCGTAGGTTCGTTCACAAACACGTAAACTCACGTACACAAGCCACCCAGACCCGGAACAACTAACTTTATGCCATACTAATATTGTTTCCGTGCGGGAATCGAATCCGCGACACGTAGCATTAACCAATCGCTCAACAACTGAACCAAATTCGCCGTTGATTGCTAAGAACACCAAGTACTTCTACAACTACTACAACAACAACACATAACAACACACAACACAACAGCTACACAACACACAACTACTGCTACTTATTTAGTCCCTAAAAATAGAAGTTCAAAGGAAACGGTGGCATAATTTTCTCATCAATTCTTCACAGACTTCCTCGATTCGATCCCACTGCCATCATGACTAAGTATGCCGATGTATCTCCGCAGGTAATCGGCGTCCACTGTCGTCAAGGCAGGAGTAGATCTGGCGTGATGCTGGCCTGCTACCTCATACATTTCCACCGCTTCGAACCAGACCAAGCCATGAACTCCATCAGGATGATCAGGCCAGGTAAAACTGAATTAAAAAAAGACGGGTTGCACTCCGGGAGTGCCGGCAGAAGTGAAAACTTGATTATTAACGTTGAGCATGTTTGATATTTTGGAATGGTTAGGGAAAAATTTTGCACCAATTGCTTTATCAGTATAAAAGTACTATCATTTATGTGGTAGAATACAATATTCATTTATTGCGCTATCGTACACAAACATGCCAATTATAATACATTAAAAATTTAACACTTTAAAACTATTACAATTATTTTACATTAAAAAGTTTATCATCCGTCTTACGCTTTTTCGATCAGGTCACGTGTCCTGACGCGAGTTTAAGATTTTATACCCATTACAGAAGTGCTCAACGCCGCTAAAGAAGTTTTCACTTCAAAAATAGATATAAATTATATTAAGTTATAAAACTACCAGCAGACGTTCGTAGACGACGTAGTTCGCAACATGGAACTGTCACACACATATAGTCCACACTGGGGATTCTTACCAAAGTATCAAAGTCATCAAAGTAATCGATTCAGCAATAAATCAATTTCCTAATGAACGAGGATAAGTCCGGAGATTGTGGGCTTTTTATCTCACTTTAACCACCCCGGTGATCATAACTCAACTCGGCTATTCCGAAGACCCCACTGTGCAACGCCTGTTATTCCAGCCGACACGATCTAGTTTACCGTAAAGTTTGCAGTAGACTAACGTCATGCATACTTGACCGCTCATTCACACAGTAGACTTGTCATGCATACAGGGGCCCTAGTCTGCTATTTTCATAAATTCGTCATTCCAACACGATTCCATTGCCATTTTACTAAAAGTTCGTAATTTGTTAATTCATAATGGCCGATCATTGATAGATCAGTGGTCTCGTAATAGAATTGTGGTATGAGCTGTCTTGTAACGAATTAAAAGCAATGACTGCACAGTGACGTTCTTATGGTAGGTCACTGATCAAAGGAACTGTCAAAATTTTAACAGATTACCGCATACGTCAGACATTCATTTGTCATTACGTAGGAGATTACCATTCTGTGCCATTTCTTTCAATGGAGTGTCAGTGGTGGATCATTGGAAAGTCATAATGACGCCATTATATTAGTAGATTACCAAACTTGTCAAAATCGTCAATTTTATTATGAAATGAAATGATAGACCATTCTGACACTATTGTAATAGCAGACTTGAGGCCCTGACTGATAGCCGTCAAGTTTCACCGAACACACCGTCAAGTTTACCGGACGCCACTTCAAGCGGACTTGAAGCAAACTTGACGGTAGCCTGGATCGTTTGTGGTATTAGGGCATATTTCTGAGGATATACCCCGTAGAGGGCAGCATGTGATCTCTGTGCAAACGTCTTGTCTCGTCTGCTCATAATCAGACTAGGCTTGCCTAACTATCGACAGTGATTGCAGTATAATACACCATAATAGTAATAGTATCGATACTATCGATAGAATTGCACTTTATCAATAGTATTGCTCAATTTCTTGCATAGATACTATCGATAGTATTGTAAAATTTCAATAGTATCGATAGGGCTATCGATATTCTGACTATTTTTCGAGGTCACGATAGTATTGACAACCTATCGATAGGATATCGATAGTAAGGCAACACTAAATCAGACCCACCTACCGGAATCAGTTAGGTAATGACATTGTTTATTCGTGTGGCTACCGACAATAACGACGTTTTAACGTGCGTCTATAACGTGGGAAGATATAACCTTGTCCTATACTCGTTCTCGAAAAGCCTTGACCGAGAATCAGACGCCAAAATACGCCCAAAACGTTTTGTGAGCACATCACATTTATTGTGCGTGCAGCTGAGGATTGGAATCTCCTGCCGGAGTCTGTTTCCTGATACCTACACCCTGGGGGTAATCAAGTCAAGAGTGAATAGGTTACGTCTAGGTAAACGTGCTCCAAAGTAGATCCCAACATTGCTTACCATCAGATCAGATAGTGCTCAAACGCGAGCCAATCAATGTTTTTTTAAATACTTTGTTTTGTAAACCAACCAACCCCTTGGGAGTATTTAAGTAAATATTGAATAGGTTGCTTCTAGGTAAACTTGCTCCATCGTCGATTTAATCATTGCTTACTATCAGATAAGATAGTGGTCAGACGAATAGAATTTTTTCGTCAACTAGGTACCAAAATTAGTTGGACACTTTTTAACACTAAATTGTTAAAAATAAGACCGGTCAAGTACGAGTCGAATTCACTTACGAAGGGTTCCGTACTATATCTATAGGTATATAAACGAAAAAAAAAACACGTTTGTTCTATGGGAGCCCCCTTTAATGTTCATTTTATTCTGTTTTTTTAGTATTGTTATAGCGGCCTTACCATAACCATCGATATATAGTATAGTCGGCCTTATAATATGTTCCCACTGTTGGGACTCAGGCCTCCTCCCTGGGAGAGGGAATGGGCCGTAATCCACCACGCGGGCCCGGGGCGGGTTGGTGGATGTCACATGCCTTCGAATTTTTGGTTCTAGGATATGCCGGTTTCCTCACGATGTTTTCCTTCACCGTTTTGAGAGCAGTGGTGATGAAATAAATTACACAAAGTAATGCGCCTGGCTGGGTTTGAACCCGCGACCTACAACTCGTAAGTCGGGGCCGTTACCACTAGGCCACCACTGCTCACCATTAATATATATATAGAATATAAGTCGATGGCGGCAACAGAAATATATCATCTGTAAAAAATTCTACTGTCTAACTATCACGGTTCATGAGATACAACCTGGTGACAGACGGACGGACACCGAAATTATAGTAATAGGGTCCTGTTTTACCCATTAAAAACAGTAAAAGTATAGATGAAATTGATTGAGTAGATACGCCTAACGTTTATTTCGTAAATAATCGTAAATTACTTTGTACCTAAGGCTTTGATCTTAAACATTGTGAATTTTACATTGAAAACTATTTTAATTCATGAATATGACTTCCTGTGGACCGTTGACGTCATGGTGTAGTATTCTCGACTTTTCAACTAAGACAGAAACGCTGGAATCACCGGTCTGGAGCTATACAATATTTATGTCGCCGTGTAGAATAGACGATCTTATATTACGCAATCCTAATAGTTTATTACACCGTTTCTTATTACGATCTACTTAGTTTTCTTATACAGCAGATTATGGGTAAAAAATCTTTTTCTATACACCTACTCGACAACCTGCTTTGCAACACGCAATTTACTGTATTTCGTACTAGTGCGAGAAAGTACGCCAGCTCGCCCCCGCTGTAATTTATTACATTTATCGTATCAGACTGGGACTTACCACGAGTCGCGCGTCAATCCGAATTTCTTTGTATCTTCGTAAGTGTATTGAAAAACGTCGTTTGATACACGTGGAAGTTTGTTATGGTGACTGAAGTCGTAGGCGAAGCTGGTATGGAGTCAAGTGTTGCATAACACTTTTCTCCACTTGTATCAGAATGTACTATTCTAGATCTGCACAATGGTGACAACCGAGCGCTTCTTCCAGCCAGATCCGAAATAGGCATCTCCTGAAATACTCACACCCTTTGAGGACCTGCATCAGGTGGATTAAATTTACCCAGTTCGGACTTTCTTTAGGGGCGCAGTTTCAGAAAGGCACCGGGCTTATAAAACGCTAGTTACGATACTGAATGTCTACTGCTGAAAATAATCTGGTTAATGACCACTTCGATTAATAGGATATTTTACTCTATATGACAAAAAATCTAAAAATATATCTAATATTAAGATTATATAATCTCTCTATCGATCGATCTCGATCTAAGAGAAGATTCGTAGAAGGGAAAGATTATTCCAACAACTGCAACTTGACGTTACGTGTTAATTTTCGTCAAAAACTCCTAGAAACAATAGAACTTAGTTATAATAAGAATCAAACTTCATTGTCATTTTAGCTGAAAGACGTCTGCTGCTGGACATAGACCTCCCCCAAGTGTCGTCACTACGAAGGGCAGGGACCGTTGGTTGTGACGATGTGTGTGTCGCATCTACCGCATTCCCGTGACCCTTATCAGGGGCCTAAGTCTGTTATTTTCATAAATTCGTCATTCCAACACAATCCCATTGTCATTTTGTTAAAAGTTCGTAGTCTGCTAAATTCATAATGATCGAACATTGGTCAGTCATTGGTCTCGTAATAGTATTGTGGCAGAATGATAATGTCGAGCTGTCTTGTAAAAAATTAAAAGCAATAATTGCACAACGACGTTTTAATGGTAAGACACTGATCAAAGGGACTGTCAAAATTTTAGCAGATTACCGCAAAGTACATCAGACATTCAATTGTCATTATGTACGAGATTACCATTCTCTGCCAATTCTTTCAATGGAGTGACAGTGGTTGACCATTGGCAAGTCATAATGACGCCATTATATTAGTAGATTACCAAACTTGTCAAAATCAACAATTATGAAGTCAATGATAGACCATTCTGACATAATTGTAGTAGCAGACTTGAGGCCCAGCCCGCTTTCGAACGCTGCGTCTTCCAGTACACGGTTGCCACTCCAGAACCTTTCGACTCCATTTACTGCCATTTAAGTTGATCGATTCTTCGGGCTATGTCGGTTACCTGGTTTCTCCTGCGGATATCTTAATTTCTAATTCGATTACGCAAGGAAACTCCGAGCATAGCTTTCTACATTGCCCTTTGGGTGACTTTAGGCTTTCTGACTTCTGAATCTAAAATTGAAATTATATTACAGGATCCCTAGACGCAGAGGAACACGAAGAAGCTGTTGGTAGATACTTCGAGTACCTGTCTGAGGATAATCCAGTGAGGTTCGGAGTGAGCGGCGACGTCATGGAGGAGTTCGTGCAAGCAGCCAAGGAGTGCACCAAGAGCGTGCTCAACTAGACGACTGTGATCTGTTATATGTGTACCTGATGTTAAATATTATGCGTTTGTTTTATTGTTGGTGTTTCATTTTTAAACCAGTTTTTTTTTAATAACCTGCAATTGACTGCGGACCCGCCTGATGGTAAGCAGTGATACAATCGTTGATGGTGAAGCGCACTATTTTAATTCTCGTTTAATGTACGAGGTATAAACGACGAGGCGAAACGCTTAATTCGGACCATAGAAGTGTCAACAACGTAAGGGAGGACACTCGCCGTACGTCACAAAATCAACATTTATTTAAAAAAAAAATACATGCACTTTTGAATTGTCAAAAAGTCGGTCAATCAAAAAAGAGAAGCTAAATTGCACGTTCCAAAGCGTAGGTACATCTCTATAGAGAAGAACATGCAAGAAACTCCATGAACACTTTTTTAAATCATGTACTACGAGTTATGTTACAAAATTCTGGTTAGATACATATTTATTGTCGCTTTTATAACCCACACCTGTAGGCTATAAAAGCGACAATAAATATGTATATAATAGCTAGAGCCCACTAGCGAGACCGACATATTCCTGACACCCACCTCTTAATCTGAGAATGGAAAGTTTAAATAGAACTAGGCTAGTTACCTACTCTTTACTGTACACCACGGATATCTGTACACCATAACAATTAGAAGAGTAATGGCGCCAGCCGGACGATTTTTAAGAATCTTCTGCACCTCTTCTCAAATATGCTGCCTATGTAAGGGCCTACTTCGCCCGATCCGGGAAAAAAGAAAAGTGCATACAGCTGAGCACTAGACCAACGAGATCTAAAGATATATCGCGTTGAAAATATTTGTGTTGCCACATAAATAAATGATTCAGTCCAGGGGCGCCGGCTTTTAGAAAACCTCATGGATGCCCATGCTCATTTGATGACTTGAAAAAGTGGCGAAGTGTGAGAAGGGAAATGCACACTGATCGACCGACAAATAAATATATGTCCTACTTACATACTGCGTACTTGATAACTAATTGTTTGATAAAAATATAAAATGAATCCATTATTTATTGTCAAGAAATATTATAATTTATACGTAACCTAAGAGGCCATTACTGATCTGTTTCTTGATGTCTATTCTCAGGGGTGCTCGGCACCCACTGTTTATTTCCCATAGGTGCTCGAGCCCCCGAGCACCCACGGAGTCGGCGCGCGGCGCCCCTGATTCAGTCTAAATATTTATAAATGTAATTAACTAAGGTTGAAACAGCTGACAAGAGTCTGAAACTCGAAAACCCGCTCTTATCGCACCGCTTTTAGGCACGCAATAGACTGTTTCCCGCACTAGTGCAGAAAAGTGTGCATGCTCTCCCCCGCCACAATTTTATTACATTTATCGTATCAGGCTGTGCGCGCGTCGACCCCCACGAATCGCCAGTCAACCTCCGTTTATTTACTTCTTCGTAAGAGTATTGAAAAAAGTCGTTTTATACACGTGCAAATTTGTCACTGTAGCCCTCGGCTCTATAACACACTCGCCTACGGCTCGTGCAAATTCCGCCTAGCTTTCTGCACTTGTATCAAAATGTACTATTCATTAACACTTTGAAGATGAATTGAGGAGTGACTACCGACGATACTAGGTAGGTACGTAGAAGTTTTTAACTGACACAAAACATTTATAGTAGACACCTAAGTATATTTACGTGCATGCTAGAAATTTCACTGTGATTTTGTGCCACTTATAGAATTTGAACATAATCAATTTGAGAATTTGCAGATGCTACAGAGTGAAGTTCACCACACTTCGTAACGCAACTAGCACATCTGAAGAAACCTAATTATTTGTAATTGACATTTCACTATAAATATAACATTAAAATGTCGAATCTGTCCGAGCCAAGGTGGCTGCCAATATCGGCTGGCGAACTACCAAGTGCGGCGTACTCCGGTAAAAATAAACTTTGGTAATTCCTTTACAAGTGGAGTTTGTTGAAAAGTGTTTGTGAGGATGAGTTCAGTGCCCAACCGGCCCAACATCAAGTTGGCCAAACTTTGGTACAAATATAGAACAGAACCAAAGGAAAAGACAGAAGAAAACGTAGAAGATGTTGCTATCGAAGTTCCACAACCAAAGAAAGATTATGAAGCATACCCTCCATACAATTTCTCCTGGTTTATTGAGAAAAAAATCGCAGCTATGGGTTTCCCTCAAACAGTGGAAAACCTAAACTATCTCGCAGATGTAGGAGTCAATCACCTCATCACGTTGTCACCAGAGAGAATCCCGCCAATTTTGGAATGCGAGCAAAAGCTAAAATGGTCAGAGATAAGGATCAAGGAGTTTGGTGCTCCAACTTTAAAACAGATTCTGAAGTTTATCGAGATTTGTGAACGTGCTGATATAAGAGGAGAGGTCAGTTTTAATTCATTTATAATTCTTATGAGAGGTTTGTATGTACCAAGTGAATTTATTTAATAAAACCTAGTATAAACCTCTTATTTGTGAAAGTCGAGTAGACTTAAGAGAGTAAAGTAAGATGTCAGTAGATGGCGTAAGTTCAAATTACGCCATTGGCCATGATACTGAAGCAAACTTCAGTGTTTACTCACTCAACGTTCTATTATTACCTAGCTATAATAAACCGTAGGTTTGTTTAAAACTACTCGTAGATTACTAGATTTTTGTGAAGTTGGATACAAAATAATTACCGCCAACATTGTAAAATATATATGGCGGGACCACCTGGACATTTTCCTTGAGTATTGGAAAATAACGCTAAAAATTGCGGCTAAGGGATGGAGATGGCTATTTGCTCAGCAGTGGGATATATTATATGGATACTAGTATTTTTGAAGAAACTATTGCATATCTGACCGCCACAACCCAGTACCTACGTGCGTAACATAACACGATAATCTATGACAAGACTGGTTAATTAGTGGCTAATAATGGCAGCACTGGAATCCTTTTTTGTGCCAGAAATCAAATAACTCCTCCCGCTCTGGATGGATCGAGAGCCTTCCTTCACCTGTGTTCTTTCAGTTGCCCTTTGCGTCCAAGATCGCAGTAACTGTTTGGAACAGCCCCGGCAGGCGTAATATTTGACCGCTGTACTATAACTTTTACCCTGAATATTCCAGGTGATAGGAGTACACTGCAGACAAGGCCGGGGTCGCACGGGAACCCTACTGGCTTGCTACCTGGTGCACTTTCAGGGGATGGCGCCGGAACGAGCCGTCCTCACAGTCAGGGTAAAAAGGCCAGGTAAATATTAAGACAGTATTTTTGTTTGCTGGCAATATTGGATATTGACAGGCCGTCGCACCCAGGTGGGAATTCAACATAGGACTTCTCCCGCTCTAGGGTGTGTCCGACTTTTACTGACTAAAACTACACCTATGTTCCTTCTTTGCCTAGCGTTCCAGGACCCCGGGTTTCCCATTCGGAAGTCAACCCATGGTCAATCGGTAACTATATTGAATTTTGTATGAATGCCATATGGGTTTCTACTTCTCCAGTCTATCAACCGTACTTGCACTATAAAAAACGACATTATTGCTGCGGCATTATTATGGTGCCATCAACGTGAAATTGTTACCAGTTATATGCGGTTGAATTTACCGTCAACCACTTCGGTTACATTAATAACTTGGACAGTGCCTTCATTACTTGACAGAATTGACGGCGGTTTTCAATGTTGAAATCACCAGCCATGCGTTCAAAAATGAGGTTAGAGTTCAATGACGTCATCAGGGTAGATACTCTACGCTCGCATTTTTGAACGTAGAGTTCAACTGTCAATGTCAAGCGAGTGTCATTTATGGCCGCTTTTACACCAATTTTAACTCTAGGGTAACTACTCGAGTTATAAAAGAACGACCATGGGTTTTTTTTTTTTTTTGAGACTCGAAACATTTTTGAACGGTTGGAGTAGTGACTCTATTCTACTCTGGCTATTTTTGAACGCAGGGCTGCTCGGAGTAAGAGTTAGTTGGGTTAACTCTAGGGTAGCTAATCGAGTTATAAAAGGACGACCCTGGGTTGTGACTCGAAGCATTTTTGAACGGTTGGACTTTGGAGTAGCGACTCTACTCTGGTTGAACGCAGGGCTGCTAAACAAACTACAAAAAATCTTCACTGAAAATACCAAAACTAAACCGCTTTTTATTTGCCCATACTCAATCTCACGTCCCGCTGCTGGGCAAAATCCTCTCCTTTCTCCTTCCAAACCACTTAGAAACTTATTTTCAAAAAAGCGAACAAAAAAATCACATTAATACGTACTTTATATTTGGGGGGTATTATGCCTAAGGGATTTATTTTGCTAGTAATAACATAAATAAATACTTTTCAGGCTCATGCGAAACCTACGAGCAAGAAAAGGCAGTATGCCATTACCACGATTGCCTGCGAGGGACTATCGAGAAACCAGACTACCGCCTGGCCGACGACAAACTTTACTTCGACTTCTCAATGAAATACATGTATAACGACGAAGATGACATAATATCACTGCGTAAGAAACAACAAGAAAGAAAAGAAGCTGAGTCAACAAAAATCCAAGATGGCGACGATTTGGACCACAAAATTATCAATCTCGGCGACCCCAAAGAAGAGAAACATGTAAAAATAAAACTTCCAAGGAAAAAAACAAATGCAATGGTGATCAATCACAAGATTTATTTTTAAATTCGATTATTTACAGAAAAATATTTTTTCTGTTATTTTATTTTAATATAAAATATAGTTTGTTAATTTTAGTTTTATAATCAACAATATTTTAATGAATTTTATGAATGGAATCACTAATACAAAATGTATTGTTAAAACACAAAAATAATTGAAAGGAGGAGGGTTAATAAGTTTAATTTTTCGTAACAGGAACTTATTTTTTGAGCGTGTGAAGGGCGAAAAGTGCCTCTTATTAACCCTCCTCCTTTAAATAGGAAATAAAGCCTATGTTAATAAAGTTTTAAAAACATAAATTAACAAATCTGCTTCTGTTGAACAAAACACAACTCCCTTTTATCCCATTAAACGGGAACCTACTTTGAAAATTAAAAAAAAAACGGTTTTTATGTTTTCCTCTGTATGTGACAACCTAATAGGCCAGGTTGTTGCCAAGGCCTGGGCACAACTGTCATAATGACAGTTATGCTGCCTCTTTTCACTTTGACATTAACTCTTTGGCCAACAGAATGCACCACTATGTCATTGATCTGGGATATGTCTTCAAAGTTTTGGTGGTTGACTGAACCAAATTGGAGTATTTCATCACGTTCTTGTAGGCCCTGGAAAGTAAAGAAAAATCTTTTAAGTAAACTTGTACTATACTGACGGCACCGTGAGCGCTGTGGTTGTGAAATTGGCTGCTGCGCTGCGTGCCGAAGGTTCGATTACTTCATGAAACAAATAAATCTATATTACATTAAAGTGAAAGTTATGGCCCCCAGTGTGGAAATGTTTTCGCTATGGCGCTGAACTTAACATTTTTAGTTTATTTTGTTTTTAGGCTAAGAACTCACGAAGCGGTTTTCACCCGGATCTGCCGCGGTTCCGGCCTGGAGCTTTTATAAAATGCAGATATAATATGTAAAAATTTAAAGCACATTTCACGACACGTTTTACGCCCGCGGTGTGGTTGTTTGCGGTTCCCGCTGCATCGGCGGGCAACTTGTAGAACCGCGCGGGCCGCGGTCACCCGCAGCCTCGGCAGGTTTCGCCCGCAGTGGCCGGCGGGGGGTACAGAAATCCAACGCGAAATCAGTGAATGCATCTAGAACTTTTTAGGCCTTAAATTCTTCTGTGAAGTAAGAATAACACAACAGCTCGTTTCTGGTGCGTGTCTATGGCGGTCTGGAGCTCAAATGATAATTAATCGACAGTCTTGCGATTATCACCCGCCAAGTTTGCGAGCGGTAATCGCAACCGCAGCGGTTACGCAAAACCGCACAAAACTCCGGTACGAGATCGAAGTTTTGGAATTAAATAGTTGTTTTCACCCGCTCCATCGCGGAGCGGGTGAAAACCGCTTCGTGTTTTTTAGCCTTAGTTTCTTCTTCTTCCTACCCTTATCCCATATTACTTAGGGTCGACGCAACACGTTTTTTTCTTCCATTCTGTCCTGTCACTCGTCACAGTAGCACTCGATTTTCTTTCATATCACTCCTCACACAATCCATCCATCTTTTCTTTGGTCTCCCTCTCCCTCTCCTCCCATCTACATGTATTCTCAGAACTTT
Source organism: Mythimna pallens (assembly GCA_961205895.1). Taxonomy (NCBI): domain Eukaryota; kingdom Metazoa; phylum Arthropoda; class Insecta; order Lepidoptera; family Noctuidae; genus Mythimna; species Mythimna pallens. The sequence continues at coordinate 14,637,510 of OY540847.1, read as the reverse complement.
TTTAGTAAAATTTGTTTCACCCCTGCTCTTCAAATGACCATACCAAGACAAACAATTGCCTTTCAACTATTCAGTCCCTGGCGCCACTTTCAAACTTCCCCTAATATACTCATTTCTCACTTTATCCATTCTCGTCACACCACACCCGAACCGCACGCAAGGGCGTTAAGGAGCCGAGTGCTGTAGTGTCAAATTTCCATTTGTATTACTAACGAAGATATAAATAAATGGGGGTTAGCGCGCGACTCTTGGGGACCACTTAGTGCCCAGCCTGATACGATAAAAGTAATAAAAATGTGGCAGGGGCAAGCAGGAACACTTTTCCGCACTTGTGCGAAAACAGTAAATTGCGTGCTTAAAAGCAGTATATAACAGCGGGTTTTCGAGCAAGTGTTTTGAAAATATACTTTTTTTTTTCTTCAGTTCTATACTTACAGCAAGATCTGCAGGTGACCCATCACTAACAAAGCCAACTATGGCAAAAGCCTGCTCATCCTCAACCAAACGAGGAATGGAGTCCCCATTGCCAGTCCCATTAGAATGACCGTTGCTGGATGTAGCAGTATTCACCGAGGGCCCTTCACCATTTGAACCAAGCAGATCTCTGTGCACCTCTGCCAGACCTCTTTCAATTGATTTCATTAGACTTTTGTGATCATTTTGGAGACCTGTAATTTGAGTTAATTACAAATAAATTATTTAAAAAAACACATTTGTATGAAAATTTTTGGCCGAACATTTTGGTATCATATCTTTGTTTTTCCTAGAAAAATGCACAATTACTTTTTTATTTTATTTTTATTACACAATTACGTAATAATAATACCCCAGGGCGCCAAAGGGGTTAAGAAAGTACAACACTCAATGTCAATAAAAATATTATCATAAATTAATTACCAAATCTATCACAGAAGTGAATATTTTGAATAATTAAAGAAATTTATTATATTTGCATATTCTAAAATGATTCTCTGACTATATTAACAGCATTTTCAGAGTTACATTGGATACTTTAATTCATGAAACCCCGAGTGAACGCCGGCGTTCGCTCTGGCTCTGTCTTTCTATTGTGTCTCTAATTACGCTACTCAATAGGTTAAGTGACATATACTAGCTGTAATAAGTGCTTTAGGTTATACAGTTTCTCATGAGACTGGACAATCCGAATTCACTTTGATGCCCTGAAAAACCTGAGAGGCCTAATCTGTTTTTGGAGAGCGGCGGGCTGGTTGGAATAAGCCCACCTAAGGTTATGGCCGCCATAGCCCATGTACAATGGTCCTCATAGGACTAAGTGCGGAAACCATACTAAGACATAACATAACAGTTTTCAAGCTTATAAAATAACCAGCTGCTGCCAGCGGACTCGCCAGCGTGAATGTAGATTTCGCCATACAAACTTTGAACCCCCATTTCATCCCCATAACGGATTATTTTTAGATCCTTTCTTAATGCTCGCCTATGTTATAAAAGGAAACCTTTAGCAAGATTTCACGCTCCTCCTCGAGCCCACGCTGGTAGTTTCGGCTGTGCTTTGATATATCAGTCAGTCATTTTCTCATTTTATTTATATAGATAAAAATATGATAGGTACAGATCCTTTCAAAACTGCATAGTCATTCCATGTGCAGTTTCTTGCTAGACTACGAATACCATGATGAAGTACTTACAAATTATACGGTGCCTTGCGTGTCGGACCTTATAAACATCGATATCGTTTCGAGGGAAACCTTCAGCGTCGACCAGAGGGTCATCCATGCCAACATTGTTAGTCTCCAGTACAGCAGTTTGTTCTCGAATTTCGCTCTCAATTCTGTCTTTATCTTGAATTAACCTCATTACACGATCCCTGGCGGGTCCATTCATGTTGATTCCTACCATTTCAATACTTTTGTTGTTTATTTTTTTCTGAAACAGACAACAGTAATTCTTCAATCAGATTTTCAGTAGAGCTGTAGTAAACCGTATGTATTCGGTACTGAGTAACGGGTGTAACTCTACTGAACCGACTCACTGTTCCGAAACATTTTAGTGATCCGAAAGATTGGAACAGAGAACAATTTGGAACTCTTTACTTTAAGTGACCTGCAGTTTGCAATGCATACGAATGCATTTCGTTATTCGTATTTTTCGCATTATGGGTACCTACACTGTTTCAGTTTACTCAGTACCGTTGATGAGTGTATCTATGTATTTAAACGTTTGTTGATCGTATGTTTTATGCATGCACGCGCTTATTCGTTGAATTTAAAAAATATTGTTACAAAGAATGATGTTTATTTATTAAGAAAAGTAAGCATAAGTCTGGTTCAAAACACGGAAAAATGAAAAAATGCACCTTACGCAACTTTGTGTGTAATGTCTAAATAAGTAGGTTTTCTACAAATTACGAATGATGTGACGACGCCACGACGTCATACTATACGCATACGACTTGATTCGTAGCTCTAACATAACATAGCATGTAATGAGGTATCAGAAGTAACGAGTACCGTACCGATACGATAGTAACGAGTACTAATTGTTATACTAACGAATACTTACGGGTACGCTTCTTTTCGTTACTTTCACACCTCTAATTTTCAGTATTTAGTTGACAGTTGACATTGACAACATTGTATATTGTTGCCATACTATTAAAAACTTAAAACACCGAATAGCTTTTTCGCATAACCGTTATGTTAACTAACTGCCATCCGTGTATTGTCAACGATACCTACCACTTGACCATTCAAGTGGTATCGTTGACAATACACGGATGGCCTTTTGATAAACAATTGGTAAGTAAAATCGTGGCGAATCTAATAAAAGAGTCGATTTGCCACGATTTTCTCAAATATAACAATGATTTAAATAAAAATTACCAGATAATTTAATAATTTTCGTAATAATAATAACTAAGCTTATTAACAGAGAAAGGGTGAGCGGTTGGCGTGTAGTAACCATAAGTCATTCCATATACTATTATTCTGATAGACATAAATAGTACTTATTTTATCAGTTTTATATAGAAAAGCAACATTAATGTTTCTGTGTATTTTTGTTAATTCTATGGTTTTTTTTTTGCTGGAAAAATCATTCAGTGACATCCCGCGCTCTTGGGCGGAGCGGGAGATAGTATCAGACTTTTACTGACTAAAAACCCACTCCTCTTTCTTCGTTGCCTTTCGTACCAGGGCAGAGTCTTCTTTTTAGAAGCACACCCTTGGCCCCAGTAGGCTTCGACCCTGCTGAGCCTCTACGGTTTGCTTGACCTGAGATCTGAGAAAGCTATAGAGAATAACACCATGCTGAGACCACCAAACAGTTTCCATTACCTTTTTATTGGCAAGCTTTGCTTTGGGACACTGTTACGGCGTTTGACCTGAGGTCAGCCATTGCATTTTTCGCTTACGGTTATCGTAAAGAATCCACTTTTCATCACATGTCACAATTCAATCCAATATTTCTTCATTTCTGTATCGATTCAAGAAGGCAACACAGTTTCAATTAATTATTCAAATCATGAGGCACCCATTTTTCATTTTTTCTTTATTGTTGGTAAGGTAACGTTAAGCCATGTCGCTAAATCCTGGGTAGCTTCGCTAGGATCGGCTTCCACCATCTCTTTCAATTCATTGTTATTCACCTGTGTGGGCGGCCTTCCTTTCACGTGGTTCTTCAAATCAAAGTTTCCATCACGAAAGCGTTTAAACCAAAATCGCACAGTGCGTTCATTAGCAGTCCCCTCTCCAAACGCAACATTGATATTGCGAGCTGTTTATGCCGCGTTAGTTACGCGTCGGAACTCGTATTAAAAAATCACTCGAATTTTCGAAGTATCTATCTTTCTGGTCCAAGCTGAATAAAAAACCACTGAAAGTTGATAATCGAATGTTGCCCATTTTTTAACCGACTTTAAAAAGGAGGAGGTTATCAATTCGGTTGTCTTTTTATTAATGTTTGTTACGTCAGAACTCCCTCGTTTATAGAGCGATTGGCAATTTTTTTTTCACGTAGAGGAAATGCTTCCAGATTGGTCTAATTTTTTTCAAAACCCAGTTTTCATGATGAATCCATGAGGAATCGAGGGAGCTCCTCAAATATTATAGGCAACCATATAGTTATTTTAGTATTTTCATCGAGGACTTAGGCATTTATAGTCCAAAAGTAACATTTGATGAAGTGGAACTGATGAAGAAGACCAGAAATGGCCAACGGAACTTCATACTCACATAGATATCACAATGGAGATAGTTAAGCGACTATGACAATACAATTAAATAAAAGTTTCTGAATAGTTATGTTGAACATTGTATCATCGAAGTGAACTGATGATGATGATGGAGCCGGAAGGTAGGCACTGGAACTCCGTAATTAATCAATGTAATCTCGCCGTGTTTGGGCTAATTGGAATTGTCATGAGATGCACATTGACTATAAGGTACTATCGAACTGATCTGATGATGGAGCCGGAAGGTAGGCACAGGAACTCCGTAATTAATCAATGTATCCTAGCCGTGTTTGGGCTTATTAGAATTGTCATGAGATGCACTTTGGCTTCAAGGTACTATCGAACTGATCTGATGATGGAGACGGAAGGTAGAAGGTAGACACAGGAAGGAATTCATAATAAAACAATGTAACCTAGCAGTGTTTGGGTTAATTGGAATTGTCATGAGAATAGGCACTCTGTTTATAAGTGTATCGCAACTAAAAAGTGTGAAATAAAAAACTTAAAAAATAATAATTTGGTAGTCGGTGTCAAAAAAGAAAAAAAATACCGAGAAACACCAACTTCCGAAATTAAAGTTATTTTGATTCATTAGTGTTTTATTTTTTGTGTAGTCGGTTATTATTATTTTTTATAAAAAGTTTTTTTTTTTAAAGAACTTCATAGGTACCTACTATGTGAAAAAAGTTTCACTCAAAAATCTCAAACCATTTACTACGTATGCATAGAAGCCGGCCGGCACAATTACTCAAAAAACAAAACATTTGATTGACACAGATTTGCGGGAGGCCGCGGGGTAGGGGTGGTTTGTGATTGGCTAATTGCAATTCCGGTGCAATTGAATTGCCGAATGCATTAGCGGCCAGTGAGTGGGCAAGCGGGAGCGGGGTTATGACTCTATGTCAGACGATATGTCAACTTAAAACCCGCGAATTTTCAAATTAGTCCTAGAAACTTTTATTGGTGTGGTTTTTGGCGTCATGAGAGTGAGACGTGATGCCCTAAGGACGGATTTTTTTTGTGCTTCTTCTGACCAGACCAGACGTGATGCCCTAGGCAATTGCTTAATTTGATTAAGGGTTAATCCGTCACTGTCATTGAAGAAGCCAAACAATGCACAAATAACTACGCTGCGCTGAACGATTAAAGCTCCATCCCAACCCATTGACAGGCATGCCTTTAATACTAAATCCAATCAATCGCCTGAAAAGAGCAAATGTTCATATGACTAAGGAGAGTTAAAGCAGTGGCTTTAACTCACCAAAATTTCTAACTACTGCAACATATCTGACTATAATTAGTCAACTAGACTAATCGCAGATTATGAGGAAAAAAATAAAATAAAAAAACAAGTGGTTAATAATTCATTAATAGTCTTCCGATTCCTCTCAAGGTCTTCAAATTGCTTGTTGATAAATTGCTTTGATGTAGCCATCTCCTTCATTTCTACATTAACAGTTTCCAATTCTTTTTTCATCGTGCTGATCAAGTTTTTATTAAATTATGTCAAAAAATCATTAAATTCTGTCTTAATTATGTCCTGGATAATGGAGCAACTAAAAAAAAACCCATGGGTGGGTGAAGGCGGTGAAGTCGGTGAAGGAGATCCAATTGCATGTCTTTTATTGCCTATGTTTTTAGACACTTTATGGTTTGGTGTTGACTCATCCCTACTAGCCCTTATAAAATCAAAAAGATCAGAGACAAATAAAAACGAAACAAACGTTGTCCTCTCAGAAGCAGTGTAAATTAGGTAGGAAATAATGCGCCGTCTAGTCTCTAGTCTAGTTAATCTTAGGTGCAAGCTCTCGCATACGTCACTGAGCGTAGACGCACACCGTTATGTTACTTATGCGCGCTGCATAACCGCGAGAGTAGCGTGACTCACCGAGTCCGGGGAATCCGACTCGCAGTTGTTTATAATAAGTTTTCCTCCTCGTTGCAATGATATCATTTTAAATCACGTATTTTCCTTGTACAGGTAGCCAACTAAAACTGGCCAGATCGTTTTAAACGTTAAAGTTTGATTATAAGTCAATCCTTCTTTGGCCTACTTGTTTTAGATCTTATAATATCATAGAAATCCTACATCAATGATATGGCCAAACGAGGATTGACATATCATCAAATGTTAACGTTTAGACGATTTGACAGTTTCAGTTGGCCATATCATGAAGTGATCAATTCTATGATCTGGCCACGACATAAATAATTGTAATTCTAAAATAAAAACTTATCAATGTTAGAATGTTTTCAGTTTATTATTTATCTTAGAGAAGTAATAATAAAATATCTAACCTCAAGGCAGCTAAATGACTCAATCACCCGCAGGGGCGCCAACTCCGTGGGTGCTCGGGGGTTAGAGCACCCATGAGAAATAAACAGTGGGTGCCGAGCACTCCTGAGAATAGACATCATGCAACAAATCGGTAATCGCCTTTTAAGGATGGGCGTTTTTTATTACCCGACGATCTGTTTAGCGCAGTGGTTTAGAGCGCCGGTTGAGACGTAAGAATCGCGGGTTCGATTCCCGCACCAACACAATTGTTTGTTGATGAAACAGATATTTGTGTTGGGTCTGGGTGTTTGTGGTACCTTCGTTGTTCCTGGTTTCCATAGTTCAAGAGAAAACTTTAGTTTGGGATCAGGAATTGTCCTGACACATTGGTGTGTGATGTTTTTCCAATTTATTATTATTTATTAACTTTATTTATTTGTCGATCGATCACTGTGCATTTCTTTTCTCACACTTAACCACTTTTTCGAGTCACCAAATGAGCGTGAGCACCCATGAGATTTTCTAAAAGCCGGCGCCCCTGATCACCCGCAATGGAATATGAACTCGGTCTATTCGTACGCATGAATGAAAACTGAATGAAATACTATTATAATAAATAAATTTACTTGTAGTAGGTAAGCAATAAGATGAACGTATACTCTGTCAAATTAACTTACACTGGCCAAAGGGTGTTGGAGAAGAATACACTTATACACCGTATCCTTTGAACAGCATTTCGGACCAACGTATCCATTTTGCAAGAACTCAAAATTTTCTCACGGCTGTCGTCCGAGCGTTTCGCAAGGTTCTGCAATACTTCGTTCACATTGCAAGGAAAGATGGTGGCAAATCGAAAGGCTCATTGTGACCGGTAAAGTGGATGGGAAAAGGCCTCGCGAGCGCAGCCCAATACGTGGTCCGACCAGATCCGCACCGCTCTTGACTCTACGGTATACACTTTCACACCGCCAGAGACAGAAACATTGGAGGAATATCATAAAAGTTAAAGTGATGAAACAGGGAGGTCACGACCGTCAGCATTGAAGAATACGACGCAAGGAGGAGGATTAAGAATCAGGAACAAGCAATATCTAACAAATTTACGATGATATCTAAAATGTTGGATCACTGTCTGAACTCTAGCGAAATAATCAATGATAATACAAAAGTAATAAACGCTTGCATTAAATTACTTGAAAGCCTTAGGACCGGTTCAACAGGTCAGTAGGCCTGGTGATGAATCCACGTTCCGTTTGCTCGAAAATACACTTGCATACAGAAAAGTTGTACCCTTTGTTTATGTTGAATTTTTGTTACGAGTTCGAATTATTGTTCGAAGTTCATCGTCAGATGATAACAATATTTCTATGGGACTTTTTCGGGAGGAATAGAATTAAAGAAAAAACCGGTCCACAATTGACCGAGAAATCAGTGAACTTATATAAAAAAATACTTACAGCCGAACATATAACCTCCTCCTTTTTAAAGTCGGTTAAAAAGTGTAATAAACTGTCATTATTGAAATCTTCTATGAAACCTAACAATAACCAAAATACTTTCGCTGTATAATAAACTTCAGAACCTTTACATAATTTATTTATAACGCCTAATATACTTTACGAATTCCTTTCCTTTTTTTTACTATCTTCAAAACCGACACTTGTTTAAAAAAAATATTTCAATAACCATAGAATAGTGATAAAATAATCATAAATATAGTCGACCATTTTTTTTTCACGAAGTGTAGTTTGCGCGAACTTTCCCCCACCACGCCAAATCTTGGCCATGATACGTAAGCTAACGCTTGCCGGCGACAGTAACGTTTCTTTTCGCACAGCGCCGAGTACCACACCTATTAGTACGATTAGTTCTTAGTACGCGTACTACATAAGACTAGTGTACTCCGGTGAAAATAAACTTCGATAATTCCTTTACAAGTGAAGTTTGTTAAAAAGTGTTTGTGAGGATGAGTTCAGTGCCCAACATCAAGTTGAAAGAAAAGACAGAAGAAAACGTAGAAGATGTTGCTATCGAAGTTCCACAACCAAAGAAAGATTATAAAGCATATCCTCCATACAATTTCTCCTGGTTTATTGAGAAAAAAATCGTAGCTATGGGCTTCCCTCATACAGTGGAAAACCTAAATTATCTCGCAGATGTAGGAGTCAAACACCTCATCACGTTGTCACCAGAATGTCTCCCGCCAATTTCAGAGTGCGAGAAAAATCTAAAATGGTTAGAGATAAGGATCGAGGAGTTTGATGCTCCAACTTTAAAACAGATTCAGAAGTTTATCGAGATTTGTGAAAGTGCTGATAAAAGAGGAGAGGTCAGTTTTAAACAATATCTATACAGGGTGTAAAAAGACCGATCACATACCCGTTAACTACACATTCTGTACATATAACTAAGTCATTTTGAACAAAAAATATTGCTGGGAAACAAACTTTTTTTTCCATCTTTAAAAAAAATATGCTTTTTATTGCGAGCAATGTAAAGCGCGCAACTGATTGTGCCGGTGTGTGTGTAATAGGTACCGTGTATGCGATAGGCGAGGCGCGGCGCGGCGGCGCCTCGGCGTCGCGCGCGTTTTGCATGGTGTAGGTATTAAATAGGCTCTTGGTAATTAAAAAAATCTGTTATGTACAATTACTTAAGTATACCAAATACGTACAGTTTTTAAATAGCCTGAGTACTTACCTACACTGTCCATCGCTTTAGCTTTCATCCCGCACAGGTGGCCTCTCAACACTGACGAGCTTCGGTTCAAACTGCCGACATTCCACGCGGAGACAGATGCGCGCCCTAGCCCGTGTGTTTTCATGAACTCGCTCCAGGGACCAGGATCCCTTCTTGCGCTGACCACTGCTTAAGTTCATCACATCAATAATTTTCTATCGCATTGCCGCAGCGGTCTCGCAGGGGCGGTCAAACACCCTATCGTTGACGTAAACCCACAATAAGGCGAGCGTGCTGGCCATGCTTTAGGCCCAAACCGTCCGATCCAGTTGTTTTCGAAAATCGTCGTCAGTTGCTCACGAACTGGTCTCACAACATGAAGCGGCGCACCGTCGTGCTGGTACCACAACCCAAGCTTCTGAACTAGTGGCATCTCTTCCAAAGTGTCGGTTAGGTAGCCAGTAACAAAATTGAGGTAGGCAGGCCCGTCCATTCTCGGTGGCAAGAAAACCGGGCCTAGGATCTGGTTTCCCACAATGCCAGCCGTGTCTGGAAGCCCGTTTCTTGGGTTTGATTTGGATTGACGGAACACCAATAATGGGTATTTCGGCGGTTCCACATTCCATTATTTGTGAAAGTGCTCTCGTCGGTGAAAATTATTTTTTGGATGAAGTCTCGTTCCTGGCTCAACAGCCACCTGCAGTAATCCATGCGACGTATCGCGTCACGTAACGAGCGCTCGAGCACTAGCACACGATGGATTTTGTAAGGCCGTTGCCTATCCCGCCGCAACACTTGTGTGCACATTAGAATGGGAAACCATGTGCCGAACGTGATGAACATGCCGCCTTCGCAATATTTTGGCTGCTGTTCGTACGCCCAATCGTGGGTTTTCCTGCATCACAGCGAGAATGGCCTCATCGAACGCTGGTCGTATTTGTCGGCCGCCTCCCAGAGAAATTGGTACTATCGGTTGGTTGTCCAGCAATCGCTGAACAGCTCTGGTGAAGATCCGCGAATCCGTGGGTTGATACGCGGTAGGATGCTTAATCCTGTACAGTCACAGAGCCGCAGTAGCGTTTCCATGAGCCATGCCGTAACAATAAATAATATTCACGTACTCGCGCACCGAATAAACATGAAAAGGCATCTTAACTCGCGATAGGTGCCTACAACTAAATGAATCCTGAAAAGAACACACTACACACACGAACATACAACGCACTCACAATACACCTACACTAAGCCTATCACTCCAACGCTTTCACTACTATCAGTCTACCACACAATACTACACAAACACAACTAATAACAGTAATTCGCAAAAAAAAATATCCACAAGTGCATTCGATGACGTAAGAAACCGAACTAATAACAAACACGTAGGTAAGTAAATTCGCAATAAATAAAATTCCTTTAAATTTATTTGCGGAGGGGGGTCGGACCGCTGGCGGCCTGTTTGATGCTTTGAGCACAGCCGCGCACCGCCGGTGGGCGGCTTTTCCCTTTCATAGAGCACGAGCCGCTCGCGTGCTACTGGCGCTAGCGCCAGCCTGGTGTAATAACAAAATGTGATCTCATAGATTTAGGTGTCGCTCTAGTTATAAATAATTTCCTAAATTGAGTTTGAGTTCTAACGAGCATTTAGAGGCTTCATCAGTTTACGTACTTAAATTATTCTGTAGGTTGTCTCGTGATTACATTAAAAAAAATGTTATCAATGAACACAGATAAATGAAATTCTGAACGAATTCTGGTTAGTATTTGTGAAATAGCTAGCAAGTAGTTTTGAAGGCCGCTCTAAACACTAAAGACAAATTGTATCTCAGTTCAGACTGCTGCAGTTGTGTACGGAAGCGTGAGTAGCTTTGTTTTTTTTTTAACGTTGTGAAATCATCAAAATCATCTCGCGCTCTGGTGGGAGAGGGAGTTTTAGACTTTTTCTGACTAAAACCTAATGTTGATCCTTCGGTTGCCTTTGCGTTTCAGGGTCGCGGTACCTAAATCTTTGGAACATTCCCGCGACCGTGCCTGGCATCGCTCCTATCAGGCCCCATCAGTTTAGCTGACAGCTTCTTAAGGCGCACGTGGAACACAACGCGCTGTCCACCAGGGCTTGGTTGTTATCGGACGGAGAGCTACCCATTGCTCTCCGTCCGCAAGCCCGCGTCTACGGTGGCCGGGAATCGATCTGTGACTCCCGACAAACTAACGACTTCACGCAGGTAAAACGCGCCGCGTGCTCGTTTATGTTTTAAAATGTAATTTATTAGGTGGGTACCTACTAAACATTTTTATAAAATGAGGTACCTATCTACGACATTTATTTCCAATCATGCTTAACAGGATAGCTTTTAGTGCATAAGCCTTACAGCCTTATGCACTAGAAGCCATCCTCACTAGAAGTCATCCTCAAAAATGCCTACAATACTTACGGATTGTAGGCATTTTTGAGGGGCTTTTTCGTTATCTTATTATCCGATAACTAGGTTGTGCAGGCCAAATAGGCAGTCCGGTTAGATTGAAAGGAGACCCTAATAGTTGGGAGAAACCTAAGCAGGTGATGATTAAGTGTATGGAACTTTGTGTGATTTTTCCGATAGCTTTAGGTAGGTTTTTTTTGTCGCGGCAGCGGAGTTTCGCCCCGGCGTTGCATCTCAATGCTTTAGGTAGGTAGGTACCTAATTCAAACATAATAAATGAAATTACGAAATTTACTTTTCTTTTATCATTGTGATCGTAAATGCAGCAATCACGTCGTTTTACCTGTTCGTATCACATCTTATTTACCTACTTAGTGAGGTTTATGTTATGCTTATGAACCTAGTGAGGTTTATCAAGTTGTTATTTAAGAAGTTTAAATTGTAGGTAGGTACCTACCTAGGATTTAAGTTTAGTTTTTAGATAAGTAAAAAGTAACTTTTTTGCGATAGGAAATCATCAAATGTCCCCTCGCGCTCTGGGTGAAGAGAAAGGGAGTGTCAGACTTTTACCGATTTTTAGTCAGTTAAAAGTTTGAAACTCCATCTCACTCTCTCTTTGTTCCTTCAGTTGCCGTTTGTATACCAGGGCCGCGTTACACCCGGGCGTTTCTTCCCGCTGAATCCGACACGGGAACCTTTCGAAACAACCGTGTCCGGCGAGGACCTTCGTCAGGCGGAAAGTGAGGACGCCGTGGTGCCTCACTAGCTACTCCTCTGAGAGGGAACTTACTATCCTACCTAGGATTTAAGTTTAGTTTTAAGATAAGTAGAAAGTAACTTTTTTGCGATAGGAAATCATCAAATGTCCCCTCGCGCTCTGGGTGAAGAGAAAGGGAGTGTCAGACTTTTACCGATTTTTAGTCAGTTAAAAGTTTGAAACTCCATCTCTCTCTCTCTTTGTTCCTTCAGTTGCCGTTTGTATACCAGGGCCGCGTTACACCCGGGCGTTTCTTCCCGCTGAATCCGACACGGGAATCTTTCGAAACAACCGTGTCCGGCGAGGACCTTCGTCAGGCGGAAAGTGAGGACGCCGTGGTGCCTCACTAGCTACTCCTCAGAGAGGGAACTTACTATCCTACCTAGGATTTAAGTTTAGTTTTTAGATAAGTAGAAAGTAACTTTTTTGCGATAGGAAATCATCAAATGTCCCCTCGCGCTCTGGGTGAAGAGAAAGGGAGTGTCAGACTTTTACCGATTTTTAGTCAGTTAAAAGTTTGAAACTCCATCTCTCTCTCTCTCTTTGTTCCTTCAGTTGCCGTTTGTATACCAGGGCCGCGTTACACCCGGGCGTTTCTTTCCGCTGAATCCGACACAGGAACCTTTCGAAACAACCGTGTCCGGCGAGGACCTTCGTCAGGCGGAAAGTGAGGACGCCGTGGTGCCTCACTAGATACTCCTCAGAGAGGGAACTTACTACTGCTATCATGGCGCGCCCAGCGCAAGGTTGCAACAGTCGCTGTCTTCAAGTTCATACCATACCACCACAAGATCTCGCTGGAGCTCTGTCTGCCGCGCCGTGCCGCGATTGGACGCGGCAGCGGAGTTTCCCTTCGACGGCGTTGCATCATCACGTACTAGGATTGTTGCCTGCAAAATCCCACAGTGGCAGGCCAGCATGCCGGCTCGCCTCGCAGGAGACCGCGCGGTATCCCTGTATCATTAGGATGGCCATGACCCTTTTACTCACCTTCAGTCCGAGTGACCGAGTCTAAACCGGGGCCCCGTAAACGACCATGGACTGCACAGACCCTCTGGCAGGAGGCGTCAGGACCTGCCAGATTGGGGAAGACCTGCGTCAGCGCAGCCGCGCTTAGTTAAGTAGGTACGGTAGGTAGGTACCTACTTTTAATTTCTACCATTTAATACCTAATTTCAAAATTAAATCAATAAACAAATAATAATCAACGTTTTTATTGAAAACGTAAAATCGTAAACTGTTCAATTCATAAAATAAATAAATTGTCCATACTGTCATCAGCTGAGCGCGTATCGCATTTGTTCGTTGAACTCGGAACCTCGCACGCTAGTATGCGCGCCACAGCCGCACAGCTGCGTCGAAGCGTGCGTAGTATTTTGTATTCATTGCATTTTTGTAACTTCAAATGCGTAATTTGCTATGAAAAATTAATAATTTTGATAATGTTTGTTCGGAAGAAAGTTTTCTAATGACACTTGGAATACGATTTTGAAAAAAAGTCAACTTTTTTTTTCTTACTTTGACCTTGAATATCTCTGGAACCAGTGATTTCCCAGGTATGTTCTAGAAGAATAAAACTATCCCAGTGATGGGTACAATACGTAGTTTTCGTTTACGTTAAGGGTCTTTTTACACCCGATATATCGAACCCCCGGTGCGAAAGTGTCACTTTTGCAAAAAATGCAAAAATGAGTATCTAAAAATGATCCTAAAGCACCCCTTATAAAGTGATTAATATTTATCCAAAAGTAAGTTAAAAGTTGACGTTGTAGTATAAGCTGTTCATCTGATCTATATATTCTTAAGCCATTGTTTTGTGAGGTGTCAAAGTTTTAAATGCTTCTCCTGAAAAACTACATTTTTGTATAATTAAGTGACAGTGTCGCACCGGGAGTGCGATATATAAAAATGAGTACCTATTTCCCTTGGTCACGCCATCACGCGTGAACGGCTGGACCGATTTCACTATTTTTTTTTTTTGTGTTTTTTATTGTTAGGACTAGGTTCTTATGAAAGAAAAAAATAAAAAATATTTTTTTGGAAAGGGAAATAGGGTAGAGTTGGGTAGAGCAGAATACAGTAGTTAGTTGGCGGGAGCGAAGCCGCGGGCAAAAGCTAGTTCATTTATAATTCTAATGAAAAGTTTGTATGTACCAAGGGCTAAACTGTACTATACAGGAGAGTGAGTTTAAAGCTAATATTTTTTTTGTCAAAAAACTTTATGTTTATGAAGTAATTGTGCAGTCTTATTGTTAGGTAACATATATTTTTTTAGAAAAACATAATAATTTAAATTGATTAATATCGCATAACATAAATATATGCATTGCGCATTTGGCTGTATGTATTGCGAAATAATTTTCGCAATATTTTGACAGGTGTCATTCTATTTTTATTTGTTTTAATATGCAGGAGAGTGAGTTTAAAGCTCATATTTTTTTTGTTGAAAAGGTTTATGTCTCAAAAGTAGTTTTGCAAAGTCTTAATGTTAAGAAACATACATTTACAGTTATTAAAAAAAAAACGTATTGTTGCGCAATATTTCACAATATTTTGACAGGTTACTTTCTGTTTTGTGTTTTATTTGTTGTAGTCTATCGAACTGTAAGTTTAAAGGTCTTATTTTTTTGTTAAAAAGGTTTATGTCTAAGAAGTAATTTTCCAAAGTCTTAACGTTAGGAAACATACTTACAGATAGTTATTTTTTTTTTTTTAAATTGATATTGTTGCGCAATATTTCACAATATTTTGACAGGTTTCATTCTGTTTTTATTTGTTGTAGTCTATCGAACTGTGAGTTTAAAGCTCTTATTTTTTGTTAAAAAGGTTTATGTTTAAGAAGTAATTGTGCAAAGTCTCAATGTAAAGAAACATATAGTATTTTATATTTATTAAAAAAACTGATATTATTTCGCAATAATTCACAATATTTTGACAGGTTTCATTATGTTTTTATTTGTTGTAGGTACCTGTAACAAAGATATTCAAACTATCACTTATATAATCAACAATCTAATAGTAAACCCATAAATTAATTAGAAAAATGAAATAATTAAAAAAAAAAAACACGACTACCATGTGCAAAGAATATACCAAAAATAATAAAAAAAAAAACAAGATTTTTGTTTATTTGAAAGTAGTCACTCATTCACTCATAGACTAAACAAATTATACTAGATACCAAACTGTAAGATACTTTCTTATAGTCTAAGGGCCTGCGCACATTTGAGACAATACTGTAAAATTAAAATTACAATGGGAACTTAAAATACGCGAGTAACTTTTATTACAAATTTTACACTTGGATTTCCAATATAAAGTACTGATAGATACTCCACTGATAGATAATCCAGATACTGCTTTTTATTGGTGGCGACATTTTTATTTACCTACTATTGCACTTATTGAGTATGTCCGAATATTGTAAAAACTTGGACGAACAGAGTAAACAAACGCTAAAGAATTCACAGTGGAAATCACGTCGATAAGTAAAATAAAACCTGTAGAATCTTGTCACAATGCCTCCTACGGGTCAGTGTCAGTAAGCGAACAATAATAGCACTGCATATGGGTAAAAAAACACGCGCCCCTCTGCTGGCCCCTTAAATGTCATTACCTGTCGCAATTATAAATCCGCATCCGTTAAAGATCCGCATTAATTTGATGCGGATACGGATGCAGATGTCAGAATTGATGCGAATATTCCGCATTTACGGATGTGGATGCGAATATCCGTAACACCCCTAGCTCCAAGGTTAAGGATCTGGTTCTACACGTCGACTTCTGTCTTGACTGGCCGAAGCAGGTTCGGAACGTTACAATCGCTCTATCGACTGAAAATTTTTTCCCGGCTCACATAAAAATCTTGCTTGTATAGTTCCTAATTTTTCCTATTACCTATTGGCTATGATGATATTGCCTACATGACCAGAATGCATATCCTATATAAGCTTGACTACCTTCTGAATAATTGCAATAGATTTTTTTTCAATCTCCGTCAGTATAAACATGGTTGGTTTCCCACTCGCCAGCGTAGAGCGCTAAGGGGCTGCTCTATTGGATAAGTCTTCTTCTCATTCTTACCCGACTTGCGTGTGAACCCCACTCCCTAAACCCCCAAATTTGCATTTAATGTGAAAATTTTTGATTCCTAACCTTTCAATTTTGAATATCTCCAAAAGTAAGCATTTCCAAGATTCAGGAGGGGGAAACGGGACACATCCCCCTCCCCCGGGCCCCGTCTTCAAAAAAGAAAAAAAAATCGATGTCCTGTATAGTATAGTTTTATCCTAATAATGTCAACATTTGACCCTAATTTTGAACAATCCCGCAGCCCTGGCAGGCTTAATATTTGACTCCTAAACTTTCCAGGTGGTAGGAGTACACTGCAGACAAGGCTGGGGTCGCACGGGCACCCTATTGGCTTGCTACCTGGTGTATTTCCAGGGGATGGCGCCGGAACGAGCTATCCGCACAGTCAGGGCAAAAAGACCAGGTAAATCATAGTATTTTTGTTTGCTGGCAATATTGGATATTGACGGGCCGTCGCGTCGCAGGCCTCTTTTACAAGTACGGATAATCAGGATTTTGTTTGAATGCCATACGGGGATCTAATTCTTACGTCTATCAACCGCACTTGCACTCTAAAAATCGACTTTATATATAAATATAACAGTGCCGTCAATGTCAAATTGTTACTAGTCATGTGTAATGGCAACCACCTTACCAGTCCAACATTATTTAGGACTTGGACACTGAATTCATTTCTTAACATAATGAATGGTTCTCGATGTTGAAATCACCTGCAGTATAAACAGACTACTAATTCAATCTTCACTAAGAAAACCAAGGCCAAACCTTTTTTTAATAGCCTATAGGTACTACGTTCTACTGCTGGACAAAGGCTCCCCTTTTTCCTTCCATACCACCTAGAAACTGGTTTTCGAAAGCGTAAAAAACATTAATATACATATACTTGTCGGCGCTTTCGTGTTTAGTTTTCAAAAGATATCAGAGATGGCGCAAGTGGTTTAAGGTGACTTGTGTCACGTGACTGGCCACGACACTCTGACTCAACACTGGGTGCTATGTAGGTGGGATGAAGGTCGACGGCGGAGGCGCAGTATTAACCGGGCTTCGGTCGGTTACACGTGTGTCCACTACGCGTTCAGTGGAGTGTCTTAATTGTGTTGCCTATTTTGTAGCAATGATTATTGTGTGGTGATTTATCCACGGTGATTATTTTATGAGAAACTAAAAGTAAGATTATAGTGCAGTTAAGTTATTAAGTGATTTGATTTGTAACGAGTGTCTATACCCTTCGCCCGATAAACCACGCCTTATTACGAATCGCATTTCGAGGTTACAGATCCAATTAATATTGTTGATGGGGCTCAAAAACCTTTATACTTTATATTTTAAATCATCTAATGACATCTTTCGGTCTAGGATGAAGCTAGAAGGCATTTGCGAGAGCGTATTTCCCATTGAGTATATTCCGGGGGTTTTATGCAGTAGCAGTGGGATTTTTTTGGTAGTAATACACATTATCATTTCCGCCGCGAGTGTTGCCACAATGAACGGTCTTGTGCATCTCGCATCCATCGGGTTCTCGCAACCTTTACCAGGTCATAAGTAGCAATAATTAACACAAGTAAAAACTTTCCAGATTCAATTGAAACCTACGAGCAAGAAAAGGCAGTATGCCATTACTACGACAGCCTGCGATGGACTAGGTATCGAGAAGAACAACATGTATAAATCAAACTTCGAAGAACTTCGGTGATCATTGTGAAAATTTATTTTTAAATTCGATTATTTACAATATGTTTTCTGTTGTTTTTTTTTAAAATAAAAATCGTGTGATAACTTTAGTTTTTCAAATCAAATCAAATCAAATCAAAATCATTTATTCGCATAATATGGGTAGATATATATGGTACATGAATGTTACATTATGCAATATAACAGTAAAGATCCTCATATTCACCATTTCTGGTATGCGAAACTTAAAATAATAATTAAAAGGAATGGTTAGGTACCTATACATACTCTTAACATTTAATTACTTGAAATCACATAATATTAACATAACTAACTATTATTGCACTAATAGGAGCATAGTGAGGTGTTACAGTAATTTTCTATTCTTATAACTAAGGTCAACTACAATCAACAATATTTTAATGAATTTTATGTAGCATTATTATACATGGAATCATTAACACAAAATGTGTATGTTTATCAGTTGTCTAGTACCCATAACACAAGCTCTGCTTAGCTTGGGACTAGGCGGCGTTGTGTGATAGTTACATTTGATGATATGTCATCCTAGTTTGGCCATATCATTGATGTAGGATTTCTATGATAATAAAAGGTCATAAAGAAAGTAGGTGTGGCCTACTTTATTCTACGAAGGTTGGAATATCATCAAACTTTAACGTTTAAAACGATCTGGCCAGTTGTACTAGGCCATATCATAAAGTGATAAATTTTTAAGATCGCCACGACGACGATGGTGACGATGGTGTTGAAAATTGTCATAGATCAATATGTACCCTATCGGGCACAGCAAAATTAGGAGAGAGGAAGAGGGCTAAGTAGCAATTTACGGAATTCAATAGAATAGTAGATCTAATGTGATATGTCTATGTATAAGAATAAGTAAAATGAATGTCAGATATTTAAATTTATTTTTTAAATTTGTTCTTATTTAAATTAAATTATGAATGTGTACAACTATTATATCTGATTACATGTATAGACAAATTATGTCAGGTATTTTTATTTATCTTTTACCGTCATTATTATTAAATTATGTTTTTATACATATAAATAAATTAAATATAAATTGTTTATGAAAAGGGTCTAATATTTTCACCCTGTTTCCTATTACAGAAGACTGATTGTTTAATTTTTAATAATAAATATTTTTATTACTGGTCGAATTCGTTTTACTGCACAATTAATTCATCTATACACCATACTAAAACAAATCAAGAACTGCCAAGTCCTCAAGCAAATTGAAACTTCGCCTCGACCAACTGCTAAATAATTGTTTTGCTAAATGTATATATATATATTATTCTTGATAGGTTCCCGTTTGACCGCTATCTCACCTGATGGAAAGCGACGATGCGGTTGACGATAGAGCGCGCTTACCTACAAGTAAGCTATTCACTCTTGACTTAAAGATTCCCGGGTTGTAGCCATCAGAAAACACAGATTCCGGCAAGGAATTCCACTCCTTAGCTGTACGCACAGTAAATGTGTTCCCAAAACGTTTAGTGCAATGTTGTTAAAATATCAACAAAAATTATTATAAAAATCAACGGGATTTTCAGAATTTTGATTGCTAAATTAATAGAGATATTATGTGTTCTGTTTGACGTCCGAAGTCCATTATAAGAGAGAGTACATCGACTTTTTTCCACGTTTATTCGCTAGATAGTCCTACTTCCGCTACGTAAATCGACCTCAGCGTCACCCAGTGGCCGCACCTGGAACTAACTAACAGCGCAGAGCAAGCCACCATTCCTTTATCATTGTTGCGTCGTTTTTCATACCGCACGCATGTCGCTAGATTTTAAATTTAGAAAACATACAAACCTCTATTTTGTTTATACTTGTTTTAACTTTTGAGATTAAAGTAGAAAGTTACCGTTTTTATTTTTCCGTTACGTAAAATTATTTCGTTCGTTTTTAAAATGGACGACCGTTAACAACTTCGTGGGCGTTTAAGTAGTCAGTAATCATTAATTATTATTCTGCTCGGTTATGTAGAAGTGTTACTGTACGCGTGAATGCATCTATTGAGTCAAGTTCATCAGATTTGAATTCAAGTTCGAATGAAGATGATAAAGCCTCCATGGAACGGCGCCGGACCCGATCACAAAATAGGTTTGAAGTACAATATCTGGTAAGTCATTTTACTACTTTATTTTGGCAACATTCGGCCTTGTTCGAGTATGGCGCCTGCAATGTTATTGCCGAGCAATTCGTATTTTTCGAGGTTCATATATCATCATCATATAGCTTCAATGAAAACAGTTGACTCTTTGGATTAAAATGGAGAGTAATATCTTGCCATTCCGACGTATACAATGCAGGAATTGGATGAGGATATGTGAATCTTTGGACAATGTATTTAAACCAAGTTTTTAAATATTTTTTTTCTTCTCGGTGTACCTGCCAAAATTTTTAAAACGAAATTTTGTTCGATCTTTAAACTTTTAAAATAAAGAGTTTGTAGTACCTCTCGACTACATAAAAACACTCTTCTTTTTGCAATTAAAATAGCCCAGGAACGATCATCTAATCTCGCGACTTTTGATGATCAAAAGAAAGAGGGGAGCCGAAAATGTACAATTACCAGAAGTGATCTCAGTGAGCCTTATTCGGGCAAACTAAAATTATGCCTTCTATGCCTTTGGCTTTATCCATTATCACCACTTTTAATTTTTAACAAAAACCAGTAAAAAAGCTACGCCTCATTTTTACAAACGTGCTGAGAGGTTGAGCTTGATCCAAGCCTATCATGAAATGCGAATTTTACAAAGAGCACTGTCTTTTAGAGATGGGTTGTAACAGGTTAGGTTTAAAGAATTTATTCTCATAAGAACAATTACAGTTCACTTAAAATGAGATACAAATTACAGCATAAAAGTATTGAAATATTCACATCTGGTGTGTTGGTGATGGTGACGTCATATTATGTTATAGACATGTTTTTTTAATTTTGATTTAAACATATTAATGTTTAAATCAAATTTTTTTTTTTTTTTTTTATTGTAATTATAGTTAGTATTTTTAAATGTAAATAATGTAATATGTTGCCTATAATAAAATATACATAAATTATTTAAAAAAAAAAAAAAACATATTAATGTTATCACATTTCTTCAATTCTTCCGGTAAATCGTTAAACAGTCGTACTCCTTCAAACAGTATTGTTTTTTTGCCGTAGTTAGTTCGTGCGCGTGCAGTCATTAGTTGAAACTTGTTTTTACTTCTAGTATTGTATGTTGTTGTCTTTTTACGTAGTTGAATGTTTGATTGTACAGAATTCGTGGTGATTTTTTTTATGAGAATGCAGGTGTAATATGTGTAAAGTTGTTTGAGGTTTAGTAGGTTTGTTTTTTCGTATAGTTTGTTGGATATAGATAGTTAAAATGAAATAGTATTTTGATAATTTTGTTTTGTATTCTTTGTAGTGAATTTAGATTAGATTTAGTGGCTGATCCCCATAGCTCAATTAGATATTCAAGGTTAGATTTTACTAGTGTGTTGTATATAATTTGTCGTACTTTTTTCGGTATACAGTTTCTAATTTTTCGTACCGCTCCTAATAGTGACGTTAGTTTTGTTTTGAAATGATCGATGTGCAGTTTCCATGTAAGTTTGTCATCTACCCACAACCCGAGATATTTTTCGTGACTAGACCGTTTTATTATTTCTCCGTCAATCGTTAGAGGTGAGAAATGGGGTAGTGGTTTATTTTTTGTGGAAAAGGTCATAAATGATGTTTTTGACGTGTTAATAGTTAGCAAAATAAATTTTAGCCATTCGTTTAGCAGATCGAGGTCTTTTTGCGCGTCAGATATAATGTTTTGTAATGACTTGTTGAAATAAAAGAGGCAAGTATCGTCTGCGTATAGTGTTAGGTGCCCTTTCAACCCTATTTTATCAATGTTATTAAGGTATATGAGAAATATGAACGAACTTAAAATTGAACCTTGCGGACAGCCATATGTTATGTTTTGTATCGTGCTTGTGAAGTTATTTATTTAAACTACTTGTTTTCTGTTTTCTAAATAAGAAGCGAACATACTAAGGGCACTGCCTGAAATACCTATATTGTTTAATTTTTGTAGTAGCTTTTTATGGCTAACTGTGTCATAGGCCTTTTTTAGGTCAATGAAAATACCTACAGCAAATTTTTTCTGATCAATATTAGTTTTTATTTTTGTTATCAAATCTATTGAGGCTGTTAGGGTACTTGGTTAAATATGATATCTGTTATCACTGTTAGTGTTACTTATAAATAACAGATCCAAATATCTGTTATTAAATAACAGCCTGTTATTTTTGTACGTATGCGTATTTAAATCTCAATTGAACATTTTCTTTTTGATTTTCGCCGAAAATCCGATTTCCGACTTTGAATAAGTCGAAAATCAGATTTTTGACTTATTCAAAGTCGACAGAGAATTGAATTTCAAAATATTAGACAGAGAATCAAAATAAACTTATTTTTTACAACGTAGGTTAACTAAGTACCTACCAAAACTATAAGACGAGTAACTTAAACTAAAACAACTAAACTTATATATAAACCAAATTAACACTAGGACGCCGTAAACAAACACTGAGAAACAGAGAAATCATTCCGGGAATTTTAAAATTACAATTCACCACTTTGCTGTCGTTTTAGAAAAAGAAGAAAAATTCAAAATTTTAAAAATGTTTACTAACAAATCAGCCTAATAACTTTCAGTTGAATATGATCTTTAAGATTATTTCAGTAAGGTTGTAAATACATAAAACATTTTTCAACCAATCCCATCAAAAGTCAAACCATAGATAATGAGGGCGTCCAGACACGATCATTATAATTGTTTTTGGTTGCTTGGCAAACTTAAAAAAAATTAATTGAATAAATAATACTATATCTGTCAACAAATACCAACAAATTTGGCAAAGGGGTAAATCAATTCTAATGAGAGTAATTCTCATTAGAATTGATTTACATACTCTTTGGTCAAAAAATCGTGAATTTCAAGAAAATCACGATTTTTTGATTAATTCTGTTAAACCAAAAAAATAGATACGATTATACAATTACAATTAATTTATTTTGAGCTATTTAAATTTAATTTTTTATTGCTTTCGTGTTGCTTTTGCGTTGGCAGGCTTAACACAATTTTTAAATAATTATTACGGACCCATTTTTTAAATTGTATCACAAATTGCCACAAAGAAAAAAAATACATTATAAGTTTTTTTTCTAATGGTCACTGGTCAGTAACAGGCCATGTAACAGGTAATCCAACTAAATTTAGGAGTCGCTATTTCGTTATTATTTGTTCTTGAAAACCACCAACTATATTTTAAGGTTAATAAATACTAGCTGCTTCTCGTTTTAGCGTAGTTTAACGCTTTAGAAGAAGTAAACATACCTATTACGAAATAAATACTAGGTGTGTCTCTTTTTAGCAAAGATCATTCTATAATGAGGAAAAGAGAGAATGAGTATCTAACGAAGTAACAGCCGTACGTAGTAACATGTAGTAACAACTAACAGTCTGTAAATGAATAACAGTAACAGCCGCTACCAGCCAGCCGGTAACAGTGTTTGAGAATCTGTTATTAAATTAACAGATAAAATAAGTTGGTAGGAGCAATTGTTATTTGTAAATATCTGTTACTTCTACCTGTTACTATAAATATGCCTCACTCCTACTGTCTTTTCCTCGCATAAGTTAAGAAAGTCAACTGCTACAAATTACATGTCTTCCATTTGGTCGCGTGGCACGGGTCTGATGTAGCTCTACAAGGCTGGTTGCCATATATAAGCATCCAAAGTTTTTAAAAATCGTTAGTGCTAAGACTGGCAGATGGATTCTCAAACAGGCGCCTTAAAGGGTATCTCTACTTTATGACCTTCATCATCCTTTGGGGTAGGTTACAATGCCGTAGCTCAGAGGAGTTTGCTTCCAAACTAAACTTTGAATTATCTGTATTGACATTTTGACTTTCTTAGTAGCTGACAGTCGGACCCTCAAACAGGCGCAACGCCTCAAAGGGTATCTTATTTTGTGACCTTCATCACCCCTTGGTGAGGGTTGCATTGCTGTAGCTTGCGTTTAGTTCCTGGAAATTGACAATTCCTGAAGATTGTGACACTCGAACCAACTGTAAAGGGTTTACCTCAGTATCCATCAGAGCCTATTGATTCGCGAAGCAGTCGCCAGTTTCTCAAACAGGTGCAACACCTTTTTAAGGTACCTATGTCAACTTTGTGACCTTCATCACCCTCCGGAGAAAGTTGCATTGTCATACATGTTTTGTGTAGGTTTTCAGAAAATTTAGAACACGCAATCCAACATCAAGAAGAAGGAAGACCGTGTATGTAGATTCGCTTAGCAGCCGGCAGTTGATCCCTCAAGCAGGCCAAGCCTCTTAGGGTATCTCAACTTTGCGACCTTCATCACCCTCCGGGGAAGGTTGTTTGCCGTACGTAGCTACAGTAATAGTCTTGGGAGAGGTTCAAGTCATCCGACACAGTTTGCAGACGAGTTACGCGGACTACTATATTGGCGAGAAAGAAATCCTGAGGACAAAACTGTAAGTAACACCGACGGACCCTCTGATATCTGTCCCGATGTATTGGGACTGTACAATACAGAACGAGATCAGCTGAGCGACGTGACTACACTACACTAACTCTTTTGCCACTTGTGTTACGTCACCACCGCGCATTTGGGTGAAGTTCATGGCCTACAGCTGGAAACCTGACCAGTTCGGTTACGACTCCCTAGCAGGAAACTGGTAAAGTGAGGTTTAGGAAGTTTTGGTTGGTATAAGAGAAAGTTTCAACACTTATACATCCAAATAAAACTGCAGATGGGTGCTGGGACCACCACCCACTTCGTCTGATATAGTCCAGTATTTATCAAATCATAATTTTAGCTTAGTGTACTGTTCTCACTGACAAAAAACCTACAGCATCAGTTTCTGATTAACTCTGCAAAAATTTCTTTGAAAATTTTCAAATCTACGTGCATACGTGCTACATGGCGTACTGCTACTATATTATTGCTAGCATTGAGCCAGTCTTCATACTTTGAATCTCTTTGATTGTGACTCAAAATTATTTTGTGGACAATAAAGTTCCAACAGCTTTGCATCCGGAATTTGGCTTTAACTATTTGATTAGATGTTATTATTTTTCCTGACAGAAATGCTATATTTTTGTAAAGAACATTAATAGATGGTTAACGAAATAACAAAGGTTCTTTGAAAAAATATTTTTCACCTACAACCGAGTCTCGTTAAACAACTAGTACTACTAGTAGATAAAACACTATTTCCGGAATATACACTGTTTTCGGTACCTACCAATGTGGGTCAGCAATTTCTTCACGTAACTGTTACGTAGCCCGTTAATATAAATATTCAAAATAAAGTTTACTTTGTAACTTGTGCAGTAACAGTAACTTTTACGAAATATCAATGCAGTCCTGTTAAACGCAGATTTCATTAATAGAACGAAATTAGTTTTGTTATTATAGATAAATAAGCAATGCTGATTTCTTTTGGGTCATATATTCTTTCTTATACAATTATAGGAATATTGTTCACATTGTTGTGTTTTACTAAGCAAGCCACCAGGAGATAACAAACAGATCTCCCATAATGGACTTCGGACGTCAAATGGAACACATAATATAAAAATTTTACCTTAAAATAAAATTTGTAACAGGTTTCTTAAGACGTCCGAAGTCCAAATAATTTCTTCCTGGTGTATATCAATTATTATCATTATGAGCCGAACAATGATAAAGGAATGGTGGCTTGCTCTGCGCTGTTAGTTAGTTCCAGGTGCGGCCACTGGGTGGCGCTGAGGTCGATTTACGTAGTGGAAGTAGGACTATCTAGCAAATAAACGTGGAAAAAAGACGATGTACTCTCTCTCATAATGGACTTCGGACGTCTTAGGAAACAATACAAATTTTATTTTAAGGTATTTTTTTTTTATTATTCAGATTTTTCTTCGTCCTTTATACTATGTCAAAATGGACTTAGAAGGTTAACAAAATTAAGTCGACCATCAGTGCCAGATTAAGCCAGCACTCGGCCCGTAGCAAATTCAATCAAGGTTCCCCATGTTTTGGCCTAAAGATAAATAAAATACCTAAAATATTTTTCAAAATGATATTTTCCTCACTTACCGTAACGCTCAACAAAATTAGTTTCTTTATACAATACTAATTATAGCATCATTTGCTACCCTTGCTATATGGCTAATCTCCCGCTGCCGATATGCATATTATTATTATAAAACTGAGCAAGTGTGAGTCGGACTCGTGCACTGAGGATTCCATACAAACTTACCTACGAGTATGTAAGCAGCTCAATTCCAGAATGAATTACCGAAGATTTTTCCGAGTCGCAATTTTCTTTTTGTGACATAACAACAAAATTTACTGTTTTCAGATCTATTCCTATATTGCCAAGACCTTGCATAATGCCAAATTTCAATATTCTGGGTCAACGGGAACTATGAATTTTGATTTCTTTGAGTGTCGAAATATACGTTTTTTGCGACATAAACGACCGTATATTTTTTTTTCGTTAACTTAGAAGTTTGATTTTTTCATAGTTTCAAGGGACCGCAGATCTGAGTACTTATATGGTTTTAATTTAAACTCGATACTTCCACGCATTCCTGGTATAATGGTTGTTCATAACAGACAGACGGACAGACAACAAAGTGATCCTATAAGAGTTCCGTTTTTTCCTTTTGAGGTACGGAACCGTAATATCTGTGCATATGAACATAATTGTCAGGTATTTTTATTTTTATTTTTTTCATACAATTATGCTGCCTCTTTTCACTTTAACATTAACTCTTGAGTCAATAGAGTGCACCAGTATGTCGGTGATATATCTTGAAAGTTCTGGCTTCAAATTGGAGTATTTCATCATGTTCTTGAAGTTTTTGGAACGTGAAGAAAAATCTTTTTAGTAAACTTGCACTATACTGACGGCACGCTTGGCACTGTGGTTGTCAAATTGGCGGCTGCGCTGCGTGCCGAGGGTTCGATTCCAGAATGGTACAAATATTTGTATGGCCTAAAGATATTCAAAATTAACTTATATATATATTTTTTAAATAATATAATAACGGTAATATTCACACAACTATCACACTACGCTGTCTAGTCCCAAGCTAAGCAGAGCTTGTGTTATGAGTACTAGACAACTGTTAAACATACTTAAATATTTCTAAATACATACATATTATAGATAAATTATACCCAGACATAGAACAAATGATTGTGTTCATCACACAAACATTTGTCCTGGGTGGGAATCGAACTCACGACCACTGGCATTCCTACCATTAAATATTTTTTATTGAAGTTTTTAAAATTATTTTGCTGTTTATTTTTTTCTTAAACAGCTCTTCAACATACTTAATCAATCAGATTTCGAGAACTTACCCTGTGTTCAGAGTTGACAAAAGTGATAATATCGCGAATCCGACAAATACGCAACGTCACAAATATACAATATTATATTATTTATATTCTTACTACTTTCGGTCGGATTCGCGATATAATCACTTTTTTTTCCTTTTATCGCAATTCGGAACGCTGGGTTAGTTGACTTGACACACAGTTGAAATTGACAGCAATGTTGCCATACTATTAACGACCTCAAACAGCGAATAGCTATTTCACATAACCGTTATATTTAGAGTAACTACTTTCCATTATTCAAAATAGTGATTAATTTGTGTATTGTCTTATTGTCAGCGACACCACTGGGGTGTGGTTCGGTCAAGACAAGTGATGTCGTTGATAATACATGTATGGCCATTGTCACATTAGGCGTTGACGATAATGACATGATATCGTGTGGCTGGTAGTTGTGTTAGAAAATGTATGGAACTACCAATCCACCGATATCGAGTCGTTATCGAAAAGAGAAGATTCTTTTTTGGGCTTCTCATTTCCAAAAAGTATTCACTTAGCGAGATGCACATTCAATTTCTAAAGGATTTGGGGTGAACGTCAGGATGGCCGGTCAACAGTCGTATTTAGTTGGCTTTGTAATGAATAATGTATTTATTTGCTTAAAACACGTTATACAAGATGATAAAAGAGAACAAATAGAAACAAACATGTTTCGCTAAGTTAGCATGCAAATATTTGGTATGTACATTAGTACAGGTATTTGTCAGCACACAATTATCGTAATTTTGTTGGTACTTATTATAGTTCTAAAAGCATTAAATAAGCAGAGACGATAGGTACCTTATGAAATTTAAACGCAATTGTTTTACAAGTCACTCACGTTGCTCCCATATTTTTAACAGGCGCAGAGACATAAGCTCGGTCGTAAGTCGTAGCTAGCTTAGATTGAACACTTATAAATCGTGAATTTTAAGCACAATTTCAAAGCTAAATACGACTGTTGACTGGCCATTCTAACGTCCACGATTTGGGAGCTAATTACTAAACCATCGTTTTATAAGTGCCCATGTAGGCCTATGTGAAATAAACCACTTTTGGCTTGACTATATGATTGAAAAATTCGTCTGTTAAGCAACATGAATGACATAGTGTCATTATTAATTTGATGAGCAATTATCCCGTATAATAATAATAATATTGTTACTCATTTTCAGTTATTTAATTATCCGCGATTGATAACACAAATAAGACGGAATAACTTGCCCGTCTTATTTTTTTTAGTTTTAGTAGTCCATATTGTTCCACTGCTGGTCAAAGGCCATTCTAATTTCCTTCCACCCCATGTCTTACATTTTCATCGTACATACAGTACCTATGTGGAAGGTGGAAATTATGTTTAGACGAAAATGTATAATTTTACACCCACAGTAGTGTATTCCCTGCTAATGTTCACAACTCGAGGATCTTGATAAAGCTTAAGAATAGCTCGTTTCATAGAAATATTAATAGTTTTCTGCTTTCAGCATTCAGTGTTTAAATTTTCATTTGATTTTTGTTTGTGAATACAGACATTAATTCGTAAACGTTATTCGGTGAGCGTTAATTCAAATATATTTGTGATGACCGATTTAGATTTAGCGTATGTACGCTATGTACACACCCGTATTGTTTAAAATCTAAACAATAGGTAGATGTTGAGAATGCATTTCTGGAATACGGTTTTAACGTCATTTTCTCATGGATTAGAATAAATCGAGAAATAGAAATCGTGTAAAGTATTTGCTTTGTCGTAAGAGTACAGCTATTGCAAACCCCTTTGAATTCATACTTATAAAAACAATGAGTGTCGCATAAAATAAAACAACTAAGTAATTGTTACTTTTCATTTATTTGATAGGTATTTTGTTATGAGATTTTAAACGGATGTAATGCAAAGATATCCTTTTATACAAAAAATATCATAAGCCTTTTAGTAGATTTGCCACGATTTTACATAACAAATATAACAATGATTTAAATAAAAATGACCAGATTAATAATTTTCGTAATAATAATAATTAAGCTTAATAACAGAGACAGATTTATATTAAAAAACTTACAAATAAATGGTGAGCGATGGTTAACATTTTGAAAGAGGTTACATTTTAAAGCAATTATTTCGATAAATATCAAAATATTTTTAGCGCTTTAATAAAAAAATGTCTTTTACGACAGTGTACTTGATGTACTTATAAATATATCGGTCATCATGATCAGATTTTTGATTTTAATAAAAAACGAAAAGCACCTTCGACTCTGGCGAAAGTCGAAAATGATTTTCTATTTTTTTATGTCACACGAAATATCCGTTTTTTTCTCGATTAGAGATTGTGCAGTTGTGATAAATACAAAAATTATATACAGAAGTGTATAAAACAGAAGAATTATCAAATCAAAAATCATGTCTAATGACAAATTAGACTTAAAAATATGAAGGGAAACACATAATTGTGCATTACAAAAGAAAAAGTATTCTATTATCACCTTAACAGATTGCGGACGAAGACTTTGAAACAATCTATCTCAACGAGTATCTGGCGAAATACACGCAAGAGTGCGATGGTCTAAAAGCCGTGGACAACAATCGCCTATCTTTATTAATCCGTTAAACCAAATGGTCCCTAAAGAAAACAATATTAAAATCGTCATCACACTTTACCAGTCTCTGTAAAGAGACAATAATACGCATTTTTACATACAAAAACATAGGTACACTAACAATTATGGCAACGTTGACAATAAATAAGAGAAAGTATTTTATTCACATCGACTAATGAACAAACGTGTCCTGTAAATCTTGACAGCACAAATAAATAAAACAAGTAATTACGAAGTGCAAAAACTGGCGCGGATTTTAGAAAAAAATACAAGGCAACAAGTGCAGACTTTAAGTTTTACTAATACCATTATCTATAAATTGTTCTCACTTAACTTAAAAGCCATATTGGCGTATTTTTTTATTAAGCTTGGCTTAATTCGCGCGTTGGTTAATTTTATGTTAGTTATTAAATGTTATGTCGGCATTTGCCTAGGCATGCGAGCCGCTCTGTCGTGGTATTTTTTTTTTTTAAAGGTGGGGTATATAATAATTTTGGCAATTGATTAAACATGATTTTAAAATGTATAGCATATCGTCAGAGCGACTTGCATAGCGTAGGTAATGTCCCCAACTTCATAATTTTGATGTGTTCAGAAGTATGAAGTTTTTGGGGGTTTGCTTTAAATTAATCGTCTAAAGTCGGAATGGTTCGCGTTTCTCCGTGGTTCGAGAGGATGCCGGAGTGCCGCGTCGTGATGCGGGTGTGGTGGGCGTGCCCGCGTCGGACGCGTCCGAGGGTTTTCTTAACAGCCTCGTCACTGCGGTCTGTTGACCTGACCGCACGGGCGTTGTGCTCCCCGACGGCGTCCTTTGCCTGTTGTAAAATAACATACATTAGTAACTTTCCTCCTAATACCCAAAACATGCAAAGCACTAGTCAACACTACATAACAGAAAAGAAAAACAAAAATAAACCCACTTTTACCGCCAATTGATCTACTTTCAAGAAATACCTATTCAAAATTTTGACAACAAAAACAAAAGAAAAAGCACACTACATAATTTTAGTAGTTACCTATTCGTGTTACTGTTAGTATGGTGATCCTTTAGTACTGGGATGCGACTTCTGCCGGGTGTTTGGCCATCAGGGGAGGCAAACGAACCACTCCTATGTTGGTGTTAGCGAGCACACAGACAGACATACAGAAAATTAGTCAGGACAACAGAAAAGGAAATATGTTAGACTGTCACTGCACATGTATTAAGACCAAAACCTCAAAATTTAAGAACATTTCCAAGAAAGTATATTATTATTTTAAAGTGAAATTCATGTGCAGAAACAAAAATAGAAACAGAATATAAGATACGACATAAATAGACCACAATTACATATCAATAAAGGTGATAAAAATATTGCAATACATTAAAATAAAACTAAATTATTCAGCAAATTTCTTCAAGTGTAATGTCTGAGATTTCTTTGTTACATTACTTTTTTAATAATAATAATTATTTATTTATGTTCATATATTGCAATATTTATGTTAATGGAACAAGACAATATAAAGGTAAATTGCACATAGTGCAGGTTTATGTGTGTTATGTACAGATAAGCATGTCATAAAAATTGTGGGATGTGCGGTAAAGATTACAAAATAGTCGTTTGCAAATAAAACTGTCGACATATTCGTCACTTCAATGTTGTATAGTGCAAGCTATCGTTAGCCGGTAGTGCTTCAGGCAATGTTAGTACTGTATGCAGTGATATTTTCAACAGATGGCGTGTTCATAGTGCGATAAACAATCTGAGATGAGCGGATCCATGATTCGACAAGCAGATGATCGGAAAGATGTGAGCATGAATATTCGTGGCGATGACATGTAGATACGTATGAAAACATAAATTCCAAAATTCAAAGAGCATCAATCAAAAATAATCGGGCAAAAACCGAAGCTAGCATTCTACAAGCTTGTACCCTTTGACGTCGCGCTGGGTCGGCTTTGAAGCTTCGCCGCTCGACTCGCTTATATTACTCTCATATTCATTGTCGCTCGTCATTCCCGATATGCTGAACAGTGAGGAGTCGTCTTCGGGACTTCTCTGCTCTGACTTCCTCGAGGGGCCTTGGGACGTGGGACTAGGTTCTTGGGAAGTTTCTCTCGAATGCGATTTTCTAGATATTTTCAATCGCCTCTCAACAGACGGGGATCGGTGAGAGCGGTTCCCAACGTAAATAGGAATTTTAGTGGAACCTTGCGTTTGGAATGCTGGATGAGTATGGGATAAGGATTTAGGATGTTCGGACGCCATTGAAGATGGCTGGGAATGTGTCGAGCTGTTTTATTTTGTTTTCCATTTTGCATGCGGGAAGGAAAAAAATATAATCATTTAGTTTAACGCTCTTGATAATTCTGTCGATTTTGTTAGTAAAACCACACTGTGTAAAGCTGCTTAGCCGGCTACTTGTAACATGCCTTTCGAATTCTTCGATACCAAACCTTGAATTAAGTTTTTCCACCACCCTTTTTACATATTTTTACATATATCATGGGACATAACAAAAGACAATATTGTGATCTGGCCCAATACAGGTGCACCCAAACATGACTAGACGTACCCTTGACGTCACTACACCTATAAACCCTCAAGAAGCTTAACGTGCTCAAAACTCGTGTATCTTTGACAACCTTTTTTCAGACGCAATCTGATCTGTAAAAACTGTTAAATGTTCTATGGCCCTTTTAAATCGGTAATTTTATAAGAACATTGCAATACAGGATTGTTGACTAAATTGCGTCTGCAAAATCCAGATACACGTTGGACAAACAAGTCAAGGGCGAACTCTAGAGTGTGTACCTCACTAACGCCGGGACCGGTGACAATGTCGGAATACTGGATGTTCTGTACATCCCGCCGGTAGAATACCTGTCCGTGCGTATCAGTACACCGGTTATTTTACAGTTTTGCTACATATTGGAGGAGAAGTGAATGATTTTGCAAGGGGTTTCTTTCATAGTATTATTCGCCTTATCGATTTAAGGCTACCAATCTCAAGGTAGATTTTCCTATTACTCAGGAGATATAGTGCGGGCGTACTTTCAC
The DNA here is from genome assembly GCA_961205895.1 of Mythimna pallens. Taxonomy (NCBI): domain Eukaryota; kingdom Metazoa; phylum Arthropoda; class Insecta; order Lepidoptera; family Noctuidae; genus Mythimna; species Mythimna pallens. The sequence goes on along the minus strand of OY540847.1, from coordinate 14,604,276 downwards.
CCGACCCTTACTCTGATAGAATAACAATTTGCGATCAGAGATACATCGGAGCTTACAAAGGTGCTTGTGATATTGGTACTTGTATTTAGTGTAAATATTGAGATGTTTTACCTTAATGGACAAAAAAATTGGAACTAAACAGAATCATTCATTTCTTTAATAAAAGAAAAACAATGAATGTAGATAGATCGTCATGTTCATTCGTAAACCATTTTATGTATCGTTTGTAATAAAAAGCGGGACTTGAACGACACAAACTACAACCATATCTACATTCACTATAAATATTTAAAGATAACAGGTATTTGAAGTAACGTACCTTCCGCTGGCCGGTGTTAAAAAGCCGGTCGGCGTACGCGGCCGCGATCCTCCATTAGGTGTGGCAACACCGAGCTTGCTGGCGTTAGCTGCCGCGCGCGCTATTGATGTCTTTGTGTTTGTCACCCTTCGCATCGGAATGCGTGATGGGGTCGATACGTCATCTATAGAAATGGTTAAGGTACATTTTAAATATAAATGAATTTTGTTTAATTTTGGGGAAGAGTTTGTAGTATAACAACTTGTAAGAACTAAGAGCTCTAAAACTTGGGGAACGTCTTAATTTTATGATTACAATTGTCTGTACTGACCTGTACTATCTAGAGAGAGATTTGATCCGTGCCTTGACGGTGGTTTAGATCCGGTTCTTGAGCCCGGCCTTGAACCTGGTCGAGATCCTCCTGGTGTTAACGTTGACCTGTTATGACACAAACTTTTATAATCTCCGAAAATATAAGAAAAATTATATTGCTTTTGATTATCCTCTTAGCAATAGCGTAAAATCGTGCTTTTTTGCTACTTTACTCACCTAGGTACGCTGGGTTTCTTATACCTCGCTCCAAGTCCACTTGCTGCTTCGTTGTCGCTCAATGAGTCAGGTGTACCAGCACTTAAGGAAGATCTTGACGCCCTGCCGGCCACTCCTCCAGCGGACATCGGCACGGAACGAGCTGTGCGTTCCCTTACCTATCATGAAAATATTGTTGTTAATCTGGACTACAGATTTTTTTTTTAAATCCAATTAAGCATCAAACTCTGTATAAACTACAACAAAACCTTTCGTGTTTATATTCATGGGAAAGTGACCATTAAAATCAAAGCAAATATGATAATCAAATCGATACACATTTTACTATAATATTATCATGCTACTCTAGCGGACTTGACGGTGACTACATTACGTACAGATACGATGGGACTGACACAATGAATAAATAATAACATAAAACCTTAAAAATGATTCGAGAGTGCAATCAACCGCGCCACTTTCACACTGCCTATATAGCATTACCCAATGATATCCTGGAGAAGGCTGGTAGCCATGGTGGTGGCTATAATGATGCGCGCCCGGCGTCGTGGAACCTTGAGATCTTGAGTGGCCGTATATGAACGCCTGCTTAGTGCCATGTGTTGAGCCGACGTGCAGGGGATACGAACACGGAAGCTCCTCCCGCTGCCGTAGAGCCTCAAATATGGGCCTCAGCTGCTCCATAAACTCTTCAGCTAAACGCACCAATACAAAACCGGGAGGCTTATTAAGGAAGGAACCGTAAAAAACGAAACAACTCGTTTTTGTCTTCATAGTGCCAATCTTTTTTTTCCGGAACGCGTTTGTTTATGACGAATTTTCACGTTGTTACTATTAGTCCACACGTTTAGTCGAACGCGAGAGTGAATTTTGTTGATGCGGGTATGATTGGGGACGAGCGGGATGGGTGAACGAAAATACATTACCAAAACATCCATAGGCGTAGACGTGCCACCTCTCCAATGCAGTGGATCCAATGAAATACACTAACAAACAACACCAAAACACTACACGAGCCTGTGCGTCAATGCATAGCTGAACACTAATGCAGTACGACCAATCTCTACGAGTTCAATACATGCTGCACTCACGACACTGCACCTTGCAAATGGATATACACAATCCATGTGCAAAGTTCAATCAGAAAACAAAGCGAAAATGTTGATTCCCAAACCGATTGCTCCCTCCAACAACTACTGTGCGCTTTTTTACTTGTGCGAAATTAAAACTAAGTTCTATCCTGTAGGAGAGAAGACTTATTTAAGTATAGCGGTTTGAGTACTTACCTTTGTAATAGGTCCAGTAGAAGGTGGTGTATTTGTGTTAGAGCGGGGCGTACGCGGCCTAAACGCTGCCATGCTCTGTGACACTCCATCGGCCAGAATGAATTGTTCTCGCAGTTCGATGTTGGTGCGTCCCTTGGCTGCATGCGGGCGGCGTCCGGTGCGCGGGATTACAAACGGAACAGGATAGGACAGGGCCAAAGAAAACCGTTCGGTAAAAGGATAGGTAGAAAAATAACACCGAAAAGTGTTAAAAAAAAACGGGACAGCGTGCATAGGTAGTGAGGAAAAGAAAAAAAAAACAACAAACAAATCAGAACATGTCAACATAAACAAACATAACAGTTGTAAAAAAAACGGGGGAGGAATTTTAATTTTGTGCAGTTAGGAATAGGAATAGTAAAATACGATTAGTATAGTCTCTCACCAAATATTATGCAATTGTATAAGTCAAGAGCAAGATCGAAATCAAGACTAATAGAAAAAAACTTTCATGAAATTAAATAATTAAAAATAAGTTAATCTCGTGTGCAAAAAACGCCATCGTCAGATATTTACAGCGCGAAGTTAATTCTAATTTTGTGAATACGAATGTCTTGCGCTTGAATTATAAACAATTATTATCTACCAAATAAAATAAATTCCATAATAAAAATACTTAATGCAAATAAAGAACCATTTTCATGCCATTACATATATTAAGCAATTTTTATTATTTAATCACCACATATAACCACTACAATATATTTCATATAAGTATTAAATTAGTAAACACCCAAAACTACAGTAGCATTCTACACATTTGATGGAATAAAAGCTGTATAACAATGAAAGCACCAAACGTGTAAAATGTATTTATAGAGCAAAATAATTCTACAACGTTGCAAAAGGAAAATCTAAAGCCACACCAACTAGATGGACTTGCGATGGAACCGAAATATTTTACAATTTTTGTGTAAATAAAAAGCCAGAAAGTGTAAAAACGAATTTTGAATGGTTCCAAGGCATGTCATATCTCTTACCGAGCGGGCAACAAGCTTCATGCTGCTCCGGCTTGCTCGGATCAGGCAGCGGTAGCACTAATGATACTACTTATGTAAAGGGATTCCATAGGGATTTAAAACAAAGTATAAAAAATTAAAACAAAATAACGAATTTTTATAAAGGACCACGGGAGGTGGATTGGGCAAAGCGAATACGAATTAGTAAATTAGTAGCAACATCAAAATTGTATGTGGACATATTTAATGCTTACTTTAGCAATAACATGTTTGCTGATACTAGCTTTTTGTTGGTAAATGCTTCACAATGGGAGTGAAGTGGTTAATGCTGGTAGTTTAAGGATTCATGTTTTAAATTAATTATTTTCCGCATTGACTTGAAATAGATTAAAAACGTCAAGTAATATAACGTTTAATATCGTTAGTGTTATTTTATATCAGTTATTAAGTTTACCGTTGAAAACCGATATCGTTATTAGCGCTACGTTTTTTGCTGGCAACATCGATACTGCGCATGTCAAATAGATCGCGTCGAAAAAGAAAACAAGAACAATGGAATTCACCACCGGTCGATTTTAACTCGTGTTGACTCTGATTTTAAATGTGATCCGTGTGTTAAACGTCTAAAACATGACGGGGACAATAATTGAAAACTTAAGTGGCCGCAAACTCGCCATTTTAGTAAGTTTCCTTTTGTTATGTCAGCTAACATGTTTCTTGATCGGTGGGTTGGTCGCACCCATGCCTGCAAACGCTCAAAATATACTCGCAACCGTGTGCCGTGATACTTCTACAGTGAAAAATGACACGACGAAGTGGTATTATAACCGTGGGAAGGGTTCCTGCAAGACTGTCGACCTTGGAGAAACGCATCATGATTTGTCGGAGACCGACATAGTTTTCGCTTTTCAAATGCCAATCCCGCGAGAGAGCAAGGTTCTAGACTATTCGCGATGGCAACAAAACCTGATCGGAGTGCTGCAGGTGGATATTAAATACCACTCACAAATCGAGGTAAAACCGCGCAGTACTATAACAATAGATGCCCGCCTGGCGTATCGGAATAAAGGCGATCCCGAGGATGAATGGAAGCTGTACACACAATCCACTGAAAAACGTCATCTTGACTGTGATATTGATGTTAAAAGTGAAGAATATCTGTACAACTGTTCAGCAATTCCTTTGTTTGAACTTGGCTCTTTGTTCCATGACTACTATTTACTCAATGTAAGGCTTCCGGTTGATACACCAAAAATGAACTCGCATATAGGGCACATTCAGGACATGTGGTTGACAGTCATCAACCAGAACGGAGGTTTTACCAAAGTTTGGTTGTCTCTGAAAACTGTATTCTTTCCTTGCATTATTGGTATACTTGTTTGGTTCTGGCGTCGTATACACATGCTTCAACGGAAGCCTGTGTTATTGGAGAAGATGCTTTTGAGTTTAGGATTAGCTCTTTGCCTTTTGAATATGCCGATTGAGTACCTGACCTTGCACTTTGACTTGCCGTTTATGTTATTACTGGGAGATATTCGACAAGGGCTGTTTTATGCTACCTTGTTTTCATTTTGGCTTATTTTTGCTGGTGAGCACATGTTAATTCAAGATACATCAGCCCAAAGCTCTGTGAAGCAGTACTGGAGGCATTTGAGCGCTGTTGCTATGGGATGCGTCTCTCTTTTCATATTTGATATGTGTGAGAGAGGTGTACAACTCCGTAACCCTTTCTACTCAATCTGGGTAACTGATATTGGCACTAATTTGGCTTTGACCTTCATTATACTGGCTGGGATATCAACTGGAGTATATTTCCTGTTCTTATGCTATATGATCTGGCAAGTTTTCATTAATATCTCCCATAAAAGGCAGTGTCTACCTACTATGTGCTCTGTCCGTCGCCTGCACTATGAGGGAATCATCTATCGCTTCAAGTTCCTTATGTTGGCTACCCTGCTCTGTGCTGCATTGACTGTGATTGGTTTTATTCTCGGACAAGTTGCTGAAGGCCAATGGAAGTGGGATGAGAACATTGAGCTTGAATACACTTCAGCATTTTTCACTGGAGTGTATGGAATGTGGAATATCTACATCTTTGCATTGTTGGTCTTGTATGCCCCAAGTCACAAACATTGGCCAGTTGTTGAGAACACTTCTGACACACAGAATCTGAGTGAAGAGATGGAATTTAGCCCCCTACCTAGCGAGAGGGCTAGTAGTGAGATTTCATCCCTTACATCTTTCATTAGGAAGGCTACTATTGACTAATTGTGGCAATTTTATTCTTCAATCTATGTGTTATAGTATTTAAGTAATGTTTGCTCTTCCATCTTTTTGATGAATTTTAGATTCCATGCATTGGAAATAAAACTTTGGCCAATATAGGCCATAAACTAAAGTCTTGCCTTTATGTAGATTTTGGCCCAAATGTTTGCCCAATACCAGATTAGATCTAGTGCAAGACGCGATGATGTAAGCGATTGTTGCAACAACAACAACTTTTATCAAACAATAAAAATGGGACAGCAGATGTACACAGGCAAGCTTAACACACAATTGGGTTTTGTTACAGCATACCTTATATAGATGAGACAGAAATTTTGTACTTGAGGATAATATAAATAAAAACTTAAGCACATAAATTAAATCATACTTAAAACAAAAAATATACTAAACAAAGTGTACATAGCACACAAATAAACAGAATATGTACAAGAAAACCTATACATACATATTTATGGGTCATGTTGACAGGAAATGTTCCCTAATTCGTCCCTTGAAAACCTTCAACGAAGTGCTAGCCCTCAATGTGTGTGGAAGAGAATTCCAGAGGCGCACAGCACACAAAAATATAAAATCCACTGTAGCGGCTTGAAGTGTGGGGAGGAAAACGAAGGAGAGAGGATGATTGATAGATGGCTTTCCTCTCGGAACAAGATACTCAAAGCGTTCCCGAAAATACAAGGGGGAGTTCGTATTGTGATGAGCAAAGAATAAAAAAATGAGTGGTAATCCCGATGTTGCCGAATAGGCGGCCACTTGAATTGCCCTCGAAATTCTAACACATGTTCGTACTGTGCAATTCGCTTATAGAATCCAACTTTACGATAATTATGGTCATAAATCGTCATAGTGGTCTGTCTGGCGCTCGTATATCGGCGTTGGCGTAGGAGTTAATTAGGACTAGGATGAGAGAATCTCTCAGTATAGGCAATAGCCTCATTTATCGATAGAGCTCTTTGTCTCGCCGAACAAATTTTGTACTCGTATGTTTAACCGGAAATGTAGTCCATATTTATTTAGTCTTATCGCAAGTATGTAGGCTTGTCTTAGCTAGATTTAAGAAATATTTTCAAGACTCCAATTTTTCTTATTTTTATACAAATTATTTAAACTGAATTTATGATTAATTTTGTTAAACATCCATCGAATTGGTTGAAATCAATGTTTCATTATTATGTCGCCTAAGTTAAGTTTTCTTGGAATCAACTTTAAGCAGCTAAGATTGTATCGAGTCGTTCTAAAAATATTTTTTTAGATCATAAAACAGGTAGTTTGACCTTGATATTTCCAGTTTTATACTGAGCTTCCAAAAAGTATTTTTTAGTATGTAACTTGTATTCTGTGATTTTATTTTGCATTTGTAAACAGTATTGCTAGTTTAAATTAGTTTTTTTAACGTTATTGCCAGCTACTTAATAATTTATGAAAAATAATGTAAGTTTGAATGTGAAATTAATTTTTGTAATCTGTAGTTAATATTTGTACCCGTAATAAAATTGTATTAAAATACGTGTTATTTTGTTATTTTAAAACACTATAGAGCAAATATTTCCTTGAAATCGGAATGTATAGAGCAAAAATCTTTTCGGGCGCCTTTTAACTTTAAATTATAATAAAGGCGTCTTTTTCCTTACAAATGTTAAGAAAAAAGACATCCTGCATTTGAGAAAAAGCATTATTTTTTATCTAAAGAATAGGAGTTTAAAGGCACTACATAAAAGCTAATTTCGCGCTATACATAAAGACTTAGAAAAAAATACTTGCCCATAAAGTTAAAGACGTTCACATATTAGTCAAATATATCCCTTATTAGGGGGTTAACACATTATCTATACGAAGTACCGAGACGTTTGATTGACACTTTGAATATCACCATACATACCTAATACATAATATAAAAAAAATCTTCCGATTAGTAGGCACCGAAGCATTATAAAGAAAATCTATTTTAGTTCGAAGACGTGAAATACGCGAAAGAAAAAATCATTTTATATTTCCGTAATGCAGTCTGTGCCTAGTAATCGGAACAACTTTTACCATGCTTTTGTTGGTAAAGCATAATAGAAGTTGAAAATCATTAGTTCTTTATGAAGCCAGAAATTATTGTAGGTTTTCGGGACGATTTTCAATATTATAGGGGGCTGTGTAAATGTTAAGAGAATTTAAGTTGGCTTCATAATTTAAAATTGTAATGTGGCGGCATCAATTTTGAATAGTGAACGTTATTTTCTTTTCTCTTTGTATGTGTTTTGTAATAATTAGAGTGCGAATCCACATTACATTTTTGATACAAATCCATAGGTCAGTAATATTTACTTAAAACATCATTTTTGTAGACAAGGACAAACAAGATTATTTTAATAAGTAGGTAAAATGATGTTTTATCCAGAAGAGTTTTATCATTGTTACCAGGTACAAGACATATTTTCTTTTATGAATTTTGTCGAAACATCAAAATTTAAATTGTTGATCTCTGTACCGGTGAATAGGTATCAAAGAAAAAGCTCGTCTGAGGAATTCTTCGATCCTGCTGCAGTTGATTATAAGCATCAAGCTGTGAACGAAAATGATGTTTCGTTTATAATTTAATCAAAGTCTAGCTAGATTATTGAGTACTTGGAATAAGTACAGAAATCACTGGTACTTTTGCAGCAAGATCGAATATTATTATAAAGAATTCAGATTACCGTGGGATAGAAAATAAGACAACTGAATTAGTTTGATGTTAACTTTTTAAAACAAATGACGGCGAAAACAAAAAAGATCCAGAACATTAAAACGGAAATGAAACAAAAATATTTATCTACCTATATATTGCTACAATGACACCCTGGTTATTTCCGAAATGTTATTCATTTGAAGATGTGAAAATTGGTTAAGTTTCCGTTCAAATTATGTAGCGATTCCAATCAACGCCTATTGAAAGTCCCCCAACTTAGACATGATATTACTTCCCACGGTAATCTAGCAAGTATAAAGTATTTAAACCCCTAGACTCAATATTCCATTTCGCTTTCATATAATTCCAATCACAGGAAGTTGTTGAAAGCGCCCAAAAGTGGAATATTGTGTACGACAAGCATTACATGCACTGCTTTGACAAGACAAATGTCGTTTATGGGTGAGGTCATTCAAAATTTACGTCACATGCTCTATGGCTTTTCATCCTGTTTCTGTCAAAATTCAAACAATAGAAAGAGATAGAATGGTGTTGACTGCTATACATATAGATTTGGACTAAACATTGTGCATCAGTAAATTTGATACCTAATTGACTATTTTTTTAAAATTCGTTGTTTCAAAAGGTAATATTACAGAAATTCGTAAATATGTAGTAATAATTTGTTTTAATTGAATCCGTACAAAATTAAGTAAGTCAGAAATCTTTCAAATCTTGTGGAAAAGGAAACTGTCAATTAGCAGAAAAAGGATGCACTAACTGCAATGTGACGATAGCGGTGAGCTATGATAATTTAACCGCCGTTACCCGCGTAGAAAAGAGATAGTCCACTCTTTCTCATACAAATATTTAAAATGCTAATTGTTGCTTCATTTTATAATAAATTTTGATGCAGAAAAAAGATTTGTTCAAAATATTGTACAAAAAGAGACATAGACAATTATCCAATTGTCAAAACTAAAGACGGGTGTTTTTTTTAAGCCGAGAGTGTCTCATTCATCTGGCCTAAGTTTTTTTTACAATTTGATATTTTTATTTGCATATTAGTTTTCGCCGATCACTAAATGAGATGATCAAAGGCACTCATTTGCGCCCAGTGGCTTACGACACAAAATAAATAGGTACAAAAACTAGGCCAGATTAATGAGACGTTCTCTCGGTTTCAAAGAATCACCCAGAAAGGGATCCTGACCTTTTCTGTAGCAAAGCCGTTTCCACTCTTATTTTTTTTTTGAATTTAATGTCATTCAGCGGAGCCGCTTGCAGAAACTGGTTAGTAATTCCATATTATATATATATTTTAGTTGATATAAACCAGTGATTGACTGCGATCCCACCTGATGGTAAGCAGTTATGTAACAGTTGATACTGAAGCGCACTAGTTTCTTAAGAGCCTCTTTACTATAGCATTGAAAATTTTAAAAACAATCGCCGCTCGGTCTCTTTTTTTCTTACATTTTTCTGACTGCGTTCACTTGACAGCCAAGGTGCTTAGTCCATTTTCTATGCAAGTGTTTAATGCCTATTGTACTTAGTACGTTCTACCTGGTCGTACCTACCCAATTCTTGTCTTGTCAAAGTAACCCATGAAAAGCTTACAGGAGAGTCCTATCACCCCACACCCCTTAGTATAAGGTTGTACATACCTCTGCAAGGGTCGTTCTTGACCAGGAACTCGTCGAGGGCCACCCAGCCACCTCCGACCCTGACCATGACGGTGGATCGGAGAATACGGACCAGGCGCAGTTTTTGTGAGTCGCCGAACTGTGTGAGAGGAAATTGCTGGGCTAGTAGTGGCTGTACTTATAGTAAGCCTAAGTAGACTGGCTTATTAATATTTCTAGAGTGATCCGAAAATTCTACTAAATACTATTCAACATTTTGAAACACTAACATTTTTGACGGCAAACACTCAGCGCACGGGTTGTACAAAAATTGAAAATCTAAGTCAACTAAACATATCTGGAGTTGGATGCGCTAGTCGGGTCCTGAGTATGAACGCAAGTCAACAATAGCTACTATAACAATTCAGGAGATTACTTTATGCTCGGGATACTACTTTCTCTTATGCACGAAATATTACTTTCTCTATGCCCGGGATATTACTTTCTCTATGCTCGGGATATTACTTTCTCTATGCTCGGGATATTACTTTCTCTATGCCCGGGTGATTACTTTTTCTATGCTCGGGAGTCAGGTAAAAAACTTACTATTAAGACCACAAAAAAAATCACGACTTATTTTGACGTACCTGTAAAAAGTTTTGAAACTAACCGGTTTTTGTATAAAACACAATCGTACTCACCCTGTACTTGCCCTCCCCAACTTGGAAGACCCTGAACTTCTGCCGACAAGTACACAGCATGACGAGACGTTTCACTTCATCGTGGATCTTGTCCGCATCTGTCGGCGGCCCGCGGCGTTCAACCTGGGGGCAATGTCGTGTGATTAGATGATAGTAAAAGTAGAACTACTTTGGGCACACGTTGGCAACGTACGCAGATCTGGGCTGGTCGGTCGCCATTCATTTTATATGGCAACTAGACTTGTAGAGCTACATTAGGTCCACGCCACGCGACGCGACTCTACATACAAATCAGACATGGGCCACGTATGCGTCGGTCTAATGTAGGATGGTTTTATCTATATATCTATTTTTATAGTGTCTTTATAGGAATCACTGGAGGGAGCTAAATGTGCTTTAATATGCGGACTCGGGTGAAAACTGCTTCGTGAGTTCTTAGCCTATTTTATACTAATAGCTGGACAGTGAACCAAGATTTGAGACAACAGTACCTATAGGTATTTGAGAAGTTTGTTAGCTGTATTTTTAGACACAGATTGATAACTGGGTCTATAACTACTTGGCCCTATACCATGACGTTTAAAGTAAGATTGTTTCATTCTTATTTCCAGTGTGGGTAAGAGATGGCGCTAGACAACCCGTATAGCTCTGTCTCTTACCCACACTGAAATAAGAATGAAACAATCTTACTTTGAACGTCATGGTAACCCCGTTGGACAGTACATTTAAGAGCGTCCTTCCCGAGATACATTTTCATCCAACCGCTCTTACGTGATTATGACGTTACTACACATCTTTCTCTAGATATTTTGGAGACACAGATATCTTGTGGATATTATCTAGGTTTCTATTGAAATTAAATTATATGTGAGGCTAATCCAGTAAAGAACTATGAAAATCTGCTATTTTACGTGAACTTTGGCCCTTCACAATGAACTTATAAATTAAAAAAAAATAAAGAAAATATAACATAGAAACCTTGCACATTTAATCAAGATTCTGAATGATGAAGTTTTAAAAAAAATTTCGAGAGAATGATGAAATTACCGAATGCCAACAGAGCGTTCAGGTGTTAGACAAGCTTTTAAACTATGCTCAGGTTGACGAAAAACAGGTCAAGAAGGGCCCTCTTAAATCCAGATTCGTATCCAAGAGTAATGTGCCGAAAATTACAAAAAAAAAATTACCTACCTACATCAATATTATCAACACACAAAACTGAATCTAGGTAACAGTAAAAAAATACTGTGAACGCCATCGGCCCTTTCTCCCAGTCGCGAATTTATGACGTTATCAGTTCATGATAAGATAATCTGTGCATTGTTGATAAGGGATATGGTATATTAAATGCAAACAAAGCGTTATATGAGTTTGATGCTGATAGCACTTTATTTTGGCTGATTTTTTTGTCGAAAATCTATCATGATCATCATCATCGTTTCAGCCGAAAGACGTCCTCTGTTGGACGTCTTTCGACTTTCCGAAACTGCGTTTTCCGGTGCGCGGTCGTCAATCTAGAAACTTTCGGCCCCATTGACCACCCGTTCTACGTGCAATGTACCCTGCCTACTGCCACTTAAGTTTGGCGATTCTTCAGGCTATGTCGGCGACCTTGTTCTTCTGCGGATATCTTCATTCCTCATGTGATCACGCAAGGAAACTCCGAGCATAGCCTTTTCCATTGCCCTTTGGGTGACTGTAAGCCTTCTGATGAGGCCTTTTGTAAGCGACCATGTTTCAGTGGCATATCTCATTCCCTATGTTATAGACTTTCGTCTTGAGACACTGTGGTAAGTTGGACGAGAAGATACCGCGCAGCTTCCCGAACGCTGCCCAGCCGAGTCGGATTCGACGATTGACCTTTCTCAAAGTTAGACCTACCCAACTGGATTGTCTGTCCCAGGTAAACGTAATCGTCTACAACTTCGAAAATCTTTACTTATATCTATTACAAAGCTAAAGAGTTGTTTGTTTGAACGCGCTAATCTCAGGAACTACTGGTTCTTATTGAAAAATTCTTTATGTTGAATAGCCCATTTATCAAGGGAGGTGTATATAAAACCACACCACATATTTTTTTAAATTGACCTTTGTATTCTAGGACCACTATTATCGATTTCAAAAGTTTTCTCTAGTTGTTAGTGGTGCTAGCAGGCTTTGGTCCTGCTGGGCCCCTATGGTTTCGCTGACATCTTTTTAAGGTGTGTGTTTCACGCGCGCTTGAAAGAGATGTCAGCGGGCTCGGTCCTTATAGGACGATCGGACGGCGAGTTACCCATTGCTCGTCGTCCGTCGTTCTCTGGTGGCCGGCAACAACAAAGTGATCTTATAAGGATTCCGTTTTTGGTAACTGTGGTAAAAAACCTTAAAAATAAAAAAGTATTCTAACATTTTTTATAACTTACCCAGTCAGGTCTGAGAGCGGCGATGAATTCTTCCCAGTCGATGAGGCCACCGCCATTTCTGTCAAACAGATCAGCAACAGCGCCCATCTCCAGGCGAGACGTGTCGAACTCTGTAGGAAAATGATAAGCTTTAGTCATGGATTTATAGAAAAGTTACTTAAAAAGTTATTTTTTTACAAGCTTTTATGTAACTTGTAATGTTTTTTTTTTTAATTATATCATATAGGGATGAGTGTGATCCGCAAAATTCACACCACCAGTTGGCGCCACTTAACCGTCAGGTCTCTTCCTTTGAAAACGTACACATGACTTTGACGTCTAACGTTTGACATTGTCTAGCTAATGTCATTAACACCAAACGTTTTGACAGGTGCCTGGACATGACACCTCAGTGCTGCCATCTGGTGAACGTCATTTTAGAACACCTTCATTACTCCTGTATCGTAGGTGCGTTCATAAACATGTAAACTAACATACACAAGACACCTAGACCTGAAACAACTATCTGTATTCATATCAGCCATTCGCTGTTTGTATGTATGTATGCCAAGGGAAGTTTAGAAAGGGACACCATGGTCCTGGAACCCAGACATCGGCACTGCTGAGCCCGTACGGTTTTGCTGTCATCTCATTGAGGAGCGCGTGGAACACTACGCGCCTTCGACGGGTCGGGCGATCCAATTATTGTGATACAAAGATAAATAAGGTTGTATTAATCTTGTTTGTATAACTCACTGGTGTTAATGATTCCGTCAATAAATTCGTGTCGCGCAATGAGTCCGTTGTTGTCCTTGTCCATCTTGCGGAACAGGTCCGTCAGACGAGACTTCTTGTGGTTCATGAACTTCAGGAACTGAGGACAAAATTTAAGGTTAATATTATCAAGGTGTAAATGATTGAGCTAGTCAGGAAGTTTATGACACAAGGAACACATAAAATGTCACGTACACAAGTGCAAGGACCAAGGATCAGATAAAAATGAGTGCTGGTCTTTCCATTTTTGGTCTTTAAGTATATACTTATACTTCATAGTCAAAAATTCAAGATGACATAATCGTTGAGAATTTTCACGTCTATTTTCTAATTCTAATTTTAAACTCCTTTTTTTTATAGTCAATGCCGAAAAAATAGATTATATATTTTTTTTTAACTGTGTTGTAGTTTTGCAAAGATCTTTTGTGTATTCCGTAGAAAATTTTGTAAGTACAATGTAATGTGTTTTCTTTTTAAATAAAAAATAAAATAAAACCGTATGCTCACCCTCTTCCTCCAGTCGTCCCAACTGAAGTTGGACACTCTCTGCAGTTCCTTGAGATGTATCAGACGTTCGTGCAGCCTCCTCTGCCTCTCCCACGCAAGTAGCCACACAGTGCGCCATTTGTCCCACAGCTGTTTGACGCGGGGTGACCTGAATTCTGGTTCGGCGCCCTTGCTGCTAGGAAATATGAAATTGGAGTGAGTTTTGGGGCGAAAAAGTTAGTAGAATCATGTAAAAAAAATCACTACATTTTTTTTTTTGCCTGGATACTAAGTCCTTTGAGCCAAAATTGTTTTTTTTTTAAAGTATAGTTTTAAAAACTGTCTGCTTCAAAAATCAGTTGGCTGACTAAAAATCTCCAAGCTATTTGAAATCGTCTAATAGTTGTTAGTAAGTCTTACCATAAAATAATAATAATAAAAACATAAATCGTAAGTACTGTTTTTTTTTTTTTTAATTGAATTTGGAACGGTAATTACAACGTTTTGGAGAGTTTATTAGACATCGAAAAAAGGGAAATTATATTTCTTTTGATTAGATACAAATAGTAGCTTTAAATACAACATAAGACTTGGATTCATGTGATTTGTACAGTGAGTAATGTAATGGTGGGTAATGTACTAGTGTTTCTACATTGTTGATAGTTTAAATAACCTACAGTAATAGTTATAATAATCAAAAGCTACCTAAACATACAGTTACCAGCATGCCAGATACTAGCCATGCTGAATAATAAATTCTAAAGCAAATACTATAAAATTGTAAGGGTTGCCACACACAAAACCCAACATAATAAAAATTGCCATAAAAAAGAAACACAATAAGCATAAATTCGCCCACTACCAAAGATTCCCATGATTCTCTCAAAATGATATGACTTTTTTGTGCCCAATATTTTGTTCCCTATATTTTGATATCAAACTACACAATGTATTAAATATTTCCTGATAAACTTTTATTTAAAGTGTCTTTTGATTATTTGTCAATAGGTTGATTTAAAATTAACGGTGTAATTATTTTAAAAAAGGTACTATCGATCCCAAAGACGCTGTTCTGTCCGAAAGCTGTTTTTTATATTTTTTTTTGTACGTGTGTTTCTCACCAACTCTTCCTAAACAGCTAGACCGATTTGGATAAAACTTGTGTGTCTGTTTGAGTGGTTACCTAGATGGTTTCAAAATACAATTTGACCCGCAAGATGGCGCTACAATCGGCTTCTTATTTTTTTTTTTCTGACGAAAAAGCTTTCGGAGAGGACGCCTCTTGAGGCCGCTAGATATATTATATATAAGATTTTTATAAAAACGATATTTAAAGCAACATTTTTCAGATTGATCAATTTTGCATTAAACACATTTGATGGACTACTGACCCACAATTGGCTCGTTCCATAGTCTTAACTTTCACGTTGAACGTATTCCTGTAAAATCGATTCCTTACCTTCCCTTGGCGAGGAATCTCGGACCGTAGTGCGGCAAGTTGCGATCAGGCGTCTCCCGGCCAGGACTCACGCGACTAAAGCACACGCAGAATTATAGTCACAAGAAAACGGACAAACCAAACCGTTAGTAGATGACAGACAAACCCACGGCGTGTTGTTAGATTTGTAAGTACACCTCCATGGCTCGCGGTGATGTTAGTTTAGGTACCTTTTGACAACCCTATGTTAGTTAGTGCGGACTAAAAGTGAATTTTATTTTTGAAGCAGTAAAGTGCGTTTTTGTTTGTACTAAGTGCGAAGTTTTTTTGTTTTGATGCAATTTGTGCCGTAACTAACAGTTTACAAAGTTTGTTTTTGATTGATAGGTTGTGTTTTTGAATTTTGTCTAGCTGTTTGAAGTCTGTATGGGGGTTAATGGTTAGTATTGTGATTGACAACCCTAGAACATGCATTAATTAAAAATTATTTTGAAACAAAAATATATACCTATGTAAAATATTTCAGTTTTTTTTTTTAAGTATCACTAAAGAAAATATTTTCTAATCTAGCATACTACTCATGCAGCTACATATTTTAAAGGATACCAAGTACATAACCTAGAAAATTATTTGAATTCAAAATTCGATAGGTTTTGCGGTTGGTATTCTTAATAAACGTGTTTTTCATCATCTACAATTTATTATATAAATACCACAATTTACCTAAAGCAAAATCCGCATTGTCTGCATTCCAAGGACGCGAGTAAGATAAAATAGGTTATGAAACATTAATTGACATTCGAAGCGAGAAAATTGTATGTACAACTACAAATGTGGGATAAAAGGACAAAAAAAAAATGATTTGGTTTTGATTTTTCTATTCTTGGAACAATAATGACTATAACTGTACGATAGTTTTAATGGCACATGACTTGGGATTTCCAATCTATTCTAGCACTTATAATTGTCGTTAAATGAATATTTAATAAATAGTGGTTTAGAAAATCGAATTACCTACCAATAGTACATCAATATCATGGATACGAGGAAAAAAAGGACCCGAGCTTATTTTCGAATTATGGTTCGAATTTCAAACTTTTATTTATATCTGGCCAGCTACAAAATGAAACTATAAGTTTCCATAGACTACTCAACTATGGTAGGGTCGGCTTCCATTTGACCAATTACAGCTGAATACAAATTTATTTAACGTAGAACGACTGCCTTTGTAAAATTTACCTCCACGACCCAGAGACTGGGTTTACTGTTAACTTTAGCTACAAAATTCAACACACATGCTGACACACAAAACTACTTTCTTCTAAGAAAAAATACAGGCAGCTAATCTACACACACATTTAAAAAAAGAATAGACGTTCAAACCTTCCTCTTCTACTTCGACTGTGTATCCTGGACCTGCCCGTGACGAAGCGTGCCAGAACGGGACGGAAAGCAACGTATACATGTGTTAGAGCGGGACAAAGCAAATGTATGGTGCGTTGGCAGGGTATAGGAACTTTTGGGTGGAAGTTTTTTATCCATCTTATAAAACTGACAACGCACATACAGTTACACAAATGACAAACATGTAAAGCACATGAAGGTAAGTACCCACATTTGAACCTTGTTTGTATAATCGCGAATGTTTTCATAATCAATTTGTAATACTACATATTTTCAGCGAAAACACTGTATCAAGGAGGACTTAATATTGCAAAGTGTAGCCACTTTTATTTATTTATTTGTTACGGCATTCCAACGAATAGTTTGCAAAAACATTTACAGATGAATAATCTTAACAATAAACAATTATCACAGCGAATTCTTCACTTAAAGGTGTGCAGATCACTTACAGAATTTAGCAAACTACTATTATTTATATTTTGAATCAATTGTACATTTAATGAATAATAACTAGGTACAAGACGAAAAAAAGACAACAGCACTTTTATACAAAGTAGGTTCAAATTAGTTATGAAACAATTTGAGAAATAATAAAACATTTAGAGTATTTTTACCATGTTTGAAACTTTGAGAAAATCTTCAGTTAAATGGCAATTAAAACTAAATGCAAATTTTATTATATTTTGTAAAAATCAAAGGAAAAGTATTATTCTGTTTAGTTTGAATCATACATAGGAACATTTAAATTTATAAATGAACATAAATTATTGCAATTGAATACAATCAGTATTTCATTTCAATCATGGTAACACTCCAACAAATAAACACATATTAAGTTTTATTTTACCATTGATTTAAAAAATGAAAATGAAACACACCTGAAACGCCTAGATCCATAATAATCAGGCGAGATTGATCTCTCCCTATTGAGGTCGTGCTGGGAACCGCGGCTATATTTGTGATGGCAACACACATTGCAAGCAGGCAACACCATGCAATGACGTCACAAGATGGCGGCGAGGTGTCGAGGTGACGTGCATGATTCGTGAAAAGTGGGGAGACAAAACGAACAAACATAAAATAAAAATATGAACAGAAAACATACAAAAAAAAAAATAAACTGAAAATTAATATTGGACAACACTTAAGCAATTTTAACTTTTTAACAGCCTACATCGGATATATCCGACAAACACTCCGTCACGGTCGCACATCAACGACCAAATACTCCATAGTCAGCTCTTCTGTCACCTATCGGTATGGAAGAGCTAAACGAGATGGAGTACCCAGTCGCTAATACACGACCTTGGCGAATAGGACATATAAACACTCGTCGGACCAATTCGAAGCAAGCCGTTAAATGCTTAACAAAGATATTTTGATTTTAGGTTAAAGTAAAAGAATGAATTACAAATGTGAACTACAAAACAATAAAAGGGAAAAACAAAACATTTACTAAATAAATATAATATATATTTTCATGACATACCCAGGTGCTCCTTTAGTGGCACTCTTTGCTGAAACCTTTCTTGGTGTGCTTTCACGACCCTGGCTTTGAGTCTTGACCTGCAGATAAATAATTGATAGTTGTAGTGGCAATTGAAATGCAGGTATCTCACCTGACATATTTGTCCCTAGTTATAAAACTCGCTAACCATAATGCTTAGTTTAAATAAATAGTAATAATAATCAATTTATTTCAGGCAACATGTACCCATAACATAAATACCTTATAGACTAACATACATAACTACTTATAATATTTTGTTAGTAATCATGATTTAAAACTATGTTAGTAACACTTAACTTCGCACTAGTTGTCTTAAAGAATCTTTTGTCTTTGTAATAAAGAAGCGAATTCTGAGCTGAGCTACAAGAATGCTGACAAATGCTTGCACTGACTGGACAGTTCCACTCAGAACTGTGTGGAACTGTCTTCAAAAGACCATCTGAGACTCCAATCTGCATGGTTCTCATATGATTTGACCATTACATGTTTGCTGTATGGACTTTAAAAGAGACTTTGAACCCTGAGTTTGTTTCGGTGTTTCTTCCCAGGGTGGTCAGCTAGGAAATTCAGTTCAGTTCATCTAGTTTAAATTGACGAAAAAATTGACGTGTAAAAGTGTTTTTAAAAACCCATTTCCAAAATAAACATCATTTATCATGTATCTCTTTCTCGCTCGCATGTCTGACACTTTAACACGCTGTAGTCGGCTATAATAAGGCCTCAGATCTTACTTTATGATTATAAAAAACTGGTCTTCTCGTCCCAACTTACCTGGTACGCCTTACAGACGCGGTCGACCTCGTTCTGTCTCTTCTGCGTGTGCTCCATCAGCTCCTTATGGTCCTCGATGAGACCTTCCAGAAGCTCGATGGATTCTGGTAGAGGTTCTGATTCGAGTGCTAAGGAGAGAATAAAATGTTAAAGAAAATGCTGTTTTTTTTAGAATATTTTTTGTTTGGAAACAGGCCTCTTCTTTGTAAGAGGGAGTGAAGTGAGTGAACAAGTTTTTTTGATGAGATTTTTCGGGAGAAGTTCAGTGGCTGTTTTAATTATTCGTAAATTGATTCCTAGTAGATATTATGATGTAAAATTGGTGTAGTTTTGTATCTCAAGTGGGCAATATGTGAAATCATTGAAACAGGCGCGATCTCGGTAAAATGATTTTAATTGGATTGTAGTGTTGGCTACCTTAGCAAAGTTAGCCGATTGATTGAAAAAAAATTAGAATTTATACATCCATATTCTAATGGCAAACAAATGTAGAAAATTTTACGTAATATCTATTATTCCGACTGAAGGATTTTGTTTCCGTGGTAAGATATAAAAAAAAAAAACAAGTAATGTTAACTTACAGAGCAGCGTGTTCTCCAACCCGATCAGCCACTGCAGTAATTCTTCGAGCACCAAGTCGAGGTCCTTCAGACTCTGCATGTGCGTCTCCAACTTGGTGCCACGCTGCATCGCCCATTGCCATACCTGCATCAAGGAAATAAGATTTAATTATGGAAGCATGGAGATACTTCGGGATATTTACCACCAAGGTCTGAACCCCACCCTCGTTCTGAATTAAGAATTTAAGGTTGAGTATTTTGTCAATCTCTACTATAACCTAAAACCTATTAAACTTTGACGTCAAACTTGAGTACCAAATATTTTTGATGCAATTTTTTATTTTTATTTTAAGCTATATTAATATTATAAAGCTAAAGATTCAGTTTGTTTGTTCGGTTGTACGCGCTAATCTCAGGTACTACTGGTTTAAATGGAAATATTATATTTTGATACAAGTGCAGAAAGTTTGTCACTGTAGCCCTCGGCTCCATAACACACTCGCCTACGGCTCGTGCGAATTCCACCTCAAGTTTTGACACGTTCTTTACTCCAAATTCTCAATTTAGACACGGCGCTTTATGTTAGTTTTCTATTTTTTGTTTTTATAGTACTAAATCATCAAATAACCTTTCCGGTTGGAGGGAGTGGGAGTGTCAGACTTTTACTGACTAAAACCCACCCTCCTTCATTCGCCGTTTGGGTTCCAGAGCCGCGGCAACTCTTTTGAACAATTTTGAGCTTTCTAAAATACTAGTGAGGGGGAAGGGGGTGTAACTAATAAGTACCGAGTAAATTGTGTTAACTTTGGCCTAACTTTGGCACAAGATTATTAGCCAAAAGGTACATGAGTAACTGTATTTAGGTACTATGTTTCTATTGGTTAACGAGTTCTGGTCAAAGTTATACCTTAGGGCTAAAGTAACTCCCTCTTTGCGGTAGATGATTTGACAAAAAAGAACTTAAATTTATAAGTCTTGACCTAGGTCAACTTAATAACGCATTAGAAGGTTTCCTTAATCCATATCTAATTATGGCCTTGACTAATTATTATTATGTAGAAAATAAACTTATCAGCGTGTTTATCAAAACAGATCGGAAGCGATTAACTTATCGCAAATTATAAATATTAATTATATTAATCGGCTTTTCCTAGCTCTTTTTCCTCTACTATGTTCTCTGACATCGACGCACAAACGAATACCATGGATCCAGTACGTGATTCTGGGAGGCCAGTGGTTGAATTTTTCGTCAGTTGTAACCTAATTAAAAAAAAAATCTTTACCTTTTTAAATTCAAACTGTATAAAATCATTATTCTAACATTTTTTGTGAAAAAAAATAATGAATAACTTTTAAAATTAAAAATGTCATCGGGATTATAGTAAAAAGAAGATAGCTGATAAAGATATAATAACTTTACCTGTCCTGCAGTAACCTTCTTAAAAATCTGTATCACAGGCATCATGGTTGCAACCAGTCTTTTGGTTCTAATTTTAAAAGAGTAGATAAAAAAAAATTTGGCTATAACCGCTCCAAAATTCTCATGAACTGTCACTGTTTTAATACACGAATCGCCGCGCGAAAACTTTGCCGTTTCTTCAACCGAATCATATCTATAGTCATATGTGTGCAAGAGTTGGTTAGTTCATAGTTACAAAAAAATCACGTTATTTTTCCAATTATTTTCACTAAAACACTGCAGTAGCATTATGTAACTAATTAAAAATATAAAATGCCTTCTGTTTTATTTTAAAATTAAATCGATAATCGCAGATTTGATAGCGCTATCTCTAGAAAAAAGATAAATTATCGATTTTTCGATAATTTAATTGGTTGGCTTTATTTTGTTTTGATGGTGCAATCAATTTGGTGCATACCTCTCACGTGGGAAAAAGATAACGTCTGTTTTGCGTATTTTTTTCTTTAATCTTGCTTTATCTTTTGAAGGAAGTAGGCGTTTCTCATATACTAAGCTGTTCGGTCTTCGTCATAATTGTTATATTTTAAGTTCTCTAAATTATAATGATTTCATATTTATTATAGTATTTATTAGTTTATTAAGTATATTAGCATATATGCGTATTTTATTATTTTATGCAACTTAAATTAACGATACTACATTCTATTTCAAATATCTGTTATTTATTTATTGTGCAAACTTACTAGAGTATTGTATTTTTTAACCCAAAGGTTGACTGGTAGAGAATGCCTTGTGGCATTAAGTCCGCCTATGTACCACTACTGTATATAAAGTTTAAATAATTAAATAAATAAGCATTAACATCTATGATTTTGGTAAACTACATCACTAACCTATGAAAAAAATAGATGACATAATCATTTATTTATTTATTTAAACTTCATGTACAGTAGTGGTACATAGGCGGACTTAATGTAACAAGGCATTCTCTACCAGTTAACCTTTGGCTCAATCATGTGAGCGTAAAATATATACTTACCACCAGTTGCCAGTACATTTCTTACCAAGATTTCGTATAGATACGAGAGCTCAAAAAAAGTAATTTTAAGGCTCCGTGCACAAAATCAACACATTTTGAACTTTTTTGATCATGGTTTGTGAGAAAAGCAAGAAGAATTTAAACCTTCTTTTATTAGATTATGAAAGTCAAGTTCTTATTCTCAGTTGTTCAGTTGGCTTGATTACTTTTTTAAAATAATGTGTGTATTAATAGCAATTACCCATATTCAAAACCCTTTTCGCGCAAAAGTAACGAGCGAGTGACGTTTGGCTACGTTTTACACCAAACTACAACTGATTTATAACATTAAAAAAAATATCAGTAACATCATTATATGGTCTACTGGCAGATGGGTTGAAAACATTATTGACTTTAATAGAAAATATAGCAGAAAAAAAATGTTGAAGAAACACAATTCTTGGAAAACATCTGGACAAATAAGTATTTTTTTCTATACCTTAGCAACACATTTAAGAAAATTTAAAAATTGCACAATAATCTTAAGAAATCCCTTTAATAGAATCTAAAATTTATTTTATAAATAAACAATATCTTCATTTCGTAAATTACAAGCAAATTGAACTATATTATCGACCGCGCAAACTCGATCGCGTCAGTAACGACCGGGCTCTCCCAGCGTGAGCACACGTTACTTTGCTTCGCAGCTGCTCGCGTATATTACATGAAAATATTCCCAAGATTGCACGCCGACTACCACTTTTTGATCCATTAAGTATTATAGTTTATTTTAAGTACTTTTTTGTTTATGAAAATTGTTAAAATTTCTTTCGACTTCAATATTAAATAGAGGTAACGGTTGTATGTTTGTTTGTAAACGTTATCTGCGGAATTAATTACGATTACTTAAGGTCGAAATTCAAGGTCTAGTTTTCGAAATCATTTTTTTTTGTAGATAATGGGTCGAAAGAAAGAGACGCATTATCAATTATCATTATCAATGCGTCACTAAAAGAAAAAGGAAACGACATGTAGGGCTTTTTTTTATTGGGTGGGAAAATCATCCTATGACAAATCGCGCTCTTGGGCGGAGCGAGAGATAGTGTCAGACTTTTACTGACTAAAAACCCACTCCTGTTCCTTCTTTGCCTTCCTCCCAGGGCCTCGGGTTTCACTTTCACACTACCCGTGGCCCCTGTAGGCTTCGACCCTGCTGGGCCCCTACGATGTGTTGACATCTCCCTGAGGTCCGCGTGGAACAGTATGCGCCGTCAACGACTTGGCCTCGGTCCGGACGATTACCGGACGGTCAAACGGTGAGCCACCCATTGCTCGCCGTCCGCAAGCCCGCGCCTACGGTGGCCGGAAATCGGAGGACCGTTGCCTCATGCGATCGGCCGCCTCCTTTGCTAGCATTACTGCTTCACAGAAGGAGGTGACTGCCTGTCACTCCACCTTGCTCCGGAGTATGGCCTGTACCAAAGCCCGGCGCGAGAGATCGCCGCCACCGATCGCCCCCACGAGGACACGGCGTTGCTTTGCCCAAGCGGGGCACACCTCTACTGTGTGCTCCGCCGTGTCCTCCGGGCGGTCCACACAGTGGCGACACCCGGGCATCGCTTCCGCACGAATCCGGTGCAGGAACTTTCCGAACTTAGCGTGTTCGGTGAGAAAAACGACATGTGGGGCTGATACGAGCGGGACAAATGTTGCTATTTTTTAGTAAATTGATAATGAAAATTTTGAAATGCCTATGAATACTACAAATATTGACAACTTGATCTAAACATGGTAATTATAACCTTTGTGTTACGCACAGGGTGTAAATTAATATCAAACCTACTTTTAGAAATTCATAACTTTTTTAGTTCTACATGGTAGTCAGCTGATCGCGACTGTTTTTATAGGAAGTTTAAAGTAAAAATATTTACCATTTTTTCAATGATAAAAATAAAGGCTAAATAGCCGGCCAGCAACAGAAAAAAAAATTGGCGTGAAAGCGGCAATCGGCTCTGTATTTATTTTTTTGAGTTGTAGAGTTCTGTTGAATCTCTGCTATATGAGATTTGTATTAACACGATAAGTTCATCAGAATCAGATATGGATTTAACGCCTGATTCTTAAGAGAAGAGGCTAAAGCAGTAGTGGAAAACCTTTTACCGCCTAAATCAAAAGAAATATATCTGAAGTCATACGACAAATTTTGAGGACGACTCAAATTTTTATTGTTACTTTATTTATATTCGTAATGAAAAGCACAGTGTTTTACTTCGGGTTAAAGATCTCTTCAAACTATTGGCGTCCAAGCGTATTTTCGGGACTAAATAAGTTGATCTCACCCCTTGGGTAACAATGTATTATATGATTTATGGTGACATTGCACTATTAAAATATTTGCTAGTTATAATATAATTTTTGATAAAACAGACACAAAGATGACGATTTGTGTTTCAGAAAAGGGTTATTTAATTTATTTAATAACCAACTTTTGCCTGCGGCTTCGTTAATTTCGATTTCCATTAAGATTTGAAAGACACGTGGCAGTATCTAGGGATCATAAGTACGTTATTGTTATTTTCCTCGGGACAGTACTTTTCTTCGGGAGGAAAGTTACCCTGTAACCGTTTTTGTTCACCAGACAACATATTATAATATGTATAATTTCAGGATAATCAGTTCATTGATTTAGGCGTGAAAAGCTAACAAACAAAAATAAACTTATTTTCGCATTTATAATAATTAAAACTATAGAATCTTGAGAGTAGTTAATTTTATTTGTTTCAAATCTTAAAACTTGTCGAGTAATAGTTAAGATTAACTTGTAAATAATATTTATATATCTTTAATATATATTTTGTTTAAGTAATTTGTCTCTTAATTATCTCACAGATAACTAAGAAACTGGGTAAGTGTGAGTCGGACTCGTGCCCTGAGGGTTCCGTACAAATTACAATTCCCGAACGGAGTCTCGAAGATTTTTCCGAATTGCAAAAATGTATTTTTTTAGTTATAAGGTGTTCGGTGGAAACACCGAACAGTGACGTTAGGTAACAACAAATTTATGGTTTTCAGATTTATTCCTATACCTGTACTATGAGACCTTGCTTTATGTCAAATTTCAAGATTCTGGGTCAACGAGAAGTACCTTGTGAATTTTAATTACTTTGGGAGTATCAAAATTTACGTTTTTTTTTGCGACATAAACGGCCGTTTCTGTTTTATTCGTTACCTTAGAAGTTTGATTTTTTCACAACTTCAAGGGACTGCAGACTTAGTATATTGTTTAATTTCAACTCGATACCTCCACGTATTCTCGAGATAAACAGTCTTGACAGACAGACAGACGGACGAACCACAAAGTGATCCTATGAGGGTTTCGTTTTTTCCTTTTGAGGTCCGGAACCCTAAAAAGAAGAGTGTTCAACACGGATAAAGCTGTTTGTCTTGGGCACCTTGAATCCCTTACTTCACTCAGGTTTTTATATGAACTCCTTAGCAATGTTCGGGAGTTAATTATATAAATCCCTGACGATCGGTATTATAACTTCGTTTCGTTCGGAATTCAACATGCCGCCCACGATTTAAAGACACTGCATGCCACATAATCTACTATTACATATTTTTGACGTATAGAAAGTGTTTTTTTTTTTACAACCATTTATATAAATAAATATAATTTTATCATCTGTTTTGGATTTATCGTTCTGTTAAATGTCTAAATTTGTCAACATCCATCTAACACAAAATTAAATAATTTTGATGTACAGTGTGATAAATATAAAGACACACGTCTCAGACGTTTATTTACAAACGTTACTTAATATAAAATTTTGTAATTTAGAATAATATCTTCTAAAGGATCAATATTGTTTAAGCGGTCACGAAGCTCGATTTTTACGCGTGTGTGCGTGTAGTTATATGAATGATGCACACAATGATATGTTTGTGTGCATCATTCATATAACTTGCAACGAATTTACCTAAACTCTAGCGAGTGAATTTTATGCACGGCCTCTTAAAGTAATATTTTGTTAGCGATTATGACGATTGTACAAATGTACAAAGTTTAAAATGTATGAGTTTGACATAATTATTATTATGGGCTTTTTGGAAATCGTTGTCGCATAATAGAATCTCTCTTTGTTGATGCCATGTGAGGATTCGGAAGGTCATGTTGTATGAGAAATTAAGTACATTTATAGTACCCGATTGAGTTTTTAGTTGGTTATTTTCTAGCGAAGTTCAGCGATAGTTTGACTAACTTAGCGAAGAGATGACTAACTCGATAAATTCTTTGCGGTATTGCAACCAATACACACATACATGACACATCCTAATCTACACTATCTATCTACACTTATATTATAAAGACGTAAAGTTTGTTTTTTTTTCGGATGTGATCTCTAAAAGTACTGGTCCGATTGCTAAAATTTTTACACCGATAGAAAGCTGATTTATTTCTGAGTGACATAGGCTATATTTTATGTATGCGGGCGAAGCCGCGTCAAGAGCTAGTGTGTTATATGTTTGTTCTATTGAAAAAATAAGTGACTTTACACTATGTCAAGAGCTTAAAGTCCAAGGGTGGAAGATCCTCCGACCAGACGGATGTTATGTCTGGGTCCCGGCAACTGTCTGATATTTGATTTCGGGCTGGTGTATAATGTTTTACACCAGCGTGTTCGCATCGATACAGTCGCGATGCTGTAGCGCGGTAGTAGCGCATTTTTTCTATAGCGCTTGCAAAAACGACTAACGCGCGTTTTTAGCGATGCTGTCGCGCGTTTCGTAAGCGCGCGATAGCATCGCTACAAAAAGTCGTCGTGGGCGAGGGGCCTAACATCGCGTTGCAGGATTATAATTTCAATTCCTATGATGAGTCATAGATGTCACTAAAGCACTAACTATGTCAAATAAACCCATGTGACAATCATTTCCTAAAACTGGAGGGTGAATTATCAAAGTAAAAATAAAAAAATATTGTTCTTACCTCATCCCACCGACTCTGAATAATCGTAATCCAGTGTTTAATCACAGTGACAGCATCGGGATGTGCCTTGCTCAAGATAGAGTGAGCCAGCGATATCGTGTCGTCCTTGTCTTTCTGCTTCTCGTTGAGTTCACGAACGAATCGTTCGTGTTCGCGGATCTGGTTCTGTGTCTCGACGTCGCCTTCGGGCAGTTGTCCGGAGAAACGGAGTTTTGTTTCCGCGTCCGACAGCCATTCGAGGAGCATGTTTACGGAGCGGTGGAGCTTTTCGGCCTGGGGAAAGATAAGATGGTTATCTTGTGGTCTGGTTTCCAAACTAAGTCCTTGGTGGACCATTGTGCGTGAGATGGTTATTTTTTTTGATACAGTAGGTCGTTTTGGTAGTCAGAGTAAATAGTTCTTAGAAACATTAAATTATTTTTGGTCTATGCCTTTATAAACCCTTGAATGTCCATGTACACTAATATTATAAATAGGTAAAGTTTGTTTTTTTTGTTTGTAGTAGGTAATCTCTGGAAGTACTGCTGAAGGAGAACAGCGTGAGGAAACCGGCATGTATTAGCACTAAAAATTCGAAGATAAATAAATATTGTAACACTATTTATGGAATCTTACCTCTTTGAGTGCGGTTTCAAGCTTGGTTGCCTTCTTCTCGCTGAGAGTCTGAACAGTCTCCCAAGCGGACTTCAGCTCACCACACTGCTGACGAATGCTAGCCGCGTCTTCACGAGGTACCTATGAGGGAATGTGAACCTTATTACACTATTCTTAAGCTTTAATATTGTAACGCATATCTTCAATGCTTTGTGTATAAGAAATTTAGGTTTGGCAGTTAGAAAAATCATAATTTAGACTGTCGTGTCAATTAAAATTATACTCTATTTCGATGAAAAAAGAGTTTAAACTAGTTTGTTACGTACCGTCGCTTCCAGATCTTTGCCAGTTTTCATGACGGATTGCATTTGTTGTTCGCGCGAGTGTAGATCTTCCTCGAATTGCTGTAACAAATATTCGAGTTTAAAAATTGACTCGGTGGTCGTTTCCAATTGTAAGGGTAAGATAAATAATAAGTAGTGGTGATTATTATATCGATTATAATAATTACACAGTTAAAAATACAAAAAAGAAAATATATTGTTTTCTTTATTCGCAATGCTATCGTTATCACGGGCCTCAGTAAAAAAGTATCGTATCTCATGCACACTAACTCTCTACTTGTGGCATAGTTTTCTTAATATTTTTTTCTGATTAAGGTTACACTAGTCGATGTTATTTCCCAACGAATTTCGGGGGGTTATTAGTCCACAGTTTGACATTGTACATCCAAAATTAAACATGACATAGTTTTATCTTACTATTTATTTTGTCTGCGCGAAAACAGAAAAAAAAAACAAAATGTCTATGATAATTTTAACGCAACTTTGGGTGTAAAAAAGTAACAAAAATCGTGTGAAACCTCCAAAACGAAAATTACCGATGAGTTCTATGAAATTTATTTGTAATTGATTCATGCAGTGGTTTTTACATAAAACTCGATTTTCCAAAGCACTAATTATAATTTTTTGCGCACTGTCTCATGTCGTTTCAGTTCGGAACGGTGTTTCTGTGCGAGCGAACAAGACTGTGTATAGACTAGCATCTAATTGCTCATCACTGATACTATCTCTGTCGGACACGATGTTAGATGAGACAGCGCGCTTTTCGGCCACGCCCATCTGTGAGTTCGAGCCCGCGACTAGTTCACCCTTAAGAAAAATATCTCACCTTATGCTGTTCAATAAGCGCCATCACAGTGTCCAGGTCTCCATGCACGGGCGAGTCTCCCGCGAGCTCCTTCTGCTGCTTCTTCAGCCAGTCCAGAAGCGCCGACATGGCGTCCTTGAACTGTCCGGAGTACAGCAGGGCTTCTTCCAGCTTGCGTTGTCTGGAAAAAAAGTGGTAGGTAAAATGTGAACTATTTGAACAGAGGACCAACAGTATCCTGAAAGATAAGCATAGGGTAAACAAGAACACGTGGCCCAGTCGGTAAAGTGCCCCATTTGCAAAACTAAGACACGCATTTAAAATTACATCTATATAGGGTGACTGGTAATTAGTGTACGATACTTAAACACGTGATTGTGCTCATGATAACCAACAACTTTTATTACGGGAACAAACCTGAAATCGCGAAAAAAAATAGCTGTTCAGTACATTTATATTTGCCTAATGTACTGAACAGCTGATATTTTATACAGCTATATATAAAAGTGAAATACCAGTCGCTGATTAATCACGAAATCTCAGAAACTAAAAAACCTACAAACTTAAAATTTGTCAGGTAAGATTCAAAGATTCAAAAGCATTTATTTCAAATAAACCATTTACAGGCACTTTTGAAATGTCAAGAAGTCAGTCAGTCAAAAAAAAAAAAGATGCTAATTGCACATTCCAAAGCGTAGATCTCTATGGAGAAGAATGTGCAAGAAACTCCATGGACACTCTTTTCAATCATGTTTTGTAATTACAAATATCTCTGTTACATGTTTCTTGTCGTTATCATGTGAGAACAATGTAAATACAGTAAAAATAAAAACTAAATATAGATATTAAAATAGCAACTGGCAGCTAAGAGATGACCAGTCTCAACTGACAGCGCCCGTTCACGAACATGACGCTAATATTAGCACCACTCAGCTCAACCATTTTGAAAGGAACCGAATGATCCAACGCATGCGCCACCATCAGTGAGACATTTAAGTGAGCATGACAAACTCTCAAAAAGTATATATAGTAAGTAACATAAAAAACCATAAAATAGCTCCAGGTAGGTTACTATATTATATTACCTGTCAACAGCCTTCGAACAGACAGTAGTCCACTTGGTCTTCATATCCGCCATCATAGTCTTGAGGGTGTTCTCGTCTCCTTTAGGCGCCTTGTCCTTGAGCTGCTTGCCCGTCTTCATGGTCTGGTCGTAGACCGGCTGCTTGGCGGCCAGGGCCTTTTGGAACTCGCGGTGTTTTGTTAATCTGTAGGGAAAATGAATAAAAATAATGATTAACGATACAGTCAAAGGAAAAAATCCACATTATAAAATTAGTGTAAGTAAATTTCGCCTGGGCTAAAATTATGATGGTAACTATCGCCCGTTTTTGTCAATTATGTCATGTACCAAGTTTTTTTATATCGTCTTCTTTTAAGGTATTGAATTCTTCACTCGCGTGTGAATGGAACTTTTGCTCGTTTTTTTTTTTTTCGATCATTATTTTTTGTCTATGCCGCGCCACTTTAAGCAGTCTGATGCAGTTTCTGTGTGTCAAGTCAATGATCGAACAATGTTGATGGAATATATTCCATTGGAAGATATTTTATATATTCATTTCTTTAAGTGGGAAAATCATCTTTTGACAAATCTCGCTCTTGGGCGGAGCGAGAGATAGTGTCAGACTTTTACTGACAAAAACCCACTCCTGTTCCTTCTTTGCCTTCGTCCCAGGGCCCCGGGTTTCGCTTTCACACTACCCATGGCCCCAGTAGGCTTCGACCCTGCTGGGCTCCTACGATTTGCTGACATCTCCCTGAGGCGCGCGTGGAACAATACGCGCCGTCGACGACTTAGGCTCGGTCCGAATGGTTACCGGACGATCGGACGGCGAGCCACCCATTGCTCGTCGTCCGCAAGCCCGCGCCGACGGTGGCCGGAAATCGGGATCGGAATCCCGGCGGCGGTTGAGGCGTGAGGACCGTTGCCTCACGCGATCGGCCGCCTCCTTTGCTAGCATTACTGCTTCGCAGAAGGAGGCGACCGCCTGCCACTCCTCCTCGCTCCGAACCATGGCCTGTACCAAGGCCCGGCGCGAGAGATCGCCGCCGCCGAAGACGGCTTGATGTGACTTGTTCCGAACATTTTTGAGTCGTTCTTGGGGTTTGGTGTTAACTTTTGTTTTTAAGAGGAGTGGTTCTTCTCCATAGGAAACGTCCAATTGGAACCGTGCTTCTGACTTTTTATAAGTGTCCATATTGTCCTAAGTGAAATAAAATATTTTAAATTTAATTGAAATTCCATGTAAACTCTGGATTCTGGACTCTGGACTCAGGACTCAGGATTATATCCGTGTGGTCCATGCTTTAGTAGGATTTCTTATAGAATTATCTATGTTACCTCTGTTTGATCTTCTCCGGGTCGTTGACGGTAGCCTCAGAGTTGAGTACGTCCAGTTGTTCCTCGGTGTCGTTCAGCCAGTTCATCAAGTTGTTCCTGCAAAGAAAATAATTAATATAACATTCAATGTTCGACCGGAACCATTCATCAAAAATTACAAGGCACTACAAGGCGTACGTACCACATGTCATTAAACTCCTTAGCTTCCTTGAATCCATGATCCAAAGCCCGGGTCCTCTCAGCAGCCTTCGACACGACTCTTTCCCAGCGATGTTGCACAGACACTAGCAGATTTTTGATGAGGATGACGTCCTGCTTCTGGCTGAAGTACTTGAGGTGGGTGCCCTTCTTGTCCAGGTGGAGCATCGTCTCGCGGTGGGTCGCTACTTCCTTTTGGAAGGACTTGTGCTCTTCGATTTGGGCTGTTGAGAGAAGGTGGGTTAGCTGATGGTTGTTTGGTGTAAGCTATTAGTGTGATGGTGAGGTATCACTACTTTTCAGGTGAGACATATATATATAAAAAAAAACAATCATATATGCACACAACGCCATCTAGTCCCAAACTAAATAGAGCTTGTGCTATGAGTACTAGACAACTGATTAACATACTCATATACTTCTAAATACATACATATTATAGATAAATTACACCCAGACACAAACAAATGATCGTGCTCATCACACAAATATTTGTTTTGGGTGGTAATCGAACCTATAACCTCCGCCCTTGACCAACAGGCCGGTCGAGTCGAGTCGTCGAGTTACTTACTGAGCAATGTCTCCATGACCCTGGACACTGGCTTGGCAGACGTGAGCGTCTTCTCGGCGCTGGTCAACCAGTCCACGAATGCTTGGAGTGCATCGTGGAACTCCGTGGCTTCCTTCAGAGCTATCTCGAGCTTGATCTTCTTATCTGAGGCCCTGTTTGTAGAAAAAAAGTTTTAGTTTTGTCATCACTTCTATCTAGAAATGCAACGGAAGTGGTTATAATCTTCGTCATCATCATTTCAGCTGAAAGACGTCCACTGTTGGACATAGGCCACCCCCAAGTGTCATTATAACGACCAGCCCGCTTTTTTTTTAAATTGGTAAATCATCCAATCACTTATTCCGCTCTAGAGCGGGAGGTTGTGCCAGACTTTTACTGACTAAAATCACATCTATGTTCCTTCTTTGCAGTATGTCCCCATGGCCCTAGTAGACTTCGGTTCTACTGGGCCTCTAGTAACGACTGGACATGTGCGTCTCACATCCAACCGGATTCGGAAGCCGAGTTTTTGGTTTGTCGGAATCGGAACCGAAATCGGAGGCGGAGGTAGAAGTGTCAAATTGGGGTATGAGCCTTTTGGCTTCGTACAAGTCTGTTTTAATGTTTGTATTATAAGTTTTTTAAAGTTTATTATACTAGTGCTTGACTGCGATCCCACCTGACGGCAAGCAGTGATGCAATCGTTGATGGTGAAGCGCACTAGTTTATTAAGAGCCTATTCAGTCTATCTATCCTTGAAAACACCCAAATTATAATCGCACGGGAAGACCGAAGCAGGCAAATTGTTCCGGTTCTTCGATGTACGCGGTATAAACGACGAGGCGAAACGCTTAGTCCGATTGTTAGCTAGTTTATGTTAAATATTAGTTAACATTTTTGATTTGTTCCATTGTTTGTCCTGTGCTAGTCTCAAATAAACGTATTTTCTTTTCTTTCTTTCTTTCTTACCTAGCCGTAACATTATCCCATCGTGACTTCAAGTTCTTCAGGTTGTGGTGCAGCTGTGATGTGGGGTTGGGGCGGTCCTGTTTCTTGAGGTACTCCTGTCCTTGTTGTAGAACTGCCTCCACCTTCGGACGGTTGGCTTCGATCTCGTTGTATACCTCCTGCAAATGTAATATTAGTCAGTGGTGTGTTTTTTAAGTAAATAAAAAATTGGCACGTCAAAAGGTGTGACTTTTGGACTAAAGCTATAGTTTGTATAATTTATTTCACTATCACTGCTCTCAAAACGGTAAAGGAAAACCATCGTGCGAAATTCGGAATGTCCTTAAACCAAAATTATTCGCACTGGGTTCCTGGTAGTTGCAGGCATTCCCTCTCATAGAGAGGAGGCCTAAGTGCGAACGGTATAAAGTGGATTATTAAAAACCATAGATTTAGCGACTATCAACTATGTTTGCCAATAAAACAGATTTAGCGACTATCAACTATGTTTGCCAATAAAACAACCATAAATTTAGCGACTGTCAACTATGTTTTCCAATAAAACAACCATAGATTTAGCGACTATCAAATATGTTTGTCAATAAAACAAACTTGCTTTAATCCAAAGGATTTTCGTCGCAGCGATTTATTTTGGTTTAATAAATATATGTGTAATATAGACACATCTTTCTTATGGTTTTAGACAAAATATTTTAGATTATGATGAAAAGATTTTCTACAATCAAAAATGTATAGTATAATATATTTGGAACAACGTAGTTAAACATTCATTCTACTAACCAACATTAGTATATTTATCTTTGTTCAACGACCTGAAACTATTCACGCATAAAAGCAAGGATAAATTAAAAAAAAAGAAACAGCATCTTACCATAAATCTCTCTAGTTGTTCGGAGGCAGTTTCAGGCAGGCCTCCGACGGGCTTCGAGGCGGCGATCACGCTGTCTACTTCAGATAACCAGCTGAGGAGGTCTCCGATCTCAGCGTTGAAACTGGTGGGAAATTTGATGTGACAGAAAAAGATAAATGAAATGTATTTTTTGATAGTATTGATCATGTGTGCGTTTATTTTTTGCGCGGAACCCTAATTATTTTTCTAAAGTAGAAGTAGCCTAAACTACTCCTTATAACATCAGCTCTCTGCCAGTGAAAATCCCATCAAAATCAGTCCAGGCGTTTCGGAAATTTGCCGGAACAAATAAACAGACAGACAATTTTTTATTGCTCATTAAATTGTTTTACTTATGTTTAAAAAAACAAAAAAAAACTTAATAGCACATTGCACAGATATTTTTTTAAACACTTTTTTCTTAAAATATTAAATTCCCATTTAATATCTTATTAATTTTTAGGGTTGTCTTACTGCAAATGTAACAATATCCTTATGATAGTCAACTCTTACCTCTGTGCCTCTCTCAGCGCATCTTCAAGTTCAGTCTGCCTGTCCCTCGCCTTTTGCTGCAATTCGCGCCACTTCCTGTTCAGTGTTGCCAATTTCTCGGCAGTCTCACCCGCCTCGTCGGTACCTATAGTTTGTGGTTAAGGAGGTTAGCTCATGCAGTCTATGGTCTGGTCTTGGAGGGGTAAGACCATAGAGAAATGTAAATAGGAAACTGTTTAACTGGATCATACTATTTTAGTTTGAAAAACTTCAGACTAAATTTGAAAAAAAAACCTGGGTTAAATTGAATAGTCAAATGATGATTCTATATTTTGAGAATATTTATGCTAAGTTTTTAAATATCTCTCCGCTTATGAATCTTAAAAAAAGGTACAATTAGATATTGAAATATTGCAAAAATCAAACTTTAAAATAAACCAGCGCCCTTAGATAAATAACTTGTCTGGTAATAACATTGACAAGTGACGCGACAAGTAATGTCATTGCAATACATTTTACACTAAGCATTTGGCGGGAATATTATCAGAAAAAACATTTGTTTAAACTTGCAGATTTAACAAAATAATGATAACTTCATGTGGAAACATTATTCGTTTTAAGTTGTTCGTGCAAAATGACTCTAGACTGGGAAATAATTTCTAGTATTAATTGTTAAACATTCAAGACGATGACAAACACTTAAAGCTGTAAGCATTAGTGCATATTGCACATGATAAGATCAACATTAGATATGAAATGTATGTAGTATTAGAATTATTTGGACATTTAATCAGTTTTAAAGGATATTGAACTAATCTAACAGATGCTTCTTCTATCTACTAGAATGTTATTCTGATTGGATTAATTCACGATGCAATTATTTAAGTCTATTTTTTTTATTAGGTCTACGCAAGAGGAGCCGACCGCAAGCCGAGCACGAGCCGAGTTCAAATTCGTGTACAATGCGTTCCAAATAAGAATAGGAGTGGTTACCATGTTGTGACGTCACGTCATACTGTCAAATCGAAGAATTATTATTGTGAGCAAAACAAGAACTTTTTAAAATTTAATTTATTTACGAACTG
Source organism: Mythimna pallens (assembly GCA_961205895.1). Lineage (NCBI taxonomy): Eukaryota > Metazoa > Arthropoda > Insecta > Lepidoptera > Noctuidae > Mythimna > Mythimna pallens. Next base: position 14,568,795 of record OY540847.1, on the reverse strand, counting down.
TGAACGAAAAAAGTTTTATCAGAATCCAGTTCTTCAATTTTGCTCATCTCTGAGTACTTTAATTTCGCCCAGTTTCTTGCGATTTGACAGTATGACGTGACGTCACAAGATGGCAATCGATCCTTTTCATATTTGGAACGCATTGTAGTGTCGTTCTTTCTCGGCTCCTCTAGCGTAGACTCACCTTTACAGATCCGCTATTTGATATTTAATGTAACTAAACTGTTATTTCAAAAGATGCAGTAATAGTATTAATGAGTTGTAAATCAAGAATGTATTTAAATCCTAAGTTGACTGATTGTAACTATAACCTAAGATGGACAAAATATTATCAAAAGGAATTTCGTTAGTATACGGAGTGAATACATGCAAGTATGGACGACAATCAGGATAAAAAAAAATTACATTACGATAATGTGTAAAAATGTATAAAGAAGCTATTCTTAGTTCTAATATAATTTGCAACTTATTATTTCATATAAAGTGCTTATTAGCCTTTTAGGCTGAATTATAAACAATTATTAAGAAATTTATTCTTTAATAACAGAGTATACAAAAAAAAACTATAATTTTAAATGTAACATATAAGCAATGTCAACGATATCTTTTACTTCTCAGGCTACTTGAGTTTTCATTATACATATTATTATAATATATAAAATTCAAGGTGTTCTCATTGTCTTTAATAGGATCACTTTTCAAGATCACCCATTTTAAAAACGTTATAATCTCCTTTTGGTTTACACCACATTCCTTTTGATAAAAAAAAACTATCAAACAAACAAGAAACCAGTTCTACAGACAACCAATTGGTCGTATACTAGCTTCTTTAAGTACCCAATGCCAAGTATGTGAAATAAACTATTTGAATTTTTAATTGAAAACTTTTCATTTATAAATCAACTCAAAAGTCACGTATTTAAAGTTGAAATTCGGATATCAATGTTTGTCTCTTACGACTTTAGCATTATCCAAGCCATCTTTTTTTTTTAATAATATAAACTAGTGCTTGACTGCGATCCCATCTGATGGTAAGCAGTGCTGCAATCGTTGATGGTGAGGCGCACTAGATTATTAAGAGCCTATTCACTCTAGCCTTGAAGACACCTAAATTATAATTGGTCGGGTATATGACCGATATTCTAATCCATCCTGACTGACGTCCACACAAAAAATGAAGGAATAAGTACAAAAGCTTCAAGCGCGGCCACATACCCGTACCCTGCTGCACGATCTGCGCGCCCGCGTCGTTGAGCGTATCCACGCTGGCCTGATGTGCTGCGATATCGTTCACGAGCACCTTCAGCTTGGCCAGTTCCACCTCCAGGATTTGTGGGTCTCCGGCAACCTGTGGGAGAGTTGTTAGATTGATTTTGAGTTGTCTAAAAGGTTGCCCGTTCTAAAAACGAAGATGGGAAAAGAAAAGGACAGGAACCATCTATCGAGCAATTGCCCAGACCAGACCCAACATCCGTTTCGTCGGAAGATCCTACCTTTTCAACGGGGGTACGTGGAACTTCACATGTAGCAAGCAAATCATTGGCGTCAGATTAATTCCATTAAAAATTAATACCGTAAATCGTAAATAACTCGACTCGCATTGTGAGGAGGTTCCTATCTCTGGAGTGCCAGTAGTACCAGTGCGGTAGCTTGGACCCTGCTCCCGACACCAGCGGCCTACTATTTTTTTTTAAATTAAGTGAGTAAGTATAAAGCAATAAATAACGGCACTTACAGGTCTCAAAGTATCCAGCGTCTCTGTAGTATTCTGTATCCAAGTCAGCAGCTCCTGCAACGCATGCTGCAGCTGTCCCAGCCTCAACAGAGCCCTTTCCAATTGTTGCTGTCTCTCCACCATGCCTCTAAGCAACGCCGACCAGCGAGAGTTGACCTCTGTTAGCGGAGCCTTGATGGCCGCCGCTTGCTCGGAAGATGTTCGCTCTGTGAGCTCTTGAGCTTGTCTGTGGATGGGTCATTAGTTAAGCTGGTTGTAACTGGGAAGGGGTGAATCAATGGCGGCTTTTGAATTTGGAATATGTGGTTTATTTTATGAGTCTTTTTGATTCTGAAAAATAACTGTGGCAGTAATGTAATAAATATATGTGTACCTATGATCTGCTTTTTAATTATCAATTTAAAAAGTTATTTATATCGCCCGAGTTACAGTAGGTTTCCCCATACAAACTTTGGACCTCCATTTTATCCCCTTAAGGGGGGTGAATTATGAAGAGTTTGGACTGGAGTATGTCAGGACTTCGCCTTGTATATATCGATGGGTCCTATGTAAAAGGGCTAATGTGCAAATTGACAACTTTTCAATAGAGGCTTATAACATTTTCTTGTCTCTCAAAGTTTGTGTTGAAACTTTGAGAGCTTCTATTGAAAAGTTGTCAATGTGCACATTGGCCCTTATACATAGGACCCATCGTTATAGATGGCCAAATTTATTAACTATTATACTAAAGATATTTTAATGATTATAAAACTTTTCAACCAAAGAGAGTAGAGTATAGGGCTACGGAATTGTCCGAAAGAGTCAGCGCATTCTTGGAACGCAAAGGGCAACTGAAAGAACACGGGTGGGTTTTAGCTAGTAAAAGTCTGACAGACTGACAATCTGACAGTTAGCTAGTATAATGTCTAAAACGTTTCGTGTTTATATTGTAATGTCATAGAATTTGAGAATAATAAAGCTACCATTGATTCATAGTCAGCATAAAAATACATATTGCAAGACAGAACAGAGACAGACATACGAAAAAAAGTTAGTGACAGAAAGAGATAGAAAAGCACTCTTCTAGAAAACAGATTGAAGGATGAGAGAGAAATACTTGAAGCTTTATTTTGTCCTTCATTAAAAGGCATATAAATTAAATAACTGGCCAAGTCTACAAGTATTCTTTTACTTTGTACTTGAATTCATCATTCGAGATTCATTAGGGTCAGTTTACACCAAGACGCGACGCGACGCAATGCAGCACAATGAACGACTCAAAATATAACTTTATTTACTACACGAAAAGACACACATTTTAGATCGAGATACCTTGCGGCGCAGCACTGCGTAGTGTAATGTATTCTGAATTCTAACACTGAAATGTGTATCTTTTAGTGTAGTAAATAAAGTTATATTTTGAGTTGTAAGCTCGCGTCGCGTCGTGCCTCGGTGTGAACTGATCCTTATTCTTAGAACAACCAAACCCCTTCTAGGCGTTTATGTAACAAATTCTCATGCAAGAATCAACTTAAAATAGACAATACTAAAGTCGATAGTTGAATTAGTGACGAAGGAATTAAATAATGATCTCGAATTGTGAATACAAGTTTTAAGATTTTTTTTTTCTTTTCGTCACAGGTTTTTTGGCCTGTTTGCTAGTAACAAAAAATCATATTATTTTGTAGACTTGTATTTCTTATTCAAAATTTAAATCAACGAAGTATTATTTCGATATTTCAATACTTTTATAAAAATACGCAGAAAAAATAGTATAGACACACACCACACGAGGAACTAACATCACTACAATGCAAGATACATACAGAAGCGCACACAAGATTAATTGTTATTCCTTGCCTCATAAGACTCCTTTTTCAATGTCGGGTCAATCCGGGGAACGCATAGAAAAATTACACGATTAGTATTTGGTAAAAGTGCTGTATGGTGGTAAGAGGGAAAAACAAAATATCCATTTAATGGCCAGTTAAACTCCTACTAAAGCAATGGAGTATGTTTTTTTTTTCGTTTAAACTTGGGATAATTATTTAGGTAATATACTATAGTGATACGAAATTATTCATAAGGCAGTTGTAGACAAATAAGCTTCTACCAGCGAACATGAAGTCAAAATTGAAGATAGGTAAAAAGTAACCCATGTCCTATCTTGGGGATCAAGCTTACCCTGTACCAAGTGTCATTAAATTCAGTTCAGTAATTTAACCGTGAAGGCGTAACAGATTGATAGAGTTACTTTCACATTTATAATATAGATTGGTACTGGCCATTATCTGTTTTTACTAAAAAGCTTTAAAACTAACTTTTTTTTTTAATTTTGACGTAGTAAAATGGACGAAAAAAGCGAAAAGATTGCATTAAAATAAATATAAAACTAAAGGAATTAAGCGGAGAATTATTTATTGAAGGATTAGGACCATCACCAAATTATTAAAACAAAACGTAAAACATATTATTTTAAATACCCTTCCCTATCACTTTTAACTATATTTTACACAGCGGATAATCTAGATTTATTAATATAGATGTATACTTATAATTTAGAGGCTCTTGACCTCATATCTAAAATTCATGCAAACCCTAAAATAAAAGCATCCCACCCAACCAAAAAATATCCTCCCCACGCATAATATAATGTCACTTCAAATATGGAATTCGATTAAAAAAAAAATCGCCTATTGATTACAGGAAATTTTTAAAACAGGTATAAAAATAACTTTAATTGTACGAATTTAGAATGGATTATAGGGTAATGGTATAAATAATGGTACAGGTCTCAAAGGACTATTATTTAAAGGCCAGGATATATCAGTTTACAGATACCAGAGAACGTTTTAGAGGTGGTCCAAGGGTTTGATCTAGGTATAGGTAAAAAAAGGTGTAGACGTCAAAGGACAGTTGTTCAAAGGTTTGCAGGTTTATAAGGTACAGGTTAGATGAGGGTAAAAGTAAAAATATCAAAAGGTACAGGATAGTAATTGTACAGCAATTATATTATAGTCACTGATAGAAATGTTTACAGAAGTCTTAGGTACAGGTATCAAAAGGATCAGGTATTAAATTAACAGGTATCAAAGGAACAGGTGTCAAAGGAACAGGTATCAAACGAACATCTATTAAAAGGTACTGATGGTAAAAGTACTGCTATTTTGAGGTTTAGGTATTTACGTTTTCTATCGTAGATTTCACAGAGGTTTCAAGCGTAGTACGTACCTATTCAGCGCCTCAACTTTAACCATGTGTGGGTCGACCTCTTGTTTGAAGGACGCGAGCTGTGCGATCTGTCGCTTGACTGCATCGATATCGGAGCCTAAAGGACCCATGCGAGAGAACTTGTCTTCAGCTTTGTCCAGGAACTCTTGGAGGTTCTAGAAAAAATGATAGTTGCTTTATAATAATACAGGATTGGGGAAGCATTACTGGTTGGTACAGTAACGTAGCCATTGTAACTTATAACAGTGAACAGAGAAATCATTCTCGCATTTTTGATCTACGGGAACTTTTTAAATAGTTAACTGCGGCACGGGAATGCTAAATGAAGGTACACAAGTGGGTTTTAGGCAGTAAAAGCGGAAGTAGTTGATGATTTCCATCCTAAAACCCTCCTAACTTTTCACATATTTGCTGTTTATAAATTCTGAGAAAAATGTGTGTTTAAAATAACAGTTTTTTTTTTGCGCCACAACCAATCTGAGATGTGATAGTTTCGTTACTTGACAAAATGGCAATATTTTTGAGTACACTATTTCTTCAAACACAGTACAGTGTCTGGAACAGTATATAAAGGCAAAAAATTTTATATCAGAGGTATGAAGAATATTTCGGACAAAAATTAAATCGTAGAAAAAATTTCTTTGTTTAAATTTAGAACTCACCTGTAACGTATCATGGAACTCCATAGCCTTCTCCATGGCGTCGATGAGGTTCTCCTCTCTCCTGGCGTATAGCGCGGTGATGTTGTCCCAAGCCGAGTCCAAGTCTTCCATGTGCTTCTTCACTTCAGGCTTGTCTGGTTCTCCGCAGAGAGACATGAGGGTTGAGCCGGTCTTACGGACTTTTTCCACCTGGGGTATAGTGGAAGGCGGGTTAGGTTTTTAAAGAGATGAACGCTTCATAGGGTATAGAAAGTTATTGCGAATTATTTTTTCTTTTATTCAGATGTGAAGAATTTTTTTTTTCTTTACTCATGTAAAAGAAAAAAAAGGAAAGATTTAATTATTCGACTATCATATAATCTTTTTAAGAAAACTTTTAAAACTTTTATACGTCATCTTTTATAGACTAAGTATTTACTTTAGCATTTTGTTTAGATATCTTTTGACCGATCTATAAAACATAGTTAACTTGTATGATCACTGTCTTCTTTTCGAGTCGATGGTTAACTTCTTAAATAGTTTGGGCCCAGGAGGTGGCTACGTTCACTGCAGCATCGGTGGCATACATTAAGTCCTCCAAACTGCAGGTGTATGGGCACTTGGATCACTCTAACGTGTGGTTCATATTCCGCACTGATTACTTTTACATTTGTTCACCATTTTAAACTCATTAATATTTCAGTAATCAAAGCGTGTGGTCCCAAAAGGAACACATTCATTATGTACAGCTAAGGAGTGGAATTCCTTTCCGGAGTCTTGTGTTTCCTGATAGCTATAGCCTAGGGGTCTTTAAGTTAAGGGTGAATAGGTTGCTTCTAGGCAACCGTGCTCCATCGTCGGCCACATCACCGCTTTCTATCAGGTGAGATAGTGATCAAACGCGAGCCTATCCATAATAAAAACAAAAATCTAGCTACATTTTAGCTACAGACTTAAATAACTGTTTAGATTTTTTGCAATGTTACTGCTAGCTTCTTTTTTATTTGCTAACCCTACATATGAAAATAAATATATCAGAACTCACCTCAGGCTTAGTATGATCAATCTCATGCCTAATCTCCTGCAAGGCGACCTGCTGAGCCTGGATAGCTCTGGGCTGAGCCGCGGGCGGCGGCTGTGCTGTCAGCGTGTCTTCGAGCTCGGACAGCTGCGCCATGACAGCGTTCAGTTGCTCCCAGAACTTGCGAGCCACCTCCAGCGTGGCGTCCAGGGAGTTGCCGCGCTCTGACGATGACTTTTGTACGTCGTCCCATAGCCTGTAGAAAGATTTGATAGTTAGTAACCAAATACATGCTAGGATTGCGGAATTGTTCGAAAGGGGTACCGTGGCAATGGAACGAAATGGGCAGCTGTAGTGGGTTTTTGAAATGAGTATTTTAAGTTTAGAATGCCTCAAACCCTGCTTAAAAGACAAATTTTGTCAGGTTTTCAGGCTACAGTTTGAGAGATACTCAATGTTTTTTGGGGCTTTGTTTACAAGTTATCGATATGAAATTTAAAATTAAAAAAACATTCTGTTTAAAAATCTAGGCATCACCCAGAGCGGGTCCTCTGGATGAAGCGAAAAAGGTTATTTGATGATTCCGAAAAAACAAGGTAACAAAATATATAGGAAGAGTAACTTTACTCAAACTTCACCAAGTATTTGTTGGAGATATGTCCGTAATTAAAGCCATAATCTGTATATATATGAGAACGAAATACCACTCAATGATTAATCACGAAATCTCAGAAACTATAATACCTACAAACTTTTTTTTTACCTTATTTGTTAAATGTACAATTGATTTAAAATGTAATTAAAATGTAATAATTAGTTTACTAAATTCTGTAAGTGCTGTGCACACCTTTAAGTGAAGAATTCGCTGTGATACTGTTTATTGTTAAGATTATTCTTTTGTAAATGTTTTTGCGAACTATTCGTTGGAGTGCCGTAATAAATAAATAAATAAATAAATAAACTTAAAATTTGGCAGGTAGGTTCCTTATAGGGTGTAGACATCCGCTAAGAACGGATTTTACAAAATTCTACCCCTAAGGGGGTAAAACGGGCTTTGGAAGTTTGTATGAAAGTCCTATATTTTCGAAGTAAAAGACTTGAAATTTTGCACAAAGCATTCTTTTATGTCGTTGGCGAGTACTAAGAGGATTTTCCAAAATTCTCTCTCTTCTCTAAAGTTTGTTCGAAGAAACCTACTCTGACGCGGGCGAAGCCGCTGGCAGAAGCTAGTTTATTATAATTCAAGGCCATTCAAGTAATATTTAAGGAGAATTTTAGTAATTTATAACAATTGTATGTTTATGCAAGGCCGATCTTCGACAACAATCTAGGCGTATTTGTGCCAATAATTTAATTCTGCCTCTATTCAAATATGAACTTTATAACAATAAATATAGAGTATATTTTGTATTGTCCATGTGAACACTTACTTGTTAAGTTTGTCGAGTTTGTTCCTGATGTCCCGCACGGCGGGGTCGCTCTTGTTGGCCTTGCTGATGACGTCAGAGGCCGCGCGCTGCACCGCGTTGTACGCCTCCTGGCGCTTCTCCAGGTCTTCGACCAAGACATTGTTCTCTTCGATTTGGTCTCTGTTGAAATGGAGCAAGTATTAGGAAAGTTCCCGTTACGTTCATTATTATTTTGACTGAGTCTAAGAAGAGGAAATTGAAATAATTTTCGTAATCTGTTCCTATCAACACTATGTTTTATTGGAATTAATGAAATTGAGTCGTTGATACTGCACATCGGTTATGTGAAACTCAAGATCGGTCGCGATGGGTGACTACTGTGGACGCCCTCTGCTCCAGCTAGGGGACATAGGATCTAAAGTCAAGTAGCCACATCTATATCGCCACATTTGAACTATCTTGGATCGCGCTAATAGAGTTCTCCGCACGATTAGGACAGTCCGAAATAAACTGTTGGGTATTTGCCCGAACCAGACACAACAACGGAGGTATATAGGACTTGACACCCTGTTACGCCTCTAAACTAACAAACAAAAACTGATTTCGGGATATTTTAAACTGCATTATAAAAATAAAAGTATATATTTATTAATTTGCTATTTGCCTTTAGAATATCCGTATTTAGTTACACAATAGGCATGCTACATTATTATTTTTTAAATATGAGACATGATTTGTTTCCTTATAATGAAAAGATCAGCTGATCTAAATAAGTAGTCCCTCAAGCAAACATTTCGGTAGAAAACCTGGCTCTTAGTAATATCAATTAATTCTAATCAAAATAAAATACTCACTCAATCTTCGGCGGGTGCGCAGACACAGGCTCGGCGCGATGCAGCTGATCGGCCGCGCCCGACAGTGCGCGCAGCATGCCTTCCAGCTTGTCCGAGAACTGCGACGACTCTTGTAGAGCCTGGTCATACGAAAACAGAGATTAAAGTGTGGAATAAGGTTGATAATACTTTGTGTCAGGCGCAAAAGCGCATTTTCAGCAGATTCGCAGACTCACGTGCGGCCACTCGGCTCTCAGACGCGGTCCGCTATAGCCACTCCTCAAATTGTAATCGTCATATTATATAATTTATAATACAGTCCACCTTCTATTTGAAGTCCCGATATTCACTTTGTATTCAACACATTCATTGTGCATACAGATAAAAAGTGGAATTCCCTGCCGGAATCATGTCTTTCCTGATAGTTACAACCTAGGCGTCTTTAAGTCAAGAGTAGTAATAGGTTACTTCTAGGCAAGCGTGCTCCATCGTCGGCCACATTATTGCTTACCATCAGATGAGATAGTGTTCAAGAGCCTATTAATAATAATAAATAAAAAAATAACTGTTTAATTGTTGTAGTACTTGGTGAGGAGAAATAGATCTAATTATGTTTGAGATAAGGTTGATTATAGTATTTATTAATCCTTCCATAGTGTGATGAGGTATAATAGACGTTATTATTTCGGGTAAATTTTCGGTTCAATTTTTTTTTTTTTAACTATTCTCTACCAGTAGGCAATATGCTACAGTGTCTCAAGATGTAAACAACCAGTGCGTGTTACCAGTAATGACATATGGCACTGAAACGTGGTCGCTCACAATGGGCCTCATCTGAAGTCACCCAAAGGACAATGAAAAGTGCTATGCTCGGAGTTTCTTTGCGTGATTGCATCAGAAATTAAGATATCCACAGGAGAACCAAGGTCGCCGACATAGTCCGAGGAATCAACAAACCTAAGTAGCAGTGGACAGGGCACATTGCTCATAGAACGTTGGCGTCGCCTCACGCAAGGTGGACCGTGCAACTGGTGAGAGTCGCGGAAATGCGATGGATGCGAAACGCAAAAGACCGTTCGTTTTGGCGACACTTGCGAGGAGACCTACATCCAACAGTGGACGTCCTTCGACTGAAATGATGATGATGATGATGACGACCAGTAGGCTTACCTGTTCCAATTCTTGCTGCCTCTGTCGCAGCTCGGCCCTGAGCGCGTTGTACCTCTCGCAGTCGGCGTCCACGATGTCCTGCACCTTGGCTGAGTCCTCGTCTCCGCAGAGCTTGGCTAGCGCTTCTCCCGTCTTGACCAGCTTGTCCACCAGCGGTTTGTGGTTGCTAATGGATTGTTGTAGCATCTAGAAAAAAGAAGATGGTTTAGTCAAACATGCAATATTTTTTTCGAAGTTATAAAAAGGTATGCTTAGTTTAAGCCGCGAAAACGTTTGGAAGAACTACCGCGGCCTTAGAACGCAAACTCTGGCAACTCTGGGCAACAGAAGGACAAAAGTGAGTTTTAGTCATTAAAAATATGATGTAGACCAAGACTAAAATATTTCACTATATGACAGACCAAGATATGGACGGTATTTTGAAATAATACAAAAAATATTGCGCTGCGGAATATTCAATAAATTTGCAATTTTTTTGTTGATCGTAACTAAGTATAACGCTTGATATTTTTTTGAATCGATTTATTCAACTCGATATGAAAGTAGAAAAATTGTTACGAGACCCAATATGCAAGAAACTCTATAGCCACTCTCTTCAATCATGTTATGTATTACAAATATCTTGGTTTCATGCTTCATGTCGCTACTATGCTGTGAGAACTGAGAACAATGTAAATAAAAAAATTCGAAATATAGAAATTAGAACCACTGGCAGCTAAGAGATGACCAGTCTCAACTGACAGCGTCCATTCACGGACGGTTTTCAAATCCTTATTATAGAAAAAGTTGTACGGCCGATTTCCTCTCTTAGAAAGAAGGCCTGAGTCCCAGCAGTGGGAACATTATAAGGCTGATTATGCTATGTATTTAATGTCACTTACTTCATTCTTGTCTTGCTGCTGAACAATCTGTTCTGGTCTGAGCGCGGGCATCGCCAGCATTTGGATCTGCTTCTCCATGTCGTCCAACCAAGATGATAAACTGTGGACAAATAACATTGTTAGTGTGTTTTGGAGTTACTGACTTTTTGAGGATGAGCAAGCTTTGATATCCTTTATAAAAATATAAACATTAACAATTATATATATAATCTTATAAAGAAGATAATAAAGCAGAAGTTTTGTTCCTTTATTTGTTTCAATACGCTAATCTCTGGAAGTACCAGTCGGAATATAATAATCTTTCTATACGAGATAATCAGATTCATGACGAGTAGTATAGGCCATATAATATCACGCTATAATTCACGGAAGCGAAGCAGTAATCAAAGACGCGGGTGAAATCGCGAGGGACAGTTAGTACCCTATAAGATTTTTTTTTGTATTTCATTAAAGACTAGCTTTTGCCAGCGAAAATTACCAGTAAAAATTATATCCTATACCACCAAGAGAGCAGTGATGGCCGAGTGGTAACGGCCCCGACTTACGAGATGTAGGTCACTGGTTCAAACCCAGCCAGGCGCATTACTTTGTGTAATTTATTTCATCGAATCACCACTGCTCTCAAAACGGTGAAGAAAAACATCGTGAGGAAACCGGCATGTCCTAGAACCAAAAATTCGAATACATGTGACATCCACCAACCCGTACTGGGCTCGCGTGGTGGATTACGGCCCGTTCCCTCTCCTAGAGAGGAGGCCTGAGTCCCAGCAGTGGGAACATTACTAGACCGACTATGCTATGCTATATCACCAAATAATTCTCCTGAACTCACCCATGATGTGTGTCAGCGAAGTGCTCGGCAAGCGGCAAGGCCTGCTCTAAGGCAGCTAAACGCTCAGCGCTGAGGTGTCCTACTTCCTCCATCATCTCCTTTAGCTCCTCGCTGCGGTCGCGGATGACGGCTGTCTCTTCCGAGGATTGGCATTCGCGGAGGACCTGGATAAAAAATGTTAAATTAAACATTGATTTGGTTCAGTCAACCAGGTAATTTTACTTTGATAGTGTCATTGCATGTCTGTCGTTGCAATAAGGGCGATTTTCGTTGCTCAAGCTACAGTTGATCTGCCGTTTATGCAATAACAAGAGACATCAGAGAAAAGTTGCCATCCTAAATAAATTGCCAAAAAATGCTTTATATGCCCATCATGGCCTACAGTGGCTCATCCCGGCCTAAAGTGGCCTATCACGGCCTGTAGTGGCCTATCACGGTCTGCAGTATTTGGTTACGTAATTACTATCTTATAATTCCTTACCTTCTTAGCCTGACTGAGTAGATCCCTGACCCTGACCCTCTGCGCGGCGACGTCATCGCTCAAAGGTCTCTGTTCCTTTAGTTGAGCGCGTACGACGCTCGCCTCACAAGATGGCGGCTCGGCGGCCCGCAGTGCGGAGTCCACGCCTCGTAACCATTCTAGTACTTCTTCCATGTCACCGACCACTTCCAAGGAACGCTGGAGAAAGAGAGAAGGTTAGAAATACGATAAAAACATACTAAACAACAATATTAACAAAAAACACTATTAATAATAATTAATATTGTTATTTTTAAAGATAAAAAAGGTTTAAAACTACCTTTTGAAAATTGCATTTCAAATATTACGTATTATTATCTGAATAAAACATATTATTATTATTATGACTCTTTTTATTACTTTTTGACGCTGTACAGACGAGATGGATGTCAGTATGTAATAAAATACAATTGTTTCATTTAGAAAAGAGATCCTGCCACTAACAAACAATAATATCAGGACCTTCAATCTAAAGTCAACCTAATTTACACTGAATTAAAATAGATATTAGTTGAAGTGGTAATGTAGCAGTATAGCCACGTACCTTCTTGCTGAGCAGCAGCCTCTCGGCCTTCCGCTGCACCTGCTCGGCGATGGCGTCGAAGCGGCGGTTGTCGCGCGTCACCAGGCTCTCGATGTGCGTCGCGCCCTCGCCGGGGGAGATCTGCTCACAACATCGTTTTGTATTAACATCATCTAGCTTCCTATTACAATGTAAGGATGTTAATTTATATTGGAAGTACATTATTAGAGAAAAAGAAACATTAATACAAATGCAATATTTAATGCACACCATAAAAAAAATACAGTAAAAGCTTAAAATTAATATGGTGTACCAACAGGCGATCTTATCGCTAAAAGCGATTTTTTACGGATAACTTTGGGTAGATTTGACAGGGGAGAAACGATACGCAGGTAGTTCGTGGTGTAGTATTTACATACATTACAAACGATATATAAATATATATATATATGTTGTGGCCAAATTGATCACTTCACGACATGGCCAACTAAAACTGGCCAGGCCAGAACATTTAGGATTTCAATGATAATAAAATGTCTAACGAAGATTGCCAACCGAAGATTGAAACATCATCAAACTTTATTGTTTTAAACGATGTGGCCAGTTTTGCTTGGCCATTTCATGAAGTGATCAATTTCTAAGATCTGGCCACGATATACATATACATATAATAGCAGAGAAATGTATATAAATACCTAATGATGTCCGAGGTTCGGATCCTTGAACGTATTTTTAAAAGATGGTAAAGTTTACGCTTTTCTTACTGACATGAGCAAAGCCTTCCACAGCCGCTTTGCTTGAAATGAGAACGGCTTATCGTAAAAAATATTGGAATGGTTAGGTATCTCTAGCTTTTAGTAAAAAAAAACCATGGTCGATGATGAACATCAAACAATAAAATAAATCTCCAGAATCGTTCTTCATAGATAAAATGAGACAACAGTTTCCTCAAAACTTCTCAGAAGATATTATCCTTACCTGGCACAACTGCGGTCCGATCTGGTTGAGGTTCTCGAGGACCGGCCTGTACTCCTGCAGCTCAGCCTCTAGTCTCAAGATGTCTTCCTCACGAGGCTCCACAGACTGCAGGCAGGATTCGGCACCGGCCATCCAGTCGGTAAGTCTGATAACGAAATTCAAATTTTTTTTAATAAAGTGAAGCAAAGAATTCGGGAGGGCCATAGAAATAAAATATGGATAGTCAGAACTGCTAAGTGCTACTGCATTAACACAGCTCGGGTTTCCCATAACCCACTATGGTTAATAGCAGTGGGCCATAGCCAAATCATTATAGTTAGAGTCGGTTTTTTAAATCCAGCATTTAGCTGATTTCAATAAAGCGGATTGTTCGATTTCCGCTAATACCATTTCCTTGACTTAATAATGCTCACATACACTTAAATGATCTTGAGAAAAAAGACGGCGTCGCTGCTAGAAAGAACGCGGTCAAGCTCCAATGGCATTCTAAGAATGTTGTCAGACCAATTTGATGGTCCTATGATGAATCACTTCATGCAGGTGTTGATTAGGCAGGAGTGATTCATCATATCTGTGGACAATCTTTTTTGTTTCATATTTTTATTTTTATTTTCTCACTAACCTACTTTTTAAAGTCTCTTTGTGACTAACCCGTGGACCTAAAGTTGTCGGAGTGAATAAATTATTATTATTATAACAAAATAAACGTGTAAATACATACTTGTCATTATCGCAAATAAAATCTTAACCTATCAATTGGTTGTTTACTAACCTAGCATGACTGTTATACAACTGTTGCACCAGCGGCAACGTCTCCGAAGCCACTCGCAACAGCTCAGCTCCTCTGCTGGTAAGGTCGTTGTATCGCCGCTGCAAGGCATCCAGCTTGTCTTTGAGCTGCAAGGCTTCGTCTCCTGAGATGTGCTTCATGAGCTCGAGGCCAGATTCCACTGTGCTATCCACTGCTTCTTGTTTTGAGGCGATTTCTTCGGTTTTTTCCTGGATGAGAGGGAGAGAGTTATTTTTTGGGTAACTTTATTTAATAATAATAAATATAAACGGTTTAGCGGTTGTCGAAATACATGGTTTTATGTATGCTATGTGCTTGTCTTTTGTCAGCACGAACGCGATGAACTCAAAAATTACTGAACAAATTTTTATGCAGTAGTCACCAATAGACATAGTGATTAAAAAAGCCGTGCTTGTTAGAAATCTTTGAAATTTGAAAGCTGGGGGTAAATTTCTAAAACTAGTGACCTGCCCCAGCTTTGCACGACTAATAGAAATCTATATATATAAAAATGAATAGCTGTTCGTTAGTCTTGCTAAAACTCGAGAACGGCTGGACCGATTTGGCTAATTTTGGTCTTGAAATATTCGTAACAGTCCAGGGAAGGTTTAAAAGGTGAGAAAATTAAAAAAAAAACATAAAAAAATTCGAATACAACGCCATCCCTAATTAAAATTTCATTATAAAATGAATTATGCTGTTCTGGTAACGCCTGTAGATGGCGTTACCCTTATTATTAGGCGGTACGAAGTTCGCCGGGTCAGCTAGTCTACTATAAAATTATACTTGTGTAACTTCAGTTTTTCACACCCAACTAAAACAGTACAGGTTCAAATTTATTGATATCTTCAAACTATACTCACAGCTAACTCATCCATCTGCCTCAAGAGTTTCTCCATGTGGACTGGGAGGATCTTCCTCTTGGCGAGGTACTGCTCCATGGCGTCCATCCAGGCGGACAGGTCCTGGTACGTGAGCACCAGGTGCCTCAGGCCCTTGCGGGACGCTTCTAGTAGGTCGCCGATGTTGAGGCTGTGGTCTACTAGGGCTTGGTATCTGGGGAAGAGAGGATAGCTGGTCAGAGAGAACATTTTCATTTTTCAGCTTGGAAAGGTATTTCAAACAACTATATATGGCGTACTGATAGTTTGCACTGTAAACGGTTTTTTTTCTATGCAAGTATGTGTTTAAGAGTTTTATTATCTGAAATTAAAAATAAACTCAGTTTTTTTAGTGTAATATTTAACTGTTCCTTAATTTATTCCTGCTAAAAAAAATCTACCAAAAATACTAATCGTGCACTAAAATACTATGTTCTTCTGAATGGTTTTAAAAAAAATAACCACGAAGGGGATGATGGGGTCTGTGTTTGCTCGCTTCCCTCGTTCACTAGACGCCGCCGTTCCTTTCTGACCTAACCTGTCTAAGTTGGGGTGCCCCAAGTCCCTTAATTATTGTAAAAAAAATCATTCGTATTTGGTGTTCAATCAGTATTTTTAGTGAAGAATAAGATTTTTGATGCACAGTTTAAAATATCCTGTTATTTTATACAGTTGGAACTTTTGTAAGAATTGATCATAATTTGCTTATAAAAGTTTATCCCAAATAACAATCATTAGAACAAATACAAGCTAATGAGTGTGTTGTAGGATTCCTTACCTATCCGTAGCGGCTTGCAGCCTGTCAGCCAGCGCGCTCGCTTCATCATCACCCACCAGCCCCATGAGCGTGGAGGCTGTCTCTGTCAGCTGCTTGAACGGAGGCTGCTTCGAAATGATGTCCTCGTGGAGGTTCTGTAAGAGAAGACAGAGGTTTAGCGTTAAGGAAACAGATATTCTATACTTTTATAGCGATATTATAAAGAGGAAAGTTTTTTTTTTAAATTGGTTTAAGCTAGTACTTGAGTGTGACCCCACCTCATAGTAAGCAATGATGCAACCATTGAAAAAATTGATTGATTATTACTTTTCGACGGCGAAGTGACAAGAACTCCTAACTGTCGAAGTCTTAAATCGTTAGGAGGTAATACTAAAAATTGTCAAGTTGGTTTAGTTAGGAAGTGTTTCCAGTATTTAATTTGGTGCAGTTGCAAACTAAATATTCGCTTCAGAGATTTTACAAAAACATGCGTAAACACACATTTGAATTAAAAGCGCTAAAAAGTATTTTTTTCGAAAAATATTAGTTAGAAGGTATTGGCACTTCACCGTCCTTTGGTTTGTGATAAATAAACTCAAAAACCAGGGAACCTATTTTAAAAATTCCTTCACCAGTAGAATGCTACTTTATTACTTAGTGACATAAGTCACAAAGATGACTAATTGACTATTATTCTTGTACGCGAGCGTAGCCGCTGGTAAAAGCGAAAAAGATTATACTTAGTTTGAAAAAAATCCTACAACAAAAGCTTTCTTGAAATTAATGCCGTACATAATGTATGGCAGACATAGATCGTGTTATTTATTTCGAAAAGACAAGTGGACTTTATCCGTCTTGTCATCAATAAGTAATTTGCAATTAAGTAATTTTATAAATCCTGATATTTAATTCTGAGACTTTAGAAGCGCTATTACCAACTCTCTCTGGTACTTACTTCGTCGAACTTTAGGTTATTAAACTCGGCCTATTCCGATCACTGCCTATCATCAACAGTGACGTAATATGAAAGTTGGAAGTACTCTCCCCGGAGATAAAGGTGCCTACGTCTTGGGCTAGCTTAATTCCCTCGCTACACTTAGGATTCTTAACCTAACTCCCTCACTTTTTTCGGGAGTTAATCACCAGAATCTCCTCACCTCACCTCACCTTCGTAACGTCGAAGGATCGAAAGATTCTGGTGATTGCATATGCTGGTGAGATAAGGCACTGGTTTGTATCACACTGTATAAATAGTAAGTTGATATTTCTAAGTAAGTTTATGTCATCGTTACCTTGTGCTCTCTGATCTTGTGCTGTATCTTCTCCTCATCAGTCGGCACTAGTTGCAGAGACTTCACTCTACGCTCAGTTGTTCCGAGCCATTCGACCAGTGGCTGCAGTTCCTCTTGGAATTGTTTCGCAACCTGTTTGATGGGAAAAATTTATATTAATATTGAATCATTTACCCTCTATTATGTCTTAAACGTAATTTGAAAAAATAAAAAAAAAACTGTTTCCTTATTCGACCTGTCTGTGTTTTGTTCTGCAAGGTTAATAATATTCTGTACTTTTTGTATCCAATTATAATTAGTAACAAAGCACAGATGGTTTTTATACAGAATATATACATAAACACACAGTTATTATGAATAATCCAGATGTATAGATATAGCATAATCTGTACATAATTTTCCCATTGCTGGGACTCTCTAGGATAGGAAATGGGCCGTAACCCACCACGCGGGTATAGTGCCGATTGGTAGATGCTATATGTCTGCGAATTTTTGGTTCTAGGACATGCCGGTTTCCTTACGATGTTTTCCTTCACTGTTTTGAGAGCAGTGGTGATAAAATAAATTACACAAAGTAATGCGCCTGGCTGGGTTCGAACTCGCGACCTACAACTCTAAGTCGGGACCGTTACCACTGCACTGGGCCACTGCTGCTTAACAATGAACCAAACTGACCATCATAGCCTGCTCCAGGTCCAGCATCCTCTGCTGCGCGCCGTTGGTGAGCGCGTCGAAGCGCGACATGAGTCCCTTGAGCTGCTTCTCGATGGCCTTCCGCTCGGCCGGCTCGCAGCCGCCCGCCACCTCGTTGCCCATCGCAAACAACGACGACATCGAGTTCTGACGGTCCATTAGCATTTTCTTGAGGAACTGCGGGAGGAAACGAGATTTTAGTGGTCATTTTTGGTACAACATAGATTAAATAAAATGTGACTTATCCACATGGATACAGGCAGGAATTGCACGTAATGCAAACCTTATATTTACACTTATTGATAACTTAACTTTTGCATCTATAATGTGACATGATTTTATATTTTTTATTTATACTAATAAGTTAGTTTCGTGCATGAGAAGAACTCTATAGTGATTTGTTTCCTTCACTCTTTCTGGGCAGGCTAAGGTATACCACCTCATCATCAGTACCTAATGTACCTAATATCTCTGAGTTCACTTTGAGTTCTAGTAACATGCGGATATTATATATTCTCATGATTTGCTAGCAAATGTATTGAGTCAGCCTTATCAGCAAGCTTTGCTAAAATGAGTGACTCCAATAAATTTCTCAGTTCCATTTTACCGAAACCGCACCTACTTCAACGATTCCGCGTATCGTTCTACACTAACTTTAAACTCTGATTATGTATGCCTATCGCCTATGAATTTGTCCAGTTGTAGTAGACACTTGAGATACTAAACTTGGAATGTGCTTTATTTTTTTGTATTTGTAGCTTTATTTTTTCTCTTTTTTGACTGAACCCTTTTCAATTCAAAAGTGCCTGTAAATAGTTTAATTGAAAAAAAAAAAAACTATTACTGGGTGCCTTTCTGAAGACTGTAGTTCTTTTAAGTTTACGCAATTTTAGAAGACTTGGACTGATACTTTTGAGATGCCTCTAGATTTCCTTGGTTGATTCAATACAACTTTTCCTTACTAACTAAACCACTTTTTAGACTCAGACGTTCTACCAAAAACAACTGCAACATAACATACCTTCTGCTCCTGCAACTGCGCCTTAACGACCTTGTAGTCAGCTGAGGGTGGTTTCTGGTTGTTGACCATGTCTTCGGTGTCAGCGAGCCACTTCTCCAGGCCGGCGAGCGCTTCCGCGAACTTGCCCGACTGCAGCAGACCCACGTCCAGACGACGCTCGCGTTCGTTCATCTGAGGGGGACAAGGATATTTGTATTTCCTGATGGCTACAACCCGGGAATCTTTAAGTCAAGAGTGAATAGGTTGCTTCTAGGTAAGCGCGCTCCATCGTCGACCGCATCGTCGCTTTCCGTAAGGTAAGATAGCGGTCAAGCGCGAATCTATCAAGAATTAAAAAAAAGTAGTTTGACGCGTAAATTGTTCAAGAACTTTTTATTTCATTGAAAAAGAAATTGCGATACTACTTCTTCGCTCTTCCTCACTCCTACCATTTGTAATCTTGCTGTGCCCGACAGGATCCATATTTTGTTCCCTTTTTTTATTATTTATTACCATGTACATTATGGATTGCAATAAAGGTTTGAAATTGAAATTGATAAATAAACAAAACCAATTATGAACTTACCTAATTTTGTTTAAAAGAAAAATCTAAATTGTTATAAAAAATTGGACTACAAATATTGATAAAAATCATCTAGTTGAGTTTGATAAGTTCTGAAAACTTCGAGACCGATTTGTGTATGTAATTTGACCCCATTTGTATGGGGCTTGAAGCAAGAATCTCTGTATGTTAGGATAGTCACCGATCCAGATCACCGGTCAGACTGACATTACTAAAAACTAATATCTACGTGTAAAACAAAAAAAGATTGCTACAAACTCACCTTCTCCTTCAGCGCATTCCACTTGTCGTTCATCTTTTCGAGATCCTTCTCCAGCACCTGCGTGCTGACGCCCTGCAGCGCCGACCTCACGAGCCCCTGGCCTATCTTGTTGCAGTGCGCCACGTTCTGTCCGAGCGGCTCCAGGGTGCGGCGCTTGAGTTCCGCGAAGTCCTTCTGCTGGGAGCGGATCTGTTCCACTTCTGAGGAGACTGGTTTTAGGCTACGAACTTGTTCTGAGGCCTGGGGAAGAGAGGAAATGGTAATTGATTTATTTAAATTTTATGTGCTGTAGTGGTACATAGGCGGACTTGATGAAACAGGGCATTATCTTTCAGTCAATCGGTAGGTGTGCACAATAAATAAATAATAGATATTTCAAATAAAATGAAGTGTCATTAAAATTATGTAGGAACTTATAATAATAAAATACACATACATATTTACATGCTAAAATAATAAACTAATACATACTATGATAAATATCAAAGAAAATTCAGAATATAATAATTATACTATGAATCTTGGTTCTAAAGTTGAGGGGACAAAATTACTTTCAGCCTTTTTGATGTTAAAGAGAAGAAAAATTGCTGGTTTTTGGTGTTTTAAAAACAAAATTGTTTAAGATACTATGTCCTTCTACTTTCACACTTATAACGTTTAGAATAAGGTCTATATCCCCTTACCTCAGTAACATCATCCATGACGGAGTCATAGGCCTTGTAGAACGCCTCCAGCTTGCTGAGTGTATCGTCCAGGTCTTGTTCCTTAGAGCGAGCGCGCTCGTCCAGTTTGCCTAGTTGTTTGCGGAGGCTTTCAACCTAAAGCATAATTTTATTATATAGGTTACAGAGTAAATATAATTATAACATCAAATAAAAAATTGGGAGATGGGGGTAGGAAGGAAAAGAATAGCCCACAACCTATTTTTAGACCTACCAAATATACACATAAAAGTTCATAAAAATCGGTCAAGTCGTTTCCGAGGAGTTTTATAACAAACACTCTGTCACAAGATTTTTATACATTAGAAAATTAAAAAATTAATTTATATAACATTTCTATGAGAAACGAAAGCAAATAAATAATAGTTGACATTATATTATAATGCACTAGCTTTTGCCAGCGGCTTCACCCGCGTGAAAATAGGTCTCTCTATATTGAAATAGGGTGGAGTTTCGTAAAATCCGTTCTTAGCGGATGTCTACACTCTTTAAGGAACCTGCCTGCTAAATTTTAAGTTTGTAGGTGTTATAGTAGATTAATCAATGACTGGTATTTCGCTTTTATATATATATAGATTAAAAAATCTATTCCCGGAAGTATTACTTGAAAAACATAAACAAACGGCAATGCGTATTATTCTTCTGATAAATAAGTTTCAACTACTACAAGGCATTCTGAGTGAATTATTGAGTCTTCAAAAGATAATGTTTTTAATCTAAAAGCTAACGCCATAGATTCCTATCTAACTTTATCTACAAAAACACATTTTGAAAATTGCACTCTACTATAACATACTTAAGATCGTTTATTTTTTAACAGTTATCATCATCGTCATCTCCGTAGCCTTTTTCCAACTAGCTTGGGGTCAGCTTCCAGTCTAACTAAATACGGCTGAATACTCGTGTTTTACATGGAGCTATTGCCTATCAGACTTCCACAATCAGCAACTGGGCAACACAATACTCCTTGGAAAGACTGATGGTCAGACTTACTGGCGTCTGACTACCTGTAACGACAGTCAGATCTACGAATGACAACCGGGACCAACAGCTTTACGCGTTTTCCAAGGTAATTTTTTTTTTAACAGTTATTTATTATTATTACTATTATGATCCTATTGTATAGGGCAAAGGTCTCCCTTCCATTCTTCCATTCTTCTCTGTCTTTAGCCACTTCTGGCCAATCATTTACGTAGGAGTTCAAATCGCCATGTCATCTCCTTTTATGCCTATAGCTTCACCGTCTCCTGCTGCTCGGGATCCAGTCAGTGTTTGCCTTCGCCTAATTTCATTGCGACATGCGGCAGATGTGGCCTGCCCAGTTCCATTTTAGTACCAAACTAGCAGCAGCAGTAGGCAGAGTTGCGTACATCTGCGATTTGTGGTTTTAAAAGTTACAAAGTACCAAAAGTGTCTCAACATACCTGATCTCTAGTCTTCGCACTGTCCACCGTGTACCCACTCTCGACCAACATCTCGGCAGCTCTCTCCGTGTCTCCGACCAAGTCATCCGCGTTCTCCAGGCGCTTGTAGAAGCGGCCGATGTCATCGAGTTGTTGCCTCACAGTCTTGATGTCCCGGCCTGGAGGCTTCATGCCGTCTAACTCCTTCTCCAAGTCAGTGAGATCGTGGGATAGGTTCTTTACTTTTTCCTGGGGAAGTAAAGAATAGAATAAAATTTATTGTACACCAAAGGTTGTTTAGTCTAGTTTTCTGGAGTCAAAGAAAATATTTGACGTGGACAAAAATGTAAATGTTCAAATAACCAAAATTTTAGTTTAATTAGCCTTTTTAATGTTCCCACTGCTCACTCAGGCCTCCTCTCGCTAGGAGAGGGAATGGGCCGTAATCCACCACGCGGGTCCAGTGCAGATTGGTGAATTTCACATGTCTTTGAATTTTTGGTTCTAAGACATGCCGGTTTCTTCACGATGTTTTCCTTCACCGTTTTGAGAGTTGTTTGAGAGTTACAACTCGTAAGTCGAGGCCGTTACCACTCGGCCATCATTTCTCTATACGTTATATAAACGTTAAGTTAATTTTGATAGACAAAAATATTATACAGCCTATTATTATAATATTATTATTATAATATGTAGTCTCGCTGTCCCGTACGGCTTCAGCCACGTCCTTGGCTACTACTAAACCCCTATTAGTCGTAGCGTAATGATATATAGCTTATAAACTTCCTCGTTAAATAGGCTATCCACCACTAAAAGAATTTTTCAATTCTAACTAGTAGTTCCTTATATACTAGTTGAACTATTGAAAGCATACTTTTATTGTTCAAAATCAAGATCACAATTTTTTTTGTAATGTAAACTTTATTATACATATTATTTGCTACACACTTCATAATTGCTTTTTAAATTTCATCAAATGTGGACTAGACTAAAATTAGAAAACCAATTTATTTGGTTTTAACATAACTTTATTATTTTAACGCTTTGAGAAAGTGAAAGTGTGCGCACAGCCAAGGAGTGGAATTCCTTGCCGTATTCTGTGTTTCCTGATAGCTACAACTTAGGGGTCTTTAAGTCAAGAGTGAATAGGATACTTCTAGGCAAGCGTGCTCCATCGTCGACCACATCATAGCTTACCATCAGGAGAGATGGTGGTCAAACGCGAGCCTATCATTAATAAAAAAAAAACATATTGAGTTGTTTACAACTGGGCGTTTACAAAGCTTTCTTCACAAAAATCAGTTTAAGGTCTGGATTTCAGGACTGAGATCCCTCAGTCAAGCACTAGTTTATATCAAATAAAAAAAAAATACAACGAAATACAATATTTACATTTACAACACGTTTTAATCCCTTTCCACTATTACAGGTGCAGTGACAGCGGCATCGTAAACACAAGAACTTCAAAAACGGCATGGCGAGTTCCCCCTAAGGGTCTTGCACGGACATTACAAAAAAAAAACTGCGCGGCTAAACGCGCCTTTCCCGTAGATATTACAAAAAGAAACTAAAGAATTATGTACCTAAAACGTCGAACTTAAGATTACTCTGAAGATAATCTTATCGTGTCGATGTTTTTATCAAGTTTAAAGTAGCGTCCTAATCCTGTGAGCCATCAATGTCAATAACATTTTTTATTGTGTAACGATTTATTTTTAACCGCCTACGTCGAATATATCCGACAAGCACATCCACGACCACATACTCCATGTCGTCAGCTCTCCTGTCACCTATGGGGATTGAAGAGCTAAACGAGATGGAGTACCCAGTCGCTAACACACGACCCTGGCGAATAGGACACGCAAGCGGTTAAAGGGCTAGAAAACTCGGGTTCATCAAGTCATTGAAAATACGCGTATATATTTCGAAACACCATAGACAATGAGGATCAGTCATGATTTTTGGGTATGCAGACTTATAGCGTCAAGAAACTCAGTAAATACTGTGATTAAATTATTTTAATCGGACCAAAAATGACAAAGATACAGCAATTTTAGTGTACTAATTCCAGAAACGCGCCCGAGAATGAAGCGACTCGCTGTGACGTCATCTGTCATGATCGGTCTCCACCGGCGAATGAATACGATCAAGCCGTTTGTCGCACGGATCATGACAGATGACGTCATCGTAAACAGTCCAGCGAGAGCGCGCGTTCCTGAGTAGCCGATCAGAAAAAAAAAAATTATTCCACCATTTCCCGACGGATTTAATAATTTAAAAAAATAAATGCTCAGTAAATTATTACACATACGATGTAGTTAGTAAAAATTTTTACTACGGATTTACTATTATGTGATTGATCCTCATTGCGAAACGTATGAAAACTATGAATGGGCCAATATGGTAGTGATGTAGCTATCAGAGTTGCAACTATTTAATTAAGCCTCTCTAGAGGCTGAAGTTGGCCTATCTTTTTTGCATCCAGTTTGCCTGGAAATACGTTATAGCAACTCTGTCTCCAGCTAAGCGTCCCTGGGCCTCGACGGTCAGAACCTCGAGGTAGTTCAAACTATCAGCCAGTGCGTGAGCCTGTTCTCCTACTACTTTCTTACTACTTTAGAGACAAGTTCTCATCTGGAAGTGCATCATACCAGCCTTGGCTTCAGCTATGCGACCTGGGGGTTCTAACCTCCAAGTCGTACAACCTATCAGCCAATAGGAGTGCTTGTTCCTCTAGCACATTTTTACATATAGACATATTCTCACCTGGAAGTGCGTCATAGCAGCCGCAGCTCCAGCCATGCGTCCCTTAGCCTCTCCAGCGCGGGCCTCCAGGTCGTCGAGCCGGTCGGCCAGCGCATGAGCTTGCTCCTCCAACACGTTCTTGGCACGAGCTGCTGCATCGCGACCAGCACATTCCAGGGCTAGTGTTACAATGTCATCTGCTGCTGAGTTGATGCTCTGTTGAGGTGAAATAGAGGTTTATTAGTTTGGATGGTTTTTAAATATAGTTGGCGAAAGCATTTATTAAAATGTTCAGAAAATAATAGCCGGGTATCACGGTACAATACATTTAAAAAAATTAAGTATTCTTCGTTTTACTTGGCGCAGTGATACAGAGATGAGCGGAATCAGAGAGCTAGATTCTGATTAAACTTTTTCCTTAATGAATCGAAAATAAATTCTATCTAAAAACACTTCTTGCTCACCCGACCTAAGACTGAGCTATAACGTCACAAAATATCGCTAAGTCGATCCTATTCGTATTTGAAACGCATAGTATATAGTATGAGTTACCTGCAGCGGCGCTCTGAGCGCATGTATCTGGTCGGCCAGCCGGGCGACGGCCTCGGCGGCCTGCGCGGGCGCGGCGGCGAGCGCCTCCTCCAGCCGCTCCTCGCAGCGCTGCAGCGGCGTGTCCACGGCGCGCACGCGTTCGGCAAACTCGCCCAACTTGCGGGCTGTCGTTTCAAGGAACTCTACTTGTTGGAGGACCTCTGCAGGGAGAGAAATAGTTTTGTAATGAGTAAGACTAATTGGGTAGGTGCTTGGACCAGACAGTGCTGCCACCTGGTGAACGTCATTTTAGAAAACCCTCATTGTCACATTCCCAGCATAAAAATGGTACATATCTACACTGTTCACACGTGTGCCACATACGCCGATCTGGGCGCGTCAGTCTCCATACATTTCATATGGAAACTAAGACTTCTAGAGCGACATTTGATCCACGCCTCGCGACGTCATTCTACGTACAAATCAGGCGTGTTACACGTGTGCGTCGGTCTAAAGTAGTTCTAGTTTTAACCTGGATGTAATGATAACAAATTGAAATAAACAATTTCATACCGTTGTTAATTCTATCCCATCTCTCCTTGATGTTGTCGAGCAGCTTCCTGACCACCTCTTGGTCGATGTCACACGACGAGATGAAGGTCTCGCCAAGAGTCTTGTTGTTCTCATACTCGCCAGATCTGATCGAGAAAAAAAATACATTACATTCAAATATATGTCATCAGTAACTCAGTACTGTGAACACTTTTAACATCTACTTTCTACGTCATTTTCGAGTTGAAATGTGTCAGATAGAACAACGAAATCTTGAAGGTTTGTTTTTGGTAAATTAATTATGTTTTGTAAAAAGTCATAGAACAGAAGTTGTTGTTTATGATGTTAGTAATACAGTCCTGAAATGTTGTTAGTGTTGTACAAATAACCCTGTATAAGTGTGTTTGTCAGTTGTCTAGTACTCATAATACAAGAACTTGTACTATGAGTACTAAAAATAATTAGAAGATTAGTTTGGGAATAGATGGCGTTGTGTGATAGTTGTGGAATATTATTATTACTTAAATGTATAACCAGCTTTTGTCCTTGGTTTCATCCGCGTGTATGTCGGTTATAGCGGACGCGAAGTTGAAACTAGAAAAAAGTAAGTTATGTCTTTTCCTGGTATAATAAACAAACGTACCTCTTCCATATATCATTCCTGATCTGCTGCAGTTCCTTCAGTTGTTTCTCGACCTCCTTCTTAGTGAAAGCAGTAGCTGGCAGCTTAGCGAGCCTGTCTTCTAGGTCTGACAGCCACGGTACGAAAGATTCTTGGGCCTTGTGGAACTTGCGGCAGTGCTCCTAAAGGATGAACAGAAATGGATTTAGTTTAAAATAACTTGGGTCAAAATAAATCATGCTTGTGAGCTTGCCTTCACTTTCATACTACATCAAGTCGCATTCCGTCAGTTGGTAACATCACTTCACTCGCTGCCATCTAATATGTTCTGCATTTTAGTAAATACACCCGAATAATGCATTACTATGCGTTCCAAATAAGAATAGGAAAGCCACTAATCTCGATCTGTCAAATGTTGATTAAAAAGTACGGTTTGCAAAGAAAACTTATTTGCGTATCAATAACGTTATTTTTTTACTTTGTTTTACCGAGTCTTATTTAATTCTAGGTGAAGTAAAAACTTTATTATTTAATCTAAATTAGCTAAACATTTTGTTTAAGTTATACCTAAATAGTTAAAAAAAAAACTACTTTATTTTTTATTTTTATTGTTAGCCATAATTCACCTTCTTCTTCCATTTCCCATACTCAGACACTTCACACAGTGAGGCAGAGATGAGCAGAATTGAGAACTGGATTTTGAGTGGACTTTTTTTGTTCATGATTCGTAAATAAATTTTATTTTAAAAATTTCTTGTTATGCTAACCCTACCATATTTCTACGATTTGACAGCTATAACGGCACAAAATGGCGAAAAATCGATCCTATTCTCATTTGGAACGCAATGTACAATTTTACAGGAGTTATAGAGTTACGACATCACATGTGATAATTGAAGTGATGGTAAAATGTAATGACATATCACATCACTTCGTGAAGTACTGTTTTGCGCATGCCAAATGGGTGGGTTTGCATAAACTTCTTATTTGCTTTTCGATTATCTTTATGCTTCAAACTAGAGATGCATCAATATGCCTTTTTGGCAATACGATCGATCGATATAGATACCAGCCCCCCTAGTCAAGTTACTATTTTTTCGTTAGCGTCGAACGCCTCGAGTAGGCCACGCCTTCGATTCCTTTGTTTTGACCACGTGACTGAGCGTTGAGATGACGTCAGAACACAGGAATCGGAGGCGTGGCCTACTCGAGGCGTTTGACGCTAACGAAACGATCGTAACTTGACTAGGGGGGAAGTTCTTATAAAAATATCGGCGATACCATTATGTCAATGATTTATTTTATTCAATCATCAAGTTATAAATTATACATTAAGATATTATGTATTTTGTTTAGCGTGGGAAAAATACTATGCGCCACAACATCAACCAACAAAAACATCTAGCAAAGTGGCATACGCGAGGGACAGAAGCGGGCGATACAACACACGCAAAAAAGTGCGGGGATTCTCCGAGTGCAGAAATCATATCTCGTTTGAAACGAAATAAACTAAACAGCACGCTCGTTTACATTACTATTTTAAAGCGCGAAATTTGTAAAGTATCGTTGTATTGGATGTGAAAATATCCCCGATGCCGATGTATCGGTAAATCCGAAGTATAGCCGATATATCGGTGTCGTTATCGGTATCGGATGCATCCCCACTTCAAACTGAATAAATCAAACTTTCAAGTGAAATAAGTAAGAAGTCATTATCATCAAGACTTACCATAGCGGTCTGCAATCTGGTGTATCTATCGACTGTCTCCCGCTTCAGTTTGTCCCACTGCGTCTGGATCCTGTCGAGATCCTTACGCAAGCCTTGGTGCGCTGGCTTCTTCTCCATCTCACGACCTGGACGACAAGAATATTTATAAGAAACTTTTTTAAGAATGAAAGGTGACAAACAGAAGACTTTTTTTGTCTTGGGTGTCGACAAAAGTGAGCCAATATTTATATTAAGAGGTTTTTTTTGTATTTTGTTTTTTTTTTTTGGGTAAATCATCTAATGACAAATCCCGCTCTTGGGTGGAGCGCGAGATAGTGTCAGACTTTTACTGACTAAAAACCAACTCCTGTTCCTTCGTTGCCTTCGTCCCAGGGCCCCGGTTTTTTTTTGTATTTAAAAATATAAACGTTCAAACACACTAAGAATTATTCCTCTATCGTAGGTGCGTTCACAAATATGTAAACTCATAAACACAAGACAATCGGAACCGATATTTCGGGTCTGGTTGCCATCAAAATATTTGTCCCGTGTGGGAATCGAACCCGCGATACTCAGCACAGTAGCCAATCTCTTAACCAGTCAACCGTGCTGATAAGTAGCTTTTGCCCGCGGTTACGCACGCGTACATAAAATATAGCCTATATCGTTCAGGAATAAAGCAGCGTTCTATAAGTGAAAAAATTTAGCAATCGGACCAGAACTTCCAGCGATTACCTCCTACAAACAAAAAAACAAACTTTATCTCTTTATAGTATTAGGGTGGATGGAGAAATCATTGCCTTATGTTCTGGAAGAAATTCTCAAATGTCGCATCATACCACATACTTGGTATACAGCAGCATCAGGTTTTACTGGAAGCTGAGCCCAGCTTATTTGGTCAAAGACTAGGCAGATTGACTTTATTACAGTGACCATTCCCTCACCTTTGTCCAACAGCATGATGAGCTCATGTTCCCTCTGCGTGAGCTCCCTGTACAGCGGTTCGTGCCTCTCCAGCTGTTGCTGCAGCTTGCTAGCTTCAGCCGACACTTGCAGGCGCGCTGGGAGGGAGTTCAGCTCGGATTGTAGCCAGCCGAGTGTGCGCGCTACGTTCTCTTCGAGGTTGCGGCCGTCCCTGTGGGGAAAAAAATTGGTTAGACTGAAACATTTATTACCTTTGAGTGCTCGCGTTATGAGCATTTTTCCGGCCTCAGAAAACAAACGTTATTATTCAGTCAGACGTAGCGTAGCCCAGTATTGGCCCTCCCATCCCTCGCCTACTTGTATTGCAAGAGAGTACAGTTTTCTACCGTCACGTCGCGTGGGCCGGCAAATTGCTCATCGCGTGAGTACTCTAGGGATAATGTTGCAATTTCCGAAACTATTTGTGACTGCCTTTTGCATTCATTTATAGGTCGGAACATGGCCTGATTTCTTTATTTGATAAAAATAAACTTTGTACTGTTTACAAATAATGGATAACAACAAATTTAACCACGCATTAACTTATTTGACGAGTAGTGTTTTTTTGAATTTTATTGTTAATATATAAATGAATATATCGTATAGTTTATACAGTATAGCACTACTATATACAGCAGTATATTACTAGCTATTTAGACATAAAAAAATAATTCTTTTCAATGAAATTCTTTTGACTTTTAGAATACAATCGTGTATCGTAGTATTAGCGTGATTAGATCATGTACAGCAGTTCAAAATCAACTAACGGGCAGTTATCTAGACCAGACACAACACCCGTCTGGTCTGAGGATCCTCCCTTTTCAATGGGAGTTTGCGGACATTTACACTCAGTTCCACTTACTTCTTCTTCTCTTCTTAGTTGGGCACTCACGTCAGAGTGGTCGTGGCTGTTGATGATGGATTCATAGTAGTTACTCACTTCAAAGCCGCCTCAATCTCCGCCTTCCTATGGTCGAGCTTCCTCTGCAGGTTGTCGTACTGCCTGACCACGGCGCCCAGCTTGGCCTGTATGTCCTGGCGCGACGCCGGGTCCGACAGCACCTGCGCCAGCGCCGCGCCCGCGCCCTCCAGGTCCGCCAGGAGGGGACGCTGCCCTTCCAGCTGGCGTTCCAAGTTCTGTGGTGTGGGGGAACCATTGGTGAACTTAGTATTTTGTTTTACAACTAAAAAGTTCTTACTTCCCGTTTAATTTAATAAGTAACAAGTTTGCGAGCAAAGGAGGGTTCTTATCATAATGTAAGATCCACAAAACTTACTGAAAAATGACAGATAGACTTTAGTCAATGAAAGTCTAAAATTCCTCACGCTTCGCTTAAAGCGGAAGGTGATTTTCCACCACAAAAAAAAGTGTACTTCTTGCGTGAACATACGGCATAGTTGTGCATCTACATCTACCGTTGCGGTGTACGAACATTGAATTATTTTTAAATTTGGTCTGAGCTTTTCGCTCACACTTTATCGAAGACACTTTACTGATACTTCAAAAAATACTTGAGGCTTTGTGACGTATAATGGTCTGAGCTACATCTGTCAAAGTCAAACTCAAAATTATTTATTTCACATAGGCCTACTTAAGGGTACTTATAAAACGTCAGAAGGGTCAACTCGGCAACGTGCGTTCATATTCCCGCTCTTTTTCTCGCTCTAATAAATGTCGATTTTAAGTAACAGAAAAGGATAGAAGATAGGAAAGTATGATTTGGTACTAACAGATGTAGCTCAACCCTTAAGGCTATTTGTGTACTGTAGCAGGAAGGAATGGTGGTGAAAAACATAAATATACATCTTGTTAAACCCTATCAGTTATTTTTTCTAGCCTGATCTGTACCTCTCCTGGGGAAAGGCCTCTCTCCACTACTTCCATTTATCGCGAGCCCACGCTTCCTCCTTCCAGTTCCCTCTTTTCCCCTTCCCCTTCTTCCTGATGTTCTTCTCTTACCTCGATCTTCCTGAGCTGTTCGTCGGGTTCCTTCTCCATAGCTATCTCGTCGAGTTTATCACTGATAGTTTGCAGGGCATCGCGTAGGCGCGTGTAGCCAGCGTCGAACTCGCGTGATGTGTCGGCAGCTGCGCCCAGGCTGTCTGCGCGTTTCTCTAGTCTGAGACGAGAAAATACAGATTTAGGGAGGATAATAAGGCTGAATATTGAATGAACGAAGATCTGGGAATAACATACTACAACACTATTTTTATATACAGTAAATAGGTCCAGGAACAAGGCGCCAGTTGTATGTGTACCAAATATGCACATAATAAATTACTAAAAAATTTGGTCGTATAGGTTCTAAGATTAAAATTCGATAATTTTTAAGACACACACACTCAATAACTTTCGTTTTTATAATATTAGTGTGATTTGTCAGAAAAAAGGCAAATTTAACTTTCGAACCTCCACTTTATAAAATAGTAAAAGTTAGAAGAGAGTGCATTGCGAAAAGAATTGAAAAACGTCTTCGATTTTTTTTAAATCAAATTTCTGAAAAGTTGATCAATGAGATCACAATACATGGTTTCTGTCTTTTTAGCAGATTTATTTTAAAATTACGTACTCAGAATCAAAAATTACTCAGTCTCTCAGAATCAGAAGATTAGTTTAAGCTATAATTTAATCATAACTTACTTGTCCAACAGCTCGTTCCACCTGTCCTGTAGATCCACCACCTTCTGCTTCAGCTTCTTAGCGTCGGCAGAGGCGGGCTCCAGTCGCTCCAGCACTGCGGAGCCGACCTCCTCCAAGTGAGCCAGTTGGGGCTGTTGGCTGCGGAACTCTTCACGGAGGACTTGCACCTGATAGAAGAGTAATAGACAATAGAAGAGACGGTATTCGAAAGAGTAACAAGAGGTATTGAAAATTCCTAAAAGAAACATTTTCGTTTCGAAAAGATAGGAAAGGAGGAGGGTCGATATCGGACATTTTTCGCAGCAGTCTCAATAAACAATAGAATAACAATAGAGAATAGTATCATTGAGACTCAAAATGAATATGGTTCATGGAACGCTTGTTTAAGAAATAATAACTTAAGTATTGAAAACCGACAAAAAAAAAAATGTGCAAAAAAAAAGGCGAAACACTGTTTGAGCAATAATTGCTTTTATTTATCACGTAAATGTCACTAAATAAAAAAAAAACAATATCTTTTTTATTCTGCAGAAAAGAACTATCAGAGCCCTATATAATCTTCGCAGACGTGATTCTCTTAGGGAACTATTTAAGAAAATAAACATCCTGACGGTCCCTTGTCACTATACAAATGTATTTAAAAATAGTCGGAAACAGAAACCTTTTATTTTTGGGGTGGTGGGCTGAAAAATGCCTCTTAACAACTCTCCTCCTTTATTTTGTTTTTTGATGCGGCATAAAACAAAATGCTTTTAAAAATCCCTTTCACACGTAAATTTTTTCGTCACTTTGAAATAGATGAGGCCGTTGTTTCCTAGCTGTCTACCACTAAATTTTAATTTTATTTTTTGTACCCTGGTAACACTGGAGTATCGACCTTAATAAATGAAAACCAGGGTAATACTAACGCAGGTTTAAGGTATACTGTACATACCTGTTGCACTTGTGTCTGTACCATCCTCGAGTCCGAGGAGATGGGTCCCAGAGCTGCCATCATGCGGTCCTTGGCGCTCAGCCACTGAGACAGGTTGCTGTGCGTGTCGTGGAAGTCTTTCATCTCTTCCATTAGGCGGATCCTACGATGGAAAAAGTCATTTATTAATATAAAATATATTGTACTAGCGGAAACACGATGTGTGCTAAAACGCTACAAAAAGAAATAAAAGTATTATTTGGAAAAAATAAATTTTGCAATGATTTTCTTGAAACGATGTATTCAAGAAAATCATTGCAAAATTTATTTAATGATCTAAAACCATCTCCATTTTTGCCTTTCTAATGAAATCGAATTGAGGCACTAAGGATCGAATTGAGGAAAATATTGGGACAAAATTAGCTTTTCCAGATTATGCTATGTTCGTATAAAAATATCACTGAAAGGTGATTACCAGTAATCGGAGTAGGTAGATAACTGTACACAGTCACGATTTGACATAACCCAACGACCAATCAGAACATTATACCTTCCTTTAAACTTTGAATTGAGTAGTAACACTAACAATATTATCAATCTTTAATTGAATCCAGAAATACCGGAATTACTTTCCGGAAAAATGAGTTATCCATGTTATTCTTTCTGTGTATGCACACCGAAATAATAACATGGATAAGCTCTTTTTATGATACCAAAAATAAATCAACCTACTCCGTTCACTGGTGATTACTTCAAAAGTTAACAGTGGTTTGACAACGCAACTATTTGGCTTAGTTATCTTTTAATATTATATATTTATAAACAATCTAAATGATTGATTTTAAATGGTGGTAACTAATAGTAGACATTGGCAGATCTAGTACTCATCAAAACTTTGGATGAAATCCAAAGTTAGTCCAATAATTAGCATTGCTTGCTTCGGTTATGGCTTTCTGTAGAATTACTACACTAAAAATATACTTACTTATCCTTGAAGGCATCGTGTAGCGCCTTCCACCTTGAGGATACATCTTCCATTTCATCGTGCAACCTGTCCGCTCCCAATACGCTTTGTTTTCGCTTCAGAAGCTCACGAACCTGATACACAATAAAAAAATCTTAGTAAGACAAAGCATTGTACTCGAGTTCAGCTTCAGAAGGGAATAATGAAGCGTGGCCCTGGAATGCAAAGGGCAACTGAAGGACTTTTATTGACTAAAACCAACGCGGGTTTTAGTCAGTAAAAGTCTGACATACATTTGACTAATTCCTACTTAAAAAATATTAATATCATAGCTATATTTCAATCTGATGTTTTGCTCAATATGATGTCGCAAAAAGCTTTACATAAGCGGATTATGATTTGTTTTACTGTGACTGAATTGTTTTTCATACAAACTATGTACTTATTAATATCCAAATAAAATATTTAGCATTTTCAAATGTTTTTTTTTTTCATTTAACTTTATCCTGACACTAGAAATTACTCTTGTATAGTGGATGCGTTCAAAACATGTAAACTTGCATAGTTAAGATACCCAGACCTAAAACACCTATCTGTAGGCCACAGAAATATTTGATCCGTGCGGGAATCGAACCCTCGACACGCACCGTAGCAGTCAATCGCTCAACCACTGTACCAAACGTGCTTTCAAATTAGAAAAAAAAAGTTGTTTCACAAACATTTTTGAATTCAGAATAAAATCTGTGTTTTAATCATTACTTCCAGAACTTGTAATCCTACAATCTTAAAATATTAAAATTGAACTTTACCTGTGTTTTAGTAGAGTCTAAAATGCTCTGTTTCTCGTACATCTCTTCTAACACAGCGCGGGCTTGTTTGATGGTCTTGTCTGCTTCTTCCTTGGTGTTGGGCACCGATTCCTTAGGCAGCAGTCTTTGGACCTGATTGGAGGAATAATATTTGAATTTAGAATATCAGATACTTAACCAGTTTTGCAAATATTATCTCAATGCCAAACAAAATAAAGTACAAGATTTATTAAAGTGAAAGGTATAACGTAAAATATTTTTTTTTTTTTTGCATTTTGCAAGTCCGTGTCAAGTTGTGGCGGGCGTAATATGTATTTATTCTGGGAATCATAATTATTAAATCATTAATAAAACCGTTTCAGTTCGCCTTACTCTACTGAATGGCTATTTCATGATAAAGGAAAAGCAAAATGCACATGACGGA
Organism: Mythimna pallens; assembly: GCA_961205895.1. Taxonomy (NCBI): domain Eukaryota; kingdom Metazoa; phylum Arthropoda; class Insecta; order Lepidoptera; family Noctuidae; genus Mythimna; species Mythimna pallens. Next base: position 14,533,787 of record OY540847.1, on the reverse strand, counting down.
TTCCGTACTACAATATTAATATCGAGTTAAAAACGACAAAAAAAACACGTTTCTTGTACGGGAGCCCCACTTAAATATTTATTTTATTCTGTTTTTAGTATTTTTTGTTACAGCGGTAACAGAAATACATCATCTGTGAAAATTTCAACTGTTTTGCTATCATGGTTTATGAGATACAGCCTATTGACAGATCGACGGACAGTGAAGTTTTAGCAATAGGGTCCCGTTTTTACCCTTTGGGTAAGGAACCCTAAAAACGTTGAATTTTTTATATTTCGCGGGCTACCCTTGAGGACCCTAGAGGAATCTCACCTTGTCCAGGAAGGTGTTGAGCTGCCGCAAGCTGTCGAGATGTTTGCGCAGCTCCTCCCTCACGGCGTCCAGCTCGGCGGTGCGGTCCGCCAGCTTGGTGCCCAGCAGACTGTAGCGGTTGTTGATCTCCGACAGCTGTTGCTGGACTGGGGATAGCTCTATGGAAGAAAATGAAACAAGCATTTAGACAAGTTTTTGGCAGAATTTCTTCGAGAGAAGTTCAGTGGCCGTTCAATTATTCGCAAATTGATTTCTAGTGGATATTGTGATGTAAAATTGGTGTAGTTTTGTATCTCAATTGTCTACGCAACTGGACAATATGTAGAATCACTGAAACAGGCGCAATCTCGGCAAAATGGTGCTGAGAATTTTGTTGTAGTGTTAACTACCTTAACGAATTTCGTCTAGAAGGTTAACTTAATACATTTGCTGCCAAATACTGCAAAAACATTAGAATGTGTGGATGTACACATTCTAATGTTTTACTAATGGATTTGATGAATGATATTCTAATGGAAAACAAATGAACTATTATTACGAAGACATGGCTTAAAGGACTTAGTATCTAAGCCAAAAACATAACAAAAAAAAAAGAGTTTCTAGACTAAAGACCCACCCAGACAAAGCGTTTTGGGAACACATTTATTGTGCGTACACCTAAGCTATAATAAGTCAAGAGTGAATAGGTTACTGCTAGGCAAGCGTGCTTCATCGTCGACCATATTAGTGAGATAGTGGTCAAGCGCGAGCCTATTCATAACAACAAAAGAGAACAAAATATCAATTGCCGTAGAAAAGTGTATTTTCGTAACCTGTTGTACGAGATTTTTGAGGAGGTGTTATCAGCTCTATGTTACTTACTTCCTCGAACTTTAGGTTTTCCGATTTTTAGTAATAAGACTCGGAGGCACAGTAATCAAAGAATAACATTTATTGTATGTCCTGGCCCGTTGGTCTAGTGGTACCCTCACTGCTATGCCTATGAAGTCGTGGGTTCGATTCCCACCCAGGACAAATGTTTGTGTGATGGGCACGATCATTTATTCTGTTTCTGGATAAATTACTTATTTATAATAAGTATGTATTTAGTATATATATTTTATGTATGTTCATCAGTTGTCAATACTCATAGCACAAGCTCTTTTTAGTTTGGGACTAGATGGCGCTGTGTGATATTTGTCGAGTATTATATGATTAAACTATCTATTTATAGTATAATTATATCGAAAGTTTAAACTCTCGCTACATTGATTACAATTTTCCGATGTCTGCAATAATCAAGTAACATACACACGTACGTAAATTATAACGAGAAATCAGTTATATATCAGTCTTACCTTCAAGGTGGAATCCATCCTGGCTGGATCGTCGTGAAGAGAACCCACTCGATGTTGAATGTGTAGATCCAGGACTGACCAGACCATGGCCCTTGCTCGGAGACGGGGAGCGACCGTCCAGGGTGCGGCCTGGAACAAATGTAGTCGATTAAAAGATTTGAAGCGTTTGAAGCGAGTTTGAAAGCAGAAGGCAATCAAGTTCATTCACATAGATTGTGAAGTTCGTTCGTATAGATTGTGAAGTGCATTTACATAGATTATGAAGTTCGTTCACGTTTTTAATATACATCTAAATGTTCCTCATTGGAGCATTAAGTCTATTGGTGAAAATGGCACGAAAATCCGTTTAGTAGTTTTTTAGTTTATCGTGGTCATATAGAAAGGCATATAGCATAGTCGGCCTTATAACGTTCCCACTGTTGGGACTCAGGCCTCCTCTCTAGGAGAAGGAATGGGCCGTAATCCACCACGCGGGCCCAGTGCGGGTTGGTGGATGTCACATGTCTTCGAATTTTTGGTTCTAGGACATGCCGGTTTCCTCACGATGTTTTCCTTCACCGTTTTGAGAGCAGTGGTGATTCGATGAAATAAATTACACAAAGTAATAAGTAATGCGCCTGGCTGGGTTTGAACCCGCGACCTACAACTCCGTAAGTCGGGGCCGTTACCACTCGGCCACCACTGCTCACAGAAAAAGGAAGGCGTATGCTCTCTGTATTTAATAAACTCAAAAACGAATTTTATAATATGCAAGGTTATAAGTTTAAAAATACTTACTTGGCGTCTGTCGTTTAGTAGGACTGTAGATCTGCCTCTTCCTGTGCGGGCTGTCGGCGCGGTCGCCGCGGGTCAGCGCTTCGTACACCGCGCCCGCTTCCGTCACCTGGGGGACGGCGGAATTCTATTAAGTGTTATTAAGGAACTAGGTGTCCAACAGGTGGACTGTGGGCTTGAAAGAGTCACCGCGGATCTGGAACGCAAAGGGCAACTGAAGAAACATGAGTGGGGTTTAGGCGGTAAACACCCAAAATTTCATTTCGTTCGTTTTTGTGGCGTAACAACAAATTTTCTGTTTTCAGATTTATTTCTATATCTATACTATATGACATTGCTTTACGCCAAATTTCAGGATTCTGGGTCAACGAAAAGTACCCTATGAATCTTGATTCCTTTGTGAGTGTCGAAATGCACGTTTCTTGCGACATAAATAGTCGTATCTTTTTTTTCGTTAACTTAGAAGTAAGATTTTTTCACAGCTTTAAGGGACCACAGATCTTAGTGTATAGTTTTAATTTCAAATCGATGCCTCCACGCGTTTCCGAGATAAAGGGTCTTGACAGACAGACAGGCAGACGGACGGACAACAAAGTATTCCTATAAGGGTTCCGTTTTTTCCTTTTGAGGTACGGAACCCTAAAAAAAGCTAAAAATTTTGTGTTAAGTGTGAATATGACCACGCTTAAGGCCGAGGCTTTTAAGAATAAGTTACAAAAGTTTACCTTATCGATAGTGATAGAGAAGTCCCTGTACTCCTTAGCCAGGGGTCTGAGCTCGTCCTGCTGTTGTTTGATCACGTCCAGGTCCACAGCCACGGGCTGCAGGCGGGTCACGCGGCTCTCCATGGACTGAAGCCAGTCCAATACCTGGAAGGAAGTCGAAATTAGGTTTGGCTCAAAGATGATGAGGACAACTATACAGGTCAAAATGGAGAAAATTGAATAAGGACTCATTTATTGAATAGGAGTAAAGAAATACATGCGGATGGATGGAGAGGGAGAGGGAGGCCAAAGAAAAGATTGATGGATTGCTTAAGGCGTGATGTGGGAAAAAGGGAGTCGGTGAAAACCTGAAAGGTTGACAGGATAGAATGGAAGAAAAAAAACTTTTTTTTTTAACACGGGACTTTAGACAGTTTGTCTGATCCTCCCTATTGCTCCGATTTTGATCGATTTGCTTATTTAAAAAAATAAAGACTTCGGGACGTTTCACTTAAAGTAATTGTACGTACTTGTATCTTGAGCGACTCATACTGGTTGAGTTGGTCAGCTCTCTGTTTGGACAGCTTCTGTTTCTCCTCCAGCGTCGCATTAAAGTCCCGCCATTGGTTCTCCAGAGCCTGAACACACAAGTAATTAGGTATTATAATCTGTATTGGGAAAGATGTTGTGAGTAACACATCTGTAGAAAATAGACTAAAGCGTATTCGCGTCAAGAAAATAGTGATTCATCGTTGTCACTCAGCTTAGCTTTGCCCCTTGACCAATCAGATCAAAGTAAAGAAGAGTTGATGAAACCTCTTCAGACAGTACGGACGCGTCTATTGACAATTAAAAAAATGAATACTAAACTTCGTACAAATAAAAAAAATAAACTTAAATACTAGGTCGATATGTATAAAATTACTGTGAATTTAAAGGTCACACAGATTGAGTAAACCCTGACTCCCAAACTGGGAAATAATTAACATTTAATGTTATACTCCATTTACAATAAGATATAACATTTAAACAAGCCTTTTTTTCGGTCCGTTCAACCGATTATGACTTTTATTGCCTTAGTGGCATGATAAATGGCGGCTGCAGTAAATAGCTGGTATTGTAACCACTTTTTTGCTTTCAATGGCATCCTTATGTGTTCGGAATAGAAGTCAAAATCGGTTGGACGGACAGTAAAAAGGTTTGTTTAAATGTCTAATCTTATTGGGAATGGAGTATATAAAAGTTTGCTTCAATATTAATGGTTTAATTTTTACTCCAGTATGTCAGTCTTTACTTTGCAGTTGCACTGATGAATCACTATCATTTTCTAAAGCGCATATGCTATTTTTAAACAAGAAAAATAATGTGTATATAACGAGTACCTTCATCCTGTCACGAATGACGTGTGTATCGGTGACGTCCTTCTTGGAGATCAGCTGCTTGCCATTGCGCAGGCATTCCTCCAACAATGGCATTTGTTTATCCCTGCGATAACGCAAAGAATAGATTCAAATAATGATAAAATATTCTGTTCTGACGTAGTAATAAATAGATGTATGGGTTTCCACACAAAACTGCGATGTGATATGACGCCGTATCGCAGAGATCTGCGATGCTAATTTATGCGACAAAACATCTGTTTAGGTAACTAAACGATGTGCGATGCGAAGTGCGAGCTTGCAGTGTTGTTTGGGTCCTAAGCTCTGTTAACATAATTCTGCCAGGGTTCCGGGATCATTCGAAAGAGTCACTATAGCCCTGGAACGCAAAGGGCAACTGAAAGAACACAGGTGAGTTAAAGTCAGTAAAACATTGACACTCACTGTTGCTCCACCCAGAGCGGGAAGTTATTAGACGATTTCCCACTTAAATAAAAGGGTAACATCAATTTTTTATTGAAAATATTATTATTTTACAAAGAGCAACTGTCACAACCCAGTAACTGGAAATCACGACACTTCTTGGTATGACTAGCTGTCAAATTTCCAAGGAAAAACTGGTTCAACCCTCACCTGTAACTGGCGAGCTGTGCCAGCCTGCCGCCCAGCTCGTCGGCCGGCAAGCGCGCCAGCTCGCGGGTGTCGGCCTGCTCCAGCAGCTGCGCGTGCGCCGCGTCGAGGCTGGCCGCCTGGCCCGAGAACTGCGCCAGCTCCGACGACACTTCTTCTAACAACTCGTTGCGTTTTAATGAGCGTTCCACCAGCTTCTCGTATCTGTAAGAAATAAGGATGGTTGGAGTATGCAGATGATGAAATTCAAAGGTTGTCTGGTAGATGTCGCTGTCAGCGATAAGACTTGTGTAATACAACATTTGAGTTTGTGTAAGTTTTTTAATCCTTATTTAAGGGTACTCAATCAACATGACGATGTCGCCTCTTAATTCTCATCATAATATTGTCTACTATAGCCAGATACATCTTAACGCTCTAAAAACTTATCTAAGCTATGCGGTGGAAGCATAGTCCAGCCGTTGTTGGGTAGTTTCTCCGCTAAATATATATATATAATATATAATAATAAACGCTAAATATATAATAAACACATACATAAATAATGCACACAGCTTTCTGGTGTGAAAAAGTTATGATACTATTTTGGTGTGCACAGCAAAGTTAAACAAATTTGTTGACGAGTTTATAGGCCAATTTCGGAACAATAAAGTCGCCATTTTACTACAGTGATAAATGAGTTAAGTAGAATGAAACTGTGGTAAGTTATTTAACTCAGGCACCAATGTACCGAATACGGTACACCTCATATCACCGCCGCCGGGATTCCGATCCCGATTGCCGGCCACCGTAGGTAACCGTCCAGACCGAGCCCAAGTCGTCGACGGCGCGTATTGTTCCACGCGCGCCTCAGGGAGATGTCAGCAAATCGTAGGGGCCCAACAATGTCGAAGCCTACTGGGGCCATGGGTAGTGTGAAAACGAAACCCGGGCCCTGGGACGAAGGCAACGAAGGAACAGGAGTGGATTTTTAGTCAGTAAAAGTCTGACATTATCTCCCGCTCCGCCCAAGAGCGGGATTTGTCAATAGATGATTTTCCCACCTAAAAAAAAGTACACCTCATATCAGCTAACTGAAACATTATTATGTAAAAATATGGTTTAAGTTAGCTGATACCGAGGTGTACCAAATTCGGTACACTGGAGTCTGAGAGGTTGTTTTATATTTATTTTTAGTTTCTAAAAAAATACAAACAGAGTGGGTATACGGGGCCGATCTCTTTTTGTTTTTATTTAAAGATTGAAACATTTTTTGGATTTGAAAGCCTTTGCGTTTTACAAATCGAAAATTAAGTTAAGAATTAAATGGACTTTTTATTTGTGTATAATTAAATTTAAAAAGATTTCCTTCACCATCAATACCTATACTTCTTCAGACAACGATTTTAAAATCAAAAGTTAACTAAAATCCACTTATATTGAAAAACAGTACATAGTACCTAATTATATCCTATGAGTGGCAGACATCGTAAAATAAGTGGCCAAAATGTTAGAGATTACACTGTTTGTTATTTAGTCCAACTATTATCATCATCATTCATTTCAACGTCCACTGTTGGACATAGACCTCCCGCAAGTATCGCCACAACGAGCGATCCTGTGTGTCTCGCATCCATCAGATTGCAGCGACCTTCATCCGTTCAACTATTAACAGGAAAAAATCTTGTACAAAATTTACCTGGCATAAATATCATCAGCTCTCTGCTCCAACTTCTTGGCGATCCTCGCGTTGGAGGGAGTGAGCGCGGCCTGGCGCGCGCTGGCCAACAGTTTGGCCAACGTTGGCCGCCTGGCCTCCAATTCGGCGATAGCGATGCGTTGTTCCCGCACTTGCTCGTCCAAACGCTCGCGGATTAGTGACGCGGGTTTTTGTTGGTTCCTGGAAGAAATGTGTTGGTTATTGTATGTAGTTTATGTAGGACTAGCTTCTGCCAGCGGCTTCGCCCGCGTCAAAGTAGGAATACAAACTTTGAACCCCCGTTTCATCCCCTTGGGGGGTGAATTTTGGGAAATCCTCTCTTAGTGCTCACTTACGTTATGGAAGGAAGCTTTGTGCAAAATTTCACGCTCCTAGTCCCAGTAGTTTAGGCTGTGCGTTGATATGTCAGTCAGTCAGTTTCTCCTTTTATATATATAGATGATACTACAATTAAATCGCACCCTAATAAATTACCTAATATTAATGATACTTCATTCTATTTCCCATACCTATTATTTATTGATTGTGCACACCTACTACAGTGCAGTCTTTTTGATCCAAAGGTTGACTGGTAAGGAAGGTCTTGTTGCATTAAGTCCGCCTATGTACCTCTACTGTATATGACGTTTAAATAATGGCTGATTTTTCAATCGCTTGATAACCTTTATCTAAAGAATAAATATGTCGTTTGACATATTTCCTATAAAATAAATGTCAAGCTGCAATTTTTATTCCTTGGATGAATATATCTGACTATTGAAAAATTTAATCTAAATAAATTATTTACTCAATAACTATTCGAGCAAAAACTTTGACAGTCGGATTACAAATGGGTTGTAATGGCTAGATTTAAAAAAAATAAACGGCCGCCCAAAATTTGCAATTTAAAAAAAAGTTTAGTATGTATAATTCCACTTCTGTGTGTCCGTGGGGTCCGTGATGTCTAACTATCACTGTACTTACTTGAACAAGCTCTCAGCCTGCCCCAACCAGTGCGCCTGCGTCTCCGCCGCGTCCTGCAGCCCCTGGCACTGCAGCAGGGCCGCTTCTAGTTCGGAACACCGGGACCCTACAGCATCCGTGATGTCCTTGTAGCGAGACGTCAGGTCGATGACTGGCACTTCCAGTTGACGGATCTCTGACGGTGTTAAGTTGCCTTCGAGGGATTTGACTAGTTGTTCGCAGGCCTGGAGAGGAAATATTAGGGTCAAAGAAGAACATTGTAAATAATGTGTGCACTTGGCACACATTATTTACAATATATATAATTTCAATAAAAAAACCCAATAAGTGTTGTTTCAAAACTCAATTGATGACGTTTGATTTAGACGAGTTTAAAATAAAAAGAAATATTTTGCACAATTTATTCAAATAGGGCGATTTTACTCAAAGATCGAATTTCTTCTTTCAAAGACTTAAACTAGTATGAAGTAGCAACCATGTCTTCTAGTACGTGGGCGCCACTCCAGAACAGTTTATCCTGTATTTTATTGTTTTAGGTCAAGTTCAAATTCGGATGAAAGTTTAGCCTATTTATCATATGACAACTAGCTGCTAAGTTAAGTCTTTCAACAAAATTTGCAACATAAATACTCATTTAATATTTCTACACCGGCAAAAGTAGTAAGTATATGTGATTCCGTCTAATATTAAAATCTTAATATATCATATACTCAGAAATAAACGATTCTATTCTAAAACAGAGCTACTTACATCTCTAGCGTTGTCAATGAGGCGCCCCTGCGAGATGATCTCGTTGTGCAGCGTCTTGGCCTTGCCGAGCTGCGCCTCCACGGCGCGCGGCTCGCCGCCCACCGGCTCCGACAGCACCGCGCGCACCTGCGGCTCCATCTGGACGGGGACGGGTAAAATACTAATATGAAATACGGGAAATAATAATGAGGGAACCAATTTTAATCTTTAAGTAAACACTTTGCTTTACACGGATACTTCAAAAAAATACTAAACACACGTACAATAAAAAACCACTTCCATAAAAATACACTTTGATACATTTTAATCTACCAAAAATAATGCGTTAAAATAAGCAGTATGTTACGGTTCACATCTTTCGACAGTTTACAGTCTCGCGAGTTAGATTATAATCTAACGGTATTTACAATTTTACGGTGACATTAATTAAAAATATGATCTACGCCAGCTACAGTACAGGTGTAACAAATCTTTGAAATTCTCTTTATATATAATAATGCTTCTGTACGTGTGTTTGTCATCTAACACCTCCTAAACGGGGTAACGGTTTTGATGAAATTTTGTGTTTATATTTGATTGGTTCCCTGGATGACAACGGATTCATAATTGATATCATACCTCATTAATCCATCTGCCAGCTCTCTGCAGCGCATCATGGTAGTGCCTGGTGACATCAGCAGCTCCTCTCAGTCTATCCTGCAGTCTTTGTGCTCTAGCACACAGGTCAGCATGACGTCTTCGAGCTGATCCTGCTCCTTCACGGACTCCACTCTCGCTGCGAGGAGCGATGTGGGAGAGACGTGAGGGTAGGGAGGTACGGTATTCGTTGAGGATTGAGAGGAATTCCTGGGAAGAAAAAATATATAAATTAGGTGTGTTAGAGTTTTGGATTTTCCAGTAGCAGGATAATAGAGATATTGAGTATTTGGGACTGTTTTTATCTTATAGCATAAACAGCCTTGTAATGTTCCCACTGCTGAGAGTAAGACTCAGGCCTCCTCTTCAGGAGAGGCAATGGGCCGTAACCCACCACGCGGGCCCAGTGCGGGTTGGTGTATGTCACACGTCTTCGAATTTTTGGTTCTACGACATGCCAGTTTCCTCTGGACGTTTTCCTTCACCGTTTTGAGAGCAGTGCTGATGATATAACTGCACTTGGCTGGGTTTGAACCCGCGACCACTCGTAAGTTAGGACCGTTACCACTGGGTCACGCTCTCCTCATTTCATAGATAGATAATAATATCACTAAATCTAACATTTATAAATCAAACCCATACACGATCTACAAACCTTGCTCTCATCCACAAACTTCTGCGCAGACATGGTAATGAATCGCAGGTCAGCCTGGTGAGCGATGACGTCACTCACGAACTCCCTCACGTCCTCACTCTGGTCGGGTAAGGAGTTGAGCTTGGAGAGGGCGGCCTCTTTGTCCTCTAGAGTGCGGTAGGCGCCCTCCATCCAGGTGTTGAAGGCGTTTAGTTCGTTACTGTTGAAAAAATGGGTAATTTTGAGTCAGTTTAATTTTTTTTCTTATTTTTTGTAGGCTTGCGCTTGACTAACTCACCTGATGGTAAGCGATGATGTGGTCGATGGTGGAGCACGCTTGCTTAAAAGTAACTCACTCTTTTAATTCATTAAACCCCAAGCGAACGCCGGCGTTCGCTTTATCATTTCTTTTCTATTGTGTTAGAGACACAATTACGGTATTCGAAAGGTCAAAAGCCCTAGGTTGTAGCTATCAGGAAACATAGACTCGGGCAGGGAATTCCATTCCTTAGCTGTACGCACAATAAATGGGTTCCCAAAATGTTTTGTGCGTATGGGTGGGAAGTCTACATGTACCGGAGGCGCATCGCCGTACATATGGTGGTGATGGGGGGTCTTTAAGTCAAGAGTGAATAAGTTGCTAGGAAAGTGTGCTCCATCATCGCCCATAGCATTGCTTAATGTCAGGTGAGATAGTGGTCAAACGCGAGCCTATCTACTTAATAAAAAATATATATAGGAAAAGTCTTCAAAATCAGATACTAACCCGAACTTTCCAAGCTCATCCCTGGCGGCTGCCAATCGTCGCAGCATTTTGTCACACTTGTCTGTACACTTGTCACATCGCTGTTTCAACTGTCTCACTCCTCGTTCCAGTGCGGCCACCTGGTGGGAGACAGGTGAATTAATGAGGTAAGACAATGGCGGAATAGCAGGTGGGTTAGTGGGCTAGACAATGGCACTTGTTCAGTTACGTTCATTAGGGTGGAACGGTGTGTTTGAGACAATAGATGATAATAAATTTATTGAACCATTGTTACAAATAATTTTTTAATTATATATTTTATGAAGTGGATAATTGTAACAAGTTGCGTTTAATATATCCAACACAGTGGTCCGCAAACTAGGCGGAACCTATTACAATATTACACAACGCAGTCTAGTCCCAAGCTAAGCAGAGCTTGTGTTATGAGTACTAGACAACTGATAAACATACCTATATATATATTTCTAAATACATACATATAATAGATAAATTACACTCAGACACAGAACAAATGAACGTGTTCATCATACAAACATTTGTCCTAGGTGGGAATTGAACCCACGACCTCCACCATTGCAGTCAGAGCCATTAACCACTACACCAACAGGCCAGTCGTCCACCAATATTATTTCGGAGAACGGAGTTGAGTTAAAATTAATTTAATATTTATAGTTAATTTGAAAATTGAAGTATACCAATCTCATACACAATCATGGCTGTGTTTAGACAATCCTAATGTAGGCGCTAGTTAAAGAACAACGGCAAGAAAATTGTTCATGAAATTATTAAGCGTCACCATGATATATACCAGCAAAATAAAATACTAAGTTTTATCAAATCAAGCTAAAAAATCGACATAACTGGATACTGAATTGATTCGTTTATTGATTTTTAAAATTCATAAGAAGGTACGTAGGTACAACTTTAAACTAGAATATCTTTAATACGAGGATTCCATTAATAGTAATGTCTAAGCCAATATTTTTTAGTAATTAATCTATATACGTTTGTACATTTTTCATTACAAGACGCTACAAAAAATGCCAGTAAAATTTAGTTCGGGAGCTTCCCATTACTCTTTATTCGGCGTCTATCATCCGAACGAATTAATTATGCGAGGAGAATCCTTGTTTAAATAATGAACATAAATATACCTCATGAGGAGCCAGCACATCTCCACCGGAGACGAGCAACTGCTTGGCCTGGTCGGCACACGCCGACACTTGGCGCTGGTGACTCTCCAAGTCGTCTTTGATGAGCTGGAAGCAATAAATATTTTAGTGTTTGTTAGTGTTGTCTTTTATCAAACGTGATAAGGCCGGCTTCCAGTGTTACTGTTCTATTGCTAGACTTATTAACTGCCTACATCGGCTATATCCGACAAACTCTCGCATTTATTTCACCAGGGTCACACATCCACGACCAAATATTCCATTTAATCAGCTTTTCTGTCACCTATGGGGATTGAAGAGCTAAATGTGATGGAGTATCGCAGTCGCAAACACGCGACACTGGCGAATAGGACACGAAAAAAATCGTCGGACTAATTCGACGCAAGCGGTTGAAAGGTTAAAAAAAGTAACATACAATGCGTTCCAAATAAGAATAGGATCAATTGCCATGTTGTGACGTCACATCATACTGTCAAATCACAAGAAATTGAGCAAAATTGAAGAACTCAGAGATGAGCAAAATTGAAGAACTGGATTCTGATTAAACTATTTTCTTTCACAGTTCGTAAATAAATTACATTATAAAAATTTCTTGTTTTGCTAACCCTATTAATTCTTCGATTTGACAGTATGACGTGACGTCACAACATGGCAATCGATCCTATTCTTATTTGAAACGCATTGTCAATGTCAATGATGTCAGTTACTGTACCTTCAAAATATTAATCTGGTTACGCAGCTCATCCATATCTTCCTTAACGGCTTCTTGGTTGGCCAGGCGTTCTTCCACCACCGCGATCCACTCCAGCAACTTAGACAATGTCTCATCGCAAAGCCTGTACTTCTCTTCAACTGCTTGCTACACATAAAATATACTCATCAGTATTTGTACAACACAGGACCACAGTATTTACATCGCTCTTAGAGCTCCATAGTGCATCTATACTATAGCAATTGTACAATGCCATCTATCTACTCTGTGCGTCACTTGGAACAAGTGAATTTAACATTTAAATGCGAATCAGAAACTGTACATGACATTTTTCAGAAGTAAAAAAGGGTTTTTACAGACGTTTTGCAATGCTCAGAACACAAAAAAAAAATTACGTAGCTATATGTTACTGCATTAAAAATACGAGCAATTCATAATAAGGTTAGCAATTGTCGCATTTTTAAAACATTGATTTTCAAATCAGAATAAAAACAAACTTTTTGAATAGTCATATTTTCATTGCAAAACGTATACATGCCCCATGAGAAAACTTAACTCATGCAGACCATCAGATACCTGAAAAAAAGGCTTTTATTCAACAAGATCTACGCAGACAGTAAGCGAAGTCGAGAAACATCTCATAAACGGGAGGCGACGAAAGACAGCCAAGTAAACACAGCATGAAATGACAATAAATTCACAACAGGACCGAAGATTGCAAACGATTAACAGAAAGATTCATGCGAAGCGTAGCATGCAAGCAGTGAAAATATAGTGTTGCAAATGTCGGAAATATTGTGAAGATTTAGATATTTTTCTGGTAGTGTGAATTGAGGTTGGACTTAAACATCCCATGTATAATGGATAGGAGTTCGGTTATAACATCAAAACACACTAGCGCCATTGTTGCGGCAAGTTTAGGAACTAAATCATTGCCACTTCAAAATATTTCTGACAGTTGCGTAAAACATTTGCTTTGCGCATATGGTATCAACATCTTCCGATATAATCTTATAATTAATGTTTGTATTAGAGTTATTTGTTAAAATAGGAATTAAAATAAGTCAAAGAATACCTTGTTGAAAATCTGAAACTTTGAAAGAGTATGTTTGAACAGTAAAAGTAAGAAAATAAATAACAGTATTCTTGAAAAGTAAACGAAGTATAAAGTCAAGAATTTACACGTTTAAATATCGAACGTATTTTACATTTAAATTAGATAAAAAAATGCGAATTCATTTCTTTTAACCCTTTAATTGTCTATGAATCCACGAAAAGTACAACTTTATAAGGATTTCTTAGAAAAATATTTACAGCAAATCACTTTTATAAATGTGCACTTCGAATACACAGACCGTTAGAGGGTTAAACATTAATAGTTCCAAATTCAAATTCAAATGAAGTCACATTTAACCGTTAACACATTTAGCTTACGCTACTCAAACTACATGACATGCCTGACAATTGCCGTCAGTTGCTATACATCTTATATTAATAAACATTGAAAGCATTACATTCACATAACAAGAACGTATCGCTGAAGTTTAGTAATATAAAATGTATGGACAACTAATAACAATCGGACAGCTAGTCACATCAATCAGGCAACGTAAGCTGAAAATATTACCAGCTTTAAATCTTTTAAATAAAGACGATAATGAATAAATACTACCTTCCGTGTTTGTGTGTTGAAAATGTTTTACCATTTCGATATTGTGAATGTTTGCGAGAATCCGCCTTATATGAACGTCACAAGAGCATAGCTTGGGTCATGCATTCCAAAACATGTGAGTACGGGTTCCAAGGAATGAGTATATCGTTCGAGTTCGAAATCAAGGAAAATCTAAAACGGAACGGGACCAGCAGTCATAAAACACTGGTTTTTAATGGAAGCGAACATAATAAAGCTGATTGGTCGGCAGGCCTCTCGGACCCACCATCGCGACCAAATTCTTAGCACAATGTGAATGGGAGGTTAGGTATTTGGCGAAACGGTGATGGTTCTTTATATCGTCGTTAATATGATCCCTCACAGGCAAGCATTCACGATTTAGCTCAAAAGGGTTCTTTAGCATCGCAGGCAACGGCTGGAAATAAAAAACAACATACATCGAGCCTTAGTACAATGTTGTAAGCACACTTCCCAATCGTTAGTTCTTCGGCGAAAAACTAGCGATTGATGAGCGCTCTAACCTAGAATAAGCATTTAAGGACAACACAAGGCACTGAAGTTTTATACTACGTTTTAAGCTCAATTTCTCGTCTAAAGAAGTGGAAAGCTAATCTTACTGAAATCAAAAATGTAAGTGAATAATATAGTATTTATAAGTGCTGTCACTACTTTCAAAGATAATGTCTATTTATTTTAAAGTCTAATATGTTGTATGTTATGTCGATTAGTGTAGGCCACAATGTACAATACTGTGACATCACCAAATTGCTGAACAACCCCGAAAATCGACACTAAGTCCGGTGGGTCGTGCCATGCCAATGTTTAAGCCAAACGCTTTAGATATAGAACACCTTCTAAGAATGGAAATAGGAAGATGTAAAGCAACACCTTTGCTCGATAGAAGCACAAAGACAGAAGCAAAAATGAAAACACTTACCCTTGTTTCTGCTGGCAGCAAATAGCCCTTCTTCAGAGCTTTGACTAAGTCCAAACTGATCGATTTTACTGGATCTATGGTGAGCCTGCCTTCGACGGGATCAACTAGTTTCTGTTCTATCGCTTGTACCAATGGACATATCTTTCCTGTCTCTGGATCTTTGACGACAGTACTTGACGGGTCAACAATTCCTTGTGCAATCGCTTCACCTAAGTTCAACCTCTTTCTGTCCATCACACTTGTGGTTATGAATGGATCGTTTAGAGCTCCGGTTGTTGGGTTGTAAATACCGAAGTTCAAGGTCTCTATCAAGCTGAAGCTCTTCTTAGGTGTCATGAGGAGCCCGCTCTCAATGGCTGCCGTTAAGGTGTTAAGTTTAGAGGTCTCTGTGTCAAGGATATTGCCCTTTTCGGCATCCATAAGGCCTTTACGGAAGGCCTCAGGGAGTTTGACTAGCCTCTTCTTGAGATTATCTTTTATAAGCGCTGTGTCTGGATCTATGTAGCCTAATGCGGCAGCGTCTTTAATCGTAAGTACTTCGCTGGAGTGCGGATCAGTGAATCGAGCGGTGGCTATATTCAAGTGACCATTTTCTATCGCCTGCTCAAACGTTAGAGGCTCGCGGACATATACAATCAAACCATTTTCAAAGACAAAACAAAGAGTTTTAGACCTATTCTGTGTATCAAATGAACCTTTCGCGTTTTTATCGATAATGCCCTCAGTGATACCTAATTTTAATGGAATGTATTTATTTTTATGAGGATCTTTAATAACAGCCGTTTCGGAATCGATAAATTCGTATTTTATGGCTTCGTCTAATGTAAACTCTCTAAGGATTGGTTCCTTAGAGGCAGAAGAGTCTGATACGTATCTCTTAGTAACGGTTTGGGATGTTATAGGTTGAATAACAGTTACTAGAAGGCCTTTGTCGAAGGCAATGTCTAAGCTATAAGTTTTCTTAGCCTTTGTGTCAATAACCCTACCCTTGGTGACGTCTACATCACCCTGTTGAATAGCGGCAGGAAGAGGTTTGAATTTATTTGTGAAGTTATCTTTGACAACAGTGAGATCGGGATTGAGAAGGTTAATTTCAATGGCTTTATTGATATCAATGAATTCATTGGTGCTAGGATCAACTATTTTGCCATTATCAGCTCTGAAAAGACCGTTTCTGATAATCTCTTCGAGACTCAAATTCTTCTTGGCTGTTACTACAAGACCACGATGTTTAGCGTCTAGCAAGTTGATTTGATTTCCGTTTGGTAAGATATAAATACTATTTTCATCATCGACAACACCGTTTTCAATGGCTTCACTTAATTTGATGTATTTACTGCTTGGAATATGTTTAACTAATGAGGTTTCTGGGTTTATCAGTTCTTCGGCTATAGCTGTTTTAAGGGTAATTGGTCTGTCAGAAACAGGGTGAATAAATGCTAATTCGTTGATACTGTACATATTCATGGCTAAGGTTTCATATAGGGTAAAACCTGCGCTTTCAATGTCGACGATAAGACCTAAGCTCATGGCTTCAGACAAAGAGACCTGGACATCAGACCCTGGCTCATGGAATTTACCGCTTCTTCTATCGATAATTTCACTGCGACAACAATCACCTAAAGACAAAGGTTTCTCGGATTTCTTGTCAAAATAGCAGAGATATTTAGGACTAATGATAGACCTTCTAAGGGCCTCATGCAAGGTAATCTTACGGTTTGTAGCTGGGTCGATGATTTTACCGGTGCTGTCATCATACAGACCTTGGTGTAGTGCACGTTGAAGGCTGATAGGCGCCTTGCTATCTACTAACAAACCTATTTCGAATGCTTTACGTAGACTGATCTCTTCATTATCGCTATTGATATTCCTAATCTTTCCAGTTTGGTCATCAATGACTCCGGTTTCTAATGATTCTGGTAAAGTAATCTTGTCCCATTTGCCTAGCCTGTTATCTAAGATGTGAACGGAATGAGCATCGATTAAGCTCATTCTAATGGCTTCGATCAGAGTGTACTTCTTACCACTTTGTGGGTCCATGAAAAGTCCAGTAATTTCATTGTAAACTCCTTTTTCAAATGCTTCGATAAGAGACATTGGTTTGCGTACCTCAACAAGAATTCCTCTTTCGAAAGCTTCGCGGAAATCAATGTTTTCGTCACCCAACCTAATTGTGCCTGTTCTACTATCAATGATTCCCCTATCTACTGCAAATTCGAATGGAATTACTTTACCAGCCGCGTGTACTAAAGTAGACTGTGGATCAATTAATCGTTTCTTTATAGCCCTATCTGTAGGTATCTTTTCTTTGCTCAGAGGGTTAGAGAACTTGCCAGTTTTAGGATCGTAGAAGCCTTTGAACACAGCTTCAGGTAAGCTGAGTTTACGTTTTGCTGGTACAATTAAGCCGCGCTCCGAAGCATCTGTAAGAGAGATTTTGTCACCAAAGATAGGATCTCTAACTTTGCCTTCCGTCGAATCGATAATACCGACTTTGATAGCATCGGCTAGTGAAATAATTTCTCCTGTAACAGAGTTCCTAACAGTCAAAGCTTCAGGGTTGATGTTGCCGATCTCGATCGCGTCTTGAAGGGTCATGGTCACATCATTTATAGTTAAAAGGCCGGTTTCAGGGTCGTAGAAGCCTTGTACCAGACCTTCTTGTAAAGTCCAAGGTTTCTTATCACTAAGCAGGTAACCCTTGTCACAAGCGTCTTTAAGGTTACACAGTGGGGAAGTGATAACACCCTTATCCAGATCTATAAGACCCGATTTAACTGCCTTATCAAAAGGTACGACTGCTTCAGATTTATCATCTTTGATCTTAACGTCAGATGGATCTACAAGTTTATCTTTGATTGCTTCTTTTAACGTTATCAATTGTCCCGTTTTAGGGTTCATCACCTGTCCGGACTCAGGAGAATAATATCCTAATTCTATAATATCAAATAGGGAGAAAGTTACGTCCTTAGTTGCGACCAACCCCTTCTTTAATGCGTCATCTAATGGAATGTCTTTACCAGTCTTTTTGTCCCTAATTTTACCGGTTTCGGGATTAATGAGTTTTGTATCAAGAGCTTCAGAAAGAGGGATAAACTTCTCAGTTGCTGTGTCCTTGATTTCAGAGATGGTAGGATGAACAATATTCCTATCTACTGCGTCACCTACAGTAACTAACTGTTCTGTTACCTTATCCTTTATTTTTCCCGATTTAGGTTCGTACATATCATTGTCAATAACCGCAGCGATGGAAATAGGTCTACGTATAATAGTAATAAATCCACGTTGGATAGCTACAGATGTTTCAATTATTTCGTGCGTTTCGACTATGGTTATAACACCCTCGTGAATTTCAATGATATTACGTTCAATAGCATCTGATAGTGTGATGACTTCGTTGGTACGCGGAACCTTAATTAGAAGAGATTCCTGATCAACAAGTCCCTTTTCAATTGCTTGTCCTATCGGTACTAATGCCCCGGTATTTACGTCTTTAATTTCGCCTGTTTTTGGATTATATAGCCCTTGTTCTAACGCTGATTCAATTGTTACTTGCTCTGGAATAGAGACATCCTCGGGTTTTTCGACGACCCATCCTAACTGCACACATTCTAAGAAAGATACCCGTTTACCAGTCTTAGGATTTACCATGTGGCCTGTTGTTTTATCAATTATTGGCCTAGCAATCGCTTCATCAAATGAAATGTAATTGTCTGATATAGAGCCTAAATCTTTTACTAATATGGATTCTGGGTCAAAAATCTGTAGACCGTAAACGAGTTCTTCGAAGGAGATTTTAGCACCAGTTTCAGGATTTAGGAATATTTGTTTTTCGATATCGTATACACCCATTTCAGACAGTTCTTCCGGAGTGATCCGTTGGGATATGGCAACGGTATAATTAGGTTTGACTTCTCTGACTACAATACAGTTTTTAGATAGAACATCAACTGGAGCGAACCTACTTATTTGTTCCTGTTCTAACGAGTCTTGTACTGTAAGAGGCGACTCAACGCCATTAACAATAATCCTGCAAACTTTAGGTTCAATTTTACCTTGAGCAATCGCGTCAATCAATGTAATGTTTTCGTAAAGAGGTTTAATTGGCTCAGTCTTCTCCTTAGTTACGTTCTGTTCCGTTATCTCTTCAATCACTCTTAAAGGCTGTCGTTCAGCATCAATAAGCATAGCAGAAATAGATTTGCCATCATGAACAGTTGTTGGAATAGGTTTACCCAATTCGATCATTTTCTGTTCAACGGTGGTATTAGTAATTTCAGAAACAACTGGTTTTGTGGACTCTGTTGTATGAGTAATTACGACTTCACCTGGCCGAGTGGTAGTAGTAGTTTGAGTAGTAGTGTAATGCTCAACCACTTGTTCAGAGTAGGTCACACCTGTAGTTACGTCAAATACTTCAGTTGTTATTCCTTCAGGAGTCTGTGTCTTGATCATTTCCTCATACTTCTTATAAGTATCAGCGTCGACAAGACCTCTCTCGCGTGCTTGATCTAATGGAAGCTTTTCGCCTGTCTTAGGGTCGACAATGACAGCGTTTTTTACCACTTGAACCACTTTAGCTGCTGCTAAAATTGGCGCACCAATCACGGCTATCAAGCCTATTTTTGCAGCATCTGCAATACTCATCTTTTTACCTGACTTGTCTTTAACTTCTCCAGTTTTACTATCAATAACTCCCTTGTTTATCGCTTCATTTAACGTTATTTCTCTGCCAGTTTTTGGTTCAATGACTTTAATGGTTTCCGCGGGAACAATACCTCTATTGACCGCTTCCAATAGATTATCAGCAACGCCTTCCTTAGTAGAAATGACAACTGAAGTGTTGGGATCGTATATAACACCAGGAGCTACCTCTAAGGGTTTCTCAATTTCAATTTCTTTCCTTTCACCAAATTGTAGTGTTGTGTCTTTAGGATCTTGTTGATCTTTAATCTTTTGAGGCTTTGCTTCTGGTTCGTTGATTGTTGTTTCTGGGACGGTCGGCGATAAACCTTTAGGTAGTTTTCCATCTTTGTCTGGTTTTATGACCTCTTCGCTATCAGGAGACACTCTATATTCTTTAGGTACCTGAATATCATCAGTTTCATCTGGAGCTTCAGTGACCTGATATTCTTGTGTTACAGTCTTAGTAAAGTCTATAGGCCCACTGGTTTCTTCTGTAACTACCTGGTATGAAGTTGATTGATTCTGAGTTATTTCAACTGTAGTAAATGTAGATGACGACGAAGTAATAACTGTGCTGCTATTCTCAGTAAAGAACTCTGAAGTAGAAATAGGTTCTGATTTGGAAGTACTTGTTTTTACTATTGTGGTTACTTCTTTCCCATCTGGAGTAATTTCATGGATTTCTTCAATGGTTGGCCCATCGTCGTATTTCGTGAAATGATCGTATTCAGCTTTAGGACTATGGTCTTCAGGCTTTTGAGATGCTGGTGCTGGCTTATCACCGGGTTTAACTGTTTGAGTCTCGGGACCCACTGAAGTAATCACAGTTGTTTTTTCTGTTACAACTGTTTTGTTTTCGTCAGTTGGAGTCTTCTCCTTTGTAACATCACGTTTAGTCTGATCTTTAGGTAAACGATCTTGTAGTTCTTTTGGCGAGGATTCTTCCACGGTATCAAACACCGTTTTGGTTACACAAGTCTTGGTCACAGTTACAATTTGCTCACCATCAGCAATAGTTTCAATAAATTCGTGCATAACGGGCTTTTCTTCAAAAACAACGTGCTCCATATCCCTAATTGGACTAGATTTTTCAATTACAGGTTTGTTTTGATTATCGACATCTCTCAGAGTAGATTTCTTTTCAGTTGGTTTCTTCGGCAACTCTGTCGCGACAGTGGTTTTTTCAGTAATCACTGTTTTACTAGTTTTAGGATCATATTTCAGATCTTCAATCGGCTTGGGCTTTTGAATTTCTTTTTGTGTCTTAGACAAAGTATCTTCAGGTGTTGTATCTTTTCCAAATACAACAGTTTTCTTTTCGATAGTTATTTCAGTAGTAGTGGCCTCGGTTCTGTCCTGCTTCGAAACTTGTTCTTCTTGTAATTCATATTTCTCAGGAACTTTGCTTGTAGGCTCCTTGCCGGTGACTACAGTTTTCTTTTCAAGAGTGTCGGGCCTGTCTGCTGGAATCGGTGATCGATTTTTGTCTAATGGTGTTTGTGGAGATGTTTTTTGAGGTTTAGCGTCTTGTTTGCTAGGTTGAGGAACACCTGTATCTGGTTTTTTGTCTTTGCCTACTGGTTTCTTGTCATCGTCTTGTTCAACCGGTTCAAACCGTATCGATTTCTCTGAGGTGGCAATTCGACTGGGCGCTTCTAGAGCCTTTTCCTGTTTAGTCTGCATAATCTTGCTTGTTACTGCCTTAGCTCCTTGCACAACTGCCATGCCGGCTAGGACCGGAGCAGCAACCACAGCGATCAAACCCAACTTAGCAGCATTTTTAATATCAACCGACTTACCTGTCTTAGGTTCTTTAAGTTTTCCGGTCTTCTTATCAATCAATCCTGTATTCAGTGCTTCTCTAAGAGTAACTGGTTTTCCTGCTTCAACATTGTAAATAACAGAATCAGGATTAATAATCTTCTTGTCGAGAGCTTCTTTAAATGTGAGAACTTTATTAGGTGATTTTGGATCTCTAAACTTTTGGGTTTTTTCATCAAACAGAAGTTGTAATGCCTCATTTAGGTCCACCATATCTAAAACTGGTATCTGCGGGCTTGATTTAGGTGAATCTGATGGAACTTCTGTATTCAATAAACCGCTAGTAACGGCTTCAGAAATAGTAACTGTCTCACCCGTTTTGGGATGTGTAAATGTGCCTGTCTCGATGTTAATGTATCCAAGGTTCAGTGCATCTTCAAAACTGATGTTTGTATCGTTGGTGATAAACTGCTCTTTGCTTGTCTGTTCATCTCTTACAATTCCTTGGCGTCGAGCTTCATCAATGGATATAATTTCACCCGTCTTTGTATTTTGAACTTCATTCGAGCTCACCAGTACGTAGTCAGCAAGAAGTTCAATCATCTTTGTAGTAACAGTGTGTTGAGACGTGAACGTTTCAGTGATGGTGGTTACAACGCCAGTTGCTTGCATGTCTGTCATTGGTTTGATAGCCACCAGACCTTGCTCCAAAGCCTTATCTAAAGGAATAACTTCTTTAGTCTTGGGATCGGTAAATGTCGCATATTTCAAGTTAACAGCTCCTTTATCTAAAGCTTCTTCTAGTGTTATAGTTTCCGATGTTTGAGGGTAAGGAATACCCATAATTAAATCTTTTTGAATAGCATGACCCACAGGTGTCATTTCGCCTGTTAAAGGATGTTTCAGTTCACCTGTGTGGGGGTTTATAAGATTCTTTTGAATAGCAATATTAAGTGTCATGGCAGCTGGTGGAATATCAATGACGGGTTTGATTTCGGAATCAGGGAACACCTGAGCGTTTACCGCTGCAATGAAATCAAGAGGACCGTCAGTAGTTTTGATAACATTTTTGTCATTATCAATTATATTTTTTTCAATAGCTTCAGCCAAAGTGATTTTTTTACCAGGTGCGATGGTAATGCTTGATAAAGGATCAACAATGTCACAAATGATTGCTTCTCTTAATGTCAAGAGGCTTCCGGTCTCAGGATGAACAATTTTTCCCGTGGCTGGGTCCAAAAGCCCTTGTTCTAAAACTTCTGGAATAGATAGACTTTTAGCTAACGGGATTAATACTTCATCCTGACCTTCAACATCTAATATTCCTCTTTTTATAGCTTCTTTGATGGTAAGAACATCACCACGTACAGGGTCGACAATGTGGCCTTTGTTTTCATCAACTAAACCCTTCTCAATCGCTATTTCAAGATTTATTGGTGAACCATTCTCATCTTTGTAAACTTTGACGGCTTCTAAAATAGTTGCTGTTTCTTTATCTATCAAACCTTGTTCGACAGCCTCAAGAGGAGTAACAACGTGCTTCCTAAGTTTTTGTAATACTACAGGTTTTGCCTCAAGAACTTGTCCTTCGGGAGTCTGCTCCCTACCTATATTGAGTCTGTACTTAGGCTGTTTACTTGGTGATGTTTTAGTAATTTGGATTACGTCAGTTGTCGGTCTTGTTTTTGTTTTGTCCGTAATAGTAGTTTCAATAACTCTTCTATTGTCAGCTGAAAGACTATTTTGTATTGCTTCTACAGTTATAAAACCCTCGGAAACAGCAGCGCCTACTGATACTGGCTTAGTTACCTGAGATATTGTAACTGTACTTGTTCCTGGGATTGGTTTTCCGGTTCCAGGTTGCATCAAGATTTCTTGTTGTTTAATTGCAAGAGCATCCTGATATATTTTGTAAGTAACAGGATCTATGATGCCTCTTTCATACGCGACTTCGATAGGCAGTTGTTCGCCTGTTTTAGGATCGACTACCATGGTAACCATTTTGTCAGGTGTAGTCACACTGGATACTTGAGTAAACGTTACACTACTAGAGCTCGGTGAACTTATGACTCTCTGAGCATATTCAGGAGATTTCTCTTTGATTGAAAGTTCATACTTCTTGTATGATATAGGATCAACGAGTCCTCTCTCGTATGCTACTTCTATGGGCAATTTTTCCCCTGTTTTCGGATCAACTACAACAGTGACGGTAGTTTCAGTAGGTATAGTTTTTGTTGTGGTTACTTGTGAATATGTCACACTACTTGTACTTGTTGTCTTAATTTCTTGCGTAACTTCCATTTCTGGTGTCCTATCCCTTAAAGATTCCTCGTATTTTTTGTAAGTTACTGGATCTACTAATCCTCTTTCATAAGCAACTTCCATAGGTATATTTTCACCGGTTTGTGGGTCTACAACCATAGTGCTTTTAACAACTTGAATGATTTTAGATGCTGCTACTAAAGGCGCGCCTACTACCGCAACCAGACCTATTTTAGCCGCATCTACCAGACTTATTTTCTTTCCTGTATTATCCCTGTATTCACCTGTTCTAGTGTCAACTATACCGTGCTGTACAGCCTGTTTTAACGTTATAGCCCTACCTGTTTGAGGCTCAATAACTTTTACGCTACTAGCAGGTAACAAGCCGCGTTCAACTGCTTCTAAAACGTTCTCAGAAACACCAGTCGAGGTAGAAATAACTAAAGCTGTGGAGGGATCAAAGATCACGCCAGGAGTAACCTGGACGGGTTCCAGAGCTGACTGATCCTCAGAAATAATTTCATGAGAAGGAGCATCGTGCATTTCAGATATTTCCATCTTGTCGGGCATTCCAGCTATTGATGTGATGGTAATAACTTTCTGTGAATGTGTGGTTGACTTCAATGTAATGAAGACAACATATCTACGTTCGATTGCCTCTTTCATAGTAATTATTTCTGTGGTGTGTTTATGATACGTAGTATAATGACCCGTGCTATCGATAATACGTGATTCTAATGCTCGGTCCAGAGGGAATTCTTTTTTAGACTTGGGATCTACTACGTTTGCCGAGTCCCCATTTATAATGTTAAGTTTAATAGCCTCCTCTAGATCTAAAACTCTGTCTGTGCCAGGGATTATAAACACACCAGTCGACGGATCAAAAAGATTTTGTTGTATAGCTTCTTTTAAAGTCCAGCCGCCACGTGGCAACTCTATCGTATTCTTTTTTATAGTCATAGATGTAACCGTAGGTTCGGTAACAACTGATTTTGAAGTTACAGTTCTAATTTCCTGGACTAGCCCCTCGTGAGGTTGTTTTGTTTCATGTATAGTAAAATCAGGGCTTTTAAGCGTTTCGGGCCTACTGCTATCCCTTTGAACTTTTCCTTCAGGACTGGGTACATCCTTGATGTATGATTTTTTGGTGATTTTAAGTTCAACAACTTGACCTGGTATTAAGTCCTTCTTACTTACTCTGTCCGATATATGAACAACGCGTGGTTCGTTCTTTTCTACGCCCAATAAACCTTCGTCTAAGGCTTGTTGTATTGGGAACACTGTTCCTGTGGTTGGGTCCGTGAATGTTTGAGTATTTTCATCGATAAGACCACGTCTTATTGCTTCCGCAAATGTGATTATTGTTTCAGATCTCTGCGTATTACTAGTGTTTGTTACTGTTACGTACCGTTTAACTGTTTTAGTAACAGTCTGTAATGTAAGAGTTATATTCAAAAGCGAATTTAATAAAGCCGCACCCTCAGGTGTAATCATATTTATTTCTACAGCCTTATTAAATGGAATTGGCCGTTTGGTTGTAGAATCTAACAAATGCCCTGTTTTGGGATCAAGAATATCTTTGAATACTGCGTCTAAAACTGACAATTCCTTACCATTATCATACACGCCTATCTTACGATTAAACATTTCTAATACCTCAGCCCTAACTAAAGACACTTTAGTGCAGTCTTCTAAGAACACCCAGTCTCCGCTTTCTGACTTTAAGAAAGTCTCTCCATTTACGTATTTAAGATTGCCTTTACTGAGAGCAACGTTGAAAGAGACGAATTCTCCTGTTTTCGGGTCTTTGAATCCATCAATATCAAAAATGGATCTTTGAGAAACAGAAGTAATTAATCCACGGTCTACTGCCTCTGGAATGGTACATATTTCTCCTGTTAAATTATCACGGAACTTATTCTCATGTAAGATTATTTTCGCGCCTAAAGCTTCTGACAGGGTCAAAAGACCACCGGTCGTTGTGTTGGTGATGCATTTAACGTTATCGCTATCTAGAACACCGACAGAAATGGCTTCTAGGATGTTCAAAGGAGTTCTGTTCGCCGGAGATAAAATTTTACCATCGTTAGTCATGAGATTATTGTCGCAGACATCTTTAAGTGTCATAGGTTTGCAAATATACCGTTTCACTGCTGCGTCTTTGAAAGTTAGTTTTTCTTTAGTTATAGTATGTACGTATTTCGAATGTTTAGTATTAATAATGTTCTTCTCTATCGCTTCAGCAAGCGTTATTTTTGTGTCATTTTTAGGATCAACGACTTCCCTTATGTTAGGATTTATAAGTTCGTTTTTGATAGCAACATCAATTTGGTACCTGTCACCCGAATTCCTGTCCAAAATCCAACCGCTGTTATCAACTAAATCTTGACTAATCGCGTCAGACAGACATAACGCACTTGATTTTATTTTGATAATCTCGTTATAAATGAGGTAACCTCTTTGATAGGCTTCGGCTATGCTTATGTAGCTTCCATTAGGTAGTCTGTATAGACCTCTTTGTAAATCAACTTGTCCGCGATTAAGTGCATCCGAGATACTCATTCCTTGTGTCGAGTTTTCGGTTTCTACTGTTACCTTGATTCTCTTTTCTGCTGGGTCTGAGAGTCCTTGTTCGGCATCGTATAATTCTCTCTGTATAGCTTCTAATAATGTGACTTCGTTTCCGTCTTCGGTCATGCCGCATGGTCCGGTTAACCTTGCAGCGAGCTTAGGGTCTATAAGACCTTCTTTCGCTGCTTGTTCGATGCTCATTGTCTGCCTTGTGTCGGGTGCTGACAAAAGTCTTCCCGTTCTTACGTCAAGAATTCTCATGCTGATAGCTTGACCAACTGTGAGTATTTCTCTAGTCTCGGGATGCAATATACCTTTAGATTCGATAATATTTGGTCCTTCATACATTCTGTGGACTCTTTTAAGTTTTCTTACGTCAGGTCTGTCATCTTCTGTGATGATTGTTTTCGTTGTATAATTAGGTGAATTTAGTTTGCCATTGGTCATAGATTTTACAACTGGTTGACCGTCTAGCTCTGTTGATTGTGACGTTCTCACGTATCTGGTTTTAGGACGAAAGCTAGATTAGTTTTTATTACTACTAATTACTAAACGCTGTTATTTATAAGACTGTCTAATTAAACTGTGCGAGCAGATGAAAAACGGTCCTCAAATGAAATAGGTATTAATAAAATGTATTATTCAGCACGATGTTATTAGTTCAAGAATACTGACATTTTTATTACTAATGAATGACAGGGATCTACCAATTTGAGAGAATTTCTACTTGCGAAAACCAATTACATATTCTTGTCTACCGTTAGTTGCCTACTGCATCATATATTGCATAAATTATTTATTATGATTACTTACTTTTCTGTGGTATAATGCGTCGTGTACGTATGTTCTGTGGTCAAGTCTTGCATATTGAACTCTTGGCGGAAAGACCGCGCCGACCGAGGCGCCATCGCCTCCACGAGACGCTGAAATTAAAAAAAAGAAAACGTCATTTAATTGTCAAACGTCAGTTGACTGTAATTTTCGTTCGAAGACCACGGTCGTAAATTCTAAATTATTGCAATACATAAAAGTAACGTTATGATCATAATAAGTTTATTTTAATATCCGTGGTGTATAAAATATGACCAAATATATAAAAAATTAATTCGCTTATTATTCAAGAAATCATTCTGGCTTACGTCAAATATGACAGGTTGATTAAATCGATTCAATAGTAGTAGTATCAGTTTTGACAATATAAACATGTATAATATTATAAAAAAACATGAATATTTATATGATAATTTGTCTAAGAAATTATTGTCGATTTATATCAATCACATAAATATCCGATCATAGATAAACCAATTGAACGACTAACAAGACAGCCGACGATATCTGTTTGTTTTTTTTTTTCGATTTCTATCTTGCCAGTTACAAAAACTTGTATTAGAGATGTTTAATTGCTTTTGATTTGATTTTCTTGATCTCATTCCATCGATCATGTATCGATCGATCGTTATCGACTTTGGCTGTTAAATTAAGATCTAATTTAAATTGGCCCTCTTACCGGATTTGAGGACCAATTGAACTAGGACTTAAAACTGCTAAAAACGATAAATTACGGGAAAGAGATTTTTTTTCGGGTGGGAAAATCATCTAATGACATTCCCCGCTCTTGAGCGGAGCGGGGGATAGTGTCAGACTTATACTGACTAAAAACCCACTCCTGTTCCTTCTTTGGCATTTTTCCAGGGCCCCGGGAATCTCTTTCGCATCACCCATGGCCCCAGTAGGTAGGCTTCGACCTTGCTGGGCCTCTACTGTTGCTAACATCTCACGGGAAAGAGATGAAACATACCATGATATTTTAGACCTGAAAATCTAGTTTTGTTAAATAAATGGTAAATTTTCCTGAAAACCATCATTATGTGAGTAAAAGACATGTCATGTTATTTAACAAAAAAAAAAACCTTTTTTATCTTAGGCTCGAAAACATTTTTGTAAAATGTAAATAATTAAAGGAAGTCGCATTTAAAATACCTTCATAAAACAGTTAGGGCTTCAATAGAGTCGACAATAAGGCATTTTGTCGCAAAAACTGGCTTCGAAACATCGATGCTTCGACGGGGGTTATTAACCCCACGAAAGTAAGTTAGTATTGCAAAACTACACGTTTTTCCTATAAGGCAATGTCGACTGGACTGGTATTATTTGTCGAACTGGTTGACAGTAATTTGTCGTTATACATAATTCGGTCAAAAAAAACCATAAAATATTGTTGAAAAATCTGTCGACCCACTTTTTCACCTGTTTGACAGTTTTATCGACTGCCAAGTGGTTTTATAGTTTCGGAGATGAATTGGCAACTTGTTTTTAGACTGGACTTGACTTCAAAATTTTTGAGCAAAACCCATTAAAAATGTGTTTACTGTTTACATGGAAAACATCAAGAAGGTTCATAAAAAGTATTTGATTGTTTAATCAAAAAATGCGCAATCACGTTTATAATGCATTGTTAGCAACACTGGCAGAATGCACAATTGTACAAATATTTGGACCAAAAACAAAACGAATTATTTTAATATACCAACCCGGCACTCGTACGCGAAGTCATATTCGTACTCCTCCTCCATCTTCACTCAATTTATAACAACACTAGTTTATTATTTATAAGGTTCACTTCGAATATACATGTCTCACAATGTACACTGCACTTTATGTTATAACTTTCACATAAACTATTATCATGACTAACTAAATTAACCTACAATAAACATAAGGAAAATTAAAGATATTGTACTAACTATATTCATTAAACAATAACAAAAGAGGTTTATAATGCGTTATAAACCTCGTCGTGAGCCAATTTAAAAAGAATACAGCTCTCCGCGAGCCCGGCTGGCTGGAAACTGAATGAAAGCCAAGAAAACCGTAAATCGAAAAAAAATATCGCCGGATTCTAAATTTAAACAATTTCGTAATGGCATCCGAAGCGTCTAGACGTCCCGTGCGATTGTCCGTGCGGTAATTTTCATTAATTACGCAAATGTTTCGTTAGGAATTACGAAACAGCTGTTTGGGGGTTCGGTTTTGAGGTTAGGAAAAGTGACTGGCCGATTCAATACTACGGCGGAAAATTTGAGGTCGCTGCGCGCGCAGCCCGCCGCGCCGATGCGACGCCCGGTTAATCTTGACACTCTGACACGTATTTTGGAAACAATGTGCCGTTATTCAGTAACGTTTACTACAGACATTTTTAATGTTTATATCTCATTAATTATCCGCACCAAAGTTTTCACAAAACATACTATGTACTTAGATTGACGCTTGCGTAAAAATTTGTTGTACTTAAAACATGATTCGTTATTTTTTAATATAGGTCATTCTTACCCTTAAGACCCCTTAAGGGTAAGTCAAAATTATCTTTCTTTACTTGCACCTTACCATACCTTTACACGATGCATTACTGCGTTATTAAGTACCAAAACTGGCCAAGTGCGTGGTGCCGTACTACAACATTAAAATAAAGTTTCTTGTATGGGAACCGCCTATAATTTTAAATTTTATTATTATCGTTATTGTAACGTTAATAGAAATACACATTGTGTGAATATTTTAAATCTCTACCTCTTATGGTTTAATAGGTACCGCCATCTAAAAGATGGACGGACAGCGGAAGCTTAGCAAAAGAGTACGGAACCCAAAAAACGTATATATCAATAGAAAAAAGTATATTTCAATAACAAACTATATAGCTACAACTAAGGCAATAAAGTAATAATAATAATAATAATAATAATAATAAATCTTTATTTTTTGTACGTTTAACAAACACAGTAACAGTATATAATGACATGAACAGATATAATAGTTGTACAAACACTGATCAGTGGAAATAAAATGAACATTTGACTCCTAAACTAAGTAAAATAAATACTTGTATCATAATAGCAATTGAAGTCTTGTTCAATAGCGCGAGACACATACCGACACTTTCCGATTAGCGCTACTTGGTGTTAATGATTGTGATCCGATGTAAGTATTTCCTAAGAACAGACAAGATACTTGATAGTCTGGGCCTGGTCCTTACCGGACGGCCAGAGGGCGAGCTACCCATTACTCGCCGTCTACCGTCTGACGACGCTAGACGCCCGGGGCGCCTCTTCCGATAATCCTGATTAAATTTTGCACTGTATTGGCTCCTAAACTAAAGTAATATGAAACATAAACTCTAGTTGCTAGAGCTGCGGGATCATTCGAAAGAGTCACAGTGGCCATGGAACGAAAAGAACAACAGATCACACCAGTGGATTAGCGCTACTTGGTGTTAATGATTGAGATCCGATGTAAGTATTTCGTAAGAACAGACAAGATACTTGATAGTCGTTTGAATATTCTTCGTACGTTTTTTTATTGAAAAGCTCTCGTTTGACCACTACCACACCTGACGGTAAGCAATGATGTGATCGACGATGGAGCACGCTTGTCTAGAAGTAACCTATTCATTCTTGACTTAAAGACCACCAGGTTGTAGCCAAGAAACACAGACTCCTTAGTTGTACGCATAATGAATGCGTTCCCAAAAAGTTTTGTGCTTATGGGTGGGATGTCTATCATAATTGATGAACAGAGGCCCTACCATGACCTGTTAACGCGATCCTTTTGACGACCTAAACTGAATTGTTAAAGGGATGGAGTTATATAGGGTGTATAGCTAGATCCCTTTTTCTAGATTGCATGCTTGATATTTTGACAGGTCATGATAAATCCCTAGATTGACTCGGTGGGGCTATGGGACTGTTCGAAACCGCGTTCTTGGAACGCAAAGGGCAACCGAAGGAACACAGGTGGGTTTTAGTCAATAAAAGTCTGACACTCTCGTCAGCCAGATTACGACGATGATAGTCGTAAATTCATTGTGTGTATATGAGAAAAAGCTACTAGTGGTTCTAAATGTCAAGTTCGGTTTAACTATCTATCATCATGTAACTGTTTAACATCTTCACAATAGAAAAGGTTATTGTCTTGCAAATATTCATGAGTCAACGTGTTGGATTGGAAAGACCGAACAATCTCTTCCTGAATAGATTTCGCAAGGACTCACATGTGATCTTAAAGTTTCCTATAATTAATTTACAAGAATGAAACGTTTTGTTTAAAGGAGGAAGCCTTTGAAGTTTCATTTCCACAGTACCTAAATAAAGTCAGATTCGTATTAGGGATAGCAGAATATTTCAAGTTACGGTAGTTCCGGTTAGAACCGATTGCACTACGAATATATTTGCGAAATTGATTCCATGCACGTGTCTTTCCCCTACACAGCTAAATTGAAAAGTCTTAAATTAATTAAGAAACTTCAATTTAGTCATATAAGTCGTAAAGATAATTTACTCATTGGCATCAGATAATGAGTAAAGTATGACCATTTGACGTTATTCGTCAATATAATCTAAATTCAATGATGATAAACAAAAAAGTGTATATGTATAGAAAATAATTAGAAATATTCCAGCTTTGGCAGTATTCCATAGGAGATCATTAATCAAAACATAGAACAAAAAATTATTACTACCAACAAATAATAATTTCATCGATTACAAATAAGAATCTCTCAACGTATTAACAATATCAACATTTAAGATAGTTTACTTAATGCCGAGATTAGAGCTAACGTAAATATTTATTGGTACAAGCGGTTACTACTTTAGTAAGTGCTATATTTAGTTGTATGAGTAAGGTGAATCGTAGTGAACGAAAATAAACTTATGTTAAGTAATAGCACATCACAATGCGTATCACTCAGGCCATACGGCATGAGGTAATCAGAAGAGAAAACATTGGTAAAAATCTACATATTAGTAAAAAGCTTACAATGATATCGCATATCGGTGTCTACGAATTTAAATTAACTAAATGCAATCTAAAATAAGGCCTCGAAAAACACCTCCGCATCGCTGTTGACTGGTAATATACTTAAAAGATTGTAAGGCAATGGGTTACGCAAAGTATCAACAAGGCGTTTCGAGAAGTCTGGCCAAAAAACTTTTTAAACATGACCGTTAAAATGTAAAATACGATTTGTAAAGGTTACCTTTACAAAACAATATGGCGGAAAAAACGGTAAAGAAAAAGTATCAAAATTCAATGCCGCCGCCAGAATATATGACGACAGTAATCCAATATTTTGACAAGCGATTGACAGCTCATTTGACGAAAAAGGTTCAATAAATCTAACGAATGACATTTGAAGAGGCGAAAAGAATAAGACTCAAAAGAATTGCATAACGAAAGCGGTAATAAAGTTCAATGGAACACAACAAGAGAACGACGAGCTAGGAGCGGAAGCAAGTATCTTAACGGCTATATCTATTCTGGGATTTACAGCTCTCTTGTAGTGCATAACAAAACACGGTAGATAAAACGTGGGCTGGATTAAGGGAAGCAGTAAATCGCGATGAATTATCCTGTTTTTTTTTGGGGCGTGTCAGACTTTTACTGACTTTCTACGATACGGTAACTCCTTCAAACAATCTGCTGTTTTGGCATCAGCCCTAACATGCCCTGCCAATTTTGAAGGTGCGCGTGGAATACAACGCGCTTTCGGCCTGGGCTTGGTCGTTACCGGACGGCCAGAGGGCGAGCTACCCATTGCTCGCCGTCAACCTCTGACAACGCTAGACGCCCGGGGCGCCTCTTCCGATAGTCGTGATTAAATTTTGCACTGTATTGGCTCCTAAACTAAAGTAATATGAAATATAAACTCTAGTTGCTAGAGCTGCGGGATCATTCGAAAGAGTCACAGTGGCCATGGAACGAAAAGCACAACAGAGCACATAAGTGGGTTTTCGTCAATCACCACCTCTCGCATCACTTAGAGCAAAGGAAGCTATTTGGTGATCACCCACCCAAAAAAGTAAAGTCTAGTTAATATACGGCAGGGATTACATAAATTCGGTCGACTGCAAATAGCCTAAATTAGCAAGCCGATATCTAAATTCAGAATCATGAAAAGGCCACTTTAGATGGATGAAAATAGTAGGATCATCGTGATTTCACATTTCTATAAATATTTCGCGTATCGATCGGGATACACTTCAGTTTGTTTATACTCACCTCTCTATTTGAATGAATGAAGAGGATTGTACTGTTTGCAAGTTTGTGTTGGACTTCATCAACGGGAATGGTGATAAGTAATTTAAAGTCTAGTGCATCAAAATTTTTAAATACATTGGGTTTAGAAATTTAAAACTGTAATGTATATAATTTGTGTTTCATCTAAATAGAGTCATCAATATTACCAGTGTCTCCTTTATCAACTCTATCCACCTACTTCTTATCATAAGCCATCGATGCCCTGATCATATCAGCCTTTTCACTGAAATCTCTATCTTTATAGACTTTATTGCAACGTCTTTATTCTCCATTGCATTTAGAAATTCATAATGCAATTAATTGCTTGTATCTTCATTATTTTCAACTAAAAGCTTATTGTGATAATCAAGCCCTCAAGGCAACAATAACAACTCTATTATAATTAAATTACTAACTGTTCCATCAATAATTATAATAATTATTTATCCTGTCTATTGACAGTTCCCTTTTGAGCCCTTCCGTCCTACTTCTCCTTTATCAATATTGATGAGATTCCGTGTTCAAGTTTCCAAAACGATGATTACTTTCCCAAGTTAATCGGTATTGATCCAGAAATCAAATGATGTATAAAATGAGTATAAAAATAAACATTTTCTACGTAAACAGAGCGTAAATATGAAAGCGCTGTTTATGAGATTCTTACACGTAAACATTGTTGGTAGGACTAAGCATAATGATTTGTTTCTTTATGCTATTAATATACCTTACATATTAGATGTTTGAAAAAACGAAACATGTCATGTCATGGCATAGTCATGTGAAGAGGAGGGACGAAACGTATATTACTTTCAAGAGTTTTGAATATACATGTGTGTCGCTGGAAAGGAAAAGGGAGACCAAAGAAAAAATGGATGGGTTGTTTGAGAACTGAAGAGTGATATAAAAGAAAAGAGTGTCAGTGATAGCGTGACGGCTAACATGATAAAATACAAGAAAAGAGAAGTAACATGGGACAACGACAGAAAGATGATGATGTGTAAGATGAAAAGCAAAATAATGATAATTCCTCTCTTTTTCTTTATCTATACGTATGTACTAAGTAACTTTCTGCGTCTGTCTATTTATCTGCTGCTTCTATAACATGCAACGGATTTTTATATTGTTTTCAGTAACAGAAAAACCATAAACGAGAAAGGTATGAATATAATTTGCACCCGTGCAAAGCCGAGGCGGTGCACTAGTACTGGATATAATGATATACGTTGGCAGTGTGGGCAGAATAAAACAATGCATAGTACCCTGAGAAACTCTGCCGATTTATTTGCATAATCAATAAGCACAGATGAAAACATTCGAAATATTTGTGATTTTGTGAGCAATAAACCACATCACATCACACGCCTAATATAATTAGTGTTTCTTTGCGGAAAACATGATGTTTACCTTGTCAGAAGATTAGCAACCCAAATAAACGCCTACCACGGTTCGACATTTCAATTTAGGATTTAAACACATCGGAATAAGTGTGAATTTGAAATGGATGAATGAATTCTAAACGTTTTCTTGAGATAAATATGTTACATCAGTCACACTGATTTGTTGTCAATTCATCTGCTACTGTCAATATTAATTAATATATCAGTTTCTATAACTTCGCGTATTCGTTCGCTCTTACAGTTGTCTTCTAAAATAAAAATACTTCAAACAAATTTATAATTGGGTTAGTGTATAATTTCGATTCGATAATTCTTATGTCGTTTGTTTACCTATTATTAATTTACAGGGACACGTGTATTCTACTTTTGCCTTAATTGTGTGCTGGTTTGACAATATGTTAATTTTTTTTCTACAGAAGCACAGCACGACTAGCGTATACTTTGTACCTCTCATCAATAACTTCTACCGCTTTGAGTGGAGTGAGAGATAGAATAGTAAAAGTCTAACTAAAACCTACCTGTGTACTTTTATTTGCCCTTTGTTTCAGGGCCACGGTAACTTTTACAGATTCATAGACTTGACGTGCGTACAGATCGTATCGTTAAACTCCAGCATTATGATCGATAGACTCTAAACGCAAGCTACTAAATCAAACCAACGCTAATTAAAAGAAAGTAAACTAAATACTTGAACAGTTTCAACTCACTGGATCAATGTAACTCATTTCACTTCATGTTTAGACGTTGCGTGTACAAAGCGTAATATAATTTCAGTTGTTATAGTCCGCTTCATAAGTTCATTGACCTATATAAGTTTAAATAGTAGCTATAAATTCAATGGTTTTACAAACAATAAATATAAATCTTCTGCTATTTCGTTACTTTACGCAATAACAGTTGATGAGTCAAAATTTTGCGTGGGAGTGGAAAAATTGTAGTTCACTTTTATAGAGCCTAACAATAAATTGTAGAGAAAATATTTACATATACCACACGTAAAACTTCACAAGTAGAGAATAAAATATTCCGAATAGTATGGTATTAATTTATAGTAATGGTTCAGTAATTGTTAAGTATTGATCGAATGTAAGTAAGGTTTTTTAGAAGTAACTAAGCGACAAATAAAGTACACATTAGAGAACGACTAAAAACATTTCGGTTTCAGTAATGTCTAAAAATGGAAACATGGATTCAAAACATCTTTAGTCGATTACTGATGAAAACAATCCAACAATCGCAGTACAGGTGGTCGTTAAAATCGAAACAACATATTAAACTAGTGGTGACACGCGACAACCTTGCAGGATAGAAAAGTAATTTCAGCAGGTAAGCACTAGAAATGTCCAAACTAACCTTGGTTATAAAACGGTTCGTTAACGATTATACATTTTTATATGCAGCCCAATTGAAAGGTGATGATGGTAGATTTGAGATCATTATCGTGCTGACCTTGCGGTTCATAGAAATATGGTAACTATTTGAAGTTTAATAGACTTTAAAACAGATAATAAGGTTAAGCATGAGCTTGAAAGGTATCGTGTGTAAAGTCGTATCGTAATTAATGTGCAAGTATAAAATTTGAATTTAATAGTCACAATTAAGATAATGTCAATGTAAATAGTAAAACAAAAACATTGGTATCATTCATGATACTAGAAGTAACAAATCTACTGACGATAAATGCAATCATAAATAAAAACATACACAATCACAAAACACTGATAACGCTTCAGTAAAACTAAATCAGAATTCAAAGCACGCGTGTAACCTATTAAGAAAACTAAGAAGCGTCAACAAAATAGAACAAGACACGAACTTAGCCAACATCCGAACATCAAGTGCACAGATACAAATAATAAATAAACAATTATAGAAACTCACGAATAAAAAGCAAAAATAATCCATATTTCACAAGCAGAAACGACGATAGTCGCTCGAATACTATTTCAACGACCCACTGGATTTACAGATAAGAAAGTAATTATCATTTTATCGAAGAGCAAATATAATTTGATTGAGTTTTGGAGCGGTGTATGTCGTACGTGTAAAAATAGTGGATTTGGCACGTGTTCTGAACCAAATCCGTTTGGAGCTGGTTGCCAAATGGCATCATGAATGGTTCACACGATGGTCGGACGAGCAACTACAGGCATTGTCATTGTAACAAAAGATACTTTGGAAATATTTTTGGGGAAACTTTAAATGAGGTCAAGACTTCCGTGATGTTTATGGAACGGGACGTTCTATATTAGGGACAGAATTGTGTAATCCAACGAGGAGATTGAATGGTTGAACTTGAAATTTTTGCCGCGTATATACATATATATTCATTGCGACATCGTTACTTATAGTAATTAATCATATTCTAAGCTGACCTCACTTGCATCTTATTTTGAGGTGGCTTATTGTTCTTAGCTAGACTACGTTATTTTTGCAGCATTGCTCATTTAATATTCAGAATTATTATCCTTTAATGTACGAGCTATAGAGATGTATTCACCGCATAGTGTTCGGTCCCCTACAGTACTTATTGTGTCACCTTCATTAATTCAATGACCCACCTCTTGATCGCTGAGCCTGCTTCGTTTGGCATACAAATAAACATTGACTATCTAAGTATCTTTATAGATTTTTTGCCTTAAACGTGTTTCAATATAAACTAGTTTAATAGAGGCTCTATTTTATTAGAACGAATTCAAGGAAAAACAGTAATTTCCAAGACTATGTTTGTCATCTGATCATTTCTTTGAATCCGGATCAATTTATAGAGCATTAAAATGAACAGTGATGAAGTCACTTAAAAGGCAATAGTCGATTTTATAATAAATAAAATCGTTTTCAAACAAAAAGAAACATGATGTATGGTATAATCAGAAAGCATAATTTCAATGGATTTTCAATATGAACCTAAATATGAGAATTGAGGAAGGACAAATAAGGACAATTAAAGACAAATCGGTATTTGACAAAGCACGTACGGCAGACGGAAAAACGGAAAACAATAACGGCATACATAACGTTATAAATAAGGACAGACGATGACGTAATGATGCAATAACTATTTTAATAAATAAAGGTACAAGGTGAAACGATTGTAATTTGTTTTTGAATTTAAAAGACTACGTCAGGAACTAACGTAATAAATAACATACTAAGGGTTTTGACAAGCAAGAATAGAAACGGTGGAAATAAATAATACGATGATCATAATTTAGCAGATTCCTACATCCAAAGTTGTGTGAAAGTTTAATAGATTGACGATACTGTCAAAGCAACAGAAATTGTGTAAACTCCTGGACAAGGAGCGAACAGTCTTGGTGACTGACAGATAAGAAACAATCTTACATTGATGAAAGCACATATTGTTCACAATAAAGTTTAGAGTTGACGTTTTCGTTTAAAGGGGACTTCCCATAACACTAGGCTTGCTAATCTTGAAAAGTACTACTATGTAGTACTTACAATTTTTCGAAGTACTACTATACTAACACTCATTGTTGAAAAAAAATGACATCAACAGAAATGATTAATCACACAACAAGGGTCCCTGTTTAGACTCTTACGCAGGTAGAAATAAATGTCAAGGCTTATTATGAGTAAGACTTCCCTTGACATTGAATGAATAGGTAGCTGAAGTTTAGTCAAGGTATAGTGCGTTCACGCAAAATGAAATACAATATGCTAATTTTCGCAGTAGTCTCAATTGTGAAAGAGAGTATAAGCAATATCATTTACAAAGGCGAGTATTGTTGAATTTTACCCTTTATTTTTAAAGTGTGATATAATAATATTCCACTACTATCACACTACCTCGTTTAGTCCTAAGCTAAGCAGAGCTTGTGTTATAAATACATACATATTTATAGATAAATTACACACAGAACAAATGATCGTGCTTATCACATAAACATTTAGTCCTGTGTGGGAATCGAAACCACGATCTCCAGCATAGCAGACAGGGCCACTAACCACTAGACCAACCGAACTCCAAGCCAGTCAAGTCAGTTGATATCATCAAATAATTTCTGCTTTGGATGTAGCGATTGTTTAAGACTTTTAATGATTAAACCAATCTGTATTCTTTCAGTCGTCCTTTGCGTTCTAAAGGTACGTACTTAAGTACTTCTTTCAACCAATCCGGCAGCAATAGCAGGGGAACACTAAAACACTTTCATTGTGCGTACAGCTAATGGTGTGTTTACAGGTGGGCCCAGCCTCGGCTAATCGACTAAAGATTGCGATTGACCGAGGCTGGGCCGACGTGTAAACGGGGCATAAGGAGTGGAATTCCCTGCCGAAGTCTGTGTATTCTGATACCTACAACCTAGAGATTCGATTTTAAGTCAAGAGTGAATAGGTTACTCTAGGTAAGCACGCCCCATTGTCGACAACATCGCTTACCATCAGGTGAGATATAAATTTTACTTAAGAATTCGTTATTTAATTATTTAACAGAGTTCAAGTTTATCACGAATATTGACGAAACGAAAAATATTGTAATTAGAAAAAAGTAAGTTTCAATAATAAAGGCATAGCATGTCTAGACTAATTTTCTGAAAAAAATATAATTGATAGATAGCTATTAAGTTGAACGGTTGTAAAATATTTAAACGACGGCTGTACATTTAGTTTATCTGTAACAGTTAATTTATTTATTGTATGCTAATTTTATTACAGCCTTAGAAACTATATATCCTTTAACTTTAGCGTTATATCCTTTTATTTTTAGGACACGCTGAATTGTTGTCGTCTAAGGTAATTGGTCCTTTGATCCTGTGAGTCTTAAGGACCTTTTTTCATGAAACCTTGA
This sequence comes from Mythimna pallens, assembly GCA_961205895.1. NCBI lineage: Eukaryota > Metazoa > Arthropoda > Insecta > Lepidoptera > Noctuidae > Mythimna > Mythimna pallens. The sequence continues at coordinate 14,494,149 of OY540847.1, read as the reverse complement.
AAGGTCCGTAATTACTTCAGTGAGTTACTTATGGTATTATGTATTTTCATTCTTGGGTTTATTTGATATCTAATCGAACTTGACGTAATTTTAAGAAATAAAGGCTACATATCGGTTAAAACTGATTACATATAAGTGCATTATCTTAATTTTAATACTACTTTCGATAAGAAAGATAAAACTATCTTGTTTGTCCGGTACTATGTAAGCGATTTTAAGCAGTATTCAGTAAATACATTCACATTTCATCGAATGATGATATTAAAAATCATCTGTTCCAATTATTATCTAATTCGGACCTTACTCATAACTTTTAATAACTTCACAATGCTGAAAAATGTAAGATATACTCTGTATTTTGTTCCACAGTTCTTAATTTAATATTTATTTCTCAAACAAAGAAAATACTGTCCGCAAAGAATAATTAAAATTCTTGGATTTTTAAAACCAAACAATTCGAATATCGAATTCATTCGACTTATTGGTTGTGTTCAAACAACAACAGCTGTTTCTCGTTGTCTATGGTAAAAACAAAATCATCCTGCCGGTTTTCCACCTCAAATTTCACGGACAGGTGTCTGTTAAAACCGCTATGGCGTCTGATACGGTAAAACTACATACTCGATTCGTGCTCCTCTTCACAATTATATCCAAATAGCAAAAACAATTTGCTTCAGACGACCTTGAGCATGTAAACAAAACAAAAATACTGTATGAATTATACGAGTAATTCAATTGCTACAAAGCGAATTATGAATTTTTTTCTTTTTTTTATAAAACTCATTCGTCAGTAATAGTGCCATGCATTTTAAACTGGTTTCAATTATATTTTTTCTCCTTTACATTAATCATGAAATGTCGGTTAAGGTCGCCAGCTAACTTCTTAACTTCTATTCTTAGTGCGAATATCTCGACTTGTAATCGCAGTCATAAAATTATAATAGTCGGAAAACAAAATACAGATAAGCCTAAACCGGTATTGTAAAATTACGGATAAAAATGGAAAACAGTTTTTTAAAAGAAGAACACAAAATTGTTTTTGGCACAAAAACTTCCAACACAAACTTCTCACTGTTCAAATACAGACACACAACAATTTGCACTCGGAAATAAAAAAAATCGAAACTGAAAATTCGTATTCCAAAATTCGTTCGACGATTTGAGCGCGACGTGCGTCGATCGCCGGTCGTCGTTCGCGCGCTACTAAAAAACGGACGTATAGTCATCGTATCAAATTATTGCTATCACGAATAGGTATTCGTTGCAACGTTCCGAATGACGGCACATCTGTACGATCGCTCCGTAATTTTGCTAAGGCTTCATCGGATCAAGGAGTTTGTAGACTGTCCTAATCCTGTTTCAGTTGTTAGTCCTATTTACATGTTAACTGATCCATTTTCTTGCATTTAAACAATAGAAAAACTAATAGGAACTTGAAGAGTGAAATCACTTGAAGAAGGTTAAAAATTGCAATATTATTTTTATCGTTTCCCAAATCTCATTCAGTTCCAATATCACCAAAATCACCAAGACTATCAAAGTAATGTCTGTCGCCAATTTTCCTAACATTCTTATCGTTATATGTATTGCAGTGAAGCAATCTGTTTGCAAACGTTATCGCCCTAACTAATACGACCTTGACTTTTATAGTCGCGACCTCCGTCTAACCCAACCCTGGTTAAAATATTGAAGCCAAGCCCGATGAGAATCAATAGGCTTTCAAAGAGTTGAGACTCTGTTTCGTAATACTTCACGTTGTAAATGTTTATGGATCAACATAAAACACGATTTTCGAGGGAAGTTAATATTGATTTTGTGTAAAAACTTTGTAACACAGTGAATATTTTTATAGACATACAGTGATGACTTCTTCTTTTTCTTTTCGTGTCGATGTACTCTAACTAAATTTTATCTAACCAGTATTTGGCAACTTCTACGGCTCTGTCATTTGCTATGCTCCATCCTGCACAACCACCTGCAGTTTTCAGGATCTATACGAGGCCAATAACAGTGATGACTTTATTTGATCCTTAGCCATATTGGCCCTGCATTTGGTCTTATGCCCAAGAAGGATATTTTTCGAGATCGAGAAATTTTCCATCAAGCAGGCTTCCACTTTTAGAAACCATCTTTTCAAACCTTTCTAATTTTTTGGTCCTGTAGTACAGTAAATATGGCCTTTACGTAAAATATTTTTACGTGTAAATTATATGTAGCAAAACTACATGCATTAAAAGCAAAATGATAATTAAACGGCTAGGACCTTGACACTGCGACCACGCTGAGCATTATTACGTCACCTAGATGTGATAATTATGAATTCCTCACGCGAACACACTTTGATAATGTTAAATAATAATAAAATATTCTCACAGTTTATATTATGGTCCACACATGGGCTTGAAAACGTAAAGCACGAGGCTAATGTGATACAGAATTTGTAAAAATTTACAACAGGATATTAATAAGCCATACGTTTCTTAGACCCCGACTGACTGGACTTCAATGATAAGCGGTTATGTGTGTGTGATGGTAAATGATGCTCTATTTGGTAAATCAAATAGGTTAACTAGGCAAGCGTGATCCATCGTCGACCACACCATCATTTACCATTAGGTGAGATAGTGATCAAACCCGAGCCGATCAATAAATAAATGCGCAAATACACCTGATTCGATCCTACAAGTCAAAGGGATTATAATTGTAACATCTTGATTCCAATCAGTGTCTACGTTTCATACATTAAGAAACTTTAACAAATTACAGCAGTTTCAATGAAGATTTTTATTTTGAACGATCAATGGAAGCAAGTTTCAAATTCGAACCAAAGGACCAAATTTTTAGCAAACACTTTGTTAGATACAAACTTTTTTGGTCCTTTCAAAAGAGCATCAATGTAACTGAATAAATTAGGTCAGACACCCGTTGCATTTGGCCAATAAACCACGTGGGAGGTGTTACAGGCATTAAGTGGCTTATAACGGTCGTGGTACACATCATGTTGGTACCGCTAAGAGCCTTACCCCGCAAGAAAAGCGTGGGCGAGCATCGTTAACTTGAGGAGAAAACATTAAGAACGATTTATCAAAGATTGTGGAGCATTAATTAATAAGACATTTATTGGTTGTTATTAGATTTTGTAGAGAAATAGATTTTGCTTGTTTAGGCAACTGTATCCATTACATTTTCTGCTTCTCTGTAGAAATTACATTTAAAGTTTGGTCTGTAAATGATCGTTTTCGTAGCAATGAGACCGCTCATATTTTAAAGCTTCTATTGTATTTTATATGTTGTACAATAGACCATATATTACACTACAAATTACATTTTTTTTTTTATTATGACCATTTGTTATTTATGTGTGAGAAGTAACGAATGTATCTACTACTAATATTTTTTTACGATAGTTTTTGAAGAACTAATACAGTAAATACATTTTTATGCAAGTGGTGAGGTCGTTTTGAAACCGAAAACAACATTATTTAACACAGTCACACGAATAAAAAATGTCCATAAAATGTATTAGGTACGATTATTTTGCATGCGCTTCATTGTCCAGTGGGGGTTGTCCGACGACAAGCCTGATACAATAAATAGAACAAATTGTAGGGTACTATTACGACATACACTATATTGTACGCCTAAAAGTAGTAGGTGTAAGAGTTTTTAAATAAGTCTACTGAAGAAATCACTCTTAGAGTTAGTCAAACACGCTTTCGATTGCTAATAAAAATTTTAAATGTAGGTACCTACATTCATGGGTAGGTTTTCCAAACTAGTGGTTATTTCAATCTAGGATTTGATGTACCGTGTAGCTGCGGTAGTTATTTGTTCAGACTAAAGTGCTTTACCTAACATTATTTATTATGGTAATTTAGCAGTAAAGCAATTAGCTGCAATTAAAATATTTCGAAGTATGTATGGGTATACAGCTAAATTTAATAGCAAAGGTAGTTCAACTTTTAAAATTATCCAAAATGGGTTGTTTTTAGTAATTATGGTTAGTGTAATTGCTTGCATCACATCATCGAGAGCAGTGGTGACCGAGTGGTAACGTCCCCGACTTATGAGTTGTAGGTCCCGAGGTCAAACCCTGCCAGGCGCCTTACTTTGTGTAATTATATCATCACCACTGCTCTCAAAACGGTAAAGGAAAACATCGTGAGGAAACCAGCATGTCCTAGAACCAAAAATTCGAAGACATGTGATATTCATCAACCCGAACTGGGCCCGCGTCGTGGATTATGGCCCATTCCCTCTCCTAGATAGGAGGCCTGAGTCCCAACAGTGGGAATATTATAAGGCCGAGTATGCTACATCATCATCGGTTTACATGCATTCATTAATCTTACAAAAAATATATGAAACAGAGTTTTTAATTCATCTTATTTTTAATGTTGAAAGCTCACACGCTTTACTGCGTCTCGCGTCTGATTTTCAGAGGGGGGAATGTGACTACCTAGGTCGGTCTTATACATTCCTTATCAGTAACAATTTGTTCTATCTTACTACATACGTCGGTTATAACGGGTCTCTGATAAATAAATTAAATGATATCCCTAATCTTAGAAGAATGGTGGATTGTCGCATGTCTTCGAATTTTTGGTTCTAGCACATGTGTGTTTCCTCACGATATTTTCCGTCACCGTATTGAGAGCAGTTGTGGCGCCTGGCTGGGTTTGAACCACTGCTCAGATGAAGATTTAAGAAGAACATTAAATATAATCCAATTCTTATATGAGTTCTAGACAGCTAAAAAACTTTTTTTTTTTGTTTACAACCTTTTTGCTTTTCGAATGCGTGACTGACAGATTAAGTCAACTTAAACATATAATCGTAGTAAAAAGTTCAAAGGATTGCTCAGCGCTGCATCGCTTACGTGAGCGTTTTAGCGGAACTCCGCTTTTTTATACATTTCTATGAGCAACTCCTGACGTCACTGGCAAATTAGATGTGCTTTTCTTTTTATGCTTCATTATTAGTTCGCGATAAGCTGTGAGGTGTTGAAGTATTTGAACTCACTGTTTTTTACTATGGCTTGACGGCAAATTGTTACACTACTGCGTACATATACCTACACTCCGTCTTTCAGGGCAAAACGGAGCGACAATTTGACGTGATTATTTAAGTTGAGATAGTTGAAGGGATAGAGAGTGACATAGGCTACCTTTTGTCTCTTTCTAACCCCCGCACTCCTCTAAAATGGGGGGTGGAAGTTTGTAAGGAGCATTCCGCAATTTTCAAGGTAGAAAGCTAAAAATTGGTACAGGACTATTTGTGACTAACAAAAAAATCGAGCATCATTTTTTTTTTTTTTTGGGAATCTGCCCCCAACCCCTCAAAAGAGGGGGTGAATTTTTATATAGGACTTTTCTCAATTTGAAAGGTTTTCAAAATGCTGCTGTAACATTTTCAGTATCACAGACACTACAGTTTTAGCAACCTCCAAACTGTATAAGGAAAAATTAGCCTGAACTATAAATACTGCACCTACATATAAACGATAACGTACCATATAGCCATATGCTTGTAAGCGGCTTAATATATACCGTAATACTTATAAATAGCACTTATCGCCTCGAAGCGTGCGCAAGAGTTTATTGTAATGTCAACTTGCCCTGATTGCATTGATAGCCTTAAGAGGATATCTGCTAATGAACGTTGGTAAATTGTATATATGAGATTGAAAAAGGAAGAGGTTTGTATGTCGGTCTGTAATTTTATTTACTCTTCAATTTATAAAGGGTTAAAATGGTAATGGATACAGAAGGAGAGGAACCATAAACTGAGCATAAACGGCAATATCTTTAGATTAAAGTTTCATTTTTTCACTCTAAGGAGTTGTAGACTTGATGTTACTTTTAGTTTGGTATCGCCACGCATACAGTCATCATCTTCCTGCCCTTGTCCCGTTTTATTTGGGGTCGGCGCAATACGTTTTTTTCTTCCATTCTGTCCTGTCACTCGTCACGCTATCACTAACTCCCTTTTCTTTCATATCACTTCTCACACAATCCATCTATCTTTTCTTTGCTCTCCCTGTCCCTCTCCATCCATCCACATGTAAACTCATAATTCTTTTAGTAACATGCGTTTCATCCCTCCTCTTCACATGACCATACCAAGACAAAAGATTCCCTTTCAACTTTTCAGTCACTGGCGCCATTTTCAAACTTCCGTTATTATACTCATTTCTCACTTTATCCATTCTCGTCACACCACACATCCATCTTAACATTCTCATCTCCGCTACGTGCCATCTTTTTTCAACTGTCTTTTTCACAGCTCAACATTCTGATCCAAACAGTACCACTTTGAAGTTGGCGTTGCGAACTATTGCACATACTCGAAAGAATACGCAAACGCAATACGCATTCGCGATATGATTCAGATGGATAACAAACTGATCCTATAACGGTCCCGTTTTTGCCGACTGAGGTACGAAACCCTAAAAAGGGACTACCCTTTCTTTACTTTTATACACTAGTATAAAAGTGTTCAATGGTTCCCATTAAACGCCAATCGATATTGCGGCAGATCAAGACGCAGATAGCGGGACGAGCTCGAGTGTAACCGACCGTACTAGTCTACACTAGCAAAATACAGAATTGTGAGAGGAAAAGGGAGAGGAAGGCCTTTGACTTGGAGTGGGACAGAACAGGCCAGATAGATAGATGATAGCGTGACGGTTGACACGAAGATTGGGTGGAAAGAACGTGTTGCTTGGACTCCAAGTAACATGACACTAGAGCATGAAGCAAAATCAGCGTTATAATGTTCCCACTACAGGGACTCGAGCCTCCTTTCTAGGATAGGATTCTTTCTCCTCTCTAAGAGAGCGAGCCTAGTGCCATGTCTTCCAATTTTTTGTTCATGGTCATTCCGGTTTCCTCACGATGTTTTCCTTCACCGTTTTAAGAGCAGTGGCGATGGCAGGAAGGTGATGATAATATTGACGATGGACTTTAAAAAAAACTTTTCCGTCTAAGTTAGTTTCGATGTTTCTTCTCAAGTTAGTCAGCTAAGAAACACCGGCCTCATTTAGTTTAAGTAGACGAAAAAATGATCGTCAAAGAGTTGTTTATAAAATAAATATAATTCATTTATAAAGGTTTCCTTTTTGGTGTATTGGCGTTCTCGGTAAATCACAATTTTGCTGTCGAATTTAAAATATCGAGTTCAGGTATCGTCATAAAGTTTTCCTTGAACAAAAAAAGTTTCAGCAAATAATAATAGAGTTTGTTAAACCCAACCATTCTTCTTTCAACTTTTTTACGAAACTGCCATTGAATAGTCGTCATTTCAGTTCTAACAAATTGGCCAATTTTACAATGATTCATCCTCAAATGAATTCGCGTATATTGTAGATGGCAGCGGTGAATAAAAACTACTGCATCATAGCCTGGACTTATACGAATAAAGTTTGTAAACAACTAAGAAAATTTATAAAAAGCATTTATAAGCATTAATAGCATTCTATCACGCTATGGTTTGATGGGGATGACCGCAGTTTACGTTGAAATATTATGAACCTTCAAAAAACATATTTCTGTATTATTGTATAAAATCCTGCCAAGTTAGAGGGAAAAGCTAATTTTAGGTTATGCTAGAGTATATGCCATAGACTAGAAGTCTGCGTATTGCTTAATTTTTATGGGATATCTTTGCAATATACTAGAAGACTAGAAGTCTATGGCATAGACTTTGTTTTTTTTTTAATTATGGATAGGCTCGCGTTTGACTACTATTTCACCTGATAGTATGCGATGATGTGGCCGATGATGGAGCACGCTTGCCTAGAAGTAACCTATTCACTCTTGACTTAAAAACCTCTAGGTTACAGCTATTAGGAAACACAGACTCCGGTAGGGAATTCCACTCCTTAGCTGTACGCATAATGAATGTGTTCCCAAAACGCTTTGTATGCATAGGTGGGATGTCCACCATGTACCAGTGGTGCAACGCCGTACGTTTTGTGGTCCTATGATAGAACGGACTTGGCGGAATTAAATTGTGCAATTCCAATGCACACTCCCCGATATGTAAACGATAGAAAACCAACAGGCTAGCAACTCGGCGTTGATGCTCAAGACTTTGGAGTTTTGACTTGAAGAGAGCATCATTGCCGATGATATTCTTGGGTCGCTTCTCAATCGCATACAAATAATGGCAAAGATATGCCATAGACTAGAAGTCTATGGCATGTGCCTGCACCTAAACAATATCAGTAGTTAGTAATCTTAGGTAGTAAGATTTACCCCGTGGCCCTCGAACGCAAAGGGTATCTGAAGGAAGTAAAGTGGGTTTTAGTCAGTATAAATCTGACACTCCTCGCTCCACATAGAGCTGAAGAAGTTATTTGATTTTCCAAGTAAAAAAAGGGTATGCAGGTATCTTAGTGCTTATATGTAACGTAAAGATAAAATCTCATAATATTTCTGAACATCACAGACTTGTATCTACAAGCTATGTAAAAAAAAAACAGGGCTTTGCTTCATCCTGTAAAGTAACCTCTTTCGTATTTATAAAGTTTTCCCTCTAAAACGACGTTATAAAGATCACTATTCTACCAAATAATTCTTTAGTTAGCTAGACAGAATCTAATGAAATAGTCCATTATTCCCCTGAAGACATGGGCAAGGCTGGTCCTCGACCCCATTGTATAACAGTCAAATACAGACATGTATGCATTCGTTTTTTGTCAGCGTCTATACAGGCGGGTCAACGAACCATGTACCAGGTTTTATTGTAAAATGGTAGCTTTTTTTACGATTTTCTACCAAACTTTGTTATCAGACTTCGTGTAACGGCTGCGTAACTTTTGGGGTAATTTTGAGAGGTTTATTTGCGGGGCTGAATTTATTTAGGCTTTCAGTCTTAAATAAGGTAATGAAAACGAATGAAAAAATATTTTGAACTAGGTAAAAACTTTTTGGTAGAATTTTAAGACGCGGATGGAAGGACCAAAAAAAATTCAGGTGAGTTTCACTACCGTCTTTGTAGGTTAGGTATTTTATGCTGAAATAACCAATGGGGATCATAATAATAAGCATAATCAGCCTTTTAATGTTCCCACTGCTGAGACTCAGGCCTCCTCTCTGGGAGAGGGAATGGACTATAATCCACCACGCGGGCCCAGTGCGGATTGGTGAATGTCACATGTCTTCGAATTTTTGATTCTAGGACATGCCGGTTTCCTCACGATGTTTTTCTTCGCCGTTTTGAGAGCAGTGGTGATGAAATAAATTACACAAAGTAATGCGTCTGGCTGGGTTTGAACCTGCGACCTACAGCTCGTAAGTCGGGGCCGTTACCACTCAGCCACCACTGCTAGTGATCATTTACACGATATTTGTCTCCGTTTAAGGTATTGTTTTTACTTATATCATTATATATGCTAATTTAATATTATAACTACTTTCTGCCAGCGTGTTCGCCCGCGTGATAAGTAGTACCTAGAACTTTATTCTAAGGAACATACTCCCAGGAACACGGACCAGGGCAGGAAGATGATGATGATGATACTCCCACGATAAAAATTAAAATATTCCAGGAAATAATCAACCTTTGTAATTTTGAAAGTGTGTGCCTGGAGTTCTGTCACACGGGTCTTGAACCCAGTATAGACTCCAGCTTCCACAAAGGATAAATGTTGAAATTACTAGTTACTTTCAACCTACGCACCTTTTTGAGAGAAACTACTAAAATTAAATATTAAAAATGTGTCCAATTGCATCCAAATCAGTTCAGTCGTTTTAGCGTAAAAATTTCAAATCTTTAGAATACCTTAATTAGAGACACAATAGAAAGACAATGAGAGAGCGAACCAAGTTCGCTTGGGGTTTAATGAAAATAATAATTATTTTATTTCTCTAAATAAAAATGTGCAACTGCGCCTGAGCTACGCTGAGCCTGTATTTCAGGCTCGGCCTTTTGAACCTTTTTTGAATTGAGATATGCCAGAATACAGTTTGCTGCGGCGGGCTTTCTTCCTCCCACAGTTTTCCAACCACATAGCACAGTACAGATATATGGAAACTACCTACAAATATTCGAAACGGCTCTCTTACACAAACATACGCATCGACGAGACTCCTAAGCGGCATTCGCTACTGACAGGACCGCGAGAAACGCTTAGGAGTCTCGTCGATGCGTATGTTTGTGTGAGTGTGCCGTTTCGAATATTTGTAGGTAGTTTCCGTACTGTTCCATATCTATACTGTGCACATCGAATACTAGTCTGATAGTAAGCGAGACTTGTAAATGAACTTATCTTCGTACATCGCTGGGCTATAAGAACTTTCTAACTGAAAACACCAATTACACTTTGCTCGACCTGAGCATCGAACCAAAGACCTTCAGAGATACCGTCTCAGTTTAATAGCTTTAAGTTAATGAGGGAACCAAAGTAATGTAGAGAAATTTCCATTTCTCACGAAATCAATTTGATTCTACTTGTAATAGCCTCTTATGTAGTTGAGTGAAGAACCCTGGATTTAATAGTCTGAATTGGAAAACTTTCAATCATTAAGTAGTATCAAAAACTACACTTCTTATGTATAGCTTATACATATATTTAAACTCTATATGAACAGTCAGATGTAGGTTTTTTTTTTTTAAGGTGGGAAATCATCCAAATGACTTCTCGCGGTCTGGGTGGAGTGAGAGGGCGTGTCAGACTTTTTCTGACTAACCACATACCACACCACACCTGTATCCTTCAATTACCCCTTGCGTTCTAGGACTACGGGTTCCCCTTTCAGAAATTCTCCGCGGTCCTAGCTAGTGGGCATCGGCCGAGCTGGGCCCCTACGATTTGCTGACATCTCTTTGAGGAGTGCGTGGATCACTACGCGCTGTTGATGTCTGGGCTCGGTCCGGTTAATTACCGATCAGCCAGACGGCGAGCTACCCAGTGCTCGACGTCCGCAAGCCCGCGTCTACCGTGGCTGATAGTCGGGGTCTAAATTACGGCGGCTAGGGCGTGAGGACCTTCGTGCCCTCACGCGTGCAGCCTCCTCCTTCGTTAGCATTACTGCTTCGCAGAAGGAAGCGACCGCCTGTCATTCCTCCTTGAGTCAGAAATAGGTAGATTTTGAGGCACTATTTTTTTCGAATAAAATTTGAATTCTCAGAATCACATGCTGATAAATTTATACAAACTATAAAACAGGCTGTCAAAACATAAGCATAGGCATAATTCTTTTAATCCTATAGCTAACCTACCTACCATGAAATCATCATAATAGTCTAGAACTAATCAACTCATATCCATATACGACTGGTCCTAATACCCACGCTATGGACAAATAAGTAGAAATCGTAGGAGGATAATAAATGGTACTCTACTAACTATTACATGCAATTTGAAGATATATCTGTGATACACGCAATTGTTTTGGCAATATTTGGAAATGTGGGTGTTGGCGGAAGTTGAAATATAGAATTGTTTTTAATGCCTATCTGGCAAGGTAATTTTTAATTTGAGGTCATCTTGTGTATGAATTATGGACCGACTAGTCATTAAGATGAAACCGTTCTAGGATAAACTAAACTCAGTTTAAAACCTAGAACAAATATTATTATCTTTTAAATATACATCATTTTTGTCCAAACCTAGACGATGCGACGTATTTAGATATGCAAATTCGTGTATTCTTTGCGGATTCTCAAAAGCTTTATATTAATTGGTTGGCCTTACTAGTTTGTCAATATATTTAGTTTTTTTGTTGTCAAACAGAAAATCGACTAACGGCTGCTAAATTCAAACCAATGTATTTCAAAGATCGAATGTCCCATTCACAACAAAATCGTTATTCTAAATTCAATTCAAATTCGAAAACCCTCAACGTCAAAATTTAAATAGTGAACGGCCTTGAGAGAGTTCCGACGACTGATGACCTCATGGTGACATCATTACGCGTAAGAGAATTAGGTAAACGTTCGTGCGTCGTGAACATGAGGTTTTCCAACTACGTGACACGGTTACACTGTGTGTTTGCGTGTCTATTGATGCTAGAAAGCGCCGGCGCCTGATAGAATAAATAAACACGTTAATGCTTTTGTGTGTTATTCTTGGAATGAGACAATAGTTTTCCCGAAGAAGACTGGGACTGTATGAAAAAGTGTTCAAATCGAGTGGTCCTAAGAGTCGCATCTCCAGTTTTGACAGTCAAATTGCAAAAAAATTAATGGTATTCTTTCCCGGAATTTCCGGATAGTTTCGGCCTGGAGTCTTTAAATCAAGAGTAGATAGGTTACTCTTTGCAAACGTGCTTCATCATCGACCACATCATCGCATACCATCAAGTGAGATAGTGGTCAACAAAAGTAAGCAATCAATATATCATTATCACTTATAAATTGGGTGCAATTTATCTACAATATTTATGTATTTAGAAATATATAAGTATGTTTATCAGTTGTCTAGCACTCATAACACAAGCTCTGCTTAGCTTGGGACTAGACGGCGTTGTTTGATAGTTTTGGAATATTTTATATTATTATTATTATAATATAGTACTGGTGTAACAATTATTTAAAAAAATATTTGTTTTCGCCTATCAGGTTTACACCAATAAGAAATAGCTAAAACCAGAATAATTATGTAGAGTAAAATGCCAAGATTTAAATAATGCTCTTGCTTGCTAAAAACAAAACATTTCCAAGATACTACAGCAAGATAGCAATAAAAATAAAAACTACAGAATTAAAGCCATATTTCAAGTGTGAAGCAATTAGTTTTTTTTACATGTAATGGCTTGTTTACGAGGTCGGTTCTACTCGTGACATTGCTTAGACAACATTGGGAGGACATTCGAATCAAACTAGTTTAGTGCGATTTTATTAAAAATGTGGTTTTGAACTAGACGTACATACCTACACCGGATTTTTATTTTTAACCGACTTCAAAAAAGGAGGACGTTCTCAATTATTTTTAATTTTTTTTATTATTGATAGGCTCGCGTTTGACCACTATCTCACCTGATGGTAAGCGATGATGTGGTCGACGATGGAACACGGTTGTATTTTCTTTTTATCATATTTGTTACCTCAGAACACCGTCGTTTATGGACTGATTTTCACATTTTTTTTCCGTAAAATTATACAGTCCATAAGTCCAGTTCTGATGGATAAAGGGTTAATGGCATCCAGTATGTGGACGATATGTTATGAATTAGTAAAACGTGAAAGATGCAAGTGTAGCACTGAATACGAATACTGTCAGGGTTTCTCACTAGACTTCCATAATTGTCTAAGGGATCAGTAAGCCCTTAAGATTCCGTTTAAATCGCGCAGAAATTAAACTAGATTTGACTAAAACCTTAGTTGATATATTGTCTGTATAATGTCATACCTAAAACCTAGATAAATAAATTACCTAGGTACATATTTCGCCTTGTGGCACCACTTGTAATTTAAAATGCATTACGACATGTTTCTCATTATTAGAGCCATTAACAGAGGTTGTATTAATTCTACTAATAAACCTCTCTAGTACGTTCAATTGGTTTATTTTTCATATGAGATTGCTAGAGTAACTAAAGTAGCCATCCTTACATTATATGAAACAAAGTACCTCACAGCGTCTGTCTGTATGAACACGGTAAACTCAAAAAATCATGGACGGATTTTTACGCAATTTTCACCAATAAACAAAGCGTTTCATAAGGAAGGTTTAGGTGTATTATACGTTCATATTATAGTAGAGAAAAGCTGGGGCGGGTGGCTAGAGTAGAGTATAAACGACGCAAAAAATAGGTAGAAACTAATAAATCCTCTTTTTTTAATTTGCATGGAAAATAAATGTTAATTGAATTCATCAAAATGTTTTGCATGTATGCAAATCCTTAATTACGATTCTTAATTTAGATTGCTTCTATCTCGTAAATCAATGAAGTTATATTAACAGAGCTAGATTCCTAAAACTGAACAACTTAATGCCATGGATCACACTTATAAGATTCGCCGAATTATTAAGAGTGACTACAAGGACCGGATAGGCAACAGCTCCATATATGCATCCAGTTAGAATGGAAGACGACCCAATATAGTTAGTTAGACAAATCTTGTTAAAGGGGTGACTAGATGTTTCCAACCAAGGTGACCTTGCTAGTTTCAATCCGTGTAGACAACAGTTGTAAACCATGACCTTTAACGCCCTTGGTTGGGAGGCGCGTTTTCCCAACAACCGAACGTGTTCGCGTGGTTTACATCCATGTAACCGCAACACAAACCAAACACATAAACCAAGGTCACCTTGGTTGGAACGCTAGTTTGCAACCGTCTAGTCACCCCTTAAGACCACACACAGATTCATTGTCAAGTATGACATTGATGACTCGGTTGGCGCAGTGGCCGAGCGATACGCTGCTGTGCTGCGTGCCGGGGCATCAATTCCCGCACGGAACACATATTTTAATGGCCTACAGATTTTTCTTTCGGGTCTCCAGACAGACCCATGTTTCTTGTTATGTGTTAAAAAAAAAAAACTAGCCAACCTTTTAAGTGTGACCCTAGATAAAAACAAAAAACAATAATATCAACTTACCAAAGTAACGATGTCTCCTGGATTAGCGGCGGCGATCCTTCTGAGTCTCTCATACAACATATCCATCAGCCTCTGGTAGTTCGCATTCAAGTCATCCAGCTCCCTGGCCACAGCTTCGGAGCCCGCCGGGATGCGCTCGGGATCACTTCGGCCCCTCGCTCGGTAACGTTCGGCTAGCTCGACGTCTGCTTGCCGGCGAAGCTGGCGCATGTCCAGCGATGGGTGCACCTCGTCGCATAGCCATTCGGCGTATCGTTGACATCTCGAGGAGTATATCTATGTCGGGTTAGGGTCAAGCGGGTTATTCGGGCTGGTTAGTTAGAAATCAGACTGCTTTTTTCAAATAAATTCTTTCTTAGAACAGTAGTTAACAAATAGCTTGTACTCTATCCAAAAACGGTTAATTTTGAAATAGAAACTTTTTCGTTTCGTGTAAAAGAACAATCTGCCTTCTAAATTGAAGCGTTCATTAGAATAATTCACTAACCTTTCATAATAACTTACACACTTTTACAAGACTTAATGAAACTTATAAAATATATGAGGGTCGCATTCATACACACATTTAAAATTCACCGATTCAAAAGACCAGTAGTAATTTTAAGATAAACCAAACAATGTTTTTCCTTACCGTTAACATACGAATTAACGTTGAAAAAACATAGTTAATTTGTTACTATTTATACTAGAATTAAATTACTGGTCTTCAACATTCATTCAGCCTTTCAAATTTTTTTTTTCACTGACAACACTAGTCCAGCTCACAGCGGGAATGAAATCATGCTGGATGGAAAAGATTGGCCTGTACAGTACACAGGTATTTTAAAGCGTGCAACACCAAAAGTGAGGCCACACTAGACTAGCACCCATATCGTGCACATTTAAGCAAAAGAATGTGTATTAACAGAAAACCCACAGATAGTGCTGTATTTTTCTAAAATGGTACATTTTTTGCGGCCTGGCAACATTGATACACAAACAATGCATGCAAAGCCACATTTGAAGAACAATGAACTCATTTGTAGACATTTTGGAAGGTATTTACAAGAAATTAATTTGAATTTCAAATTCACGTTCTATTATGGTTTAGAAGTTTTTTGAATTCCGCCGAAACGGAAACTTTTTTTTATGGCAAGTCTATTTAATATGTATTTTTAAGCATTTTATTTTCAAGTACTTAACTATTAGGTATTCAACAAAATAGTGAAGACGACATAAAGTTTTGCAAATAGACGTAACGGTTTTTTTTTTAAATTATAAAATAGAATATATTTTTTTACATGAAATATTATAGTATTACGTTTAAAATAAAACGTATGTTTACGTTTACGTTGTATTAGAGATAATCTTAATTTTTAAAAGTGCCAAATGACATAGACAAAGCACGCACAATGTGAACACTTTACAGAGTCCGTACACAAAACATTTAGTCACACATAATGGCAAAATGTAGCAGTAATAAATTGCTTTTCATAGTTAAGTGTCGATCACACACACATCTCGCATTCAGATGATTACGATTAGTTGAAAGCGAATCGATTCAAATCGATTATAAAGTTAGGAAGCAAAGCATCGTTTAGTATAAAATCGCAAGCGTTATGTTTTAAGGGCGAAAGCTTTCATGCTTGACGAGATTGAGCCTAAACCACCTCTCTGATATACGAAGAGACTTGAAAAGACCCAAAAGACAGAGATCGAAGCAGACAATAGCAGGAACGAAACGCTGGACCAAACTCTTTTCACTCAGAACCTCTCATCATCAAAATCTTTGATTTTTGTGGGGTTTTGTGGAATTTTCTTAATAAATATCCTTTGATAGCCAGTAAAATTGTTTTTCAGTGTAAATTTACTTAGATAAGTACATAAACAACTTGTTATTTATCTAAAAAGGTCATGTACTAATCTATAGATAAAAAAACAAAATCGTGCGCAAGTATTGGTCTTTTGAGTCAAAAAACAATTTCAACCAGGCATGAAAATAGACCAACCAAAAATTCGATTGTTCCACAAAACGCCACAGCCTAACCGAATGTCTGAGACTAAGACATCACTTAGTCTACTGATATTTACCTTCGCCTCTCGTATGTATCTGCCACCGTCTACGTTAACCTTCTCGATTTTAGGCGTCCTCTCCACGACGCTTGTGAGTAGATTCTGTGAAGACCACATAACACCCGGTAATATTAGAATTAGTTTGGTGCGAAAATGGGTATATATATTTTGGTGAAGTTAAAAAAATAGTTAAGGATATTTTCTCCTTATGAGTCACACTGTGCAAAAATCTAAAGTTCTTTTTTTATTAAACTATTGGAGGTATCACACCTTTTAAATAATTAATAAAAACCCTCCTCTCCCCCGTTGTTTAAAATTATCATAACACATGCGTTCTTATATATAGTTAATCATCCGGCTCGAAGGACCAAAAACCAACTTATTCCATGAAGTTTTGTTCAAGGTTATAAATTACATGCATTCATGTAATAATGTAATATATTCAATGTGGACCAGATTAGTCACTCTCTTCCGCATATTGTCGTATGTTAAAAACCCTTAAATTAAGTTGAAAGAAGACTTAATTCATCCAAAAACCATTGAGAATTTGACCCGAATCCTGATAGAGTCAAAGGCTGTCTGACGTCCTGGTAGGTTCTTATCCTCGTCTATAAAAATCCTTTTAAATGTACCTTCTCAACTTGACGCCATAAACACTGAAAGTACTAAAGGACCAAAAATTTGCTTTTAGAAACGTCTTGTCGTTATAATTCTCACCCTTGTCGGTTCAAAGTGTTCCTTAGGCCTGACTTCGACGGGCGGCTGTGCTTGTAACTTGCTGTATGCGTCTTCAATCCATTCGGCCTCTTTCTCTAGGCCGGCGTTGTAGTTGCGCAGGAGTTGGTAGGCTGCCTCGCAGCTGCGGAGTCTGCAAGAAAGTTTTTAGTCAGTTTTTGCTCTGTTACTTTTCTTATAGTATTTGACGAATTCTCAGCAGCAAAAAAATCTGATTATGATGGTTTCTTGAAAAAAACTGGTTTGTATTTTGTGAGTATGCGTATTTTTTACAAAAGAAGGTTTCATTTGGATATGACACACAGACTCTTAAGTACAGAATAAAATGGTTTATACAAAACTGTAGCTCAATACTAAGTTAGTACAAGCAGACCAAAAAGGTTTATAAATAACGGAGTATTGAGGTAACAAATAAAAAAAACTACAACCGAATTGAGAACCTACTCCTTTTTTTGAAGTCGTCTAAAAATTATTTATATTATTTTTTTAGCTTGTCTGTACTTTTTCTGGACAAAGGTCTCCTTCTGCTCCTTCCATTCTAAAAATCTTCTACTTACCTCTCAGCTAACTGCGTGCACACATTATTCCATCTATTATTCAGCTGGGACACCTCCTTGTCCAGCCTCTCCAGGTCGATATGCTTCCCTGATCTTGGCAGCGAGGAGTGCGGCAGACCAGCGCGTGACGTCTCTACCAGGCGGCGGCAGTTCTCCGCGTCGTCGTTCATCTGGTCTACTTGGATCTGCTGCTTGCTTACTGCCACTTGCATGCGGAGGAGATCTTCGTGCATCTGGGGAGAGCAGCCAATATTTAATAAATTATTTAGAAGAAGTTATCGAGGTTCTAAGTTATTTTCTTTTAGGATGTGTTTTTTTATGAGCAAAACGTTTGTAATCAATTGTGACCAATAATAAAATCAGTTAAATGTTGAAAGTGTCTGAAAACTTTGACTTTCTGTGAGTGTAATTTCAGGTGCACTAAGTCACACATCATTGGTATCAAAATCAGTATAAGCTGACCTCTTATTGTATTAAAATCCTGTACTACGTTAATTTAACTTAGGTTAGTTACTGACTTTATACCTGACGAGTTGCTCTTAATATTTTTTATACCTTGTTATTTTAATTTTTGGTAAGGTAAATAAGCCTTCCTTATTTGTCCGATGTTTATTTCCAGTTACTAAAATAACAGAAATACTCACATCCTTCAGCAGCTCAACATCATTGGGTAGGTCGTTGAACTGCGCGAGTTTGATCTCGAACTCTGATATTGTTTGGTGGTTCTCCTCCATGCTGTTCACTACGATCTCCACAAACTTCAGCCTGGACATAAAATACATCTTCGTGAAACTTATGATACAACAACAACAACAACTTAACTGTGAACAACTTAAATGTCGATATTGATACCCTGGTCCTTTTGGACATATTCTTTTCTACTTTCATGAGGGTTTGAACTTATGTAAAATTGATTGAAAATGATCTAGAAGCTAGTTAAGCAAAATTTTATGCAGTGTCAACACTGTAAAGTGTTAAAATATAACAATTTTTTTTTTACTAAATACTACATATTTGCAAAAAAAAAAAAAAACAAAGGACATTGTAAGACAGTTTAGGAATTATCAAAGGACCAGAAAGGACCATAATCATCTTGAGTTATTACAACGATTTGGAATTTTATTATTCTTCAGGCCACCAATTTGACACTCTGTGGCACAAACGCCACAGAGTGTCAAATTGGTGGCCTGATGGTATTAATTGATAATAAAAAAAAATACGTATTTACCTTTCAACAAAGAGTTGGCTCTTGGACTGCATGTCGTTCCATTTGCCCATCACTTTGTCGAGGCTCTTCTTCATAGCGGGAGTCTTGAGGGCGATGCCTGTGGGAAGAGGACAATATGGTTTTAGTAAATAAGCTTGTATTCAAATACTACCAACGATGAATAGCCCTTTTGTATTTCGGGCTGGTGTCCGCAACTACACGTCTAAAGCACGTATTTTGCGTACGGTTGAGATAAATGTGTCATTCAATCCAACCCAGCTCCTCAAGGAACCCCAGCAGGTGTTACTGACCATTTCGCGAGGGTTCCTGTGTTTACGAAGTACTTTGCCTTATATCCAGCGACCACTGGGCAGCTTAAATGCAGATCAGCTGCGCAAGAAGCCTTAAATATATTCTGGCAGTGAGTTCAGCAAATGTGAAGGGGTGACACTCGTTATTCGACAGTTGTGCTTAAGTCCTATATAGAAACAGGTGAACATAATGACGTCCAACAGGGCATGTAGCCAGGGGCCCAAGTCTACTATTTTTATAAATTCGTCAATCCAACACGATCCCATTGTCATTTTGCCAAAAGTTCATAATCTGCTCATTCATAATGATCGATCATTGATCGGTCAATGGTCTCGTAATAGAGTTGTGGTAGAATGACAATATCAAGCTTATTAAAAGCAATAACTGCACAATGGCGTTCTAATGGTAGGTCAATGATCAAAGGAACTGTCAAAGTTTTATTGGATTCCCGAATACGTCAGACATTAATTTCCATTCATTCATTTCATTTTACCAGATTACCATTCTATGCCACTTCTTTCAATGGAGTGTCAGTGGTTGACTATTGGAAAGTCATAATAACGCCTTTATTAGTAGATTACCAAACTTGACAAAATTAATAATTATGTAATCAATGACAGACCATTCTGACACTATTGTAATAGCAGACTTGAGGCCCAGTTTCTAGCTTATCAAGAAAATTTGTCCTAAATAGAAACCAGAACCCTAGGCCTGGGGTTGGAGGCATTCACGATTGTAATCACAAGACCTATGAAGCATTCAAAAAATGTAAGTTCTTGAAACAAAACCCTTCTTTACGTTTGAGTAAAAATAGTACTAACTGGTTGACCCAGTTGTTGAGCGATTGGCTGCTGCGCTGCTTGTCGCGTTCGATTCTCGTATGCAACAAATATTTGTATGGCCTACAGGTAAGTGTTACTGGTGTTCTGAGTGTCTTGTGTATGTTAGTTTACATGTTTGTGGACGTACCCACAGTATAAGAGAAATTAAACGCGAGCTTAACAATAATAATAAAAAATAAAAAATCCTAGTGAGACAACGATTTTATAAAAGAAAGAAAAAACAAATATTCTAGAACGAAGTCTCACCTCTAAACGTAGTCTGCACCTCCTCCACATCGCTGGTCAGGCTATGGACGCTGGTCTCCCAGTCCTTATGCTGCAGCACCAGGTGTTCCAGCGTGTCCAGGTCACGCGGGATGTGGCTGGCTATCCTCTCATGGAGCTGTCTCTCCAGAACTTCTATACGTTCCAGGAGATTTGATGACTGTTCTGTGAATATGCGGGCGGCGTTCTTCGATTCCTCTGTGAAAGAAGACGAAGGATAAAATTAGTCAAGAATTGCTTAAATAAATGTGTGTGCACAAATACACTTTAAGAGGTGCACAATTTGTGGCACAGAAGTTCAAACTCTTGATATTGAATTCAATTTAGATAATATAGTATATTTTTTAACTTATGTGTATACACTGTGTCTACATCTCTCATCCAACTCTCCTTTCGCAGGTCTGCTGGAAGAAATTTCATTTGAAATAAGCAGTACCTTTGTGCTCTTTTATCTGCTTTTATTCTTTTCATTTTTAAGTGTTTGTGTGTACATAAATAAATAAATAAATTGATGGTCTTGCAATAAATTAATCCAAAGCTTTGTAAGACAGGAAAGAAGATGGTGTAATTAAAAAAGAAATGGTAAGTACACAAATGTATAGCACTGGTATCGTTGTCAGCGATAAGACCGCCTGTTGGTCTAGTGGTTAGTGACCCTGACTGCTATGCCGGAGGTTCGATTCCCACCAAAGACAAATGTTTGTGTATTGAGCACAACCATTTGTTCTGTATCTAGGTGTAATTTAACTATAATATGTATGTATTTAGAAATATTTAAGTATGTTTATCAGTTGTCTAGTACCCATAACACAAGCTCTGCTTAGCTTGAGACTAGACGGCGTTGTGTGATAGTTGTGGAATATTATTATTATTGTACCCATAGATTTAAGTTTATGTATAAGTTGTGTTACTTTTTTTGTGTAGGTACAATAAAGTTTATTATATTCTAAATAACTCCTTTCAGTTACAGTATTCATAGGTAGGTCAAGTCAAATGTGCCAATGTGTGTGTGTCCAATGTGTATTTGTGTGTGTGTGTGTGTGTTTCCAACCTTACAGATGGGCAGAATTCATAGTCTAATACCGAACTAGTTTCGTTGGTGCGAAAAATTAGGTACCTACATTCGGAGCCAAGGACCAATTTTTCTCACCCAGCAAAATTGTGACAGAACCATTACATCATAACATAAGTGTCTTCAATAACACTCCTTAAACTTGCTAATTCACTATGCAAACTTTTTTAATACAGTAATTCTTTCTCTAATTGAAAGTAAACAAGTTCGTGAACTGTTTGTTATACAGGATGACTCCAAGTTAGATTGTCATCATACTAATGAACTGACATTGTATCCTGACCTATTCATGAACAGTGCAATTGATAAATGGAAGTTTATCTTTAAGACAACATTAATCATTAGGAACGGAAGATGCCTGTACTCTTTTGTTCACTCATTTATACTCTGTAATTTCTGGTTAATATAATGAGACAATCATGCTTTTGCTTTTTTATAGTCACCGAAAATTGGGACAATTATAAACCACTCATTGACGTAACCCATTATTGTTAGGCTCATTTTTGCAACTGCTGTTAGCACTAATTGTTTTCACGATGTCATTTGTCAACAACGAAACCGTGTTGCAGAATTATTTAAAATCATGAGACTTAATTTCACAATAATTGCTGCAAGAAAACAGCAATAAATCATCGATAATTCTAACCTCATTTCACTCACGTAAACACAGCTCTATCACTCAAACTTAATAAACAATCGCCACGCTCTCCAAGAGTAAGTAAAAACATGTCACACTCAAACCATCAACACTGTTTCACGTCATTCCGATTCGTATTAAAGGACCAATTAATTGTTTCACTTAGCACCTGGTTCCCGTCGGCTCCGCTCAACTCGTTCCACAGTCCTCTCAACATACACAATATAGATCCTCAAATACATTTAATAATTTTATTAAAAGTACTGAAAAATGTTGAACAGTTGACCGCTTTCGTGTTACTGAAAGTAGGAGATCTAGACCGGCGGAATGACACAACACGAACTGTCGAAAACAGTGCGACGACAGTGAATTTTAGGCAAAACTACACAGTGATCTAAGAATCAACGCTTTGTCTATAGTTCCTATTCATAAGCATCATCTTTACACAAATGGCAGCAGTTTTAGAGTTCGGTCTGTAATAATATAATAATCTCGTAATCTAATTATATTTTCCCTCGGTAGGAAAAGTATTACATTGACTTTTTTGCACCGCGAGCTCCGTCGATGAATCACTAGTTCGTTCGGAATAACGGCTTAATGAAATCAATAGGTTTCTATAGACACATATAAAATATAAGAGAACTAGATTATTATGTTAGCAGTAACACTGTTATAACATATTAATTTGATAGGCCTTCAAAATTAAAATTAAGTACTTATATAGTTTGAGCACATACTTCAGGCATATGAACAAAATATTTATACTGAAATGTGCGCTTTGCGTTGTTGGTCCTACTGCAAACCAATTATCAAGAAAGTATAACCTAACTCATCTTCTCAGTATTTCATTCATAACTTAACCTACCGTTCTCTTCTACTATATACACCTCCCACTCTCGCCTATTGAGAATTGCAGTGATAACTGTCACAACCTGTATTTCAGCACGCAAGGTCAATAGAATTAAACGTCGACTGTTCAAAAATACTATGACATCATTAGACACTAAAATTTAATTGACGGTACTTTTAGGATTTATAGCGATTCCAGTTAATAATGATTTAGAGGTCAGGGGTTCAAAACATGTGACTCCAATATGAATCTCTAATTTGTAATACTTTTAAGTGAATCCGCGAACCACATCTTGCGAAGCTTCGAAAGTTAAAAACGTATGTGAATCATTTGGTAAGAAAAAGATTTCTCGGAATACGGCTTGGATTACTCAACGGTTTGTGCTAATTGCTTAAGCTGTTTTGTGACTATTTTAAAAATTTACTAACTTACAACTTTGAACGAACGATGAAATACATTTTAGAGACCACCTGTTAAACTGCAGAAGTTTACGTTTTTTGTAACATGATAAGCTAGCTTTTCGGGTCAACGACTACAATGGAACAAACGAGCCCAGACTGATGGATTATAGATGGTAAGAAACACTCGTCATTACCTTCCTGCCCTTGTCCCATTTTACTTGGGATTCGCGCAACACGTGTTTATAAATCTATTCTATCTTAACAACCGTCCTCTATCACTGACTCTCTTTTCTTTCATATCACTCCTCACAACATCCATCCATTTTTTCTTTGAACTAGTTAGGGGACACTGACAAAGCAGAAACAGCAACTTTATAAAGCAGTAATATTCCAAATAATCCAAATATTATCAACGTCATCTAAATCCAATTTTAGTTTTCCTATATCTTTCCTAAGTCTTTTCTTTCAATTAATGAACTCAGCCCATCGCCCACCTCACACATGCGACATAACACCGGTAATAAAACTTACCTTAATGTAAGTACATCAATTTAAAACAAATGACATCACACGCGATGAGCCTATAAAGCCAAAAACATACTCATTAAGTCTTAACTCATAAAAAAAAAGTGGGAGTTCTTAGATTCATCTGTAAAATATCTTATAGACAAGGTCGACACCTCGGGCTGTTGTTACAATTGGTCGGTAAGTGCTGCGTGAGTGATATCATCGCAAATTGGGAGTAGGCGAGTAGAGAATGTGTTTTCGACAGGATAGATAGATGAAGGGACTGGTCCTTGTTTGTACTTGGTCCTTTGAGACGGATAAGGCTGTTAGTTATTTTTCAATACACTTACTAGAAAACCCGCTCTTATCCCACCGCTATTAGGCACGCAATAGACTGTTTTACGCACTAGTGCAGAAAAGTGCGCGTGCTCTCCCCGCTACAATGTCATTACATTTATCGCATCAGGCTGGGCGCGCATCGACTCTCACGACTCACCGGTCAACCCCCATTTATTTGTTTTGTAAATGTATTGAAAAACGTCGTTTGATACACGTGCAAATTTGTCACTGCAGCCCACGGCTCCATTTTTGAGTTGGGCTGAGGGATTGTTCGAAAAAGTTACCGTGGTCTTGGAACGCAAAGGGCAACTGGCGAAACACAGATGGGTTTTAGCCAGTAAAAATCTGATACTCCTTCTCACTCTATCGAATGCGGGAAAAGATATTTGAAGATTTGCCACCTTAAAACGGGAATGCTTAAGTTTCTAACTAAGTCACGTTGAATCTAAACATCGACTTCCACACTCACTCCTGACAAGTAATTCACGTTATTATAAGAACCATGGCATACTAATCTTGGTCTATTAAAAATACCTCCAGTAAGGTTACACTATAAATAATTGCTATTGATAGTCGTTGAGATGAGAACGTTAACAGATTTAAGCGTATTAAAATTTATAAATCTAATAATTCGTCGATTCCGACACAGGCGAGACAGTGGCCAAACGCGAGCCATCCAATTGACTTTTCGCGCTCTGGGTGGAGTGGGAGGGCGTGTCAGACTTTTACTGACTAAAACCACACCTGTATTACCCTTTGCGTCCTAGGACTACGGGTTTCCCTTTCAGAAATTCTCCGCGGTCCTAGTTAGCGGGCATCGGCCCTGCTGGGCCCCTACGGTTTGCTGACATCTTTTTGAGGAGCGAGAGGATCTCAAAGCGCTATTGACGACTGGGCTCGGTCCGGTTAATTACCGAACAGCCGGACGGCGAGCTACCCAGTGCTCAACGTCCGCAAGCCCGTGTCTACCGTGGCTGGTAGTCGGGGTCGGAATTACGGCGGCTAGGGCGTGAGGACCTTCGTTCCCTCACGCGTGCAGCCTCCTCCTTCGCTAGCATTACTGCTTCGCAAAAGGAGGCGACCGCCTGCCATTCCTCCTCGAGTCGGAAATAAGTAGATTTTGAGGCACTATTTTTTCGAATAAAATTTGAATTCTCAGAATCACATGCTGATAAATTTATACAAACTATAAAACAGGCTGTCAAAACATAAGCATAGGCATAATTCTTTTAATCTAAACTTACCTATGCAGACAGTTCAATTCCCGAATTGAGTTGCGAAGATGTTTTCGAATCGCAAAAAAAGATTTTTTGTGATGTAACCACAAATTTACAGTTTTCCTGGCTTCATACCAAATTTCAGGATTCTAGGTAACGGGTACTACCCTATGAATTTTGATTCCCATGAGTGTCGAAATACACGTTTTTTGCGATATAACCGGCCGTATATTTTTTTCATTAGCTCAGAAGTTTGCTTAAAGGGACCGCAGATTTGAGTATATGGTTTTAATTTCAGCTCGATACCTCCACGCGCTCCCAAAATAAAGGGTCTTGACAGACAGACAGACGGACAACAAAGTGATCCTATAAGGGTTCCGTTACCTTTTGAGGTACGGAACCCTAAAAATGGCCTTCTGGTGCTACAAATAAAGACATTTCTAAATATCAAAGAAATGCACAATTTAAAAATGCAACGCTCGTTTTTTCTTATTATTAACGAGTATTACTTAAAATCTAAATAAACTCAATTACAATCAATTTACTAACATACAATTAGGTTTTTAGAACATTCAAGATCTGAATTAGAAGCTTTTTATCTAGAAAACAATTTATTCAGATTGCGTGCGACTTAATGGAGGTACGAATGTAGCATCGAAAATAAGTAAGAACCAGGTCATTAGTAAATAACTATATAAAAAGAGAGTTTATTACACTAATCATTATGTATCAGTAGGTATAGATGAGCAGAAATCATCAGACTTCAAAAAAATTCGTCCGCATCGATGTCAATGGGGCTCTTAATAAACTAGTGCGATTGATCATCGATTGAATCACTGCTTACCATCAGGTGGGATCGCAGTCAAGCACTGGTTTATTAATATCATTTATAAAAATATATCATAGATATAAATATAATTGCCATAACTCCGCAGCGTTGCTACCTTGAATAGAAATTCTGATTTTTTGCCCGAAAAGGTAAGCCTTAGTGAAGAGTCGATCAACCGCTTGGCGATGTCTCGAAGAATTAGGTACCAGGGACCCATGGCCTTAGTGTGTCTACCTCTAAAGACTTTAAAATATTTTAACTCTCACTAAGGTTTTACAATAATAAACTTAATACATTACCTCCCTTCCCGAAGGAGAATATTCGTTTTATTTTCTTCATTGTTTTTTTCACTTGACACTTTAAATACAAAGTCACTCAAATTATTTCACAATGTCACAGGGTACAATATTTTCACTTGTTTATATTGTAGGTAAACAATAAAATATTTCAATGTAAACTAAACAGAAATTTTATGAATACAATTAGTTATTATATTCCATAGAACAACATGTTTATTTATAGAAAGAAATTGGTCCTTCTCAAGGGACGAAGGACCAACTTTTCCCTGGAGTTTCACTGACTAAACAAGGTTTAAAAATATAACAAGAGGCCTATTAAGAGCGTAAAACACTCGAGGAATAGAGGACCAATATTTTCTTAAAGACTCATCGACTACACGCAAAAGAACTATTGAAACATTATGGAATATATTCTACATATTTAACGACTCAAAACTGAACGTTACGCACCAAGGATGAATCGCATATGATTTGCGTATGAAAAAAGCGAACTAATATTAGAATTCAGTCTCGTAACATTTGGACAATTACTGAAACACTGGGCGCCATTATTATTACTTTAATTACTCTATAATTAAATATTAAGGACGATTACATTACAGTTGTTTTAATAGTAACGGTTGAAACATTGAAGTAAATACTGTGTCTTTTTAGCTTTCATTGGAAGCTCACAAATCTATACATATACAAGGAGAAACTGACTGACTGACATATCAACGCAGAGCCGACACTGCTGGGTCTAGGAACGTGAAATTTTGCACAAGGTTTTCTTTTATGACGAAGGCGAGCACTAAGAGGAGGATTTTGCAAAATTTACCCCCTAAGGGGATGAAACAGAGTGCAAAAGTTTGTATGGAGAAACCGACTTTCAAGCGGGCGAATCCGGTGGCAGAAGCTAGTTGTAAATAAACGAAAAACAAAGAAAAACATTAATCTATGCGAGTCAGTTTTGAAAAGAGAAGACGGAATAACCTGCGGTTATTTTAAATTTACTACTTCAGGAAAACGAATTCTTCGCCAAAATCAATAACATTTGCGCCAGGAGACTGTGTGAAAAGTCGCTAGATTAATCAGTTATAGTGGGTTAGTGGGTATACGCATTACAAAACTGAACTACTTAGTAGCAGGTCATGCTAATAGAAACATTACTCAAGTTATACAGATAAGGCGCGATGCACCAATTTCTATATGATTAGAACTTAAGAGGGTCCTTTTCCACTCGCCTATCGTCAACATCGAGTATGATTTAAAAGCTTGTTGCTTCATCTAACGCAATCCAACGCGATGTTTGATGAAGATGCAATGCAAAAAAAGAGATAACGCCTGAAAACTCTGTTGGCATTCGGTAATTCCGTGATTTACTTGAATATTTTACAAAATTTGTTCCAGGAAATACGTGTTTTTTTTTTAACCCTTAAGTTTTTGGAAAAGAGTTTCGTCATTTAAAATCTTGTTTAATTTTGTAAGACTTCTATTTTTATACTTTTTTGACTTTTTAAATTTTTGAGTAAATTATGAAGTGTCAAAGTTCGTGCAAAACAGCAGATTTTTAGAGGTCTTTCCTGGATTAGTTTTAAACAAATTTATAAATTAATTTCAATAGAAGCCTAGATAATATCCAAAAGATACTGTGTTTCCAAAATATCTAATGAAAAATGTGTAATAACGTCATAATCGCGTGAGAGCGGTTGTATGAAAAACAGTGAAAATGTATGTCGAGTTACATCCCCTTAGGACCAATCCTGAAGAGTCCATTTATATCAGTGATATATAATTTAAAAAAAACCCGAGAATATGCTCCTTTGAAATTTGCTTCCTTTTGAAATTCCTTACTGACTAAATATGAAAACGAGCTCGTAACTAATTAATTCAATATCCAAAGTTAAGCAACATTGAGCGAAGTGAAACTGTGGATGGGTGACCGTCTTACACATATCGAGATTCCTCCGTGCCTCAGAAAGCACGTTGAGCCGTTGGTCCGCTGTCGGTTGACGATCTTTGGCAGCCGTTACGGATAGTCCGAAGCCCCGAAATCTGTCACCAGTCTTATCGAACAGCATCGTGTTACTCGATTACTGGGTTGTGGAAGTCTGAGCATTTGCTTCATGTAGGATACTGGTATCCAGCTACATCCTGGAGCCTTACAATGACGTATTAAATTGTCAGACGAGCGAGCGAAAAAGAGGAATGGAGCTTTACATCCTAGAGCTCCATCCCTTCAACATTTCAGTTTAGGTCGTCAAATGGATTACGTTTTGTAAAAACTCCTTATGTAAAATTTAATTTTAGGGCACAATTAAGTATATATTTCGTGGCCAGATCATAGAAATTAATCACTTCATGATATGACCAGCTGAAACTGGCCAGATCGTATAAACGTTAACATTTGATGATATGTCAATTCCCGTTTAGCTATATCTGATGTAGGATTTCAATGATAATAAAAGGTCTAAAGAAAATAGGCCAAACGAAGATTGAAATCGAGAGCAGTGGTGGCCGTGTGGTAACAGCCCCGACTTACGAGTTGCAGGTCGCGGGTTCAAACCCAGCCAGGCGCATTACTTTGTGTAATTTATTTCATCACCACTGTTCTCAAAACGGTGAAGGAAAACATCGTGAGGAAACCGGCATGTCCTAGAACCAAAAATTCGAAGACATGTGACATCCACCAACCCGCACTGGGCCCGCGTGGTGGATTACGGTCCATTCTTTCTCCTAAAGAGAGGAGGCCTGAGTCCCAACAGTGGGAACATTATAAGGCCGACTATGCTATGCTATGCTATGATCTGGCCACGACATATATAAATCTATATATATATATAAAAGGAGAAACTGACTGACTGACACATCAAAGCACAGCTGAAACTACTGGGGCTAGGAGTGTGCAATTTTGCACAAGGCTTCACTTTTACGACGTAGGCGCACACTAAGAGAGGATATTTTAAAATTCGGCCCTTAAAGGGATGAAATGAGTGTTTAAAGTTTGTTTGGAGAAACCTAATTTCACGCGGGCAAAGCCGCTGCAAGAAGCTAGTTATTCAATAAAGGCAAAAACCAGATTGATGATGAACAAGATTTCATAGTTCAAAATATACACTCATCGCACTATTATGATAAAGATGGAAGTTTGTATGTATGTTTGATATTCCTGCATGCTCAAACGGCTGAACAGATTTGTATGAAATTTGACACACGGCTACAAGTGTGTGTTCCTTTGGGATAATTTTCTACTTTTACGAGGACAAAACCTCTGACAGAGACCAAGAATATATGAGACCTTGAAAAATGGTTAAAACTAACAATTATTTGTACCTTTACGAATTAAACGTTTTGTTGAAATCGATTGTTAGGTAATGCGTGACATGCGGGCTGTGTGATGTAACTTAGAAAACAAAATCGAAGACTGAAATGATGCTTGTACCCTGGTTATTCAGGGTTGCAGGAA
This sequence comes from Mythimna pallens, assembly GCA_961205895.1. Taxonomy (NCBI): domain Eukaryota; kingdom Metazoa; phylum Arthropoda; class Insecta; order Lepidoptera; family Noctuidae; genus Mythimna; species Mythimna pallens. Next base: position 14,464,033 of record OY540847.1, on the reverse strand, counting down.
TGTTCGAAAGTCTCCCCTGGCCTGGAGCGCAAAGGGCAACTGGAGGAACACGGGTGGGTTTCAGACAGAGCTGGACAAGTTATTTGACAATTTTCCAACAAAAAAAAAAATCGCGACAAAACAGGCATATCCTAGAACCAAAACTTCCCAGATATATGACATTTCACCAATCAGTATCGGGCCTGCGTGGTAGATCCCCCATTCTCTTTTCCAGAAAGGAGGCCTGACTCCCAGCAGTGGGAATATTTCAAGGCTACTAAAAGGCAAGGGAACTAAAACTTCATTTCTAATTAATAAAATATATAATAGGAATGCACTACACTGCTGACCCTACAAATGATAAACATGAACAACAAAAATACAGCGAAAAGAAAAACTCTCTCAGAATATTTCAAATCCAAAAAGTCTCCTAAACACTTCAAAACTAATTAACACTATTTCATTTATCGATAAAAAAAACCGCAATATATTGCAAAAAAAAACTAAGTATTCACAACACTACAAAGTCGTATTAGACAGGAACTATTTTTCTTCAAACAATACTACACTACGGATAGCACGATTCACTAATTGCGACTGACGGAGTGCCCGTAGATCGTAGCCCGTAGGACCGAGAAGATACGTCCTTTGTCGTAAGACGTCGATTTTATCGAAGTGTAGCAGGAACAACGGTTTTGATACTTTGCCTGAAATGATTTCTGTAGAAATAAGCATCCCCTTTGTAGGTACCTATTTTTTTTTGTTTTCTTCTTCTTGTCTTTTACTTTAAGTGTGTACATGAATTGTTAAATAAATGAATAAGGATCAAAGCTTTATAAGTGTTCTGTTGTGAAAATGTTTTACTGTATATAATAAGAAATTTACGTCGTCAAAGAGTTTTTTGTTCTTTTATTTCATAATGATTCAATTTGTTAGTTGAAGTGGTCTTATTTAAAAATTTGGGACGTGTAGTAAGACGTAGGATTTTTTCAGATAGAATAATGAATTATACGGAGCTGTCGCGTAAAAAGCACGGGACAAATATTATAATATAAAGTAATCTGCTACGAAAAGTATCAATGATCACAGTACACTACACTGCTAATGAAAATTGCTCTCAGAGATCTAGTGCAAATACGTAAATTACATTACGGTCTTTTAAGTAAAAAGCTAAATTTATAAGCACTTTTGTATTTTTTTTTTTTTTTTTTATTAAGAACGTTTTTTTCTCAGTACCATATTATTATATATTCTGGTCATAGGGGGGCTATGAGCTTACGGGCTTCAATTCCTACATGTTGCATTACATATAATTTTTATTTTACGATTACTACTACTATTAAGTAAAAAATAGTACGGTTTACAATCATCGATTGCATCACTGCTAACCATCAGGTGGGATCGCAATCAAGCATAGTTTAAATAATTAAATAAAGAGGTTTTTAAACACTTGCTCACATATTTAGTATATTTGAAAGAGTAAACAACGAAATGCAACACAATGGCCTTAAAAATTAAAGCCAAGTATCAAAACGACTCCTTAATCAAAGTGTCAAGGTGCAAGCGCTACATACATTATAAATTACGTTATCTCACAGTGGAGCATGAGCGACAGTTTAGTGGCCACAGTGGCCACGCGACCTGTAGTAAACTATTTGAATAACGAGCTATTTATAGTTGTTACATCAGTGTGTTGAAGAAAGTAAGGACGCTTTCTGATGGGACCTTAGGACCGATTTAGATTAAGTAATCGTCACGAACTCTGCTATTTCTATAGGACTGGATTTCATTTTTAAAGGTCTGTTTACAGTTTTCTGGTGTATACTAAATAACGTATTACGCCCTTTAATTAATAAATGAGACTAATTCCTAATATTTCCAGTATCAAAAGACCAAGAATGATAAGTATTACGAATTTCTAATGAAACCACACGATAGTCTATTTAGTTCAAAAATGTTAAAATAAAAATTCATCACATCATCCAATAACAATGAGCGTATTTCCAAATCTTATATTTTTTTGGCAATTTTTGGTAATAAGTAATTACGCCATTAAAGGAAATGCAAAAATCATTGTTTTTATCGTAATGAAGCTTTGAATATACACATTTAAAGAAGGTCAGAAAGTGAGTCAAGAAGTAAATTTTGCCCTTTGTAGCAGCAAGATTTTTTTTTTCGGTGGGAATATCATCTAATGATATCCCTCGCTTTTGGGCGGAGCGAGAGATAGTGTCAGACTTAAAAACCCACTCCTGTTCCTTCGTTGCCTTTTGTACCAGGGCCGAGTCTTCCTTTTAGAATCAGACCCTTGGCCCGACCCTGCTGAGCCCTAGGCTACAATATTAGAGGTAGGTCAGTTAAAATAGGTACATTTACAGGTAGGAGAGCGCCTTATCAAGTTGGCAGTAATATGCTATTGTGTTCTGTCCTTTATTGTTGTACGTTTAAGGTAAGATTCAAGTGCCAAACGCCCTAAATAAACAAATCACTTGTGTCTATAGTCTCTAATAGAGCATATTCTACTTAGATAGGATTGCTTTTGAATACTTTTGGTTTCGAACGTTAAAACCTCAAAGCGGGAACTACAATAGACCCACGCACACGTGGGCCACGTCTGATATGTACGTAAAGTCGCGTCGCGTGGCGAATATGTAATGTAGCTCTACAAGTCTAGTTGCCATATAAAATGTATGGAGACCGACGCGCCCAGATCGGCGTACGTGGCCAACGTGTGCCACCTTTAGAGTTCTAACATTTCGTTGTATGGTGGGTTGAGAGGGTTTAAAAGACTTACAGCGATTTCAAGGGCAACTGAAGGTACGGGTAGATTTAGTCAGATAAAGTCTGTCACTCCCTATCGCTCCAACCAGGTGGGAAGAGGAAGATAATTTCACAACTCAAAAAGAAAAGCATAATAGGGCTATTTCAAATAGCCCTATTATGCGTTGATATTTTCGGTTCAAACCAATATTATGAACTTTTGACTGCGATCCCACCTGATGGTAAGCAGTGATGCAATCATTGATGGTGAGGCGTACTAGTTTATTAAGAGCCTATTCACTCTAGCCTTGAAGGCACCTAAATCCAACCCTGATATCAGTATTATGCAATATTGTTACTATGATGATCCCATATCTCGCAAAATCATATCAATATAGTATGTTTCATTTTTAGGTTACCCTAACAAATCCCAATAATAATATTGTTACGTTATAAATCTTAATTCTCGACGGCCGTGTTCCAAACCGCTATTATTCAATTAGGCCAATCAAATGTTGATTTTTTATAACTGATTAATTACGTAGTGGGTACGAATCATTCATTTACACTGTCTGGTCGTGAATATAGCACACAGGGATCGACAAAAGGTTTGTCCGTAAGCCGTTCTATCATCAGACAAGAATATATACGGCAATTCTCCATGGGTATCAGGAGGCCTGGTAACATACGTACAAGTAGTTCTGCCCCCCTAGCCAAGTTACAACCGTTTCGTTTCGATTCGCTTTTCGTTGATCGCCTCGAGTCGGCCACGCCTCCTATATTCCTTTGTCCTGACCACATAACTGAGCGTTGAGATGACGTCAGAACAAAGGAATCGGAGGCGTGGCCGACTCGAGGCGATTGACGAAAAGAGAATCGAAACAAAACAGTTGTATCTTGGCTAGGAGGTCTGGGAGAATTTTTATTATGCGTACTTAGCCGTACGCAACATATTTGGGAAAAGTCTAGAAATATTGATTAATAGGCTCGCTTCTGATCACGCTCAAGTAAGCGTTGATATAACCGAATGGAATGGAACACGTTAACCTAGAAGTAACCTATTCACTTTTCTTAAGGACCCTCAGCTTACAGCTCTCAGGAAAATGACTCTGGGAGAGAATTGAACTCCGCACAATAAATAATTATGTTCCCAAAACATTTAATCAATATGTCACCTGATGGTGAGCGATGATGTGGCCGACGATGGAGCACGCTTGCCTAGAAGTAACCTATTCACTCTCGACTTAAAGACCCCTAGGTTATAGCTATCGGGAAACACAGATTCCGGCAGGGAATTCTACTCCTTAGCTGTACGCATAATATTATTACGTTTGAGTGAGATGTCCACCACGGACTTAGGAGTTTTGATTCGACGACCATCACTGCCGTTGATCTTCTTGCAGTCTTGACAGTCTATTTCTAAAGCACAATGTACCATATTTACTGCCGTGTAGTGTATTTTTATTGTGTATGATACGTAGGTATGTATACAACAATAAATATTAATTGAAGTGTTCTCAAGGATATCGTTTGGTCGCAAGAATTGTTTCGATAATAATCTAATGTCTATAATAATATGTTTTCGCGGCCCACTTCCCATAATTACAGGATGTCTTTTGCCTGTGTTATTCTGCTGACAGAATATAGAAATTGCTAAATAATAGATATTTCGGCGATGTGGTCCGTTACTGTTAGCGATTAGAAAACATATACCTATGTAAATAATAAGTAAATAATTTGATTCATATTTTCTTTTATTTCTAGCAATTAGGTATACGTGGTTTGTGATTTATTTGGTAGTAATACATATAAAACAGGCACCACGTTAGTTGATAGGACATTTCTTACATTGCATTTATTTACTATATTCCTAATCAAAGTACACTGCTCATAGGTACATTAAAAAATCTGTCATTTGTAGAATCAGTCATTTCGCGAATCTGTCATACCTAGACTAAACTCCCTAATCACGTGTACTTTTTGGAACATAATCATAATATAACTCCCCACACCTCCCCTTTCGAGCCTTACATGATTAATGGACGATCCCAAAGGTCTAGAAACAAGCTTATTTGTATCCACGTACCTTCAGCCCTGGCCCTCCTCTCGAACTCGTCGAACAGTCGGTTGACGTCATCGATCTCACGCCGCAGCCTCCTCAGTTGCGGGTCCGCGGGGTCCCCTTCAGCTAGCAGCTTCTCTGCATCTTCGTTGAGAGCGCGACGGATGGCTTGACGCTGTTCCGCACCCATTGCTACGAACTGGTGGGAAAATGAAGATATTAACAGAATGTGAAGACTTCCTAATGATGCTGGTGCTGGTGAGCTCTAAAAAAGATACCAGAATCTCTTGGAATCAGTATATCTGACCAAGTCGTGTCGTGAGGAATTAGTTAAAATTGAAAGTGTGGAAATGGACAAACGATTTGTTAACAGATATAATACAGATTTAGCTTTGAGATACTAGAGGTTTTAATATACAGGAAAGGGAGTTAGTTTTTGGTCACTCACACAGAGTCGGTTTCTAAAACGTGACATTTTTTATTTTTATTTTATATTATATATATATTATATTTACGTTTTTTTTATTGTTATATTAAATATGTTACTGGAGAAAACAGATTTGCATTTTTGTTATTACCGTCATGGAATCTCTGGTCCCCAAGTCAAAGAGTTTAAACCTAGTTTGGGGACCAGGAGATAATACTTCATGCAAACTATATTGTATCTCATTACTGAACCTTTGTGAGTAATTTTTTGAAAATAAACTTTATTGTAGAAAACAAAAACCGTAAAAAAAACAGTCGTCATAAAAATCGATAAAATTACTACGATGTAAGCTGTACCCCGCGGATTCACCAGCGTCTTTGAGTCCTGGTCTGCTCCCCTGGATCGCAGTATGATGTTATATAGCTTATATTCAGGGTGTCTTTGACAACGACGCACAATCGAATACCACGGATCCAGTACATGACTCTGGAGCCCCCAGTGGTGGAATTTTTCGTCGGCTTTTTCCTAATTAAAAAAAAAACTGTACTTTTTAAAACTTTAAACTGTGTAAAATCGTTATTCTAACCAAATCCGATGATATTTTTAGTAAAAAAAAAAAACAAAAAAAAAAAAACTTTTGAATTAAAAAGTCAACGGGGGAGATAAAATCGTTATTCTAATCAACCCCGATGACACTTTTAATTTTTCATTCATTTTTTACACAAAAAATGTAAGAATAACCATTATAAACAGTTTAAATTAAAAAACGTGAAGATTTAAAAAAAAAAATTAGGAAAACACCGACGAAAAATTCCACCACTTAGGAGTCCAGAATCATGTACTGGATTCGTGGTATTCGTTTGTGCGTCGTTGTCAAAGACACCCTGTATAGCCTTCCTCGATAAATGAGCTATCCAACTCCATCAGATTTTTTTAATTTGACCCAGTCGTTTCCGAGATTAACGTGTTCAAAAAAGCAAACTCTTCAGTTTTACAAAATAATATTTTATATTTAATATATATAATTTAATAAGATTTTGGACAAAACCAAAAGATTTCCTCCGAATCAAAGTAAAGGTCACCAAATTGGAAAATAATTGCAATACTAGCGTGTGTTCTTCTCGAACTCACGCTCGTAAAATATTTTTTTGACAGAATTAAATGGATAATAATTAACACACTTACTTGTGGGAAATCCCATCCCTTCACCACCTTGATGGTCGCAAAGATCATATTCTGCCGCATCCTCAGCTGTTTCCTCTGCCATAATTGTATCACCTTGACAAACACACATAGAATTAACAGACACACAAAACACACACAGTCTAGAAGACGCATCGCGTTGTCTAAACTGACAAAGTGTTCACGACTTATGTATAATTTTACATTTTAATTTATTGTAATATAATTTTTATTGTATTGTTATTTTGATTAAAAACATTGAGTAATAGGTTTTAAAGTCCTGAGACAACGGTTGCATATACAAGACATCACTGAGAAACTGGGTATGTTTATTATATTTGGTTTATCATTTGTTGATCATTCATTAACTTAACCGTGATATCATTATTATAATTATGTTGGAATTGGTATGTAGTACTGATAAAGTAAGTGTCACATTGGGATTTGTTTTTATGCAATAACTCGCTTCTGTCAGCTTCTTCGCCCGCTTGAAAGTAACTTTCTTCATACAAACTTTGGACTTAGGGGGTGAATTTTGGAAATTCCTCTCTTAGTGCTCACCTACGTAATTAAAGGAAGCCTAGTTTAAAATTTCCCACTCCTAGTCTCAGTTATTTCGGCTGTGCGTTGATATGTCAGTTAGTCAGTTTATTATTATTATGTTATTATTTTTTGTTGAATTTTTACACACTGGACAGGATTTCCTAGTGCAGATACCAGTATCCCACAAAGGAATAAATGTAAACAGGAAAGAGAAATAAATATTGACGTTATGTTACTTCGTGCTCTATGTCCAAAACATGTACCTCTGCGCTGCCACAAAAGATGCTGTAGAAGAGACCAATTTGGGGCTAATAAAATCTGAATTTCTTTCTCCAGAAGAAGACTTACCCTATCATAGGCGCTGCGCAGCCTAGCCGCGGAGTCGATGGCCTCTTGACAAGGTGGCGGTAGCGCCACCACGGCGCCCGGCAGCTGCACGTCGGTGCCGGCGCCTCCGAGGCGCACGCGCCAGCGGCTGCGGCCTGAGTTGTCTACTACGGTCACTGCTGAGCCCTTCTCGATGGCCACCTGTAGGAAAAAGATTGAGTTAAGATTTTTAAATATGTTACAGAAGTCTTACTGATTTGGTAGAAGCGAAAATCTAACGTTGACGATAAAAGGTAAACAAAACATTTATAATACGACTAAATTATAGACCACAGATACTGCAAACATTTTACATAAAAATGTGACATTTTGTCATCGGGCGGGTTATAATCCGCCCTCTTTTTTCACTATCGATCAATTTGTTGATACGAGATATTTTCGTTGAATTCTTGTTATACGCCAAAGAAAAAGCGTGCAAAAGAAAAGGTGACTGTTATAAATTTGTATTCAAATAAGAAGAAACTTGGTCGAAGGTACCTACATTGTTTTTTTTTTGTTTACATTTTGTCTCAAGCCCAGATGAATAGGGTTTAGATAGTTTTTTGCCTCATAAGTTTGTTATCCCGAGTATAAAAAGCATAATCGGCCTTATAATGTTCCCACTGCTGGGACTTAGGCCTCCTCTCTAGGAGAGGGAATAGGCCGTAAAATGGGCCGTAAAACCCGAGTATTTTCCTAATTTATTCACAAATTGATTGCTTGTGTGTATTGTGAAGTAAAGTTAGTGTAGTTTTCTATCTCAAGTGTTTACACAATGTGCGAAAGTGTCAAAATATTAGAATATGTTTACATTAGCATTCTAACGGAAAACAAAGTGGACCGTATTCTGTGTCTAAAACTAAATACTCTGTAAAGTTGTCTCTGGCTAAATACACAAACCGTATGAAACCAAAAGAAAACCATTAGTTGACAGTCGTTATCTCTGAAAGCATGTCAATTTGTTTTGTCTGGGTTCAAGTGGCAGTGTACCAGAATCCTTAGGGTGCGTTTATACTGACGCGAGGTAGATTAGAGTGGAGAGAAGCGGACCGGGAATTGGCGAAATTCGAAAGGACATTCAAAATCGAAACTCCGTATCAGTGGAAACTGTGAAGTTTCATTTTATCTGATTTTCAAATATCTTTATTAACATCAAAATTTTTCAATAATTGTACCCTGACACAAAGTAACGTAAGTTAACGAAATAACATTTTTACAATGTATTTAAGAAAATTACTTAGTAAAAGTGCAAATGGAGCTGACCGGACTTTCAAATAATCAAATGAACACGCGACCCGGACAGAACGGAGTCACTTGTCATTTTTCTCTACTCTACTTTCTCCTACACCGCTTCAGTGAAAACGCACCCTTCTACTTTTGACTATAAGGGGCAAAGTCCCGTAATGTAACCTCGTATAGATAAAGGCACATAAGCATATCTCTAATGGTGTGTCCAGACCTGGCGAATGCGCCACTTGTGAGCCGCTCGCGAACGGCGCGCGTGCATTTCGCGCGCGGCTCGTGCGTACGGCTCGCGGCTCGTTCGTACGGCTCGCGGGCGGCGCATACGCCAGATCTGGACGCACCTTAACGTAAAAGTTACGGGCAGGAGATAAAGTTGGGCCCGTGACTTTCACTTTAACATGTACTATATAAAAGCATTGACATAAGGTTCAAATTGAATTGAAACAAAAAAAAAATACTCACATTAGCATGCTTATAAGCACAAACGGTTTCCGCCCTTAGCGGCCTTGTAATAGGTGCTCTTCTTTGCTTCACGGGCCTGATCTCCTGTGCATCCTCGACCAGGCGAGATACCAGGCCACCGTGAGAGTTGAGTTCCTCGCGGAGCTCTTGCATGCCTTTCAGCAGGCGCTCGCCCTGGTCGAGAGTGAACTCGGACTGCGAGAATGATGTGTTTAAGGCTTCTTCGCGTCTGGAAAAGAGGGTCAAGATTAATCTGATTCTTATAAGTTCCTACTTACTTGTGTTAGTAAGTGGCGCCAGTGACTGAAAAGTTGAAAGGGAATCGTTTGTCTTGGTATGGTCATGTGAAGAGGAGGGATGAAACGCATGTTACTAAAAGAGTTATGAGTTTACATGTGGATAGATGGAGAGGGAGAGGGAGACCAAAGAAAAGATGGATGGATTGTGTGAAGAGTGATATGAAAGAAAAGGAAGTTAGTGATAGTATGACGAGTGACAGGGCAGAATGGAAGAAAAAAACGTGTTGCGCCGACCGCAAATAACACGGGACAAGGGCAGGAAGATGATGATGATGACTTAGTTGTGTTACTAGTTTATATTATTACTAGCGGTCCTGGCAGACGTTGACCTGCCAGAAAACTGCCATTACGTCAAAAAAAAAAAAATTGAGAACCCGATTAGAGTGTAACCCGGTGGGGGTTCAATTACTTCAATTGTATTTTCAAACCATCTAAGAACCCACTCAAATTTGCACACAAAGTTTCATCCGAATCGGTCAAGCTGTTTAGGAGAAGTCAGGTGACAAACACGCGAACAGTAAAAGTATGTATTTATATGAGCGGCCCCGACAGACGTTGTTCTATGTGAAAGCTGGCTTTTAGTTAGAAAAAAAAATGGATAACCCGAATGCACCACCCCTACCGGGTTCAAATGAAACCATTCAGAGATACACTTAAATATTCATATAAAGTTTCATCCGAATCGGTCTAGCCGTTTAGGAGTAGTTAAGTGTCAAAGTACAAAAGAATTATATAATATAAAGAAGAATTAGGGCTGTACTCCTCGATAGAGTTAAAGGGTGTATAGTACTGTTGGGTTACTTTAAGATATTTGTTAAATTATGCGCATCAAATTATGAACATTATTGAGGAAACTTATATCATTACTTTCTGCTATATATGTCGTAACCAGATCATAGAAATTGATCACTTCATAAAATGGCCAACTAAAACTGGCCAGCTCGTTTAAACATTAACATTTGATGATATGTCAATCCTCGTTTGTGCATTTCGTTGATGCAGGATTTCTAAAGTAATAAAAGATGTAAAGAAAGTAGGCCAAACGAGGATTGAAATATCATCAAACTTTAACGTTTAAAACGATCTGGCCAATTATAGTTGGCCATATCGTGAAGTGATCAATTTCTATGAACTGGGCACGACATATATATTTTTAAGAATATTTATAAATTGTTCAATTTCTAACTGAACACACGCCACTGCCTGTAAGGAACACTTTTAAAATATCATGTAGTTGAGGTGTGTACAACTTTAACTTCTATAAACAGACAATCTATACTTTCATGGTTCAATTAGATCTCGATTTAAGACTAAGAAGATACGAACTCTATTTCGCAAACCGTACTGAACTTTTTCATTTGCAATACGAAAGAAAATCACATCCATACCGCATTTCTATCACTATTTCTCACAACATAAAGTTCAAATTCATTTACAGTTACCACAACAGGTACACTTACTTTTGTATCCATTTCTCAGCTTCCTTGACCTCTTCGAAGAAGTTGTGGTACTGTGTGGTGTGCTTGAGATGTGTCTCGAGACACAGCGTCAGCTGGAGCACCCACGCCCATTGAGACTGCATGACCTGTGGAGAAATTATAAGATTAGAATAAGAACGCGGTGACATGGAAAGGGTGAGGATAACCTGATCTTTCTTTTTTTTATTATTGATAGGCCTCGCGCTTGACCAACATCTCACCTTTTTTTTAGGAAGGAAATCATCCAATGACGTCTCCCACCCTTGGGAGGAGGCGGGAGGGCGTGTCAGACTTTTACTGACTAATACCTAGTTCCTTCGTTGCCTTTCACTCCAAGGCCGAGTTTTCCTTTCAAAAGCGAACCCATGGCCCCCGTAGGCTTCGACCCTGCCGGGCCCCTACGATTTGCTGTCATCTCCTTAAGCCGCGCGTGGAACACACCACTATCGCACCTGATGATGGAATGCGACAATGTGGTCGACGGTGGAAAGCGCTTGCCTAGCAGTAACCTTTTCAGTCTTGACTTAAAGATTCTCAGGTCAATTATAGATCTTACTATCATATACTTAAAGCAGTTTTTCAACTAACCTGCAGATGAGACTCGATTGTTTTTGTAGCGGGATGATGCTGAGCGATGAGAGCCTCTCCACGGTCAATGACGTTGCTGAATTGTAGTTCTCGCTTCTCGAGTGATGACATCAGTTGCTGGGGAGAAATATAGCTTATTAATTAGAGAATAAGAGTTATTTTATCCTACTAATATTATAAACGCGAAAGTTTGTATACAGGATGTCTTTGACATCGACACTTAAATACCATGGATCCAGTACATGATCGATACTTCAACGCGTATTAGTGAAAAAGTTATCCTTTTTCTCTGGTACCGAAAAAATTGTAAAGAGTCTTCTATCTATCTATTTATAACAAAATAATGTAATCTAAACATCAACATGCAACATGAATAATATTAAGACAAAGCACATCAAAAAATAAAAACGCCAAATGAAAATAATTTAACAATAATTTAGGCACTTTTCACATCTAACGTACTATCTGCGCTTAAGCGACGTTTACGCCGCGTGAAAGCGACGCATACGCTGCGTAGAAGCAACGTGAGACAACGCCAGATGTGAAAGTACTCTAACATAAAATGTTTAAAAACCAACCTCTCTATCATCTCCAAATGAATGCTTGTAAACAAATGAATTGTATGAACTTATTGTAAAACAACATATCAATAGTACACGACAATGGCTTCTAATGTGTAAAGGAATAAGGATCAGATTTGATTAACCCCTCGAGCTCTTAACTTCGTGTATTCAAAGCCTTTAAGCATGGGCGACACATTTGTAATCCAGCGTTCCAACAGAGGTCACTTTGGTGGGAGCTGGGTTTGTCTCCACAGATTGTGTTGCGGCTACACGGATCTAATCCACGCGCCAACACGTACGCAAATCAGTCACTGCAGTCGAAACGCGCCCGCCATTCAAGGACGTTGAAGAATGCAACGAGAAAGGTCACCTCTGTTAGGACGCTAGATTACATCCGTGTGGTCCATGCTTTAATGGTTCAAGTTGGAATGATTAAAATGACGTCAATAAAGTTATCATCACGCCATTACAAACTTTGGGCAACCTGAATGCCCCTTAACCAGAGATTTGACGGTTAATGTAGTAGAAAATGGCAGAAGGAAGTATTTTCCCATATTAATGGAAGAAGAGATAAAATAATGTTTTACAATGTTCTCATTGCTGGAAGTCAGGCCTCCTCTCTACGAGAGGGTATGGGCCGTAATAGACTAAGCGGGCCCAATGCGAATTGGTGGATGACACATATCTTCGATTTTATTGGTTCTAGCACATGCCGGTTTCCTCATGATTCCTTCACGGTTTTGAGAGCAGTGAAAAAAATTACACAAAGTAAAGCGCCTGCATGGGTTTGAACCTACGACGAAAAACTCGGTAAGTCTAGGCCGATTCCACTCGCCCACCACTGCTCACTTACATCGCCTACCTACAGGATATTTTAGGAGGAGTTACAGATACCAGCACGGATCTTCAGCGCTGACTTCCATATGCGCAGAAGTGAAATATAGTCTCTTTTGTGGTATGAAATGAGACGCGGGGGCGGGGAGTGCAATCCTTGTGATAGGCTAGGCGATCCCCACTCTTTCGCCGCGCGCTGAAAATTCGTGCTGATGTCTGTACGAGGGCATTCATTCGAAGCTCCATTCTATCAACACCTTATAACTACAGTAATCATACCTCATAATAATGCTGAACAGCTGGCAGGTTGATGTGTGGATCCGCCCAGTCCCTGGACAGTTCCACCTGCTCTTTCTCGTTGAGCCAGTTCAGTTCGGCCGTCGCTGATTGGAGGAAGTCTTGCAGGGCGTCAAGGTCTGACATGCTGGAGGAAATGAAAAGGTGGTAAGGTTAAAATATGTCAGTTTGAAATGAACTTTAATTGTTGAACGTTAAGGTTCATATTCAAAGAGAAGTTGAAAATGGGTGGAATATAATTTGTCAGTCAAAATTAGACTTTATATCTTCTAGAATAATTTCCTAATACATTGCAACTCAATTCAACACTATAATTCGAATATAAATTACGCTAATTAAAATAAAGTCACTTTTGGATGCAGTCCGGACGGCTGTCAAGCTTATAGGGTTTTAGTTTTATATATAATTGTCACAATAAAAGAAATGTTCTAAGAATAAACCCGAAAGTCTATGGAAGAACGCGTTTTATTAATAATACCCACCACACGTCCTTCTATAAGATTTTATGAGTATGCGTTACATAGTAATTTAAACCTTATTGTAATGTGAAAAAGGCACAAATACATAACGCGCGTATCATATTAAAAAACAGGTGTTCAAGACACATGTACGACAGTTGATGCAAATTCAATTGTAAAGTTATAGAAATAAAGTTTATAATTGATTGATATATTACCGTTTAGTGCTGGTAGAGAGTAGTTCAGCATACAACTTCTGCAGCTGACTGAGATGTTGGTTGTACAGGTTTAATTCTTCTCCAGTGAAGTTTGAGCGGTTGTGCACGCACTGTTCCACCTTGAAGAAAGAACATGTTTGATTATTACCGGGTCAGAAGTGATAAATGAGTTTGTTTCGGTGTTTCTTCTCAGAGTGACTGTCTGTAGCTAGAAAACTTGGGCCAAATCTAGTTTAAATTGACAAGAAAATTGACGTGTAAAAGTATCATTTTCCAAACAATTGGGTAATTGTTTTTTTTTTGTACGGACAGCTGCATCAATTGATACCCACCTAGATATTTTAATGTGAGAGGAGTCTCTCACATTAAAAGATCTTACATAATGGCTTAAATTTCAACTCGATACCTCTACACGTACCCGAGATAAAGGGTCTTGAAAGACAGACAAACAAACAGACAGACAGATGGACGGAGAACAAAAGTGATCCTATAAGGGTTCCGTTTTTTGCTTTTGACGTGTGGAACCTTAAAAAAGAGTCAAGTACCTAACCTATCAAATCAAGGCCCTAAGAGACAAATTTTCGAATCCACTACATTAGTAAAGTTATGTTCAATAGAGTATAGCTTACCTTAGAGTGGAATTGATCGATCTGTTTGTGTTCTCTCTGGTGCTTGTCCAGCTCATGTTGCACTGATGGTAGGTCCGAGCCGTAGTCAGATTCATGCAGCTTTTTCTGTAAGCAAAACAGATTTATTTGAAACATGTTTACAGAGATCAGAAAACATAAAGTCGAGACCAGACAGTTTATTTGGCACAAAAAACTTATGACCCTTTTCTTTCTAAATTGAAAGTCATCAATCAAATAACTTCTCCTGCTCCAGGGGGAGTGAGAGGTGCGTTCCAAGCCCACGGTATTTTTTTAATGCACCTTCGTCATAATACTATGAATACTCATATTAAGAATACGAAAAAAAATTACGTCACAATAAATTCAATATGGCGGAAAATTTTAAAAAGAAAACAAGAAAGAAAGAAAATTGCGTTTATTGGCATTACAAAAACGGAAACACCTTAAAAATAAACAAAAAGTACACTGAGTAATGCCATTTCTTTTTTAATTATTATTATCTTGTTTAAAAGAATAATCGTGGAGATTCTTGCCGACGTTTATTCATACGGACCATGGCTGTCAACTGTACAATGGCCTCTGATGTTTTATAAGTGCCGCATATACTATGCGACAAAGATCATGACTGGTATTTTAGACATCAAACTTACGTAGGTTTATTTTTATTTTATTTTAAAACGGTTCTTATTTATGATTACTTACCAGTTTTTCCTTACACCACCTCGTGGCTTCGCTAAGCTGCTGGAACTTGGGGTCGGCATCATGGACCCTGGTCTCTAAGACCGTGCGTGTTTCTCTGCGGACGGTGGTCTGCTGCACCGGCATCCGGACTGATGACAGCCTTGGCACTAGGCGTCCGGTGAACGATTGGCGCGCGTTTAGCCAGCGGTCGTGGACTTGTTGGACTCTGTAAGAAGAAATTTTATTTTAGGTTTTATTACGGAACTTGAAAGTAGAAAATTGTCCCAAAGGCCCATACTTCCAGAGAAAGAAGTATCCTATGTGCAATTCAGCCAAAGTCTACCCTAGGATGTTTCAAGTTTTTTTTTAATTTTCGATTTTTTACTTTGCTCGAATTCTTGATACTACTCATGCAGTGTTCTTATACCTAAAACCACCATAATCGGTTAATATTTAGAGGTTGCACAAGGCCAATAAGTACGTCATCGAAGATTAAGAAACCATCCTGTGGAAGAGACGATCAAAACAAGCTTCAATATCATCAGTGTAAATCATCAGTCTGGGGATACCTCCCTGGGCAGGTAGCAGTTATTATGAATCAAGGAATTAGCTATTAACCGTAGATAGTTAAATTGTGTTAATGATGCAAGATATTTTTTTATGAATCTATGTACCTTCGCCCTATGCTAGCGCCATAGATGTATCGACATCTATGATGTCACATAAGAACTAATCCTGCATCGCGCAATTAAAGTTCTCATCGGGCAGTTGCCCACCAGACATAACACCTGTCTGGTCGGACGATCCTCCCTTTTTAACGGAGATTTGCGGGACTTTATACTCTGTTCCGCATACCTCCAAACTGGTATAATTTATCAAAATGCTTGCACATAATTATTTTCATCTTTAAAGACAACAAGATCATGATTGAAATGGCATATCAAGAGAATGGGTCATTCAAATCGGGCCATTATTTGTACCACCACAAACTGACGTCCAAAAAGTCTTAACTTATGTTTGTTCGTCTTTAATGCAGCAGAAGAGCATCCGAGAAAGTGTTTTTTTGTATAGACTTTGCTTATAAGCCACAAATTGATATAGGATACTTATATCTGGTGGAAGAAAATACTAAAGCTAGGTAATTAAGTGTTCTTACCGTCGATGTAAATCAGCGGCCTGGGGGTATCTTCCTTCCCTGAGCACGTGTGAGTCTTGGAACATCTCCTGTATTGTGTGCTCCATGGCTCTCAGCTCCTGTTCAATCTGTTCGACTGCTAGCTTAGCGTCTGCCGGGTGCACGCCGCGCTCCACGCGACGGATCTCAGATTCGATGTGGCGCTCCACGCTGTCGAGACCGGCTTCTGTTTGTTTTATGTCCCTGTTGGAGAAATTGTTGAATTGTAGAGTTGATTGCCAAGGACGAATATACAAGGACGGATATATTCGACAAACATTCTCGAGTTTATTTCGTCAGGGTCGCACATTCTCAACCAAATACTCCACCTTGTCAGCTCTTCTGTCACCTATGGGGATTGAAGAGCTAAACGATATGGATTACCCAGTCACAAACACACTGGCTGACCCTGGCAAATAGAACGCGAAAATACTCTTATGTATTTAGGTATTAATCAAATAACTTCTCTCGCTTCTGAGTGGAGCGAGAAGAAGTTTCAGTCTTTTACTAACTAAAACACCATAGTGTTCTTTCAATGCTCTGCCCAAGCGGGGCACACCTCTACCGTATGCTCCACCGTGTCTTCCGGGCGGTCCACACAGTGGTGACACCCGGGCGATTCTTCCGCATGAATCCGGTGCAGGAACCTCCCGAACTGGTCATGTCCGGTGAGGACTTGCGCAATCTCCTTGAGGCGCGCTTGTAAAACAACTCGTCGTCGACCCGGGCGGCTACCCATAGCTCGCCGTCCGCAAACCCGCGCCAACCATGACGAATCATATTGTCACATTACAGTTCACGATGAGTACCTCGGTGAAATAAAAAATGAAGAAATGCCATTAGCCACCATCAGTCGGCTGTCTCTATGGACTACATACCTGTGCAGCTTCTCAGCGAGTCGCTGCAGTCGCTCCAGGCGACGGATCTCGTCGGTCAGGTCGCGCTCGCGCTCCTGCTGCGCCATCAGCAGGCGCGACCAGGCCTGTTCTAGCGCGTCTGGTCGTAATGTCGGCTCGATGTCGCACTCGCCCACTGATTCGAAGTATTTCTAAGAAAAGGCAAAGAGGTATTTCATATTAGTTAGTGAGGACAGCTAGCAGGAGTACACTAACATAAAAAAATAACGAAATGGATTCAATATATAAATCGTGCATCGAGTCCAAAATCAGCTTTGCAGCCATCTTAGTGGATGATAGATCGGCTTTGCAGCCATCTTAGTAGATGATAGATCGGCTTTGCAGCCATCTTAGTAGATGGTAGATCGGCTTTGCAGCCATCTTAGTAGATGGTAGATCGGCTTTGCAGCCATCTTAGTAGATGATAGATCGACTTTGCAGCCATCTTAGTAGATGGTAGATCGGCTTTACAGCCATCTTAGTAGATGTTACCATGTACTAAGATCGGCTTTGCAGTCATGCAAGTCAGAAGTTGATTTATACAGAAATATGTTTTTGTTTTTACTATAAATGTAAAGTGAGTTTTTTGTAAGAAGTAATCTCTAGAACTAATGAACCGATGTTGAAAAATTCATTAACTAGTAAAAAACTACATTATTCTTGAGTGATAGAGCTATATTTGACTATGATTTCTAATATTTTTTACGCCAAAAATGTTTAACATCCAGCGAACTGGGCACGGGTCAGCTCGTCATTCACAAAACCCATTACCTCTAATTCCCTGTAATGGTGGAAGAGTTTTTGTTTCTCCCTCTGTCTGAGCGGCACCTCTTCTTGGCGGAAACGCGTGCTCTCGCTGAGCAGCTTCTTCATTTCGATCAAAGTTGACGGGAAAGCACGGTCCTGGAAGAAAGAAGACGGGTTAATAAGATACTCTCTGGATGTCCAGTTGCTCGTTGTCCACAAGCTCACGCTCTGGAAATTGAATTACAAGTGGTATAGTATTACCTGCATGAGGGCACATTTCTCGTGGAGCCAGGCGCGGTGCAGCGCGGCCTGCTCAGTGTAGGCTGCGGCGCGGCGCTGAGACTCAGCATCAAACAGCGGGTGCACTGTCGGCGGCTCGGGGAACGTCTCGTACAGCGACGAGATGTATGTGATGAGAGACTTCTCATCAGGCTCGTGGGTGTCCACATCTGAGGAGAAAAGACTGCATTTTGAATCGGTTCAAGGATGAAAGTACTGCCTAAAAAGCAGCAAGTTGAAGTTCAGGGACCTTACTATGACGTGTCAAAATGTCAATAATGCGAGCGAGATAAAGGGATGGAGTTATACACCCTATAATATATAGCTCTATACCTTTAACAGTTCAGTTTAGGTCGTCAGATGGAGAGTTCCTCGTAGGGCCTCAGTTCTTAAGTCCGTCGAAGATAAAGCAGAAAATTTTAATGCCATGCGAATAACAGCCAGTTTTTGGAGTTGTGCGTTAGTGTTTTTGGCAGAATTTTTCAAAGTGACGTTCAGTGGTTGTTTTAACTATACGCAAATTGATTTCTGGTGAATATTGTGATGTAAAATTATTGTAGTTTTTTAATTCAAATGTCTTCACAGCTGTACAATTTAAAAATGAAATCATTAAAGCTAGCCAAAAAGCATACTTGATACATTTGCAGCCAAATACAAAAACATTAGAATATGTTACAATAGCATTCTAATGGTACCTAAACAAAGTGGTTGGTTTGTATCTCAAGTTTTTCAGAACTGGACAATACGTGAATCATTGAAACACGCGCGATCTCTGTAAAAATGGAGCCGAGAATTTTACTGTACGAGTGGTATCAATGACTCAGCGAATCTTGCCTACATTGGGGGTAGTTCAATATCTTTCTAAGTTAATGTCATCCTTAGAGGTGTCCTAATAGGTTCGCAAGCTAATCGGTATAGTTTTCTAGAAACTGTAGCATAAATTTCTATAAAAGAAACTGATGGTAGGTACTCTAACTGGCTTGAAGAATGGTGGCCGATAATAAAAAAAAAAACTGACTTCTCATTAAGAATTCTTACTAAAACCAAGCCCTCAATCAAACTAGACACACAAATAGCTCGCAAACTTACAAAATTATAGCAATTAGTCGCAAAACGCCGCGACAATCGCACAATAAAATCGCACAGTCGAGGCTGCACCGATTATCTACGCCAGGCTGCACCGACTTTGAAATATAATTATTCTTTTGTTTGACACTGTTTTACTTCGAAGGCGCTTCGAGTATTATTATTAAAATATTATTTTCTAAGCCAGGGTTTCCCAACCGGAGGTCCGCGAGTATGTCCCAAGTAGTACTTGACTGCGATCCATCCTGATGGTAAGCAGTGATGCGATCGTTCTTGATGAGGCGCACTAGTTTATTAAGAGCCTATTCACTCTAGCCTTGAAGGCACTTAAATTAAAAATCGGACGGGAAGGCCGCAGCAGGCAAATTGTTACAATCCTTCGCTGTACGCGGTGTAAATGACGAGACGCTTAGTACGGACCGTAGAAGTGTTAACAACGTAAGGGTGGTGAATTTTTTCTTATCACTAGTCCCAAGAAGTCTGCGATTTAAGATTAGATTCACATATAAAATTAACTCCTCATTAGACACTTGGGGGAGGCCTATTTGCAGCAGTGGACGTCTTTCGGCAGAAATGATGATGATGATGATAAAATTAAAAGCTTCTGGTAGCGGCATCGCCCGCGTGAAAGAAGATAATTATCTTCTACATATGTACCTACTTCCGGGATAAAAAAGTCCCTTTCCAGGACATGGTCTACCCGTGTAACAAATTTCATCGAAATCTGTTCAACTGTTTGAGCTTGAAAGCATAAATACATATGTACAAAGTTTCGCCTTTATAATATTAGTACGAATTAGTGCGTGTTTTATAATATATTACACACGTATACATTTTACTTTCTTTTTTTTTTTTTCTTTCTCTCATGTTGTTCTTGTCCTGTCACAAGAAACTTAATATTCGATAATAATAGGTTCATTATCGAATAATAATAGGTTTAAGAGTGTGCCGGTATAAAAGGTTGAGACCGGCTGGTCTAAACAATCAAGTGAAATAATCAGCAGAACGGCCTATTCCTCTTGTTGCACACGCGATTCTTTGGAACTTCATGTGGGTAAACATCGTTATTGTGTGCTGTTGCAGCTGGAATACATGCAGAAGATCATTTACAAGTACTTTTGAATTGTCAATGTCAAACGGATCGTCACAAAAAAGAAAAACCGGCCACGTGCGAGTCGGACTCGCGCAATGAAGGTTCCGTACAAACTTGAAAGGTAAATTGCGGTTTACGATCTATGACGTATTAAAAAAAAACTACTTACTAGATCTCGTTCAAACCAATTTTCGGTGGAAGATTATAAGGTAATGTACATAATATTTTTTTTTTAGTTTTATCTCATTTTTGAAGACCTATTCATAGATACCCCACACGTATGGGTACGATGAAAAAAAAAAATTTTGAGTTTCAGTTCTAAGTATGGGGAACTCCCAAAATTTATTGTTTTTTTTTTTCTATTTTTTGTGAAAATCTTAATGCGATTCACAGAATACATCTACTTACCAAGTTTCAACAGTATAGCTCTTATAGTTTCGGAAAAAAGTGGCTGTGACATACGGACGGACAGACAGACACATGACGAATCTATAAGGGTTCCGTTTGCCATTTGGCTACGGAACCCTAAAAACGGCAAATTGAATAGAGTTTGTTGTATGAGAGCCCCACTTAAATATTTATTTTATTCTGTCTTTAGTACAACAAGCAACAGAAACACATCATCTGTGAAAATTTCAATTATCTAGCTATCACTGTTCATGAGATACAGCCGATACAGCCTGGTGATATACAAAACATCGAAGGACTGGAACAATTTGCCTGCTGCGGTCTTCCCATCCAACTATAATTTAGGTGTCTTCAATGTTAGAGTGAATAGGCTCTCAGCGTCAGGTGGTGACCTTGTGTTACCATTTGGCATTATGCTGAGCTGAGGGCCTTTTGGCATTACTCAATGTACTATTTGTTTAATTTTAAGGTGTTTTGTTTCTTCTTTTTGTAATGCTAAATAAACGCAATTTTCTTTCTTTTTTCTTTCAATAAACTAGTGCGCCTCGCCATCAATGATTGCATCACTGCTTACCATCAGGTAGGATCGCAGTCAAGCACTGGTTTATATCAATATAATAAAAAAAAAGGTCAGCGTCCCCTATTGCTATTACTCTAGTGCACTAGCTTCTGGCGTTTTTATAAGTGCCCATGTAGGCCTACGTGAAATATTTTTTTTTTGATCTTTGATTTTGATTTTGACTCCGCTTCTTTTTCTTTTCGCGTTCTTACCCTTTGGTTACGGAAACCGTGCAAGAAACTAAACTCACAAAGCCTAAATTGAGGAAGGACCTTCCGTAAACCAAAAAGGCTTTGTGAGCAGTAAATTTTAATCTGATAATTATGCAAATACTCGTACATAAGCAGTTGATATATTGAAGTCAATGACCGCTACCAAATTTGCTTTTCATGATGTATTAACTACTAACATTAATTTATATTTTCTACAAGCGGACTCGACAGACTTCGTAAGGCTCCTAATATTTACAGCTAGAAACAGTTTCAATGTAATAAAACAATGCGTTTTTTTACAGAATGCATTTCGACATTTCCTACATATAAAGGTCGTAATGCAAAAAGTGCATTTTTTAGGGGAAGCATGTTTGTAATTATTAATTATAGCATAGTCGGCCTTATAATGTTCCCACTGTTGGCACTCAGGCCTTCTCTCTAGGAGAGGGAATGAAATTGTTAATTATGAAAGTACCTAATTTGTGAAAATCATAAAAAATTGAAGGCCAATTCCACGTTAACAGCTTTTCCCACTATTTCCCAGCATTTAAGTACCCCTATTTATTTATTAAATGTAATAAAAGTCGATCCTTAGATATATATCAATAATAAAAATATATATCAAAGTGAAAATCCTAATCAAAGTAAAGCGTTCCTATTCACCACATTTGACGGTAGTAAAAAAAAAGTTCTTGCAAATTGGTCCAGTCATTCTTGAGTTTTGCCCTTAGCGCCACGTTTTTATCAACAGTAAGTTTTAAGTGCAGCCGATTCATCGAGGAAGGCTATTGTAACACCAGGCCACGACCCACGGGAGTGGTGCATTAACCAAAGACGCGGGTGAAACTGCGGAGACCTGCTAGTAATAAATAAACAAGTCCAATCACCTGCCCCATCAAATCACAAACCCATAACTACACTTTAGACGTCACAGATCACACACTTGTCCGGCCGAATCATGAACAATAGCTCGTAAACCAATTGAATGTGAACTGTGACCTGACTATTGTATCGGCTAATAATTTAATATTGTCTGCTAGACTGATTCAATTCGTGTTTAGATCGATTGGAGATGATTAAGGTTTGTTGGCATGCTGTGAGAAGAGTGACCAGGAAGAAATGCGATGAGTTGGAAACGTCCATGTTTTTTATTTTTATCGCTTACAACGATTACAATACGCAGACAGGGAATCTGGGGCTTTCATCATCATCATCATTTCAGCCGAAAGACGTCCACTGCTGGACATAGGTCTCCCCCAAGTATCACCACAATGAATGGTCCTGTGCGTCTCGCATCCTTCAGACTCCCGCAACCGTAACTAAGTCATCGGTCCACCTTGTAGGAGGCCTTCCAACGCTACGTCTTCCGGTACGTGGTCGTCACTCCAGAACCTTTCGGCCCCAACAAACATGGCCTTACCATAACATGTTAAAATACCAAGCTTGCGAGCGAGAAAGAAGGATGGAGCTATACACCCTATATGGCTCCATCTTTTTAACAGTTTAGTTTAGGTCGTCAAATGGATCGCACTAAGAGCTCGTGGTAGGGCCTCAAAAAAATAAAAACGGCGTAATTTTTGTAAAAGGGTGCCGTTTTCAGTATTTTGGTACAGGACCTTCTCAAGAAATTTTCGATCGGTCCTGTGCGTCTCGCGTCTATCGGATTCCCGCGACCCTCATCAGGTCATCGGTCCTGGACCTTCGTCAAAACCTTTCGGCTCTATTGGTCAAATATTCTGTGAGCGTGTACCCTTCCCATTGCCACTTAAGTTTGGCGATTTTACGGGTTATTTTGGTAACCTTGGCTTCTCATGCGCATGTCTTCATTTCTGATTCGATCACGCAAGGTAACTGAGAGCGTAACCCTCTCCATTGCCCTTTGGATGACTTTAAGCCTTCTGATGAGCCTTCTGACCGACGTCTTAGACACAGCAAAAGGTCATTAACTTCACGTCACGTCTTCGTCGTTCGTCGTCGTCGTATCACGTCGAGGTCACCATTTTGGGGGTATGCAGAACAGAGAGTAAAGTCCCACAATCCTCCGTTGGAAAGGGAGAATCCTCCGACCAGACGGGTGTTATGTCTGGTGGGCAACCGCCTGAATGATTTCGGGCTGTTCTATATGTTCTAATCGCGTGGAGAACTTTGATTACGCGATGCAGGATAAGTTCTTATGTGACGCCATAGATGTCGCTACAACTTCAAACCTTGGATGTCTCCAAATATACGTTTTCCCAAGATAGGTCTACCGACTCGCACTTTTCCTGGTGACATAATCAAGCACGTTGTAAAGCCTTTTCTATAGGAATGTAAGAGTCCAATTATGGGCAGTAATTACTTAGTAATTACTAAGCTCTAAACATTACTGCATTACCTACACTTATGTACTGTTATGTGAGGCATTAAGTGGCTTTAAACGATTCTTGTCCTCTTTAGCACCGTTTGCAGTTACCGTGAATCTCAATGGAGGAGATAGGAATGTCTCTGCTTGGTTTATAATATAATATTAATATAACTATCACACAACAAAAACTAAATTTAACAAAATATTTTCCTGTCAAATCATTTTATAATTTTTCTAATAGACGCATGATTGAAAAGAGTGTCCATGGAATTTCTTGCACATTCTTCCCCATAGAGATCTACGCTTTGGAATGTGCAATTAGTATCATTTTTCTGACTGACTTCTTGACATTTCAAAAGTGCCAGCTAAAAGTTTATTTTGAATAAAATACTTTGAATCTTTGAAGATGATGATCTTATCTTATCTTGATGTGGGGCTGGCCTTAAAACCAGAGCACTTCGACCCTTCTGGATCTTTTGTGCTAGAAGATGTTGATACTCATTACTCATTTTAACGACTTGTTCTGTCCTTAATAACATTACAACAATTTCTAAGCCTAACATACTGATTCACTAGTCCTACAGTACTACGAATCAAGTGATGCCTCGTTTAGTTCCCACTAGCAAGCGAACGTTACGCATTGGCGCGAACCATTCGATCCGCAAACATTATCGTGTTTTATTACCCGTGACTGGACTTTGCATGGGATGGTTTAAGTTTGTAAAAAAGTCGGCCAAGTTTGATTCACAGTCTGGTCACATGGGATATTTTTTGTTACTAAAGATTAATTAAAGAAAATTATGACCTATTAGTCATTATCGTCATCATTTCAGCCGAAAGACGTCAACTGTTGGACATAAGCCTCCCCTAAGTGTCGCTATAACCATGACATTCCCGCGACCCTCACCAGATCGTCGGTCCACCTTGTGGGAGACCTTTTAACGCTGCGTCAACCAGTTAGTATCACACTAATATTGTAAAGACGAAAGTTTGTATGTACACACACACAGATTGTTAGTTACTTCTTCACGCACGAACGGCGAGCGAAGAGGCTAATTGGTGATCCAGATTTGGTTAAGTCGAATCTTCAAAAGCTTTGAGCACACCCGTAGGGTAGCTAGCCTTTCGGTGTTTTACAGGTTGCATTTTGGAGAGTGTGCGCGGGAATTGCATGACTTGTTTCCGTCATCTTTCTACGATCGGACAACACGACGTATGGCTTGTGTCCACTCTACACACTGTCCGGACTAAGCGTTTAGCCTCGTCGTTTATATCGTGTACATCTAAAGACTGGAACAATTTGGTTTCGGTCTTCCCGTCTGATTATTATTTAGGTATTTCAAGGCTGGAGTAAGAAGGCTATTAAACTAGTGCGCCTTACCATCAACGATTGCATCACGCATCGCCGTCAAGCACTGGTTTACATTATTTTTTTAAAAAAAAACATACGTTTGCAGAAGAAAAAAGTCACATATTAATATGACATAGCTACCTGAGATATTGAGTTACCTAATTGACCTATTGTGAACAATGACAAAAGAACATTCAATTACTTCATACAGAAGATCAAGTTACGTTCTTCTTCAATATCATAATTCCGTTTATTTAATGTCTGGAATCGAAAACTGGTAGTATCCACGCATTTCTTATTGTTTTTTTGTACGTGTGTATGTTTATTTTATACTTGTTCATTTGTCTTGGTATGGTCATGTAAAGAGGAGAGATGAAACGCATATTACTAAAAGAGTTACGTGTTTACATGTGGATGGATGGAGAGGGAGAGGGAGGCCAAAGAAAAGATGGATGGATTGTGTGAACAGTGATATGAAAGAAAAGGAAGTTAGTGATAGCATGAAGGTTGACAAGACAGAATGGAAGAAAAAAACGTGTTGCGCCGACCCCAAATAAGACGGGACAAGGGCAGGAAGATAATGATGATATTTATTTTATTCTATTTTATACACTAGCGGTCCTGGCAGACGTTGTTCTGCTCGAAAGTTCTATTTTTCAACGATGACAGAAAAAAAAATTAAGAACTTGATTGCAGCGCCCCCTGCCGGGTCAAAATGTACTTTCAAACCACCCAGAGATCCACTCAAACACACACATAAAATTACATTCAAATCGGTCAAAGAGTTAGGTGACAAACACATGTTCAAAAGAATTATAAAAGAAGATGTAGATGTTTTCGTAGCCATGATTTTCTTACAAATACTTAAATTTTTTACGCTCTGTTATATTTGTTGCATTACATGTCACCTCATCAATTATACTTATTTCAACCATATCATCATCACCATTTCAGCCGAAAGACGTCCACTGCTGGACATAGGCCTCCCCCAAGCGTCGCCACATGAACGGTCCTGTGCGTCTCGTATCCATCGGACTCCCGCAACCGTTACCAAGTCATCGGTCCACCTTGTAGGAGGCCTTCCAACGCTACGTCTTCCGGTACGTGGTCGCCATTCCAGAACCTTTCGGCCCCAACGGCCATCCGTTCTGCGAGCAATGTGCCCTGTCCATTGCCACTTAAGCTATAAAAACCATATATCTATGTACAATAGGGCAGTAATTGCTTCGAGGGTAGGGTACAAAGATTATAACTCACCTTCAGGGTCCAGTAGTCGGGTAACTCCATACTCCTTTTCGACTACGTGGAAGGCTGTCTCCAAACGCTCACGGACTTGTCTTGACCTGTACAAGAAAAACAATACTGCATTTTAATAGCCTGTCGATAAATTAGATAAAAATACGTCTTTAGTTTACACTGGATTACTCTAAAAGGAGAAACTGACTGACTGGCATATCAAAGCATAGCCCAAATTACTGGGAATGTGAAATTTTACGCCAGGCTTTCTATTATGACGTAGGCGAGCAATAAGAGAGGAATTTCCAAAATTCACTCCCTAAGCCCAGCCAGGCGCATTACTTTGTGTAATTTATTTCATCACCAATGCTCTCAAAACGGTGAACGAAAACATCGTGAAGAAACCGGCATGTCTTAGAACCAAAAATTAGAAGACATGTGACATTAACCAACCAGCACTGGGCCCACGTGATCTCTCCTGGAGAGAGGAGGCTTGAGTCCCAGCAGTGGTAACATTAAAAAGACTGATTATGCTTATAATATGCACCCCCTAAGGAAATGAAATGGAGGTCCAAAGTTTGTATAGAGAAATCTACTTTCAAGCGAGCGAAGACGCTGGCAGAAGTTAGTTAATAACACGTAGATTGTGTAGGAATAAAGGCAGCTATAATATTTACAGCTAAACTACTTTAGTTCCACTCCAAGCTACATAAAGGTTTTGGAAACACTTTTATTGTGTGTAGAACTAAGAAGTGGAATTCCATGACGGGATCTATGTTTCTTGATAGCTACGCAACCTAGGGGTCTTTAAGTCAAGACTGAATAGGTTACACTTTTAGCCTGTACAATATTTCCATAAAATGAGTGACATTTTGGGATATAAACAAACGCTAATAACTTTGCTGTTTATGAATATTATTTATTGAGACTTTACTTAAATAATAACAAGGCCTTTTCTAATAAGCTCTTTAAGTATTTGAACTAATTATAAAATTAGTGGTGTATATTTCCATCTCTCTTTCTTGCTCGCACGCTTGACATTTTAACACGTAATGGTTTTTTTTTAGGTGGGAAGTCATCCAATTACATCTCCCGCCCTTGGGCGCGGCGGGAGAGACGGGCGTGTCAGACTTTTACTGACTAAAACCCACTCGTTTGTTCCTTCTTTGCCCTGCATTGCAGGGCCCCAGTAGGCTTCGACCCTGCTGGGCTACGATTTGCTGACATTTCCTGGAGGCGCGCGTGGAATACTACGCACCGTCGACGACTTTGGCTCGGTCCAGACGGTTACCGGACGACCGGAAGGCGTGCTAACACGTTATGGTAAGGGCCCCAGAGAAGGCTATAAATAAAACATAACTACCTGATATTACGCCAGTCTATCAGATCAGGACGGTTCCTGTGTATGAGCGCATTGAAGGCTAGACCGTCGCGCCAGGACGACGTGAAGTCTGCCACCCTCACTCCAGGGTATTTAGCAGTGGAACGTCGAGCCCAGCTCAACAAGGCTTCACGAGCTGTCACGTTGGCTTCTTGACCAATCACGATGTCGGATATCTGAGGAAGAAGAACAATAATTGGTTAGATTTTGAAAAAAAAAAGCAAAACGAAAAATTTGTAAAAAAAAAAATTAGCAAAAAAATTTACGACAAACTTGGCTCGAATTTTTTGCCACGATTTTCCGATGTTCGCTTTTTGTTTTTATTGTGACTGGGACACGTAGTTAATTAATCATTTTACGGTAATTTTTTTTAAATTAATTAACGTTGCATTTTAGGAAAATTAACCGTTCATTTGGTACAGTTCATCAAGATTAAAGGCATCATTTCGTTTCAAAAGCTTATCAGCCCCCCTAACCAAGTTACAATCGTTTCGTTCGCGCCGAACGCCTCGAGTAAGCCACGCCTCCGATTCCTTTGTCTGATCACATGACTGAGCGCTGAGATGACGTCAGAACAAAGGAATCGGAGGCGTGGCTTACTCGAGACGTTCGGCGCGAACAATACAATTGTAACTTGGCTAGGGGGGCAGGTAATGTAGATAGAAAACTATACTTTATCTCAAGCAAATAGATTGTATTGTTCTTAGGAAACTGCTCTGTATTACTTGTTTTCGAGTAAAATATGAAGGACCATAAAATAGAACAGTATTATATGTCGATGGTATCGCAAAAATTTTACAAGACGTGAGAATACATCCAATTAAGCCATTACCAACAAAGACTAGTTAAAATGTCTGCGCTCTCATTACAATTTCAGCCTTAAGAGAAAGTAACAGAGTTTATAATTGAACTGCAAGTTAGAAAACTATGATTGAACAGTTTATGTTATAAGATTATTATCTTGATTATGATTTAAATATTATGTTGTAGTCAATCTTGTAGATGGAAGATATGCCAACTTTCCTGTGAAGGTTGAATAGAGAAATTATATTTGTCAATGATTTTATCACTGGCAGAATAATTCTTACTTAATTTTAAATTATGTTGTGATCAGCCATCTGCTATCGCGAAGAAAATTTTTAATTTTATTACAGAACTGTTACTTTGTTAGAGACCGTATGGCTGACAAAGACGAAAAGTAATTGGACTTACAGTATCTTACGAAGCAGAATTATAGAAAAGAACGACTCGTCAAGAAAAAGATCGAAAAAATCACAAGCCACACCATCTTCATCATCATCATCATCATGACATACAAAATATATATCAAATTCTCCTGCTCCTATATCCTTATAGACGTGAGATATTTTCATCACTACAACAATCAACTATACTGCATTTGTTTAGGTAGTTAACTAAACGTAAACAATCTCGATATGTCTTTTCATTTTTTTTAAATCGTTTATAAGACATACAAAGATTATTTAAATTAATTTAACTACCAGACGTCAGTCTCTTAGGTAAATAACAAATTGTAAACATTTTTATATAAAATTTTTGGACAACTTTTAGAATAAAAGACATGTCAAGATTGTTTACATTTAGTTAACTACCTAAACAGATGGAGTATAGTACAGAATGCATTTAAAGATACTATTCCACCTTTGTATATTACTTTTTGGTTATATGAAGTATTAATAAATTTAAAAAAGCAGTCAATATTGCGCATCAACCCACATATCCACTATTACCATCCACTTTGAGATAATTTTTTAGCAAAATATTTTTTTTTTTTTTGCTTTTTAACACGTCAAAAAAGAATAGTTATATTGATATATCAGAAATTCGTAAATATCAGAAAACCATTTTCCACTTAGCACCTGTCAAAATTCATTGAGTCTGTGGACATTTAGCTGAGCCTAATAGCCCGTGTCAATGACCAACTTAAACATAACACGAAATACTCCCCAAACATCATTGTTACAGATATAATGTTTCGTTGAAAAGGAGTCCAGTTCGCCGCAGTCTGGCTGGCATCCAGGCCCAATAATAGACTGGAACTATGAGGAAATGCGTCTAGCGGAGTATTAGTAGGCCACCGTGTTTATTGGTGGCAGGATCACATCATACTTGAGTTTGGAGAAGAGTAAATTACCATGCAGTGTCTTTCGATTTCTTAATTAAGGAACAGGAACAGTATTTGTGAAACTCTTCTTTAGCTGGAATTCTTTTGTTATTATTGATAGGCTCACGCATGACCATTATTTCACCTGATGGCCGTGGCTTGGTGGTGGACGATGGAGCACGCTTGTCTAATAGTAACCTATTCACTCTTGAATTGGTTGTAGCCATTGTAACTATCAGGAAACAAACTCCGGTAGAGAATTCCACTCCTTAGCTTTGACATTAAAGTTTAACATGTTCTTCAAGCGTGTTCTTATGCTTTCAGTTATTTCAATTATTACACTAAGTTTGCCAAAAAGTTTCTAAGCGAGTCTGTAATTGTAAACTATGGAAATATCTGACAACATTTTAAAATTTCTCCTATTTGCATGGGATTAATATATCGAAATGAAAAACTTTACTAAAAAAACTTTATTTCAAGTCATCAAAATTATTCCACAAAGTTTTCAAACTTTTGCTACCGATCCATTTTTGCAAACCATAGTTGAGAGTAATTTATTTGAGACAAAAAAAAAACAAAATTCGTGATAGAAATAAGCACTGAACCGATTCATAAATCTGCGTAAGAAACTGCGATATTTTCGTTTAGACCAAAAATCACCGTTACTGTCAAATCTCAGTGAAGACATGAAATAATGAAAAGCAGAAGTTTTACTTTGTACAAAACGCAACGTCTACAACGTCAACGTCCCTGAACTTGATGCTTATATTTTCAGTACAGAACAATTTATCCACACTTTTCATCAAGAACATGAACAAACACAACTACGAAACTGGTGACAAAGTCACCCTAAATGGTGCAGAGAAATCATACAATCAAAATAATACGAGAATCAACCACAAAATAATTTCAATCAAGTAGGATGCATGACTCTTTCAGTTATCGCAAATAGTGAACCTTCTGATAATAATCAATTCAATGGTGTAGTCAATATCAAAATTAAAGCGGGTTCAGTGAACTGTTTGGCGTTGAAACGATTCGATGAGCAACTAAACGCAGCTGTGACAGAATGGGTCCAACCAAACGACCTTATTCGGAACAATTACGTATAAGAGGAAACTAATCGGCAATGCGGAGACGCCTCACAATAGAACTGCAATAGCGTTAGTTCGGAAGCGAAAGAAGCTGGTGAAGATAATATTGTTTTGGAGCATGAATTCACATACCCTGAAAAACCTGGGCGGCCTAATCTGTTTTTATAGAGTGGTGAGCTGGTTGGAATCCAAAAAAGGATTGCCGCCATGGCCCATGCAGAATGGTTCGCGTAGGAGTAAGTGCGGAAACCAGACTCCGATAGGTAGATAGAAGAAAAATCACTTAGAGAGTTACTTTGATAAAAACTTGAGAGTCTTTATCAAAGTAAGAATTGAATACAAAAGGACTTAAAACTTAAAGTTAGAATCCAAGATCATGGTCGAACAATATAGGACCTATTCAATTTCCTATAAATAGACAATTTTGTAGGTAGCGATAACAAACATAAGTATGAAAACAGTTTTTATATACAGAGCTGTATACAAAAGAAAACTTTTTGTGTACTGTGTACGTGACAAAACTGCGACGGCACTCTATTGTGTAGTTCTGAATGAGATGAGTCTATGAGCATTTCATACATGAACTGTCATAATAACAATATCTTGTCTCGTCATATTGTGACGATGAAAAACATTGATAAATGATCTACCACGGTTTTAGTCAACCGGAGAACACCTACAAGACTCTAAGTATCACAGCCCGTCATGCACAATGACCTGCTTCTTCCAGGAATTAAAGAAAACATTGATAGTGCGGCTAGCTAAATATTGGTCGAACAGAGTCAGCAGTCCATCGACACGAAACAAATAAGTAATATCTCTGATTTAAAATTTACTATCCCTGGTTTGCAATATAAATCATTGGAAAACGCTTGTTGTTAAGGTGGGTTTAAAACATTTCATCAAGCAAGTTGTAGCTCTATTTGCCAAGTTATTACTTAAGAGAATCACAAGCGTGTGTCACCCGACGTCTCTCGGAAGGTGGCAAATTGGATGCTGTGGCGCAACTTGGAAACTACGTCCTATTAGCAGAGTAATGCTAGTTGCAGCAGTGGATTACCAAACGCCTGTCTCGAAACATGGCTCCCATAGCAATTTGTCTAAAACTACGATTTGGCAAAAGTATTCGAGACAGCGTTACGAAAAAGGGAATTGACATTTCTTGAGGCCCTAATAAGGAGTAAATTAAAGATTCGAGTCAGTCTAGGTAAATAACTATGATTAGTAATTTCTTAGAAATAAGGAATTTTTACGATAGAGTTAAAACACTAAGTCCCAGTATCTGTGGACTATTAATTAACGTGTGCATTCACTGAGCCAATATGTGCAGACAAGATGTTAATTAATTTTTACCAAACAAAAAACGTTACGACGTCTTTGCGTGAGAATAGTAAAAAGATGACAGAAGCATTGTGATTTCTTTACGTGTTGTTGTCTTCTAATCAAATTAAACGACACAAACATGGCAGACATTATAATCGATATCAACAATATTATAATATCTGACACGAACATATTTGGCATAATCGAAAAGACCCACTCATAGATAGATACAAATATATCAAAAGTTTACAAAACAATTTGAATTAGGACTTAGTCACTTCCTAAAATGTACAGTAATATTACAAAGCTGAAGAGTTTGGTTGGACGTGCTAATCTTAGGAACGATTCGAATTAAAAATTATATTAGTGTTGGAAAGCCCATTTATCAAGGTCGATTAAGTAAGGTTAATAGTTAGATAGGTTATAAATATAACATCAGTACATCACGCTACGACTAATAGAAACGGAGCATTAACCGAAGACGTAGGTGTAACAGCGGGGACAACTAGTGGTTTATGAAAACATCTACGAGTAAAGCCGACTACTTGAATAAATGATGCCAACACCGCTAAGTCACATTCCCATGGGATGCTGGACCCACCTCCTGACCTCGTGTCCATCAATTGAGACATGTTACCGAACAAGTTTCGAATCTCTGACCTTGCGTGACATGATACATATTACGTACTGACATTTTGAAGAGCATAATTATAGTGATTTTTATGACGATGAGTTTGCAACGAAATATTTGGAATAGATTTTTTACAAGGTATTAAGGTAGATGAAAACACAAAGCTAACTTTGCATGTTGAGCTAAATTATAATATAGCTTAAGATTCACAAGAGCTATTTATTTTAACTTTAATGGTCATGCAAAGCGTGTGAACATGGCAACCGTTAGGGAAACTATTAATTTATAGAAACGTGATATCGATGTACAAATCTCACTATATTGATGATTCCCCTGATAATTCAGTAGGTGTTGATAGCACTTTAGCATGAGCTACAAAGAGTGCAAAATAAACAGATGCATACAAACTGCAACAAAGTAAAACAAGTAGCGAAGTAAAAATTAGTAAAATCAAGAAAGTACAATCATCGTGTTCATTGGCTTGGCCCACGGGAATCAGTCCATGAAAGCATAGCTATGCATGTTTGTACAACTTTCGCTCATGCTAATCGTACGTGTAAATATTGCTGTAGCTGGATTGATTGAAATGAAATAAGCCAATACCAGAACAGAGAAAATAAAAAAAAAACCTCCATATCTTCTATAAGTATATATAAAAGCGAATTACCACTCACTGATTGATCACGAAATCACAGAAACTATAACACCTACAAACTTAAAATTTGGCAGGCAGGTTCCTTATAGGGTGTAAACATCGGCTTAGAATTTTACGAAAGTCGACCCCTACAGGGGTAAAACGGGGATTGGAAGTTTGTATGGAGAAACCAACTTTCGCGCGGGCGAAGCCACTGGCAGAAGTTAGTAAAAAAAAACCAATGAAAAATAAATTCAAAACTGCAGATATTCAAGATTTATATGCTTTGGCATTCAATACAGAAAATCCTAAATCAGTAATAGAAACAAAATTCGTAACTCATTGCACTCACAAGATCAATGTAATGCTTAAGTTACATAAACAACAAAACCAAAATTCAATTTGCCTAGCTTAATTGTCATTCAATTTTCGTCTTTACAACTATCAAATTAAGGAAAGAACAGTTTTTATTGGAATGTAGAGTTAAGTTGGCAAGGCGTGGGCGGTCGGCCGAGGCTGTGGAATCTATGATGTCATACAGACGATGTCAGGGTCTTTACTTAGTATACACTTATTTTATTCGCTGTTTGTATATTTAATGGATTTAACGGAAGCCTTTGACCGCAATTGAATTCAATGTTTGGAAATGAAAAATAGGTTTTAGTTTATCCTTTGTAGTAAGTGAAATGACCACGTTCTTAACAAACAATATAGATGTCGTGGCCAAATCTTACAATTGATCACTTCATGATATGGCCAACTAGAGCTGGCCAGATCGTTTAAACGTTAACATTTGATGATATGTCAATCCTCGTTTGGCTATATCATTGACGTAGGATTTCAGTGATAATAAAAGGTCTAAAGAAAGTAGGCCAAACGAAGATTGAAATATCATCAAACTTTAACGTTTAAAACGATCTGGCCAGTTTCACTCGGCCATATCATGAAGTGACCAATTTCTAAGATCTGGCCACGACATAGACATTTCTTTTAAAAACCTCTATCGAATATGTTACTGATACAAAGCCTAGGTATTAAATAAAGAATTCGAGGAAATTTAAGAAGCACGGCAGAATTCTTGGGAAGTTACATCATCAAATGAGTCAATTATGCAAGTGATGAAATAGAAATGAGAATCCATTGGCTTAGATGAAGTAAAAAGTTTTTAAGAGATATTCTTAACAATAAGCATGAGCAAAATCAGTCTTAATAAAGTTCTCACTGCTGGGGCTGAAGCCTCGTCTGTAGGTGAGGAAATGGGTCGTAATCCAACACGCGGGTTCAGTGCGAGATGTCACATATCTTAAATTTTTTATTTTAGTAGACGCCGGTTTCCTAGCAATGATTCCCTTTACTGTTTTTAAAGAATATTTTTAGTAAAACGTGCATTAAGATTTCCTAAAGTCCTCAAATATTACAGTAGTGACATGAGCTATTGTAATACCATCTACTACTACTTTGGCGTTGTGTAAAACAAATCTCGTAAATGTTTTTACTCTCCCAAATCAAAATGAAAATCAATTCTTCCGTCCCACTTTTCAGGTTAGCATCACAGTAAATTGATTCAACGGCTTCACTATGCAAACTCTTTAAGACTGTGTAATATGTTTAAGTTATGTAAATAGCTTGTAAGCTATTGCACGGTTGTTTACACATTATTATGATTATTTTTTACAAGTTAGAGTAAATTCATCGCCTGTATTAAATTTTAAGTTACTGTTAAAACTTCTCTTGGTACTTAATGGAAAATCAATAAACTTCCTATACATTCGAAAAAGTTTTTGAGCACTATGTTCTTTTTTTTAAATTAGTATAAACTAGTGCTTGTCTGCGATCCCACCTGATGGTAAGCAGTTTATTAAGAGTCTATTCACTGTAACCTTGAAGACACCTAAATTATAGTTGGACGGGAAGACCGCAGCAGGCAAATTGTTCCAGTTAAAAGCGAAACGCCTAGTGCTTGTCTGCGATCCCACCTGATGGTAAGCAGTTTATTAAGAGTCTATTCACTGTAACCTTGAAGACACCTAAATTATAGTTGGACGGGAAGACCGCAGCAGGCAAATTGTTCCAGTTAAAAGCGAAACGCTTAGTCTGGACCGTTGAAGTTTCAACAACGTAAGGGATCCACCCTTATCTACCCATATATCCACCCATCGGAATACCCGCCGTACGTCGGGTTGTCCGATGTAATTTTCTTCGTTTTATTTACGTTAGCTAGTTTTTCCCAAACTAAGTTGGGGTCGGCTTCCAGTAAAACCAGATGCAGCTGGAAACCAGTATTTTACATGAAGCGACAGCCTATTTGACCTCCACTACCCAGTAACTGAGTAACACGATACCCCTTGACAAGGCAATTTTCAAATTTCTTGAATAAGAAAATTGTTTCTTTCTAGACTGCACTATTTCAAAGTCTTCAGCTACCAAGGAGGGTATTAACACAGAACAATACAGTCCAAATAAAAACTATACCGCTTTACAATAAATCACCGCGATGAGTAATCTTTTCAAGTTAAAAGGAATAAGTTTCTTTATTCTGCATACAACAGCCATTTTGAATTCTGATAGCATCAGTATTCAAAATGCTTAGTGTTGGAGAAACGATGATTTCATGGTCGAAAAAAGTGCCGAAGATGACATAAGCGAAGCAAGAATCAGACGAAGCGTAATGGAAAAAATATAGTACAATAATTATTACGTTTACGGAGCTAAAATTTCATATTGGAATCTTTAAGCTTCACTTCGGAAAGCATCAGTCTTTTATAAAAAAAAAAAGTGAAGGACCGTTACTGAGCTACTGCTAGATTTATTATTTAATGTTAGACTTAGAAATTCGTTCATTTATTCTCCTATATATATGTATATAGTATCTTCTGCTAGCAGTTTTGCCTGCATGAAAGTAGTTATATCCTCATAGAGGGTGAATTTTGCAAAAACAACATCATTATAACTGTATATATCTGGGTGCCAAATTAAGCGCAATCCGTTTAATGGTTTGAGCTGTGTGTCGATAGATAAGTCAGTTAGTAACGGTTGCCTTTTATATATAGATTACATTAGAATCTTTATTACACTGCGTTATTAGTTCTATTAAAATTTAATATGTTACTGGTTGTTTATTACATTCATAGTATTATTGTTTTGCTATAAATATCTTTAAAGCCTCATAGTGGCTTATGTGTACTACTTCTCAGAATTGACCAATGACCATATTTATTGCCAGTTAGCCAGTAGGCTTCGAACCTTGTTGGAAATCTAATAACAAATCAATTTATATGTCAATGTTATACGACAGATCGATTTCCTGTCCACACTTTAAATGGTAGGGTTTAGTACAAGGTCTATAGCTCTATAGGATACATCTAGTGATTTAACTGCCTACGTAAAGCCATTCTTCATTTGATCTCTCTCCGCTCATGCAGGATTGCCGTCCCATCAGACTATGAGCGTAAAGGAACAGATACTGCACATGTGCTGCACACACACTTGTGCACTATAATATCTCCCGCATATTTGTCTAATCTTTGTTAAGTTTGGCCACCGTAATGGAAATTTGGTCGGAGGGATTATTATTAGTAATTTAGAGAGAGGTGATATTCAAATTGAAAGATATGCGGCTCGCATGTTTCACGTGGAATCATCTAAGACTGCTGGGGCACGGAGTAGGTACCATTTCGTCATATTTAGGAAATTTATAATCCTAATGTATCACATTAATTTGTAACTATTTTGATCCCTGATATATAAAATAACATTGTTAAAAGTTTAAACTTATAATGAAATGGTCTTTCGAACCAAATTAAAGATTCATATCTTAAAATAATTAATGCCATCGCTGTCAATACAATATCGATAAAATCATAACCCGACATGATACCTTACTAACCTTACTAGTAATTCGTTTGTAAAACAAGCTTCGTGAGTATCAGTAACGATATTAATATCGGCCGTAATTACAACCGTATCTTAATCCGTACCAATGACTTAAAGTATATCAAAAATGGCCGCTATTGGACGTCGAATCTTAATGAAACCGTACGGTCATGGTCTGAGTAATAACCAAGTTATATCTGCGTTCCTCAAAATACCATCTATAGAAATATCCGGAGAACGAAGGTAGAAATTTGTAAAAGCGACAGTAATTTTAACTTTGTCGACAGTTTGCAGTTTGCCCACAAAAATGAATACAACAAATAGTGTTTCTGTGAAATATGGGTAACAGTTTTTGTTGTCTGCACCACAGATATTACTGGAATTGATATTAGGGTACTACAGCATAATACCTAGATAATGTTCTTTTTAGCTCTATTGCTGTTGCTAACCAAAGTATTACGGAAAACTAAGTAAATATGCTCGCTGATTATTTTTCTTGGCGTTGCCATATTTGGTTGCATTGTTTTTTGTGGCGCCTAACTTATGACAAAGCCTAAAAAATAGGATATTTACCCAAAACTTATAGTACAAATATCTACATCCTTTATATTTTGCGCAGACACATTACCAAGAAAACCAAGAACCTTTAAATTCAAACCTGAAATCATGTCGAAAGGTAAAAAGGATTTGGTTGAAATTACAGATCAAAATCTCCACAGTAAAATCCGTGACAAAGAAAATACTGATTATATTCTGAAAACAGTATTAACGTAGTGCAGCCTACTATACAATGGTACAGCAGACCAGACTCATACAATTAAAGAAGACAGGTACACACACACATAACCATGAACGCACGGCGGGCGGTGTTCCCAAAGTAATACACAGTCGCAGGTGTAATTCCACTCGCTGTACGTGAAGTGCATGCGTGCGTTTTTATTCGTTGTACCGAGCTAACCTTCTGCACCTATATCTGTGGCATAAGGTTGGACGCATCAAGATCCTATCACGCTATTTAGAACGGTATTCGGGGCTCAATTTCGCTCAATCTTGTCTGCGTAAAATATCATCAGGTCTTTCAATTTGCTCGGTTGATTTTCTACGAAGATTATGTTGAATCGGTGTGAATATTGGGGTTGATATCTTAGAGCCGTTGTAAATGAATTATTATGAAAGTCGACTGGTATAGTGATTGTTCTATATCATTCTTTAACCAATGGGTTTTGTTAATGCATTCTAATTAAGTAGAATTAACGAAAGGAACTACTTTGGTTGGGTGAAATAATAAAGAAGACTTTTCTGCTCCATACAAGTTATACTTTCTTCGTTATGACAACTCAATGCGTCTACCCTATTATGAGGACAATAGTCAAACAATCATAATCGTTTATGTTTAGATATAAATATTTTCTGCCATTGTCAAACATATCATTTCCACTTCCCACGATTGATAAAATCTAAAACCGACCTCAAAGAGGCTACCGAAATAATCAAGACAAAGGAAAGTGAATGCTATACGAACAAAAGATATTCAGACTCGTTTAATTTATCTTCGGTTATGATTGATCCAATCGAGGTATTTCTGTCCAACATTGAACTTCAAGACTCAAGTATTGAGGGCAACGAACCTATTGAATTGTTTTTATCCATCAATTACAGTATGGATACTATTGTGCAAAAGCTTGAATAGACACGTAACTAATCTGTAGTGGGAATTAGTTTTTTTTATTTAGTCCGTGTACACTGTGCGCAAGATTAAAACCAGGATTGAATGACTGGCAGAAGAAAAATAAAGACCATAGAATCGGAATTTTAAGAGGCAGTAGTAACACAACTATCACACAACGCCACCTAGTCCCAAGCTAAGCAGAGCTTGTGTTATGGGTACTAAACAACTGATATACATACTTATATATTTCTAAATACATACATATATAGATAAATTACACCCAGACACAGAACAAATGATTATGCTCATCACACAAACATTTGTCCTGGGTGGGAATCGAACCCACGACCTCCGGCATAGCAGTCAGGGCCACTAACCACTAGACCAACAGGCCAGTCTAAGATATTCAAGAATGAATATCTTAGACTGGCCTGTAACACATCTAAGAAATTCAATCTTGAATAGGTTTAACAAACGAATTGAAAATATGCAAGAGCGGGCGAAACCTACAAAGAAGGTTCATCAATTACCACTGAGACAGTTCAGGTAAATAAAATCAGTATTCTACAAGAGTAATTTGAAATTACTCAATCTCAACCTCGCTGGCGAGAAATTGACAGACAGCACTCGAAAACTCGTATGTATGCAACATTGCAATATGTCGTAACTCTTGCCTCCTACGCAGCACTGAATTGACTCCGTTAGTACCAGGAGTGCATAATCAACTAGGCGTCAGCTGCAACCAGTATTGGAGACTTCGTGACAAGTTAAGAGCTTGTCTAGATGCAGCGGGTTTAGTTAATCAACTTATCGGGAGTGCTTGTTGTCGAGCTTGATAAGAGGTGTGAACATTTAGATTGGAAATTACTACAGTGTGAAATACTGTTAGTTTTGAAGACTAGAAAACTAAATGGCGTTCCATTTAATTTGCTAGTCTTTCCAATACATATTAGGAGCAACACTACGAGCTTAAGAAAACCGGTGTTAATTTAAGCTTTGTTGATATAAACATCTAACTTGTGGCTAAGAGTCAGAATTCTCACGCAGAAAGTATTAGAAAATGGAAAAATCATTTGAGGAATGACTCTAAAAAGGTATAGAAGTGCTAGATTTAACAGCTATAATAATTAATTTAAAAAAACTGGAATAGGAGAAGGCAAACAAACAGCACTTTCTTTACATGACTGCAATTCCGTTAGTACCAGAGCACCATAATCAACTAGGCTGCTCCAAATAAATATCAGTGGCGTGGATTTGGTTCGTGAGGCGCGCTCGTGATCGACCGATAAGTATCTGCCCACGAATGGTACGTCACTACCACAGAGGAAATACTTAGTAGCGGGAGTGACATGCGAACTAAAACTTAATAGAAAATTATAGAATTTAAAACACGACAATAATCAACAAAGAAAATTACTTTCACGAATGCGTACTTACAAGAAACAACTAGTAATATTATGTAGAAGGCATACGCCTCCAAACAAGCTATGAAGCTTTGGTACCACACTTAAGTGTTGATAACATTATTCTTACAGAAGTCCTTCCATTGGGCAAGGTCGACATTGGTAAGAAACATTATAAATGACCTTACATTTAATATTCGCGACACATAAGGTAAATGATAACATAACACTTTTACTAGTACAACAACGTGCTACTAAAATTGACATACACGCACAATGTAGCAATATCCTTTGGGGCCAAGGTTTGCCTAGACAAGCTAAAAAATGCAAGGAACGCCAAACGTGACTCTTTTAGATAAGTTCAGACTGACCCCTGTATAGTTGGTACCGACAAACGGGTTAAAAGGTAATAAAACGGGCTTTGTAAATCTCTTTAAAGTAACAATGGCGTAATATGTAAAGGTTACAAGTCAAATATTTTTTGCGTAAAAAGTGAGACCTCTCAGAGGCAACTTTTCTAGCTTATCGTTATCATCAGGCAGTTGAGAATAGTATTAAATAAAAGAAAACAGAATAGTGCAGTAAATCCTCATTCACATACATTAAAAGTTTCAATAGTCTTATTTAAGTTATAGCTTGAATGCTCTTATTTTAACAATCATGATCAACTTATAACAGTTTCTTATGGCTGTTGAGCTCTTTACCGTATTCAAGACATCTTTCACACAAACCAATAAACATCTATCTATTAAAATCAAGGTCATCTTTTTTCTCATCAAGACATAATTAAAAATCCGCCATCGGCTTGTCAGTATTGTATCAAAGATTTAGCACTACACAATTCTTCACACAGCACTTATGCTAATGTGTTTACAGGCCATAAACCGTGTATACAGCCAAACGATGCGAATAGGGATCAGTTACCATGGATTGTCTTGTTGGGAATTAGAAAAATGTAAGAAGTAACTAAGGCATGTATTTATTACTCAGTGTAAGATAAAGGCGTGGTTGGAAAAGAGAGATAAGGGAAATAACATGAAGATGCTAAAGCCAATAAATCAATAAATGAAAAGTAGTTAAAACATTTATTTGTACAGTAAACCAGATAATAGACCTATAAACGCTAGTATCTAAAGCCTTTTGTTAATTGTAGAACCCAAAAACAATAGTAAGACAAGGAATAAACACCCATCATAAAAGACAAAGTATTCAAAGCTGCTACCAAAACAATTGACCAATTACATGACACGTATGTAAGTGAAAGACCGTCACCGTCAGACAGTTTGCTGATCGTCGGTAGATAGACTGAGAACCCTCCGTTCCCCCCATTGTTGGGGCCTGAAGAATCGTCCGATTGTTAGCCTTATCTACTGCGTGTATTAAATGGTGTTCTTGGCTGTGAGCTGTGGTTTCAATTTTAAGTGTTGGTTTGGTTGCATCTTGATGAAAGGTATATGTTATCAGGGTTGGAACGTCAATGTAAGTTTGATGAATACATTTCTGTTGCAGGAATTTATTTTCATATTTCTCTAATAGAATCAAAGCTTTCTATAAGTAACAATATAAAAGCTATTAAAGATAACGTTGGATTTGAGGATGACTGAGCACAGAATGGATAGTAAAACAAAGAGATACTTTGATTTACTATGTATCCTTTACTAAATGACTATACAATATTAGATCATCTTTGTGGGATAATCAAGTTGAAAATCACTCATTTTAGATGAGTCCGCATGCATCCGATGATTAGTACGTTAGCAACTGCAAATAAACACACTTAACATCCAGATCTGCCCATAAAATTAACTATAAACCACAAACGATCAAACATAATCGACAGTCCCAATGAGATCATATCTTTGTTGACATCATGCCCATATATGGACTGCTGTACAATACGAACAAAAAGTTAGAAGAAATACATGTAGGAGTTAACATATTTATAGCTATGATATACGTATATGAAGATTTAGTAGTAAAAACAATGGAGGTATTAATTGTAATGTTTGAAGATACAATCTAGAAAATAAATACATCTGTGGTTCCGCGCAAGTAGAAGATGTGAGGAATGATTTAGCAGCCAATTTAAAGGTTGAAGCATGAGAATAATTTATAATAGCGACCACTCACATGTATACGTGAAACCTTTCGTTGGAAAGTGCTATAAAATTTAGTAAAAGCTACAGCATTGTTGACATATATTTTCGAATTAAAACCTATATGCAAATATGGTCGAAGCATAATAATACGTAGAAGAATATTACCCATACTAAAACCAAGAATAACTTTATTCGGTCTGAAACACGTTCTGCCACAGCTGCTTGCATTCACTAATATTTACCAAGAATCGTCAGTTCCAGTAACTTGAATTTCGCAGCTTTCGCATTATTGCTGTTA
Source organism: Mythimna pallens (assembly GCA_961205895.1). Classification (NCBI taxonomy): domain Eukaryota; kingdom Metazoa; phylum Arthropoda; class Insecta; order Lepidoptera; family Noctuidae; genus Mythimna; species Mythimna pallens. Next base: position 14,421,047 of record OY540847.1, on the reverse strand, counting down.
TTATGAGCTTTATACTTAACTAGAAGTCTATAATTGTTAAGAACTTTAATATGAAACGTGAATTTATGTTGTGACAATGTCGCAGTCAAGTCAGTCAAGCCTAATTCACCATTTAGTTACCAGCCTAGACTTTTTAATAAACGGCGCCTTTTTCTCTCCATACAATTGGCATCCGAGGAGCAGTGGTGGCCGAGTGGTAACGGCCCCGACTTACAAGTCGTAGGTCGCGGGTTCAAACCCAGCCAGGTGCATCACTTTGTGTAATTTATATCATCACCACTGCTCTCAAAACGGTGAAGGAAAACATCGTAAGGAAACCGGCATGTCCAAGAACCAAAAATACGAAGACACGTGACATCCACCAACTCGCACTGGGCCCGCGTGATGGATTACGACCCATTCCCTTTCCTAGAGAGAAGGCCCTAAGTCCCAGCAGTGGGAACATTATAAGGCTGATTATGCTATTATGCTAATTGGCATCCATACAATTTAGACCACCAAAATATTTGCATGCTATATATCAGCATGACCAATTGACCAGCAATATATTGGAAAGTTTAACGCATGTTTAACCCGACACAAAAGACATTCTCCGATACAGTTAGAATGACATCATGTGTGAAACCAGCAGGATCTCATCAGAGCATTCCATATACAGAATTCTAGTTCCTCAAGATTAACGGTACAGACACATGAGAGAAAATTTAGTGCACTAAGATAAACTGACACTTTAGATAAATCTGACAGTAGTGAGACTTGGAAATAAGGATAATAATACTGTCAAGGATGAGCAAAAAAATTAACAGAAATTGCAGCGGAAATTGACTGTCAAATTAAAGACGTAAAGCGACTAATAGAGATACATCATAGACAGTTTTTTGTTAATTGTATTGAACATAGACGAATTAAATTACTAATGTAAAGATGAAATGAAAACGATAGACTTAAAAATATTGCGGACGTGAACAGCTTAAAGCAGTCTGAAATCGGACACAAGCTTAACACAGAAGAAAACTAATATCAACGATCTAATATCAGGATTCTCCATGCTAACAAACAAAACACTGACAAAAATACTTCTGAACTCGGATAAAATAATTAAAATATCAAAAGATAACAATTTATATGACAACATAAACGTTCTGAGATCATTAAACTAGATTAAAACGGAAAACTAAATTAACGGTGCACCAATAAATATAGTCAGTGATGTCATAGCAACGGAAACTGTTCTTGGTGGGCTAAAATTTGCATGTTTTGCGTATATTTCAACCAGTTTCGAGTTCAGTACAGTACAAAGATTTATAGAAGAGACAGTCCGAACAACGGTAGGTAAGAAACTATTTAAGAGAAGCAATCCAAAAATTCCGCAGTAAGATGACAGAGCCAGTATGAGGTGCGTGTGAAGATAATTTTAGAAAATAAATTTAAAGTGTTGCCTGAACTGTAGACAATCTTTAATCATGTAAAGTAGCTGATAATGACAAAAGTTGGACTGATGGTGAACAAGACTTCACAGTATACAGACATCTGACTAATGTGATACAGGTGAAACTTTATATGTATGTTTGTTACCCTTTCACGCTCAAACGGCTGAAGAGATAGCTCATGGGGTACTTTTTATGTCAGAAGTATGTTGTTTAGGATAAATTACCTACTTCAACGCAGGCGAAGTCGCTGGTAGGAGCTCATTTCATTTTAAATATCTCATTTAATATGACGGAGTAACATATGTTAGTCCGTCATATTCTTGTATAAATAAAAGTCCCATTAATTTTAATTTGATTGCCATAAATGGATCATAACATCCTATTTGTTGCAGCACCAGCGTTAATAACCATAATCTCCTTATCCTTATCAAATTAAGTGGCAGATTTGTTACTGTTACATTGGCTACTACAGTGACTGACGTGATAGCTGTAGTTTCTCAGAATCTGCAGCTTGGTAGCTCGCTTAATCGCTACTACATGATTTCATTTCTTCCATCACTTACTCACGTTTACTCTTTTTTTTTTTGTTGTCATTTAATTGTGTTTTATCTATGTATCGTATATTTTGAATTTAAAACTTTTTGTTTCATTAATATTTGCTAGCAGTACACGATTATTACCCCTTTTTTTAGTTTAAGTTTTTATAGTCCACCCTAAGGTTGTCTGGTAGATTACGCTGTCAGCGATAAGACCGCCATTGTACCCATAGATTTATGTTTCTGTAAAATTGTTACTATTGTGGTGTACAATAAAGTTTATTCTATTCTACAACGTCCCTTGTAAAAAAGCTAGTTTTGAAACGTGCAGAATATGCGATCAAAGATTAGATTTGTTAAGTATCTACAGTTTTTTTGGCTTCCGTGTGTATGTTGAAAGTATTTTTAAAGTAATGTTTGGAGGAAATGATAAAGTGAAGCAGTCAAGATGGTAATCGAGACTCAGGACCATTTTATTTGTATTATTTCGGACTGGCGAAAAGTTAACGCGGCTCTTGAATGCAAACGGTAACTGAAAGGACACATGTGGGTTTTAGTCAGTGAAAACTTGACACGGTCTGACTTCACCTAGAGCGAGAAATGCCATGTGACATTTCCTCAAGCCAAAAAATTCCTAATATAATAGATACATATATTTAATTACACGCACAGGACCGGTCGTTATGGCGACATTTGAGTGAAGCCTATGTCCAACAGTGGACGTCTTTCGGCTGAAATGATGGTTATAATGATGGCGACATTTTGACAATTCAAAAATGCCTGTAAATGGTCTATGCATAACTCAACATTCTAACTCAAACCATTTAGTACCTAACCCGCATAAAGACATTTGCAAATCCATCCAAATATCCAATTATAAATCCGGATTCACACGGGTATAGAGTCGCATATTTATCACCTTCTCACTTTCCCAGTCGAGAGTGAGGCAGCCCTTTGCTTTCTAAGCGGCGCCGGCGCAGTTATTAGTGCGGAACCAGCACTTTCGATGTTACGTTGCTGTCCTAGGATTAGGTTTAGATTACCTATGTTATATCCGTTATATGACACGTTAGGTTTTAGAGATGGGTAAGAAAAGAGAGCGAAATAACTCTGAACTGGCAGTGATATATCTACGTTTTGATCTCACATGTTGCTGGAAAAGGTTACATGGCTTTTCGAATCAATGATTTTCTTTTTTCTCAAAATATTTGGGCCCATTAGGTGGCCACGTTTATTGCGGCGTCAGTGGCTTTTTGAGGTCCTCCAAAGTGCAGATGTAGGGGCACTTTGGATACTCAAGTAAGTGTAGTAATTCGAGTAAGTAATAGTTTGGTCAGGATATATACATCTGATAGCTACAACTTGGGGTCTTTAAGTCAAGAGTGAATAGGCTACTTCTAGGCAAGCGTACCCCATCGTCGACCACATCATCGCTTACCATCAGGTGAGATCAAACGCGAGTCTATCATTAATAAATAAAAAAAGGAGTACCGTACTCGCACTGTGTGTCGGAGTGGTTTATAATTGCCCGTTTTGTCTCATCAAACAGTTTTTTTCCATTGGCTAGTTTAAATCAGAATTATAATTAATAAAAATGTGCATTTCACAATAAAAAATAAAACTAAACTGTAATAATAAATATCGCCACTCAAATTGATCTAAAATTAAATTTAGTAAAGTTTTAGTTGCTGTTTTTGATTTCGTCCTACGTAGATAGGACCTACCACAGACCCTCTTTTGTCATACATACTTATCTATAGCTAAGCCACTACCAATTTTCGAACCAGACCCCTCTAAACCCACCATCGCACCCATCCTCAAAATCCGTCCATACGGCACCGCGTCAAGTTCACGTTAACGCATGGCCGCGCATGCGCGTGTCATGTGCGCCGGCGCAGCGCACCTGTACGTGCTTCCTGTCCGCCATCTTGCCGGCTATGTGCTACGAACTGCGAACCCTCATACTATGCAGTCTATATTGTGCACAGAAATAGCAAAAGCTGTGAAAAGATGGTCTGTTTCCTGAGTACAGGTATTCCTAAATAGTTTTGAGTCACAATGCTTTGAATCTTCATTTATTTTAATTCTGTCACCGGCTTCACCAGAATCAAATTGGAAAATTATCCCAAGGAAACATATTCCCTGGATAACAAGTATACCATGTCCCATTCCAGGACATTGTCTACGCGTTTACCATAGCATGGCATAATCAGCCTTTTTAATGTTCTCACTGCTGGGACTCAGGCCTCTTCTCCAGAAGAGGGAATGGGCCGTAATCCACCACGCGGGTCCAGTGCGAGTTGGTGAATGTCACATGTCTTCGAATTTTTGGTTCTAGGACATGCCGGTTTCCTCACGATGATTTCCTTCGCCGTTTTGAGAGCAGTGGTGATGAAATAAATTACACAAAGTAATGCGCCTGGTTGGGTTTGAACCCGAGACCTACAACTCGTAAGTCTGAGCCATTATCACTCGGCCACCACTGCTCAACCACATTCGTGTACCAACTTACGAACCAAAAATTCGAAGATAAATGACATCCACCAATCCGCACTGGGCCCTTGTGGTGGATTACGGACCATTCCCTCTTCTAGAGAAGAGGCTTAAGCCCCAGCAGTGGGATCATTATAAGGCTGATTATGCTATGCTATGTAAAGCATTTTTTTTAATATGTAAATATTATGTAGAAATTATTAAATAAATTATGTGGCTGCCTCAAAAGTTTTTACCCATTAAACCTGCTACAGACGTTTAAGACCTCACCGAACCGTCACTAGACGTCCGCATTAATAAATAACACGTACATTATGGGGCACGATACGGCGAGCAAGCACGGCTCACCGTTAACCCCCGAGCTACCGAGTAGGCCGCGGGTTAATATACAGTTTAGAAATGGCACATTAATATGTGGCGCTGTAATAGGAGTGGCAGCCATCTTGGAATTATTTTTACAAGCTTTTATTTAGTTTCACCTGTCCCGATGTTTGTTTGTCTGTAATTAAATCTTTAAAACAAAATTTGATCCACTTCCCGGTTACCGATTTAGCTGAAATTTTGCATGCATGTGAAAATCAGATGACAATGCAAAATTATTATGACACAGAGCTGATCTGATGATGGACCCGGAAGGTGGCCATAGGAACTCAGATAACCATAAAAACTTGTTTGCTTGTGGCGTTATTTATGTTTAAGTATAACACTATCTTAAATTCCGCTCATCTCTGAATTACTGTTTGAAGTGTCTGGGTAGTGGCAAATGGAAGAAGGCGAACTGTTGCCAGCAATGAAAAAAAAGAATTTTTCAAATCGGTTGGCAAGCGACGACGTTATGCGCGAACAAACATTTAAAAAAATACAAACCTCCTCCTTTTTTGAAGTCGGTTAAAAATAAGCAAGAAGACAGTTTTTTGTTTTAAATTAATTATGATTAAAATAATCCATTTAGCTAATTTAGATTAAACAATAACGTTTTTGCTTCAATTAGATTTAACTAAGACTCGGTTAAAAAAAAGTAAAAAAAAAAACCGTTAGTGATTCGCAGATAAATTTTCTTTGCAAACCGTACTTTTCAAGTAACATTTGACAGATAGAGGTCATTGACATTCCTATTTTTATTTGAATCCCATTGTAGTGCCTTTTAGTGGACACCCAATTGCACGTCGCACTTCATGACGCTAAGAACCGTCACAGATGGCGAAATACCATTAGCAAGAAGCTAATCCATCGGGAACCTCACGACCCTCAGTGATGAGGAATACGACTCGAGGAGGAGGAGGAGTAGTGCCTTTATCCTGTATGCCTCTTTATGATTATTTGCATCTTCGAAAGAAGCGACTCTAATAGTGATCGAACTAAACTGCAAGAAGTTCGTTTGATGTTACATTATTAAAAAAAAAAAAACCTGCTAGTATATCAAGTTCCTAATGTAATTTGTATTTTTGGTGTACAATAAAGAATATATCTATCTAACTAGTGTTGTTACTAAAACCCTACGTTACGTCGGTTTCAACAGCGGACGCAGCGAGGCGGAACCCCACATGCGCTGGCGGTATTCACTCGCTCGTCGCGAAACGATGACGGATCTTAGAAATCTCGCTGATGCCGACGTCGCTATATCAAACGTCTTACGCTTCTGTGATTGTATATTCATTTGTCTTTTTTGTTTTTTTTTTAAACTCACCAACAACTTGTTTATAAAATATTCTAGATTACAAGGTCAGATGATAGTACCATGTAAACAAATCAATTAAAGTCATGCACATCATTCACAGATGTAGTTTAAAATTACAAAATCTTATATTGTGTATAAACCAAAATTAAATTAAAAGATATAAGTCTTTAATCAAGTGTTGCGGTACGCTTTTGAAAGGAGAAACTATCACACTATTATAAAGGCCAAACTATATGAGTGTGTTTGTATGTTTTTTACTTGTTTACGCTCGAACGGCTGAACAAATATAGATCAATATCTTAATACTTTTTAGGGTTCCGTAACTAAGTTGGCAAAACCAGAACCCTTACAGAATCATTTTGTGGTCGTCTGTCAATACCTTTTTTCTCAAAAACACGTAGAGGTATGAAGCTGAAACTAATATGAAATACTCAGGTTTGCTACTCCAAGCAACAGAAAAAAAAACAAATTTTTAAGTAAATGCAATCTAAAGACAAGGCCGTTTATGCTCCGTTTAGGTGCATATTTTGACATTTGCCAAGAAAGCAAAACCTATAGGGTATTTCCCGTTGACCTAGGATCGTAAAATATGGCATACAGCTAGATCTCATAGCAAAAATACAGGAAAAAGTCGGAAAACTGTATTTAAATTGTTGTCACATCACAAAAAATAAAACTCTTTTTGCGATTCGAAAAAATCTGCGAGACTCCATTCGGGAATTGGAACTATTTACATCAATAACTCTGTACAGAACCCTCGGTGCGAGAGTTATACTAGCACTCGCTCGGTTTTTTATAAATAAAATATACTAAAAAATAAGGAAAATTATTCAAGATCTCCACATACATGTGTGAACTATTAATAAATAATATTAATATTTATTAACACGTTTTTTTATATAACAAGTGCTTAACTTAAGAATTTTAAAAACTCTTTTTGCGATTCGAAAAAATCTGCGAGACTCCATTCGGGAATTGAACTATTTAAATCGATAACTTAGTTCGGAACCCTCCGTGCGAGAGTCATACTAGCACTCGCTCGGTTTTTTTATAAATAGAATATACTAAAAAATGTGGAAAATTATTCAAGATCTCCACAAATACACGTGTGAACTATTAATAAATTAATATTAATATTTATTAACATGTTTTTTTTATATAACACGTGCTTGACATTCTTCAGGTAATTTCGAGACACGAACATATACCTCATCTATTGTCTAAGTAAGTACCGAGTTAAATCATACTGAACAAAGATTTTGGAGTAAAATCAGACATATATTGATAGTTCATTAGACGAGTTGCTAGCACAGGTATTGTAAATGGTCTAGTTCGCCCGATGAAGTTATTTAGAACAAGTAATTTCTGTTGTTGTTGTTTTGGAAAAGTTTGAACCATTTTGAATAGAAATGAATATTTGAAATAATAAACGTTTTGGGAACCTATTAATTGTGCGTACAGCTAAGGAGTGGAATTCTCTGCCGGAGTTGTTTCCTGATAACTACTACCTTGGAATCTTTCAAGTTAAGAGTAAATAGATTACTTCTAGGCAAGCGAGCTTCATCGTCAGCCACATCATCGCTTACGCCCCTCGCCCACGGCGACTTTCGTAAGCGCGCGACAGCATCGCTACTAACGCGCGTTAGTCGCATTTGCAAGCGCTATAGAAAAGATGCCAACGCGCTACTAACGCGCTACAGCATCGCGACTGTATCGATGCGAACGCGCGACAGCATCGCTACAAAAAATCGCCGTGGGCGAGGAGACTTACTATTGAATAGTGCTCGAAAGCGAACCTATCAATATTTAAAAAAAAATCAATGAAAACGCGATTCAAAGAGCTAAAACACGAAGAGTTAACTTGTTGCGTATAGTAGTTCCTATCGCTTCTATCTGACTCCATCATCAAACCAGCTCAATATTTTTTTCTTCCGTTCTGTCTTGTCACTTGTCACGCTATCACTAACTCCGTTTCCTTAAATATCATTTCTCACACTATCCATCCATCGTTTCTTTGGTCTCTCCTCACCCTCCCCATCTATCCACATTTATACTCATAACTCTTTTAGTGACATGCGTTTCATCCCTCCTCTTCACATAGCCATACCAAGACAAATGGCGCAACTATTAAACTATTCAAATTAAATAAAAGCTTGTAAAAATACATAAGATGTTACAAGATGATGATGATGTGATGCGCGGAAGATCCGCTTTGAAAATCTTTATTTACTAAATGTTCAATTAGCTCCACCCACTCAATGATTTATTCAATGACTCGCAATTCCCAATAATTAACTTACCTTTAATTATATGAAGACATTAATCATTTTCAAACTTATTGCACCTTACAAGCAAATTACACATAAGGCGCAAAAAAACTGGTCATCACAACTCTACGCTTAACTTTCTTCGATGAAGATATTATGACAAAAAATTCTACCTGATTATTATCGTAGTAATCATGTGTGCAAGTGTCGACATACAAAAATGCAAACAATCTTCAACTCGAAACTTGGCAATTTAACTGATAATATCATACGATCAAGGATGAAGGAGGAATAAGGGGTCAGTCAAATCAGACTGACAGAAAAACTACTTATAAAGCATATCCCAGGTAACATTCAAAATATATTTTCACAGTCACCATCAAACACCGTGTGGTTAATTCCGTGGAATTAAATAGCAAAATAAGACAATACAAATGCTCATAGCTTCTAACAATAGTGCGCCTAGCAACAACGCACTTAGAATCGCGTGAGAATACTTCACGAAGCATCCGAGACATTCACGAGACATTTTTCACACGCATCATTGTTCACTATTCAAATGTACGACTATACAAGAACTGTCAACTAAAAACTAAGGTATAGGCAACATATAAACCGCTCTGGAGTCATGGGTTGACTTCCGAAAGGGAAACCCGTAGTCCTTGAACGCAAGGGTAAAGAAGGAACGTAGGTGTGGTTTTAGTTAGTTATAGTCTGACATGCCATTTTTCGTTAACTCAGAAGTTTGATATTTACACAGCTTCAAGGGACCGCAAATTTTAGTATATGGTTTTAATTTCAACTCAATACTCAGACAGACAGACAGACAACAAAGTGATCCTATAAGGTTTTCGTTTTTCCTTTTGAAGTACGAAACCCTAAAAATAAACTAGATTGAATCCCTAACTTAACCTAATATAATGTAGCGGTTTTTATGTTTTTTTTTTTAATATAAAAACCGCTAGTTTATTTTTCTTTTTTCTTTATGTCAAGATTGAATAAGTTACTACTAAGCAAACGTACTCCATCGTCGGTCACATCATCGTTTACTATCAGGTGCGCAAGACAATCCATAAAAAAAGTTTTCGGACGGCCCATGACGAAAAATGACATAGATCACGAAAAGCAGCATTTACTGTACTACGCGACTCGTTTGTTGACGGTACACGATTGTTAATTTATAACAGCAGTTCCGAAGTTCCGATTGAATAGCTCGATGCTCCCTCGAAACTAAATCCACTGGTTCGCTGGTCAACTTTTTATGCAAGGATGTGTAGAGCGGAAGTTCGTAATTTCCCTTGACTGTAATTTATTGTTTTTGTTTGCGTACTTTCATGAGGGTCGGTTAAGTACCGCGAAGAACTACAGTTAAAACATTGACGTACTACCTGGTTCTAAAAATATTAAGGACGGAATTATCAGTCTTTCTTTTCTCATTTAACTTGGAGGAGGTGCAATTCGGTTTTCTTCATCTATTCTCCTTGTTTTCTGGTTGGCAAATCATCAAGTAATTTCTTCCGCTCTCGGTGGGGCGAGAGGGTGTGTCAGACTTTTAGTTCATGACTTTCCAGGATCGCGGTGACTCTTTCGAACAATTTCGCAACTGTCATTTGTTTTCTTTCGAAATTTTCTGAATCTGACTGACCACGTGACTGAGCGTTGTGATGGCGCTGACGTCAGGACAAAGGAATCGGAGGCGTGGCCTACTCGAGGCGTTCGACACAAACGAAATGATCGTAACATGGCTAGTTTAGTTCGTCAAATGGATCGCGTTAGAGCGAGCCCGTGATAGGGCCTCAGAATGACATAATCTACTAGAATAAATACGACACGAAACAACAAAAGGAAATCCTCAATAACTAAGATAATAATTATTTAATTATACTTAGCATTTTTTTCTTCAGTCATAATTGTTGAGGCATCGGTGCGTGAGATCAGTCACGCCACGGAAAGTGTACAATTTGCATGCCAGACTAATCAATAGGTGGACATTAATGAAGTATTTATTGGTAATAATGATTAGGATGATATATAGATTCAAAATGGAGAAGTTTCTATCCCTTTTGATGGTGAAAATGAAAAGTCTAGGGTTATTTTTCAGGGAGTCTAAAGGCCCTACCACGAGCTCTTAACGCGATCCATTTGACGACCAAAACTGAACTGTTAAAAGGGATGGATGATGTTTTTTATGTTTGTAGGAGGCTCTGAAAGTACAGCCCTCCTAGTCAAATTACAACCGTTTCGTTTCGATTCTCTTTTCGTCGATCGCCTTGAGTCGGCCACGCCTCCTATTCCCTTGTTCTGACGTCATCTCAACGCTCAGTCACGAAGTCACAACAAAGGAATAGGAGGCGTGGCCGACTCGAGTCGATCAACGAAAAAAGAAACGAAACGGTTGTAACTTGGCTAGGGGGGCTGGTCCGATTGCGAAATTTTTCACCAATAGAAAGCTACTGTATTCCTTAGTGACATAGGCTATATTTTATGTACGCGGACAAAGCCGCGGGCAAAAGCTAGTTATTCAAATTCATATTCTTTATTGAACATACAACTTTTTTAAAAACATGACAGCTAATGTACACAGGCGAGCTTAACCCACAATTGGATTTTCTTACAGCAAAACTTACGAGTACATAAATGAGAGAGAAATTTTGCATTTATTTTTATTCAAGAATTCTAAAATGATCTTTACAGTTGTCTAAAACAATTACAGAGCTAATGACTTCTTATTTAGCAGTCTTGAACTAGTAGACCTTTGACCGACTGCGGAGTATAATTAGGTAGGGGTACCTACAATGTCTACACCATAATTGCTAACTATTATTGTTTATAACTTCAGACGTAGTTATAAAACCAAAGTATTACTTAAGTTGATGCAAGACGCTTTGTAGAAAATAGCATGACGGAAATTTAGAAAAAATATACTAGATTTATGAACAGACCTATAAAACAACGCATTATCCATATCTCATTTATATACGAGTATTATAAAACAAAGTCCCCCACCACGTCTGTCAATCTGTCTGTTCGCGATAAACTTAAAACCTACTGAACGGATTTTAATGCAGTTTTCATCAATAGACAGAGTGATTCATGAGGATAGTTCAGATGTATATAATAATACATGCGTAATAGAGTACACATACTCGTATCATCGCGCATCAGCCCCCCTAACCAAGTTACGATCGTTTCGTTTGCGTCGGATACCTCGAGTAGGCCACGCCTCCGATTTCTTTGTTCTGACGTCATCTCAACGCTCAGTCACGTGGTCAGAACAAAGGAATCGGAGGCGTGGCCTACTCGAGTCGTTTGACGCATACGAAACGATCGTAACTTGGCTAGGGGGTCTGGAGACACCGTGGTAACGGCCCCGACTTAAGTGTTTTATGTCGTATGTTCAAACCTAGTCAAGCGCTTTACTTAGTGTAATTTATTTCTTCACAACTGCTCTCAAAACAGTGAAAGAAGACATCGTGAGGAAACCGGCATGTCCTGCCAAAAATTCGAAAACACGTGACATCCGCCAACCCGCACTGGGCCAGCGTGCTGCATTCCCTCTCATAGAGCTAGGGGGGCAGGTGAGATATCAAAAATAAAAACAAGTGCGAGTCGGACTCATTGAGGGTTTCGTACAATATTACCTATGAATTTTATTCATTATAAACGAATTTTAATATAATTTTATTGTAATCATATTTCATTTTATCAATTTTAAATAATCATTATAATCAAATTAAAAACAAATGATGGATTGATATTTAATTTCATCTGATACCGTTAATTAATTACGCACTACACCCAACTCTGTTAGACAATAAAATCAAAGGAGTTTATTAAAAAAAAAATGGGCAAGTGTGAGTCGGACTCGCGCCCTGAGGGTTTCGTACAAACTTACTGTAAACGTTTCAATTCCCAAATGGCGTCTCGAAGATTTTTCCGAATCTTTTTTTTTTTTTTTGTTGTGACGTAAGTACAAATTTACAGTTTTCAGATTTATTCCTATACCTGTGCTATAAGACCTTGCTTTATGCAAAAAAAGGTTTCTGGGTCAACGGGAAGTACCCTATGAATTTTGATTTCCTCGAGTGTCGAAATATACGTTTTTTGAGACGTAAACGGCCGTATTTTTTGTTTTTCGTACTTACTTTCGTACTAACTTAGAAATTTGATTTTTCACAGATTGAAGGGGCCGCCGACATAATTATATGGTTTTAATTTCAGCTCGATACCTCCACATATTTTCGAGATAAAGGGTCTTGACAGACAGACAACCAGACAGACAAAAAAAGTGATCTGTTTTTTCCTTTTGAGGGACGGAACGAAAAAAATAAACTAGATTGAATCCCAACGATAACAGACTAGGTCACAACCATTTCAGAAGCACTGAGAGAATCCTGAACAAAGTATTAGTACATCTATTGTTAGAGCTTGTCACAATTCTGGGATACACTCATGATTGTAAAGAAAAAAAAAAACTTTGCATGCTATGCACATATCTCATGGTCAATTTAATGTACAAATTGTTTAAGTTGTCCACATACTCTAGATGCATAAAGACTCTGCAATCATAGCATAATCGGCTTTATAATGATGCCATTGCTAGGACTCTGAGTCCTCTATGAGAGGGAATGCACCACGCTGGCCCAGTGCGGGTTGGCGGATGTCACGTGTTTTCGAATTTTTGGCAGGACATGCCGGTTTCCTCACGATGTCTTCTTTCACTGTTTTGAGAGCAGTTGTGAAGAAATAAATTACACTAAGTAAAGCGCTTGCCTAGGTTTGAACATACGATATAAAACACTTAAGTCGGGGCCGTTACCACAGTGTCTCCAGCCCCCCTAGCCCAGTTACAATCGCATCGTTCTCGCCGAACGCCTCGAGTAGGCCACGCCTCCGATTCCTTTGTTCTGACCACGTGACTGAGCGTTGAGATGACGTCAGAGCAAAGAAATCGGAGGCGCGGCCTACTCGAGGCGTTCGGCGCGAACGATACGATTGTATCTTGGCTAGGGGGGCAGTTCTCGTTATGTTTAGAATTGACGTGACACTTCAAACTTTTTGGTAATTGATACCGCTAATGGAATGTCACTTCACCGATACAAGGTGGACATCACCTTCATAAGCACAAAAGTTTTGGGAACACACAGCTAAGGAGTGGAAGTTCCTGACAGAGTCTGTGTTTCCTGATAGCTACAACCTAGGGGTCCCCTAGGCCACGTACTTCATCATCGACCACATCACTGCTTGACCTGATGGTAAGCGGCGAGAGAGGCGGAAGATAGCGGTCAAGCACAAGCCTATGAATAAAAATAAACATTGTTTAAAGGTTATGTTTTGACAACATTACATCAAACCCATCTCATTCTATTATTTTGATCATTTTGTGTTTAAAACTATACTTCGCAGAGGGGTTAATTGAATAAAATATAGCTGCGATACAATTGAAATAAACGTTTTGACTTTTACTATGACCTTGCTTTAAGTGCTGCATTAGGTATATAGTTCATAAATGGAGATTGCTTAAAGCATGAATAATATTAAATGATTCAGTGCCAAAGATCATATCGTCGGCGTCAGGACTTTATTTCTATAGTATCTAAGCCTTTCAGAAATATTTCGTCGAGACAAGTGTAGGATTTGTTACACACACCCTCTTTTTTAAAGGAGACACAACATCATCATCTTCCTGCCCTTGTCCCGTTTTATTTGGGGTAGGCGTCACGTTTTTTTCTTTCATTCTGTCCTGTCACTCGTCACGCTATCACTAACTCCCTTTTCTTTCATATCACTTCTCACACAATCTATCCATCTTTTCTTTGGCCTCCCTCTCCCTGTCCATCCATCCACATGTAAATTCATAACTCTTTTAGCAACATGCGCTTCATCCCTCCTCTTCACATGACCATACCAAGATAAACGATTCCCTTTCAACTTTTCAGTCACTGGCGCTACTTTCAAACTTCCCCTAATATACTCATTTCTCACTTTAACCATTCTCTAACGGAGACACAACAATATTGCTTAAAAATAACACGGTAAACATATCACTATATTATTTGCATATTTTGGCTAAACTGGAGTTACAAAGTCCTGTACTGACACCAACGATATGGATTGTATAATAATTGAAAAATCTAAGTATGCTCAAGTGCTAAGTATATTTCGATTTGGACTCGCTAGTCAGATACTAGTTACGAACGCAAGTTTAATATAGCTACATATAACAACGACTCGGAAGGCGGATTTTGGACACACGGACGAATTATTGTGTCTTGGGCATCAAAAGTGGTAAGGTGTAGCTACAAATTCTTCTGGAACCATTTATTATGCTAGCGACATAGGATACTTTTGCCACCATCATCATAATCATTAATGCAGCCGAAACGTTCACTATTGGACATAAGTCTCCCTTGCAGCAACGCTCTTTCACAATTCCTTAACCCTCAATATTTTATATTCTCAGCATCCTCCAACCTCATTCAACATCCACAATCCATTAACTCTTCAACCAAATCATTCCCTTCACATAAATACTTCCGAAGTTAACAATGAACGCAAGAGGCTCTTAATCTTCAACCCGACATCGTCTGCATGCATGCGATCATATACTGTCAAAAGTAGGTTACTGAAATACCAGAAACATTCATCCGAATATAATCTCTATTGAACCAGCTATACGACTAGTATTTCCATGAAGGGTTCGCTCCATCGTGACATTACTAAGTTTATTTCAAGAGTTGAACTTTACAGTACATTTGGTTTTATCTGATACTTTCTATCAGCTGCAAAAAGGGCTCTGACACAGGTCTGTGGCATCTAAGCAGAATTACATTGTTTGTTACGCTTTTGTTCTCCGATAGGTAAGCTAAATTAGAGAAGGTATTAGCATAATTTGAAAGACTCACTAAGACAGTAAAGCTAGAACTACATTAGACCGACGCACACGGGTAACACGCCTAATTTGTACGTATCAAGTGTAGCTCCACAAGTCTAGTTTCCATATAAAATGTATGGAGACCGACGCGCCCAGATCGACGTGTGTGGCACACGTGTGCGCAGTGTAGTTCTACCTTAACTTTGTAGCACAAATCAGTGTAAAAGATAATACTATAAAAGCGTCAAAGGAAATTTAACAAGGGCTGCGGGAATGTTCAGAAAATTTACCGAACATTCCCGCAGCCCGCAGCTTTTTGGCCTTGGAACGCATAGGGCAACTGAAGAAACACAAGTAGGTTTTAGTCAGGAAAATTATAACGACGACGTCGACGAACCTTTCGAATTCGACGCCTTCCTCAAAAAATAAATGAAATGAAACAAAGATGAAGGCTACCCGAAATAAATCTTATACCAAACAGTCGAAACAAAAGAACCGGAGAAATTAATAAAATCTATATACGGGTATATACAGCAACCAATCAAACTGAAAGGAAAAAAGAAATAAAAAATAGAGAGTTTAAATTAAAAACTTCTCAGTTGAGCTGTAGCCATGATCCTACTCCTAAATTAATAGTATACAACTTAGTTGAAGTTACCAATAAACCAGTCATGGCAACATTTTTTTGCGCATCTCAAAATGAAATCAAGACTCAAACTATGGCATAAACCACTTACTATGTAATATATATAATTACATCGAATTAAATAGTGACCTTACAGAAGGAGCTTTTAATTCAAATGATTTATTAAATATTCATATGAATTTAATGATGATCAATCATTATCAGAAAGGCAAGGACATTTCCGCTTCTCTGGAAAACAAGGCTTGCAGAGGTTACTTACTTTGTCTACGAATGATTGAAAAACAGTTCACTAGTTAAACATTTAGAAAGAAAGAAAGAAAAACATTTTATTTGGCGGAAGAAGTCGCAAATTTAGAACTAACAAATTATAAGTATATTATGTGAAAAAATATGCGCCACATCCGCGCAAAACGGCCGAACGCTCAGCATAATACCGTAACCATTACATAAATTAAACCAATTAATACCTATTAGATCTACAAACGAAGGAGGAAAATATCGTAAGAAAACCGGCGGGGCGTGGAAATTCGAAGACATGTGCCGTGCATTAACCTGCACTTGGCCGTCGTAGTTAAATTACAGCCTATTCCCTATTCTAGAGAGAAGACTTGAGTTCCAGCAGTGAACAGGGAACTTAAAGCTAATTATAACAACTAATGCTGATAGGAAGCTCTCCAGCTAGGTAGAATGGAGACCTTCGCAGGGTTGCTGGTAGTAACTGTATGAGAGTTGCCAAGCATCAAGCCGAAAGGTGTGCGATAGAGAATGCAAATGCAGCAGTAGACTACCATAGGTTAACGACGTTAATGATCAAAAAACCACGAAGAAGAATAACGTTTTGGCAAAATGGGGTTTTATAGACCCGTCGGATACTCAATGAGAGTGCGGTGCTCCTGTTCAAAACATGAGCCACAAATTAGAATGTCCCAAGTGCCCACACACCTGCACTTTGAAGGATTTGATGAGTACCACTGACACTGCTATTAATGTAGCCACCTATTGGGCTCAAACAGTTTGCTAGTTTACCATCGAATCGAAAACAAGAAGAAAAACGTTTTGTCAAAGATTTGGTGAATATCCAGTCTGAAGGAATATAAAATTAATCACCTTCTAGTAAAGCTATAAAACAAGGTTTTGCCCTTTACAGCAATAATTATAATGCAAAATGAATAGTTGCTAAGCGCCAGGATGCTATTGGCGCTTGTTCGTATGTAGAGCGTCAACCATTATTATTCATCACTCGTTTAGTACAATAGTTAATGTAGTTACTATACCTTTTTTAAATACTGAGTTAACTGAAGTTAGAAGATTTGATCTTGATGGTAACAATAATCATGTAATGATTTTAAAAGAAGGCGAAAAAGCTAGACCAATAACTACGATCAATGTAGACACGTGTCACGCTAACGAAGTATTCTTTCTAATTATGGCATTACAATATCAACCAAACATCACATGAATATGGAATATGTTGAATAATATAACTATAAAAATTCTCTCACAATAATTATAATAATATTATTGGGTCTAAATTCTATGTAGTAAGGTTATCGATAAAATCGTAGGTGACGTCATCAAGGCTGTTTGGGTCATACTCGTGCGCACTTCGTTATTGTCATTTGCATAGCTATATGGACGACGATTAGCCTGCGCAAGCGCTGTTTATGTTCTGATTCTGAATTGTTTAACTGCCAAATTGAAAGTTTCTCTAATTGAATTGTTTGCAGGGTCTGTTTGTGGATTCGTGTTAAGCGATGATAAAATGCATCAACAGCTTTACAAAAGTTTTTTACTGGATAAAGTTGATGTCAATAATAAAGAAATAATAATATTTTAAGCCGTCAAAGTAGAAACGGTAGAACTAGGTTATCTTAGAACGCAAATTAATAAAATAGACATAAATATACCACTTATAAATGCTACTACACAACTCAATGCTTTCAATGCAAAAGTTATTGGGCCAAGTCACTTAGCAGGAGATACAAATTTGATAAATACTCGGTACGCTGAAAAGTACGGATGGTCGATGGGGCCGAAAACGCAGCGTTAAATGGTCTCCCACAAGTGGACCGACGATCTGGTGAGAGTCGCGGGAATGTGGTGGATGCAAGACTGTGCATCTTCGTGATCGGTCGTTGTGGAGACGCTTAGGGGAGGCCTATGTCTAACAGTTGAAGTCTTTCGGCTGAAATAATGATGATGATGACGTTGAAGAGTTGGCTTTTCTTTACAGCCTAAAAGTATGTTGAGATGAAGCCAATCTTTAGTGGTGGCAGTCCACTAGCTGTGACATATGACATACTACACAGATATGACACGTTTAACCTACTCTACAACAAAGGTTGGCCATATGGCGAAACAGGGCTTACACAATCACAATCGAAGCTAAGCTCTCTCCGTTCAATTGGGAAGATTAATGTAACAAACGAACTCTTTGGATTGCTTTCAAGTGATTCTAAAGAGCATAATTAAACATTTTGATGTTATATTTTTAGATTGTAATTTGGGAATCAAAGGGAAGATTGAGAGGTCGAAGTAGACTCTAAAGTTTCCACTTGTTAAGTCTCTTGTTTAAGAGTTTAAATAAGCTCTTTTAGGTTCTTAAGATAAAGAGCTTTTAATTCTAAATCGAAAGATAAGTATGGTTAATTGATTCTTGATCAAGTATCCGTCTCCAGTGTATGTATACCTTTAAAATGATAAACAAATTTTGTTAAAAAAATCTAGGCTACCCAAATGTATATCTTTGTAATAACAGTAATATAAAACGCCGGCCATTTGTCTACTGTCTTCAGTAATTACACTAACGGATATCTTTGTTACTTTGTAATTTTACACTAAATTGAGACTATCAATTTGACAAGCGCCATCAGTTATGGCTGTGATAGGATATTATTATCGCTTGGAACTAATTGTATGGTTTTAGTTCTCATCGTTGTGTTAAGAAAGAAATGTCTATCATTAAAGTTTAGACTATTGCTATCTAAATTAGGATCGCTTTTTGTAGTGTTTCTTACTTCAAGTGGTCCAATTCTGCCCGTCAAATTGTTAACTGCAATAATAGTGTAAAGTGCGGTAGACCTTTTTTATTAGTATTTTAAGCATTGTTTTACACGCCCCGTGAAAATTAATAAGTACGTAGCCTTAATGATGCTCGTTTCTTTCACATAAAGACTTAATGACATCACAAATTATATATGTTCATATTTAGCTAGAATTGTTGGATTACGGACGTGTCATTAACATTAAAAGTGTCTGTTAGTAGAATCACGATTACCTTGACTTTTCTTGGAAGCGACGATTCCATTTCCACATGTCTGTAATGCTCAGCAGATCTGTGCATTGATCCTCCTCTAACATCTTCTGCTGACGCTTTCTCTTCACCTCGAGTCAAAGTGGTCACTTTCCGAACGATCCTTGTAGTAATCCTTCGTTGACCACTGACATCGTCTTTCTTCGAGATTTTAGTCGACTCTAATGAAGAGCCTAGAACCTCGGTCGACATTCTCTTGTTCGTGTGAATCGCCTGCAACTCTGACATTCCTAGACCACCGGCTGAAGTCGGCACGGCTAGCGCGCTCTCTCCATCATACTCGAAGTGAGTTTGATTCCCGTCGTGTACAATTCTTCCGTTGTAGCTTTCCTCTCGGTAGGACCCAGACCGATAACTGGATGATCGCTCCATTCCTGGATAGTTTCCATCGTACACTGTCTCATGTCTTGTCAACCCTTCTCTCAAACTTCTGGGCACAGAAGCCAAATTCAAACTTGTAGTTATAGGTGACCCGACAGGAGATGGAGAGGATTTCTTCAAGCTAGATTTCAGGGGTTTCGAGTCATCGCTTTCTAGCGTCCCCTGAACAAATAGACGCTTGCTGCTTCCGCCTTCTTTCACAAATCGGTACATAGACATCTTCGCTCCGTTCAGGCCTTACGGCCGTCGTAACACATAATACTGTTCTCTGCAATGGAGTTCCCTCTTATTATGGATTCGATACGCGTCGCGTTTGCTTATTCATGTACCGGTGACAACTTATGGTGTGAATTGTTAAGACATTAAGGAAAGGTATGCTAAGCTATTCTTTTGTAATCTTGTATAATGTTATTTTGTATCACAAGCAGCTGAAGTCTTCAAAACTGTTACTGTAAATAACTGCTTTCTACGACCTGTTTTATTTTATATGCGTATCTGATCGAATTAACACAAACCAAAATATGTTACAGGAAAAATTAATATGATCGTCAGTTTTTTTGCTGACAATCAAAATATTAGATCTTCCCGATAAAAAATCAAAGATAAAAACTTTAACACACAAATGCAAGGCAAAAACCATGAAAGTCAGCCGATAGGTGTTGAAACTAAGAGTGGTCATATGTTAAGCGTGCGACAGATTAGGCGCGGTACCGGCCCGTATATGGACCGCACGAGCCACAAATATGGCGGAGCCCTTCCGGCGGACGCAAGCAGGAAACTTAAGGACAAGATTTTAAATTTTAACGAGAATATCCGTGACTGAGGAGAAACCGTTTCTTTACTAATTAAAGACTGAATATAAATGACGCTAGTTCAACAAACCATAGAATAGAATATAAACTAGGAATCATCAAAGCCTTTAGTTACATACTAAGGCACTGAAGATAAAGGTGATCAAGAGCAACTTGAACAAATCGATTGAACAAAACATTTTGAATTAATCATGAAAGAGAAAATTTAATTACGAGTGTTGATCAACAAATGATTACAACGCTTTGAAGGTTATGAAGAATTTAGATACAAAGATGCCAGAGAAAGTACAATAACAATTTAAGTAAAAGAAAGGTAGCTTGGACAAGAAAGGTCAGTACTATATAGTTCTATAGAAAACAAAGATAAGATGATTTAAATGAAACGCCAAACAAATTAAATAAGCAAAATAGTATAACCAGTATTTTAATAACTTGAAATAAATAAAGAATTTCAATGTCAAAGTCAACGCTAAACTTGACCCAAATGATAGAGTAAACATTTTTACATAACAGCAACTGGTTACACTTTAGTGGCTACCTGTTCGTGGGGCAAAGACACCGTATTTTTAACTTAAAGAAAAAAACAATATTTCACATACTATATTTGAATAACTTTTTCTACTTTGGTCTCAGCTTTAAATGAATCTTTACGGTACGCTTTTGTCAAGGATATTTTTCTTACGTCTTATCATTATCGTCTATCGCTAAAAGGTTTTAAATAGCAGAATTGAATAAATTGCCAAAACTACTTTTGATCATTAAACTATATATTTAGTTAATCGAGGACAAGAATAGTTCTATTGAACAAATCGTGAGCAAAACAAATCGCCATTGAAAAATACTTCCAGGTTTATATTTATTTATGAGAGAACGGATGTGCAGTTTTAAGGCCATAACTTTAAATCGCATATAAGAGATAGTTAAATGTATTCCCAGTCATGTCTTCCTATTTTCCAATATCATGTGAAGACAATATGCTATTTCCTAAGATATAAAATTAAGTCGTTAAAATTTTTCCGCATAGGTCATGAAAGTATGCTTGATGTATTCGCAACCTTTTCCATCGATCACAATAATGAATGAAAAAATTGCAAAATCTGCAAACATAAGCTTGCTGGTTTAGTATTAGAATGATCATCGGTAAATGAAATATTTGCGCGATGAGCACAATGTTGTTCGTAGCCAACGAGTCAACCCAGGTAAATGTGCTAATTACTATTGTTTATGTCGAGGCCCCTTCAAATATGCCACTTGCTATTATGCAATACGTGTTTTGAATAACGGTGGCAACTGGCAATGCTTCGAAAAGGCATCCATGGGAAGGAACTGTTGTTTTTATGACAAATACTTAAACAATCAATTTTGTTATTGATGAACTGAAACTACGTAAAAAGCACCTGATGAGACTAATGAAGCGGACTCAGTTAATGACTCAAAGAAAAACAAGAAAGAAAATAGACGTTTAAGTCATTTAAGAAAGATACTATAATATTCATATTAAATAATGCTACTTTAAAAATAAAAAGTAGCATTATTTAATAAGCTAAACGCTAAACCTTCTGCCGATATTACTGATGATAGGGATGTAGAAGATTAAGATAGACATAAAGCTGAAAAAAAATTTTTTTGGTACTATGTTGGGGTCGAGTTTCAGTCAATCCAGATATAGCTGCATACCAGGATTTTACATGGAACGACTACCTATATGACATCCACAACCTAGTAAGTGGGTAAACCTCATAGACCTGGAACGAAGACAAAGAAGAAACTGGAGTGAATTTTAGTCAGTAAAAGTCTGACACGCCCTAGAACTTCGCCCAAGGGCGGGAGACGTCATTAGATGATTTCCCACCTAAAAATAAACCTAGCACCATGATACATGATATGTTTTGTTAGAAGATCTACTGCTTAGCGATTTTTCTGAAGCATGAAGTAATCTCGATATGTTAAAATGGTGACCCATCCACAGAATCTTCGGCAAGTATTGTTAAACCATGAGGATTATCCTGAGCTGCAGTTATGATGTAGCCACAAGCTCCACCTACACGGTAAACAATAATCGAATAATAAATGATTGCATGTTCAACATAAATAAGGCTTTATCAATTGCATGTTGACATTGCAATTGATATCAATAAATCGATCAATATTTATCATAATACTTATATCCTTTTTGGCGTACTATCTTAAATACTTTCGATATGACATAAGAACTACTGTCAACTGATAATCTTGGGTACGATTAGTAAGTATCATTTCTTCAGGTAGCGAAAATAATACATGCTTGTTTTAAATACATGCTCTTTCTCTACCAGTATGTATTTCTTAAATGTTGTTTCCTACAGTAACTGTTTCAATATCTTCATCTATCTTAACGAAATTATCCAGTGTCTCAACTTTTAATGCTTATTCCTCATCTTGTTGGGTTTACCCCGGTTTTGTAGTGCTTCCGGTATGTTTGCGGAGGCCAGGGTAGATGGCTTCCATGCCATCGTGCGCAAGCGGCTCGCTTCTTTACTAAGCAGAGTCCGGGGTAGCACTAACAGCATCCTACAGGACATTGCCAATAAACAGGACTCAAACATCCTGAAAACATTTATTCGTGCCCGAATGGTTTAGTTTTTTTCTTAATATATGTATAATTTGTAAAAATATAGATGAAATTGTCTGCAATAAAGATTTATTATTATTATTAAAATCCATTACAGCATTCTCATAATTAATTTTCAACAACCTAGCAACATGAATCGTGTTCAATTTTTTCTAACACTTGTTTGTTTCAATATAAATCATATTCAGTCTATATTCAACGATATCCTGTGTGGGTGAGAAGTAAAATAGTTTTTTACGGAGGTGTTATATTCAATGGTGACTCCCACATGGCTGGACCTTGGCTAACTTTATATGGGGACGACATTTTATAGCATAATTGTCGGTTACAATTTAATTGGGCGTTGGAATTCTTGCATAATGCATTTTTTATTGGAAGGATCGAAGTTTCTTTGTGATATGACGACTGTTAGTAATCTTGGAATAGAGAAGCGGGTTCATAGATTTTATTTTTCTTTGGGAAAATCATCTTTTGACATCCCCTGCTCTTGGGCGGGGCGGGAGATAGTGTCAGACCTTTACTGACTAAAAACCCACTCCTGTTCCTTCGTTGCCTTTCGTACCAGGGCCGAGTCTTCCTTTCCGAATCAGACCCTTGGCCTGGTAGGCCCTAACTGTTGCTGACATCTCCTTGAGGCGCGCGTGGAACAGCACGCGCCGTCGACGACTTGGGCTCGGTCCAGACGGTTACCGGACGGTTGGACGGCGAGCCACCCATTGCTCGCCGTCTGCAAGCCCGCACAATATACTTTTTTGTAAACCAAAATTGTAGCACAGCTATCAAAAGAAGAAGATAAAGAGGATACAAAAAAATTAAGAAATGAAGTGACGTCCCCGTTTTCACAGTAATAAATATGACAATAGGTTTACAAATAGATATTGGCATTATGCAAATTCATGAAATGTATTTCATAGATAACTTACTCGTATATTGAGCAAAAAACACTGACAGAGTCACAATGCCTGGGGCTCAGGATTGTTTCAAAGAGTTACTGCGGCCCTGAAACGCAAAGGGCAACCGAAGGAAAGTCTGATACTTCCTGTCTCTCCATCCAGATCGAAAGACGTTATTTTGATGACTTTCTATCCCAAAGAAAAGCCATACCTTTAGCCAGTGACAAAAAAGTTATAGGACTAAATGGTATATTAATATAATATGATAGTCTTATAAGAATATATTCGTTAAGGGAGATTTATGTTTAAGAAAATTTTTGTACAAAATTCAGTTCACTAATATAAGCCAAATATGCATTCTCTAAATGAATACAATAGTTTACTAAACAATAGACGACACAGTCAATAAGATTCTTTTGTTTTTGTTTACATAATATTCAAATCTGCGTCAGATTTTTTAAAATTATTCTTAATTTGCACGTGTCACCTTCAGATACAAGTTTGGATGACATTTGGATTGTCATAATAGGTACCTGCTATTATAGTTATTTTATGGTTGTAAAGGGACTTTAGATCAATCTAATGAGTATCCATTAAAGCAATCAAAGTATTAATTATTTTACCGAGTATTACTTCTCATAAATAATTTATTAGACCATCACCGATAAGTGCAATTTTAAGAAGAAAATTTTGGAAGGTTTATTTCAACATTATTCCTTCTAGGATTAATTGCACAATTGCGTGGGGTGCGCCCTTAGGTGCTATATTTGAATTTGATTAATGACGTCAGAGCCCAATAAACAAGTCAATTGTATAGGGCCAGTCAAAACAATGACGAATTAACATAGTAGAGCAAGAATCCTTGTAACTAATTATAGTCCACTAATTAGCGAATATTTCAGAATCCAAGCATCTTCATTGAACCCATTGATAAAACTACAATGCCGCAGAAAACCGTTAGTTGTCACCGGTATCGGTAAAATTCGAAAAATCGTATCGAATCCCTAATCACATCACTACACTAAAAAACGAAAAAAAATCACTACACACCACTAGTTTGGTTTTTAAAACACTATTAGTCGGTTAGTCGTGTTAATTTTCGAGTTCGTGTTCGGAGTCGATTTTTGAATGTTTGTTTTACAACGCGATGCGCGTGCGTCTACGCCGGTAGCTTGCAGGTGACTGGCGGCGCGGGCGCAACCATACGGTAAGTTACCCACGACGGGTTGTGGTGGTAAAAAATAAAGTATTTTGTACGTGGGATTATGAGTTTTAATGAACTTGCATTACATATGGTTATCGATAATTTTATTATAACAGACTATTTGATACACTTAATTTGTTTTTTCTCGGAATATTTGAACCATTTATGGAAAGGCAAAGAAAGGCCTTTTCCAACATCGGATTAAATAGATTTTTATACAGCCTAAATAGGACAGATTTTAATATATTTTATACACCATGATTTAGAGAGTAGATTTTGAAACACTTTAATTTAAAATCATCACTGAACTGAAAACTGCTGAAAGCTGCCGTTTACACCTCCATCTACGTCATGATACTACACTTTCTGTCATTGATAACATTGAGTGGCAGATCTCATTACTCTGATGTATTTATTACAAGTAGATACAACTCTATCAATATGGATAACTTCACTTAATGATCTTATAGTAACAGTGACGCTTACTGATTGCTGTAAGCATTATAATCTTTGTATATAGCATAAGCATATTATATCATATCGGCCTTACAATGTTCCGACTCCTCTCTAGAAGAGGAAATGGGCCGTAATCCACCACGCCGGCCCAATGCGGATTGGTAGATGTCACATGTCTTCGAATTGTTGGTTCTAGGACGTGCCGGTTTCCTCACAATATTTTCCTTCTTCGTTTTGAGAGCTGTGGTGATGGAATAAATTACCCAAAGTAATACGCCTGGCTGGGTTTAAACCCGCGACCTAAAACTTGTTTCTCGAATTCATGATTCCCTGTTACCTCACAGCTGACTACGTAGAGGTACGCATGACTTCGTAGAGGGGTCTACGGTATGCCTCTAGCGCAATCACTCAGTCCAGCGTTAATCAGGGTTGGTGCCAGTACATAACATGGAGCGACTGCTTATCTGATAGTCACAACCCAGTAACTGATTAACACCATACCCCTGGATGTTACTGGTGTCACATGTTCTGGATCCCGACTATCCATATTAAACGACTAGCTATCAAATATCAAAAAGGACAGTCGGGACATCGGCTACGAGAAAAGACATCCTGATAAGTACCTTTGTTACCTTATCCATGGACGGACTTCCCTTCGGTTGTTTATTATTATTGATCCACGAGTTCTTCTAACTACCCACCGTATAAAAACATTGATAGCGAACCTGTCGCCTTGTCAATCAGGTTGTGATTGATCCGAGATGCAAGCATTGTTGGTAATGATTGGCAATATCATACTGTCATATTATAAGTAGCATGATTCCTAACGGTAGCTGTTTTTTTGATATGGAATAAATAGTTTGAGCTACTGATCGTGTTACACATTTTCTAACAAATTGCAATAGTAATAACATTTTTTTTAAGTGGATCAAAGAACTTCTCTCGCTGCGAATGGAGTGAGTGTGTTAAACTTTTACAGACTAAAACCCGTCTATGTTCCTTCAGGTGCCCTTTCGGTTCCAGGGCCTTAGTAACTCTTTCGAACAACCTTGCAGCCCAATAGTAAAAGCTTTACCTACATAATAAGTATTTATACGTTAGGACCTAGAGTTGAATTGAAAGAGAAGTACAGGATCCTGGAACGCTAAGTAAAAAACGGACACAGGTGTGGTTTTAGTCAGTAAAAGTTTGACACGCACTCGCGCTTCGCCCTAGAGCGCGAAGTCATTGGATGATTTCCCACCTAAAAATGAAAAAATTACTTATTCCGTAAGACTTAGGCAGACATGCGACTAGTTGAAGTTCAAAGACCTATTTTACCTATTAAAAAAAAAAAACAAAATATATTTTTCGTACTAAATAAGAGCTTTTTCGTTCAAATAAGAAAGACACGCTTAACTCTAAAAGTGTGAAAAATATTCAAACAAAAAATATATCTACATAATTATCATAAATATATATATATATATATATAAGTAGCAATATGTCTGCCTACCTACCCGCGTGGGAGCGTGAAGCTAGCCACCTGTCAATCTGTTTGTACTAGTTTTTGTCTTCAATGCTAATGCACGAGGCATATACAATTATGCAAAGACATCTGTACTGCATTACAATTGTAAATCTTGTATATAGACAAGCAACAAGTAAATAAATAACGCTTTACATAAAAAGCTTTGAACATAAAATACATAACGGTTATAAATATACGTAGGTAGGTACTTACATAGTATCTAAGGCATCAATAAATAAAACTATGGTGTTTATAATACGTTTACAATAAATTCTACATAAATACACACTGTATACATACAAAAACAGTAACTACAATGCCTTGAAAGCTCCATTTAAGTTTTTATTAGATACGATAACATAATATAAATCGTGACTACTAACGCCATCTGTTGAGGCGAATCGTAAAGCAATACGAAGCGACTTGGGTACGAACCTCCTCAGCGACTCGCGTCGTTCAGCGCCATCTATCAATACATAACATCAACAAGCGGGCAAGCTTTTTTTTTCGGCGCGATTTTTTTTCTCTCTGACAACTTACCAAAATGGTCTGGCCAGAGGTTCGCATGTACAAATAAAGTGTGTGAGTATAAAATAATACGTGCATAGTAAAATATAGCTTATAATGTAAAGGCTAGGTTTATTTTAGCTCAGCCTGCTTTCACACACATAGGACCATTAGCTTAGTCTAGAAATTACACCTCCTAGGATCATATTTATGTAAAAAAATATAACCAAGTGAATAGTGTTAAAATAGTACCTAGTTAACAGTTTCCATTCAACATTTTCTATGCAAAATTTGAATACAGACATCAGATTTTGCTAATCTGTATTTAAACTAAGCATAATTATGTTTTTTTTTAATAATCCTATTTCAAAATAGCCTTGCATTTTAAAAGACGCTTTGTAGTTGTAAAGGGAGATATTATAAAAAATATAGGCGAGAAAAAGAAGGAAGCTCCTTTTTCCGGGGTCGGTTAAATACGCCTCAATACATGTAGTTGTAATTGTAAAGGCAGGCATTAAAGTCATTTTAATAGCTGCTCTAACAACGCTCATCGGCAAACATTTTATCCCTTAACCTTTTGATAGATTTGACATCGATAATAACAGTCGATTACTGATGATCGATTACGATCTATAAATTGATTCATCATTCGATGCTCGGCCCTCTATACTATATACCATTGTATACCTACATAAATCTATATATATAAAAGCGAAATACCACTCACTGATTAATCACGAAATCTCAGAAACTATAACACCTACAAATTTAAAATTTTCTGGTAGGTTCCTAGAGTGTAGACATCCGCTAAGAAATTTTACGAAACTTCACCCCTAAGGGGGTAAAATGGGGTTTGGAAGTTTGTATGGAAAAACTTATTTTCACGCAGGCAAAGCCGTTAGAAGAAGCTAGTATACCTATATACTGATTTATGCTACGAAGTTGATAGATTAAAGAATAAATACCGGAATGAATAACTAAAGAATTACATATGCAAAGAGTACCACACCTTAATTCTTATTTGTCTCGGAAGTAATTTAAATGACATCAGCCCCTTATTAACCTACGTAAGAAATTTAAAAACTAACAGTCGAATCATAATTGTAGGATATGATAGAAAAAACCTTGGAACGTGTCAGTTATCTGTGCAAAAATGAAATATGTATTGCAAATTATCTATAAAATAATGACAAGTGCTAATCAATAGTTAGACAACCAATTACAGTACCTAAACAAAAACAATTAAAATTATAAACAATATGTACCTTAAATTCACTCACAATACTCCTGGCATGCCAATAGAATCATCTTCCATTCATCCGCAAACAGATCATTTTGTTGGATTAGAATCATTTAGTGCAGCCAAAGTGCGAGGTATTTGGGACTGAGGCACAGCAAAAATCCTGTGCTTTTTACAGTAGGCAGTGACTGTCCGGGACAAAGAAACATGCCAAAGCAGCAAGCAGGTCAGGTGCGTTAATAGACATATATGATATATATATCTGACAAAACTCCAAGAGATAAAAACACGCTTGACCAAAGATCACAAGAGCTTATACAAGAAGCATACGGTTAGTAGTAATGAAATTACACACAATAATAAATCATCTTTGTATTAACATTAGCTTATGTTTACGCAGCAACAAAAACATGGCACAACACTTACTTGGCATGTTATAATCATTGTAGCAAAAAACGTAAACATAACTAAACATGGTAAATAAGTTGACGTAACTCGTAAATCAGGCGTCGGACGTAAATGTCAGTTCTATCAAATAGCACGTAGCTTATCATGAGTATAATAAGAAATAATAAAGAGCGCTTTAAATTGAATACAAACTCAATTGGCTTGTCTAACATAACAATATGGACTAAGAAACATTTTAATCAAGATGTTTCAAACGACTTGAGGAATAATGACTTTGCAAATTATTAACATATATATTAGTTTTTATTTAAATTATATAAAGCAAACATATTAAGAAGACCCTTTAGAAACAGGACGCTTACTAAGTTGAGATGGAACTCTTATTATGAGCAAACAGATAAGTAGATCATTAACATAGCTTAACACAAAACCAAATCCATTTTAAATCAATACAATTATGACGAAACGCCACTAAATTATATGAGACAGGACACAAGAAAAATATTCAGAAAAAACAGTTACACAAGAGGGGTGCGAGGGCGTACCGTAGGTGTCACCATCTGTTGACTGGCCTTCGTACCGACCTACATAGACCCTATGGTCTATAGGTCACCCTGAAGACGGTGACGTCACTGAAGTTGATACTGAACCGGAATATGGGGCTGATAAGTATGCAAATGATCTGTGTGGTGTTGGAGGAAGAATGCAGATAGTGTCCATGAAGTTAGCTTAAATATGTGGAGGTGTTGTAAGTTGGGATACTTCTGGTGAAGACTTGAAAAGTGCTGCACACTATATTACAATGGTATAAAAGAATGCAACAGCATTCTATAGCGCTCCACGCTCGCTTGTAAACCTACATAATCGGCTTATGTGCGCTTACTGACCCTATAAGCTAAATAACTTCGATAACTAACGGAGCCAACCTTCATTACCGAATGGACATCAAAATAACCCAGGTTATGGTCAACTTACAGCTTTTCGAAAAAGACAAAACGAAAGAAACAAAGCATGACGAATATTACGATAAAATGCATAACAATGAAAATATTCATCCAAAATAAGCAACACAATGCCGCGTTGTTAAACTAATAGCTTCTGGCAACATACAAATTACAGCAACTGAAATAGATCGGATATTAATCATTAAAATTGTAATAACTGACGAAAACCGCAGCAAAAAAGAAAAATAAGTTCGCAATTTTTACCATAGATGGCGTTGTCTACCAAAATAGAATGCAATTTAAAAAATAAAGCTGCCAATCTTATCGTGTTCCATTTTCAAATTGTATTTTGAAAAATTCCTTTTTTTGAATTTAGATTTGAAACAAAAAATAACTGACAAATGATTCTGTGGCAGTGCAAGGTCAGCGCGTGAACTTCAGGAGAATCCATATTTCTTTCTTTGCAAATTTTTTAGGTGTCACGGTTTATTTGAATAGTTACTTTTATAATTCTTTGTATTAGCCAATTTTTTTGTGCAACCTTATTATGAGCGAGACCTTTTAAAACACGAACTCTCTCCGTAGAAACAGCCTTCTGCGTTTACGGGCAACGAAGCTAGATGGCGCTAGCGGCACAAAGTGGCAAAGACCTTGACCAAACAAGGACAATGTCAAATACGAGTGACGTCATCACAATATTGCAATGTTTACTTAGCAGGCTTTTGTTATCTAGTGCTTAGGATAATAATACCTGAAATACTGAGTTCAGGACAAAAATAGCATTACTTTATGTAGCAATTTCCTTGTTATGGATAAATTCGTGAAAGACACTACCTACTGACCGCAGCATTGCTACCCGGATAATTTTAATAATAAATGCAAGCTTAGAGCTAACGTGATATTTAGCAGTTTTTAAGACTAGACAGATTCCTTCGAAAACATAAAGAACCAGTTTCAGGTTTTACATAGCATCGTCGCAAAATTTGAGTCACTGGAGGCTAGAACTAAAAAAGGTGCAACTACACGCGTGGCTTCTATCCGGTCGATGACCCCCGACCCGCTTAACTGTACGTGCTCTTCGAGCATACAGCGAGGTAACTTCAGAATACTTCTGTTTTCGCAGTACCGGCTTTCTGGCTATTGGCTAAGACTTATAACGAAATGCTTATAGTTTAAGGGAACTGGTATAGGAATAGGCTGGCTGGAATCGTTATGGAAGTCTAGATGGCGTCGTCGTTTTGTATTTCGAGCTGGATGTTAAGTTTGAAATTAGAATGGTTCTTGATTGGTTTCCGTATTTAATACTTAATCGATTATATATAATATATATTTTTTTAATATATTTTATTCTTGCAATCTGACTTCAGGGCATTTAGCTAGAGGCCATAAACTTTCAATTTGTCTTGAATGAACTTAGCCCAGTGGCTAGTCCAACAGCCTATGCCAAAAGTTCATATGAAGTCTTCAGATTACAAACAAGTGTGTTTTTATGCATTTCAATACGTTTGGCGTAAGATTTAAGCTTCTATAATAACTCCTGCTGCACTATTGGTATCTCCAGGTCGTGGTGTAGTTAATTATTGGTAATATACCGTGGTGCATTCGTTATCATGCGCAGTGTGTTTTACTAGAAACATTGTAGAATTTTCAGGATTTAGCCGGCGGCAGTTCCCTGCAGCTCTACTCCGTATGACCATATGGACTTCAACATAAATTTGTATAAACGGTGTTTGATTTCCAGTGATACTTTATATTTGCGAGACATCAACCAGAATATCTCCCCGAGTTGTAACCCTAGTACTCGCATACTCGTATAGGTATAAAGCTTATTTACAGCCACGATTATAATCTTTTTCTATCATATTTTTTGTTGACTGACAAAGACAAAGATCATGATTGTATTCTAATCACCGTAACGGATTTTCGTAAATAAATAATCCTAAAAATTACGCTATCGATGATATCACTAATAAAATCTTTAAACAAGAAGTAGCACTATGTTAAATATTAATAAAAGTAAAAGAAGATTTATCAGCTATCGTTTAATTTGTAAAAAAAGATTTAAGCCTTTTGA
Organism: Mythimna pallens; assembly: GCA_961205895.1. NCBI lineage: Eukaryota > Metazoa > Arthropoda > Insecta > Lepidoptera > Noctuidae > Mythimna > Mythimna pallens. Next base: position 14,388,770 of record OY540847.1, on the reverse strand, counting down.
CCTCAATAAGAAAACATTAAATATTTGTGAGCAAAACGAAATTAAATACGAAACTTACAATGCAATGAATAATGTCCTTTCAACCGAAGCATTTCAATAAAAAGTTTAACAGAAGTTGACTCATCGCAGGTCAATAAAAACCGTTAACTTCGAATCTGAATATGTCAACAAAAAAACCGGGCAAGTGCGAGACGGTTCCGTACAACAATTACCAATGAAAACAGTTCAAATCCCGAATTGAGTTATCACGATTTTTCCGGATCGCAAAAATGTTTATTTTTGTGACGTAACTACAAATTTACAGTTTTCAGATTTTTTCCTACACTTGTGCTATGACACCTGACTTCATGCCAAATTTCGGGATTCTAGGTACAACGGGAAGTACCCTATGAATTTTGATTCCCTTAAGAGTGTCGAAATACATGGTTTTGCGAAATAAACGGCCGTATCTTTTTTTCTTTAACTCAGATGTTTAATATTTTTACAGCTTCAAGGGACCGCAGACTTGAGTATATGGTTTTAATTTCAACTCGATACCTCCAAGCGTTCTCGAGATAAAGGGTCTTGACAGACAGACAGACAGACGGACGGACAACAAAGTGATCCCATAAGGGTTTCGATTTTTTCCTTTTGCGGTACGGAACCCTAAAAACTACGGTCAGTATAGGATGTAAAAATCTCCCCGAAATCAGGTTACAGAGATTACACAGCATTTGACCCGTGTCAGAATACATATCCCATCCCATAAAAATGACAAAAAAATACCACGTTATAACATCTTTCTGACATAAATATTTGAAGCAAAAGAAGTTTAACCTTTTAAACCAATACAGACGCAAACGGTAAACATAATAATAATAATAATAATAATCTTTATTACACAAGAAAGTGGTTACAAAATAGTGTGAAGTCCCTGACTCCTGTGCTAGGTGATAAACCTGTGTTACAAGAGCCAGTGCCCTCTCCCAGTAGGAGATAGTACAGAATCTTATGCAAAAAGATTAACAAAAATAAAAAGGGTATGGTAAACAACAAAAAATTAAGATCAACTAAATGCGGTTAAAAGAAGCCTGTATTGAATTTGTGTGTGTGTGGGTGGGGGTGTGTTCGTGTGTGTGTGTGTGTGTGTGTGTGTGTGTGTGTGTGTGTGTGTGTGTGTCGGTGAGTGTATATGTGCGCTTGTCAGTGGTTGATTAGGAGTGGTTTTAATGTTACGAAATAGATATGATAACTTTCTCTGTTTCGTCATAGTTCAGCGACAATAGCCATGGCTTAAGAGTTTGCTTGACTTTATGTAGGGTTAGTTTATAAATTGAAAGTTTTTTGTTTATTTTATTATAAATTAGTGCGCTTTGGGCACGATAGTGTCGTCGCGCGAGTGCAGTACGACATTGGACAGAATCACAGATAGGAAAGTCAATCCGCCGAGTACATAGCTCGCTGTCTAGTGGCATCGTGGAATGTCGGCGCAAGATAGAGCGGAGGACGTACAATTTTCTCACCGTTAGTACTTGGGCTTCTGAGTACAACTGAGCTGTGGGGTAGTCCCTTTTACGGAAATACATAATTTTGAGAACAGCTCGCTGAGCTCGTTCCACCCTAAGCATCACTGTTTTGAAGGTACCGCCCCATACTGGGATGCAGTAAGTAATTATCGACTCGCATAGTGAACGGTATACTAGTGATGCTGTTTCAATGTCAGCAGCATGTCTGAGCTCTTTAAACAAATAAATTAGTTTACGAAGCCGGGAGCATAGAGCATCCGTATGGGTGCGCCAATCCAGCCTCTCGTCGATATAAACACCTAGATATTTGATACTTGGGACCATGTCGAGGCAATTGCAATTGCAAGGAGAGGAGGCGAGACAAATATGTGCTTTTATTTTATCCGAGTTCATTGACGGTTTAGGTGAATTTGGTGGTTTAAACTGAATTACTTTGGTCTTTGAGACATTAAGCGTCAGTAGATTAGTGGAAAGCCAGTCCATAATTGTTCGCAAGGTAAGTTCAGTGGTTTGTTTAGCGCTGTCCCAGGTCACGTCGGATATCAATAGTGCTGTGTCGTCGGCGTAGGTAAAAATGTCACAATGGGAAAGGGAGAGTTGACAGAGGTCATTTATGTACATTTGAAAGAGCGTGGGACCCAAGATACTGCCCTGAGGTATACCGTAGCTGATAAATTCTTCGTCACTGAGAACAGAATCAATTTTTACACAATTTTTACATAGCTAATTGATTGGACAAGTAGCATAGACACGTGCTATTTCAAGTAAGTCTACAATGTCGTAAATACTACGATCATGATGTAATCGAAGATATTGAAAACGAACAATAGTTACACGAAGATATTGTGAGCATTTCCAATTAACAAGTAGATACCGATTTATTATATGCAAGCGAGATTAGTCATTTGCCATCAAAAAATTCGTCCGCACGTATCCAGAAAACTAGCTTAAAATAAGGCCTACGTCTGTTACACTATGTGTATACTAAATGTTTTTCAATATCTTGAAACGCTCTACGAACACATGTACCCCACTGCTATATTTACATAAAAGTTGAAAAAGAAAAACAGTCTTGGAAGTATCTTTTTGCACTTCTTGTTATTATATCTAGTTTATACTGTCCCATAACTGGACTAAGGCCTTCCTCCATGCCTTCATTGTTTCCGTTTCTGGACTAGCTCTTGTCTATTCCTAAGGAAGATATCCAAGTCGTCCCACCATCTCGTCATCTAGCACTTATTCCAAACATCCATCTCTGTCAGCCGTCCTATTTCAGTATTTACTTCTTACCATCGTGCATAGACTAGGCTGAATGCTCAATATTTACGAATACTTCATCTTTCATACAATCTTCTATATATATAAAAGCGAAATACCACTCACTGATTAATTACGAAATCTCAGAAACTATAACACCTACAAACTTAAAATTTGGCAGGCAGGTTCCTTATAAGGTGTAGACATCCGCTAAGAAAGGATTATACTTAAGGATAAGGATTAACTTTTCTAGCCACAATTTTTTTGAGGTGAGTAATCATCATATAACTTCTTCTGCTCTATGTAGACGCGAGGAAGTGCCAGACTGTTACTGATTAAAACCCTCTTATGTTCATTCAATCGTCCATTGCGTTCCAGGGTCGCGGTAAATCTTTCGTATGATCTCGCAGCCACATGTCCCTCATTCCCCTGCCTCATATGCAACTGCAAATTTTCCACTATACCAACACTATTCATATTTTCAATTCATTGCCACATTAGTATTGTAATAAAACTAATATATTCAAAATACAACACACAATGTAAAGTAAATGGTTTGTATGAATAAACAGATCTGTTATTATTTAAAATGACATCACCCTATAAGGAGCGAGAGGCTGCGTGTACGGGTGATTCATTTTCGTGTATTGGGGAAAATAATTGACTATTGAGTGAGGATGATGCAGAATGCGTTGGTGGTATGATAGTGGATGTGCAATATGTGAATTATAATTCGAGATGGATTACTGTTACTATGGTTAAGTATATAATTTGTATGAGCAGCTAATAATATTATTTCACCCAGTCAAATATTGAAAGCTAGGATGAAATATTACATTTTAAAGCCAAAAGAGACGCATGGCTAAATGAAACGCCTTCATTTTACACCAAACAATCACTTACTAAATTTATTAGAACCGTGCAAAATCCAACCACAACTTCCCATTACCATCAATCATACACGCCATCAAAAGAAAAAGACCGACTGGTGAAGCGTCAATGCCTTTTCTCAATGTGTATATGTTTTTTAGAGAATAAATAATATAAATTAGTTACGTTTCCCGCATTCTCCGCACTTTATTAAAAACATTACTTAGTTTAGAAAAAAAGTAAGTCAATTGAGTCTCTGTTGAGGATTCCATTCACCAATATCTACAACCGCAGCGCCCATTGGTTGACGTATCGAATGCTCCCTTGAGACGCTCGCTAAAGACCGATAGAGGGCGTCTTCCCGCAAAAGAAAAAAGTCTCAGCACTTCCGATTACGATTTTGCGTCGAACGCATTCCGCCCCGCTATAGAAATCCCATATATGTTGAAAACCTGAGAATTCTCGTGTGATAAGTGTATCTGCTACTGTGAGACATTGAGACCTTATAGTGCAGTGTTGATTTCACGAGTTCTGACCAGTCCACCGGTGGATGAACCAAGTTAGCTCGCCGGCCGGCAGCCCACCAAGCGACCACGCACCCGTGAACGAGGCGCCTTCCTGCTTTCAAGTGGGGTCCCTGGATTAGCAAGGTACGTGGGCTTTATTTTCTGCAAATAGATGTTGTGGGTATTGGTGTCTCAGAGGAGTCGTCAACAGGGATTTAATTTTGCGTAATTTAAATTTTCTTTCACCGCCATATTGGTTGTCTTAAAACATCTCCCTTTCTCAGATGAGGCTATTTACACGCCTCATCACAATTATTTGGTCCATTCGAGCCTGGATAGGTAACCGCTCCCGGTTAGATTTTTACGTAATATTTGGTGAAAATCATAATAGATATAGGTTATAGATATTTACGTAAACCATTGGTAAATTATTCTTGCCTATAAACCGCTTTCCGCTATAACATGAACATAATTGACAATAGATTCTACGTAGGTTTTGGTAAATCTGTCAATATTGTTTCATAGAATTTAATGTGTTACGTATTTCACTTTGGTAACATACGATAGGAGGTAGTTACCCATCATTTCGGCTTTGTGCGTATTAGTTATTTTTATTCAGATACCGCCACATAGTTGGTAGGTACTTCACTATTGCAAACCGCCTGATAAGTTTACCCCCGCATATTTTTAGATATTGCTCTTGATATTAACTTATCAAAATGACTGAGAAACAATTAAAGCCGGAAGATTTGCTGACTATCCTTCATGAAAAGAAAGGATTGTTATTTAAACGCCTTAATCGATTATATGATTTATCGAAAAATATTTCGTCGTTCGATTCGAGAAATAATGAAAGTTTTATGACTGAATCGGAAACTATTGACGACATTCGTGACAAATTTGAATCTTATGTCGATCAAATTAACCACATAAACATTAATTTGAAACCTGGTTCGACTCCCGACTATGCTTGTTTAGAATCCTTTGAAGATTTGTTTATTCGCATTAAGCGTATTAGGAATAAAATCGACAGTAGTCGATCTCAGTTATCACAATGTAGTAATTCGAAAACGCTTTTTGAACCACTAAAAATAAAGCTGCCTCCAATCGCATTGCCATCTTTCGACGGGAAACCTGAGAATTGGCCTGTTTTCTATGAGTCGTTCAAGTCGAATATTCATAACAATGAACAGCTGACTGACTCGCAGCGTGTGCAGTATTTAGTAGGTAGGCTTACACATAACGCGTTAAAGGTTACAGCCGGTATTGTACCTACGGCTGATACCTATCATTTTCTATGGGACAGCTTAGTTAATAAATACCAGGATAAGCGTACATTAGGTATACACTATTTAAATAATATATTAGATTTAAAAAGTTGTTTGTGTAACGCAAATAGTCTCGATTCTTTCATTGAAACATTTAGTGCAAGTATTTCTGCCTTGAAACAACTTGGTATTCCGGATCTTGCGGATTTTATTCTCTTGCATTGCGCTATGAGAAAAATAGATTCACAGACTGGTCAATCGTTTGAACTTTCCGTTCGCGATGTTGAAATACCTACAACTAAATTGTTAATTAGCTTTGTTCAAGATCAGGCTAAGATATTAGCACGCTCGAATTTATCTCATTCGAACGCGAAAAATAATTATAATAAACCTCATAGTTCCGCATCTCGCGACCCTCGCACGCAAACGAAAGCGTTTGTCGTGAATCAATCAACTAATTTTCCCGCTCCGCTACGCTCCGTCTCGAGTTGCGCGTATTGTAAAGATAACGCTCATGTTCATTTGTATAACTGCGCTAAGTTTCAATCCGCGTTGACTCCTAGAACTAGGTTTGAGTTTATTAAATCCGTACATGGTTGCGCAAATTGTCTGAGCACGTCGCACGGTTTGATTAATTGCAAGTCGACCTCAGTCTGTAACGTATGTAAAAAACGCCATCATACTTTATTGCATTTTGAGAAAAATAATAAACAACCGCATATAGCTGATGTTAAACCGACGAATTGCAATGTAGTCGTCGCGTCCAGTCTGGCGGCGCCGCTGTCCGCTGCGCCTCCCGCGCTCCTCCCGCCCCGCGCGGCGTCTTGTGGTTCGGGTGATGTTACTCAAACATTTCCGACCCATAACACGGCCGTATTATTAGCTGCAGATACGAAGACTAAGTCAGCAGTCTTGTTATCAACCGCTCAGGTTTATGCGCGCGCGAATAATAATAGTTCGGGCCATAAAACAATAGTTAGGTGCTTAATTGACAATGGTTCGCAAAATAATTTAATAACTACAGATTGTTGTAGGAAACTCAACTTAGCAATAATTCCTTTGAATAATTCTTTTGTCAAAGGAGTTGGTTCTGTGTCGCGGCCGATAATAGGTTATGTGAATTTAGATATCGAGTCTCGCGTATACTCGCATCAAAAATATACTATTCACGCGTTAGTAGTTGAGTGCATTACGGACCAGCTACCTTCGCATCATATTAAGTGGGATTGTCATGTGGACTTCCACTCGCTTCCGCTCGCTGATTTAAGCTGGAATATTCCAGGAGATATTGACATAGTGTTAGGCGCTCAACTGTTTCCGTATATTTATTTGGGGAATAGGGTAGACTTAGGTTCAAATGCGCCACCCGCATTATTGACCACATTCGGGTATGTCCTTATGGGTGATTTTCCGCATAGTAAAGATAATTTAAATTTACCTAGCTCTTCTTTCACAGCATTAGCCCTTAATGATTTATTACAAAAGTTCTGGGAATTGGAAGAAGTTGAAAATAAACGTTTTTTATCTCCTGAGGAAACCGAATGTGAGAATATTTTTTCCTCGACCGTGTCACGTGACGATGCGGGACGTTACACTGTCGCGTTACCCTTTAGTAAAGATCCCGCCAAGTTAGGTAACTCCCGCACCGCCGCGTACCGTCGACTAGTTGCGCTGGAGAGAAAACTCCGCCAATCGCCGACGTTGCGGGAAAATTATAACGCAGTGATCCAAGAGAACATAGATAATGGATACTTAAGTCAAGTCGACGAATCCGCCATTTCGGATGACGGGTACTACATCCCTCATCACGCTGTCGTTCGGCCAGACAAACCGATGCCGCGCGTTGTATTGGATGCGAGTGCCAGGACTCATACCGGTTTATCTTTAAATGATGTACTCCATATTGGTCCAAATTTACAAACAGATTTGTTTCTTCTTTTAATCAATTTTAGATTATTTCCTATCGCTATAAATTCTGATATTAAGCAGATGTACTTACGAATTTGCGTACCTGTTGAGCAGCGTAAGTACCTACGCATTTTGTTTCGATTCAGTGAGAATGATCCTGTGTTGACATTCGCTTTTAACCGCTTACCTTTTGGACTGAAGTCGAGTCCTTACATAGCTATGCGCACTGTGCGACAGCTGGCCTCGGACAGTCCGCATTATCCCGAAGCGGCTAAAGTAGCAGAGACCAGCTTGTATATGGACGATCTGGTCTATTCGGTGAATAACGAAGAGAACGCTATACAGCTATCGCATGATCTCATAAAAATGTTTAAGTCGGGCGATTTTGACCTTGTAAAATGGTGTAGCAATTCACCCGCGCTTTTAAACAGCCTACCTGATTCACATCGTAAGTCACTCGAGTTTCACGAGGGCAATGATGTGTCCAGGGTTCTAGGTCTTTCATGGGAACCTTCTCAGGATAAGTTCTTCTTCACGTCCGCTCAAGTAGCCGAGAAATGTACTAAGAGAAATATACTCTCGATAGTTGCCCGCTTATTTGATGTTCTTGGTCTAGTCGCTCCCGTGATCTTTTACGCCAAGCTGCTCATCAAAGAGTTATGGCTGAGCAATATCGGTTGGGATGATGACGCTCCTGACGAGATCGTCCAACGTTTTTCGCTTCTCATGCAGGAGTTTCCCTTGTTGGATTCCTTACGGATACCACGTCATGTGGGTGTTACCGATGATTGTTGTGTTCGTATAGTCGCATTCGCCGATGCCAGTATGGGTGGGTACGGTTGTGCCATTTACATACACTGTACTAGCCCGTCCGGTGTCGTAGTTCGCTTGCTTTGTGCGAAGTCAAAGGTTTCACCTACCAAGGTCACAACTCTTGCACGTCTGGAGCTGTGCGCAGCCGTGCTCATGTCAAAGTTGGTGAAGACTGTTCGCGATACTTACGCTTCACGTGTTCCAATTGTAGGGATTTACGCATTTTCAGATTCCACGATAGCCTTATCGTGGATTCATTCTTCTCCGCATCGCTGGTCAGTCTTCGTCAGCAATAGAGTAGCTCAATGTCAGGAGAACCTGGGCTCTCAACATTTCTACCACGTAGCAGGTGTTGAGAATCCAAGCGACTGCCTATCTCGTGGTTTACTGCCTTCACGGTTGGTGTCACATGATCTTTGGTGGAGCGGCCCTTCTTGGCTTAGTTGTGCTCCTGAAGATTGGCCTGTCAAACCGTTCTGTCCCACTGACTGTGGGGAACTCCCCGAGCATAAGGTAAATGTCTTAACTGTGACCACGCAAGTAGAACTGCCTCTTCTTTGTCAACTTGCGCAACGCACCTCATCATGGGATAAGCTGTTGCTCATCGTATCTTATATACTTAAATTCGCTAGACCGAAGGTTCATTGTGAACCCCGGTCGCCTCAGGGATTGTCAGCGGCGGAACGAGTTATGATCCGTGCTGTGCAATCTGTTCATTTCGCAGATGACATTAAGCTCATCAAATGTGGTAAATTGTTACCAAAGAAACTTAACAGTTTATCTGTCTTTTTAGATGAAGAGGGTATATTACGCATTGGGGGAAGACTTTCAAAGTCATACCTTCCCTTTGATGCTAAGCATCCTTTTTTACTTCCCAAACATGATCCTGTTGTGGATTTGATAATTCGTCATTACCATGTGATGAATTGTCACACTGGGCCTGGGCTACTTATGTCTATTTTACGACAGCGATTTTGGATACTAGATGCCAGGACTGTCATTAGGTCCAAGTTGCGACAATGCAACACATGCTTTAGAGTTAATCCGACGCATCCCACTCCAATGATGGCGGACCTTCCTGAATACCGTGTATCGGAATCAAAGGCATTTGTCCATACTGGAGTGGATTATGCTGGTCCCATACGCATAACTCTCTCTCGTCGCAGAGGTCAACACGCTCAGAAGGCTTACATCTGCTTGTTTGTGTGTTTGGTAACCAAGGCTGTCCATGTAGAGTTAGTCTCTGAACTTACTACCGACGCCTTTTTAGCCGCGTTTAAACGTTTCATCTCGCGTCGAGGGCCAGTATCCTGTCTATATTCGGATAACGCTACCAATTTCGTTGGTGCTAAAGCTCAGCTAGATGAACTTTATAATTTCTTAATGAGGTCAAACCTCAATTCATCTCTTTTAGATGAGTTATCAGCTCGCCGCATTAAGTGGAAAATGATTCCACCTCGCTCCCCACATTTTGGCGCTATGTGGGAAGCCAATATAAAAACATTAAAAACGCATCTTTATCGAGTGATTGGAAATCAACTTCTCACTTATGAAGAGTTACAAACTGTACTCATCCAAATAGAGTGCATTATGAACTCACGCCCTCTGAGCGTGTTGTCTTCTGATCCGCATCCTGAAGTTATTACTCCCGCTCATTTTTTGATGTCGACTCCATTGCAGTACTTGCCGGCAGCCGATTTGTCTGGTCAGCGCTTAAATCTGTCCCAACGTAAACAGTTGTTAGATAGTATGGTACAATCCTTCTGGAAGAAATGGCATCTAGAGTATCTGCATACGCTGCAAGTTAGGCAAAAATGGGCAACTCCGGACAAGCCTGTAGAAGTTGGAACTGTCGTACTCGTGGGACAGGACAATTCGCCTCCTCTGTGTTGGCCATTAGGAGTCATAATTGAGGTTTATAAAGGGACTGACAATGTCGCTCGCGTTGCAATGGTGAGGACAAGGTTTGGTAATTTTAAACGCTCTGTCACAAAACTATATCCTATTCCAACGCAATAAAATTTCATTTTAACGATATCGTAGTTTTTAAGGTTTAGGATTAGTATTCTAAATAATTTTTATTTTCCGCATTTAGTGATAAAGCTTAGACTTTCTGATCATGATCTAGGTCAGTAAATCTTTACAATTTTCACCTTTCCCTTTGAAAGCACTTGCGTCCTTCCAAGGGGGGGAGCATGGTGAAGCGTCAATGCCTTTTCTCAATGTGTATATGTTTTTTAGAGAATAAATAATATAAATTAGTTACGTTTCCCGCATTCTCCGCACTTTATTAAAAACATTACTTAGTTTAGAAAAAAAGTAAGTCAATTGAGTCTCTGTTGAGGATTCCATTCACCAATATCTACAACCGCAGCGCCCATTGGTTGACGTATCGAATGCTCCCTTGAGACGCTCGCTAAAGACCGATAGAGGGCGTCTTCCCGCAAAAGAAAAAAGTCTCAGCACTTCCGATTACGATTTTGCGTCGAACGCATTCCGCCCCGCTATAGAAATCCCATATATGTTGAAAACCTGAGAATTCTCGTGTGATAAGTGTATCTGCTACTGTGAGACATTGAGACCTTATAGTGCAGTGTTGATTTCACGAGTTCTGACCAGTCCACCGGTGGATGAACCAAGTTAGCTCGCCGGCCGGCAGCCCACCAAGCGACCACGCACCCGTGAACGAGGCGCCTTCCTGCTTTCAAGTGGGGTCCCTGGATTAGCAAGGTACGTGGGCTTTATTTTCTGCAAATAGATGTTGTGGGTATTGGTGTCTCAGAGGAGTCGTCAACAGGGATTTAATTTTGCGTAATTTAAATTTTCTTTCACCGCCATATTGGTTGTCTTAAAACATCTCCCTTTCTCAGGTGAGGCTATTTACACGCCTCACCACCGACCACAAAAAATAAAAGAAAACTTTAACACACCCGGTACACAAACGCCGCTCCATATAAGGGTGATCAGTAAGTGTGCCAGCTACTACCCACATGTGTACATAAGATGTTCCTCATTACAGCATTATTTATGAATATCGGGCCGCATATCACTTTCGCTTTTGAATGTACCGAGAAAGGAAACGGGACAGGATTTTTCGCAACGTCGAAAATATAGCTGTGCTGTCCACAGCTTGGGAGACTTATGACCAGAAGTAGTGTCGATAAATTTATTGATTGTCCTGGCTGCTGTGGCTATCCAATCTAACCAATACCCAAACTTTTAATTTTTCATATGATTACTTAATTAATAACAATAATATATTTCTCCGTAATAATGTTGTACAAATTTGAGCAATAAATTGAAGGTGACTTAATACAAATGCATAAGAAATAAAAATGTGCAACTGCGCCTGAGCCAGGTCGAGCCTGTATTTCAGGACGCAGTTCTCTTCCCAGAAAAGAAGTTATCAATATAAAAGTTAAGACATAAAAAAATAAATAATTTGCAATCGAAATTGTGTGTTGTGTGCATGTGCTTCGTGTGTTTGTGGTGTAATTTTATCTCAACTTTTTAAAAAGGTCTTCAGTAGTTTGGTAATCACATGTGAGTAGAAAGTCTAATAGTCTGGCTATGCATCCTTGTTTGTTTAGTATGTAGATATTAAGAGTTGTGTTAAGTTTGTTATTGATTATCGAAAATTGAGGACGCTCAAGAGTTTCTGAAGCTCCCGGGAACTGCAGTGAATCCAGCTTTCGAACCATTCTAACCACCAAGTAGCTAATCATTTTACCAAGAAAGAAGCTATTTTGGTATTATTCTACATAAGAGAAAATCACCGCACAATTAAATCTGATACAGAAAACTACTGTCGGGTCGATACAAGGCTTTAAGTTATCACAAAATTACATAGACAAGACGATAATAACCATCATCGAACGGACTCGATGCCCCTTCGTACGCACCGCCTTGTAAGGCAAAAACTCCGACCGTTGAAGTACAAATGATCTCATAACTTATAATTTTACTTCAAACACATCGACTAATGTCTATGTTGACCGAGTAATAATAGGTCCTGCAAAAAATTGTAGAGGTGAGATCAGAGAACTGAGGTCTAATTTGCCTGTGATTTGCATGTCAGATGTTGTCATTTTGCATGCAAAATTACTTATTATTACAGCTAATATTGGTCACCTTGATTTTAAATACTAACGCTGCTGATTTCTGAATGCCTCTTCATTTTAGTCTATATTTAAATCTCGTTTATGAAGTGATTTGAATGAATGTTGTTACTTCCGCCTACTAATGAATTGTCATTAGTAAGCATTAAGTATTGAGTTAGTATATGAATTGTTAGTAGCAGCTAAGTAGACAAGATAAGGCGAAAAAAGGAAGACTGGTAGGAAGACACACACCGGAACTATAAGAAAGGTTTTTTGAGCACGTATAAGATTTCGAAATGATGATTATAATCCATGTTTTTGGATGCACAACCATCAAATAACTTATTCCGCTCTGCGTGGAGCCAAAGGGACTGTTAGACTTTTACATCCGAGTTCCTTCAGAACACTAAGGGCAAGTGTTCTTGAGCAGCGGTGACTCTTTCAAACTATCCCGGAGATGATTGCGATCTTAAAGCATACTGTAAATGGAATGCGACCCAAAGCACCGTATGATTGGCTCTTACCAATGCTACACTTCATTCTACAGATCATAAAGGACAATAATCCATTCGCAGATTCATATCCGACAACGCAAAGCAGCTTACAAATAATAATAATACATGTAACGAAAGTGAAGCAGTTGATTATTCGGACGCTCTCAAACAATGCGGTTGCATCACCGCTGACTCACAGTCACACTATAGTGATCAGTACCGGGTTTACTTGTCAACAATAACAATTGAAAGTAGAAATTGTAAGGATTGCTGTAACAAAGGGGGATAGAAGATATAACTTACTTGAGGTGTAACACATAATAGTAGTTGATAAAAATGAAAACAGATATGCATAATGTTTGATGGTAATGTTCAGAGGTCGGAAATGCGAAAAACAAATGCTAGCTATCCAAAGAATGAAGAATCTGAATAAAGAAGAAATGTCTCTGGGCAGGTTGAATCTAAAAATGAATGTTCTACCACGCTTGATGTTACAAAAAATAAGATAATTGAAGCGGGAATTGGCGAAAGATGGAAGGAAGCCGGAGGCGCCTCGAAGCAAAAAATAAGACAGAAAGTTTTAGGTAAAACACTGCTAATTGAAAAGAAATTGTTATTGGAGCCAAATATTAAGTTCGTAAACGCCGATAATAAATTCTATACACGCAATAAAAAGCTACGTGAGATTTCCAGGATATGGTAACGGTACTTATAACTCTCGATCTCTCATGTCTCTGCGTGTGGTCAAAATATGAACAGACCAATAATACAGCAGCATTGATGCATTTCGATTTCCTTAGTAAAATCGTGACATCCTGATCGTGTGACAGAGACAGCAACACAGGATGTGCATTACGCAACAACGAGTGAAAGAGAAAGCGATCAATCAGCTTTTGAAGTAACACGACATGAAGATTCTTTATGTAACGTGACATTTTAGGAGTTCAAAAGCTTTCTGATACAAGGAGAGATTGGTGAAGCTTTGAGTCTAAAATAACACTCTTTTATGATATAATTGGGATTATTGCATTCATACAAAGAGATGTTTTTGTTTGCTTTTTTGTAATTGAATGAAAAGAAAAATTATCGTTTGTCGATTACGTTGAGACCTTTCAATTTCTTTGAATGTAGTTTAACTTGAAATTAATTTGTTGCGAGGAGCTTTCGTGATTATTTATAATAAATTTCATTCAACAGAGATCTTGTGTAACTTTCAAAGTAACTGTAAGTTTTAGAAGAATATAGATACAATAAAAAATTTAGACCATATTATTTTGTAACATCCACCAATACGCACTGGACCTGCATGGTGGATTACGGCCCATTACCTCTCCTAGAGAAGAGGCCTGAGTCCCAGCAATGGAAACATTATAAGGATGATAATGCTATGCTATTTATTATTTTAAGCCTATCAATATTAAGTAGCTCAGGAAGTTAAGCCGTTGGCCCCAGCTGTCGTTTGTAAATCTTTGACAGTTGTTACGAATATTCAAAAGCTAGGAAATCCGACAACAGTGTTTTTTAATTATTTGGCAGTTGCGGTTTAGCCAGTCGCTCCATGTACTTGACTACCTCTGACAAACTGGAAGGTCAACCCCAACACAGTTGGGGAAAAGACTAGACCGTCATTATTTGACTTCTTGTTTATGGTCCTTTGGCATTAGACAATGCCACCATAAACATGAAGCCTGTCGGCTGACAGTTAAACTACAGCCTCCGGTCTATTTACAATTAGCAGTTCCTGACAATTATCAGAACATATAATGTCGACTATAAGGACTTATCTCTACACAGTATAAAACAAAATCAATTTCCACGTCTGTCAGTTCTTTCGAATTTCGATAATAGAAAGACCAATAAAAGGGAAAGGTTTTTGTGTATAATTTGCACCCGAGCGAAGCAAGGGGAGGTTCACTAGTACTACTTAGACGTAGACAAAGTTCATTGATAGCAGAGGCCTAATGAGCTAAGGATTAATCCCTAAGTAGGGAAGCCTTGTCGTAGCGTGCCAGGGTTCTTGGCACATCGCCTGAAACCTTTCTACGAGCTTGTTCTATTCAAATCTGTACTTTGTGGGAAGGACACTGGGTTTATATTTTATTGGCCACGTGATTTGTTTGGAAATTGATGTAGGTAAAACTGTACGAGTAAGGTGTTACTCAACTGTTATGAATATTCTTGCACGTATAAACAGCTTTTCCAAACAGTATAAAGTACTTTGTACTATTCTTCTGTTTCCTTCTTCTTATCTTCTATTTATTATTGTGTGTACATAAATTGTTAAATAAATAAATAAATAAAATAAAGACATAACTTAGTCTGCCTTTCAATATTCCCATTGCTGGGACTCAGACCTCTCGAATTTTTGTTTCTAAGACCTTCCGATTTCTTCCTGATGTTTGCCTCTCGCTAGAGATGTTATTTCGACCTTTGCAAGGAATAACATAGTGACATAGTTTTGAGGTAATTGTGAGTTGCTATTCTACCTAAAAAATTTAGAATGCAAATTGCCTATAACTAAGTAACAGTGTTATCCCTTGCAGGTGTCGATTTGATGATTTTCCACCCCCAAAAAAAGGGGGGGCAATTTATCTTGCCACATTTACTAAGAATTCAGCGTACGAAAATGAATTACAACATTACCAACTGCCTATAAACTTAAGTGTCCTAAATGCCTGCAAGATGACATCACTTACACGGACCATTATTTGGACACAAAACGTGCTAAAATCGACTCATTTGAATTTGAAAGACGCCAATATCGTTGTTTATAGCCGTGTCGTCATTGGATCTGGTTTGTACCAGCGGCAGCGTGATAAGAGGGACTTAAATCCTTCGTGCGGGTTTTGGCGGTATCTAAACGAGCAAAGTTCAGTAACTGTTTTAACGTTTTTTTCTAGGTGAGAAAATCATGTAATGACAAATCCCGCTCATGGGCGGAGCGACAGATAGTGTCAGACTTTTACTGACTAAAAACCAACTCCTGTTCCTTCGTTGCCTTCGTCCCAGGGCCCCGGGTTTCGTTTTCACACTACCCATGGCCCCAATAGGCTTCGACCCCGCTGGGCCCCTACGATTTGCTGACATCTCCCTGAGGCGCGCGTGGAACAATACGCGCCGTCGACGACTTGGGCTCGTTCCGGACGGTCGGACGGCGAGCCACCCATTGCTCGCCGTCCGCAAGCCCGCGAAATTTATTCCCGTTGGATATTGTGTGTCTTTGTGTTTCAAGTATCAATATGTGGAATCATTGTACCAGGTGCGATGCAGGTAAAATGCAAGGATATGAAGTGACTGATGATATAAATGAAGGACACCTATTTTCAGTATATTTCTTATATCCACCAGGTATTACAAAAAAAAATAAAAAAAATAGGAAGATATATAATGTAGGATATCAATTGAGCATTCAGATCACTGCGAACAAACCCATGACTGTGATATCACCTATTGCGAGGGATATCATCCACTTTATCCTTGTCCATTGCCATAGCGGATACTACTGGGTTTTTTTGGTGTCTACCTATTATCATTATTTAATTTACAGACGCTTCTGTGTCATCATATATTTTACAACAGTCCTTATTGAATCAATGAATTGGTATTCCTTTTGTCTACAAAATGGTAACAAACTGTTTGATGACCGTCGCGTCGTTTGTTAAAACATAAACTCTGGGCTGACAGAGAGAGTTAGAGAAGTAAGGAAGATAACATGTTGCGAAAAACTGAAAATAAATTAGATGTAGTGACATCTAATACCCCATATAGTCCACTCGTCTGTAGAATGCACTGCCAGTGTCAATAAAACGCGCGCAAACACTACATGTATTTAAACCCGTCCCTTGCTGCCCTCCTCCAGCGACGCCCTAAGCCGAGGCCCTTAGCGTGTAGTCGCTTAGTTTTAAGTCAGTTAAGTAACCCCTAGGTGGAGCCTTTGATTCTAGAATAGAAGCCGCCACAGGCAAGTCCGGTTAAGCAGCCGACAACCTCCTAGGTTGACCTGCGACAGGCCACACACAAAAAAACCAACATGTATTTAAAACACTTGTGAAGGAATATTACTTGTCCTTTTAATTTTGTTTCGTTTTTAGCTGTATTAATTATAGTTGTCACTTGTTTCCTTGCCTATATAATTATTTAGTATGTATGTATTTTAGTGTTAAGTACGTACTTTGTTTCTTTCTTTTTTTTCTCACCAATTGTTTAGCTTGTTTTGTAATGCACCGAGTGCAACCCCATTTTATGACCAGACAACCTCTTTCCATACCAGGTTACCTGGAAGAGATCGCGGAAGGCGATAAGGTCGTCAATTGTATGTTTTTTAATATAAGGCTCATATTATCTATCATTTATTATCTTGGTGTACAATAAAGTATGTAACATAAATATACTCGTAAATAAATAAATACTTAAATTCGAAATCCTACTTCGCGGTATTAGTTCTCCGCACGATTAGAATACATACAACCGCCCAAAATCAACTGGCCTGGTGGTGGTTAGTGTCCCTGAATGCTATGCCGGAATCGTGGGTTCGATTCCCACCCAGGACAAATGTTTATGCGATGAGCACTATCATTTGTTCTGTGTCTGGGTGTAATTTATCTATAATATGTATGTATTTAGTAGATAGATAGTTGTGGAACATTATTATTACATTTATTTGACGGCCTTCTTGGCCTTCTGCGTAAATAATAATTAAACTAAAGGTAACCAAGGTACAAGGCCGAAAGGTTCTGGAGTGGCGACCGCGTAACGAAAGACACAACATTCGAAGGCCTCCTTCAAGGTCAGCTTCATCAGCTGACCTTGAAGGAGGCCTTTGAATGTTGTCCTAGTGAGGATCTTCTTTTATTTTCTTGCTAAACTTTTAGAGATAGGCGGTACTGTGTGTAAAGTCCCGCAAATCTTCAATGAAAAGGGAGGGTCCACCGACCAGACGGGCGTGGGTGTAGTTAATAATAATATTCCACTACTATCATACAACGCCGTCTAGTCCCAAGCAGAGCTTATGTTATGAGTACTAGACAACTGATAAACATACTTATATATTTCTAAATACACACATATTATACATAAATTACACCCAGACACAGAACAAATGATCGTGCTCATCACACAAACATTTGTCATGGATGGAAATCGAACCCATGACCTCCGGCATAGCAGTCAGGACCCCTAACCACTAGACCAACAGGCCTGTCTAAAAATATTATGGCATTACTCAAAAGTCTCTCGAAAAGATATCAATGATTTTAGATACATTATTTTTATAGAAAGATCAACAGTTAAACTTCCTTTGTTCATAAATAAAGATTATAGCATTTCTAAAAACAACAACTTATTTCATAATTCGTGAACACGTTCTCTTTACAAGTTTAGATAATTACAATGTGCATCAAAATAAGATCTAGATGTTAATTGCCTGAAATGTGAGACTTCCGCAACGATGTCTCTTTCTTAAAGTTATTTAATATAAAGTTAAATTAGAATGTCTTTTACGAGTGTCGAGTGAGTGAGAACAGTGGTAGCCGAGTGGTAACTGCCCCGACTTACGAGTTGTAGGTCGCGGGCTCAAACCCAGCCAGGCGCATTACTTTGTGTAATTTATTTTATCACCACTGCTCTCAAAACGGTGAAGGAAAACATCGTGAGGAAACCGGCATGTCCTAGAACCAAAATTTCGAAGACATGTGACATCTACCAACCCGCACTTGGCCCCGCGTGGTGGATTACGGTCCATTCCCTCTCCTAGAGAGAAGAGGCCTGAGTCCCAGCAGTGGGAACATTAAAAGGCTGAATAAGAATAAATGAATTATGAGTGTCTTACTCTAATTTTTAATGAAGACAAAAACTATGAATATCTGAATGTAATAAGAAACAAAAGAATAGTGTTCTATTCAAACGGCCATGAACTAGGTAAATGCCCTTTTAATAAAGGACCGGATACAAAAGTATAGGATGCAGAGTAAGTAGAAATCCTGGATAAAGTTTCAATCACGTTGTGGAAGTCACTGCTGGAGTCAGTGTTTCCTGAGAACTACAACCTAGCTGTCTTTAAGTTAAGACTGAATAGGTTACTTCTAGGGAAACGTGTTCCATCGTCGACCACGTCATCGCTAAGAGCTAGCGCGCACTGGTGACTTTTGTCTGTCACGTGTTTAAGTGCGTGCACCACATGTTAGGTTCATAAGTACGGTGACAGTGAGAAAAGTCACCAGTGAGCGCTACCTCTTAGTATCTACTGGTTAAACGCGAGCCTATAAATAATGAACAGGACAACACAACTGAACTATTTCAAACAACAAAGACCCTACAGTTCCGTATGCAAAGAATCATAATAAATATAATTCCTTACAGAATAATATAACAGAAACTAATCACGACAATTGAATCTAATGTTATTCATAACATAATCCGACTTAAATTCAAATGCTAAGCAATGTTCTGCATGGATTTCTGTAATCCTACCATTGTGTTATTAAATATTATTGTGTTATTTGATTGGTATGGAGATTATTGTTATTGTTATTGAGCTCAGTATAACTGACAGACAGCGTTCGTAACACTAAATTGCGATCCAAAACACAGATCGTCGACATGGTTCAAAAGGCTGCTCAGCTTAAGTAGGACTGACCTGAACATCTCTGCCGTATTTCGAATGGTGGGCTTGTAAAACTCAAGATAGGTGCACTAAAATCGTGAGACGGGGTCGCCCCAGACCACACAGAAAATGCCGGAGATGCTGCCGTAGGTTTTAGCAAAAGGTCAACAATGGCAGAAATAGAGAGAGGCATTTGTCGAGCAGTAAGACAGTACAGGCCAGAAATAATAACAATGTTGTTAAGGATTTTATTTGCAAAGGACGCAGGCTTAACTATGATTGGAGAATGACGAGAGAAGGTCAAATAAAATGTCGACTGATTGTGTAAGCAACGATACACAATAAAATGGAGTCAGTGATAGTGTGACGGTTGACGGGACAGAATTGAAGAAGAAAACGTATTGTGCCGCAATTAAAAAAGAGCAGAAAGGTGATCATGATCCCCTTATAGAAGTTAAGGTTAAAGGATTGCATATCACGTTGTCTATACATAAGATTGGCTTTGGAAAACCACAAATTAAAATAAAATTATTGGCTGCACCAGCACAAGATAAGAGTTTCAAAGCTATACCAATAGAAAATCAATGAATCCGATAAGACGGTATGCTTGCTAATTATCTTAACTTATTCATTGGAATGCTCGATAGAAAAGTCGATCAATTAATTGTCGATTAGTACCACAAGTTTATTTGAATAGATACGCTAACACATTACGCTTTACGATGTTGTGGCAATCCTTGGCTTGTGAAAACGTACAATCAAACGCACAGAATTAAACTACAAAGACAACCTTTGCTGCTACGAAATAGAGATGCTCGTGGAATCAAAATGTTACCAAGGACGAGCATTAGACTGTACTAAGTCGTTTGCTGCCAATTCTGGTTCAGTAAGTGTGTCAAAAATGCTAACTTCTGGTCGGAAGCCAGTTTCAAGAGCAAGATTTGCTATCTACTTTTTGCTGATAAAGAATTAGTTAAATGCGTTTGAAAATAAGATAGAGCAGAAAATATGAAATGAGTTTTGGCTTATAAATTGTATTTGTATCAGCCGTATCAATGATACCTTAGGCTTCTAAGACCCCGGATTATGGGAGCATAAATTCGTAAAATGTCCGCAAATTCCTATTGTTATAATGAGAGACTCTGAAATTGGCCTGATATAACAATTGGGTGCCAATTGGGCCTATTTCGTAATAAAAAAATCTCTTTTGGGATTTGCTGCAGGAGGGTCAAAAATGGACCCCAATTTTTTACTACACGGGGCAGCTTTGTGACGAGTACGAAGTCAAATTGATTTGTATACGGCGTCTTCCCGCAAATCAATTAATTTTCTCGAACTACCTGAAGTTGAAGATCTCTTAATTCAGATCTCCGATTCATTAAAGAGGAATGAACACCGTTATAAAACTATTGTCTACCTTGTTTGGTACTCGCATCATTTTCTACAATGTAACTGTAATATCTCTCTAACGCGTGTATATTAAAGTCATTCATACATTAATTCCAATAAATCATCCTATGTGCTATCATCAGCATGACGCACGCATGCGTCATAGGTTCTTCTATCATAACGCTAGATCGCGTCAAAATCTATCCTCATAAAAGCAAGCTTCACACTAATCGCTTGAATATTGATTTGTAAAATAAGTAACGAAGCTATGCGGAGCCAAAGACGTCATTGAAATTTCTAGGTTTTGTTATTCATGAGGTACATGCGTAATCGTAAGGCCGTAACTAAGAATACCATATATATATATATATATATAATGTAGCACGTAAATTATTAAGAGCTTAAAAACCAACTCAAAAGTTTACCGATCACAACAGCAATGAAATTCAATTTCGATACAAATAATTCGCGCCAAGTTCTACTAAGCACATCACTGCTGCAAAAAAAGCTAATAAAATAAAAATTATTTTGTATTAAGTTCGAATATCAAAAAGTTCGAAATTCGAATCACCCTTTGCAAACAGCCAAAACAAAAGCGTATCATCAACTGTCAATGTAATTGACGGTACGTTGTTGCAAAAATCAAAATGGCCACTGACCTGGAAGTGCAAGATGATGGTCCATATCAGTCCGAGGGTCAGCTTGGGGTTGCCGTCGACGATGTCCTCAGCCCGGATGTTGACGAGCTTGATCTTCTTGTAGCGGAGGAAGTCGAGGGCCATCTGGACGTTCTGCAGCATATGGAACCGCATACGGCCTCGTTCGCGCGGCTGGAAGGTGTAAAGTTGGTAATAAGATATTTGTTAGAAGAAGTAGGGTTTATAACAATCATTTATGAAAACTTGTTGGTCTATATAAATGGCCTCTTTTATTAAATAAACGATATTCTATTCTATTCTATTCTATTTGTTTCTTCTGGAATCGAAATTGGGTACACCTATATTTGCATTTTTATCTGAGAGTTTAGCTTTAGTTAATAAAAGTTCGGGTCTCGCAATTAAGTACGTGAGTCATATTACTAGTACAAATTTTCCAGAAGATCACAACGAAAAAAATTGCTTATAAGAATCAAGGACCTAATTAATGAAGATGGATCATCTATTTTTGATGGAGGAGTACAAGTTTAGTAAAAACATACAAACGAGCGCAAAGGATAGTTATGCAATAACCTAGTTAAATGTACAGATGGTAGGTACAAATTGTTTGAAAATTTATGATATTTCGATGACTCGGCATAAAGCTACCCTTAATATCTCTTTTAACACTCACATTAATTCAAATACCCCTTTTAACCTAGCGAGGGGTAGTACCGTTTACCTAGCCACACCTGCGATCGGCCTGATTAATTTCCATAGATCTAGATAACCCCTTCAGGTTACTTCCCCTTTCTGGGTTAATGGTGGATCGATGAGAACTTGTAATGTGTTGCCAGGTGATAAGGGGAAGAATTGATGAGATATCATAAACGTAGATAATCACAATATAGTCTATTTCCCGGAAGGTTCGGTAAATATTGAAATAAATTAAGGTTTGTATCAAACTTCTAAACAGTAAGCATAAAAAGATATAAAAGTAGGTAATAAAAGAGAAATAATAGATAAACTAATAATTACAGACGACGATATACGTCCGGTTTCTGATTTAATCATTTTGACAGGTTTTCAGAATAGTTACACCAATATTAAACTTCAAATTCTCAATTCAGAACTCGACCATTAAACAAGTGATTTGATCCAATCAGAATAATAACAGAAAAACCAATTTATAGCTTCATATACAAAATAATCAACCATTTCCTTCAATTAACATTTACCCTAAAAAAAATTACATGAATCCACAAAAAAGTCCATAAAACTCTATGTTTACGGAAACCTAACTTTACTAATTACTGTTAATAACTTTATTTCACACCGTAGCGCACGAATCAGCGCTTAAGCACGCGAATATATCGTTACTCCAAATTAATTTCGTTACATACTATCATGACGGTATCATATGGTTCACACCCTTGTTTTAGCTTAGGTTACACTAAAAGGGGTCACATCAAAATGGGACGATGATAATTCATTTATGGAGTACTAGCTTCTAGCAGCCAAATCTCACGCGTCGTGATATTTAAAAATTATACCACGGGAGCTTAATAAAGAGATAGAAAGTATCTACGTCCTACTTAAGGTCATCATCGCTTAAATAACGCAAAAACTTTGTATATCTCAATTACTTCTTTTTTACTATAACTTTCAACAATACACTCATATTATATGTAGAGGCTTGTAAATGGCTCATCGTGATCTACTTTATCGTTATATATTTTGTATTGTTAGCTGTAAGCCACCCAAATAAAATAAATACTGTATTCTACTCTAAGACTTAACATAGTACACAGTAAGCTTAAATTAAAGCTCAAAAAGCAAAAAAAAAACCATTATAAGTTTTCTCCCAGTAAACCTTTCGGGTGATATAGGGAGATTACATTAAAGTGTAGGATCCAGATTCCAGTGTACAATATAAACCTAAGTATAGGTTCCATATATGAAAAAATATTATTCACATAAATAAATACCAATATATACTAATACTATGACTGCTAGTATATACTGAAACTTTAATATATCTTCAAACCTTTATAAAAGTGCGTTCAGCCGTTGAGGCGTGAATCATTAACAAACAATCAAACCAATACGTTTTTAAATATTTTAAACTTTTAGGTAGCTATAAAATAGGGTAGAATAATAAGTGGGACAGGATTAAAAACAATGACAAAACTAGAAGCTAAGTTAAGCTACCAAGCAACCACTCAGGGAATAGAAATCAACGTTGCTAAAATTAACACTAACAAATTCCCTTAATGAATTCTAAAACTGTTAGTTAATTAAGCAACCGGACAGTAAGACCACCAGCATTCGCCTTCAATTAGGAATGCTAATTGAGAAATGGCCGACGTTGACGACAAGACAATATTGCAAAATCACAAGCAAGAAAATACTCGGAGAATTGTCTGGATTCATAACAGGCCTTTGAAACCATCGTCATCATTTTTTTTTTGTAACCCTACAGTTTTAACCATTAGTGGGTAGTCTTATTGTAGCCCTTGTCAAAGACAAGACAATTTTACACCCAATAAATTTTGACCTGTCAGTGCTGGGTAATGGTTTACCATAAGTTCATATCAAATCATTATGGTTCTACATTCCCGTTTTTATTTCTCTCTTACACGCTTTTAAGGAGGCTTTTGGTTAGCATTACTAGTGGTCGGCCATTTCACAAGTTATTCCAATGTCATCAATACTTCTAATTTGTCAACTATTAATAAAGGTATGTGTACTTACGAGGTGTTCGCCAGAAAGCACCTCCAGCAGCGAGATGAGGTTGAGTCCATCGCGCAGGTCTTCGAATAGGTCGTTCACGTGACGGTTCACCTGGATAAACAAATTGTATTAGGATTTCGTTACATCTTCATTGTTTCATCTCGAATAGTGTTGTATTGGAGAAGTAGGTATAGAAGATATGTCGCGTCAACCTAAACACATTGGACATACTTAAAAATGATGATCTATTTTAGATGACTTTAAAAGCTGAGCAATCAAGAAATCATATAGTGGGATGTTTTTTTTTTTTTTTTTTTTTTTTCGGGTGGGAAAATCATCTAATGACAACCCCCGCTCTTGGGCGGAGCAGGAGATAGTGTCAGACTTTTACTGACTAAAAACCCACTCCTGTTCCTTCTTTGCCATTTTTATTTTTCCAGGGCCCCGGGGGTCACTTTCGCATCACCCATGGCCCCAGTAGGCTTCAACCCTGTTGGGCCCCTACGGTTGCTGACATCTCCTTGAGGCGCGCGTGGAACACTACGCGCCGTCGACGACTTGGGCTCGGTCCGGATGGTTACCGGACGATCGGACGGCGAGCCACCCATTGCTCGCCGTCCGCAAGCCCGCGCCTACGGTGGCCGGAAATCGGGATCGGAATCCCGGCGGCGGTTGGGGCGTGAGGACCCTTGCCGTTGCCTCACGCGATCGGCCGCCTCCTTTGCTAGCATTACTGCTTCGCAGAAGGAGGCGACCGCCTGCCACTCCTCCTCGCTCCGGACCATGGCCTGTACCAAGGCCCGGCGCGAGAGATCGCTGCCGCCGATCGCCCTCACGAGGACACGGCGGTGCTCTGCCCAAGCGGGGCACACCTCTACCGTGTGCTCCACCGTGTCCTCCGGGCGGTCCACACAATGGTAGCACGCGGGCGTCTCTTCTGCACGGATCCGGTACAGGAACCTCCCGAACTTACCATGCCCGGTGAGGACCTGCGTCATGCGGTAAGTAAGGACGCCGTGAGGTCTTTCCAGCCACTCCTCAAAGAGGGGACTTATCGCCATAATTAAGGCGTGCCCAGTATATAGTGGGATGTAAGTAATTTAAAGTAGTAGGCTTAAGTAAATGAGTTTTTAGACTGGAGAATTCTATCTGTAGTGATGAATAAATAACTAATGTAGAAGTAGGGAAAGAAACATTCGTAATAGAAGTGGATCTTTCAAAGCAAAAGAATTTAACTCACTATTTCTAGACTTAAGGCCCCTTGCCCACGGCGACTTTTTGTAGCGATGCTGTAGCGCGTTAGCATCGATACAGTCGCGATGCTATAGCGCGTTGGCATATTTTCTATAGCAAGCGCTATAGAAAATGCGACTAACGCGCGTTAGTAGCGATGGTGTCGCGCGCTTATGAAACGTGCGACAGCATCGCTACAAAAGTCACCGTGGGCGAGGGGCCCAAGACTGCAATAAATACTAGCAAGTCTACTAATGGTGCACAAGTGTAATAAGACCTAATGGAATCAGCGATGATGTTAATGTTACAACAGCAACAGCCAAACATTTATTAATGAAGCCTAAGAAAACAACAACAAAAAAAGAACAAACCTAATTAATAAAAAAACAATAATCCAAAAAATAAAAACTAAAGCAAAATATGTGAAGAGATTGCAAACTACCGCTGAAATAAAAAAGGTGCCTACAAAATAAGCCTCATGCTTAAATTAGACAGACGTAACGCTTTGAGAAAACCAAATCAACAAGGGGAAGGCAAAGTCAAGATATTTAAACAATCCCATTTTTATTCGTAGTACTTCTTACTTAATTATTTAAGTAATCAATAACGCCCCAGCCTAGCTTGCTTATGTTCCATACCGACCTAGATACAAGTGTCGTCAAATATAATGGATTATAATCTAAAGAATATTTAAGTCAAGAGTGAATAGGTTACTTCTACGCAAGCGTGCTCCATCGTCGGCCACATCATCACTTACCATCAGGTGAGATAGTGGTCAAACGAGAGCCTATCAAAAATAATAATAAAAAATTATGATTCGAATCAGAATCTACAATAGAATCGGTTAAAATCAATTTCAGCGTTGCTGTAAATTTCTATTTTGCTTCGATTGATCAAAATCTTAACATCAAAGCTAGGGAAATATTTTGTCATTTTGAAATCCTTTAGTATTAAAATAAGCTTTTAATTATCAGTTCCGTTTGTGATCCATCGGTAATTGTAATCGTTGACCACATCTTCGTATATATATTCGAAATAGTAGTCAAGCGCAATGCTACCAGGCTACCATTTGGACAAACCCCAAATTTAAACATTTTAAAAATTTCCATTGCCTTCCCCAAACTTTAAAGAAGAAGAACAACAACTAAAACAACAAAACAACATCAAGCCACAACAACTAACAACTTACTTGCTGTGGCGGACAACATGGTTGGTTGTTGATCACCTCGCAGACATGGAGACGTGTGTAGGTCTGTCCGAGCAGCGTTGGACAAAGTAACGATAATACCTGGATGAGAATATGGATGAACATATACCTAACAAATAGAACAATGTGACCAAAATGTCAAATCTGATAAAGTAACTATTTCAAAGGTTCATCGTCGAACGGAGTCTAGTATCAAAAATGAAGAAAAAGAAATTAACTCTTTAAATGTCTTTGGCTATATCGGTACCAAAGAGTGATGGCAGATTCTCAAACGAAATTTTGTTGGCATATTTTTTTAGCATAAAGTGATGAAAAATATACAAAAGTGTATAGATTAAATTTCAAAACAATTTTGTGTTAGACATTACTGTTAATAGTTCAGTTTAAGGATTAAAAAGATGATCTAAGTTTTAATGTTCTTTCGTTTCTTTCTTAGATAGACATTTGTAATGAACTCTAAATATTAAGAAAACAATATTTCTAGTGTCATTCACTGTTAATATACATTGTTGGAATGACCATCATAATGATATTATTTTCTGGAAAGAAGTACATATGTATCCTCTCACGTGATAGCTTGATCAGCACAGGAAATTAGGTTATTACAGTAAAATTATCTTTCAGTCTTAGAGTCACGCAATGATAGAATTGAAAACGTATTCTCACTTTATTCTTTTCATAATAAGCATCTCTTTCGTCATTTTAAATTAAACGACTTAAATTATGTTTTGTTCATTCAAGAAATACAACTAATAATAGCTTTTAGTTTTCATTAAAACCACGATTGGTTTGCTATTTACTACCGACGAATCTAGGACAGGACGTAGAGTTAACTACTCGTGCATTTTGACACATTGTAACGCAGTTTAATAACTTCGGCATGTTTAGAAACACAAGAATTGTAATCTTAAACCAGTTATAACTTACCTGTTAACCAACGAGAAAAAAAACAACAAAACTTACTAAGTAAAAGAAACAAAGATAATACAAAATAAATTGCTAAAAAAGACAGCTCCATAACACGTGTGTGAATATGTGGTACTAAAGTCAAAATACAAGAACTAAAAACTGAAAAAACTGGCAAAGAGCATGCAAACCAAAAAATATAAAGATGATCGATCTATCGACATGATGATTTGGTCAGTGCTAGTCAATCAACTCTTGAATAAAGTAAACATAACAATTTGATGTTTGTTTTGGGTTCTTTGAGCAAACATATAATAGCTTACAAATGACAAAAAATCTATTTAATTTATACTTAGTTCAGGTAAAGATGCTTTTGCAAATATTTTGTATATTATCGCCTGCCCAAAATTCTGGTATATTATTTTATCTATGACAGAAATCTTTTGGACAAAAATAAATATTTAAAAAAAGCCATTGCATATTTGGATGAATTTATCACCAGCAAACATAGCAGCTATACTAATTTATCTTAAGTTTTTTATGGCCATGCAGAAGTGGATGAGTTCTTTGACACTACATAGTAAACATAACTGTTCAGAGTTGATAGAATAGACGACACTGTGTAAAGCTGTGTAAAATACTATTAAAGACATACTACCAAATTCCATAATGAGTTTACTTTCAATAATATAGCTATACTTTAGTTTGTACAAGGAATGAAACATGGCAATATATCTATAGGAGCCAAAGCAAAAACAGACGCACTAACGAATGCTGTGTATACTACAGACCTTGAGATATTTCCAGTGCTGCTCCATTTCCAAATGACAAGCGATGAAAAATCAAACATATAGACTTTTATATTAGTAAAAATTGATTTTGACAAAATAAATTTGCAAAAAGTTATTTTGTCAAGTGTAGATTTACTGTCACGATTTGCTTAGGATCAGTAAGATGATAATTAATTAATAAAAGAGTAGAGGTAAAAAATAACACGGTCAATACACCCGATAGATTACATCAATTGTATGGGGTTACACAATAAGAAAATGTTGAGGCATATTGAATGGGCGTTTCATTGTTTCTATTTATATTCGTATCTAAATTGATATCTTTAAAAATAACTATTAGTACGTATTAGTTTTTGTGTAGACAGGTAATTTATATTTCTTGTTGATGCAATTTTATTATCATAGTTGATGAAATAGTGGAATTGTTATTTCATAATAATTGTAATCCCATGTCCAATTCAATGGGTTGCGGAAATGTTGGAGATAGTTACCGCGGTCCTGGCATTTAATCAGTAAAAGACAGATGCACTACCCAGAACGGGAGAAGTCATTTGACGACCCCTAAAAAATGTCCAATTG
This sequence comes from Mythimna pallens, assembly GCA_961205895.1. Taxonomy (NCBI): domain Eukaryota; kingdom Metazoa; phylum Arthropoda; class Insecta; order Lepidoptera; family Noctuidae; genus Mythimna; species Mythimna pallens. Next base: position 14,359,975 of record OY540847.1, on the reverse strand, counting down.
AATATTTTCAGTATTATCAATCTTTTCATTACTCAGTTCGTTTAAAGTGGCTTCTTTGGCTCTGGCTCTAATTTTAACTAGACACCTACTTAGCAGCAGTTCATTATGACTATTCATTCTAATTAATAAATTACCATCGATCAAATTAATTACCACTTCCTCTTAGCTAATAACCATGATTCAATCTTAGGCAGATGTATTAATTCTCGTTGCATCTTTGTAATAGCACTTAACAGGCATAAATTGAGTGGCTAGATCCCTATCTATCTCGGCATCGAATTACTAGATAGCCAATCTGTGCATGATTGAATTTGCAACACTCATTAAGTCGGTGTCTGTGTTTACTTGTTGTCTTAACTAAATGGTAGATGTAGAAGCATTAGTTATGTTTTGAATAGCTTCTTTAGATTCAAATTCGATAAAGGCCAATAAAGCGGCAATTACTTCTGAAATTAGTCCTTGATAACAAATTTTAATACGGCTATGAAAGATTCTAACAATAATGATAGATTGGTCAAAAAGACAGCCGACCGATAATTTTTATTGTTATGCTAAAGATAACATCGATTTTCGTAAGATACAACGTGATACGATCTTGATTAGCTAGCTATTGACTATCAATTACGTCTACAACATCAATTTGAATTTTTCTACGTGATTTGATAAGCAACTATTGTCCACTAAAATTTTGTAAATGGTCAGATCCTTCGTTCTTTTTTGTTTTGGCTTGATCCCTTAGTTGTGTTCGGCACAGTATATATTTATTCACCATTTTGGTGTTTTAGTGGTTAACTACTCTCACACTATTCATTCATATCATCATTGGTCTAAACGGGTTCAGTTAGTCTTAAATTAAATTCTCTCTCCACATTAGGCTAGAGTGGAACCATACTGTTTATTAACTGGATATAAAACAAATGTTCCTAAAAGGAATGCACTGCTCTGAGTCATTATCCATGATTAATTCTTCCATTAGCTTGTTACCATTTATGTAATGTATGATGTTTAAGATTGGAAGCTTTGCTTGGTGATTAATAGCTTTCAATTAATCGCTGAGATTAAGTGAATATGGACGGATGGTTGGAGAGAGATGGGTGCCATATGATGTTGAGGTAGGTGGAATGTGATTGTTTGGTTGGATTACTCATAGCTGCTAATTGTTTGCAAAAGCTGCATTCCTGAGACCTAATGTTTGATTAACGGTTGTATTAATCACACTGAAATCAGTTTCTATCTCATAAGAGCGTGTAAATTATTATATCTCCGTTAACATGCTTGCTTTTGAGCATTCGTTTCGTCTGTTTTGACACGTGTCACGTGTTCTGATTAAATATTAACAGTTTAAACAATCGCTCAGATTTAGCAGGTATCGGCCCTTGCGGGCTCTGTCAATCATCATGCTGAAATCTATTTGAGAAGTAACCGTCTCACTATAGGCCAGGCCAAAGCCTTCTTCTTAAACAGAGATCGCACAAGTATTATCAGCACTGTTGCTCAAGACGGGTTAACCATTACGGGAAGGTTTGAAGAAACTAATGAGTGCAATGTTTTCAGTATTCTTAAGTAAGTTAATTATAGCAGTACGATTGCAGTCGCTGAAACAATTTTGAGTTTAAAAATATAATTTTGGTGAACCCGAAAGTCAAACCCCTTTTTATTTTTGGTGGGAAATAATCAAATGACTGCTCCTGGTCTGGGTGCAAGAAGGAGTTCAAGACTATTACCACCTGTGTTCTTACAGTTGCCCTTTGCGTTCCAGGACCACTGTAACATTTTCGTACCATCTCGCAACACGGGCAGGGAAAGTCAACCAAATATTCGAGATAAAAAGTGCGACAAAGACAAGCATCTTAATTACTGCAATTGAGGAGATGTAGTAATGACGAGCAAACGCATTTCCTACGTAAACAAGTATTTAGTTCCTTCAGTCATGTCTAATTACTTAGCAGAAAAAGTAAATGGTTCAGTAAGCGGTTTTTTTTTGTAACATTTTAGTGTTACCTTTCCAGATCTTTGTTTCGTAGATAAAAATCAGTTCTTGATAATCACTACAGATAACTTTTTTTAGCACAATATGTTGACTTTTGGGGTTACGGTCTGTCGTCAAAGGTTATTGAACTTAAGTTTTTGCTTGTTTCACCGTGTTAGGATTTTTAATGCTAGGTCCGTATGCATCATCATGTCCTTGTAAGGAAAATGTACTCCTAAAGTGTAAATCTCGCAAAAACCAAGTGTGAGTGTCGCACTGAAATAAGGTGCTCAGTTCGGGTGGTGTCTTTTTTTAATATAAAATAAATTGTTGACCGTTTTTTATATGGACTTATGTTCTGAATTAAATTTTTGAATAATCTGCAAATTTAGAAAAAATTAAAGTCACTCAAAGGGCAATGGAAAGGGCTATGCTTGGAGTTTCCTTGCGTGATCGCGTCAGAAATGAAGATATCCACACGAGAACCAAGGTTACAGACATAGCCCGAAGAATCGCCAAACTTAAGTGGCAATGGGCAGGGCACATTGCTTGCAAAACAGATGGTCGATGGGGACGAAAGGTTTTGGAATGGCGACCACGTACCGAAAGACGTAGCGTTGGAAGGCTTCCCACAAGGGGGACCGATGACCTGGTGAGGGTTGAGGGAATCCGATGGATGCGAGACGCACAGGACCGGTCATTATGGTGACACCTGTGGGGAGGCCTATGTCCAAGAGTGGACGTCTTTCGGCTGAAATGATGATGATGATGACACTTATATTATAAAGGCGAAAGTGTGCGATGTGTTTGTTTTGTTACTTCTTCAAGCTGGAACGGCTAAACTGATTTCCTGGAATAGCACATAGGATGCTTTTTATCCCGGGTTTGCTTTGGGATAATTGTTTACTATCAAGCGAGCGAACCCGATGGCACGTTACAAAGCGTAGATCTCTATGGAGAAGAACGTCCACAACAAAAAACTCCATGGACACTCTTTTAAATCATATTATGAGTTACATAAGTCTTGGTTAAATATTTCTTTTCGCTTCTAATAGTAAAGGTACAGAGTGCGCCTGTGTCTCCTGCCTACTCGGCTAATTTCTGTTGAGATTGGTCCTCGTGATTGAAATTCGGTCGGGAGTATTATAAGGTATAGGATGTCGCTAATTTAGATCAAGACAAGTTCAGAAACCGAGAAACCTACTTGAAATTAACTGAAACTCAATTTATTTGAGGTCTGAGCAGCATCTCCATAACAAATCTACTTCTAGCCTCATTCATACTTAAAAGTTTACGAAACGTTTTGAGAACACATTCATTGTGCGTAGGTGCGGCTCCCTACTCGTCCTACTCTCTAGCGTCTGTGTTTCCTGATAGCTACAACCTGAGGGTCTTCAAGTCGAGAGTGATAGGAAACTTTTAGGCAAGATTGACGCACTGGAAATGTGGTGCCGGTGGCGCATGCTTGGAATCCCATGGACCGCGCACCGAACCAAAATTTCGATCCTGAAAGAACTCAATATCAAAGAGAGATTATCGTCGTCTGCGCAAATGCAAATCCTCAAGTTCTTTGGACATATCACCTGTAACGAGGACTCTATGGAACGCTTGGTGGTGCAAGGCAAAAGATCACGTGGACGTTCTCAAACACGGTGGACGGACCTCATCAAATCGGATACACTGCAGCGTTAATGAAAACTCCCAAACCGCCAAACAGAGCTGCATGGCGTCGAATCGCGACAGAGGCGGTGGCGCAAGCAGGACTCGACCGAGACATGACCAAGACCACGTTGTCAGTGAAGGCAACGATGTTCCATCATCGACCACATCACCGCTTACAGCCATAAAAAAGTGAAACTAACTGAATCATGGGCGAAAGATCTGACATAAGATTTTCAGAAACTGTCAAAATATTTTCGAAGGTGGTCAACTCATCAGATTATCGCATTTTTAAGTGGGCTGCTATTGGCAATTTCCGTAGGTGTTTTTACAGGGATCTTACCCGATATGGTTTTAGGTCAAATATGACTGGCCAGTGATCATAAATTTTAATTTCAACACCCACAAAACGAAAGATTATGTCACCGCTCGCCATTTCTGTGGTTTCACAGTTTTTTTTTTTCACGTGGGCTGGTGACTCGCCATAGAAGGCTGAATTTTAAATAAACACATTTCAATTTATCGTTTTCGTTTGTGATTGTTGGTAGTAAAAGTAATGATAATGCCTTTATTAGTGCACGATGTAAAATAAAAGAAGTTTCAATTTTAGTTACTCTGTCTCATAATACCTACAGATAGGGCTGCCATCCGTCCGGGATTCCTCGGATTTGTCATAGTTTGAAGGATGTCCGGGTGCCGTCCGGCAGGGGTTTTAAAAAGTTAAAAATTCATAATAACCAGCATTCAAGGAGGCACGGCAAAAGAGTCGACGATTGAACGCCCCTTTATTAAAAATGCCTATTAATTGTTGCGGTTACATACGTACCTAATTCGATTAGCTGAAAATTAAAAAATTATAAAGAAACAAAAAAAAAAGAATGTGAATTACTATAACATAAAGGTTTACTTAGAGAAAACTTATCGTTGAGTTAAACTGACCTTTATGGTAAATTGTTCGAAAGAGTCACCGTGACCCCGTAACGCAATGGGTAACTGAAGGAGCAAGGGTAGATTTTAGACAGTAAAAGTTTGACACTTCCCATTCATGTTATCTGCCAAAAGTACAGCTCAAATAATCCACTCATTGTTTCTACAACATGTAGGTACCGAACATAACAAACGCATAAAAAGTAGCAAGAGTACGACACATTCAGAAGCAGTTACTAAATCCATTTCAGCAATTTTATAGTAGGTATATTTTTTTCCTATGCATGTGTGTGCGTGCGTAGATACCAATACTGATGCGCTACGAGTGTAATGCATCGGTGCCCATATTATTGTCCGACAATTGGGATAACTGTATTCTTTAAAAAAAAATATTGAAGAACCCGACTGCGTAAAAAATAACAATAAAAAAAACTGAAAAGAAAAAAAACAAGTTCAGTCCAGTAGCGTAGAAACCAATTTAATTGCATTAATTTAAATAAATAAAATAAAAGCAATAATAAATTCTAATACGGAACATATTGACTGCAACAGTCGGGACCCATCAAAATAATCTAGACTAAAATCATCCCATCTAATATGGGCCCCGACTGTTGCAGTATGTCTGTATCTCAGTGCTTGTATTAAATGTGCATTATTCCATTTACATGTTATATATTCCTTAATTGCGACTTTGTTAGTCCGATAAGGAAACACAGCCTCTTCATTCACACCTACACGATAAAAATTTAAACTGGGTACTTCTTAACCAATTCATTATGCGTTCAGATCTTCACCTTATCTCGTACTATCAGTGACTAAAGGGCTTATTCACCAGGTCAGCCGGTCAGTTGCAACATAGCTGCTTGATGAGTCATAGATAACGTGGCTTTGTTATGGGGAACGATGCGGACTTGACGGTCTATGGTATGTTAAACATCTTAGTTGTTTGATTAACAAAGGTCTATTATTCCGATTTGTTGTTGGAAGTTCGAAAACTAATGTCGTAGATATAAATAGCAATAACTTTTAGATGGAAATTTAATAGGAAATATGCCAGATAATTTTATAATTTTCAGCTCCAAAAATTCTTTCATATTTGTAGTAAATAAATATGAAAGAATTCCGAGGTTAATTTTAAAGAGCAGTCGGACGGGATTTTTCATTAGAAATCCCGGGATGATCCATATTAACATCAAAATTTTGATGCAAGTACATGAATAACTCTACCTAATTTCGAACCGTGATTATAAAGCTTCAAAGTTGCTAATAAAAATGAAAAGCCCAACATGGACTTTGACGTCAAAGTTCAATATCAGCCACCATAAAGAAATGGCTTTTTGACGAAAGACAGATAATTTATATTTATTTATATAAATATGAAGTCACACTTGGGGGTTGCTGCCCCCAAGTACCTTGCCCCTACACCTAGATAAGTCATTTGGTGATTTCCCACGATAAAAAGTACACAAAGAACAGTTGTGACAAGGTCAAGAGAGGTCGCGGTCCGATCGTCCGGTAACCGTCCTAACCGAGCCCAAGTCGTCGACGGCGCGTACTGTCCACGCGCGCCTCTAGGAGATGTCAGCAAACCGTAGGGTCCCAGCAGGGTCAAAGCCTACTGAGGCCAAGGGCCTGCTTCTGAAAGGAAGACTCGGCCCTGGTATGAAAGGCAACGAAGGAACAGGAGTGGGTTTTTAGTCAGTAAAAGTCTTACACACCGTCGCGCGCCGCCCAAGGGCGAAGGATGTAAGAAAAAAAAAATGGGGCGGGGAAGGGTCAGAAAATCATTAGGTTCGTAGGAAGTCATTAATTTATAGCCCTTAAGCTAGTTGGATAATTGCTGATTATTTAGATAATTTTTTGTCAAGTTCAAGTACCTCCTAAAAATAAAGATTTTCAAAACACATCCTGGAAAAATTAAATTAGCGCAGTAGTGGTCTTTAGTTTGGTTGATCGAAGAAAGAGCACTTTTTTTTTGTAAGTATACATTTATCTTAAGTTTAGCGATTCCTCGTGCTATGTCGGTAACCTTGGTTCTCCTGGATCCGATCACGCAAGGAAACTCCGAGCATAGCCCTTTGCGTGATTTTAAGTCTTCTGATGAAGCCCATTGTGAGCGACGTTATGGGCAGGGTACATTGCTCGCAGAACGTTTGGCCATTGGGGCCGAAAGGTTCTGGAATGGCGACCGCGTACCGGAAAACGTAGCATATGAAGGCCACACAAGGTGGACCGACACTTGGGGAAGGCCTATGTCCAACAGTGGACGTCTTTCGGTTGAAATGATGATGATGACACATTTATCTAATTCTACGCATATTGATGAAGCAAATGAGTGCTTGAAAAATTAAAAACGTCGATACCGCATGATTTCTTGTCTGCATAAAACCACATCCTTAGTACGTCACCTTATGATCAATTAGATATTTGACTGTCTTTCAAAATAACCTTATCGCACTTTCAGAAACTTGACCCAAACGTCCTACGCTCTTCAAACAAGGAGCCGTTCACATCAAAAATAATCATTACATCAATGTATTAAGTTTTTTGTACCGCTTTCACACAAGGTCCGTCTGTGAGTCACTCCTCACTTGGTACAGAACAATCTCTTTGTTCAGAATGCTATCATCGGCTAAAATTGCTGATGGTATCTTGAAGAAAGATAAATAAACAAGACCATGTTGGGTAGAATTAATTACGTATGGATAATAAACGCGAATTTCAACCGATGTGTTGAAATGTGGATGACGAAACTGGTGTGGGTTTTTTTTTATTTTATTGGGTGGGAAAATCATTCTATGACAAATCTCGCTCTTGGGCGGAGCGCGAGATAGTGTCAGACTTTTACTGACTAAAAACCCACTCCTGTTCCTTCGTTGCCTTCGTCCCATGGCCCCAGTAGGCTTCGACCCTGCTGGGCCCCTACGATTTGCTGACATCTCCTTGAGGCGCGCGTGGAACAGTATGCGCCGTCGACGACTTGGGCTCAGTCCGGACAGTTACCGGACGGTCGGACGGCGAGCCACCCATTGCTCGCCATCCGCAAGCCCGCGCCTACGGTGGCCGGAAATCGGGATCGCAATCCCGGCGGCGGTTGGGGCGTGAGGACCGTTGCCTCACGGCAATGATCGGCCGCCTCCTTTGCTAGCATTACTGCTTTGCAGAGGGAAATTCGAGGGATAAGATTTTATGATGCGCATATTGTGTTCTGAGATCAAAGTAATCTACATAAGAACCATAGAGTAAACAAATCCACTGCCCAGGGGATTCGAAAGGTTTATACACGATAAATATATACCAGGAGTTAAGAAGCATGTGGCAAGAAATCAGGATGTGAACAAAATAACGTAAAATGTGAAAGCGAAAGGATAACATGGTTTGATCGAAGAATCACCATCTTTCGTGTTGCAGACTTTGTTGAAGTTGTGGAAGATGCAGGTGGTAGTGCATGCTGAGCAAGAAAGGAGATGAATACATGTTCTTTGAAGGGGCCCACACAGGCACTATGTTTGGGATAAGTCAACGATCCCCATTTGGCTAGATTGCTTCTACAGCTAACCTAAGCCCGCATTCGCAATAGATTGAAGTTGAAAGCTCCTAATGATAATATAGCAAAAGTTTTTTTATTGCGGGTACAGCAAGAGGTACCAGGAGCTCAAAATTATCATTTGAGATTCGATTACTTACATCTAACCCATAATCAAAAAATTGCGTAATAGAAATAGTTAGAAACGAATCGTACTTAGTTACATTATTATATTTCTAACATATACTAGCTAGGTAATCTACTTCAACACACATTTGTACCCAACGCGTAATGGTCTTGTTCTACAGGTCAGGTCTGGCATTTGCGCATAGCCTTATTTGGTATGTGCAAATGTCCACCGTGCCCCTTCACTTGAGCTAAGTCACTAGATTAGGCACCGAACACACTTACGATTGTGAAATTATCGTATGAATTTGAAGATGGAATGTGGTGTGGAAGATTTTCCATCTAATTTGAACATCAAACCTACGCTTGGTGATTAAAATCAGGTTTTGGAGATCATCTTGTCCTATTCATTTACATTTTCATTTTTCAACTGCATGATGCGAATGCTATGGATTAAAGCTTGCTTCTAATGACGGTACGAATGGTTGAGCGATTGGCTGATATGCTGCCTTTCGATTTCCACACGGGACAAATATTGGTATGGCCTGCAGATCGTTGTTCCGGATCTTGTGTTACCTTACGGAAGAAATTAACTTTTAAATATTTTTAACAACTATATTGTACAAAAAGGTCGAAATGGGAAGACTGAATTTAGGTAATGCTACTAGCTTAAGTTTGAAGCTTCGCTGGTAAGAATTGATATTGATACGTTGTTACGCAATCAAAATGGTTATCACTTATCAGTAATACGCAGTCAGTTTTTGTGCTACCCTAATATGTATATATTGAAGTACTGTTAAGTGATAGGCCATGTTTAGAGTTATTGTAATGTTGCCTTTGTTTTTGATGAAAAATTACAAGTGTAGGGACATAAATTTAATATTTTATAATAAATATAGAAGCTACATCTGCCAGCAAACTGCTTTCTAGTTCGGCAGAAGTATTTTTTTTTTTGTGCGAACTAAAAAGACATACTAATAAATGCTTTTTCATATTATTTTCTAACACGTACAAAACAAAGGAGTGGAATTCCACTCCACCCCATACCTATCAGGAAACACAGCCTGTGTTTCCTGATAGGTACGACCTGAGGATCTTTAAGACAAGCAAGAGTTAACAGATTACTTCTAGGTGAGCGTGCACCTTCGTCAGCCACATCATCGCTTACCATCAGGTGAGATATTGGTCAAGCGCGAGCCTATCAATATCTACTACATCGTCATACACGAGAGAAGTTAAGGCTGTATGTACCTGACTCATCCAAACCCAGTAAAACCATTTCTCCTTACCAGCCCTTTGAAGTAAACGCCAAAAGCAGCGCAAATATGTCTGATCGGTAAATAAATAATGCTGCTCGGCTAATAACATCCTGTTCGCTTACAGACAGACAAACGGACAGAGGTACAAAGGAAAGCATTCATTTGATCTGTTCGTCCTTTGTTCTGGTCAGGTTAACGACTGGTGGGATTATGTTTGAGGTGTACTTCGCATGTTTAGTTTGCAAAAAAATTTAAGGCAATTGGGTTTTTTTGTGATCGGGCAAAACACGATTTGTAGCCGAAACCAATACCGTAACCGTACGGCTCGTCTGTCTTTCAGTTTTGGCAACCGAAACCGAAATTAAAATAGAAACAAAAAAAATCGACAAAAAAATAATATTTCGATATACCCGTAATTATGACTAATTATATACTTATAACTTTTATAAAATACTTAATTATGTAATAAATCGACGTTTATAAGAAAAATATTACTTGCATTTAGACAGTTTTTAGGTAACTGACAGCTATCACAACCGTCAGCTCAAAGACGCTACTTTCATTCGAGCCGAATATTCGGCCTTTTTTATTGCCATCCCTGGAGTTGGGTGTTTGGTCGACTAATTTTTATTTAGAACTAGGATTAAACAAGGATTCCTGTTTATTCATATTTAAAATATAAATAGTATCAGGACAGACGGCGGTCAAGACTTCAGAGAAAAGAACCTCCCAACTATACGAATCGTGTCCAGCTACCGCTTTCTGAATATCAAGCCCTTGATCCAGCCTGCAAACAAGAGCTTCCTAAGACATTGGTCGTGGCTCGTGGCTATTTTAGCCTTTAGCTGACACGACTACGGGTACAATAATCGACGAGTCCACATAATCCAGAACCTCACTTTCGCCAGACGACAGCCAGACCAAAGAAGCAGTACACACTGCATTATTGAAAGTGCAAGCTGCAAATGATAGACATCTGACGCGTGGACAGGATGCAGAAGACAGAGAAACCTTACAATGATGCAACTTGGAAGGATCCTACGTCTAAGTATGGACTTCATATCCTGTCTTGATTGATAGATGATCAAGATGAGCATGCTGATCACGTAACTATTAACGCATGTGATTATACTAAAGTAGTGATCCGATCACGGATATGACTTTAATGAAAATTAATTAAACGCAAATCATGTGTTTGTCTCGGAGAATACGTGTCTGAAAAACACGTAAATTGGTAGCAGAGAATATGGGCAAATTAATATTTTTTTACGAAACTGCGGAGCTCACTCTTAGTAAGTAATATAGTTATTGTCAAAATTATAAGATGTTTGTGATTTAAGTACCACGAAACATTGCTATAAGGCGTGTCTTTCTTCAGCGAAATATGAAAATGAATCCTGTGAGCAGTATTGGCCGAGTGATAACGGCCCCGACTTACGAGTTGTAGGTCGCGGGTTCAAACCGAGCCAGGCATAATAAATAATAATAAAAATAATTGTGTAATTGTGGTATAATTTATTTCATCACCACTGCTCTCAAAACGGTGAAGGAAAACATCGTGAGGAAATCGGCATCTCCTAGAACCAAAAATTCGAAGACATGTGATATTCACCAACCCGCACTGGGCCCGCGTGATGGATTACGGCCCATTCCCTCTCCTAGAGAGGAGACCTGAGTCCCAGCAGTGGGAACATTAAAAGGCTGATTATGATTATGAATCCTGGGAGCACAGAATTCGCTCATAGACGCCCTGAGTAAAATAAAAGGATTCATAAGCTTCTGGAGAGAGGTGAGCTATTTGAAATGAAGGCCGCCATGGCCCGCGTACAATGGTCCACCAAGAACTTAGTGCGGAAAGCAGACCACAAAAGACATAGACACAGGACGTGTCTTTCAACTTGATTATTTGTTTGTCCTTTCCTCGGAAACCACATTAAGTTGGTCCCGGTTATCATTTGTAGATCTTTCCTAGATCGCACATAGGAGCACCAAGGTCGCCGACATAGCTTGAAGAATCGCCAAACTAAAGTGAGAGTGGGCAGGGCACATTGCTCGTAGAACGGATGGTCGATAGGGCCGAAAGGTTCTAAAGTGGCGACCGCGCACCGGAAAACGCAGCTTTGGAAGGCCTCCCACAAGGTGGACTGACGACCTGGTGAGAGTCGCGGGAATGCGGTGGATGCGAGACGCAAAGAATCGGTCGTTGTGGAGACGCTTGGGGGAGGCCAATGTCCAACTGTGGACGTCTTTCGGGTGAAATGATGACATACTTTTTATCCAGAAGTATGTTCCCTTGGGTTAATAATATATTCTACTATCACACGGGTGAAGCCGATGGCAGCAGCTAGTTCAGTCATAACCGCACCTTAACGTCACGCCATGTCACGTCAACTGAACTAAGTCAAGTGCGCGACAAGTACCACAGAAATCATTATGATGCAGTACGAACGTTTATACGCATCTCACGACCGTTCAATGAATATTGACGTCTGTCCTCCGCCAAAGTGACAATTTATGGCGCACGATACATTTACTAAGTGAATATGGCGCTACTGAGGTACAAGACAATTACAGTAAGGTAATTATCTCAATTTGATTATGATATTACTTTCAGAAGGTTTATTTTTTTAATCAGGGTCGCAAGACGAGACGTATCTCTATGTTTTTCAAGATAAAGAATTGTTTCCTAGTTTGGAGTACAGTGCAGCATTTATGTGAAATAGCACTGTCATTTTTGGTGTTTCATCACTGATGTTACTTAAAGGCTAATTGTTTTTGCGCAATATATGATTACTTACTTATTATTTTTTTTGTTTAAGATGGGAAACCATCAAATTACTTCCCCCGCTCTGTGTGGATCTAGGAGTGTCAGACTTTTACTGACTAAAACCCAGGCGTGTTTTTTCAGTTGCCCTTTGCGTGCCAGTTCTTACTCCGAGAAAGAAGACATCTTTGTCATTAAATATAATGTCATAATTTTAAACTGTAGCTGGGGATCGAACTCACGGCAAAATGTCGTTCAAAACCGACATTTTGCATTATTGCTCTCCCCCCATAGCAAATAGCGTGATAATTTATAGCCTAACAGTTGGCCTGGCCTATAAGGGTTACGTATGCAAAATTTGAACGGGATTGGTTCAGTAGTTTTTGCGCCAATTAATACCATCGGTCCACAATTTTACTGTTTTATTATATGTAATAATAGATTAGCAAAGGCATTTTTAGAGGTAGGAACAGGGTGTTCCGTTGAACAGGGTATAAAGTCCCCAAACCTTCGTTGAAAAAGGAGGATCCTCTAACCAGACTGAAGAGCAATCAAGATGCAGGATAATTCCTCTGTGGAGATATAGATGTCGCTACATGTTATCTAAAATCTTCATTCATAACCTTATGAAATGGCGCACGAATTTTGCGCAATCATAACCCCCGTGTTCCGAATTGCGATAAAAGTGATTATATCGCGAATCCGACCAAATTCAATAGTCACAAAATGTAAGGGCTATTGAGTAATAATTGTGACAATGCGCATTGGTCGGATTCGCGATATTATCGCTTTTGACGCAATTCGGAACGCAGGGAACAAGTTGTGACGTTTACTGCCTATTTGGCGCCAAATCGGTCACTTAAGTTGCGTGTAAGTGCTTTGGAGCGTGATGAAAAATATTCGAGCACGTGACGTTTTTACGTAAGAAGATTCGTCTTTATTCACGTGTGTAGCGTGCTCAGATTTCATTACAGCTTGTCTAGACCGAAAAGTACGAAGAAAATTGGACTTGGAATGTAAGTTTTATAGACAGTTCTGCCTTTATTTGTAACTAGTAAAATACTGATTTCGTATGGGTGTAATATACATATTTTCTTTAATTTATAGGCTCGTGGTTTGACCACTACCTCACCGGGTCCAAAGTTAAAAAAAAAGAATTTACCAAAATTCACCCCTAAGGGAACGAAACAAGAGATTGTATGGAAAAACCTACATGGAGAAAACTACGCGGGCGAAGCCGCAGACTGAAGCTAGTTGATTTATAAAACCTGTGTCAAGTAGCATTGCAACCATAAAATCATAATGAATTTGTCAAACTTAATTATAATAGTTAATTTTCAGTTTTCCAATCAGGTTATTAAGTTTTTGTAATCAATAAGCAAATTGTGACAGTTTGTGGTATTAAAAAAATAATTGAAAACAATAGAAACGCTGTTTTTACCTTTTTGAGATGTTTGTTGACCCATTTTGTGAACGTCTTCTTTTGTATTGCGTCACGCTCATCTGAAAAAGAAAATAAATAATTAGTTTAGTGATAAGTAAATAATATTTCATCCCCAAAAATCTAAAACTTTAAAATATTGTTGGCTATGTGGAGAAAGACCGAGGCGGAATTCTTATGGAACCGAGTGCTGCAGTGATAAAATTCCACATGCATCAGTTTTTCAATACACTTTCGAATACATTAATAAATGGGGCTTGACGCGCGACTCGTGGGGGTCGACGCGCGCCCATCCTGATACGATAAATGTAATAAAATTGTGGCGGGGCGAGTACGCGCACTTTTCCACACTAGTGCGATAAAAAAGCCAGAGCGGATTTTCGAGTAAATGTATAGAAAAACATTTTTATGACAGAACAATATCCGATTTATTAATTGTATTTATAAATATTTGAAACCCAATACACAATTCAAATCGTTTTTTAACGATTTACAATACTTAACAAATCTAATATTTTTACGACAAAAAGTGTAAAACAATCGAGATCAATGACTTGAATAAACACAAAATTTAAACATTCAGACAAAACAATTTTTCTACGAATGTCTAAATGTTGGCTGTATAAAAATTCCAAGTAGGTATCTCCAATCATCATCACCATTAAAAAAAAATTACACACTTCATTTTATTCTATCAATATAACACGGCCGAATTAAATAGTTGTCAGGTCAACGAACTTGGGCTGGATAGATAACATTCTTATTTGGTCTATTAATACGTGAACTATTTTGGCGCGCGAGGCTAGTTGCCAAATTATTTCTAGATCGGAAGTACGATGTATGGGAACTGTCTACACTTTTTACAATGATTGGATATTGGATACGTGTGTTTTTTTTGTGTCTGGAGTGTTTTTTTTTTCTGCCATTGTTATAGAAATGTTTGTAGATCCAATCTTTCTTGAGGAAATGATGAGGTAAGTTTATCGATATCGATTGAAAGATTATTTAAGAGAAGGTAAATGAAGGTCATTGACTTGGGCTTTCACAGAATCTGACATTAAGCAGCTACGCTGAAGAATTTTGCGTCTTTGTTAAATTATTTTTAACAAAGACGCAAAATTATTAAAGAAAACAAAAACAATATTTTAACTAGTTCAATCCAATTTAATAAACATTTACAACGAACTAAGTCTTACAATCTAGACCAAGAACCTAGATTTAAAACAGGAAATTATCTAAACATACCAGGAGCGAATGAGACGGAAGAGCTTTGCGATATCTTAATTAAGCGTGGCGAGATGGTTCATTAAAATGTTTAGCGTACCAGGCTGACAGGCTAGCCAAGTATGGTCGCGGAATTAAGCTATGACTATGTTGAGTGTAGATTAGAAAGATTGATTGCAGATATTCATCTGTGTACGTTTTAATGAGCGGATATTATGGTACGTATGGTGTTCAATATAGAATGAAATTACTTCGATTGATTTGGATGACAATGAGGACGAAAGATGGTAAGATATGCAGTAAGTAATTATAGTTAATAACAATACCAGCCGTGATCTTTTATCAGAAGGGAAAAAATCCAACACAGTGGAAACGATAGAATAAGAATACAAAACATACGTATTTTTCTAAACATGTATTTAATAAACGAGAGAGTGCTTAGCATTTTTTTTTGTAATTTTTTTGGCCTGGATTCTACGTCATTTAAGCCGTGCTTTCGTCTCAATAGCTAATTTGTTCACCATTAGAATATGGATGTACACATTCTACTTTTTTTGTAGTATTTGGCAGTAAATGTATCAAGTCAACCTTTTCGGTAAACTTCGCTGAGGTAGTCAACACTACAATAAAATTCTCAGCCCCATTGTACCGAGATCGCGTCTCTTTCAATGATTCCAGTCATTGTCTAGTTGCGCAGACAACTGACATACAAAACTACACCAATTTTACATCACAATATCCACTAGAGATCAATTTGCGAATAATTAAAACAGCCACTGAACTGCACTCGAAGGGATCCGCCAAAAACCATCGTGCTGGTTATCTCGTACATATTGACAAATGAATATCTGACGCATGCGGTAATCTGCTAAAATTTTGACAGTTCCTTTGATCAGTAACCTACCACTAGAACGTCATTGTACAGTCATTGCTTTTAATAAGCTCGATATTGTCATTTCACCACAACTCTAATACGAGACCATTGACCGATCAATGATCGATCATTATGAATTAGCAGATTACGAACTTTTAACAAAATGACAACGGGATCGTGTTAGAATGACGAATTTGTAAAAATAGCAGACTTGGACCCCAAACCGACATTGTACCCATAGAGATTAAGTTAGTTTAAAAGTTTTGTTACTATCTTGGTGTACAACAAAGTTTTATTCTATTCGTACTCTAGCTCTGGCGCTAAAAATGCTTATTGTATGGTATGAAAACAAATCAATTACTGTATCCATGTTACTTCCAATTCTACGCACACCTAATGATGCGTAGAACACACCTTTGAAACATAACTGGCATGTTTTATTGAAGTGTTAAGTGAAGATGGTGTCGTTTTGATTATTGCATCTTGAAACTGGTTTTTCGGCCGTTTTCGGAGCTTTGTCCGTGTCCAAAACATATGGCTCGTCAAACAAGTTAGATTTTATATAACCTCTGCGATATTTGGTGGTCAAAAGCGCACAAGAAAATACGTTTCATTGTGTAGTATATTTAGTATCTAGTGCACACCTCTATAATAAGTAGGGTTGGCCCCTCGTACTCGTCGAAAGGTCCGGGACCCCAGGGTCCCACAGAAATCGGAAAGTAGACTATCTCATCAAGTGATCAAACTTAATAAATTTGCAATCAGTTCGTTTTACTTACTTCTTTTATGCAACAAACAATATGAAGATTTACAAGAATGTTCTTTATCTCCCGAAATATGTACCAGGGGAACAGGTTTCAAAAGAGTTCTCACACTTATGTTCAAGAGCTCATGTGTCGGCATACAAGTGCTGCCTCTGATAGCAGTTTCGCGAACCTAATTGGCTGAGTTATCGAATGGGAGCGCGATTATGTTATTATGAGTGATGCCAAACTGGCGCCGGCGCCTACCAGCGAGTCTTTTAAGCGATAATATAACATGATTATTATCTTAACTTAAAGCTTTGATGAAAGAATAATAATTGATGTTCAACGATTTGCAATCAGATAATGGAAGTAAGCGGTAAACGCATGGTTTTCTGAAGAACTTCTTATTAATACACATTCTCGCACTTGATCTGGACATAAACAAAAAACCATAGCTGAAATTAGGTAGAACTAACTCAGGGTTTGTTCGAAACTTTAGTTAATAAAAGTCTGACAGCCCCTATCGCTCCACCCAGAGCAGGATGAGTTATTTAATGATTCCCCATTACAAAAAAAAAGGTAGAATTAACTAAAGATCATATTACGAAGGCCGGAGGCCCCATTTTCTATGTGACCTTTGTAAGAACAAACGATTGAATGACCTTTATTCAGGTATTAAGTGTCATCAAATATTCACTTATGGTAGGCCAAACATAAAGTAATAAAGTACATTGACCTTTTCCTAATAACTCAGCGAAGGTACACGAAATACAAATAATTAACCGTTTTAGATTACTAGAAACGCGATTGATGTCAGCTGTCACATCTCTAAGTCTATTTTCCCGTTTTTTTTTAAAATTAAGAATGTCAGTAAACGTAATAGGGTCAATGACCGCTATGGCAAATTGATCTATCTCCCGCCATAGAATTAAAAAAACAAAACTAAGAAAAGAGGATCACATAAAATTTCTCTAATAATTCGCCAATCTGTCCGCTCCGCGGCGACCTCGACAGTCGGTCCAATCAAGTGGATAATCCCCGATAAACTGAACTTGACGTTTAGCGATCAATATCCACTGTCAGACATTAAATACTTAGATTACAGGCCGCAAACATCTTCGAATTCCTTTAATACTGATGGACAAAACATAAGACTATATCAAACCTACTCAACAAAAACTACTAGATCTACTAGAGCTACTTTATCACTGAGTAATATAGACATACATTTCTACGCGGACGAAGAAATGGCAGAACGTAAACAATAATAATTTAAAAGTAAACCGATCACAAACTTACGAAGAAAACATAAAACACATCTTTATAATAATTGTGTTATAATGATTATTATTATCGTTCAAGATAATCATCAGGATCAGGAGCATTATAAAATAAACCTTATAGAGGCCCTACTACGAGCTCTCAACGTGATCCATTTGACGACCTAAACTGAACTGTTAAAGGGATGGAGCTATATAGGGTGTAAAACTCTATTCCTTTTTCTCGATCGCACGCCTGACATTTTAACTCGTCTTCAAAAGGTTCCACCTGACTACAATGAAGTAGAAGACGACGATATTGTCGCTAAAGACCTTACAGATCACACTACTAACCTTGTAAGCCAATGTATTGGGGTTCAAATTACAATAGAACACAAGAGCGTTGCTGGCTCATCGCCTGCACTGACTAATGACCCATTTCCCTTGTCCACTCCTACGCTACGCGTTAGATAAGCTACTGATGCATTCACACTTATTATTGTTACTTCTGCTCTTGTATACGCTAAGGAATTTAAAATTAAGCAAGGTTCGAGACTTCATCTGCATTTTTATTTTTACTAGACTGTTCTGTCTCACTCCTAGACGAAGGCCTACCTTCACAACTGTCATGTTTCGCATGTCAGCGCTTCCTCTATCCAGTTCTGACCATGTCTTTCGTGGTCTGCCGCGACCCTCTCACACTGTCTCAGGGCTAATTTGTGCTACTTGAAAAAATCAAGACATGCTGCAAAAAAAGACAAGCATCCTATGGGCAGATTCCTTATTCTATCATCATCATCATCGTTGTCTTAACCTCATCACAATTTGCTATGGCAAATTTCTAAATCCATTGTGTGTTTAACTAACAATTGGAATTTCTTACTCAAATATGGGTTTTCTTGATAGCTACAACCTGGGGGTCTGTAAATCAAGAGCGGCCCTCTACATTTGATTTATGCAAAGGCCGCCGATACACAGACAATACAGCCTCTCTTTATATAAGAGCAGACAAGGAACATAATATCGCTAACGCCACACTCAGCCAATGAAACAGGCATCGCAAAGAATAGACACCGCAACCAATGTGAAAACCTTCAATTACTCCAAACGTTTGCTCTGATTTATGGCAAATAAAAGCGAACGTCAGCCAATAAAGCCCAGCGTCCATTCACAAGTAAAATACACCATTGTCCAGCATTGCACTAACACGCAAGTGCATCGCTCTCGCACCAATCGTGTTGATTGAATTGAACATGCTTCACGACTTCGCATTAGCTGCGGGCATTCACACGGTGTACTGGCCAAGTTACGTCATCCGAATATTGTACCAATCTACACTGAAAATTTTAAAAGGATGCATTGCTATTCTGTAAATTCACCCAGCGAAAATTTAGATGATGTACTCGCGAGTGTTCAATCATCGAGTCATTTAAAACATTTGTCAGTAATACTAAAGATGAAAACGGCTTGAGAAGTGGTGTGATTTGGAGAGTGGTTTACAAAATAGACTAGGCCAATTTTAAAATGGATGCAGTTGACCTAATTGAAGATAATAAATCAGACGACGATTCAAAGGAGATGATTTAGAAGGTGGAATTTCTTCTAATTGATAGAGGACATGTGAATCTTACTTAAGGTTACCAACCCCTGAAAGAACCAACCCACGAGGGGATTTCAGTGCTTACGCCTCTAATATTTGATGGGATACATAATTACCAGGGCAGCACAGGACTAAAACTGACAGGCGACCAACTACCGCGTCTTTAGACTGGAGATATGATTGTGAGCCAGAAGCTCGGGCGGATGAATTATACGCCTAGAGTCTTGACTGAACACACGGTCAACAGTCCAACAACCAAATCATACAAATTGTTCTGTGTAGTAATATCAGAATTATTTCTTCGCGTCAAAAAATGGCATAGTTGTACCATTGTCACGACTTATGTCTTGAAAGAAGAAACTTGATGTAACACGGTGTCGTTACGGACTACCATTTTTTGTGGAAGCAAAACAACTGCAATTGATGTAGTAAAATATGTGTAGCACACGAGGCATGTATTGTAGCTTCGATTACATCACGAACGCATCGAGCATTGTGTGATCTAGGTTGGAATCCAGTGCAGCATTATGATGCAGATACGGAGAACCTTCACGATAGACCAGTGGTTCCCAACTGTTTTTGACTGAGGACCATTTTGACCATTTGGTTTCTTGTTACTAAGGAATAGAAATCCAGAAGAAACAAAAGTATAGTTAACAAAAATCGGGCTTGCGGTCGGTGAGCAATGAGCAAAAAAAGCCCAAATCGTCGACGGCGCGTATTGTTCCACGCGCGTCTCAAGGAGATATCAGCAAACAGTAGGGGTCAAGCAGGGGGGAAGCCTTCTGGTTCGCTATTGAAAGGAAAACCCGGCCCCGGAATGAAAGGCAACGAAGGAACTAGGAGTGGGTTTTAGTCGAGTTGGGATGATTTTCCATCTAAAACAAAAAGTTGACAAAAATAATTCAAAACTTGTAAGAACACACCTATCCTTTAAAATCAATGTAAAAAGCATTGTCAAAAAACAACAATGCCAATGGTTATTTAAAATATGTTCGCATCAATGTTACTTTTCAGTTGGCAAGTTGAAAATTTTTAGACCTTACGGGGGTAATATATCAGTTCTTGAAGACCAGATTGAGAACCGCTACGATGGACTAAACAAACCATGGATTTCTTTAAGAATGTGAGGAAAATGAGAAGAGGTTTAAGTTACTTATCCCCGATTTCTGAATTAAGCATTTGAAGTTGGGCATTTCTCAAACTCTACTAAAGCCTGACAACCTGTCAAAATTTGGCGTTAAAGTACGGTTTAAGATATACTTAACTCAAAATACTTAATTAAGAAACCCGGTCTTAGACTTACTTATTGAGATGATGACAAAAGGATAGATTCCTAAGAATAAGACATGTTTCCCAAATAAATCAATAGGTACCAGGGCGCGAGAAAGTTAAAAGAGTAACTTCACAGATCCAATGTATCTAGCAATACTGGATGGTGTACCTGCACCAGTGACCGTATGCTCAACGTAACAATCAGTAATTGCATCAACGGTTATCATTCTACCTGATATGTTGATAAACATTAACACGTCATTCGTTGTTTTGCAATGATAAAAGTATAAAACACTTTCTTTCTAGAACTGATATTTTCTTTACCATTTCTAAGAATCTTCAGCATACCAACAATACCTAATATGAGTTATAAAAGAATGACGGCTATCAAAGACATGTAATATATATTACCAAAGAAATTAACGGTGAGATGACGGTTAATAAATTAATAAAGATCTAGATGTAGGAAATAATAAATTGCATCAACTTCAAGTAAATTTGAATAATAACAGAGAAAAAAGGTCAGTTTATCGTATTACCATGAAAAATTTCGTAGGTTCATTGAAATGTGGCAGAATATAGAACTAAAGAAATACAGGTACGTATTATAATTTTTTGTAGTTATTCGAGAGGCATAAAAACATAAGTTAAAATTACGCAAGGTTTCAGTAGTGGGCAGTATACATAAAAAAATGATAATCAAGCACTTATCAGCGACCAGATTACCAACACAAGTTGACAAGTACCAGGATAACATGAAAAGTAGGACGTCGAGTTGCGCAAAGTGACAGGTAGGCTAGTGTGCCCAGAAACCCTAGGATCAAAGCAAGAGGGGTAAAATTTCGATTCCTTTTTTTTGCATTTAAATAAGTAAGCCTATAAATACCTAGGTAAAACAAGTCAAATTAGTATAACAAACTTACGCAAGATCGCAGAGGTCACTTCTCATAAAAAAGATTATAATCATCAAGCTTATCAGCCAACAGTTTACCAACACAAGTACCAGGGTAACATGAAAACTAGGACGTCAAGTTGCGCAAACTGTCAGGTGGTTGTGGGTAGTCCTTATACAAAGCCTTATCAGTGGGCGGACAATTACTTAAATCGAAAACTCTCTATTGCCTTGAGAAATGCAAATTGTGTAGGTACTGCATTGACCTAGTTGCTAATCTCGACAATCGTAGCTTAAGATATAATACTCTTATGTTTTTATTTATTGATTGAGTCTTGAGAACAAAAATAAACAGTCAAATGCGATATCACGCTCGTTAACGATCACGAGCGCACTATCAGTTTCATGATTGAAGATGAATATGACGGATTGGTGAAAACAAGCGCAGAGTACACCAAAATACTAATATAATACCATGATTAAATTTATTAGATTAATAGCTATGGAATCTTATTCTTTTATTCTCTTCCTACATTACAAAGAAATGAGTAAATGTGTCAGTAAATATTCTCCCATCAAAAAGATAGGTCATGGACACCACATACCCACACCCTCACATACAGAACGCTGTGGTCATTAAAACTCCACATTCGGGGTCAGCCAGCGAGCAACAGAACGAAACATTATCTGAGTCAAAATCACAGACCGCATAAGGAACAGTATATTTCGCTTCAAAACACAAATCACAGCCAACAAACAAACCTTGGAACAGGCAATGGTCCGGAGCGAGGAGTGGCAAGCGGTCGCCTCCTTCTGCGAAGCAATAAAGCTAGCAAAGGAGGCGGCCGATCGCGTGAGGCAACGGTCCTCACGCTCCAACCGCCGCCGCAATTCTGGTCCCGATTTCCGGCCACCTTAGGCGCGGGCTTGCGGACGGCGAGCAATGAGTAGCCCGCCGTCCAACCGTCCGGTAATCGTCCGGACCGAGCCCAAGTCGTCGACGGCGCGTATTGTTTCACGCGAGCCTCAGGGAGATATCAGCAAATCGTAGGGGCCCAGCAGGGTGTCGAAGCCTACTGGGGCCATGGGTAGTGTGAAAACGAAACCCGGGGTCTTGGAACGAAGGCAACGAAGGAACAGGAGTGGGTTTTTTGTCAGAAAAAGTCTGACACTATCTCCCGTTCCGCCCAAGAGCGGGATTTGTCATTAGATGATTTTCCCACCTAAAAAAAAAGCCAAGGAACAAAAATGGATTACGGCTTTCCGTACCTGCAGCATGACACAACAAAATTGGGCTAAGACAGCCACTGACAACATTAACCGGCGACGGGGTAGGCTCAGAAGGAGATGGTGTGACGAGTAAGACCCCTACATAAAGGATTGGCCCAATATAGCCAAGGACAGAGAAAGCTGGAACAAAAGAAGGGAGGGGAGTAGATGGAAACGATACATAGAAAACCTACGTTCTATTTTCCTTTCCATTTCAACTCTGTTAGATACTACATTATAACTAACAATTTGTAAAACATCAAGGGAACAACGTCCATACAACTTGCAACATTGTAACAACTATAAATAAATAAAGAAATTGTGTCTGCGATGCCTAGCTCCGCGACTTGACTAATAGTGTACCAGAAGTTTATCAGATCGAAGCATACTTTGTAAGAGCTCCTGGACTATAAATATCTAAGAAAATTATGTTACGTTGTATTATGTAAATGTATAAGTTGTAAGGCGGGAGCAGAGTGAAAAAAATTCCTTGCCGGAGTCTGTGTTTCCTGATAGCTACAACTTAAGGGCCTTTAAGTCAAGAGTGAGTAGGCTACTTCTAGGCAAGCGTGCTCCATCGTCGATCACATTATCGCTTACCATCCGGTGAGATAGTGGTCAAACGCTAACCTATTATGAATTAAAAAAAAAATATCTGCAATTTTAATCATTTCTGATAATTGCCGAGCAAAATAAAAAAAATATGTGCAATTGTGGCATACGATATTTTTAGTAAGTATTTCAGTAAGTTCAGTTCAGTTTGATGATTTTCTCCACCTCTTGCTCCACCCTAGAGTCGTGGGGCTCTTAGGACTGGGACCGCGGTCACAACTTCCACCGATATTTTATTTTTGGAGTATTTGGGGGGGGGGGGGGGGGGGGAAGAAGTGAATGGATGATTTATCCCACTTAAAAAAATACCCAAAAACAATGCCTATCGTTAGTGCGAGCTAAATTTATCCCAAAAATGTTTCAACAGAGTCCAGATAGCCTTCCCTACAACCATGTCTTTTTTTTTTAATTGATATAAACCAGTGCTTGGCTGCGATCCCACCTGATAGTAAGCAGTGATGCAATCATTGATGGTGAGACGCACTAGTTTATTAAGAGCCTGTTCACTGTTCTCATTATTAATTTAAACCGATTAAAAAAGGACGACATATTATGTTCGGCTTTTTATATTTTTTTAAAGATTTTATTTGAATGCATTTTAGAGAGAAAACGACGGGTCGCACGCCCTAATTTGACCCAAAAGTTTTGTAACACATAATATCATTAATTACTGAATTCATGAGAACCTCGTAAAAATTCGCAAGTGTCTTCACGTATATCTCGCAACTAGTTTTTACTATAATTACTTAAAACATATGACATAAAGCACCTGAAAACTTTTCCAAATTGTAAATTAAAATGGACATAATATAAATATGCTGTGTAACAAAATTTACTTTGCGTTGTTTTTTCTTTCTCCTATAAAGTTACCTGTTCTACATTTATGAGGTTTTATTATAACATGCTCAGCTCCATTATACCATGACCGCTTGTTTTTTTTATTATTAATAGGGTCGCGTTTGACCACTATCTCACCTGATGGCAAGCGATGATGTGGTCGACGATGAAGCACGCTTGCCTAGAAGTAACCTATTCACTCTTGACTTAAAGACCACCAGGTTGTAGCTGCAGGACCCCTAGGTTATAGTTATTAAGAAACACAGACTCTGGCAGGGAATTCCACTCCTTAATTGTACGCACAATTCGCTTTGTACGTATGGATATCACCGTGTACCGCCGTACGTCTATTTCGATGATTCCACACATTGTCCAGTTGTGCAGACACTTGAGATACAAAACTAAATCAATTTTACATCACAATATCCATTAGAAATCAATTAGCAAATAATTAAAACAGCTACTGACTTCACTCGAAGAAATCCCCCCAAAAACTCCTGATATGGAAATTGACAGCGTTCCAAGTTATTTATGTAGGTGTAAAATGTGTCTATGCTTCCATAGTTTCGATAATTACACCACATTAACATTTGTTATTTCCACTGGAATTTAAAATAGATGGAAACCCACTAAAACATCCTTTAATGGCAGCGGCCTACACATCTCACAAGACATAAAAATATACAGACGGACAAATGGCGTTTGGTGTTTATGTGGCAAACCATGAAAGAGGTGAGCACATTAAATGTTAAACAAAACATCTCGAAGAAAAAAGATCTCTATGTATTGAATAACATACCGAATTCTGTAACAGAGGAAGGAATCCGAGAGAGGGTTTTATTTTAAATTACATATAAACCAGCTCATTACTACGATCCCAACTGATGGTAAGCAGTGATGCAATCGTTGATGGCGAAGCGCACTAGTTTATTAAAAACCTATTCAATCTAGCCTTGAACCTAAATTATAATCGGGCGGGAAGATCGCAGCAGGCAAATTGTTCCAGTACTTCGGTATAATATAAACGACGAGGCGACGCGGCGACGGTTAGTCCGGGCGATGAGAACTGAACTGATTAAAATTTCCAATTGTTATCTCTAGTCTCTTCCACTACTATTTGCCGAAGACCGACAGATTCAGGGTAAAGCACGCCATTTTATAAGCGTTGTAACAACGGCAGTTGATTGCTATTAATTAACCAATTCGTTTCAATGTCTCCGGGTCAATACAATCAGTTTTGAGGCCGGTGTGAGGCCAGAGCCAGATGGTATGATTGCATCAATCATAATTGTTGCATTTATATGTGCATGGTGATAGGTAACTTTTAGAGGACGCAAGGTGGATCGATGACCTGGTAAAGTTGTCAAAAGGCCTGTTTGACTTTTGTATTTCGACTACTAGCGGCTTGTCCGGTGTAATGTAGCTGCTACACACCGGACCCCTAATTATTATTTTATTGTTTCTTTCAGTTTCGTTCCAAGTTACATTCTAGGGTTTTCTCAAATGTCAAAACAGGGCTTTTATTTTTTAACGAGTTTAAAGGCTGTGGGAGTCCATTAGATGAGAGAAGTAGGTACGGGACTTCAGTATCGTATCTAGGGCAGACGGGCAGTGCCTGTGATGCCCAACTGTGGGACTGAAGCCTTACCATGACGTATTAAAGTAATAGAAGTGCGAGTGAAAACGACGGATGGAGCTATACACCCTATCCATCCCTCCATCCCTTTAACAGTTCAGTTTAGATCGTCAAATGGATCGCAATAAGAACTCATGGCAGGGTCTCAGATCGATAGTTTGACATTTGGGAAGCCCTAAGACAAGTGCACGTCTGTTGATTAAAATGATGATGATGAAAGGTAGCAAGGCGCCGACAAGGATTAGAGAGGCTTATGTAAGGTAGTGATCTATATGCTAAAGGCTGATGACGATGATGAAAATAAAACGTTATGTCACAGCCAAGCCATAAAGAAGAACAAATGAATATCGCCACAGAAAGGTAGGCGATTCTACATTCAATGTACTATGAAAAAGAAAAAAGATATCAGTGACGACAACTTTCAGTACATTTCACACATCGTTGAAGATGATTGATTGAACTGAACAATTGAATGAAAATTGTTGAATGGAATGAGTGCAAGTGTGTCGTACGTTATGACAGTATTATGTCACTTGTCAAGCGTGACCGTGCAAATACATTGTTGTACGGAATTAATGTTTTTTTTTGCTTGTTCTTTTCTACTGCTGTGCAAAAGCGTCTCATACAGTCCATACAGGTGTTCCTTTCTTGAACTACCTAGAACTAGTCCCTGCGGAATACGTCAGGAACGTCTACCTTTTCTTGGGCAGGTATTCGCGAGACTGTCCATTCTAAAGCATCCAGTTTGTGAAGATTATTTCCGTTCTAAAGAAAACCGCTAAAAATGGTTAAATGATAAATGATATTTATTTTGTAAATAGGTTTAAAAAAACACTTTTACACGTAAATTTTTTTTTCGTTATTTTTAAACTAGATGACGCCGGTGTTTCCTAGCTGACTACCCTGAGAAGAAACACCGAAACAAAATCAGGGGTCAAAGTCTCAGGTTGCCAAAATTGGGACAAAATACGTTAGAAAAAAGTTTTTTTTTACAGTAAAATAAATTATTAATTTATGAGCTAAATTATCACAGAATATAATTTTGACAGAGAAAGCTGTCATAGTGTTTTGTAACGCACTAATATTAGGTATAAAGGTGAAAATTTCAATTGGATGACATTTGATCAAGTTAACTTATATCCTTGATCAACATATGTGTTAACCCAGGATATAACTTCTTCTCATCTTCTTCCCACTTTACTTCCCATCAAAAAAAGATAAAAGAGTAAAGATGGGAAGTTATAAAAACACGCGGGTGGACCCTCGGGTGGCAGCCAATTCAATACACGTGTATGTACAGTCAGTGGTCAAAAGTGCAGTTCCACCTTACCAATGCTATAATGTCTAAAATTTATTTGTAGAAGAGGGTCAATGGTTAATGACTGATTTAATTCGTAGCATAGAATCTAAAGCATTGCATAAACTGATTGTGGACTATTGTACTTCTACAATAAAGAAATTTTAGCCACTTTATCATTGGTAGAGTGCTACTGCACTTTTGATCCCTGACTGTACCTATATAATAATATAAAAAATAACATCGTCTTGTTTATGATCATGGATGACTAAAACTAGTGCTATTTTAAAATGTAAATATCATCATTGGGTTATCCATTGAAGGGAGGCTACCGTTTGTGGGCGAGGGCCACGCAAACATTGCCCAAGTTATTATGTACATACGAGCAGCTTGCAGTTGGTAAGGTTATCACATTCCATACCTAATGACTGTGTTACTTTACCGTACATGTAGGTAATTCTTTATGCTATGAATAACATAAGCGCCGCTACTAAGAAGGAATACGTAAGGTAGGCTTCAATGGTACCCGCCTTATTAATATTGATGAATTTTATCTCAATAATTTTTATGTTTTACCTACGTGTCATCATAACAAATCTAATGCTTTTCCTACATTATTTAATTATTTAAAGTTCATGTACAGTAGTGGTACATAGGCGGACTTAATGCAACAAGGCATTCTCTACCAGTTAACCTTTGGGTTAAAAGAGACAACACTGTGGTAGGTGTGCACAATAAACAAATAACAGATACTTCAAACAGATAAAAAAAAAAATTATAATAATAAAATACATATATTTATATGCTAAAATTATAAACTAATAGATACAATGAAAAATATCAAATCATTATGAGAACTTAATAATAATTCTGACGAAGACCAAACTAAAGTTGAGAGGACTTCAAGTAGTAGTTCCAAATTTTACGCTTGAAGGAAAATTTACTTTCAGCTTTTTTGATGAAGCATTATCGTCATCATTCAGCCGATAGACGTCCACTGCTGGACATAGGCCTCCCCCAAATGTCGCCATAACGACCTGTCCTGTGCGTCTCGCATCCATCAGATTCCCGCAGCCTTCACCAGGTCATCGGTCCACCATGTAGGGGCCTTCCAACACTGCGTCTTCCGGTACGCAGTCGCCACTCCAGAACCTTTCCAGAATTATCGGGATTCGGCGAATATTCGTGTTATCACGAAAAATGTGGCCGAGTAATTCGTCGTGACTTCGTGAGCAGTGGAGGCCTAGTGGTTAACGGCCTAAACTTACGAGTTATAAATCAAGGGTTCGAAACCAGCCAGGCGTATTACTTTGTGTAATTTATTCATCACCACTGCTCTCAAAACGGTGAAGGAAAAGATCGTGAGGAAACCGGCATGTCCTAGAATCTAAAATTCGAAGACTTGATATTCACTAAGAAACATTGGGCGCGCGTGGTGAATTAGACTATTCCCTCTCCTAAATGGAAGACCTGAGTTCCAGCAGTGGAAGCATTGTAAGGCTGCTTATACTTATACTACATCAAATCCACAGCACCGCTCTTCGACGCCTATCAAGAAAATATTCAAGAAAATGACACCCTAATACTAGACTACGAAAAACAATTCGAAGTTATCAAAAAGTCCAAACAGATCGTAAGCGAAAACAAAACACTAACGGACAAAGTGTAGAAGAGTATAGAAGAAGTGCCAGCAACCCGCTCTGGACCCGCGTGGTGGATTACGGCCCATTCCCTCTCCAAGAGAGGAGGCCTTAGTCCCAACAGTGGGAAAATTATAAGGCCGACTATGCTATGCTCTGCTAACCCTGTTCGGAAAATATCAACCAACAAAACTTGATAAAATCAACGACTGTTTAAGAAAACCACAATTTTCCGTGAGCACAATCTCAACGTTAATGAATTGGCAAACAACTGGCAACTACCTAAATATGTATTATTTTACTATGTTACGCTGTCATTGTTTAGTACACATGGAGATAAGATATCGTAATCTGTAGATAACGGTTATCTCGTCTCTGATATCGGTACTGATATGTTTGTGTCAATAAATGTTTTTATTTATTGTTTTAACTTCACCATTAAGAAAACTCATTAGTTCATCACACAAACGATGTAATTGACGATACCGTTGGCTTAGCTCTTCAGTCGCAGCTTCAATTCCCGTGTTTTATTGTCAACAAATAGTTGTTCCGGGTCCAGACCCGGAACAACGTGGACGTGGTCGAAGACGGCACACGCTTCCTAGTAACCTAGGGAATAGTAATTTACAAAGAAGTGACGTAATTAATCGTAATTATGAATTTCATGAATACATTTCGACTGCAAGACTTTCAAATCGGAGGTCCCAATGAGTCAATTGGTTTACGAAATGATCGTAGGAGTTAGGAATGCTACAGTCACCGTCAGTTACTTATGTTAAGTATTATTATGTATACGTTTACTTTGAATAACATTATAGTTGAGGAGGCGAGAGTTATGTATGAAAGTGAATGTGGATTTTAATTTACAATTTTATGAATTAAAAAAATACGGTTTTGAGACAAACCGGTAAACAACGCATCAAGATTTTTTTTTTTCATTTTGCTACCCAACAATTAGGATTGGTTAAGATGCCATTGAAAACTCCTGCATCTATTGCGGATATCATCAATGACTTTAAAATAATGTTTCTGTTGTCATTGTGTCGGACACATTCGAGTCTTCCCATCCGATTATAATTTAGGTGAGTGAATAGGCTCTTAATAAATTGGTGCGCTTCACCATCAACGATTATATCACTGCTTACCATCAGCAGCCCTGCATTCAAATTTGAGCTTAGAGTTAACTCTAATGACGTCATCAGAGTAGATACTCTGTTCTCGCATTTTTTAACGCGAACGTAGAATTCAACTGTCAATGTCAAGCAAGTGACATTTATGTCCGCTTACACCAACCTGCCCTGCTCGGAGTTAGAGATAGATCCACCTTTAGATCACGACTTCTTCATGGCCAAGGCATGAAGCTGATTCTCACCTCCTGAATGTACTCTAATATTTTAAAACTCTACTTTAACAAACTTTAACGTTTAAAACGATCTGGTCAGTTTTATTTGGCCATATCATGAAGTGATCAATTTCTAAGATCTGGCCACGACATATATAATAAAAGGAGAAACTGACTGAGTGACATATCAACACACAGCTTTCTTTTTTTTTTTCGTCTCCCAGGACCCCGAAACTACTGGAATAAAGAGCGTGAAATTTTGCACACGAATTCCTTTTATGACGTAGGCGAGGATGGTATAGGATAACGGGATAAAACAGAGGTCCAAAGTTCGTATGGAGAAACCTATTTATATGCGGGCGAAGCCGCTGGTAGAAACTAGTGTAATGATAAATTTGGTCACCCTACTCACAAAAATGTGGTCACCATAGTCACAAAAACGTGGTCACCATACTCACAAAAATGTGGTTACCATATACATGTGTACATGTACTCACAAAAATATGATTGATAGCTGTAGGTACTTACTCATATTTTTTGACACGTGATTGAAATCGAAACTAAATCCGCCATAATATTATCTTTTTAATACAATTTCGACCGATAATATTCTAGTTAATATTCTTAAATAATTCAGAATTTTTAATTTCAAGCTCATTCCACTAGCCTCAAATATTAAAATATATATATATATATATTTCCATATTAAAAAAAAAACAATAAAGTACCTACCAAGTAAGTAAATAAACGGGGACATACGCCAATGGCGCCCTCTGTCAATGTCATTATTACGTACTCAAAGATCTATGTGGCGCTTAAATGTAAATGGTTTAAAATGCCACTATGGTCTCACGTTACAAAAAAATTATTTATATGAAACTTCTTAAGAAATACAAATCGATCTATTAGTAAAAAACCCACATCGAAATCAGATCATTATTTTTTGACATCAATCTAGATTTACGAACATACATGCCAAAACAACAAAAATAAGATTAGTAAAAAAAAAACGACAATTTGAACTATAAATCTAAAAAGTCGTTAACTCATTTGAATATTATTAAACAAGGTAACACAACAACAAATAAGAATAAAAAAAAAGGTTAAAACAAGTTATATGAATTGAATTTTGTATTAAAACTGGCTATAAAGGAACTTAGTAAAGCAACAGCTGTCTTTGAAACGTTAAAAAGGGAAAGAATACTAAGTTTCAAGATAAATAAATAATATCTAAAGAATTTCTTCAATACCGGCTAAAATCTGACAGCTTGAAAACACTTCTGAATTTGACTTAGAAGAATACCCGACAGTGTTTTATTTTAAAGTGGTTTTCAGTTTCTGTACAAATCTTTATCAAAACACACAACTCGAAAAAGAACAAAAAAGTTGGTAATTAACACTTCCATTTCTAGATCAACTGCTAATTTAATCACAAACAGAATTGTTTTATTTCACACAGGCCTACATGGGCACTTATACAACGTCAGAAGCTAGTGCACGGTAGAACCGGCAAGAAACTCCATGGTTACTCTTTTAAAAAAATTATTGGTTATTAGCGGAAGGATGGCAACCCTAAATATATAGCTTAAAAGAATGCGCGAAGAATGTTAAAACGTGGCCGTTGCTAAACAAACCAGTGTTTATTAAAGGCAAACATTCCAAAACAACACCAGGAAAGTCATGAGTTCTTAGAAGGGCAAATATAATATCTGATCAAGTCTTAGTCGCAGAGCAATCCACAGCCGCCGTAGGCGCGGGCTTACGGACAACGAGCAATAGGTAGATCGCCGTCCGCCAGTCGGATATGAATCAAGCTGGAGCGAGAGGGCTCCACCCTAAAGCGAGAGAAGTCATTAGACGATTTCCCACCTCCCGAAAAAAAAGTCCACGACAAGTGTCAGACTTTTGTTGACTTAACCACTCGTGTTACTTCAGTTGCCCTTTTGGAAAGATGAAGGGTAATCGTTTGTCTTGGTATGGTCATGTAAAGTGGAGGGATGAAACGTATGTTACTAAAAGAGTTATGACTATACATGTGGATGGATGGCGAGGGAGAGGCCAAATAAAAGATGGATGGATTGTGTGAAGAGTGATGTGAAAGAAAAGGGAGTTAGTGATAGCATGACGAGTGACAGGATAGAATGGAAGAAAAAACGTGTTACGTCGACCCCAAATAACACGGGACAAGGGCAGGAAGATGATGATGTTACTTCAGTTGCCCTTTGCGTTCCAGGGCCACAGTTGCTCTTTCGATCAATGCCGCAGTCCCAGAAACCGCAAAAGGGCCTTTGAGTCGACTTCCAGATATTATCAATTTACCCTTCCACATTTAAGGTAGAACTACATTGGGCACATGTGGGCCACGTACGCCGATCTGGGCGCGTCGGTCTCCATACATTTTATATGGCCACTAGAATTGTAGAGCTACATTAGATCCACGCCACGCGACGCGACTCTACGTAGAAATCAGGCGTGGCCCACGTGTGCGTCGGTCTAGCGTAGTTCCCGCTTTAGTTATGTTTCTGACTGAACTACAAACAGTGCCACGCGCATTCTCTATAACCCACCACCACGAACCTGACTGCTGAATAAAGAAACCCCAACACGTTGTACCTTTGAATTTTGTCAAGTTTTCCTCATAAACTTGATCATGGGCTTCCGAGTGTTCACCCCTGTGCCGTTTCGATGGATGAGGGCCTTCGTAATAGGCCGCGCCGCCATTAACGCCATCCTGGATAGCTTCCTGAGGGTCGAAACCCAGTCGCTCCTTGTAATACGCTTGAGTTGACATTTTCACGCACACACACTTCTCATTTCACTTATTTTTTGTTTAAGGTTACGTTTTACTGTTTTGTTGTTTTGAGATTTCTTTTAGTGAGCACTTTTTTTTTGATGAAGCAACACTGCTTACTTCGCGAGTTATTATGAAAGGATTCGCCAAAATCCAGCCACAATAAGCCCGTGTAAGGTAACAGAGGTCGTATTTAAACGATTCACCACTATTTTATCACGATCGATGTCATCCAGTTCTCTCGTTCTACAAAAGGAAAGTTGCACGAACCCCTTGACACACACCCATTGATCTTGACACGATTTTTTTTTCTGTTATTACTCACTTAAATGTCTGCCTTATCGAGTATTAAAAAAGCTTGTTAATGTTAATATGGCAACACTAAATTAAACGTTAGTTTTTTTTTTCTTTTATTTTAAATTTGGAATGCTTGGTTACGTTTTAAATTTTAAAATTCGTTCGGATATGTCGGTAAAGTATAATTCACTTGTATTCGGTTTTTCACAAAAGGCTTCTTACACATTTGTGTAAATAGAACTGGAACGGCCTGTGGAAACAAAAGGTACGGATGATTTACATTAGTTTCACGTGGTCTGTGTTGCCACACACAAATAATGACTCACACGTTCTTTTGGAGGTACTTTAATATAGTTACTATTACCATGAGAATGAGGATTTAGGTAATTTGGACGACCTTGAACAAAAAAGTAATGTGACTGTGCAACGATATAATGTATTAAGAACTTGGGTGGACAACCTCATTTGATGAAGTCGAGTGTGTCTGTGTTCCGACCGCAATTTTAAAGACTTTTTTGGCGTTCTGTATTCGAAGAGTGCCAACGGGACCCAATTACTAAGACTCCGTTTTCCGTCCGTCCGTCTGTCAACAGACTGTATCCCAAAAACGAAAAGAGATGAAATTTTCCACAAAATGATTACTACTATTGCTGCTTCAACAACAAATAATAAAATTAAAGGGGTTTCCCATACAAGAATCATTATTTTATCGGCGTTTTTGCTCGATTTTAAGATCGTAGTACGGAACCTTTAAAGAGGGAGTCAGATTCGCACTTGACCAGGTTTTTAAGAACCACTAAATTAAATTAATGACCCATTAACAAAGTAGACTAGAACATTTGTAACGTTTAATGCTTCTGCTACTAAGAATTAATTAACAAATTATAAGACATTTAAAAATATTTGAAATAACGAAGACTATTAAATTTTTGTTGTATTACATTAAAAAGCTACCACGTAATGATTAATATGAATAATCTCTTGAATAATTAAGCAATAATATCTTATTAGGTGTATTATTAGATTTATTATTTACTAACCTATCAGTGTCACGGCCGTTTAATAATAAAACAAATTAAAATAAAATTGTTAACTTCAAAGAATATTTTGGCGATTAAATTATTCAATATCAATTTCATTAATACACTTAAAACACGTTTCGATGAAATTAAAAAAAAAAATTCGCATTATTAAAATAATATGCCATGAAATAATAAAATAAAATAGTACATACTTTAGAGAATATTTTGGCGATTAAAATATTCAATATCAGTTTAATTTAATACACTTATAACACGTTTCGATGAAATTAAAAAAAATATTTTCGCAATACCAAAATAATATATACGGCCTTAAAATTTACGGAACGCTTGGCACAGTGGTTTAACGATTGGATACTGCGCTGCGTGTCGCAGGATCGATTCCCGCTCCGAACAAATATTTGTATGGCCTACAGATAGTTGTTCCTGGTCTGGGTGTCTTGTGTATGTGAGTGTATATGTTTGTAAATGCACCCACGATACAGAAGTAATTATAGATACCGGCACGGATCTTGAGCGCTGACTTCTACAGTTCACTTGCACAGAAGCACGCAGAACTGAAATATCGGGTCTCTTTAGTGGTATGAAGAGAGATGCGGGGGCGGGGAGTGAAATCCTTGTACAGTGATTGGCTCGCCGATATTGTACGATGCGCAAAACGATCCCCGCTCTTTCGCCGAGCGCTCAAGATACGTGCTACTATCTGTACTCCTGTACCGTGCAGGGCCCCTACGATTGCTGTCGTCTCTTTGAAGCTCGCGAGGAACACTACATGCCATTGACGACTCGAGCTCAGTCCGGACAGTTACCGTCATTGTCAATGATCGCCCCTACGAGGACACGGCGGTGCTCTGCCCAAGCGGGGCACACCTCTACCGTATGCTCCACCGTGTCCTCCGGGCGGTCCACACAATGTTGACACCTGGGCGTTTTTTCCGCATGAAGCGGTTCTCGTGATAATCGAAAACATACATACCTACATACAGGTAAAACGTAGAACTTGTTATTTTGAAAGTCAATTAAATGAAGAATCTCAATATTATTAACACATAATCATGATAAATAAAACGATTCTTTAATAAATCAAGAATTCAACCTCCATCAAATTAATCTCGATTCACTATCGACCTTCATAAGACCGAAAAGCGCTAATTTGTCATCTCGCACAACCGCAAAACATTTAAATACAGCTTTATATATAAGATTTTAAAGAAGTACTGCGCAGTTTTCAACTTTATGTGGGAAAAATATTTATAAATACTAGATACACTGCAGACTACCCCCTGTTTGTTATTTTAGCCCTTTCGATCCATGCTAAGGTTGTCTGGTAGTCCTAGTAGATAAAACCGCCACTGTACCCTTAGATATTAGTTTATGTATAAGTTGTGTTACTTTTTAAGGTTCCGTACCTAAAAAGGAAAAAATGGAACCCTTATAGAATCACTTTGTTGTACGTCCGTCAGTCCGTCCGTCTGTCTGTCTGTCTGTCAAGACCCTTTATCTCAGAAACGCGTCGAGTTGAAATTGAAACCGTATACTCAAGTCTGCGGCCCCTTGAAGCTGTAGAAAAATTAAACTTCTAAGTTAACAGAAAAAAAAGGTACGGCCGTTTATGTCGCAAAAAACGTACATTCACAAAGGAATCAAAATTCATAGGGTACTTCCCGTTGACCCAGAATCCTGGAATGTAGTATAAAGCAAGATCTTATAGTTTAGATATAGGAATAAATCTTAAAACTGTAAATTTGTAATAACGTCACGACAATTTTTTTTTACAATTCGGAAAAATCTTCGTAACTCAATTCGGGAAACGAACTGATTTCATAGGTAAGTTTGTACGGAACCCTCAGTGCGCGAGTCCGACTCGCACTTGCCCTGTTTTTTGGTGTACGACTATTCTGACTCGGCAAACGTTTTTCTACCATATAAATTATCAAAGAAAAAAATGTTGGGAGGGCAAAAATAGCCTACGACCTATTTTCAGCCCTACCAAATATACACAAAAAAAATGATATAAATTGGTTAAGCCGTTTCGAAGGAATTCAATAATAAACACAGTAACACGAGATTATTACAATTAGAGATTATAAAGCTGAAGAGTTTGTTTGAACGCGCTTATATCAGGAACTACTGGTTCGAATCGAAAAATTCTTTTAGTTTTCGATAGCCTATGTGCTATCCAGGGTGGCTATAGGCTATATTATATCACCCTGCCATCAATAGGAGCGGAATAGCATCCAAAGCCGCGGGCGAAGCCGCGAGGGACAGCTAGTCAACGATATAAGTGAAAACCCGTTTGATTTTGAGCAAAACTGGTAAAGGTTTTAACGGTTCCGTTTAATTTCTTTCGATTTATTTCAAGATTTTAAACGATACCGAAGTATCGATAAATTGCAATTACATCCAATTTTATTCATTTATATGCCGCCGACTCGAATCATTGCAATGTAATAATTCATACCATCCATACTCTCGCGGTAATTCCGCCAGGGTCGCACATCCACGACCAAATACTCCATTTCGATAACTCTTCTGTCACATATGGGGATTGAAGAGCTAAACCAGATGGAGTACTCAGTCGCTAACACACGACCCTGGCGAGTAGGGCACGTAAACACTCGTTTGACCGACGCAAGAGCTTGGTAAATTCAGTAGTGAACTGGTCACTTGTAAGCAAACCAGCGGTGATGTAGTGGCTCCGTCGTCAACTACGGGCGTAGTTGACGATGATACAGGCCCTGGAATGAAGGCAAAGAAGGAACAGGAGTGGGTTTTAGTCTGTAAAAGTCTGACACGCTCTCACGCCCCACCCAAGCGCGGGAGATGTCATTAGATGAATTCCCAACTAAAAAAAAAATTAAAAAAAACCGTCAACTACGTCTTCGCTTACTATCAGATGAGGTAGTGGTCAAACGAGAGCCTAAAATATAAAAAAAATTATATGGCGCTAAAATATACATAATATTTCAGTAGATCGATAATAAAATCAATACACACGCTTCTTTACCTGGGGCCTTAACATGACTTGTTAAAAGGCTAAAAATCTTTAAGATTACTACTATAAGAAAACATAGATATCGGCAGGGAATTCCAACCCTAAGCTCCAACTAAATATGTTTTTGTCTGCCGCAGGGCTTTAAAAACTACAGAAAACTAAAGCATATAAATTATTGGTCTTAGACGACATTTTCTTTTTTAAGCCGCAGCTAAGATTGTAAGGTTATCGACCGACTGCAAGGCGACCTTGTAATACAACTCAATACTTCGAAATACTATTTAATCTGCCACAATTTCACAGTCTACATAACATTGTAAATTGAACAAAATGAAAACAGCATGTGCACAAAGCTGTTCTTTTTATTTCTTTGACCGTTTTTAGTTTTTAAATACTCGATTGTTCGAACTTTGTGATTTGTCACCGTTTTCACGTCACTTCAGAGAAACAGACGTAACTTTTAGATCCAAGAAAATCATAGGCATCTTTCAGTGAAACCACAAAATAAAGGTTTGTAATAATATATAAGTTATTTACCTAACTAGTAATCGTAATATTTCAAAATTCGCATAATAATCGGGTACGTCAAAGCAATTTCACGAACAGCTTCGCGCGCAATCTCTAGCGTAATACAATAGTGACTGTAATCTAGATTTTTTGCAAACCACGTTCCATTAGACGCCAGAACCAGTTGTGCAGAATAAAAATGCCTGATTATGGTGAAATATTTATTATCTTAGTATGTTTTCCTCGTAACTATGGATGTCGGCGCTTGCGCACGCGTTGGGAATAAAGAAGAACCTAAGAACTGTTAGATATCTTAAGAAATATGTATAGTGATTTCCTCTCTCTATTTCAAAGAGAAACTGGCTTACCTACAGGTGAGATTTGACTTAAAAAAGTTTAAATGCAATGCATGGTGATAAAAAAACACAAAATTAAAAATTGAAGTTACAAAATAAATATCATATATTTTTCACTTTAGACCGGCCCCAAGTTATGCGTTTATGTGTAAATGTTAAACATAATAATAACACAAAACGAACTTCCTTGCAATCAAGTTTCACACGCTAGCTAGACGACAAAACAGGTTTCCCAACAATACGAGTAAGTACCCCAAATCGCACAGTGAGCTACATCCCGACTGCAGACAAAAATCCAAGGTCGGACGACCTTCGTCCACACTGACCAACTCGGCCGTGGGAAACGGCGAACAATCATAAGGTTGGGGTCCCAGTTGCAGCGGTAAGAATGGCTTGCAAAAAAAAGGTGGGGCTATTGCTCAAGTGGATAGACTAGTGGCTTATATCAATACAGAGTTTAGAGACAAGACTGCATCTGATCAAAAGAATAAATCATCTTCTTAATGTTTGATGAGATGCAGTCTTTTGTCATTTCAGTAGACACTGCATCTCATCAACAAGTTCATACTGCTTTTTTTTGAGGTGGAAAATCATCAATGACTTCTCCCACTCTGGATGAAGAGAGAGAGAGTGTCAGACTTTTACTGACTAAAACCCACCTGTGTTTTTTCAGTTACCCTATGTGTTCCAGAGCCACGTTACCATCCCGCAAACTAAGTTCACACTGATTTTATGAACAGTGTGCACTTTACTAAGTGATTGATTAACTTATCTGCTAATCGTCACGTCATAAAGAAATTATTTTTTTATAAGAGCGTAACTCATCACGTATTTTTTCTGGGTCTTTTGCCAGTTACCTTTAATCGTCGTATGCTTACGGTCGATTCATTCATCTAGAATGTGGCAGAAACCGATTTAAACTGGAAATAAACTGATTATAGATGACAACAAAATTTACTCTTCCTGGCTTATAGCCAATATTTACGCGTTTTACTATCAAGTTGCTACTGTTTTTTACTTCTAAAAATCTCTTAATGTTTATTAACATTTTATACTACCAAACAGAATCAAACTTATCATTTAACTTTAGTGTTATCTGTGAAAAGACTAAACAATAGAAGAAAAAATAACATGAAAGTTTCACGAACATATTTGACATTTTGTACATAAAATGCGTAAAATAAATTATAATTATTCTGAATTATAATGATTCAATTTGTATTTTATAGCAAATAAAAAAAACGCAAACATCATCGTAAAAATAAAACACAAAAGTATGTTACCACGCTGTCAGTGAAACCTCACTCTTAACTAAGGTCACAGACAATAACATGTTAAGGTACGGATTTTCGATGCATTGTTCGTTTTTCAAATCCCAAAACTAAGTGATGCTGGGTTTTATTATCTGCGAAGAATAATTTGAGAAGATAAAAAAAAGAATGTTTATAAAATTAAAAAAAAAGAACTTGTTCGTTTTGTTAACAATAAAATCGAGTCTTATTGGCGAGATTTTCTCGAGTGAAGTTCAGTGGCTGTTTTAATTATTCACAAATTGATTCCAAGTGGACATTGTGTTGTGAAATTGGTGTAGTTTTGTATCTCAAATATCTATGCAACTGGACAATATGTGGAATCATTGAAACAGGCGTGATTTCGGTATAATGGAGCTGAGAATTTTATTGTAGTGTTTGTTGACTACCTCAGCGAAGTTTGCCGAGAAGGTTGACTTGATAAATTTGCTGCCTAAAAAACATTAGAATGTGTACATCCATATTCTAATGATAAACAAATGAACTATTCATTTGACATGGACTTAAAGGACTTAGTATCCAAGCCAAACACATTAACAAAAAAAAAAAACACGTTTGTTATGATAAACAATAGAATCTTGTTGTAAATTATAGACCAGGATTTCAAATTTTTAAGAATGGTAACATTAATATATAGAAAGATGTTTTCCCTATCTTTCAAAGAGAAAAGAAAATATTTTCCTGTTTTTGAGAAAAGGGAACAGTTAATTAGCCTGCCGCGGTCTTCCCGTCCGATTGTAATTTGAGGTGTCTTCAAGGCTAGAGTGAATAGGTTCTTATTAAACTAGTGCGCCTCCCCATCAACGATTGCATCCCTGCTTACCACCAGGTGGGATCGCAGTCAAGCACTAGTTTATATGATATAAAAAAGTGTTAAAGGTCACGTACAGCCACTGAAATGACCTCGAATAACTTAAAAATTACGAAGTAGTTTTCGCATTGTTCTCCCAAATTCCCACTACTCAAGTCTTATTTACCAGTTTACTAGAATATTTCGTCAACATAATATACTCATAATTTATAAATGGTTGATCATTTTGTAATACGTGTAATTATTGTCACGTTATGACGTTATTTGACATAGAAATCAAACAAGTATGTTGCACCATATCTATTATGCTGATATTATGAAGCTGAAGAGTTAGTTTGAACGTGCTAGGCAAGTTCCGGATAGGCCTCCCCAAGTGTCGCCACAACGATGTCACGTTTGCAGGGTTATTCGAAACTGCGGCCCTGGAACGCAAAGGGTAACTGAAGGAACACGGGTGGGTTTCAGTCCTCCCTCACTCTCCACTCCGAGCGAGAGGCGCAAATAAAACATTGTCATCATAATTTTAGCCACAAGACTCTTGGACATAGGCCTCCCCCAAGTGTTGCTACTACGACCGTTCCTGTGCGACTGCATCCATCGGATTCCCGCGACCCTCACGTCTTGATGTCACAAGGTCAATGCCAAACATTTTGAACGTTTAACAATCACGGTTTTTATGTTAATGTAAGAAAAACTTCAAATTTTTTTCACCTACGTAACAAATTTTGATCAAAATTGATTTCGTTTTTTAAATTGTTACCAAATTAATTTTACTTCCATTCGAATAAGAAAACTCTTTTTCATTTATTTGTAACCGATTCCACGGCTATCGTTTAAACTCGACGTTCATTTTATTTTTATTGTACTCTTTCAGTTTTTTTTTTTTGCAGTATTTGCTAACCTAGTCTTTGGCGCCGATTCTCTTGTACACCAACTAAATTTATTTTAAACTATCTGTCTCTTTTACTAATCTTTTTTTTTATATATAAACCAGTGTTTGACTACGATCCCACCTGATGGTAAGCAGTGATGCAATCATTGATGGTGAGGCGCACTAGTTTATTAAGAGCCAATTCACTCTAGCCTTGAAGACACCTAAATTATAGTTGGACG
Organism: Mythimna pallens; assembly: GCA_961205895.1. NCBI lineage: Eukaryota > Metazoa > Arthropoda > Insecta > Lepidoptera > Noctuidae > Mythimna > Mythimna pallens. The sequence goes on along the minus strand of OY540847.1, from coordinate 14,318,581 downwards.
GGAAGACCGCAGCAGGCAAATCGTTCCAGTCCTTCGATGTACGCAGTATAAACGACGAAGTGAAACGCTTAGTCCGGACCGTTGTTCGTCAGAACTAGAACGAGATAGCAATAATTTTACTCCTGTCAAATTAGTTTACGTGATGCACTTCTTTGTATTCTTACCCAACGGTTAATCTACAAGTTCTGAACTCACGTGCAAAATGACAAACGAAATTCAGACCAATTTGACAGAAGTAAAATTCTTGCTATTTCTTTTTATACGTTACTATTACAAGAGAGAGAGAGAGAGCGATTGTTCAAAATAAGTTTAGTTAGTGCACAAAAGAATCGGCAACATTTTCCAACTCTGCTTAGGTCGGCTCCTAACCAAACATTTTTGATAAGCTCGCGCTTGACCACCGACGTGGTCCACGATGAAGAACGCTTGCCACCTGAAGGAAAGCGACGATGTGGTCGACGATGAAGAACGCTTGCCTAGAAGTAACCTATTCACTCTTGATTTAAAGACACCAGGTTGTAGCTATCTGGAAACACAGACTACGGCAGGGAATTCCACTCCTTAGCTTGAAAGCACGGTGAATATGTTCCCAGTGTTCACAAAACGTTTTGTGCGTATGGGTGGGATGTCCACCATGTACCGGTGACGCATCGCCGTACTTCTGGTGGTCTGATGATGGAACGGGCTTTACGGAATTATGTAATTCCGTCGCGCACTCCATTCACTGGATACAACTGAATGCTGTATATTTTACTTAGAGTGACTTTTTCATTTATTTTCTTAAGACTATGTCTGTGGGCATTACCGACCCAATAGGAATAGCAGCGCTACGTTTTTTTTTTTTTTTTAATATAGCAACATAATGAGATCGGAGCCCTTTGGCGTAGCACGGGGATGTTTTTTTCGCTGTCATATTGTTTTAGTTACTGAGATAGGAACCTTTTTGACCACGTCTGTCTTTTTTTTTGTTATAATTTTATTTTAGTTACTAAAATTTATTTTCTTTTGTTGTTTATCCTTCGCGAGTCACAAGAAACTATTTTTTCAGTACTGAAAAACCTTGCTTAACCGAAAACGTCCTTCATAACAGATTTCCAACACATGTTTTACAATACAAAGCACTATATTTCACCTGAACTAATCATCACAAACAATTCAATTCACTCCAGTTCGCAACGCGTCACTTCATCTGATCAATATTCAGCCTCTGATATGATTAGCATTTGTATCAATAAGTATTTAAACAAGTGGCACCATGAATGAATATCTAATTTAAACAACGAGATTTTTATTTATTATTTATTATACGTATAGGCTCGTGTGTGAAGATGAGGACACGGTGGAGCATACGGTAGAGGTGTGCCCCGCCTGGGCAGAGCACCGCCGTGTCCTCGTGGGAGCGATCGGCGGCAGCGATCTCTCGCGCAGGGCCTTGGTACAGGCCATAGTCCGAAGCGAGGAGGAGTGGCAGGCGGTCGCCTCCTTCTGCGAAGCAGTAATGCTAGCAAAAGAGGTGGTCGCACGCTCGAGGCAACGGCCCTCACGCCCCAGGCGTAATTCTGATTCAGATTTCAGGCCACCGTAGGCACGGGCTTGCGGATGGCGAGCAATAGACAGCTCGCCGTCCGACCGTCCGGTAATCATCCGGACCGAGCCCATGTTGTTGACCGCGAGTAGTGTTCCACGCGCGCCTCAAGGAAATGTCAGCAAACGTAAGGGCCCAGCAGGGTCGAGCTACTGGGTCCGTGGGTGATGCGAAAGAGAACCCATGGAACCCCTGGAACGAAGGTAAAGAAGGAGCAGGAGTGGGTTTTAGTCAGTAAAAGACACGCCCTACCGGGCGGGAGATGTCATTAGACCCACCTAAAACAGAGACTAACCAACGTAATAAAACATATTACACCGTACCTTCAATGTGATTACGACGAATTCAAGACCTTTCCGATCATTGTGTCCATATCGACTTCTTCAACTGAAAATACTGTCCCCCCTACTACTCAGATGAAGGGGTCAAATGGCCAGTCTCATTTGCCATTTTGGCAAGAAACCTATTTTCAAATGCGTTAGGGCGACAACGGCCAAATCTAGTTAATTTATTAGAAAATAAAAAGGGTCGAATCTAAGCTAGGTTGCAGAACTACTTTGTCTTTGCCAAAAGTGCTAACTTATTAAAATACCAGGCACTGTACATAATGAAGTGGAACATCGTCTTTGTGCCACAGACGATGATAAAATATTTAATTTAAATTCAGCAATTGTTAATTACTCGTATTTTATTGGTAATTTTCTTAACGTTGGTTAACTCCTTCAAAAGTTATTAATAATAATTTATTTATTTCAAGTAACATTGACTTATATACAATATAAAAAAAGAATAGTACTCAAAACAGTCATAATTAAAATCAGTTTGAACAGCTAAAAGCAAATATTGTGCAATGCAAATAATTAAATTAAATTGAAATTATTTATATACAATTAGAATATAAAATAAAATTGTAAATATGTAAATTTAATCAATAAAAAATTAAATAATAAAATCAAAATCAAATAATAAAATCAAAATTAAATAATAAAGTTAAAATTAAATACTTAATAAAATTAAATTCAAATTATAATAAAATCAAAATTAAATAAATAAAGTCAAAATTAAATACTTAATAAAAATAAAAATATTAGGTAGGTCGAATGGTTTTAGGTATTTATTTGTTTTGTTTGTTCCATATTCACATAAAACGATTAAAAAGGCTCATTTTTCACTCGCCTATAGTCAACATCGAGCATGGTTTAAAAGCTTGTTACTTCATCTAACGCAATCCAACGCGATGTTTGACGAAAAGGCAACGCGAAAAAAGACAGATAAGGCCTGAAAACTCGGTAATTTACGTAATCGTGATTTACTCGAATATATTCCATGAAATAAGTGTTTTGTTTAAACCCTCAAAAGTTTTTGAAAAAAATTGTCGTCATTCAGAATCTTGATTAAATTTGCAATGCTTCTATTGTTATACTAACTTATTTGACTATTTAAATTTTTGAGTAAATTATGAAGTGTCTAAGTTCATGCAAAGTAGCAGATTTGCAGGTTTTTACTGGATTAGTTTTACACAAATTAGAACAAAGAAGCCTAGATAATATCCACAAGATACTGTGTTTCCAAAATAACTAATGATGAAAAATGTGTAATATTGTCATAATCGCGTAAGAGCGTTTGTATGAAAAACAGTGAAAATATAACTAAAAAACGGAACCACGAATTAAATCGCTTAACCCTTTTTTATGTCAGAAATCATCAATTAACTTCTGTTCTGAGTGGAGCGAGAGAGTGTCAGACTTTCACTAACTAAAAACCCCACTCGTGTTGCTACAGTTGCCCTTTGCGTTCCAGAACCATTGTAACTCTCAAACCGACCTGCAAACGTGACATCAAGAAGATCCGTAGTGCGTTCTAGAGGAGCCGAACACGACCGACACTACACGAATTTGGGCTCGGCTCGTACTCGGCACGCGCTCGGCTCCCCTAGCGTGGGTCAACATTTCGTTTGAACTTACGCCCACGCCATTCATACCAGTATATTTAAGAAAAGTAGCACCATACTCAAACATAACCGACACAGCAATTTGGACAACACACATTGAAAAAAGAATACCGGTATCTCAAACAATGATGGCGCATGTCACTAAAGGGGTGACGAGACGGTTGCAAACCAACGTCCCAATCAAGGTGACCTTGCTAGTTTCAATCCGTGTAGACAGCAGTTGTATTGTTGTATTGTCGTAGGCGCAGGCTTGCGGACGGCGAGCAATGGTTGACTCGCCGTCCGACCGTCCGGTAACCGTCCGGACCGAGCCCAAGTCGTCAACGGCGCGTGCTGTTCCACGCGCGCCTCAAGGAGATGTCAGCAAATGTAGGGGCCCAGCAATGTCGAAGCCTACTGGGGCCAAGGGTCTGATTCTGAAAGGAAAGCTCGGCCCTGGTACGAAAGGCAACGAAGGAACAGGAGTGGGTTTTTAGTCAGTAAAAGTCTGACACTATCTCCCGCCCCGCCCAAGGGCGGGGGATGTCATAAGATGATTTCCCCACCGAAAAAAAAAAAAAGTTCTAATCCATGATCATAAACGCCCATGGTTAGGAGACGCATTTTCCCAACCACCGAACGGGTTGGCGCGTGGTTTAAATCCATGTAGCCGTTACACAAACCAAACACATAAACCAAGGTCACCTTGGTTGGAACGCTAGTTTGCAACCGTCTGGTCACCCCTTTAAAAATAACGCGTAATAGTTTGTAGTCTTAAAACAAATGAAGTAATTTTACGACTTCTAGTCAAAGTCGTTAAGTCACGTTTATGGATCTGTATTTGGCGACTTTGGGACGTGCTTTTTATTTCTCAGTGTCTCATAGTCTATGGGACAATTAAAGTTTTTAATGTTGGTAACACGTAAGTTTATTTAAGCACTATTTGGGTTTTACACGGGTATTTTAGCTTCCCCGAAATCTTTGAAGGTTTTTTGTTGTGTTGTAGTGTTTATAGATTATATGAACTTAGAAATATCTTGGAAGAATATAACGTCAAAAACTGGTTACAGTTTTATTTAATTTTTTCGCGTGGGATTTCATCAAAGCACTCCCACTGTGAGTGGAGCGGGAAGGCTTGTCAGACATTAAAGCCAACCCTTTTTTAGTTATCCTTTACATTCCAAAGTCATAGTGACTCAAAAGTCCCGCACTCTAAACTAGTTACATCACGATGACATTACGAAATGACTTCTGAAGATATAAATCAGTCAACCACGCCTACAATTGAAGCGACAACTCCTTAAAAGAAACTACACAAGAATCATTTAAAAATCATTGTCTCAATACCCAATGGTCAATTAATTGGGTTACGCCGACAACTGTCGGCCAAAGTTGTCGGCCAAAGTCGGTGCTAATTGAAAAATTGTGTTCGATTCAGTAAACTGGTCGGCGAAATTAGTCGCCGACATTCTGCCGCCCACTGGTGTCCTAGTACACTCGAGAGAATAGAGTGGTTCGTTTTGTTGAAAAACTGCAAATAGTTTAAACATTTGAAGGTTTGTATGAATCATTATTTGTGGTTAGAAGATAATGACAAAACTCCAGTTTTAAAGCCATTAAAGGATCAGTACGTATTTTGTGTTACGTGACAATGGAAAACATAATAGATACGTTTGCCAGAAAATCTGATTGTAATTAGAATTAGTATGTATTTAGAAATATATAAGTATGTTTATCAGTTGTCTAGTACCTATAACACAAGCTCTGCTTAGCTTGGGACTAAACAGCGATGTGTTAAAGTTGTGGAAAAAAAAAATTGTATGAATACGGGGAGGTCAAATTCTGAATCAGAAGTGGTGCTCCTACTTAAAAACTAGTTGAATATTACTTTCGAGCATCAATAGGATAAAATGTAATATTTATGAGTGTCCATTGCAATGTACACTAAATATTATTAACATTATGCGTCCATCCATGAGCAACGTCAGTATGAGGAATGATCAAGTGTGAACTTTACAAATAAATTAATTTTACATTTTGGGGACGTTGGGAATGATACTTTCATTTTGGGGAACTTGGATCTTGGGGAGATAGAGCATCACCCGTCGTCACAAGTCAACATAGTAATCGTTGACAGTGCTCGTTCCATTTGAGAAGCAGGCCGTGAAGATATCTAGATTTAATAACACTCAAGTGCTGATGGCTTCTGTCATTATAACAAGCATTCGTTTGATATAAGTGTTATGTATTTGCGAGTTAAAATGCTTTTTACTGGGAAACTAACTATGAACTGCGTGCTATGTTATGTAGAAAAATCCGGTTAGTTTATTTATCTACCCATATACAGCGCGGCCTATTTATAGTGATTCAATTTTCATCTTTTGTTAGAGTGCATCGTAAGTTTAGAAAAAAACTTTAGTTCTATTAAAATGTATAGTTCAGAAGTTGTGATTTTTTTCGTAAAATCAAATGAATGAGTAAAAAAATCGTACGGCTTAGAAAAACACACAAGTATGTGTGGTTGCATGCAAATGATTTGACTACACTACTTCTATGCCATATTTTATTTGATTCAGTAGAATAGTTGTAAAACAAGAGCGGATTTATGAAACTAACTTATGAATCCCACGAAAAAATCACAACTTCTGAACCAAACATTTATGCAGAACTAAAGTTTTTTTCTTAACGATCATCAACTTACGATGTCCTCCAGCTAAAAACACTTCGGCCACGGCGACTTTTTGTAGCGATGCTGTCGCACGTTTCGTAAGCGCGCGACAGCATCGCTACGAACACGCGTTGGTCGCATTTTCAAGCGCTATAGAAAAGATGCCAACGCGCTGCTATATCGCGACTGCATCGATGCGAACGCGCGACAGCATCGCTACAAAAAGTCGCCGTGGGTGAGGGTCCTAAGGACCACTATAAACGGACCACCCTATATCTATCTAGCCTTTTCTCTAGTATTTTACGTTGAGCGACAAACTATATTTGTTCCCAACTCAAGTCCTGGGTAACACTAATTTCCTTGGCAAAACTAGTGTCAGATTTTATGGTTTCTGCGGGTAGTCAGAAAAACGACTCATAGGTCGTCAAATGACAGCCAGGACCAATGGCGTGACGCGCTTCCCGAGGGACGGAGGAATCTCGGTATATTAAGATGTTAACCCATCCAAGAGACAACATTAAGGGCTAGCCCCTCGTTGGAGGTCTTCAGGGGAAGAATTAGGGAATATTTTCTGTCAACATGACCCATAAATATATACATGTATAGGTTTTATTTATTGTATATAGTATGTTTATGCGTATTGTGTATTGTGCACGTATTTGTGTAGTTTATTTTAGTTATAAGTGTGATCTGATTTATGTTAACTTAGATTTTTGTTGTAAAATTATTTTACTTATATATAATCTTACAAATATATTAAGGTTTGCTTACCCAATTGTGGGTTAAGCTCGCCTTTGTACATCAGCATCAGCAGTCAATTTTTTAATTAATTGTAAAATTATGTACAATAAAAAATATAAAAGGAACGTCTTCGGCAACCGTTGCTTATGACTATTAAAAAGTCATAAAAGGTAGACCAAGGAGGTTGTATATTTGATACTGTATCTCAAACAGTAATGGATATCCTAATTAAGCATATAATATAACCTTAGATGGACCTTGACATTGAGAAATGTAAGACTTTTTTAGTCCTATTTTTATGAGGTAGTAACACGTTATCATCGCTTTTTTGTTGCAGTGTGGAGGAAACACCGACCTCAGTTTAAATTGATGTGTAAAGTGTTTTAGAAAACCTAATTGTAAAATAAATATAATTTATCAAATAACTGCTCGCGCTCTGGGTTGGAGCGAGAGGACGTATCAGACTTTAACTGACTAAAGCCCATCCGTGAACCATTCAAAGGTAGTGTTTGAAGGTAATACTTGTCACCTCATTCGAATTACTTCTGATTAACAGATTAAGGTTTGAGCGACCGCACCAAATCTCATTCTCTTATGCTTCTATCCTTTATTGTCACTTAGGTCCCTCGCCCACGGGGATTTTTGTAGAGATGCTATCGCGCGCTTACGAAACGCGCCTTAGTCGCATTTACAAACGCTACAGAAAAGATGTCAACGCGCTACTAACGCATCGCGTTCGCGTAACGTTCGCGTAGCATCGCGAATCTATCGATGCAAACGCGCTACAGCATCGCTACAAAAAGTCGACGTAAGCAATGAACCTTAGAATTGTCATTTAGGTACTAGGTGACAATTCTGTGAGTGGTAGTGTTAACCGACTTCAAAAAAAAAGGAAGAGGTTCTCAATTCGATTGTTTTTTTTAAAGAAACAACTTTAATAAAAATCCTAAATAATAATTTAATTTGTCTGGTTGATATATTGACAGTTGTCCTGATTATCTACTAGTGCTTCACCCCTTGTGACCAAGACGGAAGAAAAAAAGTGGTTCCGGTCTAGACTGTTCACAGTGTCAGGAAAAATATGAAGATCATTTGAACAGACAGCTTCATAAAATCCTCGAAACTCAAACAATAAATAACAAGATATCTATACAAACGATCATTTGACTCACAGCGGATAGTACCGAGGTTAGTGAACGTAAGCAGAAGGAAAAGGCACTAGACCTCCGTGTAAAATGTAACGCTCTTTAGATGAAGGCTATGCTGGTTTCCTTAATTCTGAGAGGGAAATAACATCTTTTTTTTTAGGGTTCCGTACCTAACTCGGCAAAAACGAAACCCTTATAGGATCACTTTGTTGTCTGTCTGTTCAGAAACGTGTGGAGATAGCTGACATTAATATTTATTTATTTACCAAAACGGCCCCGACTTATGAGTTGTAGGTCGCGGTTCAAACCCAGCCAGGCGCATTAATTTGTGTAATTTATTTCATCACCACTGCTCTCAAAACGGTGAAGGAAAACATCGTGAGGAAACCGGCATGTCCTAGAACCAAAAATTCGAAGACATGTGACATTCACCAACCCGCACAAAGCCCTCGTGGTGAATTATGGCCCATTCCTTCTTCTAGAGAGGAGGCCTGAGTCCCAACAGTGGGAACATTAAAAGGTACTATGTATGCACTAGTAACAAACACTATACAAAGGCGGACTTAATGCCTTGGGCAATTGCAACCAGTCGACCTTAGGGTGGTGCAGAAACATAACATGGCAGGTGCAACTTAATGATAAACAAATAGAAAAAAAACACAATATAAAATACCTACTCAGCTCTCACTTTCACTAGGGTGTCAGACTTTTACTGAAAAATCCTTCAGTTAGTCAACTAAAACTTATAGGATCACTTTGTTGTCTGTCTGTCAAGAGTTCAAGGCTCATTTTCTTAGGAACGCGTGGAAAGACACGCGCGTTCGCGTATAAATACACAGGTCTGCTACCCCTCGGAGCAGTGAAAAAATCAAACTTCTAAGTGTCAACGCGAGCTAAAGATACGGTCGTTTATGCAACTTTTATAGCGCAATTTTTGACATTCGCAAGGAACTCGAAACCTATAACGTACTTCCCGTTGACATGAATCCTGAAATTTGGCAAGAAGCAAGGTCTTATAGCATAAGTAAAGGAAAAATTTAGAAAACTGTATATTTGTAGTTATATCTAAAAATAATGACTTTTATCCGATTCGGAAAAATCTCCGAGACTCGATTCTGGAATCGAACTATTTATTTTTATGTGGTCGACTACGGAGCACGCTTGCCTAGCAGTAACCTATTCACGGAACCTAGTTCATATGGAACTTTCGGTGCGCCAGACCAACTCAAACTTGACCAATTTATTTTTTGAGGAAGGAACCAGTGTCTGACTATTGCTGATTAAAACCCGCTCGTGTTCCATCAGTTGCCTTTCGTTCTAGGGCTGCAGCAACTTTTCCGAACAATCCCGCAACGCTACAAGACCTTAAGACAGCCTTTGTAATACGCGTTATACAAAGACTGTCTTGGACAACATAACATAACATATGTTCTTGAATTAAAAAACGTTTTCTTCATTTGTAAGTATTATTTCATACTACCACTGCAAGAATATTACCATATAAGATATCACAAATGACATAATAGTTACGAGTAAGGCCGACTTATCTTGATATCCTCGATTAATAAATAAATACTAGTATTAATTGTATCTGATGTCATGCTCATTGATAACTTGGTAATGTTTCGATAATTGTGGAAATGTAATTATTTTTAACCAAAATGGGCAGCCATGTTTCCGAAAACGTTAAATTCGGCTTCATTGATAATAATTACAATGGGCTTACTAACATGGTGTCAAGAATATTTTTCTTGTTTCGGATAAAAAATTAAGGGTAAGTACATTAATGGCACGGTTGGCGCCAACCCGCCAACAATTTTTTAGGTGGGAAATCATCCAATAACTACTCGCGCTTTGGGTGGAGCGGGAGTGCGTGTCAGACTTTTACTGACTAAAACCACACCTGTATCCTTTAATTACCCTTTGCGTTCTAGGACTACGGGTTTCCTTTTCAGAAATTCCCCGCGTTCCTAGCTAAACCATCGACCCTGCTGGGCCCCTACGGTTTGCTGACATATCTTTGAGGAGCGCGTGGATCACTACACGCTGTTGACGACTGGGCTCGGTCCGGTTAATTACCGAACGGCGGGCTAAAAATTGCTCGACGTCTACCGTGGCTGTTAGTCGGGGTCGGAATTACGGCGGCTGGGGCGTGAGGACCTTCGTTCCCTCAATTAGGTTAGGGTTCCCAATTACAGTACAGGGGCCTTACCTACCATGACATGTTAAAATGTCAGGCGTGCGAGCGAGAAAGAGGAATGAAGCTATAGACCTTATATAGCTGCAATCCTTTAACAGTTCAGTTTAAGTCCTCAAAAGGATCGCGATAAGAAGTCGTGCTCAGAATTAGCACTAAAAACGTCAAAATATTCAATTGAACGGCCAATCATAAAAAAAAAAACAATGCAAAGCATCCTAAACATAACAATAAATCAACATAAATTCATCTACCAATCTTCAAACACAATGTAAGTTCGTGTCAGTGAGCGATTTTGGCGTAAGTGTATTTGTCAAAGAGATTATATCTCAATATTTATCAAGTTAGATGCTAGGCAAACACTAGACGCATGATTTTGAGGTAGGTCATAAGAAGTTGTACGTGACAATACATACATTAAAGTTTTGTAACTGGGTGAAAAATCAACAACCAACTGCTCTCATAAGCATAAACAAAATCATGGTCGCTCACAATGGGCCTCATCAGAAGGCTTACAGTCACCCAAAGGGCAATGAAAAATAAGAAATGGCTACGCTCGGAGTTTCCTTACGTAATCGCATCAGGAATGAAGATATCCGCAGGAGAATCAAGGTCGCCGACATGGCCCGAAGAATCGCCAAACTAAGTGGCAGTTGGGCACGCCACAATTATGGCGGTAAATCCCCTCTTTGAGGCGTGGTTGGAAAGACCTCATGGGGCGTCCTCACCTTCCGCATGACGCAGGTTCTCACCGAACACGGTAAGTTCGAGAAGTTCCTGCACCGGATTCGTGCGGAAGCGACGCCCGGGTGTCGCCACTGTGTGGACCGCCCGAAGGACACAGTGGAGTACACGGTGGAGGTGTGCCCCGCTTGGGCAGAGCAACGCCGTGTCCTCGTGGGGGCGATCGGCGGCGGCGATCTCTCGCGCCGGGCCTTGGTACAGGCCATGGTCCGGAGCGAGGAGGAGTGGCAGGCGGTCGCCTCCTTCTGCGAAGCAGTAGTGCTAGCAAATCGTAGGGGCTCAGCGGGGTCGAAGCCTACTGGGGCCATGGGTAGTGTGAAAACGAAACCCGGGACCCTGGGACGAAGGCAACGAAGAAACAGGAGTGGGTTTTTAGTCAGTAAAAGTCTGACACTATTTTTATATTATTGCTTGTAGAACGGATGGTCGATGGGGCCGAAAGGTTCTAGAGTGGTGACCGCGCACCGGAAAACGCAGCAGCTTTTGAGAGCATTGGCGATGAAATAAATTACACAAAGTAGGTAATGCGCCTGGCTGTGTTTGAACCCGGGACCTACAACTCGTAAGTCTGATACTGATACTGCATATCCTTTACAATTAGACGTAACCATTCAATACTGTAACAACCACATATGACAATGCTATACTTATGAATGACAAATTACTGTCCGCCCACTAGCATTTAGTTGTTTTCCTTGGCTTACTAACACAATTTATTGTTACAGTATTGAATGATTTAAAAAAGCTACTAGAGCAAAATCTAGACAATCACAAGAGAATGAGAAAAGTGAAATTGTAAACTTTAAAAGAAAAACAGGTAGCATGGTCCTTCAAAATATTCAAAAAGAAGAGTTAGCGAGTAAACTAGACAGACACGAAAAGCGATTTGTTTTGATTCCAATTGTAAAATTCATTTGGCGGTGGATAGCCCATTTATCGGAGTTTTTTAGCACCCCAGACCCCAGGGCTGCGCCCACGCCAAGGTTGCCGACATAGCACGAAGAATCGCCAAACTTAAGTGGCAATGGGCAGGACATTGCTCGCAGAACGGATGGCCGTTGGGGTCGAAAGGTTCTGGGGTGGTGACGGCGTACCGGAAGATGCAGTGTTGGAAGGCCTCCTACAAGGTGAACCGATGACCTGGTGAAGGTTGCGGGAATCCGATGGATGCGAGACGCACAGGATCGTTCGTTGTGGCGACATTTGGGGGAGGCCTATATCCAGCAGTGGAAGTCTATCGGCTGAAATGATGAAGATGATGATGATGAGCCCATTTATCGAGGATGGCTATAGGCTACATAACACCACGCTATGACCAAAAGGGATGAGAGCAGTAACTAATCCTTTAACCACCTGTGTCGGATTGCTCTAACGACTGTTTTCGCGTCCAGGGTCGTGTGTTTGCAACTGAGTACTCCATCTCATTTAGATCTTCAATCTCCTTAGTTACAGAAGAGCTGAGGATGATGAGGATGATGGAGTACGTGCGATCGGTTAAAAGGCTAAACTTGCAGGTGAAACTGCGAGAGACAGCTAGTGTAAAACAAAGATAAATATGACGAGATGACATTAGCAGTTGAGAATTATTTTACAAAGTGTGGTCGTCTAGAGTATTTCTGACTAGCTTTTAGCAGGCGCATTCTAATGAACCAAATGCAATTATTTAGCATATCGATAACACACTCTAATCGTGAAACCAAAATATTTTTATTTTCGTTAGCTCACTGGGAAATCATGTAATGACTTCTCGCGCTCTGAGGGTGAAACTCACGTATGTTCCTTCAGTTGCCCTTTGCGTCCCAGTTCAATAGTAATTCTATAGATAACGTCAGTTATACTCTCTTCATCATCATTACCAATATCTTTAGCCTTATCACCTTCTACTGATTAATGGTAGCTCTTTCATTCATGTTAACATCAGTAAATATTGAAGCTAGCAAAATGGTCCTAAACTAAACATTATTAATTTCTTTGATAGCATCCTGCTCCAGTGTCAAAAATCCCTTAAGACCCTAATGCTTTTCAGAAAGGGCATTGCAAGTAAAAAAAATGCATAAAACAGTGATCGATGTTCATACTTAACAAATGACACCAAGACCAATGTCCTCTTAATAATGTAACCAGTTTTCGAGGATCATAATCCCAAAGACACCGTCAAATGTATCAGATTACTCGGTCTAAATCAAGAGATTATAAACTTTATGAAAGGAATAGTAAGGTTTAAAACTGATGTTGGTTTTATTGATGTGTAACAAAATATGTGGGGCCCTTTATTAATGAGTAGTATTAAGATGTTGGTAATCCAGATGAGGATACAGAAATGTCTCATAACATGGTTAAAATAAGTAGTGTTTATTTTAATATTACTGACCACAATATTGTGACTAAGGATAATTTGGGAATGCCTGGTCAAAATAAAATAAACAGCGATCAGTATGGTTTTAAAAATAAATTATACTTATTAAATTTAGACAAGGAAAATATTATGGTAAATACTAAGTAGGTAGTCTGTAATATAGAAGAGGCACACATCGGAAAACCATGCAACAATACCATCAGCTAATTTAAGGCTAGTGTTAGAAAATATTTACAAAGTTAAAACGGATATCAACATCAATTATGATAGAAAAAAAACTTGTAGACCACAGAAAATTTAACAAAATGCAAATTCTAAACCCCTTAATCACACCAAAAATTGTAACAAAAGCCAGCCAGTCTCGTGCGAAGTAATTAAAATTTCTCAAGACGAATCACCCATTGTGCGTGATAGAGCAGCGTTTGCTCCAACGAGATTCATTCCATGACCATTGACCGCGGTCTCCGTTACATGACATAGCCGTGAAATCACTTATATGCAGAACTAAACTTTTGACGTCAAGTGAGCCGTCTTCATTGTGAAAAGTGAATAATTTAGAAGCTCATCTATCCTTTAAAGTTTCATTTTTATTACGTTTGGTCTTAAGCTTGCTGATTTGCATAGATTTTGTTTTTAGATATCTTGCATCTTATCCTTGTATCTTAAGTGTGGCAACGAGGCGTTCTGGATTATGATCAGATGCATAGTTGCATTCATAACGCCTTATTGAGATTCTATACAGATTGTAAAGGTATGATTTATTATTAATAATGATAAGGTCGTTGGTCCTTCTGGACGTAATAAATCTCAAGCTTAAACAAAGGAGACGTAGCCCCCTAAATTGCAGTCAGCACATTTAAATTAACTGGTCTCAGTCCGGATCAATTGTCTGCATTCAATTTCGGACATTCTCATTGAGTCAACAGTCTAACCGCAATCCTAATGAGTGCCCATTATATTTCAACGCGCGAAGTCTTTATCTCCTTTGCAAATGCAGTTTCTAAAACTGCTTAGGCATGCAACTAGGATTACATCTTCAGATAATCAAGATTCTAAGCACACAACCTGAGAACTGCTGTTACCGGTTTGAAACTGGCTTTTTCTTAAGCGAAATTGCATAAGATGTGAGTAATACAATCGTCATTGTAAGTGTGAATCATATTTCGTTGGGAAAAAAGATTTTTTGGTTGCATGATGAATCAAGAGGTCTTTTAGACATAAGGACCAGAACTTAAGGAATAAGGACCAATTCTTTTAACAAATAGAAGAAATTAATAAAATTATAAGAATCAGCAATACAAGTAGTAAAATATTTAGAAATAAATCCGTATTTAATTTTACACGGTAAATTTAACGAGCGGACTAGGAGAAATATGTTACTCCATCTCAACCTATCACGATTGCAAACACAAAACCACATGCGGTACCAAAGAACATTATGGCTTACTATACCATACTTTCAGTTGATCATACCATCATTTTATTGTTGATCTGACAGTAGAATATTACATATATAAAGAGCGCGAAAAAAAGCAGAGAAATGATAAAGGTGATGATTTACTGACATAGAGAACAATACTATATAGTGACCATCTTTTTTTAATAGTATTGTACCCAGGGAAATCTATCCACGCATGTCATTTGTTTAAGTATAATTGTCAACTCTATCAACCCCGACACGGGTCATAACGCAAATTGCACGTGAAAGTATCAGGAGAACAAAGACGTATTGGAGAACTAAAATCAGTCTCGTATTCGTCAAAACAATGTGGGGAACGCACGGCATTCCGAGACCGGTTCACTAACGGGATTGCGGAGAGCCGGGATGCACGAAACGAACGTTTGATACGGTAGTTGTAGATGTTGTGATCACGTATTGCTTGAGGGTAGGTACTTCGTAGCGTACATGTTCAAGCCCATTGATGGTCATTACAATTTGCACGTTTTTCTAGTTCGTTTACCTCATATTTTTAAGCGTCATTGATTATAATCGCAGCCAAATCTAGACTAATAATTGCAGAATTAAAATAATTAACATCACCGACTTTAACCTTCCCAGTATTCAAAAAACGCGATTCATCATCGTTAGCAACTAGAGCATGATAAAGACTATTATTACCAACATAACATTCAATCGACGAACCAATTTAGATCAGTCAGTCATCCACCATTAGACTAAGCGTTTCTTACTTCATAATTCCCAGTGCAGTGCAATTAGAGACTTTTACATGCACCTTTCACCTTACTGTAAGTATGGCTCATTATGAGCACCATTGCGGAGTATATGGCTGCGGGGCATGAAAGTACCAAAACAAAATGCGACCTGGACGTCTTCCATGTCGATATAATCGAATGCTGGCCTCGTTTCTGAATACTCTTCGTTATCTTAGCTGACTGAATGCATTGAATTGTTAGAAGTAGTTTGAGTAAATATTGTAACTATAATTAATTTAATGGACTCCTAGTCTGCAAATCTCATATTATTTTTATTTGTGCTAATGAGTTTTAGAAGTCAGGTGTCAAAAAGATTAATAAGAATTAAAATGGAGCGTTGATTAAAAAAAGAGAAGAAAACAATAAAACTGCATTTGCATAAGTTGTTATAGATTAAGATCGGATATTAAAAGTAAAATATTACATAATATAGTTTTCATTTGACATTGAAGGAGACAACTCGAGGGAAGCCGGTCTTGCCAAGCCGGGGTCTGTTGGCGGTCGTTCAGATGCGCTAAGGCAGTATAATATATTTTATCTGTATAAGAACTCCATTTCAAGAGACACTACTTGAAAATTATAGTCAGCTTAATGGTGTCAAAGGCTGTACCAAAATCTACTAACATAACATTAAAATGGACTTAGTCAAGTTGCTCTGACATAAATGAAGTTATAAAGTAAAAATTACGATCAAAGGTTTATTTCTACGCCTTCCCATTACGCGTTACCTCGCCTAGTCAAACTATTTATGCATAACTGCGTTCTTAGCAATAACTGCAACATCAACAAACCTCAAATTAGTACAATTTCGAGCTAGAGCTCTATTTCTTCTGCTATAAGAGAAAAATATTAGCTATATTTTATATTGTATCCCTCTTGAATGTTGCATTTAAAATATATCTAGAATTTATGTTTGGTTCGATAAGGATATCGATCTGGAACACAAATAAGATGATGAATTTGTTTCTATAAATTCCTCTGCGGTAATTAAATTAATGAGCAAAGCTAATGATAAGAAATAAAACGAGAGATTTCATGATTCGGTCATCAATAAAAGCAATTTTCTAATCAATTCACCGACTTGCAGGAACATGATAAAATATATTGATTATGCAAATAAAGTATTAAGCTCGCTAAAAGATAAATGGCTTAACACCCTTAATTAAAATTTAATTTATATCTATATTTATTAATATGAGTAGCAACATCGCTAGATAAATTCAATTGGTGAATTGTGAGTTTAATGTTTAAGCTGAATTGTCCTCTAGGTCTAGCCTAACTCCTGCTTATACAAGACCTCCATCACTAATCCACCCTACGTGTTTGAGTATCAAGAAGCCATCTAAGCCTTAGCTAGAATACAGTACTCTTTATTACCTAACTTTCTTTTTTATACCACGAGTAACGCACGTGGGAAGTTTTCCACAGTTCTGCCATACTTTCCTACGTCGAGATGGAAGACTGACATGCGAAAACTGATTATTGTATCATTATGGTGTATAAAAGGGTCACACTTGGTTGGTTTTTCTGTATTTAATGTCTTCAAACTGATTTTTTTATAGGTGTTACTACGGTTGTTATGGCTATTCTTGCTCAGTTGTAGACTTTGAGATGTTAAAGTTAATGCGATTCCGCATTTTGTTATGAGTAACATAGAATGAGGTTTATATTCTCAAGAGGAAACTGCATGCTTTCTACCAACACTTAATTACCTGCATCCTGCCATAACACCCGTGAAATATTACATCTGGATAACTAGAGAAACTAAAACTTCAGCCAATACGGAACTAAAGCTTGACATTAAAACTGTTGGTCAAAGCACTCTAATAATATATTCCAAGTAAGAGGATGTATCAGATATGGTTGCCACTGAAGATTATAAACAAATAAATCAGAATATAAAATTAAAAACTGATTTAGATAAAACATGAGTAGAAACATCTTATTTACAATTTATGATGGTAAGTGTCATCAATTTAATTGAGTTAGATGAACTTTAATTTAAATGCATTTTAAATTGTGAATGCCATTTGTGAATGTCATTCACAATCATGAATACTGCATAAATAACTTTATTTTAATGATATTAGAAGATTACATTCAATTTAGAGCAAAAACTCGTGAATTTAAAAACAAAAAAAAAAACATTATTATATTTTGTTCAGTGACAAAATGATCTTAATTTCAACTTTACTGCTCATCGTTCTCCATGATATTAAACAAGAGTTCTCTCACTATCATCGTATTTATGAGTTCTTTCATCATCTTTTACAAAAGATGGTTTTTGGTAATAATTGTGCGTTGAGTCTAACAGCCCTATGAGTGACAAGCGTCAACATATTCTATTGTGACACCTCTACGGCCGTCACGTTTGAAATTAACTGCGGCTAATTGTATTTCAATATTTTAAACGATACATGCTCTGTCATGGCCTGTACTTTCATATTTGCTTCTTCTTTTTTTGTTCATCGTTGGTTTTTTATTTCATCAGTTCCATTTAGATCGATTGTCTTATTTTCTGGATCAAACATAACTCCGATTATAATTTTTTGTTTCAGAAGAGAGATCTTCTTGCGTAAATCGAAACAGTAGTTTCCAAGATAGCTCCATCAATTCGAGCAGGCAGGCGGAATTAATCTAGAACTCGCTTTAATAATATGCATTGATTATAAATACTTGAGATAACATCAAATACTGAGTCGTCCTTGAGTGACCACAAACTTGACATCATTAAGTAAACTTCTTGGTCATGTTTATTAAAAATATCGTTCGTATCGTCCGTATTACGTCAAATCAGTTCCGCCTCGCTTTATCTGAGCTATATCTTATCTAATGATAGCATTTTATGTTCTGCATATTTTGTGAATTCACTGACGTCTATATTTATTTATTTGTTAACAGAATTTTTATGCACTTGATACAATTTTTAGCTTTGAGATCAATTCAACTAGGTAACTTAAGAAAAAGTACTAGGCTTGCATAAATTCAAGGTAGTATTTCAATTTCTTCACCTTCTTTTTTATTAGACCCGTAAGACAAATAAAATTGCTTTGGAAAAATAAGATGTCAAATATAATATAATAATTATGTAATTTGCAGTACACTGCGGTCTACTCCCATTTTTATGTTAAGTTCTTACAGTCCATCCTAAGGTTGTCTGGTAGATATCGCTGTCAGCGATAAGACCGCCATTGTACCCATAGATTAAGTTAGTTTTAAAGTTTTGTTACTATTTTGGTTTACAATAAAGTTTTATTGTATTCTATGTCAGGTTAAATATATGATATAGGATATGGTCTAAATAATATTGAGAATGACACTGACAATATGCAAACCGTTCGTTTCTTCACTGAAGCAACAGTAGCCCTTTCTAGTTTTAAGGATATGCGTAGGATGCTAGGTCGAAAACCAGATAGTCTATTAGTGTGAAAGGCAAAGTCAGTGAGTGGTAGACAGAAATAAACGTTATTTCAAACTAGTGGAACAGGTCGCGCCAAATTGAACTGGATTAGCCAATCGAAAATTATCTTGATAGCAATCTAAGGGAGTGTACAGACTAGAACGTTTCTAAATTTAATGACAGTGTTTTAAAAATATGGTGAATATACTTCATTGGAATATGATTTATATTATGTTTCTAGTGCTATTGTGATTTCGAAAGAGATTGAACAGTGGTAGCTCAGTGGTAACGGCCCCGATTAACGAGTTGTATGTAGGTCGTGGGTCCAAACCTTAGCCATTACTTTATTTAATTTATTTCATCACCACTGATCTCAAAATCGGCATGTACTAGAATCAAAAACATCATCAAAGACATCCACCAATCCGCACATGACTTGCGTGGTGGATTAAGGCCTAGCAAGGAAACTAAGCAGAGCTTGTGGAATGAGTACTAGACAACTGATAAACATACTTATATATGTCTAAATACATACATATTATAGATGAATTACACCCAGACATAGAACAAATGTTCGTGCTCATCACACAAACATTTGTTCTGGGTGGGAATCGAGCAGACGATCTCCGGCATAGCAGACAGGACCATCTTGTTAAATTAGTTTTTTATCAAGCATAAGTTTTATTATGGTTATCGCTATAAACTTATGAAGTAAGTAGTCGCAAAGCCTAAAAATTTAGGTAATTTAACCAGTTTGCCTTGACAATGTATTCGTTACATTTTCCTTGCCTACTCATTCAAGTTTCGAGTACAATTGTCGACAGCTATATTAGATACTGCTACAAAATTATAATAATCATCTTCCTGCCAGAAAGAACAACTTTACAACTTGGGGTCCCGGTCGGTACAAATCCTTTTAGTTTATTTTTTATCTCATATTATTCTAACTATTATAAATGCATTAGTTACAACAAGTTCACTTGACAAGAGGTAATAGTAATCAAGCAAACACAAGCCTACCAATAATAATTTAAAAAAAAAAAAACAGCCAAGTGCGAGTCGGACTCGCGGACAAAGGGTACTTGTACCGTCAGTCGCAAAACAGGATATAATAACGTTTGTTGTATGGGAACCCCCTTAAATATTTATTATATTCCGATTTTTATTCCGGTGATTGTTAGTTATAGCGGCAACAGAAATACAACATCTGTGAAAATTTCAACCGTCTAGCTATCACGGTTTATGAGATACAGCCTGGTAACAGACAGACAGACGGCCAGCGGAGTCTTAGTAAGTGATAAGGTCCCGTTTTTACCCTGTGTATACGGAACCCTAAAAAACCATCTCAACGTCAAGACTAAAATCTTATTCACACACTAAATGATCTATCACTATATCAATTCTGTGTATTAAGTTACATACAGTATTGACTTACCTATTTAACATATAGAAACATGTTACATGAATAAACGGTACTAAGATCATTATTACCTAATACAGAAGGTCGGAATTCCCATGAAAGTTTGGTAGCGTATGAATTTTGTCATCTTTCTGACGAGTTAATGACGTTATATGTGAGTCAGGTGTATAAAAAAGGTATTTGGATCCTAACCGCTTTAAAAAGAAGAAAAGAATGTGGTTTAGAATTTTTGGGAAAGTGACGTCATCAAAATCCCTGGGTTAACCTTGCGCAAGAGTGGATTTTTGACGGGCAAGCCTCAATTTTAAGCTCATTATAACCATAGCTGAGATATTTTAATTTGTTCAAGCTTAACCTTCACAATGTTACTACTTACCAAGAATTTGTTTACAATTTTTTTTATCTTTAAAATATATTGAAAAACGAATAATTAAAAATTATGTATGCCTATACAAAATCTTTTTTTATCGTTTGTAACAATATCTGATTCATCTAAGCCGAAAATAATAGACCAAGCAAAAAAGTTCGACGGCGTTCATAGACAAGACTGTTTTTTTTTTTGTGAATCATTTGTTTAACTTCGCTAAATGTGATCGAAAACATTAATTTGATGAATGAAACAGAAGGTACTTTTATGCGAAATATTATGAAAATATTTTTTAATTTACCCTACATTAGACAGATATGAAAATTACAACTGCGTTTTACGTTTACGTTACAATGTTTGTCTGCATCACTAAATGTTTTAAAGTTACCAAAATAACATGGACTTTTAAATAAGACACCTAAGAGTACCTTTAGTAAAGTACAATGCGTTCCAAATAAGAATAGGATCGATTGCCATGTTGTGACGTCACGTCATACTGTCAAATCGCAAGAAATTGGGCAAAATTGAAGAACTCAGAGATGAGCAAAATTTAAGAACTGGATTCTGATTAAACTTTTTTCGCTCACAGTTCATAAATAAATCGATTTGACAGTATGACGTGACGTCACAGAACATGGCAATCGATCCTATTCTTATTTGGAACGCATTGTAAAAGATTCAGTAGGATGCACTTCTACAACATTTTTTTTTTTAAGTTTATAAAAGAAAAAACCATTAACTCATAGGTACCAAGTCTGACGAATACAAAAACGTGAGTCTTAATAAAATACGTAATATTTATTTTTATTTGCAATAAGTGTAACGTGACTTATATTTTCATATAGTAATTTTTCCTTCTCATAATCGCAAATATTACAACAATGCCAACGACACCATACGCGGTATTGTTAGCTTTAATATTATATAAATAGATGAATATTATTATAGGAAATGCATCAACATCGTTGATGTTAACTAAAGTTGTATGTAATGTTTATTTTTATCAGTAATACTTAAATGTTTTGGTTATAAAAATAGTGCCTAAAGGTAACTAACGTAAAAGTAGGTGTAAAAGAATGTCTTGCTAATCTAAATGTGAATCAATCTTTCTTGGAATTTCGTGAATCAATTGAAGAATCGAGATTAAACAGTCAACAAGATGCATTAGTCTTTTAAATGTAACCTACATTTTGGCGGGACGTCACCTACAAGCTATTTAAAAAATGTCGGAGCACAGACAAACCTGGACATATCCACCGTAAGCAACACCTTAGAACTTACAAATACCATACATATATCGATTTTCCGATAATTATTTCGCAATTTACATAACACCGGTCCATGCCACGTTAAAAATAAAAAACTTTATAGTGAATACCGAAATCCTCGTTGTATTTTAAACAAATTCGAAATTCAAAACCTCCACAAGAACGTTAGCATTAGCACACACTTACACAGTTGACACGTTTAGTTTATTTTTATTAAAAAAATAGTCCGCGTTTCGTAAATTCAAAATGGCGGCGATAAGCGATCATACCGCGACGCCGAGCATCGGCCAACTGAAGCGGCTGCCGCGAACTGTCAAACTCGCTTTGTTTATCTGTATGTGTGTGTGTGTGTGCCAGTAATTCCGTGCCTGTGTGCAGAGGCTTGAATGGAAGGCTCAATACAAACTTGGTAGCGGCCGACCGGGCGACCGCCGACCATTGCTTGTGTTGCTACAACAATTTCCACCGAAACGGACTATTTTTAGTTTCCATTTTTAAAGTTTCGAGCACCATTTGCATTCGATTCCGAAAACGTGAGCCGTTTGAAGTCTATAAATTATGTTTTACGATATAAATTGGGAGTAACTGGGTAAGATTAATGGGCACAAATTTAAAAATAGATGAAAGTTGTGGAAACAGTTTTTTCACTTAACCATAACCATGGATCCTTAGTTAAGAGAATCAGAGGTATTATAAATAACATAAATAAATCATTTCTTAATGATCTGGCCATAGTGCGGAATTTATTAATTCATTAACTTGATAATAAGAATATTTAATGCATAGATTCATTAGATTGGAATCCGGAACTCGCTAATTCAAGGAGTTGTAGATTTGACTAAAATAAATTAAAGTCAAACTAGACAAAGTCATCTAAAACGCAGAAGAAATCGTAATACACTCATTATTCAAATGATTATGATAACACTGACAATTGGCTACTATTGATTAAGTTCCATATGTCCGTTACAAATAGAATTACTAATTCATTACTTTAAAGTGAAAATACGTTAGTATACTAGACCAATAAAGACCTAAAAATACTTTACAGGGATTTTAAAATCAAACAATTTGAAATCTATGAAAATAAACGTTTGCCCTCAACAGTCAATTTCCTTTTCTTTGAGTTAATAACGATTTAGACACAATATATTCAGACAAAGTGTCCGGGGGCGATCCTTTGAAACCGAGAGAACGTCTCATTCATCTGGCCTAGCTTTCTTTTGTCGTAAGCCACTGGGCGCAAATGAGTGCCTTTGATACATTTAGTGATCGGGGAAAACTAATATGCATATAAAAATATGTGCAAACAAAAACTATGCCAGATGAATGAAACACCCTCTCGGTTTGAAAATCACTACCGTATTGACACTTCTTAATTTCAATATATTTTTGTCTGATAATTCGGATACCATCAATCATCATTATACTGAAGATATTAGTAAAGTCGAATAATTAAAAAAAAAAAAACATATCTTCGTGTAAAACTCTTTATGGAGACTGCTTCAATAATTTGATGTTGTCCGAATTGTCAGTGAAAAAGTATTGAAATTAAAATGTGTTAAATCGGATACTGTATCTGAATCGTCAGCAACTCTTTTCTTTGACGAAGCCTACTATCATACCACCACCCAAATCCAAAAATTCGTCACAATTCAGACACCATCAAATTATTGAAGCAGTGACGAATGCTTCAATAATTTGATGGTGTCTGAATTGTCTGGTAAAACTAAAATGTGTTAATTCGGATACTGTATCCGAATCGTCAGAAACTCTTTTCTTTGACAACTCCAATAACATCACCATCCGAATTCAAAAATTCGTCAAAATCATAATTGATCTGTGCACGTATTATTTTAAAATTTACATATAGCAACCCAGACCCCAATGAGTCAGTAGTGTGGGCAGATGAAGCTCGTAATTATTCTTCATAGGTGGTGTTACATTGACAGTTTCAACTGTAGCGCTAAAGTCAAGGCCGCTGCTCTTTCTCCGTCACGTTTAGCCTCATTCTTGGCAATTCTGCCCACACTGCAATTACTTTGGCTACGTTTGTAAGTTTATGTAATCTTGTTGTATTGTTAATGATGATTTTTGCGTGATGAGATTGATGATTGTGATCTGTGATTGGATTATTTGTTGATCAATTTGTATTGTCTAGAAAAGATACAATTCAATAACGTTATACGTAGAGTTTTGAATCGATGGTTTTCTTTTCCCTCAAAGTATTTGAGCCCAGTAGGTGGCCACGTTTATAGCGGCGTCAATGGCCTTTTTAAGGTTCTCGAAACTGCAAATGCTATAGACAGAAAGATTCATTAGAACACTACGTGCATAGTATAGTAAAAAGAAGGCGAGAATTTCAAAGATTAAGCGAGAATTTTTAAAATTAAGAAGCGAAGACGGGTCGCATTTATTTCTGTATGTTATTTGTTTTCTGTGTGTGTAATTTGTTTCTGTACGTGTGAGTTGTTTCTGTAAGTGCAATGTTTTATGGACTCTGATTGTCCAAAATAAAAATTTATTAGCATAGCATAGAACATAATCAGCCTTTTAATGTTTCCACTGCTGGGACTCAGGGTTCCTCTCTAGGAGAGGGAATGGGCTGTAATCCACCACGCTGGCCCAGTGCGGGTTGGTGAATGTCGCTTGTCTTCGAATTTTCTTCCTTCACCGTTTTTAGAGCAGTGGTGATGAAATAAATTACACAAAGTAATGCGCCTGGCTGGGTTTGAACCCGCGACCTACAATTCGTAAGTCGGGGCCGACGGCTCGGCCACCACTGCTCTTTAAAAAATTTATTATTATTATTAAATTACATACAAAACAGAGTAGCAACACTATTTTTTAATCTCCAAAGGATTATTAAGAACTACACTAGTTCTCAAAAGGTAACCAATGGCGCTATTTAGTTCAATGGAATAGACGCTGAACTTAATTCCAATTATTAGGCAATGTTCCAATAAAATAAAATAAAACCAGAGCAAGTTACAAAAACGAAGTCTGGCAGAACAGATTAGGGAGCATGCCAAGAACTAAGACAAAAGACTACCCAATATAAAACGTACAAAACCACATCCAAAGTAGTGGTAAAAGTAATAAAGCAGTAGTGTAAGCCAAGGTACCTGTTAAGAAACTCAGCGTTCTTGCAAAGGTACGGCGGTGCTTCACACTGGGACTTCACAACTTCTAATGTTATACAAAGCACAGGTCCAATCGTGTGCAGAGTACTGAAGCCACTTATGGGCTGGTGCTGCAAAATGCTATGCTAGCAGCTTTGGACTCGGTGGAAAGGCGAAGGGTAGCCAGCCTTTTGATATTTTAAAGGATGCATTTTGGGAGTGTGCGCCAGAATTGCATGATTGGATTCTTTGAACCATCGGACAACCCGACGTACGGCGATTATCCACCCTTACGTTGTTGAAACCTCTACGGTCCGGACTAAGCGTTTCACTTCGTCGTTTATACTGCGTACATCGAAGGACTGGAACAATTTACCTGCTGCGGTTTTGCCGTCCGATTATTATAACTTAAGTGTCTTCAAGGCTAGAGTGAATAGGCACTTAATAAACTAGTACGCCTCACCATCAACAATTACGTCACTGCTTACCATTAGGTGGTATCGCAGTCAAGCACTGGTTTATATCAAAAGGAAGATTTAAAATTCTTGCTACTTTCTCCCCATGTCGAAAGTACCAGGATGTGTTGCAATTAATAACACGGATGATTCAATCCGGAAATATGTTCTTACTGACTCACTAAGCATAAAATTTAATAACATAGGTAGAAATGTTTATAAAGATTAGCAGTAGCCAGGATAAAGGAGAAAATAACATACAGTATGTTTAGACAGGAATATTAAAACATAAATGTATGTAAAGAGGAAAGTGCATGGATTCTGAGGCGTTTTGCTCACTTAAATTGTTTTGAAAATATGTTCGACAACTAATTTTTTATGCCTATTAGAAGCGCCACTCGCGAGCGTCCAGAGAACTAATTTTGACGTATAATGCAAATGGCTGCAGAGAAGTGTACAGTACTCTGAAGTATTTTTGCATTTTGAATTAATTTCGTTCGAATTCCGTGTTGTTCCTGCTTCACGAATTACATTAAACCTCATGTGTATATTTTACGTAGCAGTTTTAGTGCCGAAGACACTCGTACTCGCTACGGCCGACAGCGCCAAAATGGCGAATATACGAAGACAGTCCAGTGTGGTAAATAGTAGAGGTTAGTGGCTTTGCTATTATAAGTCTCGATGTAAAACAAAATATGTTGTTCTTTTGTGAGTGGCCTCTCAGACGTCAACCAGCGGTCGAAACGTCTGCTAAACTCCTTTGAAGTTGTCACCTCCTTAACCAGACTTACCTGTGGCAACCTTAATAAATTAGATCCTCTAATCAGAACTTGAAATGTATTGATAAAGATAAATTCATAAAATTGCATAAGCGTAATCCATGATCAACCCTATAATCTTCTCACAGCTAGGAGTCAGGCCTCCTTTCTAAGAGAGGGAATGGGTCGTAACTACGCGGGCCCTGTGCGCGGACAGAGGTGGGTGTCACTTGTCTTCGAATGCTAGGTAATTCCAGTTTCATCACGATGATTTCGTTTCGAAAGCAATGATGAAGAAATAACACACAAAGCAAAGCGCCTGTCTGGGTTTAAACTCACATCTCTTAAGTTGTGGCCAATAGCTACCATTACTCCTTAAAATATTACAAGTTTTCTTTCTGGAAGCAATCCTAAATAGAAAACTTATAAATACATCAAATATCTCTTGCAAGACTCTGACAATTCAGTATCTTTAAATGGTTTTTCTGCTTTATTTCGAGACTGAAAAAGGTACACAATACTGTATCCTAGTAATGATCACAGACAAGAGAGTGTGCGTTAAAGATGTCGCGTAGACCATTCTAAAGAGCCGAGCACAGATTATAGAAGGTGCAAATTTTATTACAACAGAGAGCAACTACAAAAAATCTCTATAACAAGCTTCAGAACTACTTAGTATTTTTGTTACCCCATAAATATAACACATTATAATCTTGAGAACGAACTCCACTACAATAAATATCCAAACACCTATAGCCGTCGAAATAACGATGCTCCGAAAAAAGAAACTAAGATTTCGCGTGCCTCGGCTAAAAATATACAAGGTGGATTCCAGGTAATCCTTTGATTAACTTTGAGATATTACCTTGATGTATCGGATAAGCCGAAATTATAATGAAAATATTATTTATTTATTTTATAATTTATGTACACACAAATATACAGAAGAAGATAGGTATCTTAAAATAAAAATTGTACAAAGGTACTGCTTATTTCAAAAAGAAATTGCAAAAAGCAAAAAAAATGTGAATTGCTTTGAAATATTGTTGCATTCCTGGATTACAGAGTGTATAAGCATAGCATAATCAGCCTTTTAATGTTCCCAGCACTGGGACTCAGGCCTCCTCTCTCTAAGAGCGTGAATGGGCCGTAATCCACCGCGAGGGCCTAGTGCGGGTTGTTGAATGCCACATGACTTCGAATTTTTGGTTCTAGGACATGCCGGTTTTCTCACGATGTTTTCCTTCACCGTTTTGAGAGCAGTGGTGATGAAATAAATTACACAAAGTAATGCGCCTGGCTAGGTTTGAACCCGCGACCTACAAATCGTAAGTTGGGGCCTTTGTCACTTGACCACCACTGCTCTACAGACTTACAGAGAATAGTGTCACAAAATAGATAGGTGTAGTGGGCAGTCTTAATGAAATGTTATACCTTTTTACCAGCGCTGCGTTATTTTTTTTTTTAATATCGCAACATACGCTGAGATAGGAGCCTTTTTGACCAAACACAGTACTTGCGTTGTTATTTTATTTTAGTTTGTTATTATGATGGGTACCTAAATTGTATTTATTTATAATAAAACAAGGAAAATAAAAACAATTAACTAATTTAAACTATATATTCACTAAAGACACTCTTAGCTAAAATATGGCATCAAAAAATTCCTCCGCATCGCTGTCGACTAGAAGTGTGCCCAAAAGGCTGGCGGCATCGCCAAGTGGTATGGCGATGCTTAATCTCTGACCGAGGTAAAACCCAGCCCGTGGGTCACGTGAAATACCAACTAGGCGTTTGGATAGTTCTTTAAAAAGCTTAAGAGCACTCGGACCCCACGCGGCCCAATAGTTTCAACCCCAAACTATAACTGCCGACGAGGTTGTTATATTTCCACCGATTCAGGTTATTATGGTTATTTATTAATGTATTGTATTTTGTTATTAGTTTTGTGCGAGTTACAAATTTTAAGTAGAAAACTGCAACCATGATAGCTAACGCTCATAAAAACGTTGCGTTGTCAGCAGCACCATCGTCTAAGTTCATCCCAGTACCAGCGTTCCCTGGATCCTTCAGAACAGTTTATAAAATGGTAAACTTAACAGGCTGACTTTTGCCCACAGGACGAAAACTGGAACACTCCGTATTTACCTGTAACAATAAAAAAGAAAGATTAACATCGTTTAAATCAATTATAATATAGGGAACATTATATGTCTATGCAGTCAGGTGAAAACACATTGTATAGATAAGTGGATAAAATATTTCTTCGATGCAACACACAGAAAGATATCATGGCATGTCAAAAAATACACAAGAGCACACGTTTTGTAGGTATATTATAAACCTAAGTACCGCTTGAGCGAAGCACTACCATGTCCTCGTAAGCCTCACCGGGCTTTGGTACAGGCTGTGGTCCGCAGCAAGGGGTATGGGCGGCGGTAGCTCACCGTCTGGCCGTCCGGTAACCATCCGGACTGATCCTGAGTCTTCGACGGTGTGCAGTATTCCACGCGCGCCTCAAAGAGATATCAGTAAAACCGTAGGGGCCTAGCAGGGCCGAAGCTTACTAGGACAACGGGTCGACTGAAAAGGGTTCCCGTGGTTCTAGAACGCAAAGGGCAACTGAAGAAACATAGGACTGACATGCCTTCTCGCCCCGCCCTAGAGCGTGAGAAGACATTAGGTGATCCTACCAACACAATCGCACCTTAAAAAAAAATATCAATAATACTAGTATTATTAGATGACTTGAATGCATAGAACTAAGCCTAATGGAAAATATACCATGCAAATTAATATAGCCGATAAAATAAACAAACTAATCTAAATCTCACAAAAACTCAAAGATTCCGTAATGACCAAAGTCGACAGTTTCCTCAATCAAATTCAACTAAGACAGCATGTAAGACCTCCTAATAGAAGAGATCTTTATAACGAACTAATCAAGATATTAGTTAGGAATCAGGAGGTTATGTACCCATAAACAGCGATCAACAGCAAGAATGCATTAAGTTCTAGAAAGACAAATGCTAACTGACAAGTTAATAATACAGTTTCCTTGGACACTATTAATTTATATATGAGATTGAATGCCAAGCGCGTGTAAATATTTTTATTACGCATATATTTTAAATCAACACACATGCTGTTACCAACTAATTGGAGTTAAATAGGTCCTTTTACAAGGCGTGACGTTTTCCTAACACTTTTTTTAGGGTTCCGTACCTCAAAAGGAAAAAACGGAACCCTTATAGGATCACTTTGTTGTCTGTCTTTCTGTATACATATCTGTAGTCAAGACCCTTTATCTCGGGAACGTGTGCAGGTATCGAGTTGAAATTAAAACCACATACTCACGTATGAGGTCCCTTGAAGCTGTGAAAAAATCAAACTTCTAAATCTAAGTTAATGAAAAAAAAAAGATATGGCCGTTTGTGTCGCAAAAAACGAATATTTCAACACTCTCAAGGGAATCAAAATTCGTAGGGTACTTCCCGTTGACCCAAATCCAGAAATTTGGCATAAGGTTCTTATAGCACAGAGCCACAGATATAAGAATAAATCTGAAAATAATAAGCTTGCTGATACGTAACAAAAAAACAATTGCAATGCGCGAGTCCGACTCGCACTTGCCCAGTTTTTACTATGGATAGGCTCGCGTTTGACCACTATTTCAGCTGACGGTAAGAAATGAAGTGGTCGACGGTGGAGCACGCTTGCCTAGAAGTAACCTTTTCACAGCTTTCTAGTCTTCAGATCACAGAAGATCCATCAAACGCTTTTGTTAATTCCATACTTTGAATCAGAACTATGTAAGTATTTTTTTTTGCATATTATTATCAACTTCACCAAGTTACGTACTGACAACTATGGGATTGTTAAAATATAAAATGTTTAAGGGATTAACTATGTGAATTTTTTGGCAGCCCTTCATCATCATCATCATCATCTTCCTGCCCTTGTCCCTTGTCGTTCGGGTTGGGGTCGGCGCAACACGTTTTTTTCTTCCATTCTGGCCTGTCACTCGTCATGCTATCACTAACTTCCTTTTCTTTCATATCACTCTTCACACAATTCATCCATCTTTTCTTTGGTCTCTCTCTCCCTCTCCATCCATCCACATGGTTTTTTTTATTTTTGATTTATATAAACCAGTGCTTGACTGCGATCCCACCTTATGTAAACTCATAACTCTTTTAGTAACATGCGTTTCATCCCTCCTTTTCACATGACCATATCTTCTAGAATGTTACTTTACTTAAACGAGTATATCTTTGCGTAAGGTCGAAGGGAATATGACCTAAATTTCCGAACTATTTATAGATGTTTTCATGAGTATACTTGTGAATTACACATTCATTATTCGCTTCTCTGAAAACTATGAGAGAAGATGTACCTTTATAAGCTTCACAACAATTACATCCTAACCCAGTTAACTACTAAGAATTTCACACATTTTCCTCAAACAATATCATCTGCAATATGACCTGAATAAAATCTAGGCCACGTTTATTTTCCTTTACAATTATTTCCAATTCAAGTCACAGTCGAAACGTGATTCGCGTATGATGTCACAGTTCTATGGAAGGCCAGATGTCAGTCAGATCTGAGTCAGACTCATAAGTTTATTACTGTTACCAATAAGTGAGCTGCTTTGACAGCGACACTTACGGCGCCAGATTGCTAATGGTTAGATTATTTTGTAGGTGCTTTGTTAAAGAGCGATTGAAGAATTTTGCGGTCTCAAGGACCAATGTGTATTTTTTTGCATTTTTGTTTTTTTGAGGTGGGAAATCATTAAATAGCTGGAGCTATTTGCTTTTCTGGAGCAGGTGGACCTGCTCTGGGTGGGAGAGAGAGTGTCAGACTTTTACTGACTAAAAACCGCCTGTATTGCTTTGCTTTCTAGGGTCACATAACTCTTTCGAACAATCCTGCAGTTCTTTGCATCGGAATGATTACTATTCACGACACATCTACCAGGCTTATTGCTTCATCATCATCATTTACAGCCCGACGACGTCGACGGCTGGACAAAGCCTCTCATTAATTGTGCTAAAACCCACGTTCCTGAGCTACCTTCATCCAGGTTCTACCCGCGATGGCAAGAATATCATCTGCCCATCTCGCTGCCACACAACCAACAATCCTTCTACCAGTGCTTACTTAGACGTCACTTGGTCACTGGTCTATTCCATCTGCTTTTTGGTTAACTCTTGGGAAACTGGGCTTTTTCTAAGTTATTTTAGGGATATTCTTCTTCTTCTTCTTCCTTTGTCTCATATGGCTAAATTTAGCAAAATTAATTTTCAGCCAGTTTAGCTAAAAGACAAATTTAAAAAAAATTAAATAGAACCAACTGAATGAAATATAACTGTAACAGGACTATATATCTCACGTAATACAACGATAAATCTTCCTAGTATTTATATGGGTAAAACTATTCAGGCCATGCAGATTTATATTCTCACAGTACTAATTATTTTAAAACAAGGCCGGAAAAACCACATAACATGCTGAATGGACCAGAATAAAACATAAAAAAGCTACAGATACAAAAATGGAAGAAGTTAATGAAGTGATTAATGATTATTACCGTGTAGACGAGTACTATATGTGCATAGTTGATTTCTTAGATCTTAGAAATGAGCTGATTGTGTTACAACTGAATATTTTTTAGATTGATAATGTTTATTAATTACTCGTTAAAGGTTTATAAATGGAACGGATTGGAAAGGGACTAAAGCATTGTTTAGACCAACTGTATTGTCGGCCGCTGTCTCAGAGCGAGCGTTACGTAGTTTATCGCTTTTCCATATATATTAACTAATCATTCACACAGAATCGACTATAGGCTATTACGTAGTGCGTTGTCGCCGACTCTCGGTGGCCGATTATTGTACTACGCGTAGCAAACTTTTTTGTTCACACAAGTAACGCATGCTGTGCCAAAGTCGGTTTGGTGAGAACGCATACTGCAGACCGATTCCACGTTTACACTGGGGCTGAATGTGAGTAAAGTCGGCGGCGGACAATACGTTTGGTGTGAACGATGCCTAAGGATCCTTGAGGACCAATGAACGATCAGTAAAAGGAATAAAACGTCCAATCCGACAAGAACAATTTGTCGAACGTTAAGAAATATTATATGCAGATATTACTGCAGAAATAAACATTTGAACAAGTGCAGCCAAATGTTATAATGAAGGACGATGACATAATTAACAAAATGTAAAAGTAGATTATACGAACACTAAATACGTACTTCTGTTAGTTTATTTTGGAGCACGTTATGGAGAAAAACATTCTAGCCACATGGATTTCAATTGCCATATCCATATATCCCTCTCTTCTAAACTCATAAGCTCACTTTCCTTGCCCATTCAAATATGGTCCAAGTATGCTGCCCAGAATGTCCAAGCAATGTTATCAAGTGTTGCTGTGGTAATGCTAACCAGCTGGTTTGTGTGGGTGGAGGCATAGCAACGCTGATGGATGCCCTATAAGTAGGGCTTAAAGGAAATAAGGTACTTATAGCTGTTTTGAAGTGTCTTAAACCGCAAATTGTGGTGAAGACCGTTAATTTTAAATTGAAAAGAATTATTCGATCGACGTTCTTGAAAGATACAGTTTTATATTAACTGAATAGCGTCTGCTAGCAGCTTCGCCCGCATGAAAATAGGATATGATTTTGTAGATATAATAATAATATAATAATATATTCCATAACTATCACACAACGCCGTCCAGTTTCAAGTTAAGCAGAGCTTGTGTTATGAGTACTAGACAACTGATAAACATACTTATATATTTCTAAATACATACATATTATAGATAAATTACACCCAGACACAGAACAAATGATCGTGCTCATCACACAAACATTTGTCCTGGGTGGGTATCGAACCCACGACCTCTGGCATAGCAGTCAGGGCCACTAACCACTAGACCAACAGGCCAGTCAAGGGGTCAGTAGGGGTAAGGGGTCAGCAATCAATAGGTTTCTCCATATAAACTTTGGACCCTTGTTTCATCCCCTTAGGGGGTGGATTTTGGAAAATCCTCTCTTAGTGCTCAATTACATCATAAAAGGAAACTTTACGCAAAATTTCACGCTCCTATTCCCAGTAGTTTCGACTGTGCGTTGATATGTCAGTCAGTCAGTTTCACCTTTTCTATATATAGATTTGTTTGCTTTAAGATGAACCATTGCATTTAGGAGATGACTCGGTGATTCATTGATTGAATTCAAGTCACGGCATATTATCTTTTCTTTGTTCTGAGAATGTTATTTTAACTTTAATTTAGTTTTGGTGACTTAAAATAGCGAGACTTTTGCTAGATCATCAAGTATTTTTTACAAGAATTTTCTAGGTAGTCAGACACTGCTTGTAAAACCGGAAATTTGTCATCCATCGTTATATGTTTGCCATTTATAACTTAATAACATTCCAAGTTTGAAGCAGATTGAGAGAAGCTGCTGTTATCATTCTCTTGCCCATTGGCATCCTAATTTATTTAGGATCAACACGCATGTTTTTATGGTATCGTGTGGTGGGTTTTTTTTTTAGGTGGAAAAAACATCTTAAGACAAATCCCGCTCTTGGGCGGTGCGAGAGATAGTGTCAGACTTTTACTGACTAAAAACCCACTCCTGTTCCTTCTTGCCCCGGATTTCACTTTCGCGCTACCCGCGGTCCCAGTAGGCTTCGACCCTGCTGAGCCTCTACGATTTGCTGACATCTCCTTGAGGGGCGCGTGGAACAGTACGCGCCGTCGACGACTTGAGCTCGGTCCGAACGGTTACCGGACGGTCGGACGGCGAGTCACCCATTGCTCGCCGTCCGCAAGGCCATCGTGTGGTGGGTAAGGCAACCTGCCTCTCATGCATGAGGTTACGGTTTCGAAACCGGTGAAGTAACAATATAAATTTTTAAATTCATATGTAGGTACTTTTCAAGTCTATCTAGGACTTCACTGAAACCTCGTGCCTCGGAAAGCACTTGAAGCTGTTGGTCCCGGTTGTCATCCGTAGATTTTTGACAGTCGTTACAGGTAGCAGTGGTGGCCGAGAGGTAACGGGCCCGATTTACGAGTTGTAGGTCGCGGGTTCAATTCCAGCCAAGCACATTACTTTGTGTAATTTATTTCATCACCACTGCTCTCAAAACGGTGAAGGAAAACATCGTGAGGAAACCGCCATGTCCTAGAACCAAAAATTCGAAGACATGTGACATCCACCAACCCGCACCAGGCCCGCGTGGTGGATTACAGCCCATTCTCTCTCCTAAATAGGAGGCTTGAGTCCCAGCAATGGGAACAATATAAGCCTGACTATGCTATGCAGACCTGCAAAATACCAAAAAACTTAAGAAATTTTGAACTTCGCTGGTTATTATGAAGCATCCACCTTAACAAGCAATACTAAAAATAAGGTGCGTTCACAAGTGCAACACATAACACCACACAGCAATTTTGTCATTAACATTGATTGATATTTAACATAGTATCTATCTTGTCCTTGATTTCCTTTGGGTTTTACCGGTATCATTACATGGATCATAAACGACGTATTTACACTTAACAGCCGTTTTAACATCTCCCACATAAGGGCATTACAAATCGTAAAGAACTAAACGTGTAACATGTATTATAAAAACCAATATGGCTTGGTCCTTCGGGGCGGTGGTGATCGTAAATCAATCTCAAAAAGTTTCGGAATAAAATAGGAGTAAAACAAAAAAAAAAGTAAAATAAAAGCAAAGCAACTTCTCCTTATTAAAATGTATTTATAAGTTAATAATATTAACATATATGTATAAGTAGTTTATTATTGTAACTTAAAATAATGGCATTACATTTTAATTGATATATCTGTTATTTATTTATTGTGCACACCTACCACATTGTTGTCTCTTTTAACCCTAAGGTTGACTGGTAGAGGATTCCTTGTTGCATTAAGCCGCCTATGTACCACTACTGTAAGTGAAGTTTATAAAAGTATATAAAAGCTTGTCGCGAGATTTAAGTGCTCGAATAAACTTATTTTGAAAATTTTAAAAATTAAAATTTTCAGGATCAAATTTTTTAAATCTAACTTTTTAATACACTCGCATTAGTCCGCCATCTTGGGTGTTGCTGGCGCAGTAGTGTAAAAAATATCACAAAAGCCTTCTGTGTTACACTATAGCAGGGGCGCCGGCTATTAGAAAACCTCATGGGTGCTCATGCTCATTTGATGGACTCGAAAAAGTGGCGAAAATGAATAAATGTCCTACTTACAAGCTGCGTACTTAATTTATGATAAAAATATAAAATGAAACCATATACCCATGTATAAAAATGAAACTAGTTTTTAGTATTAAGTAATATTATAATTTATACGTAACCTAAAAGCCGATTACTGATCTGTTTCTTGTCATTTCTCAGAATAGCCATTTCTCAGGGGTGCTCGGCACCCACTGTTTATTTCTCATGAGTGCTTGAGCCCCTAAGCACCCACGGAGTCGACGCCCCTGCACTATATCCCAAGATATACTAGCTAATCTACAAACAGTGTAGGTACTTACGCCCTCAGAGTTACACCACAGGGCTGACTAGCTAAGCAAATCTATGAGCAAGCCTTGCAAGTACTTATTAAAGCAATAATTAGCACATGTGTGGGAGTCGTTAGTCAGAATCTGACGCAGCGTCACATTGGTAATAGGTTCCGTTGAACCTTGGGGACTGAGCCTCTTTCTCTTTGAATTAGGAAGTGGTGTAGGACTGGCAGGAAATAAAAATATAGTTTTGTAAAAAAGTGCGGCCGATCGCGTAAGGCAACGGTCCTCACGCCCCAACCGCCGCAGGGATTCCGATCCCGATTTCCGATCACCGGGCGCGGGCTTGCGGACGGCAAGTAATGGGTGGCTCGCCGTCCGACCGTTCGGAAACCGTCCGGACCGCGCCCAAGTCGTTGACGCGCGCCTCTGGGAGATGTCAGCAAATCGTAGAGGCCCAGAAGGGCCGAAGCCTACTGGAGCCACGGGTAGTGTGAAAGCGAAGACACTATCTCCCGCTCCGCCCAAGAGCGCGATTTGCCATTATATGATTTTCCCACCTTAAAAAAAAATATGTAAAAAAAAACGGTTCTAGTCGGACTCGTTTGCCGACGGTTCCTTACCTACTATGTAATAATTAGAACACGAAAAGTGTCGGAAATTTACTGAATCGCAAAAAAGTTACTTCCAATGTTACACGGTTTTCAGGTTTTTTTCTGTACTTGTGCTATCAGACCTTGCTTCTTGTCAAATGACCATACATCTAGGATTTTAGAAATTGACAGGATTCTAGGTCAATGGGAAGTACCCTATAGGTTTTGATTTTCTTGCGATTGTCAAAATATGCACGACGACCACGGCGCGTAGCGTTCCACGCGCTTCTCAGAGAGATGTCAGCAAACCGTAGGGACCCCGCAGGGCCGGTGCCTACTAGGTCCATGGGAAGAATCCTGAAAAGGAAACTCATGGTCCTGGAATACAAATGGAAACTGAAGGAACATAGGTGTAGTTTTAGCCAGTAAAAGTCTGACACTCCCTCATACTCCACCCAGAGCGCGAAAAGTTAATTAATGATTTCCTGCCTACAAAAAAAATATATCCTGCGAACACGCTAACTGTCTTACAAGAATATTTTTTACACTATAAAGGACTGTGTTGAGGACGAAAAGGCTTGATCTGCTCCAGTACGCACTACAACTGTTGTCTTACTTTTTTTACTTTTTTTATTCTCTTTTATTCTATTTTCAATTGTGCTTTATATTGTTTTTTTTTTTGCTACAATCTGACATTGTAGATTATCTTTATTTTGCAATTTGTAATTTTTTTTTCTATTAAATTTTGACATAAGTAAATATTTGCTTTACTAAGTATTACATTTTGTAAACTACATATTTCCTTTTATTATTGTGAACGTGAGGACTATGTTGATTGCTTTTTTTTTTCTTTTCAGTAATTTTAACGTATGTCTGGCAATTTGAGTATTTTCTGCGGCCTACCCAAATGTCTTTTCATTGTTCTTCAAGTCGTTGAGCTCCTTAATAGTCCTGAGTTGAGCTTTGCGAATACTGACAAATGCTTGCACTGACTGGACAGGTCCACTCAAATTTGTATGGTTCTTTCTTCAAAAGATCATTTCAGACAAATCTGCACGGTTCTCATGTGATTTGACCATTACATATTTACTGTATGGACTTTAAAAAGAGACTTTGACCCCTGAGTTTGTTTCTTCTCAGGGTAGTCAGCTAGGAAACATCGGCCTCATCTAGTTTAAGATAACAAAAAAAATAAAAAAAATACGTGTAAAAGTGTTTTATAAACCTATTTGCAGAATAAATATCATTTATCATTTAGCAATATAATTGCAAAACTGGGACACTTCGACGTACTTCAAACTTCTGACACCACAATAAAACACAAGATTCATCTGTGCAAACAATTCGTCATCACAGATAAGTACGTTTTTCAGTAACGTTAATAACAAATGAATGAATAATGAATATAAATAAGAACTCAATAACAATTGTAATTAGTTTCAGTTCAATACAAACAAGTCCTTATATAAATATCGACTTTGTGGTTTCACAAAATTCTAAGAAGTTGTAGCATCGTTTTGCTGAATAAGCTCAAACCTTACAAGTTATCATTCATTCATTCAAATGAAGGCTTACATCATATTGCAAGGGATCCAAAATGACCACAGACCATTGAAGCACGATCTGCGGGCTTGCTCGAATGAGTCATTGCTACCCATGCCCTTAGACTAGCAGATAGTCAACAATTACATATATTACTAGCTTATGCCAGCGGTTTCGCCCGCGTGAAGAGTGGGGCATGATAGGAAAGCTCGCTATCTGTTTCGTACGCATGTAACCTAATGGCGGTGACGTTACATACAAGTGTCTGCATCCTTTTATGTTGTTTGACAATTTCCCTTTCCACTCCATTTCAAAAATCTTTCTATTTTCGATTTATGATAGGTATTGTTTAAAATTGAGTCAAATATCAACCCAATTCAGACTAAATCTAGACCACTCGAAACTTACGCTAAACGCAAGCAAATATTATAAAGAAAAAGCATCTGTTAGCGACTTCGCCTGGCGTAAAGCAGAAAGTATAATGTCTATATCACTCAGTTCTACTGGATAAAGAATTTTTAAAATCGGTCCAATAGTTTTTAAATTTATTAATTTAAAAACACTAAATTAATAAATAATCATTAATTTAAACTTTACTCTTTATACTATTAGTAGGTATAGAGCTATAGATTTGTAATGGCGCCTCTAGTCACACACTAACATACTGTGATCTATGGAAACGACCAATGAATCACTTCAAACATTTTGACAGCCCTATTTAGCACAGTGTAGGCGATTCGAAAAGCTGCCTACCTCGACAAGAGCTGACTAGAGTGACATTATGCGAAATAATCTAGACAAATATAACATTTAGTCTAGAATCTAGTCTGCACCGCGTCTGAAATGCTTCCTCTCTCTGTCACAAGCGGACAGCCTCGACAGTTACTGAGAGACTAAGAATATGCATTTCAAACTTAACAATATCTAAACGTATGTATCTAGTTTGGTAGATAATGTGGTGTCAAATATAACTGTGAACCTTGATACGTCTAATGAAAAATGTCAAGGATTGTTTTACATTTAGAAGTCTAGGAATAGGTCTAACTTTTGATGGCATGGTTGGCGCAGTGGTTGAGAGGTTAGCTGCTGAGCTGCGTGTCAAGAGTTCGATTCCCTTATGGAAAAAATATTTGTATGGCCTACAGATTGTTGTGTCGGGTCTGGATGTCTTGTGTATGTGGGTTTATATTTATTTAATCGTCAGGCAACACAAAGTACACAGGCGGACTTAATGTCTGTCGGCCGGACGGCGAGCTACTTCGTCGTCCGCAAACCGGCGCCTAGAGTGGCCGGTGACACTTGGGAGAGGACTATGTCCAGCAGTGGACGTCTTTCGGCTGAAATGATGATGATGATGATGTACCACTACAGTACGCAAAGTTTAAATAAATGTAAATTTTCTTTTCTTTCCATCTAAGGAGCCTGCAAAATTAAATCAGATTTAATTCTATATAATTCAACTATAATTTGGGTGTCTTCAAGGCTAGAGTGAATAAGCTCTTAATAAACTAGTGCGCCTCACCATCAATGATTACATCACTGCTTACCATCAGGTGGGATCGCAGTCAAGCACTGGTTTATATCAATTAAAAAAAAAAACACTAAAGGAAAGTGCACACAAGAAAAACACAGATACAGCTTATTAGTTTATAACCAGCAGCTCAGTTGCGAAAGGCGTGGTCAGCGAAAGTGCACCGGTTTGTTGCAGGTTCGATACCTGCCGCTATGCTAATATAAGATTTATGATCTGGACCTACACTGTCTCTAGAACTGTATTCGATTAATAATATTGATAACGTTGTCTGGGAATACAGGTTTATATCAACATCGCATGGCTGAAATGAAGGAAAATAGCTAACGAATCATTTGAATTTGTGTAATCTGGGTTTCTCAAACTTAAGAAAGAAAGAAAGAAAAAGAATTTATTTGGTACAGCACAAGGCACAAACAATATAGGTAAACACGAAACAAAAATAAAAACAAGAAAAAAAATACTACAACAACAACAAGTACAGTACGACTGGAAATATCTGGCCATTTCGAGCTTCGAACAATCTATACCTACATATGTATATGTCGTGGCCATATCATAGAAATTGATCACTTCATGATAGTGCCAACTATAATTGGCCAGATTGTGTAAACGTTAACATTTGATGATATGTCCATCCTCGTTTGGCCATATCATTGATGTAGGATTTCTATGATAATGAAAAGTATAATATGTATTTTATTATTATAAATATAAATAACTTATATTTTATTTTATTTTCTGTTTGAAGTATCTATTACTTATTTTCCACAGTGTTGTCTTTTTTAACCCAAAGGTTGACTGGTAGAGAATGCCTTGTTGCATTAAGTCCGCCTATGTACCACTACTGTACATGAAGTTTGAATAAATAAATAAAAGTTTAAAGAAAGTAGGCCAAACGAGGATTGACATATCATCAAAGTTTAACGTTTAAAAAGATCTGTGTGATGAAGTGATCAATTTCTATGATTTGGCCACGACATAGGTATATAACAATCAATCTAACGTAATCCTACGCAATGTTTGATGTAAAGACAACGCGAAAAAAGCCTAAAAACTCTATTGGCATTCGGTAATTCCATAATTTACTAAAATATTTCACAAACTTGTTCCAGGAAATACGTGCCTTTTTTTTTAAAACCTTAAAAGTGTTTTAGTAAAAAATTTCGTCATTAAAAATCTTGGTATTTAATCAAGATTTTGAATGACGAATGAGCAAGGTCTATGGTTTTAATTTATAAGTATATTATAAAGTGCCAAAATTTACGTAAAATACTGAATTTTTCCCTGACAAAACGAAATTTAGAAAAACTTAAAGTATGCCAAAGAGGAATAGAAAGGAGTTATATGAACTACAGACTGAAGGACAAAATGAAGAACGCTATCATACGAAGTCAAACCAAGGCAAAGGATGTGGTCAAGAAAGTGCTTGGCTTGAAATGGAAATGGGCCGGCCAACGAGTATCAGACGAAAGGTGGACCAAAATCACCACTAACTGGTACCCTATGGGAAGAAAGCGCAGACAAGGCAGTCCACAAAAGAGATGGAGTGACGATATTATGAAAACAGCAGGAAAAACATGGAGCAGAGTGGCCCGAGATAGGTCAACGTGGAAACGACTGGAGGAGGCTTTTACCGCTGTCTAGCGGTCCTTGTACAGATCAAATATATAATTATTATCTAATAGTTATAAAGGGAAAAAAAATTTTAGAAGGAAAATAAAGCTATTTTTATTTTATTTTTTATTTATTTATTGCATTTTACAGAGGTTTTCTGGATTAGTTTTATGCAAATGTATGTTTTGATTCCTATAGAAACCTCGATAATATCCACAAAATATCTGTTTCCAAACAATTTGGAGAAAGATGTGTAATAACGATATAATCACGTATGATAATGTATCTCGGATTGAGCCCTTTAAACAAAAACCCGACCTACATACAAACAACACCTAGCTTACAGGAAATACTATAAGTAAAATGATCGTGCTGAAAAAACTCCATCTAAAACGTAATGGGACTTTGATAAGGATCTCTAATCAGAGTAAAGACAACCAATTAAAAGGTAAATGACTTGTACTAACTTTAGTAGGTCTGCTGTAGACAATATAGATGAACACAATAGGCACAGGTACTGCCATCTGTTATGTGTTACAGGCATCATATTTTTAAGAGCCGGTTGTAGTCACAGACTATTTTGTAGGGATGTTGCTCAGGTCTACGTCGATTTCGCTGCCCCGTAACGGGGATTTTATTTTTATAAAAAAACATAGTAACTATTCAAGATTTTTGTTATTTACAGACCCTTTTAAAAAACATGCTTTATTATTTTATGTAACTTTCAAATATTTCCGTGACGTAATCTCGTATA
Source organism: Mythimna pallens (assembly GCA_961205895.1). Classification (NCBI taxonomy): domain Eukaryota; kingdom Metazoa; phylum Arthropoda; class Insecta; order Lepidoptera; family Noctuidae; genus Mythimna; species Mythimna pallens. Next base: position 14,276,632 of record OY540847.1, on the reverse strand, counting down.
TATACACGTTTGAAATCGAAAGTTAGGGTCTGATTCGTGATTTTTTTTATCGAGTTAACTAATTTAAATCATGTTTTGATTTTTCCCAGCGGTTGGTCATATGGTCAATTTTAATAGAAATATTTTTCATGGTGATTTCTTTTCTAACTGTGAATTTCCAGAGGTTCAAAAAAGTACAAAATTAGTAGAACCTGGCCTTAAATAGCTTCTGCCAGCGGATTTGGCTGCGTGAATTCTTCTCCTTAGGGGGTGAATTTTGGAAAATCTTCTCTAAGTGCTCGCATATGTCATAAAAAGTTTTTTATGCAAAATTTCATACTCCTAGTCTCTGTAGTTTCGGCTGTGCATTAATATGTCAGTCAGACACTTTCTCCTTTTTTAAATATAGATCGAAATACAACTGGAGTTGGAAGCCTACCAACGAATGCTATATCGACGGAGACGTGCCTTTTGTAATTTTTTGAGAAAATTAAATTTTTGTGCTTATAACTTAAATGTGTTTCCGCATGTTTTAGTGAAATCTCCGAAGCGCATTTATAGTATTACTTCTTAACGTTTTTAGGACAGGGAAAATCTATATACGTATGCATATTTTTCATCACTTGACGCTAAAAAAATATGCTAGCAAAATTTTGTTCGAGAATCTGCCATCACTCTTTTGGACACAGTTTCCTTTTATGATTTTATACAATGAATAAAAAAGGATTTTCCGAAATTCAACCTCTAAGTGGATGAAACGGGGGTTCAAAGTTTATATGAAAAAAAAAAACTACTAACACGCGATCAAAACCGCTTGCAGAACCCAGTAAAATATGTACTATGATGTCTAATGTCTGGTTTTGATGTTGATTTTGTTTGTGCAAAAATTAATATGGCCATTTGCGCCGATTTCCGTTATGAATGCACAGAAACACCCTTTCCATCCCAGACACCAGCTATACCAAGACATAAACATTTACAAACACAATGTAAGCCCATCTAAAATATGGCCCATAAAGGTCACTACAGACCACATCGGAAACGAAATTCAATCAACATTAAGGTTCATTCACACGACTTCTATTTGCGAATGTTTGCAATTTTATGATCCCTGTAAACTGCACTAGAAGGTAAACCATACATTGGTGCTGAAATGCAATCAGTTTTAAACCATAATGCGATATAATAAGAGTTATTTTACTGTTTTATTAATTTTTAAATCGAACTGTCTAGGTGAAGAATTCATTTCTATTATAATTCTATCAGTTCTAAACCCTTATGCGTCGGAATAAGAGCAATATTACGTCTTGTTCATAAGGTTGTAATATTGACACTTGATTACCAAGAAAGCTTAGGTTTACAAAGGATATAATTTCGGATAAAATTGAGTGCACTGCTCTCAAAACTAGACCAAAATTTCGGAGACATGTGACATTCGCCAACCCGTACTGAACCCACGTGGTGGATTAAGGCTCATTACTTCTTCTTGGGTCCTAGCAGTAGGAACATTGTAAGGCTGATTATGCGGTTATATTAATGTAGTTACATCCTCAAATGAGGAGCAACGAGGTGAAGAGACGTACCACGTAGAGGATCCCAGCAGCAAGGAAACGAGAACGCGGCAGGTCTAGAAAGAAATGACGAGATAAGCTGGACTCATTCTTAAAGGACTGGCCCAAACACTGGATACAGTAGGAGGGAAGAAAGCCCTGCCCTGCAGTAAAAAATCACAGACTCATATTCAATAAATCTTCAAATACAGACGTCCTCGCAGACCTTCAATAGCCCGAATAATGTCTCGAATGCTCACTAAAGTTTAGTTTACGATTTAAGAAGACCGCCAGATTTCAAAAGAAGTGTGAACTGGCATCTCCTGGAATCGCTCATCTATCAGATAAGATCAATACAGATTTGTAGAGCTGACTCATCCATCAGTCAACAGAAAATAAAACGTAAAATTTTCTTAAAAATTATTGCATATGGCAAGTCTATAATCTTAAAGCTTATATGAACCCTCATAAAAGATAAAACGATAAATCATTAATTTATTACGATCTACCCACAATAAGGTAAAAGCCTATTGTAGTCAATAACAAACCAACCATCGATTTAAAATGAAACAGATCAGCTTCCTACGTTTATCATAAAATCTTAAGTTTATGGAAGATACATTTGTTAGCCTTTTATTAATTTATTGTAACATGCACTTAAATCATTATATTAAACTAGCTTCTGCCAGCGGCTTCGCCCGCGTGAAAGTAGGATTCTCCATACAAACTTTGAATCCCCGTTTTCTTCCCTTAGGGGGTGGATTTTGGAAAATCCTCTCTTAGTGCTCGCCTACGTCATAAAAAGAAACCTTGTGCAAAATTTCACGCTTCTAGTCCCAGTAGTTTCGGCTGTGCGTTGATATGTCAGTCAAACAGTTTTTCTTTTTATATATATAGATTATTCATTTAATCATAAACCTACTTTCAAAATGTAACCGTGTTCCCAAGTGAAATTGCATTAATAGTTGTTAAACTGACTTTTGTCGGTTGACAGCAAGTACGTAGCTGTCAACGTGGGTAGACTCACTTGTGAACAGGGCATTCAAGCTTAAGGCTGAACTAGTCGCGGGCTTGAACTCGCTGATGGGTGATGCCAAAAATTGCGATGTCTCATCTGACATTGTGTCCGACAGCGATAATATCAAGTATGAGCAGTTAGACGCTAAAATATATGCACATCGTATGGTTCGCATTCACACGAACACCGTTCCGAACTGAAATGAAATTAGACGGTGCGTAAAATCTGAGAGTAGTGCTTTGGAAAATCGAGTTATATGAAAAAACCACTGCATAAATCTAATACAAATAAATTGTATAGAACTCTTCGATAATAAAAGTTTGTCGGTACCAACTTCGTTTTTGAGATTTTATACGATTGTTGTTACTTTTTTACACTTAAAGTTGCGTTAAAATCATCAAAAAACAGAATTTTTGTTGGCTCATAACTTTGTAACGGAAATTATTTTTGTTTTTCTGTGTCCGTACAGACAAAATTAAGAATAAGATAAAACCATATCATGTTTTACTTTGGATGTACAAAGTCAAACTGTGAAGTAATACCCCCCCAAAATTTGTATGGAAAAAGTGTCGATTAGTGTAACCTTAAGCAGTCGCAGTCGCGAACACGTGTACTTGTCAAGGAGTTTTAAACAAAGTATATGTAATAAAACCACTACAAAGACTTAATTTTATTTTTCTTAGCAATGTTGAAGGTTCTACATGAATCTATATTTGACCGTAGTCAAATAGTTAATCATAATTTTGATTAATTAAAGCTGGTAGCATTGTCCATCACGACCCAACCGCCCGGGCCTCCAACCTTCCGATGGCTTGGTAAGGGTCGCAGGACTCTGGTAGATGTATAGGACCGGTCGATAAGGAAGGCCTTTGTTCCAGTGTGGACAAGTTTTGGCTGAAATGGCAATGATGATGATGTTTTCTCGAAGAATTCGTATTTTTTTTTAATGTGTCTAAACTAATATAGTTCCACTGAGAAAGAGTGACGGAGTTATACCAGGAGTTATAGCATTCTCCCTTTTTCGAAACAGATCATGATGCCATTGACTAATCAAATCACGGGTCCTTAGGTCTTTATATCAGGTTTTCTTCTTAAGTTGCTTATACAACAACAAGCAGCACTTTGCTGTCAACAGATGTAACTAAAGCTGTCGGCAACGCCGATCGACATATTTAACTGTTGTTATCGCCATAGGTCGGCGTTTGCTGTCGACAGCAAACAATAACGCGGTCGACATGGTAGGCAACAGCCATCGTCATACCGCTGTGGACCAATGTCGACAGTTGCAGTTGCCTCTTTCGACAGCAGCAGTTTGCTTCTATCGACAGCTAACTGCTGTTCGTCTGTAAGCAGCCGAAAGCTTGCAAAGGGCTCCAATGCAATAATTTCCACACCTCCACCGTGATAACCTCGACCACCTCGTATGTCACAAGCACCACCCACCCTCACTTCCTTCCTTATGACGGCTCACACAAAAGGCATAAAAACCGTCCAAGGTCTGACAAAATGCTAATGAGACCCATTAGGCCTATCTGTCACTAAGCAGTATAGGAATGCTGTTCACAATACGTTTAAGGAACGCGTAGGTTAGTCGTAGGCGCGATCGACAATGATCCGCCGACACCGAATATGGTGCAGTTTTCTTTAATGAGGTGGTTGAGGTATGGAGGGGAAGACTGCAGAAGTTCCACTACAGAAAAAAGAGTAAAAGAATATCTATCTATCTACCAACATGGACAGAAGTATCAAGAACAGAGCTCTCCTGCCAGAGCTGCAGGATTATTCAGGAGAACAACCGCGGTCACCGACAGTGACTGGCACGACCTGGTGAGGGTCACGGGAATCTAATGAATGTTAGACGCACAGGGCCGGTCGTTGTGGCGACACTTGGGGGAGGCCGATGTCCAACAGTGGATGTCTTTCGACTTAAACGATGATGATAATGAGAGCGGCGCTGGAACGCAAAGGGCAACTCAACGAACACAGGTGGGTTTTAGTCCGTAAAAGGTTTGCACACCCTCTCGCTGCACCCAGATCTACGAATGACAACCGGGACCAACGGCTTTACGTGCTTTCCTGGGGTGCCCAAAAACTTAAAGAGATTTTAGAATAACTAAGATTTTCACGAATTAGTAGACATGGACCTTCTGACCGTTTTTATGCATTGAAGTTATCAAGTGTTGAACATTTTCCATATCTCCTTTTAAGGGTGGTGTGTTTTATTGTTAGTTTGCATGTAATTTGGCATATATATTAGATCATTGAAATGAAGATATAGTCATAAATGGTTTCTAGACCATTGGAGGTTACTGATAGAGCTTGTTTTCATAGACATCAAGATAGAGAAGAATTAATAGATAATAATTAGACGAACGACCCATAGCATAAGCATAGCGTAATCAGCCTTATAATGTTCCCACTGCTGGGACTCGGGCCTCCTCTCTAGGAGAGGAAATGGGCCGTAATCCACCACGCGGGCCCAGTGCGGATTGGTGGATGTCACCTGTCTCAGAATTTTTGGTTTTAGGACATGCCGGTTTCCTCACGATGTTCTCCTTCACCGTTTTGTGAGCAGTGTTGATGAAAATAAATTACACAAAGTAATGCGCCTGGCTGGGTTTGAACCCGCGACCAACTACTCATAACCATAACCAAATTTAAAAACTCCGGTTCCTAATTGGGTTCCGATATGACCTCTTTCGTTATATACCTAGTTTGAACCCGGGACGTAGGACTTGGTTGGTCTAGTGGTTAGTATCCCTGACTGTTATGCTGAAGGTCGTGGGTTCGATTCCCACCTAAGATAAATGTTTATGTGATGAACATGATCATTTCTTCTGTGTCTGGTTTTATTTATCCATAATATCTGGAAAGTCTAGTCAAAGTCAAAGTTTTTTATTTCACATAGGCCTACATAGGCACTTGTAAAACGTCGGAAGCTAGTGCACCCGTCTACTTAGTTTGGATCAGTCGTGTGTAGAGTACTGCAGCCACTACGGGCTGCTGCTGCAAAAGGCTAACTCAGAGGAAAGGCGTGCGAAGAAGTTGATTGGTGATGCTGATGTGGTTAAGTCCAATCTACAAAGCCTGGAACACAGGCGTAGAGTAACCAACCTTTTGGTATTTTACAGGATACATTTTTGAGAGCGTGCGCGGGAATTGCATGACTTGATTCCACCATCGCCTTTCTATAATTGGAAACCCCGACGTGCAGCAAATATCCACCCGCTAACACTAAGGACACCCACCAACTAAGCTCCTCGTCGTTTATACCGCGTATATCGAAGGAGTGGAACAATTTACCAGCTGCGGTTTTCCCGTCCGATTATAATTTAGGTATCTTCAAAGCTAGAGTGAATAGGCTCCTAATAAACTAGTCCGCCTCACCATTAACGATTGTATGCACTGCTTACCATCAGATGGGATCGCAGTCAAGCACTGGTTTATATTACGTTTAAAAAAAAGGTGGCGTTGTGCGAAAGTTGTGGAATATTATATTTTTAGTAATTTAATGTACTGTATGCATGTACTTACAGCGAAGGAATAAGGTGGATATGCCTCAAATCCCGAGATTAATTTTAAAGAAAAGAATTTTTTTATGACACTAACGGAAATATAGCAGAAAAAAATTCTTCCTGCATTACTGACGAGGAGGAGGAAGTGTATAAACTTGATAACCTTACCTCAGTTGACGTAGAGAGATCTTTTATCAAAGAAAAATACTAACAAAAATTGTATGTTAATTATCTTTGTTTTATTTGTCTTATCTATCTCTGAGGTTTTTATTATTATTTATTTGTAATTTTGCTGGCCACGCAGGATTTTTCATTATCCCAGGAAGATCCATATCAATATCAACATTTCGATGCAAGTACATGAATAACACTACCTAATTCCCTGGTAATTACAGAGCCACCACTGCTCTCAGTGGTGTCATCGCTGGTCAGTGTTGCCTTGAACTCCTATGATTCACTTCCCAATACCATTAATTCAACAAAGACGCAGCTGTCAAAGACTAATGCCGATCATCACTCAAAAGTTAGACAGATTATAATCTACCTACACGATCACCTAGTTTATACTAACTTGAATATTACAAAGGGTGTCGCAATTGTTTGGCGTCAACTGTGATTTAATTTATTGAGGGGAGGTACATGTGATGACGGAATAGTCTGAGCTGAGAATACTGCATTAAATTAATAATAATATAATATTCTACAACTATCACACAACGCCGTCTAGTCCCAAGCTAAGCCGAGCTCGTGTTATGAGTACTAGACAACTGATAAACATACTTATATATTTCTAAATACATACATATTATAGATAAATTACACCCAGACACAGAACAAATGAGCGTGTTCATCACACAAACATTTGTCCTGGGTGGGAACCACTAGATTAACAGACTAGTCGTAATAATTGTGAATACGTTGTTTGTATTAAACAAGAACATAATATCAATTCCTGAACTAACTTACTCGTCTATACCTATATAGTGTCCCACAGCTGGGCAAGGTCTTCCCCCTTCTCTTTCTTGGGCGATCCCTAGTCAAGTCTTCTCCGCGAACATGACCTGATGATATGATTTATCAGTAACCGTCACTTTCGCCACGATTACTGATGAAAGAGACTCGGTCGTTAAGTCTTTTAAAACAAGACTAGACTCCTTTTTGAACCCTCTGATACTGAGGCTAGACTAGTTTTTAACAAACATCGCGTTGGATTGCGTTAGATGAAGCAACAAGCTCTTAAACTATGCTCAACGTTGACGATAGGCGAGTGGAAAGGTCTTAATATTTCGGCTCTATGTCCTGCCCATGACAGAATCTCGCAACGTAATAATGGCTTGTCAACGAAGTTCTCAGAATAAAAACTGGGTTACACTACCCTTCAAAAGGTAAAGAATGCTAACACCACATACACACGTAATATCCCATATTTAAATACACATAGATATTTATCACGCTCAGCTGTCCATTGCCGCATGCCACCGGTACCAGGGGTGCATAAGTAGCAGGTGTGCAGACTGGCCTTTACGTAAAAAAATAACAATTTTAGCATAAGGTCAACTGCGAGCGAAGAGTCGATTGCTTTTACGTGACGCATTCTGAAGTAGGTTTTTTTTTTTTATTTTTTACTCGCACGAATTATATTAAAACCAAATAATACATAGAAAATAGTAATAAAAAGCCAAGTGCGAATCGGATTCGCGCACGAACGGTTCCGTACGGTCCGTTGCAAAAAAACGGCCAAAAAAAAAAAAAAAACGGATTTTGTATGGGAGCCCAACTTAAATATTGATTTTATTCTGTTTTTAGTATTTGTTGTATAGCGTGTATAGCGGCACCAGAAATGCATCATCTGTTAAAGTTTCAACTGTGTAGCTATCACGGTTCATGAGATATAGCCTGGTGACAGACAGACGGACAGCGGAGTGATAGCAATAGGGTCACGTTCTGTCTGTCTGTATGAACACGATAAACTCTAAAACTTCAGAATCGATTTTCATGCAGTTGCCAATAGACAGAGTGATTCTTGAGGAAAGTTTAGGTCTACAATACATGAGTTCTCTAAGATCTCTTACATCCGCGCGAAGCTGGGTCAGCTCGTTAATAATATTCTAAGCCTGAACAGTTTGTTTGTGTGCTAATCTCAAAAACTACTGGTTCGAATTGAAAAAATCATTTAGCGTTCGATAACACATTTATTAAGGAAGGCTATATAACATACCAAACGTAATAACCAATAGGAGAGTAACAAAAGACGCGGGTTTTTTTTAATGGGAAATCATCCAATGACTTCTCTCGCTCTAGGGTGGAGCGCGAGTGCGTGTCAGACTTTTATTAACTAAAACCCACTCCTTTGTTCCTTCTTTGCCTTCGTTCCAGGGCCCCGAGGTTCTCTGTCGCACAACCCATGACCCCAGTAGGCTTCGACAGTAGACACCGTCGGTCGACGACTCGAGATCGGTCCGGACGGTTACTAAGTGGGCGGACGGAGAGTTACTCACTGCTCGCCGTCCGCAAACCCACGCCTACGGTGGCTTGGAATCGGGGTCGGGATCCCAACGGCTGAGGCGTGAGAAAAGCCGTTCCCTCACTTTTGCGGCCGCCTCCTTCGCAAAAGACGCGAGTGATACCACGAGAAACAGCTAGTTTGTAAGTAATATTGTTGCACCCGACTGTACAAGTCTAATTATTCAAAGTACATGTGCATAGTGTTATTGTGCAAATATTTTACGACGCGATCGGAATATCTTGTTTCAATGGAACCAGATTGGTTTATAACTTCTATACACAAGTACTTAAACGTGTTCAAATTGGTTCATAAACTTTATTGCCCTTGGAAGTTTGTAGAAAGCTATGTATAATAATAATATTCACACAACTATCACACAACGCCGTCTAGTCCCAAGCTAAGCAGAGCTTGTGTTATGAGTACTAGACAACTGATAAACATACTTATATGTTTTTAAACACAAACATATTAAAGATAAATTACCCCCGACACAGCACAAATGATTGTGCTCATCACACAAATATTTGCTCCTTGTGGGAATCGAACCCACGACTTCCGGTAGTCCGTCAAAAAGTCTGGATTAAATCTGTAGGTAGAATAGTAGGAGGAGCCAACAAGGGCTGATGCCTTTTAGAAGAGTAACCGTGATGTGACAACTGAAGGAACACAGATGGGTTCAGTCAGAAAAATCTGATACTGCCTCTCGGTCCACCTAAAGGAGGAGCAGTTATTTACATTATTTTTCACTACAAATAAGAAAAGAATATACATGAAGTCAAAAGTCAAAGTCAAAGTCAAAAGTTTTTATTTCTCATAGGCCTACATGCGCATGTTTATGTACTCATATTACTAAAAAAGTTATGAGTTTACATGTGGAGAGGGAGAGGGAGAGGGAGACCAAAGAAAAGATGGATGGATTGTGTGAGAAGTGATTTGAAAGAAAAGGGAGTTAGTGATAGCGCGACGAGTGACAGGACAGAATGGAAGAAAAAAACGTGTTGCACCGACCCCAAATAAAACGGGACCAGGGCAGGAAGATGATGACAAATAAGAAAAGAATGATAGAAAGAATATCTTGTACTATTAAGGGAGTCCTTCCCCACTCGTCTATCGTGAAAGCTAGCATGGTTTAAAAAAGCTTGTTGTTTCATCCAATGCAATCCAATTCATTGTTTGATGAAGATCCGAGGGAACGCAAGAAACGAGAGATAACGCCTGAAAAATCTGTTGGCGTTCGGTAATTCTGTCATTTACTCGAATATTTCACTAAACTTATTCCAGGTAATACGAGTTTTTTTTTAAAACCTTAAAAGTTTTTGGAAAAAAAAAATCGTCATTCTGAATCTCGATTAAATGTGCAAAGTTTCTATAGATATACATTTTTCTATATATTTTTAATTTATGAGTACTTTATGAAGGGCCAAAGTTCACGCAAAATAGCAGATTTTCAGAGGTCGTAGCTCAATTAGTTTTACACATATATATGTTTTGATTTCAATATTAACCTAGATAGTATCCACAAGGCTCATGAGACTGGATAGAGGCAGCCTGCTCCTGGTGGCGGGGACCATCACCGGACAACTACTACTGTTCACTGAACAAACACCTCCAGACAATAGGCATCACAGACAGTCCCCTGTGCAGAGCATGCTTGGAGGGGCAGGAGACAATTGCACATGTGCTCCTAAACTGACTCCAAACACTGGTGTCACTAAAATACGCCCACGAACCTTAGGATCCCCGAATTCACTTAGTGATGACCTAAAAAACCTGACAGGCCTAATCTGTTTTTGGAGAGAGGTGGTCTGGTTGGAATAAGCCCACCTAAGGTTATGGCCGCCATGGCCCACGTACAATGATCCGCATAGGACTAAGGGCGGAAACTATACTCAGACATAACAAAATATCCACAAGATATCTGTGTTACTGAAATATCTAGAGAAAGATGTGTAAGATGTGTGATGTGTGTGTATCACATAATAACGTCATAATCACATAAGTGCGGTTGGATGGAAATATATCTCGGGTTTTCCGCTCGCACCCACAATACAGAAGTCATTCTTAGAGGGAAGCAAAGCTTTTTTTAGAAAAAAAAAAGCCTCACTTTGATTTGCTGAGAGGCTGACGAGAAAAATGTCGGAAAAAAAGCCCGAAAGTGACAGTAAATCAACATATAAAAGACGGGACATAAATATATGGTAAAAAATATTGCAGTGCCGTAAGTGCCGTTATTCAATTAAGCACCAAATTAATTATAAGTAAATAGGGCTGTACGGAACAGTGATGACTTAAATAAAGAAGAATGATGCAATGCATCTATAAGACACTAGATTCTGTAAGTGGTTTTGCTCGCGTCAAAGTATAAATTTAGAGAAGATCTAAATGGAACAATATGTTATATGCAATTTCAATGCACACTTCCCTAAATGTGAACGGTAGAAAACCTAGGCTAGCAACTCGGCATCGATGTTCCAGACTTTGAAGCTTCGACTAGACGAGAGCACCATTGCCGGTGATCTTCTTGGTTCTGCTCTCAATCGACTCTAGCGCCGTCAGCAGTCGCCTGATACTAAGCTACTTACAAAAACATGACGGACCCGTCTGAATATAATGTTTTCGTCACCCATCGATCACACACACAGGACCGTTCATGGTGGGGACACTTGGGGGAGGATGATGATGAATCGATCACCTGGCTGTTCTTAAAAAGCCATTCCGAATTGAGACGAGTTAGACCGATTTTATTTATTTATTTGTTTATTCTCACATCGGAACGCCTTGCAGCAATTACACCAATGGAGGTCAATTAGTTCAGAATCTGCTACTTTCTAACATCATGTGCGCGGTGGAGTGGTAGTCATCAAAGGAGCGGCGCGGTATGATGGTGGGTCATGTACGCTCGCTTACGCAGCATCAGGCCAGCGTTCCTCCAAGATTCCACATGCACCAAATCCCATATCGAAGGCATTTTTTTAAATTTTAAAGCTCTTTCGATGAGTTTTATTACAGTTTTATATCCAGAAATTCTTCGAATTATGACGAAAATGACTAATATTAATTTAAAAAGGTCATCTCTGCCAGCCCTAGTTCCTCGACCACCAGGTTGCCTACGTCAGCAGTCGCCCGACACCAAGCTACCCACAAAAACATGACGGGCCCGTCTATATATACATTTTTTCGTCACCAATCGATCACTTGGCTGACCTTAAAAGGCAAAGAGATTAGTGAGGCAAAAACTTTAAAACTTGAATGGGAGTAACGGGTGTTGTACTTGCGGTAGGTAACTGCTCTTTGAATGAACGCTGTTATAGTTTTGGCAGGCTTACATTGAGTACTTACAACTGGTTTTGGTGTTGAGGAACTGGAAAAGGATCATTGACATCACTGTGAAGAGAAAGTGCTCATAAACATTTTGCGTAACTTTTACAGTTTGCTTTTTATTGTTCTAGTACCAAAGTTATCGGCCCTGCTGGGCCCCTACGGTTTGCTGACATCTCTTTTAGGCGCGCGTTGAACACTACGCGCCGTCGACGGCTCGGGCGCAATCCTCGTCATCCGTAAACCCACGCCTACATAACCGGAGATCAGTCTGCGATTCCCAACGCCCTGGACGTCTCCTGTCGCGGCGGCTGGGGTATGAGGATTTACGTTACCTGACTCTTGCGACCGCCTTCTTACGAGCATTAATGTTTCACAGAAAGATGCGACCGCATCCCATTCCCTCTTGCTCCAGACAATGGGCAGAGCCGGCGAGAGGTCTCCACCGCCGATCGCCTCCACTAGGACACGGTATGCTCTGCCCAAGTGGGGCACAGCTCTACCGTATGCTCCACCGTGTCCTTCGGGCGATCCGCGCAATGGTGACACCCGGGCGTTTCGTCCGCCTGTACCTATTCGAAACAGGACCCTTCCGAATTTACTGTTTGCTTACGAGTAAATAACTGTTGTTTTTTTTTTTTTGTTGTGGGTGAGAAATCATCATATAACTTCTCCCGCTCTGTGCGGAGCGAGGAGGAGTGTCTGACTTTTTTTTACTAAATATCCTTCAGTTGACCTTTAATTTCTAGGGCTATTTTATCTTATTTATTCGAGAAATTAAACAAACATTAACATCGTATACTAAGTCACAAATGGTTACGACATTTTCCACAACATATTGCAAGACACTTATTTATTTATTTATTTTATTTAAACAGAACGGCCGAAGCCAATTACACCATTTAAACACATACAGAAAAAATAGAAAAAAAAGAGAAATAGACATATTTAACAGTGCGCTATTCTAAGCGGTTAAAACCGTTTGGTTACTACAATTAGTCTGACTACTGAAATATAACTTTGTAATAGTTAACGCAATATCATATTTAAAAATCAGACATGTAAAAATAAGTAACGCTCATTTATTTTTTTTGAGCTTTAAAGTGTCCGACAGAAGTTTTTATCCATGGAAAGTGTCTGACACTTATGATAGTACTTTAGAATTAAAATATTCTACAAAACATCTATAAAAATCAGCCATAAAACATTAAGTTAAGTAACTCGTTATTTTTAGTTCCCTTTCTCACCTCGTACCTGCCAAAGTTCCCCAAGGGGGAGCTCCACAGGTACACAGATATTCATAGCATATGAGACGCTACTGAGAACCTAAGGTTTCATCCATGTGAAAATAAGTTATGTCCGACAGCTCTGGGATCTTGGTCTTTGTGTAAATGTTTAACTAATTTTTAAAGTCTATACTTACTAGTCTATATATTTAGATAAGAATTATAAATATAAAACCTTATTTGAGCACAATTGCAACGTTAATAAACCTATAAAGTGCGTGCGATTACCAAAAGAGGATGAAAAGTTTAAATCATCCCTATTTCTTGAGAAAAGTATTGAACCTATTTCTTGGGAAAAGCATGATCACTTTTTCTTGGGAAATGGAAAAGCATGTGCCCTATTTTTTGGGAAAAGTATAATCCCGGCCCGAAAGCGTTTCTTTAAGAAATTCTATTCCATGCATAGCAATGTTTCCCATGCGCATGGCACATCTGTTGATACAAACTAACTCTAAGAGCCAGCTTCACCGAAAAATAAAAAAAAAATATGTTTACGACTTCAGCTAAACCACAGTAAATGACACAATTATGAGCTCATTTCAATCGATACTACTGATGACATCAGTCGGGCATCAAACCTGCATATTTGGCCATGCGGTCGCCCCCACTGCGCCCACGGTCGGTAAATAACTTCACGGTTAGTCGGTAAGAGCATGAGTAGATAGGAAGGACAGATTGTAAGTAAACATCTTACATCATCTGTTGCTTGTTATGAATGAACTTAAGACGTGTTATGTAATGAATGGACTTGAATGGAAACGTTCTTTCTGAATATAACCTTCAATAACACAACTTTTGTAACAGTAACTTGCTAAAGCTCGTGGGCTTGCGGACGATGACCATGATGAGCTCGCCGTCCGGCCGTTCGAAAACCGTCTAGACATAGCCCGAGTCGTCTATGGTCAAAGAGACGTCAGCAAAACCGGTCCCAGTAGGCTTCGACCATGCTGGGTAGGGCAGCATGGTCGAAGCCTACTGGGACCATGGGTTTACTTCCGAAATGGAAACCCGTGGTCCTGAAACGCAAAGAGCTAAGAACGAACATAGGTGTGGTTTTAGTCAGTTAAAGTCTACGAAGGCCCTCTTGCTCCGCCCTAGAGCGCGGGAAGTCATTGGATGATTTGAAAAAAAAAAAAACAATTGTGGACCAACAAGAGCTTTCTTTTTACTATCGCGGTAGAAAATGTCATGGGTGTCCTGCGCCCTGGGTTCTGTCACACTCGTAGTGATTAAAACAACTCTGGTTTTTCTTCGCACATTTATGCTGGAAGCTGCAGGTGCGTTGAGACTTCCGCATCCCAGGACTAGCGTGAGATGTTGACTCCCTTTTTCTTTTAATCTTCCAATTACTTTTCGCGTTCTAGGGCGCAGCGAGACTTTTACTGACTTGAATCCACTCCTATGTTCCTTCTTTGCCTTGCGTTTCAAGACCACGGATTTCCCTCCATTACGCCCCCAATACCCTTCGACCCTGCTGGACCCCTATGGTTATGCTGACATCTCTTTGAGGCGCGTGTGGATCTCTACGCGCCGTCGATGACTCAGGTTTGGTCAGGATGGTTGCCGGACGGCCGGACGCCGTCCGCAAGCCCAGAGCTGTTTAATCCTTATACGTCTAACACTACGCGCTGCCATCTCGGGTTCTGATTGAAAGGGAGACGGCTGTCCCTGAATCAGTCGATCTTGATATTTTAGGGAGATTGGAAGAGCGTCACCCGCCCTTTTCCGACGGTAGGTGCACCTGGTGTGGGACGGAAGAGTACTTGTGTATCCTTTTCCCTTTCCACAGCTTCCTTCCATGTGTGTGTTTTTATTTTATAATGCACTAGCTTTTGCCCGCGGCTTCGCTCCCTTCAACTGAATACCCTACTCTATCAAGAACCGCTCGACCGATTTTGTGCAAACTTCACATAAACCATCTACTAAATAGTCCAAACAAAGCCTAAACATTTGGTTTGGATAGATGACCCCGTTCTTGAGTTATAAAATTACAACCAAAAGTGGCATTGATTTTTAAATATATAAAAGAGAAGATTGGCTCGCGATTGACCACCTGATGATGATGTAGTCGACGATGGATTACGTTTGCCTAGAAGTAACCTATTCACTCTTGACTTAAAGACCTCTAGGTTATAGCTATAAAATGACTTCTGACTTCCGAAACGAGAAGTCAGACTTGCTGAATAATACCCACTCGTGTTGTCCTTTGCTTTCCAGAGACGCGGTAACTTTTTCGAACAATTCCTGGTCGGTATAGATTCCTGGTCGGCCGTCCGATCGTCCGTAACCATCCGGACCGAGCCCAAGTCGTCGACGGCGCGTACTGTTCCACGCGCGCCTCAGGGAGATATCAGCAAATCGTAGGGGCCCAGCACGGTCGAAGCCTACCGGGGCCATGGGTAGTGTGAAAACGAAACCCGGGGCCCTGGGACGAAGGCAAAGAAGGAACAGGAGTGGATTTTTAGTCAGTAAAAGTCTGACACTATCTCTCGCTCCGCCCAAGAGCGAGATTTGTCATAAGATGATTTTCCCACATAAAAATTAAAAGGTGGGAAAATCATCTAAGGCCGTCGTCTCAGGGCCCCGGGTTTCGTTTTCACACTACCCAAGGCCCCAGCAGGCTTCGACCCTGCTGGGCCCCTACGATTTGCTGACTTGCGCGTAGAATGGTCGGTATAGGTACCTATTTCTACCTGTAACTAAATAAAATATACAGTATTAATGAGAAACGATTACAAATTAATAACAAGACCAGTTTTAATCCCTTAAAACAACAAATAAATATAATTTCTGATTCTCGATTTCCGAATCTGATTATCTCATTTGTATCATCAAATAAAACTTGTCAGTCCTATAATAAAAGCAATTTATTAGAACCGGTCCAGTACATTTCGGAGAAGCAATTAGGGTTCCGTAATAACAGTATTAGAGCAGTGGTGGCCCAGTGATAACGGCCCCGACTTACTAGTTGTAGGTCGAGGGTTCATACATAGCCAGGCGCATTACTTTGTTATTTATTTCATCACCGCTGCTCTCAGAGTGGTGAAGGAAAACATCGTGAGAAAACCGGCATGTCCAAGGACTAAAAATTCGAAGACTTGCGACATCCACCAACACGTACTGGGCCCACGTGGTGGTTTACGGCTCATTCCCTCTCCTAGAGAGGACGCCTGAGGCCCAGCAATGGGAATATTAAAAGGCTGATTATGCTTTACTTGTAGAACTTCCATCTGAGACCAGATTTTAAAGACAGCAATTCTAAGAGAAAGCTCTTTAAGATCTTTAAAATCTGGCCACCAGGACAAGATGTGTTCCCGCCAGATCTGCCATTATTCCCAGGAGTTCCTGTAGCCCTCACAAAAAAGGACAAGTGAAGGACCACTGTGGGTTTCGGTCAGTAAAAGTCTAACACTCTCTCGCTCAAATCAAGAGTGGGAGAAGGTATTTGAAGATATCTAACTCCCTGTCTTTTCAGTTACCTTTTGTGTTTCAGGGCTTTTTTTTTTAGGTATGAAATCATCCAATGACTTCTCACGGTCCGTGGCAGGGTGGGAGGGCCTGTCAGTTTTTTACTGACTAAAACTCACTCCTATGTTCCTTCTTTGCCTTCGTTCCAGGGCTTCGGGTTTCACTTTCGCACAACCCATGACCCCAGTAGGCTTCGACTCCTACGGTTTTGTTGACATCTCCTTGAGGCGCGCGAGGAACACTACGCGCCTTCGATAATTCCTTCGCTAGCATTACTACTTCACAGAAGAAGGCAACCGCCTGCCAGTCCTCCTCGCTCCTAGGGTTGCCAGGTCTTGAAACCGAAAAGCCGGACAGACTATCCTATTTAGCCTGATATTTAGTCAAAAACCCCGAATTTTTGTTTTTTAATCTAACATAAATTTTGACTAACAATAAAATTCATAAAATCTTTTTAAATTCTAATGAAAAAACAATAAAATTAAGTTATACAATTGCTAGACTAATTGCATGTCCGCTCTGCTTGTGCTAGCGAGACAAGATAAAAAGCCGGACGGACCGGACTCCGCCTAATTTGGCCGGACACGCAATTAAAAAGCCTGGCCGTGTCCAGCTTTATCCGGACGCCTGGCAACGCTACTCGCTGCGGACCATGGCCTGTACCAGTTTGCGTTTCAGGGCTGATGTGACTCTTTCGAACGATCCGCAACCCAGGATCGTACCTGGTTTATGCGTGGCTGGCATACCTGAACCCGTAATTAACCTTTCCTTTTAAACCTACAGAACCTTTAATAGAAGGCTTCAAAAACTTGGCAGCCAATAGTAATTCGGATGTAAACTAGTTTGAGAGTAATTTGGCGAATGGCGGCCGACACGAATATGGTCTCCCAGTGTCTGATGGCATTAACCTTGATACAGAACTTGGCTCAATCGCTGAAATTGACGTTCTGTTCTATTAGGAAATATGAGAAAAGTTTTTAGTTGCTATGTGATAGTTTCGCGGTATTTTTTTTTTTAAATTAAATGTTATAGATTTGCACTCATGGGCGCCGGCTTTTAGAAAACCTCATTGGTGCTCATGCTCATTTGATGACTCGAAAAAGTGGCGAAGTCTGAGAAGAGAAATGCACACTGATCGACCGACAAATAAATAAATTTCCTACTTACATACTGCGTACTTAATTACTAATTATGTTTGATAAAAATGTAGTTAATAACAATTTGGTAACTAGTTTTTAATAACAAGAATTACTCGTATTATAATTTATTCGAACCTAAAAGGTGATTACTGATCTGTTTCGTGATGTCTATTCTCAGGGGTGCTCGGCACCCACTGTTTATTTCACCCACGCAGTCGGCGCCCCGCACTAGACCACTACATCATCTGATAGTAAGCCATGATGTGGTAAACGATGGAACAGCTTGCCTAGATGTAAACTACTTACTTTTGAGCGAAAAACTCCTAGGTTGTAGCTCGAGAAACACATTCTCCGTCAGGAAATTCCACTCCTTAGCTGTACGCATAATGAATGTGTCTTTATTTTTATCAGCTTACGGCTATACAAAGGGATGAATCAAATAAAGGTTATACCTATTTTTATTTTTTAGTTGGGATAATCATCCAATGACATCTCCCGCTCTTGGGCGGAGCAATAGGGTGTGTCAGACTTTTACTGACTAAAAACCCACTCCTGTTCCTTCGTTGCCTTTCATACCAGGGCCGAGTTTTCTTTTCAGAAGCAAACCCTTGACCCCAGTAGGCTTCGACCCTGGTAGACCCCTACGGTTTGCTGATATCTAGAGGCGCGCATGGAACAGTACGCGCTGTCGACGACTTGGGCACGGTCTGGACGGTTGGCGTACGGTCGGTCGACGAGCTACCCATTGCTCGCCGTCCGCAAACCCGCGCCTACCGTGGGCGAAAATCGGTATCGGGATCCCGGTAGCTGAGGCGTGAGGGCCACTCCCTTGCGCGTGCACGTGCGGCCTCCTCCTTCGCTAGCATTATTGCTTCGCTTTTCTTTAAATTCTTTAATCCATCTTATGAAGTTGGAAATGGAAAAATTAAATCATAAGTGTGATTTCATCTACATTACTAAAAACCCCATAATGTCCTGCATTTCAAAAATATGAATAAGAAGGTAACCTAAACTACTAAGCCTTGACTTCTTTCCTAGCTGCACGCAGTATTCAATTTTTCTACAATAGTCATGAACTTATGGTAATGTTGTATGTCATTAAACATATCTCAAAAACCTTGGCATTGACACAGATTGTTTCGGATTCCAAATGACAGGCCATTAAGAGTCATAAGCATGATATAACATGAGGAATTTACATTTTTGGCAAGCAAGACATAAAGACACAAATATCAAATGTCGCGAAAATTCGCCAAAACACCAATTCTGAAATCTTGCTTTTCGATTACGTTGTTGGTCGAGTATACACGACTTCTGAGTGGTGTCCTTTAGAATGATTTGTGTCGGGATCGTTCAATATAAGTTTGTAGGTATGTGGAACAGAGAGTAAAGCCCCACAAACCTCCGTTGAAAAGGGAGGATCCTCCGACCAGACGGGATGTTATGTCTGGTGGGCAGCTGCCCGATAGATGATTTCGGGCTGTTCTAATCGTGCGGAGAACTTCGATTGCGCGATGCAGGATTAGTTCTTATGTGACGCCATAGATGTCGCTACAGTCAACGCAAAGGGCAACTGAAAAAACACAGGTTAAAACCCACCTGTTAGTAAAACTCTGACACGCCCTCCCATTCCACACTAAAACGGGAGAAATCATTGATAAAAATAGCGTTAACAAAATAAATAATCCTGCATCTTGAGCTTGTGCTTTTATATTGAGAAACTAGGAGAGCTAGCCTAGCTTTTTATTAAGGGGCTAGCACGTTAAAAATAAACAGCAGTTCATTAGTCTCGCTAAAACTCAAAAACGGCTGGACCGATTTGGCTAATTTTGGTCTTGAAATATTCGAAAAAACACGAAAAATAATCGTATACAACGCCATCTCTAATTAAAATGTCATTATAAAAAAAAAATGCTGTTCTGGTAATGCCAGTAGATGGCGTTATCCTTACTATTAGGCGGTACGAAGTTCGCCGAGTTAGCTAGTCATAAATAAAAAAGATTTTTAAAATCAGCCAAAAATTAAGTAAATTAGCGATTAGTAAGTAAATCAGTTTTATAGATAAGCGAGGAGAAACTGTCAACTTGTCAAGTAACAAAAAAAGGATGAACACACTGAAATGTGACGTCAGTACCGTACGGCAACGGGCGTACAAAAGAGATAACGAGACGTTGGGAACGTCCCCACCCTTCCTCATTCCAATATTTCAAATTAATGTTAACTACTGCTACATTTAATAACCAATTTTGGCGCTGTTTTCAGAAAAATAATTATTTTTAGTGTTATTTATTGTTTATTATAAGATATTGTACAAAATAAACACAGAAAAAAAACCAATAGGCGTTACTAGGGCATAAAAGATCACTGGCGAAACTGTAATTCGCTTCTGCCATGCTATGCTCGTAGAAGATCGTATCTACACACACAGAAGTGCTATTGTTTTGCTCATGAACGAATGTCGGCTCAAATCTAATACTTAGGGCGGAATTCACTAATAAAACTAATCGCGTTTTAACGTTTGGCTCACATAATCACGTTTAGCCGCTGTCACTAGTGTCACTTGTCTGTATTTTTCTTTTGTTGTATTTTTACAAGTGACACTAGTGACAGCGGCTAAACGCGATTATGCGAGCCAAACGTTAAAACGCGATTAGTTTTATTGGTGAATTCCGCCCTTAGACTTGATGCTAATTCAGTTTTAAATCAAGATTAACACTGGCGCAGGGTTCGGTATTTTACAGGATGTATTTTCGAGAGTGTGCGCAGGAATTACATGACTTGATTTCGCCATCACATTTCTGCTATCGGGCAATCCAACGTATGGCGAGTGTGGTAATAACGAAGTACCCGTAGGGGTCGTATAAACGACGAGGCGAAACGCTTAGTCCAGACCCTACGGTCTGGACTAAGCGTTTCGCCTCGTCGTTTATAGCGCGCATATCGAAGGATTGGAACAATTTGCCTCCTGCGGCCTTCTCATCCAATTATACTTTAGATCTCTTCAAGGTTAAAGTGAAAAAGCTCTTATAAAACTTGTGCGATTCACCATCAACGATTGCATCACTGCTTACCATCAGGTGGGATCGCAGTCAAGCACTAGTTTATATCTTAAAAAAAAAGAATAACATCGTTCAAATTCAGGACTAAATCTCTTCCTGAAATCTTAGATCACAGATTAATGACAGTGCTAGCCAAGTTCACATACCAAATAGCACCTTGCCCCAAGCACAGTATGTTTGAACTTCAAAGCGCGCGAAAATCAATAAAATCAATCAGCTGGCAACATTAACGTCGTCATATTTCGCCGGGACAGCGAATAAAACGCACTCGACGAGTGTGCGAGACATATGGCGCTGGCAACACTGATTTATTGAAGAATTTCAACTGCGATTGGAAGGAGTCATTAGTGTTAAGGTTTAATTTGAATTTGGAATTCACTTAGATGGTTTTATTTGAGATGTAGAAGCTTGTTAGATCTGAAATGTATTATTATAAAAGGAGAAACTGACTGACATATCAACGCACAGCCGAAACTACTGGGACTAGAAGCGTGAAATTTTGCACAAAGCTTCCTTTTATGATGTAGGCGAGCACTAAGAAAGGGTTCCCCAAAATTCACCTCCTTACGGGATGAAACGGGATTCAAATTTTGTACGTAGAAACCTACTTTCACGCAGGCGAATCCGCTGGCAGAAGCTAGTCTTACTATAATATGTGATTTTGTAATTTTAATCAACAACAGTGAATATTGTGCATGCCTTTAATTGATTTGTTTATACGGAACCATACTATGGACACTCAATCTAGAATCTTATTTTGTGAACAAATTGTTGGTGTGCCTTATTAATAAAATAAAAATAAAACAGTAAAATGTCTTCTAATTTAACCGATCGAGCTTGTATTATTATAGGTAGGTACAGGGAATAACGGAAATGTTTGCTTATTTTCGATATTTACAGACTATTTAATGAAGAACTTTTTATTTACGTTCTTGGATAATTAATAACAATTTATCATTTTAGGTCGCTCAATACTTTTTACTTATAACCTTCACGATAAAAAAGCAAATATAGGGTGACTGGCAATTAGTGTACCATACTTAAACACGTGATTGTGCTCATGATAACAAACAATTTTTATTATGAGAGCAAAGCTGAAATCGCGAAAAAAAATATCAGCTGTTCAGTACATTAGGCAAACATAAATGTACTGAACAGTTGATTTTTTTTCGCGATTTCAGGTTTGTTCCCATAGTAAAAGTTGTTGGTTATCATGAGCACAATCAAGTGTTTAAGTATCGTACACTAATTACCAGTCACCCTATATATTTTTCTGCGTTGACAACATTCAGTCCGCAGATTTGTCAAAATAAACGTCAAAAGTTATGTAAAGATTTATTTTTTATAGTTTTTGCACGTGTTATTGGCAAAATTGTGGTGTCTTTTCCGCAAATGCCATAATGAAGAGTTGAAGTTATTTTTTATAGTTTTTTATTGAAATCTTAATTTTTTATTCGTTATATTTTATTCATGAAACACATCCAAGATTCTTTAAAACCTATTAGAACAACAAATGGCGACGTACGACAGAGCAATAACAGTGTTTTCTCCAGATGGTCAGCTTCTCCAAGTGCAATACGCTCAAGAAGCAGTGAGGAGGGGTTCCCCAGTAATAGGAGTACGAGGACCTGACGTCATAGTCCTAGCTGTTGAGAGGAAGACAGTGGAACTACTGCAGGATGAAAGAACTGAGAAGAAGATAGTGTCGTTAGATGAACATGTTGTGCTGGCTTTTGCTGGGCTCAGGGCTGATGCTAGGGTGCTGATTGCACGGTAATTTCTTCATCTTTGATTGATTATCTAGTTACGAATTGGAACTGTGATTTAAGACAAGATTTTTTTTTTTGGTGTGGGCAATCATGAGATAACTTCTTCCGCTTTGGATTCCAGGGTCACAGTAAAAAGCATGGAACGCTGGATTCAATCCGCAATTGGACACATGTTATCGGGTTTTTATACTCAAAATTCGAAGTAGCTGCCTAAGAGTCTAAACACACTATGCTGTAGGTACGCGATCGAATTTCCGCGGCTGATTTTACGTTCCGACGTATTCAGTTGACATGACACACCATAAGTGCCGAACTTACGCGGAAGAAATTCAGTTGCGTAACTTTGTCGGTATCAGTGTCTCGAGCGCTGTCGTGGCATCGTGTCGTGCTATATAAACAGCCAGACAGACAGAAACAAAACAAAGTGATCCTGTTCACGCTCCGTTATTATACACGGGGCGCGGGCATGCTCCCCGTCCCGGATCTTCATCGGCAATTGAACCGAACTTCGGTCACGTATAATGTGTGCTCTACAGAATACGTTGCCGCCGAATTGCCGCTGAACTTACGCCGGGCCGAAGTTCGGCTGTATGCTATAACGCAACGTAATTTCGACATAAAGTGTCGTCAATAATTCAAATCTTTCTACGTATTGCAGGCGTAATCATGCTAAACTTCGGTCGCGTACCTTCGGCATAGTGTGTTTAGACACTAAGTCTGGATTTTTGGGTAGATAGCAATAATAATATACTCGCTTACATCGATTTGTTTCTTATCGAACAATAAAGTGTATTTTCTAAATATCTATATTTCTATCCTGTTCTTTTGAGCTGTAGTTTTTTTATTATTATTGATAGGTTCTCGTGTGACCACTGTCTCACCTGATGATAAGCGATGCTGTGGTCGACGGTGAAGCACGCTTGCCTAGAAATAACCTATTCACCCTTGACTTAAAAGACCCTCTAGATTAAAGCTATCAGGAAACACAGACTCCGGCAGGGACACTCCACAGCTGCACGCATAATGAAAGTGTTCCGAAAAGGTTTTTAGTATCACAGACCGGCCAGTTCATTTAGCATAGTATAATATAGCATAATCAGCCTTTTAATGTTCCCACTGTTGGGACTCAGGCCTCCTCTCTAGGAGAGGGAATGGGCCGTAATCCACCACACGGGCCCAGTGCGGGTTGGTGAATGTCACATGTCTTCGATTTTTTTTGTTCTAGGATATGCCGGTTTCCTCATGATGTTTTCCTTCACCGTTTTGAGTGCAGTGGTGATGAAATAAATTACACAAAGTAATGCGTCTGGCTGGGTTTGAAACCGCGACCTACAACTCGTAATTCGGGGCCGTTACCATATGGCCACCACTGCTCTTAATTCATAAGTATCATTTATTCTTTTCTTTTTGTTATCTAGGGCACAAATAGAATGTCAATCCCACCGCCTCACTGTAGAAGACCCAGTTTCCCTGGAGTACATAACGCGTTACATAGCAGAGATGAAGCAGAACTACACTCAAAGCAACGGCAGGAGGCCCTTCGGCATCTCATGTCTGATAGGAGGGTTTGACTACGATGGCAGCGCGCACCTGTTCCAGACAGAGCCTTCCGGGATTTATTATGAGTGGAAGGTAAGTAGGATCTGCAGTTAGAGGTAGCCAGGGTTACTGTGAAGAACAGAGAGAGATAAAAGAAAGAAAACAAAAAAGAACAGGTGAATGATAGGCAAATGATAAGACAAGCTTTTTACTGTATAGGATATAAGAAATAAGAAAGTCTGAAGTCATTATTTGTTCGTCTATTCGGGCAGAAAAACGTGTTTTCTTTCTTTCTTGTCTTTTCTCAGGCTACCACAACAGGCAAGTACGACAAGACAGCCCGAGAGTTTCTGGAGAAAAACTACGATGAAGCCGTTGTGAAGACTGATCAAGGAGCCACCAAGTTAGCCATTAGGGCTATACTGGAAGTCGTGCAATCTGGACAGAGGAACTTGGACGTTAGTTTACTATATACAATTTAAACACTATTAAAATAAAACTACAAACACTACAACTAAAGGTACCACATAGCTCAGGCTACCTATATGCTGCCATATTTCTCGGTTGTCGATAAGATCCACTGGTTTAGGCGTAAAACATATTTTTCACAAAATGTTTACAGCTCGTTACATGTCGCTTCCTCATAATGTCGCTTTACCATAATGCCACTTTCGCAGTATGTCTTTTTCTCAGTCGCTTTCACATAATGCCTGTTTCTCAAAAAGTCGCTTTCTCACAATGCCTGTTTCTCAAAAAGTCGCTTTCACACAATACCTGTTTCTCAAAAAGTCGCTTTCTCACAATGCCTGTTTCTCAAAAAGTCGCTTTCACACAATGCCTGTTTTTCAAAAAGTCGCTTTCTCACAATGCCTGTTTCTCAAAAAGTCGCTTTCTCACAATGCCTGTTTTTCAAAAAGTCGCTTTCTCACAATGCCTGTTTCTCAAAAAGTCGCTTTCTCACAATGCTTGTTTCTCAAAAAGTCACTTTCTCACACTGCTTGTTTCTCAAAAAGTCACTTTCTCACAATGCTTATTACTCAAAAAGCCGCTTTCTCACAATACCTGTTTCTTAAAAAGTCACTTACTCACAATGCCTATTTCTCAAAAAGCCGCTTTCTCACAATGCCTGTTTCTCAAAAAGTCGTTTTCTCACAATGCCTGTTTCTCAAAAAGTCGTTTTCTCAGAATGCCTGTTTCTTAAAAAATCGTTTGTCACAATGCCTGTTTCTCAAAAAGTCGTTTTCTCATAATGCCTGTTTCTCAAAAAGTAGCTTTCTCACCATGCCTGTTTCGCAGAATGTCTCTTACGGATAATGTAGCAATACTAAATTAAATTAAAATTCAGCCAGGTAAAAAAAGGTTTTTCTTTCCAATTTCTTATTTTATAACAAATTTTTAACACATTAACATTTATTAAATATGAATAAAATGTAAAACGCGCGTTCCGACCCACCGTGTTTCCGCGCGCCTCGTCGATTCTGCCGCGAGCGATCGCACTCCCGCTTGCTTTCTCGTTCTAATAAATAAAGTTTCTAAGTGACAGAAAAGGATAAAAGCATAGTAAAGTGCGATTCTGTGCGTCCAGATGTAGCTCAACCCTAAATCTGTAGATTTGTAAGCCGATCTTTAATTCCATCATCACATGAATACAGCTATTGATTAGTGAAGCTGCTATTAAACAAGCTATTAAATTATTCAAAGGGATTTTCTCCGAGAGAGTTTCATATTTAGTACCTGATTTAAAATTATAGGGAAATGCTCTTAGGTCGCAAGTTAGGGGCATGAATACTAACTGGCATGGATAGCAGGAGCCGTGGTGGTATGGTCCGTGTAAGTGTGCCAAATAAAATATTTTTCTTACTCTTTCAGCATATTATCCAGCATGTGTAATAGCATAATCAAATTTATAATGTTCGCACAGCTGGGACTCAGGCCTCCTCTCTAATAGAGGGAATGGGCCGCAATCCTCCAACCGAGCCCAGTGCGGTTTAGTGTAGTACCTATGTCACATGTCTACATTTCTGGTTCTAGAACATGCCGGTTTCCTCACGATGTTTTTCACCGTTTTGAGAGCAATGGCGATGACATAAATTACTCAAAGTAATGCTTACCATGGCCGCCACTGATCTACTGGGTCACCACTTTTTTTTTTTAGGAGGGAAAGTCATCTATAAACATCCGCCGCTCTTGGGCGGAGCGAGAGGGTGTGTCAGACTTTTACTGACTAAAAACCCGCTCCTGTTCCTTCGTTGCCTTTCATACCAGGGCCGAGTTTTCTTTTCGGAAACAAAACCTTGGCCCCAGTAGGCTTCGACCCTGTTGGGCCCTTACGGTTTGCTGATATCTCCTTGAGGGCGCATGGAATATTACGCGCCGTCGGCGAATTGGACTACCCATTGCTCGCCGTCCGATCGTCCACGCCGTAATAAGTTTTAAACTGAAGCGCTGTTCAATTGTTTTTGCGCATCGGTTGCTGTCAAGACATTTTCCACTAAACAACTTTGCTTACGTCATGCGAAAATCTGACTCCCGTAACTGTGGGGCGTGTAGAAAAGCTGCGTATCAGCTTATAATTCCGTCATTGTGAGAAGTGAACATTTTGCGTCCAGTTGACATTTTCAGAAGTTATCATTATTTGTATTTTAGTTTTTTTTTTTTTATATGGTTCAGCGCTCTCGCGTTAGCCCTATGCTGTTGTCGTCTTAGTTTTAGTTACTCTCATTAGTATTAGTGAAAACTTGTAAATGGCCGTTTTTTACCTATTCTAAGTTTTTACTGTAACAAGTTGCTGTAAGTTTTCCGAATAGTAATAAAATAAAATAACAACCATCCGATTATAATTTGGGGTCTTCAAGGCTAGAATGAATAGGCTCTTAATAAACTAGTGCGCCTCTCCATCAACGATTGCGACACTGCTTACCATCAGGTGGGATCGCAGTCATGCACTAGTTTATATCAAATACTGCTGTCTGGTGCTGAAAATCAGTACTGAGGCTCTGTCTTACATGAGCCCCGGTATTTTGCTGAGCGCTGGCCGTTTTGCGCATAAGTGACGCATATCCTACCACTTATTTATGTCGTTGTTGTTATTCGTTTTTATTTTTAAGGTATGCGCCATGTTTGGCGTGAATAAACTCTTTTTCATTCTTTCAAATAAATAAAAAAAATAAAAAATCGCTTTATCACAACTCCACGTAGTTTCTACTGTATCAGCTTATATTGTCAACATCTCAAAATCATTGTTCTAACAATGTCAGACTTTTATTGAGTAAAATCACCCTTTTTATTACTTGCTATATCTTTTCAGGTGACTGTAATAAAGAGAGGCAAGCCTATAACGATGATGGAACAGTCAGCCATATTGGACATCATAAAAGAGATCGATCGGGAGAAGGAAGAAGCTGATAAGAAACGTTAGGAAAACTTATCGTGAATGTCTATAACTTACTAAAATTGTTGAACAATGCGTTCCAAATAAGAATAGGATCGATTGCCATGTTGTGACGTCACTTCATACTATCAAATCGAAGAATTATTATGATGAGCAAAATAAGAAATTTTTAAAAATTAATTTATTTACGAACTGTGAACGAAAAAAGTTTAATCAGAACCCAGTTCTTCAATTTGTCCAATTTCTAGCGATTTGACAGTATGACGTGACGTCACAACATGGCAATCGATCCTATTCTCAGTTGGAATGCATTGTACTGACGTGACAAGTAATGTCACTGCCATACATTTTGTACTCGGAGTTTGGCGGGAAAGCTAACAGAAAAGTCAATTGTTTAAGCTTACTGAAAGGAGTAGGGTTAATAAGAGGCATTTTTCACCCATCACATACTAAAACAAAAAAGTTTGTTTCCGACAATTTTTAAACGCATTTAAATAATATATATGGTTATAGACATTGATATTAAAAGGAGGCCGCTTTTTAATACATCAATGGTTAGTGACATATTTTTTTTTAGCACTGATAATATCAATTTAAAAAAATATCTGTGACATTTACGTGATAAATAATATAGTAAGTCAAAGCAAATACTGCCCAGAGTGTTTACAATTTTTAATTATTTTTTTTCAATGTTTATATTTACTAAGCAATAATCGGAAACAGAAAATTTTATTTATTGATTGTGTGATGAGCGAAAAATGCCTTGTATTAACCCTCCTCCTATGTGTTTGTCTCTGTCACACGTTCATATAAACCCGTAAGTGCATGTACCTAATGCCCCGTTTACACGTGGGCTCAGCCTCGGCCAATCGTAAACGGGGAAACCCTGTTTACACAATGACGATTGGCCGA
Source organism: Mythimna pallens (assembly GCA_961205895.1). Lineage (NCBI taxonomy): Eukaryota > Metazoa > Arthropoda > Insecta > Lepidoptera > Noctuidae > Mythimna > Mythimna pallens. The sequence continues at coordinate 14,248,183 of OY540847.1, read as the reverse complement.
AGCTGGGATCACGTGTAAACGAGGCATAAGAAACACATTAGTTGCGGAGACAAAAGTTGCTTATGGACGCTATCTCGAACGTCTCGTAAGAGTTTATTGATTTTGAAATACAGTTTACGTTTTGTTTACAATTGAGAAGTTTTATTATTTAAATTACAAAAAAAGAAACCAGTCAGTTTAACATCGCGTGTGGTCAAATTAACATTATATTGGAATGTACGTAATTTCCACTAGGTATAATTAAAATTTTATATGTTAGGTTTACATAATTATTTTATTACTTAGCTAACATTATTCTGTACTTATATACAGCACCTAATAAAAGTTTTGCAATAAAATGGCCGTTTGGTCTACGTGACTTTCCCAGCAAAAAGATGATATGCTGGAAAATTATCTTTTAATAGACTGGTACCGAGAAATCGATAATGCCTGTAAAATCCTTAATCGATTCAGCTGGTTCACGATATCGATACAATCCTCTATGAATAAATTAATTTCGAGAAATCGTAAAACTGATGATAAGATATTTTTAAACCTCCAGTAATTATTTGCATATTAATTAATATTAGAAATAATATTAACTATAGTTACGGACTTACTGTAAAATTCTCTTCCGCATTTCATTTTTCTTTGTATTTTCCTAAAGCTGTTTGGAACACGGTCATTACCTGAAAAAGAAAGAAAATAAAAGTTAGGCTATTTCAAAATTAAAAATTTGAGTACAACGCCATCTGTTTTCCATACGGCGGACTACGAGGGAGCTGACTAACGTTCATTATTTCACTTTACGCTCACTGCGTGCATTAACTGCCTGTTTATTACAACGCCCGGTAGATAGCGACACTAGAATGGCAAGCGATTTTATTTTTGAAGCGTTGTTTTTGGCGGGTTTTTTGTTAAATGTTTGATAAGTAAACAATAAAAATGATCATCAACTGCAATCGTAATAACATCACGAAGAATTACAAGTAATAAGTCAGCATAAATTAAAATTAACAGAGATGACCTTGAACTTTTCACAATAAGACGACCTTCAACAAGTACAAAAGGGATCATCATGGATCTTCCTTTTCTCGGCAAGAAAACAGGTTTCTTTTCAATTTACATTATAGTAGTTATCTACTTTTACAGTAAGATTAGTTTTTAGGCTTGGTTACATACCCAAAGGGTAGGGTGCCGCCTATTGATAACCTCCACTTCTCTCACGTCTGTCTATCTGTCACCAGGCTGTATCTCATGAACCGATGGTGTATTTCTTTTACGGGTATAACAACAAATACCGAAAACAGAATTCCCATACAACAAACGTGTTTTTTTTTTTACTTTTATATAATATATGTAGAGTCTGTGGTGTTGTATAGACAATGGTACGGAACCTTTCGAGCGCGAGTCTGACTCGCACTTGACCGGTTTTTTTTTTAAATAACGAACCCCAGTTTTTCAAGTAATCCTAATATAATAATTATATAAATAACCTAAGTACATAAAAATGCAAAGGTACCGCAAAATTAATATTACAGGTAAAAATAATAAAAAGCTAAATCTTGTTGTAAACCCTGACCTACAAACAAAATGGCGTTAGTATTCCACCTGTGAAGTATGAGCAGCGTGTGAAATGCACGGGTCAGTCAAAACACGCCGAGCGGAACCTGAGAATCGCCCGCCGTCATTACGTGGGGCTGTGAAACGAGCGGGTGGCTAATCGAGGAGAAATGGTAGTTAAGCCACTGAAGCCACGCCGCTTTTTTTGAGGTATGAAAGGGTATGGTCCACCATTCATACAAACTTTGGCCAAGAGTGGACATATATTAAGACAACTTCAATTCATAGTTTATGAAATAATAAACCTGCCATTCGATGCTTTCCCACTTAAAAAAGACGTGCCTACGGTCAATTTTGATTTAGTTTTCAGTCTATTTCTGCTTACTTATTTGATAAACCTCTAAAAGATGGACCGATGATCTGGTGAGGGTCGCGGGAATCTGATGAATGCGAGGCGCACAGGACCGATCATTGTAGCGACAGCGACACTTGATTGGGCTTATATCTAGCAGCGGACATCTTTCAGTTGAAAAAAAAATGTTAAACAAAAATGTTTTCTAACCAACTGGTTAAAAAACATTTTTGTCTAACATATTTGTTTCATTTATATTCCCTAAAAAAAAGATGTTTTTTAGAAGCTAAAACACTTAAAAATAAATTTAATTGCTATAATATAATAATAATAATATTCCACAACTATCACACAACGCCGTTTAGGCCCAAGCTAAGCAGAGCTTGTGTTATGGGTACTAAACAACTGATGAACATACTTATATATTTCTAAATACATACATATATAGATAAATTACACCCAGACACAGAACAAATGATTATGCTCATCACACAAACATTTGTCCTGGGTGGGAATCGAACCCACGACCTCCGGCATAGCAGTCAGGGCCACTAACCACTAGACCAACAGGCCAGTCAATATTATATACTATGGTTATTGGCTTTCTTGAAAATATATTCTTATGCCATTAGTGCTTAAACATGATTTCGAGCATACGGGCGCCTCAGCTGGCTCGAATGAAGCGTAATCGGGGGGTCTAATTTTTGACCACTTTATCGAGTAAATTGGGCCAAAACTAAAACAAAAGCCTATAAAGTCACCAATTGCTATTTTAATATCTATATTTAGTTTTTATTTTATTTACATTATTCTTACATGATAGTAGCAAGAAGAAACATGTAACCGAGATATTAATTTGTAATACATAACATGATTGAAAAGAGTGTCCATGGAGTTTTTTGCACATTCTTCTCCATAGAGATCTACGCTTTGGAATGTGCAATTAGCATCAACTTTTTCTGACTGACTGACTTCTTGACATTTCAAAAGTGCCTGTAAAATGCTTTCAATCTTTATGTCTTGAATCTTTGAACCTATTCTAAATTTTCTTTAGACTAAATTAAAAAAAATATGTATCAAAGATATAATCGCTGCTTTCGTAGCTCCACAAAACAAACTCACAGTTTATGTAATGCACATACATTTGGTTCATTGTTCACGTAAAGTAATAACACATTAGTTACTGTTATATTTTAAAATTATTGCGCTAGTACTTAGCCCGCAGTAGCACCGTGGAGTTTCGGACGTTTAACCTCCAGATATTATGGTTATATGTACTGAATTTTGAACATATGCAGGGTTGTTTTTTTACCGCATGTATACTGCATCTTCATGCAGATTTTTATCATTCTTTATTGTAATAGCAAAAAAAAATTGCAGTAATGACTTGATTTTAGGGTTCCGTACCTCAAAAGGAAAAAACGGAACCCTTATAGGATCACTTTGTTGTCTGTCTGTCTGTCTGTCAAGACCCTTTATCTCGGGAACGCGTGGAGGTATCGAGTTGAAATTAAAACCATATACTCAAGTATGCGGTCCCTTGAAGCTGTGAAAAAATCAAACTTCTAAATTAATGAATAAAAAAGATACGGCCATTTATGTAGCAAAAAACTTATATTTCGACACTCTCGAGGGAATCAAATTTCATAGGGTCCCGTTGACCCAGAATCCTGAAATTTGGCATGAAGCAGGGTCTTATAGCACAGGTATAGGAATAAATGAAAACAGTAAATTTGTACCGACGTTTTTTTTTTAAATTCGGAAACATCTTTGAGACTCCATTCGGGAATTGTAGTTTGTGCGGAATCCTCAGTGCGCGAGTTCGACTCGCACTTGCCCAGTTTTTTTTGTTACCATACTTAACAATAATATTCGATAATAATAAGTTGCAAATTGCAAAAATCTTTAGTAAATTGGAATTTAAACAAGTAAATGTTTGTGTCAAAAAATCTTCATATTGATTTAATAATAAAAAAAAAATTACATCTGATCGATGCTCCTGCATAATAAACTCAAAACAGCCTTATAATATTCCAACCACCGGTGGGGTCTCCTTTCTAGGAGAGGGAATGGGTTGGTAGATGTCACATGACTTAAAATGTTTGGTTCTAGGACATTGTAGTCATAGTGTTTCGTGACCTTAATCACTGGGTCATCACGCCTCCTGCATAGCTGCAACTAATCCGAGGTGCAGTAAAAGCTCCACAATGTTTTAGTAACCTTGCAAAGAAGTAATTATTAATTTGACCACAGTTCTCGAGAATAGTTAATGGGGGCAAGAAAAATCTGCATGAAGAAACGAAGATGCCGTAGCAACTAAATAATTATTAATTTGACTACAGTACCTACAAGAATTACTAATGATAGACTTGAAGGTCGCGAAGGGGGACCTGCCGTATTTTTCCCGATACTAAACTGCAAATAGCAAAAAAAGGTACCTACGTAATTAATTAGAATTTCGCGGTCTTGCCCTAGAACTTTCTCACCTTAACATTAAAGTAGACCTTAAACAAAAAAAAACGCATGCCCGGTGATCTTACGCTACGCTATCTCTAATCTCGCAACAAAACAATAAACACACAATCACGAAAACGAAAATCCGAATACAACGCCATATCTAATTAAAAGTCATTATAATAGTTATTTGTGAAACAAGAGAGCAAAGTTATTTCTTGCTGCGAGTGCTAATTTTGAGTCCCGAGCAAGCGAAGGATTCTTATATTGAATCATGAGCGTTAGCGAGTGATTCTAAAGTAGAATCCTGAGCGAGGGGAGGGATTCAAAGGCACGAGATGCAAAAAGTTTTGCTCTCGTGTTACACACATAATTTTTCACTTCAGCAGCGAGAACACATATTACTTGGGAAATAAAATACATAATTAACAGTAATAGATTTAATAATGATTTCAATTAAAATAAATACTATCTCTGTCGCTAGTTTTGCTCATATTTTACAATTATTTTAACATTCTTAATCTTATTTGCCACTATTTTATTTCCGCTGTTTTTTTAAAGCACGTTCTAAAACAGTCAATGTTGAAATTAAAAATAATTATTTAAAGGTTAAATGCCAGTTTTATCTGCTGCTATAAGTACTCAGGTACACATATTTTTGTTCAAATACAATGATAAATTTAAAATTCAATAATTTATTTATAAAAAAAAAAAACAATTTTATATTTTACAAATATTTTCTATTTATTACGCATTTCCGAACGTGTTTTTCTTTGTGGTGGAATTTCAAAATCGGAATGAACTTCGAAATAGCATGTTTCTCACTCGCTTTTTTATTAAGGGCGAGAAAGAGACAGAGTACAGTGCAGTTCGAATGTTTCGAATTGTACGGCTAAAAAAAAATAATTAAAAAGTTACTTTGTCTCACGCAGTGAGCAAAATCGAGTTTTGCTCACTGTTTTCAAGCAGCAAAACCTACTTGTTTGAGCCGCTGTGGTGAAAAATTAATTATTATGATGTTCTGGTAATGTCAGTAGATGGCGTTATCCTTACTATTAGGCGGTACGAAGTTCGCTGGGTCAGCTAGTAAGCAATAAAAAGTACTACAGCAGTACTAAGAAACTGCTAAATGTCACAATCTGTATAATAAATCAACAATCAATTGCACAATGGCGCAATTAAGTGACAGCCATTGTTTTCTTTCACTACAGACCACGTTCATTCATGATGTCAGGTTCCAAACTGGGTTATCAGGCCAACTTGGTGGGGTAATATCCTAGCAGGGCTTCTTTTAGGTTAATAATCATCCAATTATTTCTCCTGCGCTAGGGCGAAGCGAGAGGATGTGTCAGACTTACCCATTCCTATTTTCCTTCTTTGCCTTGCGTCCCAGGACCCCGGGGTTCCTTTTAGGACAACCCATGGACCATCCTCCCAGGGCTGCGGGTCCGAAAGAGCCAACTCGGTCCGGAAACGCAAAGGGTAACGGGAGGGAGAAGTTACTTGACGATTTCTAACCAAAAAAAAGAAATACAGAAAAATTCTTGAAATAATTCATATTCCGCAAATTCATGGATGAGACTACAGCGCATTCATCAAAACAAGTCCCGAGTTCCGATTGAACAAGGAATTCCAACTTTGACAAAATGATTAGGTACCTAATTAATACTTCGTAACAAGCCTATTCAAAATCCAATCAGAACTGAATCGAAATTAGCTGAGCCGTTTGTGAGATAAACACATTTAAACGAGCTGACAGAAGATTTGATTTATAATGTCAGTGTGCACATTAATCATTTATAAATGCCTATTTAATTTTAATTTAATTAACGTTTAGCAGTTTCGTTGATCGAAATAATATAGCCAAAGATCTTATTAAGTTAAATGCTCTTCATCTTATTTATTTTGTAGTTTTCCGGGTACTTACTTGTCAAGGTTTTTAGGTAAAAAAAAAACAACTAGATTCTGCTAGCGGCTTCGCTCTCGTTTTTATTTTCAGGTGAGCGGGAGGGCTTGTCCGACTTTTACTGACTAAAATTACATTTGTGTCATTCGAACCTTTCTTTTTAGGTGGGAAAATCATCTTATGAAAAATCTTGGGCGGAGCGGGAGATAGTGTCAGACTTTTACTGACTAAAAACCCCATTTTCCTTCTTTGCCTTCATCCCAGGGCCCCGGGTTTCTCTTTCACACTACCCGTAGCCCCAGTAGGCTTCGACCCTGCTGGACCCCTACGATTTGCAGACATCTTCCTGAGGCGCGCATGGAACAGTACGCGCCGTCTACGACTTTGGAGTGTCCTTCAAAGCTGGAAGCTTACTCAAAAGGCTAGAGTGCCATAACCTGTCGAAGGCCTAAGGGTTATATTTCACCGGGACACCATGGCGGCGCGACCAGTCGCCGCTACCAACAAAATGTATACATCTCTATAGAGTTACTCACCCGGTGTCCGTTTGGTTGCGCAACCAATTTGGCGGCGGAACCAACACGGACGCGTGCACTTAAGGTCCATTTTAATACTGTCTCAGTGTGGTGTAGCGACTCTGGTGTCTGTATAGTGTCTAGTTTGGTAGCTTACGGACAAGTAAGCTAGGTGCGACCAGTTGCGCCGCCATGGTGTCCCCGTGAAATATAGTCCTTAGACGTCTGTTACCCTTTGTGTTCTAGGATCACAGGTTTACTTTTCGGAAATTCTCCGTGCCCCTAGCAGGCATCGACCCTGCTGGTCCTCTACTGTTTGCTGATAAAACCACTTTTTGAACTGGACAAAAAGACCCAAAAGAACGGTCAAATGGTTAAACATTAGCAGAGCAGGAAGTTCACAAATAGTTATCAAGTGTTTAGCGCTAACCAGTCGGCAAACATTTGCACGGGCAGATCGGTTAGCGGCGTGCTGTCAATTAGTCTTGCGCAATGTTTAGTGCTCATCAACCAGTGTTGATGTTTTGTTTATGAGGAATAGGAATTTTTGATGATGACATACGTCCTTGAAAAGAAAATATCATGTGTATGGCTTATAAAGTCTTTGTGTTTCCTGATAGCTGCAACCTGGGAGTCTAGTCAAAAGTGAATAGGTTACTTCTAGGCAAGCAGGCTCCATCGTCGGCCACATCATCGCTTACCGTTAGGTGAGATAGGGGTTAAACGCGAGCCTATCAATAATAATAACGAAAAAGATTACGATAGTGGTGAAGGTGACCAGACGGTTGCAAACTAGCGTTCCAACCAAGGTGACCTTGGTTTATGTGTTTGGTTTGTTTTGCGGGTACATGGAAGTAAACGACGCACGTCAACACTTTCGGTTGGTGGGAAAATACGACTCCCAACCAAGGGCGTTGAAGGTCATGGATTACAACTGTTGTCTACACGGATAGAAACTAGCAAGGTCACCTTGGTTGGGACGTTGGTTTGCAACCGTTTGGTCACCCCTTTAACTAAAAATCCATGTTTTGTTCCAACAACAAATGACGAGATACAAATTCAAGGTGACGGGAAACCATTGTCCAATTTGGGAATCAAATAAAGGATACCTACTCAAATGGCAGTTAATCAATAGGCCAACGAGACCGACATCAAAGTCGAGAAAGATGCAATGAAAATCGTAATTTGAAGATACGCCTACGACCTAGGGGTCTTTAAGTCAAGTGAATAGGTTACTTCTAGGCAAGCGTGCTCCATCGTCGGCCACATCATCGCTTACCGTCTGGTAAGATAGTGGTCAAACTTGAGCCAATCAAGTTGAGCCAATCAATCAATGATGACGTCACGGACGTCAAGTTGTTCGGTACTCCTTATTGTTGTCAGTGATGTTATAAATAAAACGAAGCATCTTAAATGAACAAAACTTTATTCAGAAAGTTCAGCAAACATTATTTCACTACACAAAGTGTTATCCAGTGTGAAAGTACAGTATTTATGAGTTTATCGATGTTTTAACTTAAAACTAAATATAAGTGACTATTAACTACCCTAAACAATAAAAATATTAAAACAATCAAGTAAACTTGCTAAAAAACAATCCGTGAAGTGTCCCCTGTGTGTGTGCGTCTTGTTCTGTTCACCTTAGTGTCAGTTGTATGGTGTCAATATACTATAAGACCCCATCACACCATAACTTTCATTATTTTATACAGCGCCATCTATTGACATTGTAAGGTACTACTGTGTTGATCGATAAGTGAGTGAGCGCTAAGCGAACAACACAATCATGCCTACAGCAAAGTGCGGGGGTTGTGCGAAATTTCTGTCGCCGATAGATGCCGCTAAATGCAATCAGTGCAATGGTTTTTACCACCGTGCTTGTGTCTGCCTTCCGAGCACTGGTTTCATCAAACCCGCTTGGCGCTGCCCTGAGTGCAATAAGAACCAGGTGAGAGACAACAAGGCGGATACACCGGTCCGGACCAGGGCTGCCCAGGTTGAGGAGCACATAAGCTCTGAAGAGCTTATGGAGACCAGCACAATAAGCTGCACTCTGTACGACTCCAATAATTTATCTCCTGATCTAGCGGACGAGCTGCGGCTATTTAAGGAGGAGCTGCGTAAAGAATTCCGTCTGATGCACCATGAGTTCCAGCAACTACGCACAGAAATGGCGCAGCTCAAGGAGTCTATTAAGTCTTCTGACGAACGTGTGGAGAGCTTGGAAGTGCGAGTAAGCTCCCTGGAACAAAAACTGGAGGTAAAACTACAGTCCAACAGGAGTTCTCTGGACGATACGATTGCTGAATTGCGAACCCAGTTGAGCGAGCGCGATCAAGAGTTGCTACAAAACGACATAGAACTGACCGGTATTCCTGAAACTAAGGACGAGAGCGCCCAGCACCTGGTGAAAGTTCTTGCCACGAAGCTTGGCGTCGTCATTGATGAGAGGGACGTCGTTCATGTTGAACGCATTGGATCCACGTACCGAAATCGAACCAACAGCTCCATCTCTGCTGACCCCACTGCGCAGCGGCCGCGTAGTATATCCGTTCGTTTCGCTAGGAGAGCTACGCGAGACGCATTACTGCGCGCGGCACGGGTGCGACGCGGACTGAGTACACATGACCTCGATATGGGGGGGCAGGCGCTCCGTGTGTACGTTAATGAGCGACTTACGCGAACAAACCGCCAATTATTTTATCGCGCCCGTCAGGCGGGGCTTCGAAGCAATTGGAGGTATGTCTGGACGAAAGATGGGAGAATCTTGGCACGCAGGGAGGATGGTTTGAAGGCTGAACGTGTCCGATGTGAGGCCGACATTGTCAGAATTTTTGGGCAGGGACCGGTTTGAGCTACTTGCAAATACATTATATAATCATATCTTATTTGTTTATTATTAATTGTTCTGTGGATATTGTACTTGTAACCTCTATAATAGTTAGTTGCGAACCTTTATTGCGTGTGATATACAGGTATCGAGTTGTATACAAAATAAGTCATATAACCATGTTCTTCTTATTGTTTGTTTATTCTGTGTATGTTGTACTTTTTGTAACCTGTTTAATAGTTAGTTGCAAATTGTTATTATATGTGTGTATATATATTGCTATTTTTTTGCATTGTTTTGAATCAGTAGGTGTGTGTCTCATGGTGCTCCTTAGTGACGTAGCCGTAAGTCAGTTTTTTTATACTACTACACATATTTACTTACACTTAAATATTATTACACTATTTACAAGTATATTTACATATCAAAGCTCGTTTTGTTTCATGCCCTTATTTTTTTACACTAATCATATAATATTATTTACAATAATTGGACTACGACTAATACTACTACTATTATTTTACGAAATTATTAAATTTTCACAATTTACTTTTTATTATTACAATGACTACTAAAGGAGATAAGTTTTTTAAGGTTGGCTTTTTTAATGCTGGATCATTGGGTACGGGTCATGATAACTTAATTGGAGCTCTGGACAGGCATTGCTTTGACGTTATGGCCATTAACGAAACTTGGTTGCGACCAGGGGAAGAAGGGCGTGCTCCGGTGGTGCCGGGCTATCGACTGCGTCACACGCCGCGGCCGGCGAGCGTGCGCTCAGGTCGCGGTGGCGGAGTTGCTTTTTATCTTCGCCGGGGACTTAGCGCGCGTACTTGCACTATAGCGGTCGATCCCAGGTTCGAAACGGTTGAGCAAATGTGGCTAACGCTGACATTGAACGGGAAAAAAATCGCCGTGGGTACGGCCTACCGACCCCCCTGGCTTGACCTGGTCTTATTCCTGGACGCCATAACGGATTCTATAAGCTCACTGGGAGACTGCGACCACTACATTCTGCTTGGGGACTTTAATGTTAATTTGCTGGACACAGGCGGGATAAAAACAAATAAAATTAACGAATTTCTCAACTGTCTCAACCTCACGCAATTGGTCACTACTCCCACACACTTCACGTCGTCCAGTGAAACTCTCATCGACCTTCTATGTACAGATATGAGAGCAAGATTTATATCTGTAGAATCACTTGGCTCTCTTAATGGCCATTCTATTTTGATAGGTGAATTCCACATTAAGCGTGACAAATTCAAACCTTACTTAATAAAATTCCGGCCTCTTAGGGATGTTTGCACAGAAAGGTTGCACGAAGATCTATCACTTTTAGGTTTAGAATATATTTCTTTGCTAGACAGTGTTACTGACATGGTACATGTCTTTAACACTCAAATGATCGACCTGTTTGATGCTCACGCACCGATTAAGTCGTGCACCGTTAAAGAAAAGTCATATCCGTGGATTACCGATACAATAAAACTTATGATGCGTTTACGTGATGACGCACTAAGTGCCTGTAGGAAAGCAAAAACCGAGTCGAAAATAAAATATTATAAGGAGCTAAAGCACTTAGTGGTTAGTTCATTGCACAGTGAAAAGGTTGCGTACTTCAAGCATAATATAAATAATAAAATAAAAAATCCAAAATTGTTATGGAAAAACCTTAAATCCACTTTGTTGCCCTTCAAAACTATACAAGATCTACCGTCGCAATTTACAGATCCTGACTTAATAAATAAGAAATTTCTGATAGTCCCTGGTAATCCTATAGCTAGCACCCCACTGATGTCGTTCTATGACAAAAACAAACATAGTGAAGCTATTTTTACTCTCACTCCAGTAGGATCGAGCGATATCTCGCGGATTATCAGCAATCTCAAAAGTAACGCCGAGGGCCACGACAACATTACTTTGGATATGATTAACGCAACTCTGCCACACACTTTAAACATTATAACCGAAATAATTAACTGTTCTATAGCGACGTCAACGTTTCCAGAACAATGGAAAATTGCTTCAGTTAGGCCATTACCGAAAAATTCAAATCCAACCGAGTTGAAAGACTTACGCCCTATAAGCATTTTACCATGCCTGTCCAAGGTATTGGAAAAAGTCGTTAGCCAACAGTTAACTCAGTTTTTGGAACAAAATAATATTCTACCTGACTTACAATCTGGGTTCCGGAGGCAACGCAGTACGTCTACCGCTTTACTAGACGTTACTGACAATATTTTGGCTGCTCAGGATCAGGGAATGTGTACAATGCTCGTTTTGCTAGATTTTTCCCGTGCATTTGATGCAATAAATATTCCGCTGTTATTATCCAAGTTGAACTATTACGGTTTCGACCCTACCGCCGTGCAGTGGTTCCGCAGCTACCTCACAAATAGAAAGCAGTTTGTCGATTTGCGTTTGGGTGACGGCACTACTCTAAGATCGGCACTCATTGCAGTAGAGAGAGGAGTCCCACAGGGCTCCATCTTAGGTCCAATTATTTTCATCTTGTACTGTGCAGATATCATTAAATGTCTTCAAAAATGTAAATATCATATATACGCCGATGATGTTCAGATTTATATATCTTTCCGACCAGACCAGTACGATGATGCCATTAAAGATCTTAACGATGACCTCCAAAGAATTGCCACCTGGGCTGAAGAGAATTGCTTGTCATTAAACCCTACAAAAACCAAATATTTGGTGTTTGGCTCAAGACAGCAGCTTGCGAAGCTACCTTTATCATTTGACCTAAAGCTAATGGGCGAGCAGATCGAGCGAGTGTATGAGGCGAAGAATTTAGGACTAGTTATGGATAAAGACCTGCGTTTTGAAAAACACGTAGCAGACTCAGTTAGAAATTGTTTTTATCGCCTGAAAGTCTTATACAAGATGCGACCGTACTTGTCGGAAACATTGCGAGAGCAACTGGTAGAAACTCTAGTTCTGTCTAGGTTGAACTACGCAGACACGGTATATGGCCCGCGCCTGTTAGCTCGTACTGATCGGCTCATTCAAAGGGTACAAAATGCTTGCGCTCGGTTTTGTTACAACATTCCTCATAGAACCCATGTAACACCCTATCTAAACAAGCACTTTTCACTGAAAATGAAGTCCAGACGCAAACTGCACTTAGCTTGCCTTCTGTTCGGTGTAGTTAAATACAAAAAACCGGATTACTTATTCAATAAGCTGAGTTGGCTTACGAGCCGACGAGAATGCGAAAGAAGGCAATGCTCACAGCAACTATCGACCAAGTCCTATGGTACAGCTGCTTTTAGGGGCAGCTTTCGTTATGCATCTTCCAAAGTGTGGAATAACGTCCCGCCACCTATTAGAGTGACTAACACGATGGGGACGTTTAGAAGACGCTTGCGACAATATCTGATCGATGCACAACGAAAGCTGGATATGGTGGCACAAAATATTTCAATTATATAAAGTACCTTTGATTGATAATACTTTTTAGTGCTTGGTGTTCACATCATTTAGTGTTTCAAGTAAGGACAATTAATTAAGTGCTTTTACATAATGGTGGGAGTTGCTCACACTAGGTCTGCTCGGGTTCCCTGTCCTTCGGCCAGGAGAGGGCTTTTCCACGGCAGCGTGGCGTCCTGTCACGGGTGTAGGACCTGTAAAGTACAAAGCAGCACATTACTTACACTATTTTTTTTAACTCTATAATATTTAAAACATTGCCTTTTCAACGTACCCACTGTTTTTGGCCTACTTGCTTGCGACAGGCGCACGTAGTCTGGATGGCGCCTTTCATTCCCATTCGCCTTCCACAAGGAGCCTGGCAATGTTGAAGTATCAAGGTGGCTAGTCCGAAAGTACATCTCAATATTGAGACATTACTGAAAAATCAAATGGACATTCTAAATGTCCATTTGATTTTTTATACACCACAGATTTAAATGACATCTTATATTATTATTATTTCCATATATTATATTGAATTATTATGATTATATCAATTATTAAATTTGCGCTTACCTTCCGTACTTGTAGTCCTCTTTTATCTATAAAATACTTTAGGCACAACTCTGCATTCAACTTTTATAATGACTATATATTTTTGTTGCACCTTCAATGCAACTCGCAACAAGAAGAAATAAAAATGGTGAAACCTCGTTCTTAAACGCTCTGTCGCACGTGTGCATGCAACGCACTGGTGTGGGGGGAATGAGTAAATTATACACAGTTTGCATCCCGACTTCGACGTTCGAGATTTATCTACCATCTACCCACATTTTGTATCTTTATTCTACCGTTTTTTTTTCTCTCTCTTGTTACATTTTTGTTTTATTCGTGTATTATTTATTTTTCACACTTTAAACAAACACATACATTACATACATTGCACATATTTATTATAATTAACACAACACTATTTGAATAGTTTATATTATTTAAGTATGCATCACCGATACATTTATACACTCCAAAACAGTTTTACGTCCGTTGCGTCAGAACCACAGGTTCAGTTGAAAATCAGCGTCAGGCACTAGTTGTCTGACATTCATGCTGAACTGGACCTATTTTGGTGCAGCCGTGAGGCACACAAATGCATTTTTTGTTACTTCTTTTTTTTATTTTTATTTTTTGTTTCGTGTTTACCCTATATTGTGTTTGTGCCTTGTGCTGTACCAAATAAATTCTTTTTCTTTCTTTCTTTCTTTATCAATAAAAAACGAGCAAGTGCGAGTCGATTCGACTATTTTTCCGAATCGCATTTTTTTTTTGTGACGTAATTACTACAGTTTTCAGATGTTTTCCTATACTTGTGCTATGAGACCTTGCTCCATGCCAAAATTCAGGATTCTAGGCCAAAGGATAAAACGGGACCCTATTACTAAGACTCCGCTGTCCGTCTGTATGTCCGTCTGTCACCAGGCTGTATCTCAAGATCGGTGACAGTTAGACAATTGAAATTTCACAGATGTATTTCTGTTGCCGATATAATAAGAAATACTAAAAAACAGAATAAAATAAAAAATTTAGGAGGCTCCCAAACAACAAACGCATTTTTTTTTTGCCTTTTTTATAGATACGGAACCCTTCGTGCGAAATTCCGACTCGCACTTGGCCGGTTTTTCTTCTTGGGATAATTTTTTCACGCGGGCGAATTTGCTGGCAGAAGCTAGCAAAGAATAATATGAAAAAAAAAAACTTTTTTATGGAAGCGTAAGCAAGGACACGATAAATCTGGCACAAATTCAGCACATCACTAAACAAATCCATGGTCACACCACCACATGTTCCTCAAAGGATGCCAGCAATTTTATACAAAAAGTCAGATATAAACAACGGAACGACCAAATTACTTCCAACGATGGACACTTACGCAGAAACCTGTATACTGTACGTATGTATGTATGTCCTAAGTACTGCCTTCCTATGTCGTATGGCACATACGGTCACATCAGTTCAGTCAAGCGTCGAATCAAGGATTATAAGATGCTTAGAATTTAACCTTTATTCAGCCTTTTAATGTTCCCACTGCTGGGAATCATGCCTCCTCTCTAGGAGAGGTTGAATGAATGAATGAATCATGAATCTGAATCTTCAATGACACTGGATGTTTGCTGCTTAGTGAAGTGTGTCGTGTCTACTCATTTTCTTGCGACTTTTGAACATCCCCCATGTCATCAAAAATAAGCAAAACAAATACCCCCCCATCCCCTGCAGCGCTTACGTAAACACTTGAATGTTATGTGTCGTCATAGATGGCGCTACATGTACGAACATGACTGATTGTGGTACAACGACCAGCGCAGCGGACAAAGAAACAATTGACGAATTTATGACCGACGAAAAGAGTTTTTAAATTAATCCAAGTAGGAGGGGGAATAATGGAATTAAAGTCAGTTGCCGGATTTTGGCTAAGGATGAAGTACACCATGATGACTTCCCTCCGTGGGTGTCAACAGAGGAGAATCCGGGATTTAACGAGGATGAGCGGAATATAATGGGGTCCGAGAATTATAAGAATTGATGATGATTGTGCCTTGACGGAAGAGAATGGAAGGAGACAGCGTGTTGCGCTGATCTTAAGTAACATGAGAAGGAAGATGATGATAATAATTTCGATGTGAAATGAGTTGAATATTATATTTAACTACTAGTTAATACCAGCGGCTTCGCAAGCGTGAAAGTGGTTTTTACCAAGGGAACATAATTTATAGCACACAACGACAGTGCAGCTACGAATTTACTGTTCTTTTTTTTTGGATGCGATCAATGGGTAACTCGCCGTCCGATCGTCCGGTAAACGTCCGGACCGAGCCCAAGTCGTCGAAGGCGCGTACTGTTCCACGCGCGCCTCAAGATGTCACCAAACCGTAGGAGCCCAGCAGGGTCAATGCCTACTGGGGCCAAGGGTCTGCTTCTGAAAGGAAGAGTCGACCCTGGCATGAAAGGCAACGAAGGAACAGGAGTGGGTTTTTAGTCTGTAAAAGTCTGACACAAAAGAGCGACAGTTATCACCGTCTCCTCCGGTGGTGGTCCGATGATGGAGCGGACTTGGCAGAATTAAGTTATGCAACCGGTAGATAAAGTTTTAAGAAAATGTAGTTTTCAAACATCGTTTTCTTTGTACCGTATACGTCATCAGACACCCAAATAGTCTTATCAGCCATTTAAAACCGTAAAAAGATCTAAATTATAATATGAAAGTCTTACTTCGTCCCATTATGATACAAAGACGAGAATATAAACTTATCTAGCTGTGTTAACAGCTAGATGTTTGTAGCATGATAACAGAGATAACAGCTTCCCTTACATTGTTTGGTAAAGGCTTTTCCATTCTCTGAATACAGAATGTACTTTGGTGTTCCTTCAAAATATTATTAATTACTAACTTCTACCAGCGGCTTCGCCCGCTTGAAAATAGGTTTCTCCATACAAACTTTGGACCCCCGTTTCATCCCCTTAGGAAGTGAATTTAGGAAAATCCTCTCTTAGTGCTCGCCTACGTCATAAAAGGAAAGCTTGAGCAAAATTTCACGTTCCTAGTCCCAGTAGTTTCGGCTGTGCGTTGATATGTCAGTCAGTCAGTTTCTCCTTTTATATATATAGATAATCAAGTTCCTGTCCAATGTAAGCGCTGGCGCTGGCGCAATGGTAACCGACTCCCAACTCGTCTCCAACGCGTCTGTCTGTCTGCATGTTCGCGAACTGTAAACTCTTTGTAGAGTTCCATACCCAAAGAATAAAACGTGTGTCTGTCTGTCCGTCTGTCACCAGGCTGTATCTCATGAACCGTTATAGCTAGGCAGTTGAAATTTTCACAAATGATGTATTTCTGTTGCCGCTATAGCAATAAAAACAAAATAAAAAAAAATATTTAAGTGGGACTCCCATACAACAATCGTGTATTTTTTTTTTTGCCTTTTTTTTGCTACGGATGGTACGGAACCCTACGTGCGCGAGTCCGACTCGCACTTGACCGGATTTTTCTTCTTCCTTTCTTACAGTATATTCATATTATAGTAAAGAAAAACCGAGAATTTCAAAGATTATTAACACCCATCAAAGCTTGGACGGGTCACTAGATATATTATATAGATTTTGTTTGTTTGAACGCGCTAATCTCTGCAACAACCGGTTTGAATTGGAAAATTCGTCTTGGATAGTTCATTTATCGATGAAGGGTACAGGTATAATATAACACATACCATAACATCACACTATGACCCGAGGGAGCGGAGCAGTAACCAAAGACGCGGGGATTTTTTTTCAGTAGGGTAACTAATATTTATGAACAAATATAGGACAGACCCATAAAAGTGTACGCGTTTTTTTAAGAAAATAAAAGTTAATATTTCAGTGAAAAAGACTCTTTTACGACCCTTTAGCTATTCACAAATAAATAAACTCCGTCAAAATATAAAAGTACTCACGATGAATACATAGGGGTTACATTCAGATGGCTTTACTCTAAAACTTGAAGGTCAGGGTAGTAAAATAAATTTAATGTCAAAGAAAAGTATTTATTTTCTATCATTTTTTGAGGTAGAAAATCGCCTAATTACCTCTCCCGCTCTTGGGCGGTGCGAGAGGGCATGTCAGACTTTAACTGACTATAACCACACCAATGTTCCTTCAGTTGCTCTTTGCGTTCCAGTACCACAGGTTTCCCTTTCAGAAATCAACCCGAGGCCCTAATAGCTTTCGGCCCTGTTGGCCGCGGTTGAGAGCAGTGGTGGCCGAGTGGTAACGGCCCCGACTTACGAGTTGTAGGTCGCGGCTTCAAACCCAGCCAGGCGCATTACTTTGTGTAATTTATTTCATCACCACTGCTCTCAAAACGGTGAAGGAAAACATCGTGAGGAAACCGGCATGTCCTAGAACCAAAAATTCAAAGACATGTGACATCCACCAACCCGCACTGGACCCGCGTGGTAGATTACGGCCCATTCCCTGTCCTAGAGAGGAGGCCTGAGTCCCAACAGTGGGAACATTAAAAGGCCGACTATGCTATGCTATGCCTGTTGGCCCCTGTTTTGCTGACATCTCCTTGAGGCGCGCGTGAAACACTGCCTCGTCGACAACTCGGGCTCGGTTCAGACGGTTACTGAACGGCCATTTCTCGTCGTCCTCAAGCCCATGCCTACGGTGGCTGCAATTTGGGGTCGGGGTCCCGGCGGCTGGGGCGTGAGAATGTCCGTTCCCTCACGCATGCAGCCGGCTAGCATTACTGCTTCGCAGAAGGAGGCGATTTATTTTGTATTTTCAATCAGCGTTATAATGTAAACGTCAATAGGGAACTCATAGACATAGTGTACAGCAAAGGAGTGGAGTTCTCTGGGGGTCTTTAAGTCAAATGTGAATTGGTTACTTTTAAGCAAATGTCGTCGGTGCGCTTGCCAAAACCTCTATGTGCATTACAATGATATTTTTCTTTTTACTAAATATCCTTAAAATCGAGTACATTAACACTACATTTTATCATCTTCACTTGTATCTCAGTTCATACTACATTTTTAAATTATTCATCAGTCAATTAATCATTAAATAAAACAGTTTATTGTCTCCTCTAACAACTTGATGAAAAACACATAGAGGTTTTGGCAAGCGCACCGACGATGTGCTCCCTTGACGACCACAAATCGCTTACCATCAGGTGAAATAGTAGTCAAGGTGTGATGAGAGTCTATCAAAAATAAAAGAGGAATCCCAAATCCAATACAACAATGCCTTTAGGATGTTATTGCGGCTACCACGGTTTTGCAGCGCATCTGGAATGTTTATGGAGGGGCGTACAGATGGATTCGCAGCCATTTTGCTCAAGAATGTGGCCTCCTTATTAAGCAGGGTTCGTGCGAGCGGCGATGGCATTCTGGCGGTTGTCGTTGATAAATTTTGCTGCCCTATATTAAAGCATTAAATTAGGGTGCTGATGGAATAGGGTTGACTAATTATAATGTGAAACTTTTAATATTTTAATTTACTCTCTGAGATGATAAGTTTTCTACTAACCATTGGATCAATGATGTCTGAATGAATAAAAAAATATTATTATTAAATCTTACAAAGAATAGTATAGTTCAGCTTTAGCAGATCAGTAATTTCTCTGCTCGGTTGGTACGGGCGGATATAATTTCTTCCAAACAGTTTTGATTTAGAGAATAATAAACAATCCTCCAGACAATAATAAATATCCTCCTTCCAAAATTTTTAAGGAAATCCGATTAACAACTTAATCTCAATATCTAATTCAAATACTGAACTCTGTTAATATAGTGGTCACTAACCTTGAACTACATACAGAAATAAATTATCATAATTTCCTGTTAGCACGATAAGCGTAATGTGAGGTCATCGGTTATTGCATTATATTAACATAAACACGGAATTTAAATAATAATTTGATGGGTTTTTTGATTGATTAGACTTTTCTTTAAAACAGTCTTAACTTTTTTAATACAGAAGTATTAGAAACGTATTGTGTTTTCATCAAATTAACACAGCAAAGTAGATTAAGAGCTCATACGGCAGAGGTAAGTTCAGCCGTCAGCGACTCGTCGGCAGCCTATGTGCTTGACTACGATCCCATCTGATGGTAATGGTAGTGTGCAGATGTGCAGTGATGCAATCGTTGATGGTGAAGTGCACTAGTTTATTAAGAGCCTATAATATTAATTCGGACGGGAAGATCCATTCAGGAAAATTGTTCCAGTCTTTCGATAGGCGCGGTATAAACGACGAAAGGTTCTAGAATGGCGACCGCGTACGACTCTGAAACGTGGTGTCTAACAATGGGCCTCTTCAGAAGGCTTAAAGTCACCCAAAGGGTAAAGGAGCGACCTTAGTTCTCTATAGTGACACTTGACACACACGACGGCTGCCGCTGTTCTTCAAAGTTGGAATGTCGACAAGCGCCGTCGACGTGTTAATAGCTGCCGCTGACGTGTGGACGGCTGCCGCTGACTCGTGTCGACGGCTGCAGTTACCCCTGCCGTTGGTAACATGCTGCTCGTGTGTATGAGTTCTAAATTGGGCGGAGCACCGACGTGTCCTCATGGAGGCGATTGTCGGCGGCGATGGGCGACGGTCCTCTCCTTCCTCCTCCTGCTAGCGAAGATGGCCGCAACCGTGAGAAAACGTTCATCTTCATTCAGGCTCCAGCCGCTGTGACAGGAGACACCCCGGCCATTGAGAGTCACTTGGCGATCCTCGTCCAAAGTAGACGCGCGTTTGCGGACGATGAGCAATGGGTAGCTTGCTATTTGACTGTCCGAGTCCGAGTCGTCGCCGGTGCGTACCTAGTGTTCCTACGCGCGCTTCAAAGAGATGTCTGCAAAACCGTAGAAGCCTAGAAGTACCGACGCCCGCTAAGGCTACGGGGATAATCTGAACGGTATCCCTAATCACTTCTGGGCGGAGCAGGACTACCAAACTTTTAATGAATAAAACTCACCTTGATTCCCTTCAGTTGACCTTTGCGAACAATCCCGCAGCCTTTTAGATCGACTCCTGCAGCTAGTTATAATATTGTTTAGCAATGAGTCAGTCGGAACTAAACCCCACAAGAACTCGTAGTATGTTCCCAACTCATAAACTCGTTTATAATATACGGTGGTGTGTTGATGTCAAGTTCATCAAACCGGGAAGAGCTATTTTAATCCTCGTACGCTCAGCGTGGTTTTATTATAGCAGCTGTTGTGACCACGCGTGCAGCTACAAGTGGGACTTACAGTTTTTTTTTTAGATTAATGACGAGGCGATTGCTAGTATTTTTGCGCTCATATAAACCTAGATATCAGACCATTATACAGTCATTGAATTCTGTAAGTTACATCTATTTAATTATCCTACGTATTCTCTGACGTAATCATTTTGTAAAATGTCACGCGTGCCAGCGAGAAAGAGAGATGGACCTATTCACCCTATATAGCTCCATCCCACAGTTCAGATTAGTTCGTTAAATGGTAGCGTGTTAGGGCCTCTGGCAAAACGGGGTCAACGATACCCCGTTTTGCCAGAGGCCCAACACGATACCATCTTTTAACTCAATCCATTTGACGAACTAAACTGAACTGTTAATCCAACAAACACAGTGCGAGTGTGGAGCCCCTTCACAGAATATGCGTCACCTTCTTCTCTGCCCAGCATGCACAACCACCTAAACCTTCCACGACATATACGAAGCCAACGACAGAGCTATCCAGGTGGCTAAATATTGGTGGAAAAAAATGATTTAAATCGACACTCAAGAATATTATTTTAAGATATTATAAAAAAAAGCTCGTGCAAGTAGCACTTCCTTTTCCACACGAAAATGCCATATTTTTTCAATGTTACTACTATTTAGTTTAAAAAAATAAAGTACAATTAATGATAGTTTATTCAATTCAGAGATCTAAAAAAGAAACATTCTAGTTAGATAAAAAGAAAACATACACGGCTTGCTCTCGTGGTCTATTATCTAGTATCCTCCTGGTCTATCGTATTTTACAGTGTGCGTAGGAATTACATGACTTGATTCCACCACTACCATTCTACCACCGGACAATCCGAGGTACGGCGAATGTCCACCCTGACGTTATTGTACCGCGTACATCGAAGGACTGGAACAATTTGCTTGCTGCGGTCTTTTCGTCCGATTATAATTAGGTGTCTTCAAGGCTATAGTGACGTGTGAAGCTTAAGGTCTTAATAAACTAATGCACTTCACCATCAACGATTGCCTCACGGCATACCATCAGGTGGAATCGCAATCAAAAACTAGTTTATATCTTAAAAAAAAAGTGTTAATTATTGGGATTATAAAAAAAAATATAAGTTGAGTTGTCTGTGACAAAAAATGATATTGTAACTTTCTATTAGTGAAAGAATTTTTATAATCGGAATCATGGTAGAGGTCCTGCAACGATATTAAGAGAAACCAAAAAAAAAAAAAAATATTACGATTCTGTGTTTGAAAAATGGCACTGCATTTCACCAAACCCGCAGCGAAAAATAAATCTTCGAAACGGCCAAACTTTCCTACCTCAAAGAGCATACCTGCAGTTTGTTTAATATCCTGAAATAAATCTCCAAATTCTGGCATCCCCACCTCGACTGCAGTGTTTGAAGTTCAGCCAAGTAGCGCCAAACGTTTAAAACCTCGTGTTTGTCATTATAAGTTACATCACATAAAATCATGCATCAGCGATGTATGTGGATGGATTCAAGTGGATATTTGTTGTACTGTTACATATCTTTAAAAAACTAGGTAGGGTCGCCAATGAAGCAACTCTTAAGATGGTTGGTTAAATTCATTTTAAATTACTGCATAGCCGCGTGCAGCGTTGCCCATAAAACACACCTGATAAAAGCAGAACGGTCGCAACGATCCATCCTCAAGGTAGCCTATAGGAAACCATTGCGCTTCCCTACGGATGCTTTATATCGAGAGTCAGGCACCCTGCGTGTGCGACAACTGTATATTATGGCTGCTGCACTAAAGTTAAAATATTAAAGCAAATGTCACAGTGGTGACCAGCGTGCACTCTCGCAGGAAACCCTACCATCTGGGTTTCCGAACGTAAATGCAGACTTAATTTTGGGAAAAGATGTTTTAATTACATGGGTCCATTCATATGTCGTAAGTTGAATAATGTATTGAATATTTTACCAATGACGAGATACACTTGCAAAACAGAAATAAAAACTTACCTTAAAGGTTTAGATTATGATAATACGGAAAAAATATTAAAAAATTCATAGTACATACAAATACTTTGTATATTATATACAAAATATGAAACAAATATACACAATACACACAATTACACACTCACAATCCCCCCACTCTCACACACTTACTCCTCACTTTCACACTCACATACATAAAACCATGCCATGTGTAACTAATTCTTTTAATTTTTACTTTTTTTTAAATGTTTTTTTGTTTTAATGGTAGTTTTCTCAGTTGTATTTAATGGAGTCCAGAATGATGTCCATATGTTGAAAAGGACCATTTCATGCGATCTCTTTGAATATCACGATACGTAGGTAATAAATTGTAAGTCCCGATTTTTTTCTCTCAAACGATGGTTGCCCTACCACCCTATGCACAGTCGGGGGACCAGACTAGTATAACTCGAAGCATCGTTATTCTTTTGAAGTGCTTATTATCTTCAAGTATTGGGCAATATTTAACACTTTGTTACGATAAGGGTAATAGGTGCACTCTCTGTTGCGATATGTTCTGTCAATATTTAATATGGGCTTGTTCTTTTAAAGAATGTGGCATACATATAAACTATATTTTTTTTTAAATTGATATATACTAGTGCTTGACTGCAATTCCACTTGAACGTAAGCAGCGATGCAATCGTTGATGGTGAGGCGCACTAGTTTATTAAGAGCCTATCCACTCTAGCCTTGAAGACACCTAAATTATAATCGGACGTGAAGACCGCATCAGGCAAATTGTTCCAGTAAGCTTAGTCCGGACCGTAGAAGTTTCAACAACGTAAGGGTGGATATTCACCGTACGACAGGTTGTCCGATGGTAGAAAGGAGATGGCGGAATCAGGTCATGCAATTCCAGCGAACGCTCTCCAAAATGCATCCTGTAAAACACCGAAACGCTGGCCACCCTACACCTGTGCTCAAGGCTTTGTAGATTGGACTTAACCAAATCTGGATCACCAATTAGCCACTTCGCACACCTTTCCACCGAGTCCAAAGCTGCCAGGTGGCGTTTTGCCGCACCAGCCCATATGTGGCTGCAGTACTCCACACACGATTGGACCTGTGCTTTGTATAACATTAGAAGCTGTCCCGGTGTGAAGTACCGTTGGACCTTTGCAAGAACTCCGAGTTTCCTAGTAGATACCTTGGCTTTGGGCTCAATGAACCGCCCAAAGTTAAGGTCTGAGGAAATTTCACCTCACAAGAGCTTTTTTTTTTAGGTGGGAAAATCATGTAATAACAAATCCCGCTCTTGGGCGGAGCGCAAAATAGTGTCAGACTTTTACTGACCACTCTTGTTCCTTCTTTGCCTTCATCCCGGGGCCCCGGGTTTCGCTTTCACACTACCCGTGGCCCCAGTAGGCTTCGACCCTGGTGAGCCCCTACAGTTTGCTGACATCTCCCTGAAGCGCGCGTGGAACAGTACGCGCCGTCGACGACTTGGGCTCGGTCCGGACGGTTACCGGACGGTCGGACGGCGGGCCACCCATTACTCGCCGTCCGCAAGCCCGCGCCTGCGGTGGCTGGAAATCAAGATCAGAATCCCGGCGGCGGTTGGGGCGTGAGGACCGTTGCCTTACGCGACCTCCCAAAAGCTGAAGGCGGTCGGTGCACTCCAGGGATACATTTTCAGAACTGAGGGATTAATTTGTTAATTTAATTTATTAATGCCTTGGCCATATAACCAACTCGAATGCCGTGACGATAAACATGACTGCATATCTTGCAAATACTCTCGTAGATGTATTTAATGTTTGTGTCTGTTTCTATCTTCAAAAACAAAAACACACACACTACGAAACGTCTCTATGTTTTACATCTGCCCGAGATAATCAAAAATTTTTGTAATTGTTTGTTTTAATTTTATGTTATTGTCTTTTTATTTTCTTGTTTGATTTAGCATATAGCATAATCAGCCTTTTAATGTTTCCCCTGCTGGGACTCAGGCCTCCTTTGTTTAGGAGAGGGAATGGGCCGTAATCCACCACGCGGGCCCAGTGCGGATTGGTGAATGTCACATGTCTTCGAATTTTTGGTTCTAGGACATGCCGGTTTCCTCACGATGTTTTTCTTCACCGTTTTGAGAGCAGTGGTGATGAAATAAATTAGACAAAGTAATGCGCCTGGCTGGGTTTAAACCCGCGACCTATAACTCGGTAAGTCGGGGCCGTTACCACTCGGCCACCACTGCTCTTCGTGATTTAGTATTATTTTAATTATTTATTTCATTAGATTTTATGGAAATGGCAATGGGTGTAAATTTTGATACGTAAACTCAATTTCAGCATTAAACATAATAAATCACGTGGTAAGTTGAGATTCACACAACTGTATGACTGTAATATCGTAGTAACTGCAATATCTCACCACACAACACTACAGCGTAATCTGGAAATAAATCTCAATCAATGGCACTTTGTTGTGATTTTATTACTGACTTCTTCAACTTTCCGCCCTCTGGATGGAGCGAGCGAGGAGTGTCAGACTTCAGTTGCCGATATATATATAGCGATATATAGCGGTAAGTCTCCTCTTTCAGGATTGGCTTACGGCGTCCTCACATTCCGAATGACGCCGGTTCTCACCGGACATGGTCAGTTCAGAAAATTCCTGCACCGGATTCGTGCCAAAAAATCGCCCGGGTGTCACCACTGTGTAGACCACCCGAAGGACACGGTGGAGCATACGGTAGAGGTGTGCCCCGCTTGCTTGGCAGCGCATCTCTCGCGCCTGGCCTTGGTATAAGCCATGGGCCGAAGCGAGGAGTGGCAGGCGGTCGCCTCCTGCGAAGCAGTAATGCTAGGAAAGGACGCAGCCGCACGAGCGAGTGAATGGCCTTCACGCCCCAGCCACCGGGATTCCGATCCCGAGTTTCGGCTACCGACGTTGGCGCGGCCTTGCGGGCGGCGAGCAATGGATGTAACCCAACCGTCCGGTAAACGGCGTGTAGTGTTACACGCGCGCCTCAAGGAGATGTCAGCAAAACCGTAGGGGCCCAGCAGGGTCGAAGCCTACTGGGGCCATAGATCGATTCGCTTCTGAAAGGAAAATCCGGCCCTGAAATGCAAGGCAACGAAGTAACATAGGAGTGAGTTTTAGTCAGTAAAAGTCTGACACACCCTCCCGCCCCGCCTAGGACGGGAGATGTCATTAACTACGGAAACTAAAGGAACGGACGTCATCACGCTCCCACCACCGCCGAAGGAGACGCCCCGGGTGTCAACAGTAGCGGGGTGTTTTGCGGGCACTGTAGGCGCGATTCGATGGCCCATAGAGTTGCATAGAACCGATGTCTGCTACGCCTGCGGGAACAAGCGGATGTCAGAGTGAACGTGACCTTATAACGAACAAGGGCAACAGAAGGACATAACTGGGTCTTCGTCAGTAAAACTCTGACACCCCCTCTCGCACCACCCTAGAGCAAGAGAATAATTTTGATAATTTATCATCTCAAAAAAACAGCTTACCTATACACTAACAGTATCAATATAGATATAGCTATAAAACTGCCATGCACAATCAAAAAGATCACCAGTACTATACATGATGTCAATGAAGGAACTGATTGAAGTGACATCATCGGATTGACGAGGCGAGGTCGGGGGTCAAACCACTGCAGCGTCTATTGTCAGTCATAAATGTCAAGTTTCTGATTATTCTAAGTTTGTATTTATTTGGTTGCGAGATTCTTAGTGACCTTGAAAAGGAGATTATTAATGGCTTGAAGCATATTTAAAAGTGCTACCAGAGACATTTTAGAAACTTTGCCACCGTTGTTCCGTGGCCCTAGAACAACGGTGACAAATAAAAAACCTATCTGCAACCTTTAATTGCCCTTAGCATATAAGGGCAATATAAGGTTGCAGATGGGTTTTAGTCACTAAAAGTCTCACACGCCGTCTCGCCCCACCCTAGGGCGAAAGAAGACATTGATGATTTCCCATTTAAAAAAAAAAACGTTTGTGAGATACTTTTATGGAATATGCCTTTTTTCCGAAAACTAGATTTTAAATAACATTTTTACCGCACAGAAGAGGTGCATTAGATCTAATCATCATTAGGCCGTATCCATTACCGTATCCAAATTATTTAAGGGCTTTAAATAATTTAAAAAAAGACCTATTTTTACCCGACAGCTCCGAAAGGGAGGTAATATTTTCAAATATATAGCGGTAGGATTAACCTTCTAAAACATTAGAACCTTGTATATTAGCGATAATACAGTGTCCCTACTAGAATATTAATCGCATTTACGGTTTAATCTATCGTATTCTAGGAAAACCGTAAAGCGTAATCATAATACAAATAATAAGTAATTCTTAGAACTAATGTATCATAGATCATTCTGTGAGTTTAATATTTTATTATCTTTTGATTACATAAGGAAACAGCTAGGTTTATAAGAATCCATAAGTTCTTCTGTAACTAAGGCGAGAGCCCACGAAATTCAAATTTAAGTACTTAAG
Organism: Mythimna pallens; assembly: GCA_961205895.1. Taxonomy (NCBI): domain Eukaryota; kingdom Metazoa; phylum Arthropoda; class Insecta; order Lepidoptera; family Noctuidae; genus Mythimna; species Mythimna pallens. Next base: position 14,220,921 of record OY540847.1, on the reverse strand, counting down.
TGTTTTACATTTTGCAAGACAGAGGCAAGTTCATTGTTCATTAACCTTTTATTTATTTAAACTTCATGTACAGTAGTGGTACATAGGCGGACTTAATGCAACAAGGCATTCTCTACAAGTCAACCTTTGGGTTAAAAAAGACAACACTGTGGTAGGTGTGCACAATAAATAAATAACAGATATTTGAAATAGAATGTAGTATCGTTAAAATTAATTAGGTATATATGCTAATATAATAAACTAATTAATACTCGTACTATGACAAATATGAAATCATTGTAAATAAGAGAACTTAAAATATAACAATTATGACGAAGACCGAACTAAGGTCGAGAGGATTTCAAATAGTAGTTCCGAATTTTACGCTTGAAGAAAAAATTACTTTCAGCTTTTTTGATGTGAAAGAGAAGCACATTCCAGAGTTTTATAGTAGAAACAGCGTATGAATTGGACATAAAGCCAGTAGGGTGAGAAGGAATATGAAGAAGCATGTTTTTGTATGCACGAAAGTTAAGACTATAAGAATTGCCAAACACTTTAAAATATTGTTTTAAATAATCAGAAGCATAAGGATCGTCCATTATGGTAAAGAGCATGCAGAGGGATCTGAGGGATCGTGTGACGGATAGGCAGCCAGTTAAGAACGGGTGTTCAAGACCCATCTACCCTGGTCACCAGGGAGAGTGGAAACGGCGAGAGATGTCGTGCGGTGTTCCGCAGGGATCGGTACTAGGACCGCCCTTGTGGAACATCGGATACGACTACGTGCTGCGTGGCGACATCCCTGACGGGGTCAGCGTGGTCTGTTACGCAGACGACACGCTGGTCCTGGCGCAGGGAGAGTCGTATCAGGCGGCGGTCGAATTAGCGACACGCGGGGTTGCGATAGTCGTTGATAGGATCCAGCAGTTGGGACTCGAGGTGGCGCTGCACAAGTCTGAGGCCATGTGTTTTCACGGCCCCCGGAGCGCGCCGCCTCGGCGCTCCCAACTAACGGTAGGAGGAGTTCACATCGGCGTCGGGTCGACGATGAAGTACCTGGGACTCGTCCTCGACAGCCGGTGGAATTTCGAGGAGCACTTCCGACGTCTGGCTCGGAACGGGGCTGCCCTCAAGCGGCTCCTGCCCAACCTCGGGGGTCCAGACGCCTCCTGCCGGAGGCTCTACGCAGGCATCGTCCAGTCCATGGCCCTTTATGGGGCGCCGGTGTGGGCGCCGTCACTGCGAAAGCGACCGGCGGCCCAGCTGAACGCGTGCCAGAGGGTCATGGCCATACGCATGGTGCGGGGATATCGCACGGTTTCCCTCGAAGCGGCGAGCCTCCTTGCTGGCCAGCCACCATGGGATCTTGTAGCAAAAAGCCTTGCACGCATGCACGATTTGCGCGTGGAGATGCAACGCCGTGGTGAAACTCCGCTGCCGCGACAAGTCACGGCATGGCGGAAAGAGTTCCGGCGGGATCTCATGGCGGAATGGCGACAGCGACTATCGCAACCCAGTGCTGGGCACGCCGTAATTATGGCGGTAAGTCCCCTCTTTGAGGAGTGGCTGGATAGGCAACACGGCGTCATTACCTTCCGCATGACACAGGTCCTCACCGGACACGGTAAGTTCGGGAAGTTCCTGCACCGGATTCGTGCGGAAGCGACGCCCGGGTGTCGCCACTGTGTGGACCGCCCGGAGTACACGGTGGAGCATACGGTGGAGGTGTGCCCCGCTTGGGCAGAGCAACGCCGTGTCCTCGTGGGGGCAATTGGCGGCGGCGATCTGTCGCGCCGGGCCTTGGTACAGGCCATGGTCCGGAGCGAGGAGGAGTGGCAGGCGGTCGCCTCCTTCTGCGAAGCAGTGATGCTAGCAAAGGAGGCGGCCGATCGCGTGAGGCAGCGGTCCTCACGCCCCAACCGCCGCCGGGATTCCGATCCCGATTTCCGGCCACCATAGGCGCGGGCTTGCGGACGGCGAGCAATGGGTGGCTTGCCGTCCGACCGTCCGGTAACCGTCCGGACCAAGCCCAAGTTGTCAACGGCGCGTGCTGTTCCACGCGCGCCTCAAGGAGATGTCAGCAACTGTAGGGGCCCAGCAGGGTCGAAGCCTACTGGGGCCAAGGGTCTGATTCTGAAAGGAAGACTCGGCCCTGGTACGAAAGGCAACGAAGGAACAGGAGTGGGTTTTTAGTCAGTAAAAGTCTGACACTATCTCCCGCCCCGCCCAAGAGCGGGGGATGTCATAAGATGATTTTCCCACCGGAAAAAAAAAAAAAAAAAAAAAAAGACTTGAACTTTTTGACAGTCAATGTCCTGATTTCAGTCCTGAATGAATGTTTGACTAGTTTTCAACCTGGCATGAGGTAGTGATTGTTATTTTAGACTTAGATATGACTGTATCTTTGCCAACGTGATTCTAAGTATTGGATTGGCACTAATTGTAGCTACTTGACCGGTCAGAGATCATGGACGTGATTTCATAATTACGACTGACAGTAAAGCTAGAACTACATTAGACCGACGCACACTTGTAACACGCCTGATTTGTACGCAGAACGACGTCGCGAGGCGTGGATCAAGTTTAGCTCTACAAGACTAGATTCCATATAAAATGTATGGAGACCGACGCACCCAGATCGACGTGTGTGGCACACGTGTGCGCAGTATAGTTCTATATACCTTAATACCTACATGTGAAGATACATAAATAGATAATAATATCCTGTTTTGGATTTAACCGGAAGAAACGCCCGGGTGTCATCATTGTCCAGACCGCCCGAAAGACAAGGTGGAGCATACGGCAAAGGTGGAGATGTGCCCCGCATGGGCGGAGCACTACCGCGTCTTTGTGGGGGCGATCGGCGGCGGCGACCTTTCATGCCCATTTTTTTTTTTTTTTTTTTAGCCCATAGTCCGGAGCGAGGGCGAACTGGAAGCGGTTGTCTCCTTCTGAGAAGTAATGCTACCGAAAGAGATGGCCACAACCGGGCGGGAACAGACATACTCAAGCGCTAGCCACCGCGACAGGAGTCGCCCCGGGTGTCCGGAGTCGCTAGGGCGACCCCCAGCCACCGTAGCCGCGGGCTTGGACGATGAGCAATGAGTAGCTCGCCATCCGGCCATCCGGTAAGGACTAAGCCCGAGTCGTCGAGCGTCGATGTCAGCAAATCCATAATTGCCCGGTAGGGCCAATGCCCGCTAGGCGCTAGGGCAACGGGTATTTTTGAAAAAGATACCGTGGTCCTGGAACGCAAAGGGCAACTGAAGGACACAGATGGGTTTCAGAAAGAGTCTCACACGTCCTCACGCTCTATCCTAGAGCGGGCGAAATCATTTGTATGATTTAACACGTCGAAATTATCTATAACTAATTTTCAGTACACAAGTTTTATGTTACAGTGGAGCACGAACATGGAATTAGTTCCGTGAGGACTGGTGCCTGAGGTAGTTCTCTAAACACCACATTCACCGGCCTACGCTAAAAACAAGCGAGTGCACAGGGACTCGTTGCATTTTGCGTGTGGTCACGGCATTATGCTGAGCGTTCGGCCGTTTTGCGCAGACGTTTTTTTTTAAGTGGGAAATCATCCAATAGCTTCTCTCGCACTTGGGTGGAGCGAGAGGGAGTGTCAGGCTTTTACTGACTAAAGTGGCTTGTAGTCAAAAAAAGCCTGACACTCCCTCTTCTCATAAATTATTTTGTTAACATAATTTAAACAGTATATAAACTTGAAAAAACTGCTAATCTTATCTATAACATACTAAATTCTTTCGGTATAACGTATCAGCAGTTATCATTATCAGTTCCTTAAGTACGGTTTTCTTTGTAAATCCGTGTTATCATAATCAAGACTCCAAGTTCACATGTGCGAAAATCTGTTAGTGTAGCTTTGACAAGCCAATGTAACTATGGATTATGGAGTGACATATTAGAAAGATTGTTGACTTGTTATGTTTGAAAGAAAGAAAAACAGTTTTATTTGGCTGAAAAGACGCAACGTTAAGACTAACTTACAAATTATAAACATTTTTTATAAAAAAATATGCCCCACGTCCGTGCAAAACCCACCGTAGGCTAGTGAACGGCGAGCAATGGATAACTCGCCGTCCAGCCGTCCGGACCGAGCTCGGGTCGTCGACGGCGCGTAGTGCTCCACAGGCGCCTCGAAGAGATGTCAGCAAACCGTAGGGGCCCATCGGGATCGAAGTCTACTGGGGTCATGGGTTGTACGAAAGAGATCCCTGGGGCCCAAGGACGAAGGCAAAGAAGGAACATAGGTATGGTTTTAGTAAGTAAAAGTCTGATACGGCCTCACACTCTGCCCTAGAGCGAGAGAAGACATTGGATTATTTCCCACTCATTTTTAAAACAAAATATATCAACTACAGTCAGTTTTTTCAGGTCACTGAGTAACTGAATAAACTAAACCTAACATTATATCCAATAACAATTGGCTTGTAGAGCGGAAAATTAATCTCTACTCCTCCCACGAGCTTTCTGTATGACGCCATTGAATAATGACGTCAGACAATACATGGAAATCCAAGTGGTGATGGAATATTACCCGCTAGTCATAGATCTACCATTACCAACATAGCTCAAAGAATCGCCAAACTTAAGCGGTAGCGAGAATCTTTATTTTATTTTTTAAATGCGACTTTTGACAATGGGGAAAAGCTGTGCTCGGAGTTTCCTTGCACGATCGAACCAGGAATGAAGACATCCGCAAGAGAACTAAGGTTACCGAAATAGCCCGAAGAATCACCAAACTAAAGTGGCAGTGGGCAGGGCACATTGCTCGCAGAACAGAAGATGGTCGATGGGGTCGATAGGTTCTGGAATGGCGACCTCGTATCGGAAGACGCAACTTCGGAAGGCCTCCACCGATGACCTGGTGAGGGTCGCGGGAATTACTGAAGAAACTAAAGTTACCTTTTTTTTCAAATAATAAATTGCTTGTACAGCGAAAAATTAACCTCGATTCCTCCTACGAGCTTTCTGTATGACGGCATTGAATAATGACGTCAGACAATACATAGAAATTCAAGTGGTGGTGGAATATTACCAGCTAGTCAAACAGAACATAACAGAGCATTGGTAGGCCAGTGGTACTATTAACTGCCCCGACTTTCGCGAAGGGATTCAAACCGAGTCAGGTGTATAACTTTGTGTAATTTATTTCATCATCCATTTTGCCAAGATTGCGGATGTTTCAATGTTCCACATATTGACCAGTTGTGCAGACACTTTAGATAGAAAACTATACCAATTTCACATAACAATATCCATAGGCAATAAATTTGCGAATATTTAAAACAGCTACTGATTTTCACTCGAAAACAATCCCGCCAAAACTCCTGCGTTGTGGGTTAAAAAGAAGAAATACATTCCTTTTTCAAATTCGAGGTAAAAGACTGTAATACCTTTTAGCTCCTAGACACTAGAAGGGGTCTAAAAAGTAGAGTCAAGCAAGCCACATCTAGCCTACCGAGGTTCAGTGCTCACAAGTAAAAGCCCACATTCAGGTCAAGGGTACCAGGCTACTAGAGAATCGAAGCGTTAAATATAAACGTCATTCGTCAAAGGTCAGAAAAGGTCTTCATACTTTTCATGTTGAGGAAGGAATGAAAATAAAATCTGATTTCCGTTTGACATGATGGTCACGTTCAAGACACTTGTTGCTGGTGTTAGGGGAAGATTTGACGGAGGGATTCCCCAGGGGTGACTGCCCTTTGGCGTAGTGTACGCAGTGGCGATTAATGGCAAGGAACTCGTGGCTAAAATTATATCAGTTTGAATAAAAAACACCCAAGAAGACCAGAAAAAACTTGAATCATACACTTGGCTTCTGACGTTTCACAAGTGCTGGCTGTCGAGGTAGCCATACACGTTAGGGTGTACCTGACAGGTTTGCCTGTACAGTTACACCTGTCAGGTGAGCTTGAGCTGAGAAGAGGACATACACGTAGCGATAAACCTGTACAAATCTCAGTTGAAGACATGGCCCCGGCAGCAGATCTCGACGCTGTAACGCTAATCGGTTTACCTCTCGCTGATGCCTGCGCAGGCGACAGCCATACATGCACAGTTTCGCTCTGGTTTACCTGTAAAACTCAACTGTACAGGTAAACCTGTCAGGTACACCCTAAAGAATAGAATAGAATAGAATAATATTTATTCGATGCAGGCAATACAGTGCAATAGGCAACAACAACACAAAAAAAAAGTTCAGATTTACAATATAGTTGCGCTGAGCGTGCCCGAACCGAAAGGGTCGCCAACTCAGCAATTGCTGGGCGTCAGACACCCAACGCTGATTTTCAGCTGATTTAAAGCCGTATACGCAGGTACGAACACGAACATAACGAACACAAACATCAAACTTGAACATTTGGTTCGTATGTGAGGACATATTCGAACACGAACGTGAACATAGTTCGAATAGAGTTCGCGCACAACAGTCGTGAACTCTTGGAAGTGGTCGATTGTGAAGTAACGAAAAGTTTTTTGGTGATCGCATTGATTCATGAATAACATCGTCGTGGTGTAACACATCTGCCGGTGTGCCGCAGGGTGGCGTTTTATCTCCTCTGCTTTTCGCACTTTTTATTAATGCTATCACTCAACGACTTTCTTCTTTCTACCACCTGTATGCTGATGATCTCCAAATATACACTCAATCCCCTCTCGATGAGCTGTGTGATGCCATTGAGACTATTAATAAAGACCTGAATCAAATAGGTGACTGGAGCACTGAGTTTGGGCTGAAGATCAATCCAAGCAAGACGCAAGTGATTGTTGTTGGTAGTTCCCGGACTGTATGTAAGATAGATTGGTCGACACTTCCCCAGGTTTATTTCAATAACACCATAATTCCTCTAACTCACACGGTGAAGAACTTGGGGATTTATATCGACAGCACTCTTTCCTGGACTAAACAACTGCAGGAAGTTAGTCGTAAATTGTTTGCTTCGGCGGGCTCCTTGAGGCGCCTTCGCAATTTTCTTCCCATCACTACTAAAATTGCCATAGCACAATCTCTTCTTCTCCCAATCCTGGACTATGCTGATGCCAGCTATCTTGATCTCAACCAAGACCAATTAGATAAGCTTGAGCGACTTCAAAATCTCTGTATCAGGTTTATATTTGGCTTGCGCAAGTATGACCACGTTTCTGAATTTCGTACTCAGCTCAAATGGCTTCCTATTCGCCTTCGCCGGAATGTTCACATACTTTCTTTGCTTTACAATGTACTCTTTAATCCTTCTACTCCTTTTTATCTTAAAGAACGCTTTCAGTTCCTCTGTGACACACATTCTAGGTCCTTGAGGTCATCGGAAAATCTAAAACTTAGTATTCATGTGCATTCCACTTCGTTCTTTGATAGATCTTTTACGATACAAGCAGCTCGTTTGTGGAATGCATTACCCATAAAAGTGAGGCGAGCCCAAACGCTACCAACGTTCAAAAAAATGGTGAAGGAGCATTATCTATCACTTTAGTTACTTCTTCTCCTTTTTAAATTGCAATTATTTTTGATATTTATTAGTATATTATTTGATTTTATTTTTTTATTATTTATTTATGTATTATATTTTTAAGTATTATTATTTTTTAATTATTTTATTTTATATTATTCTATACGTTGTTGTACACTGACAGCCCGACATATTTTCCTTTCGATCAGTCCATCCAAAGGTTGTCTGGAAGAAATTGCCCTGTGCAATAAGACCGCCTATTGTACACTTATTTATATAAATGTTTGTCCTGTATTATGTTAAGGTGTGCAATAAAGTTGTATAATAATAATAATAATCGTCCATACAAAACATACTAGTAGCATCGCCTCAAACATATTTGACTAACAGAGTGTTCGATGTTCGTTAGTGGTACACACGTGCTAAACAAGTTGTTGCGTATCGTGCAACGCAACAAATTTGTTCGTACTTAACGTGTGTGAAAATGGAACACCGTGAAATATGTATGCTAGCGTGTTACGCTATCACAAGTTGCTGAAACTATCTCACATTCAAACGAACGCATCTTCTTATGTCAAATACTGTCATCGTTGAATCTTTGAACACCATCCCACTTCATTCTTTCAATAACAAAACAACACAACAAAATGAATCTAATTACAAATAATTAAATTAGCGTCCTAATTGCATTAAATAACAATTGAATTGACAGCAATAATTACGACAAATTACAATAATTACGAACTGTATTACTTGTCTGACGAGCACCGGTTTTTCCGACGATGACGTCAGAGTTACATGCGATGCAGTATCGATCGTCAAAAAATGAGTGGGCAGTAAAATTTGTTTCTAGTAAGAGCTGTTGGAAGTACGTTGAACAGTGCGCTGAGTGCGAGTGGTTTTTACGTTAACGCGATCGAAATGTTTGCCGAGTTTGGCTCTCTGATTGGTTAGGCGCTTGGAGCGGACGAATCAGAGCGCCAAACGTCATAAACGTGTCGATTGCGTTAGCGTAAAATAAACTCACACTAGGCACTCTGGACCTTTTTGGCGCTAGCGTGAGACACATGACGTTAGTTTTTCTGTTTTTTAAGTTTCAACATGTTTTTCTACATTGTGTGTATCTGTTTATGTGCGCCAAATAAAATATTTTTCTTTCTTTTCTTTATTCAGTTAACTTTTACAGACCTCTGGCATTTGTATCTAAGAATAAGCTTGCAATAGTTATATCGTTTCAAACTAAATCTAAGGTTCAATGCCATCTACAATGCTTTTCATAGCTAAGTTGAAATCAAGTCTGGCTTGCGGGTAGACCTGGAGAAGAACAGGATATTTTTTATCCCGGCTATATGTTGCTTTGGAATATTTTTAGGGTTTCGTAACTCAAAAGGAAAAACGGAAACCTTATAGGATCATTTTGTTGTCCGTCTGTCTGTCTGTCTGTCAAGATCCTTTATCTCGGGAAAGTGTGGACGTATCAAGTTGAAATTAAAACCATATACTTAGATCTGCGCTCCCTTAAAACCGTGAAAAAATCAAACTAGTTATCGGAAAAAAAAAGATATGGCCTTCTGTGTCTCAAAAACACAAGTATAGAAAAAAACTCTGAAAACAGAAAATTCGTTGTTACGTCACATTTTTTTATTCGATTTAAAAAAAACATCGTGACTCCAATCAGGAATTGAACTCTTTACACAGGTAAGTTCGTACGGAACCCTCAGGGCGCGAGTCCGACTCGTACTTGCCCAGTTTTTTTTTTAAATTCACGCAGTTGAAACCGATGGAAGAAACCTGTTTTTTATATTATATAGTAGCAAATAATACAAACAATATATAATATAATTCTACATAACATTCCAATTGGTATCACAAAACACATTGCTAATCGTAGGTACGCTGATATCCGAGTGCGTTTCTCCGGAAGGAATTAGTGCCTGGAAATATTTACAAAATAATCACTGAAATTTTTAAACCATCATTGATGGTAAGAAAGGTTCTAAATGCTTTGTTGTTAAGTCATGACATACGACATAATCCATTGAACAAGCTACTCTTTGTATCCGTATATCTTCATATAGCTACTAAGGTTACCTCGCAAAAATGAAATGTAGGAAATATTTCCGAAAAGAATTCCTACCGATCCCTGTGCCCCTGGTATTCGAAGTGAGAATGCCAAGCGGATGGCAGCCATTGAGAGCTCTTCAAAAGCCTGAAATGTAGTTCCAGTACATATTTAGGTGCCTTTGCTAAAGAAGACACCCAACGAAACACAGATCTTAAACATCTTACTAGATCGATATAACCTTTTAATAATCTTTAGCATACCTCGCAAAAACTAAATAAAGGACATATTTTCGTAAAGATTTCTTATCAATTCCTGTGACCCTGGTATTCACAGCGGGAATGACAAGCGGCTGAAGGTGATTTAGAGCTCCTAAAGAGTACTAAGAGACTTACTAGTATCACCATAATAGATTCTCTTGCAAAAAAAAAAGCACGAACTTTGAAGAAGAGGCATCATCATACACCTATATTCAAAATTCTACGGAATCGATCACATATTATTGTAATACGAGATACGATACGATATACCAGCGTACCTAAACTATACGTACTGTCATAAAAACGAAATAATTCCGTAAAGAATTCCTACCGATCACTGTGCTCCTGGTATTCGCAGCGAGAATGCCAGGCGGCTGGCGGCCATTGCGAGCTTCAGTGTAAATCAATACTGTTAAAGAGTACATTCCGGTCATATTTCAAGAACTAGGTCAAAGACTAGACGGGTTTGAAAGCTCTAGCTGGACAGCATAGTAGGTAATTTGTTTGTTGCTGTTTCTGAAAGTGTATTCAATAATCTCAAATGATTGCTGCTGCGGAATTGTTCAAAAGAGTTCTCAAGACCCTGTAACTCAAAGCAACTGAAGGGACACAGGTTTTTTTTAGGTGGGAAAATCATCTTACGACAAATCCCGCTCTTGGGCGGAGCGTAAGATAGTGTCAGACTTTTACTGACTAAAAACCCACTCCTGTTCCTTCGCTGCCGTCGTCCCAGGGTCCGGGTTTCGTTTTTACACTACCCATGACCCTGCTGGGCCCCTACGATTTTCTGACATCTCCCTGAGGCGGAAGGGACACAGGTGGGATTTCGCGAAGTAAAAGTCTGTAACTTCCTCTGGCTCCACCTAGAGCAGGGGAATCTATTTGATGATTTCACTCCAAAAAAATTGAAATTATAGGATTGCTGTTATTTCAGTAACAGTAAATATTTATGTATTTGTTCAAAATACCAACATCCAATATTTTGCCCGTGTTAGATTATCTATTCAATTCTTTTAGTTGATCTTACAAGGTCTACAACTTTTAATAAAAGCTGACCGGAGAAACTTCCAAAAGGTTACCAGGATATCAAAAAGCTCCAAAAGGTAGTATGTCGTCTTTAGTTTTTTACAAATTCAATCACAAACTGGCGCCGACTACCAACCTAAAAATACATCAAAATTGAATGCAACAATAACTGACTGGATGCTATACAAAAAAAAACCAATAAAGAAAATATACGATTCAATATACTGAGGTCTTCCGAATATAAATTGCCTCAGGGATCAATTGACACTGCCCGATGTCCGATTGAGAGGTTACAGAACACAGGATGGTCCAAGTTATAAGCGAGAGCGGGTTTTCCTTTTTGCATTCTCACCTGTCACGAGTGCCTACTGCAAGTTTGTTTTACGACGTTAGGCGCTCCAATTGATCCATTTGAATCTCTTAACCAATTAGAGAAAATAAAGCGGTAAACGTTTCGGTCGCGTTAACGTAAAAACCACTCGCGCTTAGCGCACAACTGTCATGCACTCTCTTTTGAAGGTTTCGTACCTCAAAAGAAAAAAATGGAACCCTTATAGAATCACTTTGTTGTACGTCTGTCGGTCAAGACTTTTTATCTCGGGAATGCTCAGAGGTGCGAGTTGAAATTATAACCATATACTCGTCGTACGTCTGCGGTCCCTTGAAGCTGCGAAAAAATCAAACTTGTAAGTTAACGAAAAAAAAGATACGGCTGTTTAAGTCGCAAAAAACGTATATTTCGACACTCTCGAGGGAAACAAAATTGATAGGGTACCTCCTGTTGACCCAGAATCCTGAAATTTGGCATAAAGCAAAGCAAGGTCTTATAGCATAGGTAAAGTATTAAATCTGAAAACTGTAAATATGTTGTTACGTCACAACAAAAAAATATTTTATGCGATTCGGAAAAATCTTCAAGGCTCAGGAAGACGATTCGGAAATTGTACCATTTACATAGGTAAGTTTGTACGGAACCCTCAGGGCGGGAGTCCGACTCGCACTTGCCCAGTTTTTTTCATATCACTCCTCATACCTACAATCCATTCAATATTTCTTGTCATAAGCAAAATCAGGCTAAGGTAATATAAACATTAGAAGAGCTAGTACGAAAGGTTAATGATCCGAGACTTCAATGGGCGGTGCAGAATCGATTGAATGTTTGTGCTGTGGTCTGTTTTGCAAGCAGTTAGCGGGCAAGGTTAGTGATGCTGTAAATTTGCACCGGCGCTATTTTGCTGCCATTGGCACCGTTTTTTTCGTGTTAAATGTTTTCTAATTACTTTAAATCGCTATCGTAGTGGTTAAAAATATTGATTTTTAAAGCTTTGGCTTTCTTTAAAATTAATTATATTTTACTTAGCAGTTACTTACTAATTATAAACTAGGTAATTATCTGTGGTATATAGGTTTAACGGTTTTGTTCTTTTATATTCTCATCATGCTTCTCCCTAAAAATACCTTTACCTCTACCAATTACGTCTTTCAATTTGTGTTTATTTTTTCGATTTTGTATAAAGTTGCTTCATGACTCAAATAATAATAAGCTTCTTCTTTTTGAAGTCGGTTGAAAATTGAATCAAGTACCTCATTCTGAAAATTTTTTCACTGATAGCAAGCTATCGCCGAGACGCCGAGCACCATTTATTTATCTCGGAAAATGCACATTACCTGTGAAATAGGTTAAAGGAGCGAGGAAAAAACTCGGGCTGAGCTTACTTTCCTTCAATCGCTTACTCTTGTGCCTTGTACCTCCCAGATCAGTGCCCTGATAACGTGTCGTAGGCGTCGGTAACAGATGTAACGGCGTTTTTTGTAGTGTCTACTGTCGTATTGTTGGTTTTACTACTCGTAGTAATAAAGGTTGCCGAATAAGGTCTACGTGATGGCTTCATATGATCTGATAACCTTGTAGAATGTGATCTGATTGCTTAAATCGTATTTCCGACTCATACATCAGGAACAGCTTAAAAAAAAAACTGTTAGAAGACTGATCTCTTCTTTTATTTTATTATTGTCAAAAGAAGACTTCCTCGACCCATCTCTAACACAGTGCCAGTGTGGAGCCGCTGCACAGGACATTCGTCATTTGCTATGCTGTCCATCCTGCATAACCACCTGCAGTTTTCAGGATCTATACGAAGCCAATAACAGAGCCGTAGAGGTTGCGAAATACTGGTCAGATAAAATTTTGTTAGAGTACATCGACACGAAAAGAAGAAGAAGAATTGTCAAAAGGCGTGCTTTTGACCACTAGTTCACCTGATGGTTACCAATGATGTGGTCTACGATGGAGCACGCTTGCCTAGAAGTAACCTAATCACTCTTGACTTAAAGACCTCTAGATCGTAGCTATCAGGAAAGATTTCTCCGGCAGAGAATTCCACTCCTTAGCTGTATGCACAGTAAATGTGTTCCTAAAACGCTTTGTAAGTACGTATGGGTGCGAATGTTCACCATTTATCGGTGACACAACGGCGTACGTCTAGTCTAGTGGTCCGATGAAGGAACGGACTTGGGCTTGGTCGAGTTTTTTATACATTACACAATCACATGACACAAGCATGACACTTAAAGTCGTCACTGCCATCCATCTTACAACGTCCATATGACGTCACATGTTTATCTAAGGCCCTTTGATGAGTATCTTATCACAAGGTCTAATGCATATAAAATTCAATAAAAGCAAGGATAATTATATTTATCACTCGTACAAAATGCTGTCTCACCTTGGTTATACAGGAAGATATAGGAACGTCAGTTTGTGAATCAAATTTGGAGTAAACATGGTGGTAAGTTAGCATATAGCATAATCAGCCTTTTAATGTTCCTACTGCTGGGACTCAGGCCTCCTCCCTAGGGGAGAGAATGGGTCATAATCCACCACGCGGCCCCAGTGCGGGTTATGAATGTCACATGTCTTCGAATTTTTGGTTCTAGAACATGCCGGCTTCCTCACGATGTTTTCCTTCTCCGTTTTGAGAGTAGATGCGATGAAATAAATTACACAAAGTAATGCGCCTGACTGGGTTTGAACCCGCGACCTACAAATCGTAGGTCTGGGCCGTTACCACTCGGTCACCACTGCTCACCTAGTTGCTTTATCTTTATTGAGAAAATTCAGACCCAAAAACTCCGGGAATGTAAGCAGACAATTCCTGAAATAGAAGCCGCAATGAAATGATGAGAACCGGTGATGTGCTGCAGCTTGAGAGACGTCTATGTCAAGTCATCGACAGTAATATACTAATGGGCCTACGGAGAGGAGCCTCAGCAGTGGGAACATTATAAGGCTGATTATTGTTATGCTACAAAGTGAAGTGAATGTGTCTTTACGAGAAACCCATTTTGTTCACCTAGATAATGGCAGTACGTGTTGGTTAAGAACAGTGAGAAATAGTGAGCAGTAGAAAAAGCATTATATAGCAATTTTCCACTATGAACATTATAAATTCAGTAGCCCCACGGTAGCCTCTAAGAAAAATGTGCTCTTACAGTAATGGCAAGGTACCAGGGTACTATAAAACACAGCAGTCGTTCTGTAGTATATCATTGTGTAGCACCACGTAGTACTGAGGCCCTTTGTTGTTCAGAATCTGAGCCCTGGCTTGTATTGTTTATTGTTTGAAGGTTGTTGAGCCCGATTGTTGTCGTAGACGCTGATTCTAGACAAAAACGTTCTAAAAAAGTTTAGGGAAATAGGCAGATTTTGTTACACAATGTGATGAGACCGATGAGACGGTCACATCTTTTAAAATAAATGTTATAAAGAGGTTTTTGTTGGGGTTAAAGGTAGACACCAAAGCAAACACGGTTTTAAGGATTTGAATAATTACTATTTATTAATCCTTTACTTTATATTGGAAGGTGTGTTTCAGTAATATTACGTGAGACGTGTGCTTCTAAGCAAGGCTAAAGGAATACAGTAACTGTAACCATACTAGGGATTTCAGTCAAGTGTCGACAAGGGGGTCAGACCAATTAAATACAATATTTATTGGTTAGAAAGAGAAAGACCATAGTGTTGAAGTAGGATAGATTTGTTTTTGTTATATTCCAACAGTTTTTATATGAAAAAGGTACTATCTCGCAAATGTTATGTGTGAGTTTGTTACTTCTTCACGTTCGAACGGCTAAACGGATTTGAATGAAATTTTGGCACACGGGTAGACCATGTCCTGAAATAGCACATACTAATATCAGAGACTGGCCTGTTGGCCTAGTGGTTAGTGGCCCTGACTGCTATGCCGGAGGTCGTGGGTTCGATTCCCACCCAGGACAAATGTTTGTGTGATGAGCATGATCATTTGTTCTGTGTCTGGGTGTAATTTATCTATAATATGTATGTATTTAGAAATATATATATAAGTATGTTTATCAGTTGTCTAGTACCCATAACACAAGCTCTGCTTAGCTTGGGATTAGGCGGCGTTGTGTTATAGCTGTGGAAAAAAAAACTAAGCAGGAACAGAGGAAAAAGAAACAATACATAGTACATTTTTATTCGGAGACCATGTTCCTTTGGAGCAATTTTCTACTATTACGCGGGCAAAGCCACTGGCAGTAGGTAGTAATACGTTCTCCGTGTCTGCCTGTTTATCGGAAAGGAGTTCCTGACTCCTTCAAATTAATGAAGAAAAAAAAAGATTTAATTATTCATCATCACTTCAGCCGAAAGACGTCCACTCTGTTGGACATAGGCCACCCCCAAGTCTAACTGTCGCTACAACAAACAGTTCTGTGCTTATCGATCTTATGCGAGTGTCTCGACTGCTGGATCACCATCAGTGGGGTCCATTCACCTTGAGGGTGGCATTCCAAAGCTGCGTCTTCCGGTACGCGGGATTTTTATTCACACAACTACTAATCTATTACAATAGTTCCTATTAACATATTATCTATATATATAAAACTGAATAACTGTTCGTTAGCCACGCTAAAACTCGAGAACAGCTGGATTGATTGGGCTAATTTTGTTCTTGAAATATTCGTGACAGTCCAGGGAAGGATAAAACGGCGAAAAAATATGGAAAAAAACTATCGCTTACGACCCTCTTCCTGAAAAGGCTTGGACCTGTACCATGACGTTTAAAGTAAGATTGTTTTATTCTTATTTCCAGTGTGGGTAAGAGATGGCGCCAGACAACCTGTATAGCTCTGTCTCTTACCCACACTGAAATAAGAATGAAACAATCTTACTTTGAACGTCATGGTATTGTCAATTATCACAATAATTATAAATCGGAATCTCTTCCAGCATTACTCGAGAAGCCTACAGAAACATTTCGAAAGAAAAAAATAGCTTGTCCACCGTTTGAGTCGCTTCTCAGAACCGCTTGAATGAAATCAGTACGGACACTTGGGTACTACAAAAAACAATGGCAGCGGACGGGCCTACCATACATTGAGATATTATATGCAGTTTTTTGGATACATTCATATCTTTTTTGACTGGGCGCTGTCTTTTGTACTTAGGTTGTAGCGTAATCTATGAAAGTATAGCATAATAGCATAATCAGCCTTTTAACGTTCCCACTGCTGGGACTCAGGCCTCTTCTCTAAGAGAAGGAATGGGCCATAAACCACCACGCGGGCCCAGTGCGGGTTGGTGAATGTCACATGAATTTTTGGTTCTAGAACATGCCGGTTTCCTCACGATGTTTTCCTTCACCGTTTTGAAAGCAGTGGTGATGAAATAAATTACAAAAAGTAATGCGCCTGGTTCGGTTTGAACCCGCGTCCTACAACTCGTAAGTCGGGGCCGTTACCGCTCGGCCACCACTGCTCTGCTCTACGAAGGTATATAAAAACTAAAATTCTCTCTCTTAAGTTCTCTATGTATTTTTTTATTGTAACTTAATTTAATGATACTACATACTTGATATTTATCTGTCATTTATTTATTGTGCACACCTACCACAGTGTTGTCTTTTTTAATCCAAAGGTTGACTGGTAGAGAGTGCCTTGTGGCATTAAGTCCGCCTATGCACAACTACTGTACCTACATGAAGTTTAAATAAATAAATAAAAATATACAACAACTCAAAACAACTATCGGGTAGTTGTTGTTGTGTAGGGACCAGACACCCTGTCCGTTCCGCATACTTCTAAAAGGTTTTGAGGTAAAAATGATCAAATAACTTCTCCTGCTCTAGGCGGAGCAAGAGGCAGTGTCAGACTATTACTGACTAAAACGCACCCGTGTTTCTTCAGTTGCCCTTTGCATTCTAGAGCCTCGTTGACTCTTCAATTCGTTCAATAATCCCGAAGAAACCAAATTATAATTATCATCATATATCCCACATTACTTGATTATTTTAATGTCCAACAATTATGATAAAAATCAGACCATGATATTAATTTAAAAAAAAAAAAAAACAGCTCTAAAGCGATTATCCTGTCCAGAACCTCTGATAGAGATAAGTCGCCCATTGTTAAACGTTTTAATTAATGATATACATTACAAATGGTAACAAAAACGTTTAATCTAATTTACTGCACGAAATACGCCATAAAAACTGTAATAACGATTCATGATATTGATTTTAATGCTGTTTCTCAATGTAAGGCAGTAAGTTATGAGCGCAAAGCGAATGTATATTTGGCAGCTAACTATTAATATGATAAGCACAAAATAGTAGATTATGCGACTAGGGGATAAAGCAGTGTATTTAAGTCGCGGGTGGCATGTTGAATTGAACCGAACGTCAATGAGGGATTTATATAATTAACTCCCGAGCATTGCGAGGGAGTTAATAAAGAAACCTGAGTGAAGTGAGGAATTAAAGCCGCCCAAGACAAAGACAGCTTTATACCCGTGTTGGATACTCTACTTTTTACACCATCTGTGAGGTAATTAAAAGACAATTTAGTCAAAAAAATCATACAATATAGAAATGTAAGGATTTTTTAAATGTTAATCTTAATTATCTCTCAACATGTTTTGAGATTTGAAACACACAAAATTCACTACTCTATGATTCTATATTTTCTATTTTCTCTAGCGCTCCCGCTCTTTCAATACTTTTTTTTAGAAACTCGTCAGTTGGTAACTACGTTTAATTGTTTTTGTTAGTGTCCAGTTTGAATTTTGAATAAACTTTTATGATGCACGTACATTAAATTTGTATTCACGTTTCTGACGTTCCAAATTCAAATCTCATTATTCCTTAGGGATCCCCCATACTGCATTATTTCCCTAGGGACAGAATGACTTGCTGTAAGTGATGGTTGTAGAACATATAAAAGGCCATTATCGAGCAGGTGGTGTAAAAACACCTTTTATCATCAAATTATTAATTAAATATTTTAACTGGCCTGTTAGTCTAGTGGTCCACTAGACCTGCCCTAACTGCCAAGCCGAAGGTTGTGGGTTCAATTCCCATCAATGAAAACTGTCTGTGTGATGAGCACGATCATTTGTTCTGTGTCTGGGTGTAATTTATTTATAATAATATGTATGTATTTAGAAATATATAAGTATGTTTATCATTTGTCTAGTACTCATAACAGAAGCTCTGCTTAGCTTAGAACTAGATGGCATTGTGTGCAGTTGCGTGAATAAAAAAAAAAGTTGTGGTGAACAAAAGTACTATAGCCACATTTCGATGATCTAAAAGTTTTATTCATCAGTTTAGGTCGTAGAATGGATAGCGTTAAGAGCTCATAGTAGTACTGCTGTTTCTTCAGGTGACTTTTGCGTTTTAGGCCCACGGTACATCTTTCGAACAATCCCAACACCCGCAATTTGATAATCAGTAAAAGTGATGGGGCTCCCTGGAGTCGATGCTTATCCCATGTCGGAACATTCTCTCTCGCTCCATCCAGAACAGGATAAGTTATTTGACAAAAAAGGTCTCTCAAATTAACGGTTTCGTCATTAGCTACTTGTTCTGCATTCAAAATAAAGCTAGGCTTACTCCCAATTTCTCAACCTCAACTTTAGTCTGAAACCCTGTTAAATTGGCATTTAAGTACGGTTTGAAGCGTTCACTCAAAATAACCTATGACAGGATTACCGTTTTGAGCTCAAGATTGCAGTTATTAAATTAAAAGATAGACAAATTTTTTTTATAACTTGTTATTCTCATGTTTTTTATGGTTGTACCCGCTACCGCTTATGGCTGAGGCCACGCTACACTATTGCATAAAAACGTCACTAGCCCGTCGCACCGTAACCGGCACTTTCTCAGACTCCACCTCTCCTGGTAGCTAAATGTAGCTTATTTATTTTTTGTGCCATGTTATTTACTATGTAACAGTGTTATTTACAATTTACGTAATAATTAGTTTAGTTAGTTTATTGTTTTGTAATATTTATTAGTTTACTATTTTGTAAGAATGGTAATATTTGTATTTTATCTACATGGGCCATAATTGCCTGACAATAAAGAAACAATAAATAACGTAGAATTTTATAGATTTTAGGAGACTATTTCATCAAGATTGTTCTTGGCCCAGTTGCTTGGGGGGTCCTGGAACGCTAGGCAAATAAGGAACATCTATGTGGTTTTAGTCAGTAAAAGTCTGACACGCCCTCCAGCCCCGCCTTAGAGCGCGAGAAGTCATTGGATGACTTCCCAGCTTAAAAAAAAGACAAGTACCAGGGCTGCATATTTCAAAAGAGCCACCGCGACTCTGGAACGCAAAGAAACGAGAGTGAGTTCTTGTCAATAAGTCTTACATTCTCGCTCCACTCTTAAAAGAAAAAGGACCAGGCAGCTTACCATGACGTGTTAAAATATCAGTCGTGAGAGCGAGAGAGAAGGATGGAGATATACATCTTATATAGCTCCATCCCTTTAACAGTTCAGTTTAGGTCGTCATATGGATCGCGTTAAGAGCTCGTGGTAGTACTGCAAGAGTTTGGTTGGCCTGTTGGTGTAGTGGTTAGTGGCCCTGACTGTTATGCCGGAGGACGTGGGTTCGTTTCCCACCCGGGACAAATGTTTGTGTGATGAGTGAGAGAATTTATCTATAATATGTATGTATTTAAAAATATTTAAGTATGTTCATCAGTTGCCTAGTACTCATAACACAAGCTCTGCTTAGCTTGGGACTAGACGGCGTTGTGTGATAGTTGTGTGAATAAAAAAGTTGTGATGAACAAAAGTACTATAGCTTTTTTTTTTTTTTAATTCGCTATAAACCAGTGCTTGACTGCGATCCCACCTGATGGTAAGCAGTGATGCAATCATTGATGGTGAGGCGCACTAGTTTATTAAGAGCCTATTCACTCTAGCCTTGAAGGCACCTAAATTATAGTTGGACGGGAAGACAGCAGCAGGCAAATTGTTCCAGTCCCTCGATGTACGCGGTATAAACGACGAAGCCATATAGCCACATTTCGATGATCTAAAAGTTCTATATCGATTTGATAACACGTCCAGTAATACAATAGTGTACCTATTATGGTAAGCCGATTCGTGACAGCTTAGTCACGATTGTGTTGATGTAATGGTCTGGTTAATTGGAGATTATGGTAATTATGTTGGTAGTAGTAATTATAATCTTGACAACAAGTTAGCAGCTTAACGCGTGATTACAGAAGGACCTGTCATAAGTTTTTATAGTAACAGCCATTAGCGAAGATAATAAGGAGCAACGGAGCATTTTTCTGGTTCCAAAATTTCGTACATCGTGGCTTCGGGAGCGGTCGGGAATCTTCGAGAGCAGTCGTGTACTTTTTTAAGCCACGTTTTGGTGACAGAGGCGCCACGGCTCGTGGCGTCCTGAACACAGTAGTTTCGAGAGATTTCTGTTTCGGATTCGCCATGAAGAAACGCTTTGATGTCACCATTGTGCGGATAGCTCGGAGAACACGATGGAGATCTACCCCGCTTGGGACAAAGGAGTATGTTAGGATAGCCCAGAAGGCACGGTGAAGGTATGTCCCGCTGGAAAGGAAATGGGAGGCGATCACACCCTTCTACAAAGCAGTAATTAAAATTAAGCAAAAGCGGTTAAAACCATGAAGAAAAGAAGGTAAGCTTCACGCACCGGCCCTCGCTGTAGTCGCCCCGGTCGTCGTGAGTCGCAGGGCAATTCACGGCCACCATAGGCGCGGGTATGTGGATGGCGAGCAATAGGTAGCTCACCGTCCGGTAAAGATGTTTCGCGTTTGCCTCAAAGACAAGTCAGCAGTATTGAAGGGGACAGTTAGGACCGATGGCTGCCCGGGCTGCGGATTGTACGAAGGAGTTACCGTGGCCTTCACAAACTGATGGAGCACTGTAGATTTTAGTCAATAAAAGTCTGATAAGTACCTACTCTCTCGATTCATCAAGGGTGGGAGAAGTCATTTGTTGATTTCCCACATAAAAAAAAGCCGTTATCACTGGGTCATTAACTACAACAAGATCTATATTAGGCGTGTGTAACTCTTTTCTAAACCGACTCACTGTTTCCAAACATTTTAGTGTTCCGAAAGATTGGAACTACAGTAAAGTTTTAAATGCATCATTTGGAACAATTGGAACACTGAAACACTCTTTACTTTAAGTGACTAGCAGTCTTTTTAAAATTCAAATTATAACGTAAATAGCGCACATATAAATATTGACCTGTACTAAAAACATCTGCTTTAAATTATTCTGAAATCAAAATTCAATTAAATAAAACTTTTAGTGTATATGACGCAACGTCACGACAACAGATCACGATTCATAACTGTCAGTGTCTGTATCTTTTGAGCCGATGTTCCAAATGTTCCGTTTGTATCTTGTGAATCGATGTTTCAAATGTTCCGTTTGTATCTTTTGAGCCGTTGTACCAAAAGTTCCGTGTGTATCTTGTGAGCCGATGTTTCAAATGTTCCGTTTGTATCTTTTGAGCCGATGTTCCAAGTGTTCCGTTTGTATCTTGTGAGCCGATGTTTCAAATATTCCGTTTGTATCTTTTGAGCCGATGTTTTAAATGACCCGTTTGTATCTTTTGAGCCGTCGATGTTCCAAATGATACATATCACCGTTTCGGAACATTTCAGTGATTCAGATGCAAATGTTCCAATCGCAAAGATGACACACTTTTCCCACGCCTAATCTATATTATTGAAACCTGCATTTTCCTCGTGCCAATAGTTACCATAGATGACCACACGTGTGGCCAGACATTTAACTGCTATAATAACTGACAAGATTATATCTAATTACAATTAACATAATTTGTTACTGGAACACAGTCTCACGTGACCGGCCTATCACAAATCTATTCACCATAATACACGATTGTGTCACTATGGCACTTTATCAAGAGATTGTGATCCGGAGTACAATGCTTAGTGTGAGTGTATCAATCAAATGTTTTAGTAATACGGGCCTACGATACTATAGGCGTGGTTGGTCATAGAGTAAGTAATACAGAAGAACGATTCCGTTGCATAACTTAATTCCGCCAAGCCATCATCGAACCACCAGACGTAGGGCAATGCGCCACCGGCACATGGTGGATCCAACCCATCCAATCACTTGGGGTGCTACGACAGAAAACCTCCACGAGTGCCCGCAGGCTGTAGTTCCCTTGCAAATACGTCCGAAGTGAAGGCCGGTGCACCCTGGGAGGCGGCCAACGACCACCCTTAGGTACTTCTGCGTAAGGAGTCCCGATGTCCGCCTGCGAATATTCTGTCCGAAGGATCACTTCAACGCGTGTCCCTCTGCTACAGCAGAGGGCACAGTGGCGAAGTAAGAGCGGGCTCGGTGTGCACTTACCCTGTCACCGAGCAGGCAGGAGGAAGACTTGCTCCTCCTTCTGCCACCGTTAGTCTCGTAGCCCCAGAGATTGTCCAAGGTCATGTTTCTGACTTTTGATGGGGGTCGAGGTTCCTGGCTTAACCGCCCGGGCCGCGAGGAAGACAACCTCTATAAAAAATTACCCCTAACCTCCAAGTGGCGGCGCACCGTGAGAGAGGTTGTTAGCTTGACTAATGGGTAGCTTAATTAGTCTCTAGTGCGAACCACTGACTTTGAGCAAGTACAGAATGAAAAATACTATGTTTGTAAGTATTTCGTCATCGTCCATCCCAAACTATTATTTCGTAGAATACATGCGTCATCGTTTATTCTCTGCAGAATTTTTCTAAAGAGTTACCTTGTCCCTGCACTGCAATTGCCAAGTGAAGGAATACAGGTGGGCTTTAGTCAGTAAAATTCTGATACTTCCTCTCATTCCACTAAAGCGGGAGGTGTAATGATTTCCTACGTAAAAAAACATTCATTCATTGATAGAGTCATTGATGGAGGGAGATTGAAAATATTCTTAGGTGCAGTTCCGAATTATTTACAAATACTTACGCATTCGCCTAAAAAGATTCCGTCAAGATATTTCGGTCGTACCTACTGTTAGCACTTAGTAGGTAGAAAATCCGATCTGTTGACGGGCTGTCCCGTCTGTCATTTGTTTAATCAAGTTGAGGCAGGTCAGGCACACCTTAGCACATGTGGGCGTAGACCATAGCTTTTTCTTTATTGCCACACAGTTAACCATTTTACCATTCAGATCGATTTATCTGTACATATAAATAAAATTGAAGTGTCTGTTTGTAGTATTAAAATGACTTAAATATATGAAAAAACGCAATTTTCTAAGTTTTTGTCCGTATCTCGTTTGTTCCAGTTTATCTTCGAAACTGGACCTATTTTGACGGGATTTTTACCTGGTAGAGTCATAGCTGATGTTTTAAGAGGTAACTTAGACACCAACCTACTTCAATTCAGAGGCAACGGTCCTCACGCCCCAACCGCCGCCGGGATCCCGATCCCGATTTCCGGCCACCGTAGGCGCGGGCTTGATTTTCCCACCGAAAAATAAATAAATCTACTTACTTCAATTTCAGAAAAAGAATTAGGGTTCCGCACAAACAAAAATACTTCTTGAAATTGTGGAAAAATAGCCTTTTGTTGTTTTTCAGACAGTCTGCCTCGCAGACAAAGTCGCGGAAACCAACTAGTTTTAATTTATTATGGACGGTGAATGACCTGCCTATCGGTTAGTTATTTATTGAGTTTGTTATGAAGAATTTATCAATGCAATGCTGTTTGTGTAAACAATGCGATTAATGAATGAAAAATGTGGATTTTATTTTAATCTTGGGTGGTCGTTTCTTGTGAATGAACGTTCATATCTTTGCCTCTAATAGGTTATAGCAAAATGAACTTTAATGACCTATTATTAGTTTCAATTTTAAATAAAACCTTAAGGCGGAGATTCTCAACCGCAATCCCTGGGGGTCCTAGGAGGTCCGCGGCAGAACTTATTTGCACATCATCACTTTGCAAACCTATCTAAGGATCCATCATAAAAAGTTAGGAAAGGTTGCCCCAGGGTGATGATATATTTGATATAATTTTTAACTTGAAAAACTTATTACCAAGACCTCTAAATTAATATTTGTACTAGAAACCTGAGTAATATATATCAAATTACACATAATAATTTTAATATATAAAAGTCATCTACCCTAAAACTAAACCAAAACTCTAAAATAACTCAAACTCTAAACCTCCAGATTTATTATATGTATAGATTTTTTTCTACATTTCTATTATTCATTTGTATTAGGTTTAGGTTAGGTTAGTTAATTTGGTAGAACACAGTTAAAGGATCTAATCTTTATCTCTCAAATCAAACGAAGATTGTATCGATATAAACGGATTTATTTTACACAAGTGTTCGGTTCAACCGTCAAATCTCGAATGAATACATTTCACCTCCACTTAAACGTCAAAACTGTCTTACAAAGTGTTGCCATACTTAACTCTCGATTCGATACAATTAAATAATCGATTTAATATTCGACTAGAATTATAACAACTACTATTTTAATTTGCTTTTACTTCAGATACAAATACATTATATTCGTGGTTACATACTAGCTAGGATATTATCAAAATACCCACATCTTGGCTAATTAACCTTACAACTCGGCCATCCTGTGTAAGTGAGTCCTCTCACTTGTTTAACTAATTTGATACTACATAATAAAATTGTAAAACAAAACATAGGTAATAACTTGATAACCAATACATACATGCTTCTATAATTAATCTCATTCTTCAATAATAATTCATATCGCAAGGTAAATTTTTTTTTTACAGTTCAACTAATGTACTATATTCAAAAATCTCATCACAATCAAAATTCATGTAATATCTAAGTTTATCTCAATTCATCTTATTTTTATCTAGGTTAAAATCTTTATCAAAATTTAAATTCATAAATCAGGATCAGTATTCTCATTCTTTGTTTCTTGCACAATCTGTCACGATCTTTGGTCATCTGTGCGGCACCGTTATCTTGGTACCATTCATAATCTGCACTGACCTCTATGACAAATTGTGCTCACATCATATAATCTTACTCACTATCTTGCAATCAAGTGCGACATCAATTTCTCAATGCCATTCATTATCTGCACTGATTGCTCATATATAGATACATATGTCCTTAATAATGACACGCAATTCCTACTCATTTTCATCAGGGAAGTTGATTAACCCAGCATTTCATTATTATTGCCAGAAATGAATAATCTTATTGTTCCTACCTACTGTGTAGAGTAATAGATCACTCTCTGTCTACCTCTGTTTCTGTGCCCTCACTCTGATCACTGTCAGTGCTCTCACTGGCGTAACCTTTAAAATTCATCCAAGGATGGATTTTGTCTAGCGCGACAACATTTTCATACCTCTTGTTACCCTTTCTTGTTAATGGAGTGTCTTCGACGAGAAATCTGTCATTAGGTAATATTTTGAGGATTCTATAGGGGCCTTGGAATTTGGGGATGAGCTTATGTGATTTTCCTACATGATCTTTGTTTATAACTGTCCTCTCTACCCTGACTAAATCACCTACATTATATTTTGTACGATTCTTCCTATGCTTATCGAACTGCTTTTTAGCATATTCTTGTTGTTTTTCTATCCGTTCCCTAGCATTCGACCTCAGTTTTAGTAACGCATCACCATCGATTCGTTCAGTTGTTTCGGCAATTACGTCACTCAATACGTTTTCCGACGCATTCATCAATCTACAACCGAACAACAGCTCGGAGGGACTTTTCCCTGTTGTCTTATTAGTAGTGGTATTAATACCTAATTGTACGTCACCTATATATTCGTCCCATAAGTTGTCATTTCCGTCATGACATTTTGTACTTAGAGCATCAGTTATGGTTCGGTTAAACCTTTCGACCTGTCCATTCGCTCTTGGAGTGGCTACTGCATTCAAGATGTGCTTTATTTTTAATTGGTCTATAAAACTCTTAAATTTTGCACTTGTGAAACAAGAGCCACGATCTGTTATAAGACGAGAAGGAACGCCGAAATAACTAAAATGTTCCTTAAATGCCTTGATTGCCGTAGTCGTCTTAGTATCCCTAACAGCTCGTATATTGATAAATTTTGTAAAAGCGTCTATAATTACAAGCAAATACATGTTGCCTCTCCTAGAGCGAATGAATGGGCCCAGATGATCGGCATGAAGCGTATGGAATGGCTTCTCCAACTTAGGTATTGGATGGAGCATTCCCTCTTTGGGGCCACCAGGTGCCTTGTGATGCGCACATTCCAAACAAGCTGAGACATATTTCTTAGTGAACCTACGCATTTTTGGAAACCAAAATATGCTTTTGATACGGCTCAACGTTTTTTCGAATCCAAAATGTCCCACCTCATCATGGTTCATGCGCAGCACCTGCCACCTACACCCTCTCGGAACTACCCATCGTAATCCTTCGTCTAAAATTTTATACACATAATTGCCTTTTAACATATAATTCTTACGCACGTCTGCTACAAACTTAGTCTCGTCATCTTCTAAGATGTCTTTTATACGCTTTATTTCGCTATCATCACCCTGTACAGTAGCGATCCAATCACGAACGTCTACGTATAGAACATCAAAAACATGCTCCGTATCCATATCGGTCGGGTCACTCACAGGGGCACGACTGAGAGCATCTACGTGAGCCATACGCGAACCCGGCCTGTACTCAATTTCGCAGTCATACTCCTGAAACTGGATCCACCAGCGAGAAATTCGTGGTACAAGATCTCTCTTAGTTAAGGTAGTACGAAGTGCGTTACAGTCAGTGACTATTTTAAATTTTAATCCTAGTAAATAGACTCGGAAACGATTCAATGATGCGACTACCGCTAAGGTTTCCAACTCAAAGGAATGAAATTTTTGCTCGTCTACCGTGGTTTTACGACTGTAATATGCCACTGGCCTGAGTAAACCGTCAGTACTTCGCTGTAGGAGAATCCCCGCAATACCTAGCTTTGACGCATCTGTATGGATTTCAGTCTCCAATTGGGGGTCATATAATGCTAGTATAGGACGTTCAACTAATTTTTCCTTCAAAACTCTAAATGACTCCGCTTCCTCTGCCGTCCATTTCCATTCGAATTTAGTTCTTAACAGGTCTGTTAGTGGACGAGCAATAAGGGCGAAACCCTTTACGAATCTCCGGAAAAAACTAGCCAGGCCTATAAATCGTCTGATATCATGCACGTTCCGCGGAATTGGGAAGTTTTCTATGGCTAGTGTCTTGCGCTTCCCTGGACGTATCCCCTCACCACTAACATGAAATCCTAGGAACTCTAGCTCGGTACAGAAAAAGCTACACTTTTTTATCTTAAGTGTAAGACCTGCGTCTTTTACGAGTTGAAGTACCTCCTCCAGTCGTCTCATTCCCTGATCAAAAGATCTCGCAGGAATCAATACGTCATCCATATAAACGATCGTATAACCGACTTTAGAAAGTATTTTACTCATTGCTCGTTGAAATACCGAAGGGGCATTTGCTAAACCAAAAGGCATGCGTTTAAACTGATATTGCCCATCGGGCGTAACAAACGCAGTCTTGTCTTGAGATTTTGCCTCTACTGGAATTTGGTAGTAGCCAGATGCAAGGTCTAAACTCACAAATAAAGAATTACCAGCTAGCCTGTCAAGTTGATCATCAATTAAGGGTAGCGGATAGTGTTCCTTTTTTGTTTTGTTATTTAATGCACGATAATCAACGCATAGCCTGCTTTCACCAGTCTTTTTCTTTACCAGTAAGACTGGGCTAGCGTAAGGCGAGTTTGACTCACATACTATGCCGGCATCGATCATTTCTTTCACCATAGATTGAACCTGTCTACGCTCCGGAAAAGAAAGCCTATACGGGCGATAAACTACCGGTTGCGAGTCACTTAATTGAATTTCCATTTGAACTACATTAGTCAATCCTAGGTCTTTTAAGTTATCCGAGAAACATGTTTCAAACCTTTTGAGCAACTCTTTTAATTGGTTAACCTCATATTCACTTAGCTGTTTCCCATAATTGAAGGCAGACTTAGTCTCAACATTTTCAAAATCTAGTAAATTAATATTCAAGTTATTCCTGGTACAAACAACTCGTGTAATGAGAGTTTCCTTATTTAAACTAACCGTGCTGTCACCAAAGTTTTGCACCAGTAACCTAACCTCTCCGTTTTCTATTTCATATTCACCAGGCATCAAATAATATTCATTCTGTGACATGCCGCGTAAGGATCCGCTAACGTGGACTATACCCGAATATTTGTTTGTAGAAATACACGGTAATGGGAACATTTCCTTAGGAGGTATTACAATATCGGTTTTCAAACTTAATTCTAATTTAACTGATTGATCACGAGTAAATATTAATGAATGTGTAGTTTTCGTTATGACTATACCTGGTTTCTCTGTAAAACTGTGCCCAATTAAAACCGAATATTTAATAACGCTATCGTCGACGACGTACGCGTCGACCTTCTCCACAATCCCTTGAATTTCAATAATGACGTTTGATACACCCACTGGTATTACTATACTCTCACCTATACCTCTCATAGTCGGTAAGTTACTATCAGTCCACGTGATTCCCCTCTTAACAGCCTCACTGTAACGAATCAGCGTACATTGGCTACCCAAATCTACATAGCCTTGAATAACTTCACCGTTAAGTTTTAGATTCATTAAATATTTAGTGTCATTAGTACTATTTGTTTCAATACGCATCACGTCTTTTTCTTTAGGTTTATCAACTTTATTAGCTGAGTCAGAGGGTAATCTGGGACAGTTAATTGACAAATGACCTAATTTGGTACAAACATTACACTTCAGTATCTTTTTGGTGCATCTGGAACTGAAATGCCCAGGTTCATTGCAGTTAAAGCATACAATTGACGCAATATTGTTTGACTTCGAAGTCTTAGTTTCGCTGCCATTACCCATCTGCTTAGAACTATTACTAGATGATAAAGGGGTAGTGTTGTTACGTTTATCAAAATTCGCCCTTGACCTATCTGGTTCGCGAAGATGTTGCTTGATTGATTGAAAATATGTGAGAACCTGCTCCGGCTCCTGACATTTTGCTGCTTTCGCGCCTAATCTCAATGACCGATCCTCAATCCCATATAGTAGGCAATCCACCGCACGTTTACCATGTATTTCGCATCGATTTAGTAGATTAATTTTTTCGTAATAATAATGTTCTAACGAATCATTAAACTTCACACGTTTTGATAACATCTCGGTTAGTAATTCAGCATAATCTTCACTGCTCGGAAACGATTGCTCCAGTTTATCCTTCCACTCTGACCATGAATACGACATGGATGGAAGGGCCTGGTACCACGTTTTGGCAATCCCTGACAGTTTAGGCAGCGCGTAATGTATTATTTGATCATCGCCCCAACCGTAGAGCCTAGCACATTCTTCAACTTTATTGATCCACATAACTATAGTCTGACTCTTTACCATAGGGTCAAAGTCTGGGATCACATTGCCTAGCATAGGAAATTTATTTCCCTCAGATCGATTTTTGGTTAAAGCTTCCACTAAAGTTGCAAAAAACGCTTGCGTGTCATTACTAAAAACATTGGCGCTACTCACGTGACCGGGAAGTGGAGGTGTGTGTCGCCCTGTGCTGGATTCTGGGCGCCTGCTGCGGCCTCGCCTACTGCGTCTCCCCTCCAAACCCCGGCTGGACCGACGCTGCTCGTAGCTGCTGCTCCGACTGCGATATCCATCACGGCTGCGACTCCGGTTCGGCTGGTGACGGCGCCTCATAGTCTGCTCACGGGAACTGCGGTCTTCACTACGATGAGACTCTGACGAAGAATCACGATTGCTCGATCGCTGCCTTCGTTGCTTCCGTTTATGCGTAGTGCTTGTTCTTACTTCTCTGCTCCGATCACGGCGACGTTTACGTTCACTGCTCTTGCGGTTAGTTCTTGTTTTATCCATTGTTACTCAGATCAGTGACTTGTGTACTTGTGACTTGTGTACGCAACACAAAACACGTGGCAACACGTGGACACGTTATTTGGAGATATTTCTTCAAAATTGTAGGCGTAATTGACTTATCCCACTTCTGAGATAAAGGATCTAATCTTTATCTCTCAAATCAAACGAAGATTGTATCGATATAAACGGATTTATTTTACACAAGTGTTCGGTTCAACCGTCAAATCTCGAATGAATACATTTCACCTCCACTTAAACGTCAAAACTGTCTTACAAAGTGTTGCCATACTTAACTCTCGATTCGATACAATTAAATAATCGATTTAATATTCGACTAGAATTATAACAACTACTATTTTAATTTGCTTTTACTTCAGATACAAATACATTATATTCGTGGTTACATACTAGCTAGGATATTATCAAAATACCCACATCTTGGCTAATTAACCTTACACAGTGAACTGCGCATTCAAATAACACCTAGAAATTTATTTACATATTATTTGCGGCCCGACAGACGTTATCCTGTCTGAAAACTGAATATCGTCAGAAAAAAAAATGAGAACCCGATAGCAGAGCTACCTACCAGGTCCAGTTGTATTATCATATCATCCAGGGACCCACCCAAATTTTCATCCAAATCGATCAAGCTGTTTAAGAGGAGTTAGGTGACAAACACACGTACAGAAGAAATATATATTTATAGGTATATATAATTATTGTATTGTGTTAAGCAATAAACTTTGACTAAGAGACTTTGAGACTTGGACTCGGCTGGGCAGCGTTCGGGAAGCTGCGCGGTATCTTCTCGTAATCATCGTCTCAATATACCACAGTGTCTCAAGACGAAAGTCTATGACCAGTGCGTGTTGCCAGTGATGACATATGGCTCCGAAACGTGGTCGCTCACAATGGGCCTCATCAGAAGACTTAAAGTCACCCAAAGGGCAATGGAAAGGGCTATGCTCGGAGTTTCCTTGCGTGATCGAATCAGGAATGAGGATATCCGCAAGAGAACCAAGGTTACCGACATAGCACGAAGAATCGCCAAACTAAAGTGGCAATGGGCAGGGCACATTGCTCGCAGAACAGATGGCCGTTGGGGCCGAAAGGTTCTGGAATGGCGGCCACGTACCGGAAGACGTAGCGTTGGAAGGCCTCCTACAAGGTGGACCGATGACTTGGTAACGGTTGCGGGAGTCCGATGGATGCGAGATGCACAGGACCGTTCATTGTGGCGACACTTGGGGGAGACCTATGTCCAGTAGTGGACGTCTTTCGGCTGAAATGATGATGATGATGATGAAGAGACTTTAAGACGTCACAATGAGGCACTAAATAATGTAGACTATTTTGTATGACAGACCACCCTTGAACTAAAAAAAAAAATATTAAGACATAAACAATTTAAATTCATGACATTTAATTCCACATTAAGAAACATTCCGACTCGCTTATCTCGCGATAATAAATCGCACATACTTATGCACTTATCCAGATAAAAAACTGTATAAATCTACATACCAAGATAGAAGCGAGTATCGCAATGTGCGCATACCGATGTCAAAACAGAGGGCCCACGAGCTCTTAATGCAATTCATTTGACGACCTAAACTGAACTGTTAAAGAGATGGAGTTATATAGGGTGTATAGCTCCAGGAGCGCCGACTCCGTGGGTGCTCGGGGGCTCGAGCACCCATGAGAAATAAACAGTGGGTGCCGAGCACCCCTCAGAATAGGCATCAAGAAACAGATCAATAATCGCCATTTAGGGATGGGCGTTTTTTCATTACTCGACGACCCGTTTAGCGCAGTGGTTCAGAGCGCCGGTTAAGACGCAAGAGTCGCGGGTTCGATTCCCGCACCAACACAAATGTTTGTTGATGAAACAGATATTTGTGTTGAGTCTGGGTGTTTGTGGTACCTTCGTTGTTCCTGGTTTCCATAATACAAGGGAAAACCTTAGTTTGGAACCAGGACAATGTATGTGATGTCGTCTCAATTTATTATTTATTAACGATGCGGGAAACGGATGCCTGTTACTGATCCGCTATCAAAATGTCGATCAGTGTATTATCGTGTATTCTCTTCTCACACTTCGCAACTTTTTCGAGTCATCAAATGAGCATGAGCACCCATGAGGTTTTCTAAAAGCCGGCGCCCCTGTATAGCTCCATGCTCCTTTTTCGCTCTCACGACTGATATTTTCACACGTCATGTTAAGGCCCAAGTTTTATTTATGGTGAAAGTTTTGTCAAAAGTTGAAAGGGAATCGTTCTTAGTATGAGTACATGATAAAGTCGCCCCACGGAAAAAGAACATTGCTATGCTCGGAGTTTCTTTAAGTGATCGAATTAGCTGCAGAACTAAGGTTACCGACACAGCTCGAAGAATCGCCAACTTATATAGCGGTGGGTAGGGCACATTGTTCGCAGAAAACATGGTCGATGGGGCCAAAAGGTCTGAACCTTAGGAATGGTCTGGTCACAGTCTTAAAAGGCCTCCCACAAGGTGGACCTATAATAATAATAATCCTTTATTATCAGGCAACTAAGGCCCATAGAAAAAATACACAAATAATCTTACAAAATAATAAACTAATACATATAAAAGAAACTATAACAATTATTAAACTATACTATTGCACACGAAGTGACGGCGTCGTGTTCCGCTGCGAGGTCGGTATTCTTCCACGAAATCGTCGATACACGACACCCTTCGGCCAAAACTCTCCTTTGAGGAAGGTCTCTAAATGGTGAGTCGGCACCCGCACCACAAACGACTTGAAATTAGTATTATGGCGCGGTTCCAACTGCACGACTCTCAAAGTCCAGTTTGTCCTCTGACTTAGTGAGGGTCGCGGCAAGCCGAGACGCACAAGACTGATCGTTATGGCAACACTTAAGGACGCCTATGTCCAACAGTAGACGTCTTTCGGCAGAAATGATGATATGATAGGGATATAAAATATATGAGTAAAAATTGAGAATAATCCCATGGCCTGGCACGTGACTTTTCAGAGAAGATGTTTGGAGGTAGGCGGAACAGAGAGTAAAGTCCCGCAAACCTCCGTTGAAAAGGGAGGATCCTCCGGCCAGACGGGCGTTATGTCTGGTGGGCAACTGCCCGTTTCGGGCTGTCGTATATCTATATTCTAATCGCGCGGAGAACTTTGATTGCGCGATGCAGGATTAGTTCTTATGTGACGCCATAGATGTCGCTAAAGATGAATAGGCCTTTAGTGTGGGACCCTATTTGTGTCAAAACTCTTGCGTCAGCCCATCTTCCTAGCTCTTCGGGCTGTGTTGGTGCTGTCACTGTAGCTGCGAAGGTGCACATGTCATGTGGGTTTTGTCAGTAATAGTCTGACACTCCCTCTGACTCCACGAGCGAAAGAAGCCTTTAGATGATATGATACCAAAAAAAAACGTCAACGCCTAAGTTCTTAGATACCACCGGTACTCGATTTCTTAGAAGCTCCGAAGTCTCTGAAGCAGTACAGCATCATACCTGCGAACAAAAAGAGGTAAACGTCAGACAAGTCTTCAAATGGGAATGCAACCCACGTGTCAGACCCGTTAGGCGCTAAACCACTGGTTGAGCCGTAGAATAGTAATCATCTCGGTTTGGTACAGTATGTACTTGAGGTCTGTTTCCTATTAGTATGCATTTATGGAATTGTTTCTCACGTTTTAGGATCACGCAGATTGACTCAACGTCACAGCATAACTGTTAGCTTGTACAGTTTTTAACCAACTACAAAAAAGGAGGAGGTTCTCAATTACATTAGATTATTTATCATTTTGAAATTGTAATCTAAACTATTACCTACATTTACCAATAAATTTAATTTGATTGATTGAGTGTTTATTAAAATTACATGTTTGTTGTTAATTTACAATAATTTTTAATTTGTAATCACTTTTATTCTTTATTGTACACAAGAACATAACATAATATATTGAGATACAGACAGTTCATGTACAAAGGCGAGCTTAACTCAGCAATGAGTTTTCTCCCAGCAAACCTTTGAATTATCTAAAGAGAACATATTCGAGGGTAGGATCCAGTGCACAATATAAACCTACATAACTAAGTCTAATATATAATTATATTACACATATTAATCACATTTGACTGGCCTGTTGGTCTAGTGGTTAGTGGCCCTAACTGCTATGCCGGAGGTCGTGGGTTCGATTCTCACCCAGGACAAATGTTTGTGTGATGAGCACGATCATTTGTTCTGTGTCTGGGTGTTATAATTATCTATATATGTATGTATTTAGAAATATGTAAGTATGTTTATCAGTTGTCTAGTACCCATAACACAAGCTCTGCTTAGCTTGGGACTAGACGGCGTTGTGTGATAGTTGTAGAATATCATTAATCATTAATTTATTTTATATTTTTTAATCTCCTTACTTTTTACAATTTTACAAGCCGTAAGGTAGAATGTATCGGAAACCCTCACCATCTTATATGTTCTGTACGAGTACATACATGAAAGCGAATAAATATCTGAATCTGA
Organism: Mythimna pallens; assembly: GCA_961205895.1. NCBI lineage: Eukaryota > Metazoa > Arthropoda > Insecta > Lepidoptera > Noctuidae > Mythimna > Mythimna pallens. The sequence goes on along the minus strand of OY540847.1, from coordinate 14,186,325 downwards.
ATCCGGTTGATTTTTTTTTCTTAATTCTTCTTTAATTTCGGATATCTGTGTATGTAAATAACAAAGAACCTAAACCGAAAACATCGGCTCCCGAAATTAACGTTATTTTTTTTTTTAATATTGAAGTCGGTTGTATTTTTTTGTAAAAAAGTTTTTTCGCAGTTAAAATTATAACGTCTTTTAAAAGGAAGGAATAAAATCGCTGGCCTTTGCCCAGTTGCATAAACATTCATAGATTAGATTGAGGTAATCAGGTAAATACAAAATCTAATATTATCATAGGAGCTTAGTAAGCGTATGCGCAAAATATATCAACTTTGTGTCGCTTTTATACTTCTATACTTAATTTTTAAAGAGGAATGATAAGTATTTTTTCACAACAGCAGCTCTAACAAGTTTGTTTTGCTGCTTGAAAACAGTGAGCAAAACTCGATTTTGCTCACTGCGTGAGACAAAGTAGCTTTTTTTTTATCCATACAATTCGAAACATTCGAACTGCACTGTACTCTGTCTCTTTCTCGCCCTTATAAAAAAGCGAGTGAGAAACATGCCATTTCGAAGTTCATTCCGATTTTGAAATTCCACCACAAAGAAAAACACGTTCGGAAATGCGTAATAAATAGAAAATAATTATAAAATTTCAATTTCATTTTTTTTATCTCGTGCCTTTGAATCCCTCCCCTCGCTCAGGATTCTACTTTAGAATCACTCGCTAACGCTCGTGATTCAATCAAAGAATCCTTCGCTTGCTCGGGACTCAAAATTAGCACTCGCAGCAAAAAACATCTTTGCTCTCTTGTTGCACAAATAATTATTGTTCGTAATGTATAAACTGAAAAACTAATAGACTGATTTTTAAAATTCGTTCGCCAATAGAATGCTTATTTATCATTGAGTGGCATAGGTTACACACCACAATTTTTTAACTAGTACAAATACCTAAATAGCTTATTAGAAAAGGTCTTATTATTATCTCAATAATTAATATTCTTAAACAGCAAAGTTATGAGCGTTTGTATATATCCGAAAATGTCAATCAATTTATGGAAATATTGTACAAGCGTTTGATTATGAATGAATGGCGAAAAAAATGGAAAAAAAAACTGCGCGTAGTATTTTCTAGTAGCAGTTGTTATGCATGATTGATTCAATGCTGAATTTGCCAATTATGATAAATTTTCGTGGACAATTTTGGGATTTTGTTTCTTTTACTTTTGACTTCACAAATATGATCAGTAACGGGTACACGCTGGTAGAAGTTAGTCTGGAATATTTATCAAATTAATTCACCATATCTGGCCAGCTTGTTCTCCATCAATGTAGGAGCCAGCTTCCAGTATAATCGTATGCTGTATTTTACCAAGAACGTGTCTTTAACATTTCCTGGCTTACGCTACCTGTCTGGGGTCACATGGGTCGACCTGGAACCATAGGTCTACTTCTGAGAGGGCAGCCCGTTTTTTTTTTTATAGGTGGGAAATCATCCAATGACTTCTCGCGCTCTTGGTCAGAGCGAGAGGGCGTGTCAAACTTTTACCGACTAAAACCTACTCCTGTTCCTTCTTTGCTTTCGTTCCAGGGCCCCGGGGTACACTTCCGGCCAACCCATGGGGGAGCCCGTGGTCCTCGGACGCAAAGGGCAACTGAAAGGACATAGGTGTGGTTTTTATTAGTTAAAGTCTGGGCGGGAGGGTGTGTCAGACTTATCGACTAAAACCCATTCCTGTTCCTTCTTTGCCTTCGGCAGAGCGAGAGGGCGTGTCAAAATTTTACCGACTAAAACCCACTCCTGTTCCTTCTTTGCCTTCTTTCTACGCCCCGGGGTACACTTTCGCACCACCCATGGGAGAGCCCATGGTCCTGGGACGCAAAGGGCAAATGAAGGAACATAGATGTGATTTTAATCAGTAAGAGTCTGACAACCGCTCCGCCCTAGAAAGAGAGAAGTCATTAGATTTCCATAAAAAAGCCCAGTTACACTAATCTACACCTGTTACTACAAATTGTCACTGAAATATCTCACAAGGTGTAAACATCTCACTATGACAATGGTCTTGCTTTGCAGCTCATCGCTAACAAAGCCTTGACGTCAGGAGCACAGAACAAGTCACCTGTTTCTACCCAGTCATGCATAGCAAATGTGTCTATACAGGAGATCAAAGAGTAATGCTGTCTAGAAGCGATACAGGTTTCTTTTATCCTTTTTAGGGTTCAGTACCTCAAAAGGAAAAACGGAATCCTTATAGGACCATTTTGTTGTCCGTTTGTCTGTCTGTCAAGACCCTTTATCTCGGCAACAGGTCGACCATATATTTGTGCGGATAACCAGGTAACATAACAAGCTTATAACTTTCTGATTTTTCATGATACAGTTATGAAATTTTGTACATAGATTCTTTACATACAAATAGACAGGTGTTTCGGGTTTCGCATATACTTAAAGTAATGATGTATAGATGTATAGCTCCATTCTTCTTTCTCGTTCGCACGACTGACACGCATCATAGTTCGACGTCTTTATGTCGATACAGTTACCGGCCCACACTGAAAACCAGCGCCGTAGACTCATCGCATTTTGCGTGTAATCACGGCATTATGCTGAGCGTTCGGACGTTTTGCGCGGATGTGGTGCATATTTTTTCACCTAATATACTTATAATTTGTTAGTTCTAAATTTGCGCCTTGTTCCGCCAAAGAAAATGTTTTTCTTTCTTTCTTTTCTTCTTTTATAGGAGGTCCACTGACTTTCAGGCATCTGACTGCCTTTAGCGACGTTTCGCTTCTATATTTCTTTTATTCTATGACCCTGCGCACACGACTCTTCTCATTAAGTGTCGTTGATCTGATCGTGAATTAAGTTTTTCTTCGTTTCTTATTCTATTATCTATTGTTTTTCTCCCTCGCGTGGCTGCTGGGTGATTAGCTGTATAAATTGATTATTAGTGGCGAAACGTGATTGGCGTATTGATTTTTAATTCAATATTGTGGTGGTAATAGACCGTGACGATTAATGACCAGTTTTGCAGTTTTCTGAAGCGGTGATCGCTGTGAATGTGACGTATATTTGAGACTAGTACTTAGACTGTGGTTATGTGTTCTCCCGTTGTCTATCCTAAAGGAAATGGGATATTGGTTTATTTTATTAATACCTACTGTAATATTATACATTAAAGTAACTCTTGTTTGTCCATGACGCTTTCACGGTTAAAATACTGAACCGATTTTTAGGAAATTTGGTACAGTGTTAGCTTGAACCCCAAAATAAAGCAGTGGTGGCCGAGTGGTAACGGCCCCGAATTTCGAGTTGTAGGTTGCGGGTTCAAACCCAGCCAGGCGCATTACTTTGTGTAATTTATTTCATCACCACTGCTCTCAAAACGGTGAAGGAAAACATTGTGAGGAAACTGGCATCTTTTAGAACCAAAAATTTGAAGACATGTGACATCCACCAACCCGCACTGGGCCCGCGTGGTGGCTTACGGCCCATACCATCTCCTAGACAGGAGGCCTGAGTCCCAACAGTGGGAACATTATAAGGCCGACTATGCTATGCTAATGAACCCCAAGGAAGAACATACGCTACTTTTTATTTGGCTTCGCCTTCGATTGCGTCTCCGTAGTAAGCGACATTCACAAGAACGAGGACGTATATAAAAGGAGAAACTGACTGACTGACATATCAACGCACAGCCGAAACCAATTGGACTAGGACCGTGATGGCACAAGACTTTCTTTTATGACATGGGCGAGCACTAAGACAGGATTTTCCAATATTCACCTTCTAAGGGAATGAAATGGGGGTCCAAACTAAACGCTGGCAGAAGTTTGTTATATTACTTATAATCTTCATTCACAACAAAACACGAAAAATTATGCAGGTCATGTAAACAGGTGTACAAAGGGCGGTCTAATCGCACACTAATCTCTTACAGACAACCTTTAGATGGTATTTTATCATCTGGTAAGTTCTCTCGGTCTGGATGGAGCGAGACGGAGTTCTAGACTTTTACTAATTAAAACCCACCTGTGTTCCTTCAGTAGCCTTGTACATCGAACAATTCCGCAGCCCGGTTTTAAAAGGCGCTGATGCCAAAATCAAAATGCGAGATGGCGAACCAATTTTCGTAGTTCATTTTTGGTCACACCTCCCAGACTTTCTGACAATCTCAAACTGGCAGGAGGAACTAGAACCTTACGGCCCAATAAGTTAACAAGTACCAATCTGTCCCCAATCATTGGACCAAGAAGGCAGAAAGTTGATACATTCCATTCACCAACAAACAAGTCTATGCTTCGTACCTATCTTATTACAGAAACGATAGTAAAATGACAGAGAATTTAAATTGGACAAAATGATGATTTGATGAAGTGACCAATTTGATTCAAACAAGCCTAAGTGTGATGTCAGCTTATTAATGTCTCGACCAGGGAAGAGCTAGCACGGTGGCGACAGCGGGCCTCCTACTTGTGTCGTTTAAAGTGCTATTCGAACCTCGGCTGCAGGCTGCACGAAGCTAGCTGCAGAAGCACGACTGGTTTTCTATGTAGTAACTAGAATGGTTTTCTGAGAAAACATTCCGAACGCGACTGTGGCTGCAGGTCGCGGTGGCACTCGCAGCCGAGGCTCGGCAGCACGTCAAAATCCATACTACTCCACTACTGGAAAACCAGTCATGCAGCCGCCGCACGTGCTGCCTGCATCCAAGGTTTGAATAGCACCTTTCCTCAACGCTGAGGGTCGTGACCTCGACGAATATTTTTTTTATTATCAACCTTGCCGCCGTCATCCATATCGGCGAAGGTAGGCGATTTGGATGGCGTCACAGACTGTGGTCTTCAGTGTAGCACAGATTTGGTCTAAGCAACGTATCTGACTCATGCCTCTAGGTCTTTTCCCATCTACTTTTCCTGTCAGCAGTAACTTTTTCAGGTTATCACCTCTCTTCCTGGCAATGTGGCCAAAGAAATCAAAGATTCTTCTTTGGCGCATGGTGGTGACTGATGAGTCTCATGGGTGCCTTGGGATCGGTTATTATGGAGTCGTTGCTCCTATACTCTGTCCAGCGACGGCGGGCACGAAATGTTAAGCGTAAGAAATCATCTCATGTGTCATGATGTGTCCATACTGAAGAGGCTATGGCGTACCTACACTTAGGGCGATATGACGGAGCGGCATCATCATTGTTATACTCTGAGAAAACACGATTAGCCTCTAGTGCTCGCTACAACAACCCGTGTTGTACTGTGGACCACCTAATCGCGGCCGTATTCGGAGCTCGTCTATCATTTTACCATTAGGGAACACGTCTAGCTTCTACTGTCCGTGACGTACAACTCATGACGTGCCAGCACCTGCTCTAGTTCCTCTAGAGTGTGACTTGACGTACGTGCCTCATTAGAGAGCGATTGTCTATAGTTTTACCCTTAGGAAACACGACGTCTAGCCTCTACTGTCCGTTACAACAAAACGCCACGCACTGTGGCTACCTTACTGCACCTGCACCCGCTGTAGTAACCGAGTGGGTTCACGCGACGTGACGGACCAGCATCGCTAGCGAGCGACCGTCTATTGTTTATCCTGAGGAAACACGCCTTGCCTTTCCTGCCCTCTACAACAACTCGCGACCTCATGTCGTGCCAGCACCTGCTGTAGTTCACTCTAGAGCATGACTTGACGGACCTGCATCATTAGAGAGCGATCGTCTATGGTTTTACCCTTAGGGAATACGTCTAGCTTCTACTGTCCGCTACAACAAATCGCCACGCACTATGGCTACCTTACCGAACCTGCAACCGCTGTAGTCACCGTGTGCGTTCTGCGTTCACGCGACATGACGGACCGGCATTACTAGCCAGCGACCGTCTATCGTTTTACCCAGAGGAAACACGCCTTGCCTTTCCTGCCCTTTACAACAATTCGCGACGCACTATATGCTAATACGCCACCGCGCCCGCTCCCGCCCCAGTCACAGCACAGCGCATTTACTCTAAACCAGGCTTAAGTGAGGTTGGGTAGTAGGATGACCACTTGTTGAGTGCGGTTAACTTTGCGGTAATTTAACTTTCAACTTTAGTTGGTCGAAATGTGTGGTTAATACACCCCAACTACGATCCTAGATAGGGTTCTGTACGCTGAATTCGAATTGTTTTTACGTTAACGCGAAACGTAACGTTTATCGCGTTTGGCTCTCTGATTGGTTAAGAGCTTGGAGCGAGCCAATCGGAGCGTCGAACGACATAAACGTGTCACTAAACTTCCTTATTAGAATTTCTCATGTATTTCAAGACGAGTTGTTCCTACTTTCTTAGTAAACTAAACAGTTACTTTTAGAACAGACTCTGGATTTTGTAACTCAGTTTGGTATCTGTAGCGACATCTATGGCGTCACATAAGAACTAATCCTGTATCGCGCAATTAAAGTTCTCCGCGCGATTTGAATATGTAGAACAGCCCGAAATCATCTATCGGGCAGTTGCCCACCTGACATAATACCGTCTGGTCGGAGGATCCTCCCTTTTCAACGGAGGTTTGCAGGAAAACTTTAGGTTTAGAGAAAAAATGATTATGGACTTCAAACTTATCATGTTTATTGCAATGACAAATCGCTAACAGGTTTTCTTTTTGTTAAAGAACAAACAAAGAATCGGAATGACATTCAAAATTCGAGATTATAAGGATAAAATAAAACAGGATAATTTGAAGAGAGACATTTGTTCATTATTTATTTGACGTTTCAAATGGCATCAAAGGACATTGCCCATGAAAATAAACAACGAGCTGATAAGAACTGATCATCTGCAAAATGCATTTATTTTGCAGAATGACCAAATGCATTTGTTATTTATTATCTACGTCTGATTTGATTTAGTCAATGACACTCCTACTACCTACTAACATTTATGTACTGCAGTGTAAAACAAAGTTGTTTTCCGCGTCTGTCTGTTTACCCACTAACTCCTCCTAAACCACCCAACAGATTTTTAATGCGGTTTTCTCAAATAAATAAGAGCAATAAACGAGAAAGATGTGCACCCCGTGTGCACAAATCTAATGACACTTCTCAAGTTAAAATACAACAAGTCATTTAGGCTCTAGGACATGCCAAAGAAATATACATACATACAGTCACTAGAAAAAACGTAACCCTCCTTGTACCCTTCACTGTAAGTACCTTTTTATTTATTTAAACACTTTATGCGCAAAAGTACTGCGGGTCAACCTTAGGGTGATGCAGAGATAAATAGTGGTAGGTGAAATAAAAGAGAAAGAAAAGGCACTTCTAGAGGGCGCCAAGGTATTAGTTGCACACGGGCGCTCCGGAGGCTAGAACCGCATCTGTTGATGAGGAAGGTTTAGGTTTAAAATATAGCATATTGTATTTGTAGAGAAAAAACCGAGAATTGCAAGGATTTCTATCACCTGAAATTTTAGTTATTTAAAAAAAAAAACGTACGAAGTAGGTCTATCTCTACTAGCATATTTTTTTTATGTGATATACTTAATTTAGTGTAGGTACCTATAATTTTAAAAGTAGAAGGAATTAGCAATCGTTACACACCTTACGTTACTTATAGTACTTAAAACCTTGTCAGAACAAAGCCCGCCATTATTTTAAAAACAAAGCTAAATATGGTTTAACTACGATGGATATTTGACACCACGCCAATTAAGTAAGTTCCTGGAGAGACCAAGCAGCTGGCCGTTAGACGTGTTCCTATTATAAACACAGGATTTCTAATTTAGAACATCGTTATTATGGCTTAGAACAGCCAGTCATTCAGCCAGTAAACAAATGTTTTGAAAATATTCTTTTTTTAAATGATGCGTTTTTTTTTTAATTGATGTAAACTAGAGCTTGACACTCTTGACAGCGATCCCACCTGACGGTAATGCAATCGTTGATGGTGAAGCGCAGTAGTTTATTAGCAGCCTATTAATTCTAGCCTTAAAGACACCTAAATTATAATCGGACGGGAAGACCGCAGTAGGCAAGTTGTTCCAATCAACGCGGACGAGGCGAAACATTTAGTCCGGAGTCCGTATATTATTATTTATTTTTAAATATTGTATAAAAGTGGTTACAATACAAACTATTTACTGCAGTTGCCTTTTGTCATGCCCCAAAGCAATAAAAGTCGAAATCGGTTGAACGGACAGTAAAAAAGGCTTGCTTAAATGTCTAATCTATACATAGTAGTACTAGTATGTAAACTTTTCATATATTTTGATACGATTGCACTTACATTCTATAAATCAATACGGCTTTGAGGTTTCTGTTAATTTGCTTATGAAATAGATTTCTCCGAAACTGAAGTGTTGGAGTAAGCTTTCAAAGCTTAGTGTTATGATTTCTGGGATTGGCAGTAACTTCGGTGTTGACTGCCTGTGAAATTATTTTATGTGACCACCCAAGTGTTATTTTCAGCACGTTAGCAGGAACTACACAATTTTTTGTGACATCCACCAAGAAAATTCATAAGTGCGAAGCGGTAGACTAAAAAAGATGAAAACAGACAATATGTTTTTCAATACACTTACTCGAAAACCCGCTCTTATCCCACTGCTTTTACGCACGCAATAGACAGCTTTCCGCACTAGTGCAGAAATAGCGCGTGATCTCCCCCACCACAATGTAATTACATTTATTGTATCAGACAGGGCGCGCGTCGACCCCCGCAAGTCGCCGGTCAACCCCCGTTTATTCATTTCTTCGTAAGTGTATCGAAAAAAGTCGTTTGAGACACGATGGGGCCACCCTGGGATTTTTTGCAGTTGGCGGGGCAGCCTTTCGTGTGTGGCTGCACAGTACTTGGGCCCCCAACTACCTACGGTCGGCCAGCGGAGCACCGAGCTTCGGATCCCGCTACCCTCCACGATCAAACGTCCGACACGACAACAGCTGGCGCATCATACCGGGTACACATCGCAACACAACTGCTCAGACACATCTTCCACCATACGGCTTCACCGGACATCACGCCGGAACACGACGAATCGCTTGGCGGCATGGCTTTGTCTGATGGGTGGTAACTTTAAAGCCGGTAACCAATGCTATGGTCTACCACCGCCTTTACTGTTCGTTTAGCACTACCCAGGGGACACGTGTAGAGTGTTCAGAACTAAGTAAATCCTACGGACGCAAGCAGTTCATCCCCCAAAAAAACTGCTGGGTGCTAAGCGACCCCCACAAGTCGCGTCAACCCAACGGGGGTTGACGCGACTTGCGCTATCCGCGGTTTCGCGGAAACCCCCGTTTATTTATATCTATTACGAAGATATAAATAAACGGGGGTTTCCGTAAGTGTAATGAAAAATGTCGTTTGAAACACGTAAAAATTTGTCACAGTTGAAGCAGTGGTGGCCGAGTGGTAACGGCCCCGACTTACGAGTTGTAGGTTGCGGGTTCAAACCCAGTCCAGGCGCATTACTTTGTGTAAATTATCTCATCACCACTGCTCTCAAAACGGTGAAGGAAAACATCGTGAGGAAACCGGCATGTCCTAGAAACAAAAATTCGAAGACATGTGACATCCACCAACCCGCACTGGGCCCGCGTGGTGGATTACGGCCCATTCCCTCTCCTAGAGAGGAGGCCTGAGTCCCAACAGTGGGAACATTAAAAGGCCGACTATGTTATATGCACTCTGCTCCATAACACCATCGCCCACGGCTCGCGCGAATTCTGCCTCGGTCGCATTGACAAACTTTCACCATTTGTATCAAAATGTAATATTGTCGCGTTATTAGTGTCTTATTGCAGTGAAGTAATAAAAGACATTCAAGAAATCTCGGTATAACTAATCATTGCAACCACAACTACAAGATTAAACTATAATATTTTTTTATAACAAATATAAAATATCTAAAATAAACGGTCTTGACAGACAGACAGAGAATGTCTGTCTGTCAAGACCGTTTATCTCGGGAACGCGTGGAGGTATCGAGTTGAAATTAAAACTATATACTCAAGTCTGAGTTAAAAAAACTTTTTTTGCGATTAGAAAAAATCTTCGAGACTCCATTCGAGAATTGAACTATTTACATGGGTAAGTTTGCACGGAACCCACAGTGCGCGTCTGCGCGAGTCCGACTCGCACTTGCCTAGTTTTTTAGTATTTGTTGTTAAAGCGGCAACAGAAATACAACATCTGTGAAAAGTTTGTCTATCATAGTTCATGAGACACAACGTGGTGACAGACGGACAGACAGGCGGACGGACAGCGGACCGCGATCCCGTTTTACCCTTTAGGTACGGAATCCTAAAAAGCAAAATATTGTAGGCACTTAATCTATTTAAAGCTTGTAGAAAACATGAATCTTCACCATTTTGTACTAGGCGCGCATAAATCGTAAGAGATAAACGGAGCACCCTAACAAGCCTTTGCAATTACGCTCTACGCTTGTTAGTACTTTATTGGGTAACTTAACTAGTCTTTCCAGCCAGTTCCTTTGCATAATTCCGAAAATAGGTTTTTATTAATTAATCAATAAGAATAAAATGGACGGTTGAAGCTACTTTGAATATTATTTTTTGCCTGATCGATTGACAGTGAGAAATTAGTTAACTGGAAGACTCGCTTTGAATCAATCAAGAAAGTTAATCTAACGTACTCAATCAATCTAGTATAACTTGTGGTATCCAACACATTTACGAGATAAACACCTGCCCCCCTAGCCAAGTTACGATCGGTTCGTTTGCGTGGAACGCCGCGAGTAGGCCACGCCTCCGATTCTTTTGTTCTGAAGACGTGACTGAGCGTTGAGATGACGTCAGAACAAAGGAATCGGAGGCGTTGCCTACTCGCGGAGTTCGACGCTAACGAAATGATCGTAACTTGGCTGGGGGAGCTGATACAGGACTTATGTCCTAGTTTGGGTGTCAGATGCCACACGGTTTACTGCATGCACTGTCACATAACCTAATCACAGCAAGGATTGTATTTTATTCTGTATATTTCTCTCCATCTGTGGAGATGAGAATGATGAGATGGATGTGTGGTGTGACGAGAAAGGATAAAGTGAGAAATGAGTATATTAGGGGAAGTTTTGAAAGTGGCGCCAGTGACTGAAAAGTTGAAAGAAAATCGTTTGTCTTGGTATGGTCATGTGAAGAGGTGGGATGAAACGCATGTTACTAAAAGAGTTATGAGTTTACATACAGATGGAAGGAGGAAGGAGATTGGAAGGAGGCCAAAGAAAAGATGGATGGATTGTGTGAGGAGTGATATGAAAGAAAAGGGAGTTAGTGATAGTGTGACGAGTGACAGGACAAAATTAAAGAAAAAAACGTGTTACGCCGACCCGAAGTAATATGGGATAAGGGTAGGAAGAAGAAATTTCTCTCCATCTGTATAGGCTTATGAATGAATCATCATCATGTTCCTGCCCTTGTCTCGTTTTATTCGGGGTTGGGTGCAACACGTTTTTTTCTTCCATTCTGTCCTGTCACTCGTCACGCTATCACTAACTCCCTTTTCTTTCATATCACTTCTCATATAATCCATCCATCTTTTCTTTGATATTGAATGAATAAAATTATTACTATTATAAACTGCTTGTTCAACTTAAGGCTGCAATAAAAATACAACCTACTTTTTAGTTTTGTCGTTAAGGGTTGACCGACAGTTGCAAACTAGCGTTCCAACCAAGGTGACCTTGGTTGGAACGCTGTGTTTGGTTTGTGTTGTGGCTAAATGGATGTAAACCAAGCGCCAACACGTTCAGTGGTTGGAAAAACGCGCCTCCCAACCAAGGGCGTTGAAGATCATGGATTAAAACTGCTGTCTACACGGATTGAAACTAGCAAGGTCACCTTGGTTGGGACGTTGGTTTGCAACCATCTGGTCACCCCTTTAGCCTGTTCTGTCCCACTTCTAGACAAAAGCCTCCCCTCCGGTCCCTCCTTCCATTCTTCGCGGGCCCACGCTTTGTCCTCCCAGTTCTAGCGAAATCGGTCTAGTTCGTCCCGACATCTCCTTTGTGGTCTGTCGCGATTCCGTCTCACTGTCTCAAGGAACCAATTTTATGCTACTTTGGTCCTCAGTTTGTCGGGCATGCGGCAGACATGTCCTACCCAGTACCAAAATAAAATTAAAAAAAAAAAAACAATTCTAATTTTGGAAGACTGTTTTTTTTTTCACTTTTCAGTTGTTTTAGTCGTAATTAACATTTTATCGAACGTATAGCAATAGCTAACCAAAAAAAAAAACAACAATAAGTCGAATCGAGAACCTCCATCTTTTTTAAATTAAGTTAAAAACAAGAATAAACAACACTCAACTCAATTGCTTTTTAAGTCGTTAAAGTAAAAGTGATTCTTTACGAATGCTTTGTTTCCAATCTACTAAAACCTAAAGCAATCTATGGAATTAATCCAGTGTAAAAGGAACAGTGATTTAAGTATCAGCAATTAATTTACTGACTGTTCACTAAAGGTGCTACGCAGGGGCGCCGGCTTTTAGAAAACCTCATGGGTGCTCGCTCATTTGATGACTCGAAAAAGTGGGGAATGTGAGAAGAAAAATGCACACTGATCGACATTTTGATAACGGGCATCAGTAACTGGCATCCGTTGCCCGAATCGTTCATAAATAATAAATTGAGACAACATCACATACATACATTGTCCTGATCGCAAACTAAGGTTTTCCCTTGTACTCTGGAAACCAGGAACAACGAAAGTACCACAAACACTCTGTTTCATCAACAAACATTTGTCTCTGCGAGTTATGAAAAAATGACCATCCTTAAAAGGCGATTACTAATCTGTTTCTTGATGTCTATTCTCAGGGGTGCTCGGCACCCATTGTTTATTTCTCATGGGTGCTCGAGCCCCTGAGCACCCACGGAGTCGGCGCCCCTGGTATCAGTAATTACTTTACTGACTGTTCACTAAAGGTGTAACATTATAACAGCCGAGCACGAGCGAAAAACGAGCCGAGCTCAAACAAGTGTAGTGTGGACCGACTCTAAAGGAGCCGAGCGCGACCGACACTACACGAATTTGAGCCCGGCTCCAAACTTTTAAATTGAACAACATTAATTGAACAAAATTAGTTTACAAGTATTTACTCTAGGGATTCCAGACATAGGAATTACGCCGAGAGTCTGTTATCTGTACAGAAACTATGGCGCCGAAAACGATTTGTCGTTATAGAGATTATTAGCAACCTGTTGCTTCATCAGACGTTAGGAAGTTTTTTAAAATGTTTTTGGCTGGGATACTAAGTCCTTTAAACCATGTCTTCGTAATTAATTTAATGTTTTTGTATTATTTGTCAGCAAATGTATCAAGTCAACCTTCTCGGCAAACTTGCTGACGTAGTCAAACTCAAAACTACAATAAAATTCTCAGCTCCACTTTACCGACATCGTGCCGGTTTCAGCGATAACACACACTTTCCAGTTGCGCAGACACTTGAGATACAAAACTACACCAATTTTACATCACTATGTCCACTAGAAATCAATTTGCGAATAATTGAAATAGACACTTGAACTTCACTCGAAGAAATCCCGCCAAAAACTCCCGTTAGGAACTCGATTAATTTAAGGATAAATTCCACCAATGAAATAGAACGCGATCAGTATTCAAAGAAAAATTTAAAAAAAAAGAAAAGCAATAATCACCAACGAAACTAATCGTTAAGCACGGAGTTTTTGGTGGCATTTGTAAGAACTTTGTTTGAGAGTTTTTGTAAAACTTATGAAGGATTTTTCAATTGTTGTACCTACATTTTTAATTAACAAATACAATGTTACTAAAATACATTGCGCCATCGGTACATGGTGAGCATCCCACCCATACGTACAAATGATGTGTGAAAAAAGAAAACTAATATGCCTTGACATTCAATTTAATCCCTCCCAATGATACACACTATTTAATTTTATCACAAACAGGAGTGACCACGCATGTCCACATTTATTAACATGATGTAAATACTTACCTAGCATTCACTAGTCACACACGAGGTGGCATTAGTAAGCTCATTTGTATATTTACCATCAATTACCCGAATTAGACCTTAGTAAGCTACAGACGGGCAACTTTTAGTTGCTACATCAAACGAGCCTTGTGTTGCCTTAAGTTTATGACTTCTTAAATTGGTAGGAATGAGTCCTAGTTAAGTATGCTTAATTTATCTTTATGGCGTTAGCTGGAATGAACAAAGAAATAAGGAAATATAAATAAATTAGCTTTTAACAACACGAAAGTTGAAAATTATACCATGGAAACGAACATGTTTGGAGTGGTTTATTCAAAAGAAAAATTCTATTGGAAAGAAGGATAATTTAAGAGTAATGAATACACAAGACAACAAAGACGACATTTTTTTAGATTGTTGTATTGTTATACGCTTTGGTGTATAGGTACTGTTAGTATAGCAAGCAATTGATGAATAAATAAAAGTATAGGTTGGATTTGAGTTGGTTAGTGAAAACAATGTCAAAGTAATCTATATATATATAAAAGCGAAATACCACTCACTGATTAATCAAGAAATTTCAGAAACTATAACACCAACAAACTTAAAATTTTGTAGGTAGGTTCCTTTAATGGTGTAGACATCCGCTAAGAACGGATTTTACGAAACTCCACCCCTAAGGGAGTAAAACGGGGGTTGGAAGTTTGTATGAAAGTCCTCTTTTCACACGAGCGTAGCCGCTGGTAGAAGCTAGTAATAAATAAAAGTATAGATTAGATTTGAGGTGGTTAGTGAAAAAAATGTTACATTAATAATTTTATTATTTGTTCGTAACAGTCACCGCGGCTCTGGAATGCAAAGGGCAAATAAAGAAGCACATGTACAAGAGTTTAAGTCAGCAAGAGTGTAACACTCCTGAGGCCCTACCACGAGCTCTTCATCAATTTGACGATATAAACTGAACTGTTAAAGGGATGGAGATGTCATCTGTCATCACACAGCTCCATCCCTCATTCTCGCTCGCACGACTGACATTTTAACACGTCATGCGTTACTTTTCTTAATTTTATTTTATTTTTTTTTTACTCTATGATATGAATGTGATGATGGCCAATGTGGAATGTTTTTTTTTTTTATTTATTTACATGGCAGCTTACTACACTAGGATGTCTCTATAAAATTATTTTTTTATTTTGTGTAGGTTTTTAAATGTTGTGTGACATAATGATTGTCAATTTTAAACTATTAAACACAAATGTAAATTTGTTGATGAAATAAATGAAATATTTTTTTATTGTTACCACAGATTCGTAAAGAATGTGACTTTCTAACTGCGCATTGTCAGTTCAAAACAATCGACTACTTTATGCATATTTGTCAATGTGTTTTGTTTTTGTTCATTTTTTTGTATTATAATGGTTTATTATTATGTTATTACTTTAGTTTGTTTATTAAGTAGTTCATAAGATGAAAATTTGCTAGCCGTTCAACATCTCGTCGACGACGGCTGAGGCTGAAAATCAACACTGTGGCTCTCAATACATGAGCTCCAGCATTTTGCTGAGGGCTGGCCGTCTTGCGCGGATGTGTCGCATAACTGATTCTATTGTATAGACTGGTTATAATGTTGTATGTTTGGAATAATGTTATATTTTTTGTCGTAAATAAACTTTTTTTCTTTCTTTCAAATGATATGATATGGCCCCAGTTCTCTTTCCCCACAAAAAAAAAAACACAGTACATAAAGACCGTCCGTTCCATCATCGGACCACTAGACGTACGGCGTTGCGCCATCGGTACATGGTGGACATCCCACCCATACTTACAAAGCTTTTTGGAAAAACATTTATAATGCGTACAGCTAAGAAGTGGAATTCTTTGCCGGAGTCTGTGTTTCCTGATAGCTACAACCTAGGGGTCTTTGGGTCAAGACTGAATAGGTTACTTCAAGGCAAGCGTGCTCCATCGTAGGCCACATCATCGCTTACCATCGGTTGAGATAGTGGTCAAACGCGAGCCTATCAATAATAATATAAAAATAAAATAAAAGACATATTCAAGTTCAAATGTAACATCACAATTATTTTAAAGTCTGAAACAACATTATAGCGATTTAACGAGCATTATTAAACCAACACGTGCTCTGAGTGCATTAACAAAAGACACAAATCTCTGTCAGATAATACTTTACCAAGCGCCGCCCATCAACGCCTTTAGGGCTGTCTAATCGAGAATCAGATAAGATAATTGTTTGTTAGTTGATCATGAATTAATTATGCCTATAATAATGGCTTTATGATCAGTATTATTAAATACATAATGGCTTTAACAATCAATAGTGTAAAAAAAATCATGCTGTTCTAATTGTACCTAACACCGCACTTTCTATTTTTTTTTTTTTTTTTTGACGGTTTATGTTAACCAAGCCTATGTGTTTTTTTCGGTTAGTTTAAGTTAGGCGCAGACGAAAACATTGGAGGTTTCATTTGAGTACGCCTAGCAAAGCGGACTTCGTATCTAAATATTTAATTAAAAAGTTTTTTAAAGATAAAATTTTCCTAAAATTATTTAGTAAGTAAAAATTTATTTGTTTTAACATGGTGTACATGATACCTTGCATTCCAGGTAATAATGAATTACTTAATATAAGTTCTGGCATGTCCAGCCGCATATCGTGGCGTACAATTTTTTTTTAGAAAGAAATGGTGCATACACCGTGATCATCAAAATTTTATAGGCACTTATTAAATTAAGGTTAGGTATAATTACATTTCAATAGCATAGTTTTAGATATAATTCAATTTCAAAGTAGTCATTATATACTTAAATTAGTTAGTAAAATTATGAATTACTGTAATTCAATTTTATTTACTTTTTTATTATCTTATAAGGCAAACAAACTGAAGTTCATACTTTTACTAAGGAAACTATGCTTATATTTTATTTTTTGAACTCTGCTAAACGTAAGTTATAAGATAGTTGCGGAAAACTGGCCCTTTTAAGCGCCTAAGTCGGATATATCCGACAAACACTTTCGCGCATATTCCGCTAGGGTCGCACATCCACCACCAAATACTTCAACTCGTCAGCTCTTCTGTCATAGAGGATTGAAGAGCTAAACGTGATGGAGTACCCAGTCGCTAACACACGACCCTGGCGAATAGGACACGAAAACCGAAAAAAATATCAGTTTTTAGTCATAGTTACAAGAATCCGCACCTAAGTTGGGCGCACCAAAGACAATCTCCAGAGATGGGGGTTCTCGGACGGTTCCGATCTTCAGTGTTTGTGCGGCGTCTCCCCGCAGACCATGTCTCACCTTCAATCCTGCATCACGTGCCCTGTTACCTGTTCACCTAGGGACCTAATGACGGCATCAGCGGACGGTACTGCCGTAGCCGAATACTGGGCCAGGCAATGAGTTTAACTAGTTTTGCCATCGATACGCTAAGACAATTTCATTCCTTTGTCTGTACACTTAATTAATAAAGCATAAAACCATATAGTCAACCCTACCTCAAACGTCTTTGACTAATATGATTGGACGCACTCATCTTACATTGTGCACGGTAATCAACTCATTCCGAAGTTTGTTCACGAAATGATACCAGATTGAACAACGTCTATGCCTACAGATATAATATGTGTGGGAATTCGGTACAAATACAAGTTATTTTCTTTATTTCAATGTTTGTTTGCTTTACAAAACTAATATTTAGTAATTTATATAAATACTAGCGGTCCCGGCAGACGTTGTTCTGCCCAAAAGCGGGATTTAGAAAAAAAAAAAAATTACCCTACTCTACCCTACTCGTTAAAAAGTACCCTATGTCCGTCTCCTGGTTCTAAGCTACCTCCCCACCAATTTTCAGCCAAATCGGTTCAGCCGTTCTTGAGTTATAAACAGTGTAACTAACACGACTTTCTTTTATATATATAGATTGTTATAGCTATCAAAAGAGTTTTCTTCATTAAATTCTTTATGAGATTGGTGTGCCTGACAGTCCATGTGCACTTGTTTAACTATTTTTAAGATATTATTTATTTATTTATTATTTGGCCTTTCAACAATAAGTACGCTACATACATTATAATTCGTACAATAGTAACTTACGTTTAAGCGCCTCATCACTTACAGAAAAGCACAGCATGCACTACATTATGCGCAGTTAATAACCTAGCTAATTGTTTATATACATACATGGTTTGGAAATAAGGAAGTATACATTGCTTAAATTACTCATTAAATTTAGATTAGATAATAATAATAATAATAATAAATATTTAAAAATTTAATTAATATGTATATTGAATGAATAAAGTGAATAATAAATATAATTTGAAATTAAATATCGGTATCAGATGAAATTAAATATCAATCACTTGTTTTTAATTTGATTATTACACAACTTCCACCTTTATTTTTTATTTTTTTAGTATTTCGGGACCACCAGGAAAAAAGCATTAAAGTACAGATACCATAAAAACTGTATTTATTTTATTTGTGGTCCTAAAACACTATCTACTAAATAAAATATTATTTTCAACCTAAATTAGGAATATTATTTGAATTTGATACCGTTTTATGTTCAAAAATAAATATTGCAACTCACAAATGAAATATTCGATTATTGTAAATGGTAACACATACTATAGAGATAAACAAGATGACCGTAACACGACCGACTAAATTAAGGCTCATACACACGAGCGGCGAGTTTCCAACGGCAGAGGTAACTGCAGCCGTCGACGCGTATTTACATTCTGTACATGGCCAGGACGCAAAGGGTGCGAAACTAGTCGCGTATAGATTGGAAATCACTTTTTAATCGAGGTCTTCCATTCTATACAAGAGTAGTACGCAAAAGCTTTTGTCTGGCGTAAGTGATGTTAACTGTAGTATAGTTTGGAACCATGACGCGCGCGAACACGTTACAAACTATACAAGACCAGTGCGCAGAATTCGTGTATACATGTCATTGTAATTGCAGATTTAAAAATAGCAATACAAAGTATACGCGAGCAGTTTCCTATGGTTGCGTTCTGGCCTTGTAAACAATAGAAATACGCGCCGTCGACCTATAGTGACACTTAACACACACGACGGCTGCCCCCTGATTTTCAAAGTTGGAATGTTGACGACCACCGTCGACGCATTAACAGCTACCACCGACGTCTCGAAGCTTGCCGTCGCCCCGTGTCGACTTTTGCCGTTCGTAATATGCTGCTTGTATGGATGAGCTCTTACTTTCCTAAGCGAGTTGACTGCTAATAGGCCATAAGATATTCTTAATATGGCACCCTTATCAAGGTAACGGCAATTAACACGAGCTTTTTAGTAGATAAAACTTCATTAAAGTAATTAAAAAAAACAGATGCCCAAATTAATGAAGCTAGAGTGATAATTAGTCAATTAAGTTGAATGTTAGTAATGGACGACGTTAATATGTGGAGGTAGTTCACCTCTAAAATAGCAGTCTCATAAATTGGATTCAATGTTATTATTCGCGTTTTAAAAAGATGACAAAACTTAGAGTGCTCTACAAGATTCGTAGGAAGTAATTTGTTGTTTGTTTTATTTGAATTCTCTCAAGCTTCTTTGAAATCATAGGTTAAGTAGACAAGGTTTCCCAAATAATGAAAAATAAATAACATTCTACGTATAGAGCGAGCACTATGTAGGGTGACTTTAGGGTGCCAGGAATGGGAAGCGGTCGCTTGCCGCCGCCGCAAGGAGACGCCTTAGGCGTCGGGAGTCACAGAGCGACTTTCGGCCATCGTAGGCCAAGGATGAGGATGACAAGCAATGGGTAACTTGCCATCCAGGACCAGGCCTGAGACGGCAGCGCGGCAGTGTTCCACGCGTGCCTCAAAGAGATGTCAGCAAAACCGAAGGGGCCCAGTAGTTGCGCGATGCCTGCGAAAACGTTTGAAAGAGTGACCGTGTCCCAAGAACGCAAGTAGAATTTAAATTTTTTAAAAAATAAATTAATTAATTTGTAAAACTTTCGTAAAAAACGGGAGAAGTGATTTCATGATTTCCCAATTTAAAAAAAAGGATGACTTTGGGGTGAAATTTTGGGGCATACGAATTAACGTTTCGACTGCTTACACAATTTCAAAAAAAAAAAACTTAAAATTGTGAGGGATAAACCATTTAGTTGAAATGAAATGTAGAGGATTTTTCTAAAGTAGGCCAATGGTACACACTCAACAGTTGAAAGGTTAAGCCATCATGAGAGTATCAGGAATCCGTTGAATGCGAGAAGTACAGGATCGATCAATGTAACGACGCTTGAGGGAAACCTACATTCAGCAGATGACATTCTTGTCCTTCCGACCATTGTGTTAAAGATGATTACACCCAAAGTATTTTCAGAACTTTAAAAGTATTCAAGTTCAATTTATTTCGCCAAAAAAGTTGACAACAAGTATCCTGTCTGCGAAAAACCTTACCTACCTGTTTAATATATTATGACAGGTGGCGCACAAGTGGGCCGCGCCCGGTGACATCATTATAGAGTCACTGGAGCTCGTAGATCCATCGGCCATTGTGCCCGATCGTCTCGAATAGACGGGCGAAGGTCGGGCAACAATTGGATCGGGGGACAAACTGCTAGTGCAGATGTTACAGGTGCGAGTCGATTGGCTTGGTAAGAGCCTATTTAATTTATTATTGAGGAGGAATGAGGGATATGACGAGTAATTTTGTGTGGTGTAGTGGCTAGGTCACGAGTTCCGAACCCAACTAGGCGCATTACTTTGTGTAATTTATTTCATCACCACTGCTATAAATTTGGTTCGAGTTCCCCATTACTCTTTATTTGGCGTCTGCCATAGCATATATAACATAATCAGCCTTTTAATGTTCCCACTGCTGGGACTCAGGCCTCCTCTCTAGGAGAGGGAATGGGCCGTAATCCACCACGCGGGCCCAGTGCGGGTTGGTGAATGTCACATGTCTTCGAATTTTTAGTTCTAGGACATGCCGGTTTCCTCACGATGTTTTCCTTCACCCTTTTGAGAGCAGTGGTGATGAAATAAATTACACAAAGTAATGCGCCTGGCTGGGTTTGAACCCGCGATCTACAACTCGTAAGTCGGAGCCGTTACCACTCGGCCACCACTGCTCACCAAATCAAAACAGTGAAGGAAAACATCGTGAGGAAACCGGCATGTTCTAGAGCTTAAAATTCGAAGGCATGTGATATCCACCAATCATCACTGGGTCCGCGTTGGGGATTATATTCTATTTCCTCTTCTAGAGAAAAGGCCTGAGTCCTAGCAGAGAAGAAGTTATTTGATGATATCTCACAGAAAAAGAAGTAACGTATATTTTTTCATATTTTAACTTGTTTTTAATATAGTTAGGAACAGTCTAACACGCCCTCCTGCCCCGTCCAAGGGCGGGAGATGTCATTGGATGATTTCAAAAAAAAAAAACAAGATCAAGTTTTTTTTAACTAAACTGATAGAAAAGCATAGGAAGATAACTTTGTAATTTTGTTATTCAATAATTTCCCAATAACTGTCACCCTTCCACTCTAAATGTTATGACTTTTATTGGATAAAACCCATCTGTATTAAGGAATACTGGAGAGGGCAACTGCTTCAGTTGCCCTTTGCGATCCACAGCCGGCGATAACTCTTCCGAACAATCCACAGCCCAGGCAGGAACTGATAAGCTACTAAGAAATAAAGCTTATTACGTAATCGAATCAACCGATAAGCTGTATTCCTAGTACCCACAGTATTACCTTGACAAGAAATCCACTTCGTTAGTCTAATACGATTAAAAGAGAATTATTTAAAGTTTTGTTTTTATACTTACATCATTATTTACTGATTGTCTCATCACACTAGTACTATAAAAGCGATAATTGGTATGTCTGTCTGTATGTTTGTTAGTCCTTCACGATTAAGGTATACAGACGACATCATCAATCACTCATCATCATCATGTCCTGAAATGGAACATAAATACATATGACACTTTATCCCGGGGCTACATATTTTTTTTCGGTTGGGAAATTATTTAATGACATCTCCCGCCTAGGAATATAGTAATCTGAATGGAAAATTACGACTGGTAAAGTGCGGTTCGGCTTTGAACACCGAGGGTTCCGTATAAACTAACCTATGTAAATAGTTTTTTTTCGGTTGGGAAATCATCTAATGACATCTCCCGTCCATACGTGTTTTACTTTTACTGACTTAAACCCTCTCCTGTTCCATCTTTGCCTTCGTTCCAGGGCCCCGCGGTTCTCTTTCGCACAACCCATGGCCCCAGTGGGCTTTGGCCCAGCTTTGACCCTACGGTTTGCTGAAATTTTGAGGCGCGCGGGATTCCGGGGGTACCAATGTTCTTTTTGGGATAAATTTCTACTTAAACCGCTGGAAGAAGCTAGTATAACTTTATTTATTTTTTTATTTGGCTCTTCAACAATGAGTACACTATTAAATATAAAAGGAAACAATTCGAACTTAAGTCTAAGTGCCCCATCACTTAAAGAAGAGCACTACACGCACTATTAAATACGCCTTAACAGCTAAGAATAATTAAAACACAGAAAATCAAAAACACAATAAAAATAAACATCAAAACAGAACAGAACAGAATGAATTGAAAAATTATAAAGATGAAGGTGTTTTTTTTTTTTCGGTGGGAAAATCATCTTATGACATCCCCCGCTCTTGGGCGGGGCGGGAGATAGTGTCAGACTTTTACTGACTAAAAACCCACTCCTGTTCCTTCGTTGCCTTTCGTACCAGGGCCGAGTCTTCCTTTCAGAATCAGACCCTTGGCCCCAGTAGGCTTCGACCCTGCTGGGCCCCTACAGTTGCTGACATCTCTTTGAGGCGCGCGTGGAACAGCACGCGCCGTTGACGACTTGGGCTTGGTCCGGACGGTTACCGGATGGTCGGACGGCAAGCCACCCATTGCTCGCCGTCCGCAAGCCCGCGCCTACGGTGGCCGGAAATCGGGATCGGAATCCCGGCGGCGGTTGGCGTGAGGACCGCTGCCTCACGCGATCGGCCGCCTCCTTTGCAAGCATTACTGCTTCGCAGAAGGGGGCGACTAAAGTGTGAGTGTGTGTGTGTTTGTTACTTCGGATTTGGATGAAATTTGGCACACGGATAAACCATGTTCTAGCACTTCATAGGTATACAGGGTCTTTGACATCGACGCATAAATGAATACCACGGATCGAGTACATGATTCTGGACCCCCAGTGGTGGAATTTTTCGTCAGCTTTTTCCTAATTTAAAAAAAAACCTGTGCTTTTTTTAATTTATACTGTTGTAAAATCGTTATTCTAACCAATCCCAAACATATTTTCAGTACAAAAAAAAACAATTTTTTTTTTTAATTAAAATGTCATCGGGGTAGACAAAATGGTCGTTACTCTATTCAAAATCCCGATGACATCTTTAATTTTAAAAGTAATTCACTCATTTTTTTTTAGTTTTTTTTTTTTAATTATGAAAGAAACCGACGAAAAATTCCATCACTGTGGTCCAGAATCATGTACAGGATCTATGGTATTAGTTTATGCGTCGATGTCAAAGACATCCTGTATACAAAATGTTCCCTTACGACAATTTTCTATATAACACGCAAACGAAGCCGCGCGCAGAAGCTAGTATAATAGACTTATTTACTTTAAAACACCACTGAGCTTGCCTGACTGCATTTTTAAACTAATGTCAGGGCCAAATTATAAATTATGTATTAAAAACATTTATACTAACATTTAGAGCAATATTTTAACATAATCGTGACTTTATGATAATTTTGTATGGCGAGGCTGTGGTGACGCATAGCAAGGAAGATCAGAAGGTCTAATGTCTGTCACAGTTACTTATCTAACCTATTAATATCATAAACGCGGAAGTATGGCTGTATAATAATAATAATAATATTCCACAGCTATCACACAACGCCATCTAGTCCCAAACTAAGCAGAGCTTGTGTTATGAGTACTAGACAACTGATAAACATACTTATATATTTCTAAATACAAACATATTATAGTACACACGACCTCCGGCATAACAGTCAGGGCCACTAACCACTAGACCAACAGGCCAGTCAAACTCTTGCAGCACTACCACGAGCTCTTAATGCGATCCAGTTGACGACCAAAATTGAACTGTTAAAGGGATGGAGCTGATAGAAGATGTATATCTCCATCCTTCTCTCTCGCTCTCACGACTGACATTTTAACACGTCATGGTAAGCTGCCTGGTCCTTTTTCTTTTAAGAGTGGAGCGAGAGTGTAAGACTTTTATTGACAAGAACTCACTCTCGTTTCTTTGCGTTCCAGAGTCGCGGTGGCTCTTTTGAAATATGCAGCCCTGGTGCATAGGCCTAACTCAAGTACTTGTTTTTTTTTTAAGCTGGGAAGTCATCCAATGACTTCTTGCGCTCTAGGGCGGGGCTGGAGGGCGTGTCAGACTTTTACTGACTAAAACCACACCGATGTTCCTTATTTGCCTAGCGTTCCAGGACCCCCCAAGCAACTGGGCCAATTTTGTTGACTAAAACTCACTCTCGTTTCTTCAGTAGCCTTTTGCATTCCAGAGTCGCGGTGGCTCTTTTGGAGAGTGCGTCCCTGGTCATAGGCCTAACACAAGTACTTGTCTTATTTGTTTTTTAAGCTGGGAATCGGACCCACGACCTCCAGCATAGCAGTCAGGGCCACTAACCACTAGACCAACAGGCCAGTCAGTAGAATTATGATTCAATGTAGTACGAGTGATGTTCGCGTGTTTTTGTACTAACATTCTAATCAATATGTTTTGCTAACTGGATCAAGATCATTTTGCCTCAACACATTGCAATGCCTGATTGTGTATTTTGTTTATTCTAACTGATATTATCAAGTTTTCAAGAGTATTGTATGTGGGTTGCTTGAATCTGGATGCGAGACGCACAGGATATATCGTTATGGCGACACTTGGGGCAGGCCTATTTATCAATTTATTTAATTCTTTATGCACACAAGCACGCCTCACCATACGTAGTGTTCTAGCCTTCAATAATTTACCATCGCACCTAGAAATCGATCTGTTTTGCACCAGTGTACAAAATATAAAAAAGATCCTAACCAAGGAATTTTTTGGAGACAATCATAGATAACTTAATAAGTTTAACTTTAAAATAACGCTATGTAGTTTTTTTTTATGTTTGATTTCACTTGATTCGATTATTTTTGATTATTATTATACCTACTTAAATTAATTTTTAACTTTATCTTCCACCTAAAAGATGTCAACGCAATCTGTAGCTAAATATATATATGTGGAAGCTTGTTATTAGCAATTTTCAAGAGTAAAGAGGCGGACTTAATGCCTTAAGGCATTTTCTACCAGTCAACCTTTGGGTGATGCAGACAAATTGTGGTAGGTGCAATATTAAGCATTACATATTATAACAATCTTTAGTTCATTAGTCAGTCATCAACGTGGTAGTGCGGCTGACTTCCCACTCCTTTTTTTAAGTGGAAATGTATCATAACTTCTACCACTCTAGGTAGAGCGAAAGGGAGTATCAGACTTAATAAAACCCACCTGTGTTTCTTCAGTTGCCCTTTGCGTTCTGGGGAGCGGTGAACCTTTTGGACATCTCGCAAATTTGACAGGCATCGACCCTAGCGGGCACAACACGCCATCGACCCTGGCCGGGTTCTTATAGGACGGCGAGCTAGGCTCGCGTTTGACCACTATCTAACCTGATGGTAAGCAAAGATGTGGCCGACGATAGAGCACGCCAGCCTAGAAGTAACCCATTCACTTTTGACTTAAATACCCCTAGCTGTAGTTCGTTGTAGCTATCAGGAAACACAGACTCCGGCAGGGAACTCAACTCCTTAGTTGTACGCACAACAAATGTGGTGTTTTTTTTTGATGGAACTTGAATGGACTTGGCGGAATTAAATTGTGCAATTCCAAATATCCAATGCATACTCCCCGAAATGTTAACAATAGAATAATTAAAAAACACGACTGCCATGTCAAAAAAGAAAACTAAAAAAAAAAAAAAAAAAACAAGATGTTTGTTAATTTATAGAAAAGTGAATAGTAGTCACTCATTGACTAAACACGGAATCTCGGAAACTACTTGATCTACAACGCTGAAATTTTCATCTCAGTCGGGGGACTTGTTATACTACAATATTATACAGTGTTCCCCTGACTGCGATGAAAGTTACAGTTTGTTTTTATTATATTTTTGGAATCTACTCTCAGATAATAAAGAAACTCACATACATACATACATGAACCCTGAAAACATAACACTCCTTTTTTTGGGCAGTCGTGGTAAAACGACAGGCTAACAACTCGGCGTCGATACAAGACTTTGGAGTTTTGACTCAACAAATGCATCATTGCCGATGATCTTCTAGGCTTGTATCTCAATGGACTCTGGTGCATCAATCTAGTATTTGGCAGACCCATCTCAAGGATGAGAGGTCCGACCCACTGGAACCAACCTACACTGGCCTGGCACGCATCAAGAAGCATCAAAAACCATCGATCTCCGATCTTCGGAGGGGAATGATGTAACGACATCTATGGCGTCACAAAAGAACTAATCCTGCATTGCGCAATCAAAGTTCTCCTCGCGACACGGTCGAACTTGCACTGTTCTACGTTCTGGTGTACCTATCGTCTCATCTTTGTTAAGATAGGTACCCAATTTTTTGGCAGCCAGTTGAGCTTTTGCCTCGATGATGAGCCGATTCGTGAAATGTAGGTTAGGTTACTGTACATCTAATCTAAGCCTTTGTTCGTGACTGACTTATGTTATGGATTTACTGTAACTACGTCTAAGTAGCGTTACTCCAATACGACGTCATAATAGAGTAGTATCTTACTCTGTAAATAAATAGTTCGCGGTAAGTCCAATTATAAAAGGTTTATCAAGATTATCATGTTTCCGTTGTGAATGACAAGAATATGTTTCAAGGATATGTTCATGGAATTTTTATGAATGGCTTTTGTTATTACCTATGATGACGTACCTTAAATATCAAGAGGTTCGAGTTTTTTGATGCTTCAGGCTATTTTTTTTTGGTGGGAAATCATCAAATTACTTCTTCTGTTCTAGGGCGGAGCGGGAGCGCTAGGTAACCATAATAATAATAAGCCGAAGCTGTCATTGCACGGTTGGATCAAGGGCCTGATATAGGCAGTATTCCTCGATACGGCTCGCATTGTGAAGAGGTTCCTGTCTCTGGAGCCCTAACCACCGGTAGCTTGGACCCTGTCTCGACACCGGTGGACTACTATTTTTTATATATTTTTATCGCTTTTTTTTAAGTACATGATTTTGTTAAAAAAATATATTTAAAAATCTAATTAATATGTAAGTATATTGAATGAATGAAGTAAATAATAATAATAATATTTATTCAAAATTCTTTACAGGATAAAGTACTTAATGTCTTAAATATAAATCTTAAATCTGAGTCTTACGTGCCTGAACTTGGTCAGGTGTCAGGCTATTGTCCCATTTTTGCGTTCCGGGACCCCGCCCGGGTTCTAATTCCAGAAGCGAACTCATGGCCCCAGTAGGCTTCGGCCCTGCTGGGCCCCTACGGTTTTGCTGACATATCTACAATGCGGTAATGCCGCCAGTCTTTTCGGCAGAATTTCAGTCGACGTCGGCGGAGGAATTATTTACGCCATATTTTAAAACATTTAATTATAGGAGTTTTTCATGTTCATACTCGTAGGTACATAGTATTTATAATTATTGATTTTTTAATAATATAATATATTATATATATGTGTGTAAAAAATAAATATAGATATATTTTTTCTTTATAAATATATCTCAGTAACTTCTTCAAGCCTTGAAATAATTATTCAAAGTGTATTTAATTACCGTAAATATCATTTGAATTTTGACATTGAAATGCTTTCCGTATTAGGGTTTATTACACCCAATAAGTTAATTTTATTTAAATGATTATTTTGTTTAAAATCCTTTACGACTTAATTTGACGACGCGGTTGGCGCAGTGGTTCGGCGATTGGCTGTTGCGCTGCGGGTGGCGGGTTTGATTCCTGCACGGAACAAATATTTTTAAGGCGTAGATAGGTTCCGGATCTGGGTGTCTTGTGTATGATGTAAGTTTACATGTTTATGAACACATCCACAATACAGAAGTAATTCCTAGTTGGGTAACATTTTACAGAATGCATTTTGGAGTGTGCTCGGGAATTGCATAACTTGATTCCATCACTTCATTTCTACCATCGGACAACCCAACGAACGGCGAGTACCCACCCTTACGTTGTTGAAACCTTTACGGTCCGGACCAAGCGTTTCGCCTCGTCCTTTATACCGCAAATTTCGAGGGATTAGAACAACTTTCCTGCTGCGGTCTTCCCGTCCGAGTATAATGTAGGTGTCTTTAAGGCTATAGTGAATAGGCTCTTAATAAACTAGAGCGCCTCAGCATCAACGATTGCATCACTACTAACCATCAGGTGGGTTATCAGTCAAGCAGTAGTTTATAACAAATAAAAAAAAAAAGATTCTGTAATATACCTGATTTCAATTTTCTTTGCCTATTCAAGAAACACAGGAGCGGTTGATGTGGCGCCGCTTGGAAAGGGCCATGTCCAACAGTGGACGTCATTCAGCTGTAACGATGATGAAGTCTATGTATGAATATTCTTTTACAGACAAATCTCTCCTTGCATAGTTTCTCCAGTTACGTCCAAGTTCGATTACGAAACGGGTATCACAAACCCAGACTTAATGTTGGTACTAAGACATTTCAAGTTTTTTTTTTAAATATTTTTTTCTGTGGGAAAATCATCCAATCCAATCCAATGATATCCCCCGCTTTTGGGCGGAGCAGGAGATAGTGTCAGACTTTTACTGACTAAAAACCCATTCCTGTTCCTGAGATGGAAAATCCTAAAACATTTAGTCAGCCTTAAGTTTCATTTAGATTAAATTCCATGTTTGGACTACGTGCTACTTAATATGGGGTACTCCCCTATTACACACTTCTTACATAACAAGTTGTTCCCTGCGGGATTCCCCAAGGGTAGGGGAAGTCGACCGTTGACCATCGATAAGGTTTGATAACTAAATAGCCCCAAGGGATAGGGGTTGTTGTAGTGCCATTTCTTAGTGGGAATTTCAACCCCATATTGTAACGGAGAGTGGTTTGAAACTACAACAATTTTAATTATGGACTTTCTACTCAATTTTTTTTTTATGATAGGTTCGCGTTTGATATCTATCTCACTTGCTGGTATGCAACGTTGTGGTCGCCGATGGGGCACGCTTGCCTAGAAGTAACATATTTACTCTTGACGGTCTAGGATCCTGCTGCTGGCTGGTACTGAGTGGCCCATGTTGCCTGATCGTCTGTCCACCTTTTTTATACGGACGCGGACGGTTTGAAAAAGTATCTCGGTAAGTTTTTTAAATCGTCTTTGAACGCAAAGGGCAACTGAATGACACAGATGGGATTTTTTTAATTATACAAAGTAGTTCTTGTCTGCGAAGACAACCTTGGTGTAGCTATCAGGATACACAAATAATCGTGTCTTCAAACTCAGCTGTAATTTAATGAAATGGGATTAAACATCGAATGGGTGGCTATAATTGTCTCCCAACTTCACTATCATCAATGTTATGTTTGGCCTTTTTTCCAACTTTGTTGGGGTCGCCATCCAGTCTAGCTAGATGCAAATGAAAACGGTTTTCTCCTTTTTTTCCAAAATTATAGCAAAAAAAAAATAACTCAACAAAAGTACCAGGACATTATATTAAACAGAAGGTTAGTCATAGAAAGAAAAAAGACCTTACCACACAAGTAACCCACTAAAACCATTAAACAGAAAAAAAAAACGCAACAGCCGAAAAGTACCAGGCGAGCATAGAAAGCAGAAGCCCTCATTACGACATACTCGTACATTCTGAACAGTTCAGTCGTAACGTAGCTTCTAGCTACTGGCTTCTAACAATAAACACAATGAAAAGAAAGCCTCACGGTCATTAGCTCCAATTAATAAAGAACGTGTCCACACTTGAGCTTTAGGCACTTAATTAGGCCTGTTAGAGGCATGTGTGTAATTTGACACAAGATTACGAAACAATTAGCGTTTGTTACAATACATTAATTACCACAGACAATCGAGATGTTTTGGATGCCAATGCTAGAAACAGTATTGTTAAAAAAAAGCGGCCAAATCTGAGTCAGACTCGTGCACTGAGCGTTCCGTACAAAAATATCTATTTAAATAGTTCAATTCCCGAATTTAGTCTTGAAGATTTTTCCAAATCGCAGAAAAGTATTTTTTGATGACATAACAACAAATTTACTGTTTTCAGATTTTTTTTTCATCATGACTCAGGATTCTAGGTCAACAGGAAGTACCGAATAGGTTTTGATTTCTATGAGCGTTAGAAATTAGATTTTCCACTGCAGCTTGGGGTAGTAGACCTAGGGGGGGTCTAGACAGACGGACAACAAAATGATCCTATAAGGGTCCCGTTTTTGCCAATTTAGGTACGAATCCCTATCGTTTCGTACCTAAATTGGGCATTAGCCAGTCGGCTATGACAGCTCGATCATTGGCGTATCTAGATGCGGCGACTCATTACTCTAAGGAATTACTTGTCCGATAATACATTCTTGCAATCATTTCAGATGGTGCTGCTGAGATGTGCTATAAACGTATTTCAAACCTTCGAAGAGCAACGGTAACGGCAATATTATCCGAAGAACATAAACCATATTGTTGTGAAACGTCAAGCCAATCAGCAGTGAAGGCAGTGGAACTGGCTTAATGTGTCTGTTGGAATGGGTGTTCGATTCAATTCAAAATGCTTTATGTCACTTATGCTTACATGGGCATTTGTAAAACGTTAGAAGCTAGCGCACGGTTCCAATTGGGTGTTTATATCCTTTTTAGGGTTCCGTACCCAAAGGGTAAAAATTGGACCTTATTGCTTACATTTGAAATTTTCTCAGTTGATGTAATTCTATTGCCACTATGACAACAAACACTAAAAATAGAATATTATATTTAAGTGGGGGCTCCCATACCTACAACAAACGTGATTTTTTTGCCGTTTTTTTGCTACAGATGGTACGAAACCCTTCGGGCGCGAGTCTAATTGCACTTGGTTTTTCAGTTCATTCAAAGGTTGTTACATATCGCTACCAACGATATTATACCCATAGATTTAAGCTAGTGAAAAAAATTCGTAATCATTTTGGTGTATAATAAAGTTTAATCTATTCTAATGAGATGTAAAATATCATTCCTAAACAAGCTTGTCTTCAACGTAGTCTTTAGTCTTTTTATGATTACTGAACTATCTTTGGCCGGACAGTTGGCGTAGTGACAGAGCGATTGGCTGGTGCGCTGTGTTCGTTTCTCGCACGTAACAAATATTTGTATAGTTTACATGCTCTAAGGGTTTACAGATAGTTGTTCTGGGTCTGGGTGTCCTGTGTATGAGCTTACATATTTGTGAACGCGCTTACGATGTTTAAGAGTCATTCCTCGGACGGGGAAAGGTTTAAAAAGAAAAATCGTAAATCGACGACGCAGTAGCTTTAAAAATTCACGGCGTCGAACGCCGTTGATTTCTGTGGAAACACCCTAACAGCGACACTGTAAGAAATCAAGACACCGAAAGGCACCAGTTCTAAACCACAAAATAACAATTTGACAAGACATACAGCCATTAGGTGGAACATTTAAGATTACGACAACTGCCAAGGCCGTCACAGGTCAAATAACAGCATGAAGTGGACTGGTTTAAAAAAGCGCCATTTAAAAATTATGAACACCTCAATGGATTAAGTTGTTTAAAAAGAATGTTGCTTTGATAAATCGCAAATGTTCAAAGTTTTATTTCTTGGAAACTTTACTGGTTTCTTTATTAAAAAAGTTTTTATTACCTATGTTGTTATGTTTTTGTTTTGTTATTAAAGACTGTGTAGTAAAAAGCTAGTTTTATGATAAGATTAGGTAATATTCTTATTTTGAACTGAATTATTTACTAGATAGGAAAAAACTGGATTTTTATTCTGTACATGGTACTGTGTTTGAATAACATCAGTATCAGGTCCTGTTCAGGCCTTTTGTGTTCTAGGACCGCGCTGACACAAACAGGGACCTAATAAATCCTAATACTATCACCATTCCATTATTGAAGAGACAGACCCAGGGGCGCCGGCTTTTAGAAAATCTCATGGGTGGTAATGCTCATTTGATGACTCGCAAAAGTGGCGAAGTTGAGAAGAAAATGCACGCTGATCGACCGACAAATAAATAAATGTCCTACTTACATAATACGTACTTAATTACGTTTATGTTTGATAAAAATATAAAATGAATCCATTATATTAAATTAAATTAGTTTTTATTATCAAGAAGTATTACCTATATGTAACCTGAAAGGCGACTGATTCTGCTTCTTGATGTCTATTCTCAGGGGTGCTCGGCACCCACTGTTTATTTCTCATTGGTGCTCGAGACCCCGAGCACCCACGGAGTCGGCGCCCCTGGACAGACCTATACAAGACGTATAGCTATCCCTTTTTTTCAAGATATCATGATGGCATTGACATGTCCTAGGAATGCAGGACAGTCACAATCTTACAATACCTTCGGCGGACCGGTCTTCCTCATCGTACTTAAATGACTAATGTATGCACGAGCCCTAACCGCCGTGAGCGAGAAGACAGTTGCTCTAGATGTCCGCAGTGAGTGACAAACGTGAGGAGAAACGGACCAAAATTCTAGTGACTGACCGAAATACGATTTGCAGCGAAAACCGAAACCGAATGTTCGGCTCATTTGCCAGTTTCGGCCGTAACCGAAAACCGAAACTGACGTAGTAACAGAAAAACTGACAAAAATAATATTTCGATTTCATTATAAAGAGGAAAGTTTTTGTTTGTAACGAATAAACTGAAAAACGATTGAACCGATTTTCAAAATTCTTTTAACAGTAGAATGCTACTTTATTACTACTGAGCGACGTATGCTACAATTATATTTTCAAAAGCTAGTGAATAATATAATAAATTGACGATTACATAAAATTATAACAAGAGAGGAACGAGTCAGTAAGTTTTTAGATATCTATCACAAGCTCAAAGACGCTAACTTCGGTCAAGCCGAATTTACGGTCTCGTTTTAGCCGAAACCAAACCTTTGGTCGGTCTCTAAATTATAACCGAGAGAAAGGGAAGCTATGGAATTTGAATCACCCGAGGGCAGGACAATTCCAAGGAGGGGGATTTATATCGAACACGGTTATTACAAGCTTTTATTCAATGTCAATGTTTGTATATTTGTTTATCTAAGGCAAATCTTAAAAATGGTTTTTTGAAACAGTTACACTTAACTAATTCAGCTGAAATTTGTTATGGCTTCGCTAGTGCGGGAGAAGTCATTGGATAATTTCAAGCCTCAAAAAAAAAAATACAAGCAAGAATAAAATAAATCCACGAATAGTTTCAAGTTCACTGTTATTTTCCACAAAGATGAAGGACAAGATAATAAAGTGACAAACGATGTAAAAGAAAAACAACAAGCGCAAGATGAGAACCTACTGATACATGTTAAGTAATTTCTGCTTTTAAATTCACTATAAAACCAGTACTCGGTGATAGATTACCAACTTTATCAACGACTATTCATTATTTAATTCAAGGAAAGGTGACTAACATTAGATTGATAGCAAAAAGCTTATCGATGTAGTCTTTAAGTTATTGCGAGCGTATAATTCATCCATCATACAGAGCTTTGGCGAAGTGTGTTCTATTTCTGTCTTCATATTTCCTTTAATCGATTAAATGGTGACATAAAGTAAATTATTTCAATATTATCTTACATTTTGTATTCACTACTACATTAATCGTTTTTGTTTCCCGATTTCTAAAGACATGAATTTATGCCAGTCTACTTTCCTTTGGGTAAAGCTTATGTTAACTGCGTTTTTAACCCAACAAAGATCGTGAGAGATAAAGAAATTGAAACATTATTTTAAAACAAGATTTCAAACCAAGATACGATGATGGTATCAATGAAAACAATCTACATAAACGAAAAGACAGACTGATTAAAACTGTTACCAAATATGGAGAAAACTTCAAAACAGAAATCGGATGTCAAACAATGGCGCCATATTAAATTAAAAGTAATAGAGGTTCCGTTGTCATTTCAATTCAAAATTCGAACCACGCTTACTCGAGCGAGCTATTCGGCTGATGCGCGTACCGCGTAATCCACCAATCTTGCCCTGCGATCGCGGGTCGACGGCCGTTCGGAAGAACTGACCAATGTCCGGTACTGTGGTCACGGTCCCGTCTTGACATTGCATGTTCCTTTTATGAAATGTCAGTCAGCCGCTGTTTATAATATAATCACAATATAATCGGAATCGATTTATTTTATTTATTAATTGACTTTATGACTACGTTTTTGTGCATGTTATGATAAGGCTTTTAATGTAAACAAAAAAAATGGCGTTTGTCTTAAATCTATTTAAGATAAGTTTGTTTTCTGTTGAACCTGCTTGTTTGAAACTATCGTAAGAAAAAAAAAATTGCATTTGATAGCTCAATTTTTGAGGAAGATTTTCACGCACATGACCATTATTAGCCGATCAAAAGAAAAAGTTTGAATAAACATTAACCTAAAACAACGTAATAGCGAGGGCGGGTGAAACTCTGGGTACAACTATTTGAATCTTTAATAATACATCAGTTTGTCAAAATAAATAAATAAATAAAATAGATTTATGTCCCAATAAATATCATATCGGTTCCCTGTTAAGAAGTCATAAATACAAAGAGCCTAAATACGTGACAATTACACTAATCAGTAGTTCAGCACCCATTACGAATACTTATAAATAACAAGCACGCAACGTTCTATTAACTTCACTTATGAATTGATTTATTATCATTGCGTTATCAATGCAACTTAATAATCAGCGTTCGTTCTATTAAAATACACTTAATCTTTTCTCCACTGACCTAATTTTTTAAAAGTGAAGGTTATTTAGTTAGATTGGAGACTCTACACTCGAAGTTGTGGACGACTACGTTTACCTGGGACAGACGGTCCAGTTGGGTAGGTCCAACTTCGAGAAAGAGGTCAATCGTCGAATCCGACTCGGCTGGGCAGTGTTCGAGAAGCTGCGCGGTGTCTTCTCGTCCAATATAACCAGTGCGTCCAGTGATGGCATATGGCTCCGAAACGTGGTCGCTTACAATAGGCCTCATCAGAAGGCTTATAGTCACTCAAAGGGCAATGGAAAGGGCTATGCTCGGAGTTTCCTTGCGTGATCGCGACAGAAATGAAGATATCCGCAGGAAAACCAAGGTTACAGACATAACCCGAAGAATCGCCAAACTTAAGTGGCAGTGGGCAGGGCACATTGCTCGCAGAACAGATGGTCGATGGGGACGAAAGGTTCTGGAATGGCGACCACGTACCGGAAGACGCAGCGTTGGAAGGCCTCCCACAAGGTGGACCGATGACCTGGTAAGGATCGCGGGAATCCGATAGATGCGAGACGCACAGCACCGGTCATTGTGGCGACATGGGGGAGGCTTATGTCCAACAGTGGACGTCTTTCAAAAAAGTTAAATTAGCATCCAGTTCTTCAATTTTGCTAATCTCTGCGTCACTGTGTGAAATGTCTGAGTAGTGGCAAATGGAAAAGTAGCCGACATGTTTCTAAGAAAGAAAATAGTATTTTTTTCTTAACTAATTATGACTTAAATAATATATATTTAGCTGATTTAGATTAAACAATAACGTTAACGTAAATACGCAAATAAGTCTTCTTTGCAAACCGTACTTTTCAATCAAAATTTGACAGATCGAGGTCATTGGCTTTCCTATTATTATTTGCAACGCATAGTATATGTTCTAATCGCGCAGAGAACTACAACCGCGATGCAAGATTTCGAATTTTAGTTCTTATGTAGCGTCATAGATGTCGCTATACAGCTATTTAGAGTAAAAATAAAATGTTTCTCTTTTTGAAAATGGTTATGTTTTGCTATAACTATGCTAGAGCTGGGGTAGCCAAATGGTTAGCTGTACTGTTGTGGTCCCGATCTACGACTTGTAGGACGCGGGTTCAAACTCCGCCAGGCGCATTACTTTGTGTAATTTATTTTATTACCACTGCTCTCAAAACGGTAAAGGAAAACATCGTAAGGAAACCGGCATGTCCTTAAACCAAAAATTTAAGACATGTGACATCCACCAACCCGCACTGGGCCCGTGTGGTGAATTACGGGCCATTCCATCTCTTAGAGGGCGCTTGAGTCCCAGCAGTGGGAACATTATAAGGCTGATTATGCCATGTCATGACTATGACGGAGCAGTAATAGTGACATATTAAAACAATGAGTCGATTATAACATCATCTACCTAAACTAGACAATGACCTCTACGATCTTGCATATAACTATGTTTATATGTATGTGGGTAAGTTTATAACAAGAAGAGCGTTGTGTAGCTACTACTACAATATTGTAGATAAAAGCATATGTTATTATTATTAATTGTTAATTGCAAGATAACAACAATTATTAAATGTGTTGGGCATTTGATTGAATCCCTTAGCCACTTCTAACCTTTAATAACACGAACTAAATTCTTGCTGTTAGAAATCCTTTTGTTTAAAATAACACGAATCATCCATACGCAGCGGCAATAAATCTGTTTTTTTTTTCAAGTGGTTTTCAATTGGTACTCATGTTTAGAACCGAACAAGATTATTTTATATGATAACAACGAAGAGTCTCAACTTAAAAGTGAATATAAGTGGACTAAATATACTAAATTATATACACCCACCTTCACCATTGATTTCTGGTTCCAAGAAAAGGGTTTTGGAAACCTATCCTATGGCGTACAAACTTGGTCTTTGACTAACTGCCAGAAGTCTAAATTTAAGGGTTGCCAACGAGCAATAGAGCGCTAGTTGTTAAATGAATACACCATACTGCGCTCTAAAACCAGGAAATCAAAAGTGTGCACCACTTATATAGGACTGGGCAGGACATTTCTGCTGCAAGCACATGCCCGAGAAACTGTGAGCCAAAGTAGCACAGATTTGGTGGCCTGAAGTAGTGAGATAGGGTCGCGGCAGACCAAAGGAGATGGCGGGACGAATCGGCCAGACATAAAAGAGGAGTAGAGGGAGGCCTTTGCCCAGGAGTGTGACAGAACAGGCTAGCAAGAAAATATATGTATAGCAATCTTATGTATGCTCTTCACGGTATTTTGCCTTCACCGACCAATCCCTCAAAAACGAACCCATGTTGTCGGCACATCCCTTTTTTTTCACACCGTGACCTCCGGGCAGTATGC
Source organism: Mythimna pallens (assembly GCA_961205895.1). NCBI lineage: Eukaryota > Metazoa > Arthropoda > Insecta > Lepidoptera > Noctuidae > Mythimna > Mythimna pallens. Next base: position 14,149,003 of record OY540847.1, on the reverse strand, counting down.
TCATTGGTGACACCTAAGCGTTTCTTCCGCCTGAATCTGAAACAGGAACCTCCCGAACTTACCATGTCTGCTTAGGATCTGTGTCATGTCCAGTCACTCCTTAATGAGACTTACCGCCATGATTGTGGCATGCCCAGTGAGGCAGTGACCCCTTCCCTAGAATCGCGTTCTAAAGAAATATTACAATAGCAACTCTTACGAAACTCTACGTAAAATAATGTATGATTATAGCACAAGATCCCAATATCTAATTATCTCCGACGAACACGATGATACGTTACACACGCTGACTGCAGGTAAAGTTAGAAAGTGTTACGCTTCAAAAACTCTTATATTCGTGATATGCGTCCATTATGAACGGCATGTAAATAGCGTTTATGTATTGACAGGACGATTATTTATTAAGTATTAGTTTTCGCGCGTTGACCACACGCAAACTGAAAGCGAAAATGGTTTGATGACATCGATTTGTACGTGGATTATTTAAATTATAGACATTATTCAGTATCACTTTTTCTTTTGCTACATAAGAATAACAGAATCAATAAGTATGAGGTTTTTGATTTTAGCCATTGAGTGATTGCAAATTAGTTTCGTGAATGAAATAAAAATGTAATCTAATGTTATTAGTATATACAAAAAATAGTTTCATTTGTAAGAACCCCTCCGTAGATGAAGACCTCCTCCAAAGACTACCAACTTTCTCTTTCTTGACCTGTTTGCATCCAGCTTGGGTAAGCCGTTTTTCTGATGTCGTCCACTCATCTCGTAAGCAGCCTTCCTCTGTAGCGATTCCTACTATTGCCTCTCCACTGTGTCACCCATTGTCTACCACTCGTCTGACACAGTATTACCACATGCCCATTTCCATTTACCTAAGTTTTTTGGAAATATCTCAAGATTTATTGATTAGAAAGAAAAAAAAATATTTTCAGCACACTCAAAAACCCGTTTTTAGGCACGCAATTGACTGTTTTTCGCACTAGTGCGGAATAGTGCGCCAGCTTGCCCTCGGCGCAATGCATTTTAGGCATCGTATTTGGATGGACGCTAAGCAGCCCCTACGAGTCGCCGAGCAGCCCCCGTTTAATTATTTATTCGTAAGTGAATTGAAAAACGTTTGATACATGTCATGTGGTCACTGCAGAACTAGGCTTCATAACACTACTAATTCCGCCTCGGTCGCAATGACAAAGTTTCTCCACTTGTATCAAAATGTACCATTTCATTTAGTTTAGCGACTGTTTTTTGTTTACTGCTTTACGAATTTCTAATCTAAGGTATTACGTGTTTGGCGGTTCATTAAAACGTATTTTGGCAGTAAGCGAATGACTGTAGCGGAAATCCGATAAAGATAATACTACAGCTATCAGTGATACAACTAAGTGGCATGAAACACCGCTTGACTTTACATACTTGAATATATTACTAACTGTGTAAAAAAGCGATAAAATTAATAATTCAGGGGATGCGTACTTCATTACGAAAGTTAAGTCTGTAAAATGTAAATTAAAATGTTCATTTACCGCGATTCATCATCAAACTCCAACGGTCCGGACTAAGCGATTCGCTTCGTCGTTTATACCGCGTACATCGAGGGACTGGAACAATTTGCCTGCTGCGGTCTTCCCGTCCAACTATAATTTAGGTGCCTTCAAGGCTAGAGTGAATAGGCTCTTAATAAACTAGTGCGCCTCACCATCAATGATTGCATCACTGCTTACCGTCAGGTGGAATCGCAGTCAAGCACTGGTTTATATCAAATAAAAAAAATAATAAAAAAAACATCATTTCAGCCAAAAGACGTCTACTGCTAGACATAAGCCTCCCCCAAGTGTCGCCACAATGAACGGTCCTGTGCTTCTCGCATCCATCGGACTCCCGCAACCGTTACCAAGTCATCGGTCCACCTTGTAGGAGGCCTCCCAACGCTACGTCTTCCGGTACGTGGTCGCCATTCCAGAACCTTTCGGCCCCAACGGCCATCCGTTTTGCGAGCAATGTGCCCTGCCCACTGCCACTTAAATTTGGTGATTCTTCGTGCTATGTCGGTGACCTTAGTTCTCCTGCGGATATCCTCATTCCTGATTCGATCACGCAAGGAAACTCCGAGCATAGCCCTTTCCATTGTCCTTTGGGTAACTAAGTCACCGCGATTATAAAAGTTAAATTTATTCAGCCAATAAAATTTCAATCAAACAAAAAATATTTGATTGTAGGCTCCACACTTGAAAATACTTAACAAAAGCAGGTGGGTGTTGCACAGAGCTACAGAATTGTTCGAAAGAGTAACTGTGTCCTTGGAACGCAAAGTACATTAAAGAAACAGACTGGAATTCGTCCGAGCAGCAGGCGAGGGTATTATGGAGTCGAGTGCTGTGGTGAAAAATGGCTACGTGTGTTCAAAGGACGTTTTTCACACTTACAAAAAAATAAATAAACGGAGGCTGGCCGGCAACTAGCAGGGGCTGCTTGGCGCCCGGCCTGATACAATCAATTGTGGCGGGGTTTGCTGACGCACTTTTCAGTACTAGAGCGAAAAACGTGCTAGAGATAGGAGCTGGTTTTCAAATAAGTGTATTGGAAAGAATATCATATGAGGCAGCGCGAAATAAAATAGAAAAAGTCCATAAGACATTACTATCGATGATTGATTGAGACGAAATATTATTGCATAATGTGTTTATGTCATTCATTCACCAGCGTTGTATGTAAAGAGATTCAAGTATTTTTCGTTCATACCATGAGTCATCACAATGTGTTAATTTATTTGTAAAGCATGTATTCAGTTCTTGATGGAAGAAAACTGTATAAGTTTGTACAGTCTTTAAGTCAGCGACCGCTTTATATGGGATCTCTGACGTCATAGTTTTACGTCATCTTCGGGGCGTCTAGAAGACTAGCCGTTGTAGTAAGAATTGACATAGATGAAATGCCACTACTTAGGTATAAAGTTGCTCCTCTTTTGATAGCAAACGGGATCCATTATGACCTTTATTTATTTATTTATTACGGCACTCCAACGAAAAGTTCGCAAAAACATTAACAAAAGAATAATTTTATCAATAAACAATTAACACAGGGTATTCTTCACTTAAAGGTGTGCACGGCACTTACAGAATTTAGTAAACGAATATTATTTATATTTCGAATCAATTGTTCATTCACATTTAATAAATAATAACAAGGTAAAAAACGAAAACAAAGAAAATACGGAATAAGGAATTATTATACATCAATAAATTAAATAAATTATGTCAGATTGAATTAAACCTTACTGATGACGTCCAAAAGATTTTTATATAGCTGCAGAGAAAGTACGACTAGGGTCTGGGTAGGTACATCAGGTAGCACGGCGCGGCATTTTATTTTTAAATTTATTTATTTGGTTTAGCCAGAGTTACGTTTAAAAAACATTTAGGTTTCAGTCACTATAAGTTACTTTAAGTTCCATTTGAACGCGGATGTAACACATTATACTGTTTTTGCAGTATTTGGTAGCAAATGTATCGAGTTAGCCTTCTCCGTAAGCTTCGCTGAGGTAGTCAATACCACAATATCATTTTCAGCTCCATTTTACCGAACTCGCGCCTGTTTCAATGATTCCACATAAATTGTCCAGCTGCGTAGACAGTTGAGATACAAATCAACACCAATTTTATAACATAAAATCCACTAAGAATCAACATGCGAATGATTCAAACAGCCACTGGACTTCACTGGAATAAATCCCATTTCTCATTTTTAAGTTACATTTGAGTTCAAATCTGCCAAATAGCACACTTAATCCAGAATTTAAACACAACTTTCTGGCTTTTTCCAAGGCTGTTTTTACTGAAATGCATATACAGTCGACTCTCGTTAATTCAAACCTGCGATAATTCGAACCTCTATATACTTAATTCAAATTCTCTTTATATTTCGAAGTAAATCAATACATTTTTATGCACTTGGTAATTCGAACGAAAAAATCGTTACGTAATCTACGTAACAAAACGACGAGTTAATTCGAATTCATCGGCGTTAAACACTCGACAATTCAAAATTGCAGAGAGAAAGATTGCAGAACTTGCAGAGGCATGTAATTAAATTTTGAGACAAACTTGTATCATGGTACACGAGCCTTTATTTTTGTAATGATTAGTTTGACAAACATTTCCGAACGAATTGGATTCTTTAGTTAAGTTTCAGTTACTATTACCCTCGTTTCGAACCATTTGATATTTCGAACACTCGATAATTCGTAATATTTTAAGAGTCCCTCGAGTTTCGAATTAACGAGAGTCGACTGTACCATGTGATATGAATGCTAACACATTTCTGTCGTCCGTTTCAAAGAGATGTTTTTTTTTTTAAGCAATAGTCATGCTAAAGTATATATTTCTTTGCATAAATCTGGAATGATATTCATAAGCAAATTTATGCAACGTTTTTCTCTCGAGGTGAACAAAAAGAAAGTGCGTCGTGGTCTGCATTGTGGTTACGCTTCAGTGTTTCCACGTGATAAAATGTAATGCGCTATTCTCTATGTGTCTTCTCTATGATTGTAAGATGGCTGACATGATTCTATTATTGCGTTGTCTCTGCAAGGTGATTTTAGTTTATTATGCGTTATTGTATATTGAGTAGCGACATTGCTTGTTCAACTGACGTACTGAGGGTTTCGCATGTTGTCCAAGAGAGGAATCTGTATCTGATGAAGCGACACATTGAACACGTTTTGATCTAGACGTTTACACATACGTATGAGTTATGTTATCCCAGTACCGCGGAATAGTTACCGGTCTTTCGGCGTGCTTGTCATCAGCCAATCAAACCACTTTTTGTGTCTATCACCGTATCCGGTGAAACACAAACTACTTTGCATTAAACACAGTAAAAAAAAAAAAATAACCGACTTATTTATTTATTTATTTAAACTTCATGTACAGTAGTTGTACATAGGCGGACTTAATGCAACAAGGCATTCTCTAGCAGTCAACCTTTGGGTTAAAAAGAAAATAATGTGGTAGGTTTGCACAATAAATAAATAACAGATATTTTAAAAAGAACAAATAAAATAAAAAATAAGTTATTTATAATAATAAAATACATATATATGCTAAAACTATAAATTAATAAATACTATGAAAAATATCAAATCATTAAGAAAACTCAATAATAATTCTGACGAAGACCAAACTAAAGTTGAGAGGACTTCAAGTACTAGTTCCGAATCTTACGCTTGAAGGAAAATTTACTTTCAGATTTTTTGATGTCAAGGGGAAGCACATTCCAGAGTTTTATGGTGGAAACAGCGTATGAATTGGACATAAAGCCAGTACCGTACTGGCTTTATGTGAGGGAATATGAAGGAGCATGTTTTTGGATGCACGAAGGTTAAGATTATGAGAACTGCCCAACACTTTAAAATATTGTTTTAAGTAATCAGGAGCACAAGGATCGTTCATTATGGTGAAGATCATGCAGAGGGATCTGAGGGATCTCCTGTGACGGATAGGCAGCCATTTAAGCTGAGAACGGAAGGAAGAAATGTGATCATATTTACGAAGGCCAAATATGAAGCGAATGCAGTTGTTGAGAAGTCGATCCAATTTGTTTAGAAGTTCCTGGGATAGATCAGAGTAACAAACAACTTCACTAAAAAAAAAAACTAAAAGGATCAAAATAACTTTAATTTCGGAAGTTGGTGTTTCTCGGTATTGTTTGTTTCTTATTTAACACCGACTTCAGAAATTAAAGTTATTTTGATCCTTTTAGTGTTTTTTTTTAGTGAAGTTGGTTATTTTTTTTGTAAAAAGTTTTTATTTTACACTTTTTAGTTGCGATACACTTATAGACAGAGTACCTATTTCTCATGACAATACCAATTAACCCAAACACTCCTAGGTTACATTGTTTTATTATAAAGTTCCTTCCACCTTCCGGCTCGATCACCAGATCAGTTCAATAGTACCTTATAACCAAAGTGCATCTCATGAAAATTCTAATAAGCCCAAACACGGCTAGGATACATTGATTAATTACGGAGTTCTTGTGCCTACCTTCCGGTTCTATCATCAGATCAGTTCGATAGTACCTTATAGCCAAAGTACATCTCATGACAATTCTAATAGACCCAAACACGGCTAGGTTACATTGATTAATTACGGAGTTCCAGTGCCTATCTTCTGGCTCCATCATCATCACTTTGATGATACCATTTTCAAAGTAACTATTCAGAACCATTCATTTATTTGTATTGTCATAGTCGCTTAACTATCTTTATTGTGATAACAATGTGAGTATGAAGTTTCGTTGACCATTTCTGGTCTTCTTCATCAGTTCCACTTCATCAAATGTTACTTTTTGGCTGTAAATGCTTAAGTTCTCGATGAAAATACCAAAATCACTATATGGTTGCCTATAATATTTGAGGAGTTCCCTCGATTCCTCATGGATCCTATCATCAGAACTGGATTTTGAAAAGAATGGGACCAGTCTAGAAGCATATCCTATAAAGGAAAAACAAATTGCAAATCGGTCCATAAACGACGGAGTACTGAGGTAAAAAACTTAAAAAAAAAATACAATCGAATTGCCACCAACGAAACCAAACCTATTTTTTGAAGTCGGTTTAAAAGTAAACGTGTCAAAAATAATATCGATTAAATGTGCAAGGTTTCTATAGTAACATTTTTTATGAGGACTTTATGAAGGGCCAAAGTTCACGTAAAATAGCAGATCTTCAGAGATCGTACTGGTTTAGTTTTAAACAAATTTTTTTTTTTTTTTGTCAATAGAAAGCTTGATGATATCCACAAGATATCTATGTTTCCAATATATTTGGAAAAAATGAGTAGGTACCTCATAGTCACGAGAGAGCGATTAAGAGCGGTTGTATGGAAATCTATCTCGGGTTGTGCGCTCTTAAGGTCTCTGCACACAGCCGGCGTGGCGTGGCGGGGCGCGGCGTGGCGGGGCGGCGACGCTGCGCTGGCGCGGCGGCATCGGTCACACTGCGGGCGCGATCACGTCCCGTCCCGCCGCGCCCGTTCACGCCGACCGTATCGCGACGCTATTCATCAAAAAGATGTTGAGCGATTCAGACGTGGAAACGCTCTTGCTCTTATTCATTTTTAAGAACAGTGTTTTTATACTGCCTATGGCCCAAATCCTACAAACATACGTGAGCACGAACACATTCGACTAATTTTTCGACATCCATTTTTGTAAAACGATACAAAATCACATACACGCTCCGTACCGTCCAACGCGACGTGCTTACGCCCCGCCGGCAGTGTGACTACTACATACGTAAAGGTCTCTGCACACAGCGGGCGCGGCGCGGCGGGACGGGACGCCGACGCGACACTGAGCAGTTGTAATGTACTAGATATTACGGACGACGCCACACAGAGCCGTCCCGCTCGACGCGACGGTAACCGTCGCGCCACGCCGCCGCCGCGCCGAGCGGGAATACAAGTCAGAAGCGGCGGGGACGGGCGCGGCGGGACGCGAGCGCAGCGCCCTCAGGACGCCGACGCTTTGTGTTGTTTGGTTTACGTATGTAGTAGTCACACTGCCGGCGGGGCGTGAGCACGTCGCGTCGGACGGTACGGAGCGAGTATGTGATTTTGTATCGTTTTACAAAAATGGATGTCGAAAAATTAGTCGAATGTGTTCGTGCTCACGTATGTTTGTAGGATTTGGGCCATAGGCAGTATAAAAACACTGTTCTTAAAAATGAATAAGAGCAAGAGTGTTTCCACGTCTGAATCGCTCAACATCTTTTTGATGAATGAATAGCGTCGCGATGATGGTCGGCGTGAACGGGCGCGGCGGGACGGGACGTGATCGCGCCCGCAGTGTGACCGATGCCGCCGCGCCAGCGCAGCGTCGCCGCCCCGCCACGCCGCGCCCCGCCACGCCACGCCGGCTGTGTGCAGAGACCTTAAAGGTCTCCGCGCCCATTCACGCCGACCGTATCGCGACGCTATTCATTCATCAAAAAGATATTGAGCGATACAGACGTGGAAACGCTCTGTGCAGAGATCTTAAGGTCTCTGCACACAGCGGGCGCGGCGCGGCGGGACGGGACGGCGACGCGACACTGAGCAGTTGTAATGTACTAGATATTACGGACGACGCCACACAGAGCCGTCCCGCTCGACGCGACGGTAACCGTCGCGCCACGCCGCCGCCGCGCCGAGCGAGAATACAAGTCAGAAGCGGCGGGGACGGGCGCGGCGGGACGCGAGCGCAGCGCCCTCAGGAGGCCGACGCTTTGTGTTGTTTGGTTTACGTATATAATAGTCAAACTGCCGGCGGGGAGTAAAGGTCTCTGCACACAGCCGGCGTGGCGTGGCGGGGCGCGGCGTGGCGCGGCGGCGACGCTGCGCTGGCGCGGCGGCATCGGTCACACTGCGGGCGCGATCACGTCCCATCCCGCCGCACCCGTTCACGCCGACCGTATCGCGACGCTATTCATTCATCAAAAAGATGTTGAGCGATTCAGACGTGGAAACGCTCTTGCTCTTATTCATTTTTAAGAACAGTGTTTTTATACTGCATATGGCCCAAATCCTACAAACATACGTGAGCACGAACACATTCGACTAATTTTCCTGTCCCGCCGCGCCCGTCCCCGCCGCTTCTGACTTGTATTCCCGCTCGGCGCGGCGGCGGCGTGGCGCGACGGTTACCGTCGCGTCGAGCGGGACGGCTCTGTGTGGCGTCGTCCGTAATATCTAGTACATTACAACTGCTCAGTGTCGCGTCGCCGTCCCGTCCCGCCGCGCCGCGCCCGCTGTGTGCAGAGACCTTAAGCACGTCGCGTCGGACGGTACGGAGCTTGAATGTGATTTTGTATCGTTTTACAAAAATGGATGTCGACAAATTAAGGTCTCTGCACACAGCCGGCGTGGCGTGGCGGGGCGCGGCGTGGCGGGGCGGCGACGCTGCGCTGGCGCGGCGGCATCGGTCACACTGCGGGCGCGATCACGTCCCGTCCCGCCGCGCCCATTCACGCTGACCGTATCGCGACGCTATTCATTCATCAAAAAGATGTTGAGCGATTCAGACGTGGAAACGCTCTTGCTCTTATTCATTTTTAAGAACAGTGTTTTTATACTGCCTATGGCCCAAATCGTACAAACATACGTGAGCACGAACACATTCGACTAATTTTTAGACATCCATTTTTGTAAAACGATACAAAATCACATTCACGCTCCGTACCGTCCGACGCGACGTGCTCACGCCCCGCCGGCAGTGTGACTACTACATACGTAAACCAAACAACACAAAGCGTCGGCGTCCTGAGGGCGCTGCGCTCGCGTCCCGCCGCGCCCATCCCCGCCGCTTCTGACTTGTATTCCCGCTCGGCGCGGCGGCGGCGTGGCGCGACGGTTACCGTCGCGTCGAGCGGGACGGCTCTGTGTGGCGTCGTCCGTAATATCTAGTACATTACAACTGCTCAGTGTCGCGTCGCCGTCCCGTCCCGCCGCGCCGCGCCCGCTGTGTGCAGAGACCTTAAAGGTCTCTGCACACAGCCGGCGTGGCGCTGCGCTCGCGTCTTGCCGCGCCCGTCCCCGCCGCTTCTGACTTGTATTCCCGCTCGGCGCGGCGGCGGCGTGGCGCGACGGTTACCGTCGCGTCGAGCGGGACGGCTCTGTGTGGCGTCGTCCGTAATATCTAGTACATTACAACTGCTCAGTGTCGCGTCGCCATCCCATCCCGCCGCGCCGCGCCCGCTGTGTGCAGAGACCTTTAACCAAATAACACAAAGCGTCGGCGTCCTGAGGGCGCTGCGCTCGCGTCCCCGCCGCTTCTGACTTGTATTCCCGCTCGGCGCGGCGGCGGCGTGGCGCGACGGTTACCGTCGCGTCGAGCGGGACGGCTCTGTGTGGCATCGTCCGTAATATCTAGTACATTACAACTGCTCAGCGTCGCGTCGCCGTCCCGTCCCGCCGCGCCGCGCCCGCTGTGTGCAGAGACCTTTAATAATGCTTTGGCGACGTTTTGAAGGCAACATGCGACTTTTTTAGACAATGCTCTTATAACAAATGATAAATGATATTTATTTTTCAAATAGATTTTTAAAAACACTTTCATTTATTTATATACACTTTATTGTACACCAAGATAATAAATGATACATAATTATGAGCCTTATATCAAAAAACATACAATTGGCGGCCTTATCGCACTTTCATAAAAGACAAAAAAAATGAAATTATGCGTCAATTTTTTCGTCTATTTAATCTAGGTGAGGTAATGAGGCCGGTGTTTCCTAGCAGACTACCCTGAGAAGAAACACCGAAACAACTTCAGGGGTCTTTTTAGGGTTCCGTACCTCAAAAGGAAAATCGGAACCCTTATCGGATCACTTTGCTGTCAAGACCCATTATCTCGGGAACGCGTGGAGGTATCGAGTTGAAATTAAAACCATACCATCTGCGGACCCTTGAAGCTGCGAAAAAATCAAACTTCAGAGTTAACAAAAAGAAAAGTTACGGCCGTTTATGTCGCACAAAGCGTATATTTCGACACTCTCAATGTAATCAAAATTACTTCCCGTTAACCTACAATCCGGAAATTTGACGTAAAGTAAGGTTTTACAGCACAAGTATAGGAAAAAATCTGAAATTTTTAAATTTTAAGATACTTACGTCACAAAAAAAACCTTTTTTGCGATTCGGAAAATCTTAACTCAATTCGGGAATTGAACTGTTTTCATATGAAAGTTTGTACGGAACCCTCAGTGCGAGTCCGACTCGCACTTGCCCGGATTTTTAAAGTCCATACAGCAAACATGTAATGGAATGCCTAAGGCATTAAGTCCGTCTCTGTAATTTTGTGTACATAAAGAAAAAAAAAACAGGAGAACCATGCAGATTGGTGTCTGAGATGGTCAAAACGTCTTTCGTTACTTTATATTAATATATATGTATATATATATTATATTAAATATATATGTATGTGTATTTTAATTATATGTATACTTTTTTTTTACTCTTGTTTTTCGTATAAAATTTTCTTTTTATGCACCTACCATATTGTCTCTTCACCACCCTAGGTGGACTGGTAGAGAATGCCTCAGGCATTAAGTCTGCCTTTGTACTTTATGTTGCATGAAGACTAAATAAAATAAATAAATAAAATAAAATGGTCTTTGACAGTCTTGAGTGGACCTGTCCAGTAACAGCCTATCAACGCACTTTTTGCGTCCATCACAGAATCTGATGAAACACACAAACTATTTTACATTAAACACAGTAAAAGCGAACGTGTTAAAAATAATATAAAAACGTGCAGCGTGTTACTCAAGCGTGTCTAACTGACGTATAATAAAAAGCGAAATTACTTATTTCATCGTATTATTGTAGTCTAAATTCTCTGCAAACAAACTGAACAAACAAACTGAGAAAAAAAACCCTTAATCTTTAAACCAACGGTGAATAGGTTTTTTTTCTAGACAAGCGTTGAAACCTATCCTACTGCAGCGGGGTGTGAGGCAGGGAGACGTCTACGCGGTACCTTCTCGTCCAACATACCACAGTGTCTCAAGACGAAAGTCTATGTTAGAATAGTTTAACTGATAATAATACTCAGTTAACTCATTTACATAATGAACTCCTGAATATGTTTTTAACATGTACTCGTACCGTGCACACTTGGCTCATTTTTATTTAGGTATGGAAATTATTAGGTAATTAAAGCCTCTTTTAGAAATAGGCTTCAAGAAACCCATGAAACTCATCTACGATTGCAAACCTATTTGAATTTATTTTTGTCTTTTAGTTATTATTTACAACGATAATGATTACGTCTGACGTCTACCTTGGACAGACAGTCCAGTTGGGTAGATCTAATTTCGAGCAGCGTTCGGGAAGCTGCGCGGTATCTTCTCGTCCAATATACCAGTGTCTCAAGACGAAAGTCTATGACCAGTGGTTCTTGCCAGTTATGACATATGGCTCCGAAACGTGGTCGCTCACAATGGGCCTCATCAGAAGGCTTAAAGTCACCCAAAAGACAATGAAAAGGGCTACGCTCGGAGTTCCCTTGCGTGATCGAATCAGGAATGTGATATCGGCAGGAGAACCAAAGTTGCCGACATAGCACGAAAAATCGCCAAAATTAAATGGCAGTGGGCAGGGCCATATTGCTCGCAGAACAAATGGCCGTTGGGGCCGAAAGCTTCTGGAGTAACGACCACGGACCAGAAGACGCAGCCTTTGATCTGGTAAGGGTTGCGGGAATCCGATGGATGCGAGACGCACGGTACCACACTTCGGGGAGGCCTATGTCCAACAGTGGACGTCTTTCTGCTAATATGATGATGATGATGAGACAAGCGTGCTCCATCGTCGACCACATCTTCGCTTTCCATCAAGTGATAGTCAAGCGCGAGCCTACCAGCAATAAAAAAAAAACTTTTATAATTAAAAAACTAGTTCGTTATGAAACGAAAGGCACGGGTATTCTAATTTAAAGCATGGTCTTACACAAAGAGATGGGCAGGCTTTACTAGACTGCGTCGGGAATCGCTGTGCGAGTTAGCTAACGGTGAGCAATGGGTAGCTTGTCAATTGGTACGGACCAAGCCAGAGGCCCTACCGCAGCTTTTAACGCGATTCATTTGACGAATTAAACTGAACTGTTTAAGGGTTGGAACTATTAGGTTGTATAGCTTTCAATTCCATTCCAGCCATTCTTCTTTCTCGTTCGCACGCCTGTCATTTTAACGCGTCATGGAAAGGCTCCTTTCCCATCACAGATGTGTTATGCAGCTATTCTGCGAGGATGTAATAGCTAAGCTGTGAAACTATGTGACCGTTTCCACTGATACTAAGCTATGTAGCGGTGCGAGTAAGATGTGCTATGAAGATGCGCAGCTAGAGCTATGCGATGTATCGACATCTTTCAGCGACAAACGCGGGCCTACTGTAGGTACTCTGCTCTGCACATAGTTACACCACTCGCGAGCATCGATAGCACGCATCCTTCCATATAAAAAACATATCTTAGTTGAATCGGTTTCCACCAGTGCTAAGCTATTTGCACCAATGAATATTATTGGTGGATATCAAACGCATCCATAGCAACTTAGCATAGCACATCTCTAGTGGAAAGGCAGCCTTTTGTTTCACGCTCGCCTCAAAGAGATGTCAAACAGATTGACGGAGCCCGTTAACGCCGATGGCTGACAGAGTTGTAGGATTGTTCGAAATAGTTACCGTGGGCCTCTTGTAAAGGGTACAATAACTAAAGAAATACTGTGTGTTTAAGTCTGAAAGGTCTACGAAATAGTTCTAGGTGGGTAAGGTCAGTAAATAGTAGGTACACCACGAACTACCTATCCATCCAAAGGATGTCTGTAAAAAATCGCTTTTAGCGATAAGACCGCCCATTGTGACACCCTATTAATCTTAAGCTCCTAATGTAATTGTGTTTATGGCGTTCTATCTAGCTAACAAATCATCCCGCTTCTCCCAGGGTGGGAGAGAAATCAAATGATGATTTCCCACCTAAAAAAATGGGTTGGGTATAATAACATAAAAACTGATGCTCAAATATGGATGAAACGTTGTGTCGTGATCCAGCTTACAAGTATTACAAGGCTTAGATCACTTACAACCGCGGTACAATCATTACGTTTAGTAAAGGGATTATAGCCCGCAGCACGCTACTGCGCGCCCTTTCGAATCGAAACGCTCTCAATCGGCAAAAAAATCTTTGAGGGCAGCAGCAATAGTACATTTTGATACAAGTGCAGAAAGTGTGCAAGGGCTGCAGTGACAAATTTGCACGTGCATCAAACAACTTTTTTCAAAACACTTACGAAGAAATGAATAAACGGGGGTTGACCGGCGACTCGTGGGGATCGACGCGCGCCCAGCCTGATACGATACATGTAAGTAACATTGTGGCGGGAGAGCACGCGCACTTTTCTGTACTAGTGCGGCAAACAGTCTATTGCGTGCCTAAAAGCGGTGGTATAAGAGAGGGTTTTCGAGTAAGTGTATTGAAAAATCATTTGGTGCCAATTGCTTTTATTTTAATAGAAAAGTAAAATGGCGCACTAAACTTCTTAGTTCCTCAATTCGACAAGCCCGCAGTGATTCAACTCTTTAGTCAGCACACATGCCAAATGTCTGCTCATATTATTATAATGGCGAATTTTTGTGAGTTTGTTTATATTCTTGTTACTTCTTCACGCTCGAACGTCTAAATGGATTTCTAAAAAAATTGGTACAAGAGTAGACCATGTCCTAGAGTATCATATAGGATATCTTGGAGTATGTTCTCGTGGGATAACATTCTACTATCGGGCACGTAGCAGCATCTTGTAGACCATATAAACCTTACGTATTCCGCTGTGTAACCTAATTGAATCAGCCTCGCTCTATTTATCGTTCAGGCTCTCTTTGCCGGTTCACCGGCCTCGTACCATTCACGTACTTTCTCCATTAATGATTTTAATAAGGCATTGTGTTTATACTTTCCGATGCCGCGGGTTGTGGTTAATTTATTTCGGTTTGATTGCTAGTCTGCTTTCCATGTTATAGTCGTGTAGTAAAAAGTAAGCACTACATTGCTTGACTTCTATTCATGTTAGGAAAATAGTGACGTCATCAGTCCTTGCTATTAGTGTTAGGAAAATAGTGACCTATAAAATCAAACCATACCTATTACCTAATGGGTTGGTAATGTTGGGCGGTGAAAAAGACAGATGAAAAAAGATTGTACGTAGTGGAGACGAGAATGTTAAGTTGGATGTGTGGTGTGACGAGATAAAGTGAGAAATGAGTATATTAGGGGAAGTTTGAAAGTGGCGCCAGTGACAGAAAAGTTGAAATGGAATCATTTGTCTAGGTATGGTCATGTGAAGATGAGTGATAAAAGAGTGTGAGAGTTTATATGTGGATGAATGGAGAGGGAGAGGGAGGCCAAAGAAAAGATGGATGGATTGTGTGAGAAGTGATATGAAAGAAAAGGGAGTTAATGATAGCCTGACGAAGAATGGAAATAAAAAAACGTGTTGCTCCGACCCCAAATAAACGGTACAAAGGTAGGAAGATGTGCAAGCGCAAGCCTATCAATAATAATAATAAAAAGAAGTAAGCTAGGAAGTAGATTTAACTCCTACCTAATGCTAGCGTAACTCTGGCTCAATAGCTGTTAAGTTCAGCTTGTTGTAAAGTTGAAAGTTATTACAGTCTGTCCGTCTATTTCATTGCGAACCCAACAAAATGTCCAACTTTACGATACATTTCCCAACAACCAATAATCACCAAGCTTATTCAACACAGCTTAAAATTTAATGCAATAGATATTAAATCCGCATTGCACATTGACTGTGGTGCAACCAAAGGCTTGGTATTGGGCCAGGAGAGATAAAATACTGGCTAGCACGCTAGATAGTGAACATGCAGTCCGTCCTACATCGGTTGGAGACGACAAGTCTCGACAAATGGCGCCTGTGACGTCACGCTACATAGATTATATAAATACTGAAGGCTTTGCTAAAGACTAACTCGAAATGAACTGGGAATATTTGATAAGCTCTGTTGGAACATCGTGGGAGGGTCTCCTAGAGATTAAATCGAATGCTGACAAATGCTTGCACTGACTGGACGGGTCCACTAAAATCTGTATGCTTCTTTATTGATAGGTTCGCGTTTGACCACTATCTCACCTGATGGTAAGCGATGATGTGGCCGACGATGGAGCACGCTTGCCTAGAAGTAACCTATTCACTCTTGACTTAAAGACCCCTAGGTTGTAACTATCAGGGAACACAGACTCCGGCAGGGAATCCCACTCCTTAGCTGTACGCATTATGAATGTGCACTAATCTGCACGGTTATCATGTGATTTCACTATTACATATTTGCTGTATGGACTTTAAAAGAGATTTTGACCCCTGATTTTGTTTCGGTGTTTCTTTTTAGGGTAGTCAGTTAGGAAACACCGACCTCATCTAGTTGTGGTGTTAAAGTGTTTTATAAATCCTATTTGCAAAATAAATATCAAATTTAATTATTTATCTTTTACGTGGGAATCTCAAGAAGTGTCTAACGGTGGGTGGGCAGCTACGTTAGTGCTAGTAACTGCAGTCTGATAACATCAGTTCTGCGAGAATCTATAATTTCTCGCCGTCCGCTCGAGCAAAACTAGTAGCTGGTTAAATTATGGACAAGATTAAGACATTTGCTTAGTTACAGATTAGCGCAGTTACTAAGCGATTAGCTTTATGAGTTCGTACTTAAGTCTATGGATTAGATTGTAGGCAAGGTTTGTTTTTTGCAAGTTTTTTTATTCCAGATCTCGGTATCCAAAATTGAAATTGAAAAAAGGCGACCACTACAAATACGTAAGTATTTACTTGGGCACTCAGTTGTCAGCATTTTTTTCTAGCGCCACCCAGAGTGATAGTAGTTATTTGATAACTAACCGACCTCAAAAAATAAAATACCTTACATCTTAAATTTTCTGAATAAAATACCAATATTCTTTATCCTCAAACCAATTTCTCAGGACATTATCTCCATTGACGCGAAACATCCTCTTGAAGTGACATTTAAAAAGCAATTTATTGAAATAAAATGCCTCGAGTTTTGAATGCGAAACTTCGCCAATTACTCGAGCAGACAGACGGTATCGTAAACGGATCGTGGTCGTAAAGAAATAACGATTCAAAATCAAATTAAGATTCTCTTTGATGTACTTTTCGATACCAGGCTCGCAGAAGCAAGGATAGGTATTAAGTCTTCAACGTTGATTATTTGAGGTAATCCATTGTTAATTTTGAAGTATTTGTAATATAGTTCGGTTACAGGACACACAAAGTTAGTCTAATGCTCAACGGATATGCTGCAAGGTTAACTTGGTGTATATTTGGATATCAGGCTCGCAGAAGGAGCGAGGATATTGGGTCTTAAATGTTGTTTTGATTTCCAATGTGTATTGTGAGTTTTCGACTCTACCAGTTTTCAAATCTACATTGTTTTTTTGGCCGCAGCCTTCCTTAGTACTTGTAAAATAGTTCAGTAAAAGGACACACAAAGTTTGTGTCTATTCCTGGAAAAGGCAGGCAGAAAGGTTAACTTTGATACATTTCGATACTAGGCTCGCAGATGAAGTGAGGATATTGGGTCTTTATTTTGAAGTTAATATTAGTGGTAATAGATTCTATATTAAATATACAACGCATTGTGTATTTTTAATATTCCGTATCAGGAAATATAAAGTTTCTGTCTATTTCTGGAAAGGGCATGCAGAAAGGTTGACTTTGATGTACAATTCGTTACTAGGCTCGCAGATAGAGTGAGGATATTGGGTATTCAAATGTTGATGAAGATATGTGTTGTGCCTAATTCAGTTAAGGGTGAGCATATTTTGTGCAATGTGCAATATGGCGTTGGGAGTTTTAGCGGATTGTTGGCAAAATCAATACGACGAAGTGGTTAGGTGTGCCAAAAGTCAGAACTAATTGTAATGTGGATCCAACTGATAAGTCCGGTAGCAATCGATTTGGAGTTTATATACTAATAATATTCTTTATTTTCGTTGAATAAACATCCTTACAATCTCGACGATGGCCTGACTCCAGAGCTAGATTTCTATGTATTACCTGTATTTCAGGAGTCAGTTTCTTCTTCCTAAATACCTATATGGTGCTTGTTGTTTGCAAGAATTAATCAAAACAGCTACAAAAATAAATTGACAATTAAAATAATGCACGAAGCCCTTTCCTTTGCCCTTTGGGTGATTTTGAGCCTTCTGATGAGGCCCATTGTGAGCGACCACGTTTCGGAACCATATGTCATCACACGCACTGGTCATAGACTTTCGTCTTGAGACACTGGTATATTGGACGAGAAGATACCGCCCAGCTACCCGAACCGTGCCCAGCGGAGTCGGATTCGACGATTGACCTCTTTCTCGAAATTAGATCTACCCAACTGGACTGTCTGTCCAAGGTAGACGTCAGACGTAATCGTTATCGTTGATTAATAATAACTATAAGACAAAAATAAATTCAAATAGGTTAGCAATCGTAGATGAGTTTCATGGGTTTTTTGAAGCCTACTTATTTCTTAAAGGGGCTTTATTTACTTAATAATTTCCATACCTAAATAAAAGTGAGTGAAGCATGCAAGGTACATGTTAAAAACATATTCAGGAGTTCATTATGTAAATGAGTAAACTGAGTATTATTATCAGTTAAACTATTCTCGAATGGTTTTGTACTGCCTACAACCTTGGTGAAAATATTTGTGCTATCCACGTGGACATAAAATCCATAGGATCATCTGAGTTAATGTGGGTACTTGACAAAATTATTGGGATGAGTGTGAAGGTAGTCATCTATTGCGTTGTTTGTTTACTAAACAATATACAGTCTGTAGATCAAGTAATCAAGTTTTCGTACAAAAATAATGAGACTGAAGATTAATAGAGCGACTTTACTTTTTGTGCGTAAACACTATACAGCATAATTCTGAGTGTTATGACTTAGACCGACGCCTTCTTTTCCGAGTGGATATTTCTTTTTTTTAGGTGGGATATCATCTAATACCTTCTCCAGCTCTGGGTGAAGCGAGAGGGCGTGACAGACTTATCTACATTATTATAGCTAATTCTATATATATAAAAGGCCATAAGGCATTAAGTAAATAAATAAATAAAAGGAGAAACTGACTGACTGACATATCAACACACAGCCGATGGCAGCACAGCGCATGACTAGGGAGCATAAAATTTTGCGCAAGGTTTCTTTTTATGATGTAGGCGACCCATAAAAGAGGATTTTCCAAAATTCACCCTCTAAAGATTTGAAACAGGGGTCCAAAGTTTGTATGGAGAAAACTACTTCCAAACGGGCGAAGCCGCTGGCAGGAGCTAGTTATACATATAAAAGGAGAAACTGACTGACTGCCACATTAAAGCACAGCCGCAACTACAGGGACTAACTAGAAGCGTGAAATTTTGGACAAGGTTTCCTTTTATAATGTAGGCGAGCACTAAGAGAGGATTTTCAAAAACTTACCCCCTAAGGGGATAAAAAGGGGTTCTAAGGTTTGTATGAGAAACCTAATTTCGCGCGGGCAAAGCCGCTAGCAGAAGATAGTACTGTTTCAAGCACATGCGAATTTCTTCAGTTGCCATTTGCGTCCCAAGGGTATGGACCTCTTTCGAACAATCCCGCAGCTCTTATAGTCCAGTCATTTACGGTTTTACCTCCGGGAAAAACCTAGTGAGCTGAATTTGTATACTACTTTTATTACGACGTTTTAATGAAAATGAGAAAAATCGACATTGATATCGTGGCGTCTAAAAAAGTTATAAAGGTTAAAAGGTCACGAAAATCAGTTTTTCGCAAATATGTCACGACCTATAGCTCGGAGGTCAATAGAGGTCATTACAAAATTGTTCGTCGTGAAATTAACTACAAAAAAAAAACTGGGCAAGTGCGAGTCGGACTCGCGCACTGAATGTTCCGTACAAACTTGAAAGGTAAATAGCTGTGTACGATTAATGACGTATTAAAAAAAAACTACTTACTAGATCTCGTTCAAACCAATTTGCGGTGGAAGTTTGTATGGTAATGACCATTATAGTATATTTTTTTTAGTTTTATCATTCTTTTGTATTAGAAGTTACAGGTCGTGAGATATTTGATTATTTGAAAAACTGATTTTGTGACCTTTAGACCTTTGTAACTTTTTTAGCCGACACGATATCAATTTCGATTTTTCCCATCTCCGTTACAACGCCGTAATAAAGGTGTATACAAAAATTCACCTCACTAGATTGGGGTTTAAAATGCCTAAAATGACTGGACTATTAGCCAGCCTACTGAATTTCTTTGTCCAATATCTGGTGAGAGTTTTCCCTATTGGGCACGATCCCAACTCTCGACCGTAGCTCCAATATTTTGAACATTAAACAGCAAAGTTTTCCGCATTACTAATATTATATTTAGGTACCTACTCAGTATGTTGTGCCAACAATGATCATAAAAGATAACAAAGCCAGAGTTTATGAGTCAGCCGCGATGAGTAAGTTTTAACTGCCTAACTATGATAGAAAGATCTTTATATGACAGTAAATTAAATACATGAGAGCTAGACCACAAAATACGTACAGAAGTCAATCTCATGTAATGTACTTCACTTTTCATACCTACGCTCGGGGATCGCGCTAGGGTCAGCGCGTGGCGCTGAACTGTCCGAGTGCGCGCAGTGATAAATGCCTACCTAATCTGAATTGTAAACATATTACATGGCCACAAAATCATCATGGTCGATGGTGCCGAGAGTTTCTGTAGCGGCAGCTGCGTATTGGAAAACCAAAAGGTAGACCGATGACCTGGTGAGGGTCGCGGGAATACAGTGAATGAGAGACGCACAGGACCGGTCGTTGTGGCGAAACTTGGAAGAGGCCATGTCCAACACTGGACGTCTTTCGGCTAAAATGATGATGAGAGCTTTGGTTGACAAAAAAACTCATCGCATTAAGCAATACGTCTGGGCAATATCAGAAACAATAACACAAAGGAACATACAAGATCCCCAATTACAAAACTTAATCGCTTCATCGCTTAGCTCGTTTGAAAAAATGGCTTATCGAGCAAGCTTTTTATTCTTTTGACGAGTTTATGATTTAACTTAATTTAACTTTGACGCTAATTTGGAATGAAAATTATTTTGACTTTTATTTTAATTTGTAATTTGACTTCGATTATTATTATTTTTTTTTTCCCTTGTAATTTCTTTTATTTGTTTGACATTTTTTATTATTTGACATTGTTATATATATACCTTATCATTTGTTGACTTATTTTATGTAACATTCTATAATGACTTGTAAGAATCCCTTACCAATAAACTACTATGACTATGACTATGACTAATCACACATAAGAACATAAAACGCGTAGTGTTCCACGCGCGCCTGAAAGAGATGTCAGCAACCCGTAGGAGCCCAACAGGACCTATGCTTGCTAGGGGCCATGGGGATTTTCTGAAAAACAAACACGCGGTCCTAGAACTCAAAAGACGACTAAAGGACACAATTGTGGTTTAGTCAATAAAAGTCTTACACGCCCTTGCGCTCCACCTTAGAACGAGAGAAGTCATAAAATGATTTCCCACATTAAAAAAAATAACACATCAGATCCCTACACTTACACTACCCGCAACACTGGTGCAATGCAGGTATAATCGGGAGCAAGTTCGCAAGAAAGCAAACACAATAAAATAACGCGCACAGACCTTGAACCTACGACCGCTAGACTGTTTACCTCACTGACTCATAAGAGCCTCCTACACGAGCGCTAAGATTTTAAAACTTACATGCATGTATAATCAGATACTTGATTGACAAGTTGAAGAGTCACTCATTGACTACACTTTTTTTTGCTAAACTAAACGAGACTCAGAAGCCCAATATCACTTCAAAATGTAGAGAAGTTAAAAGTGTTTCTGACAGATTTTGACTTGAGATTAGAATTACTAAGTTCCCAAATTGACCTTCTACTAATGGATTAGTAGAAAGTTGGATGACATTAATAATAAATTCGATCGCCCCTCAATGTGAGAGTCATAACAAGCGGGTCACATCCTAAGTCCAGCCAGAGACTTGCGGACAGAGAGCAATGGGGAACTCGCCGTCTGATAAGGATTACCATGTCATGAGAAAATGTCAAGCGTGGGAGCGAGAAAGAGGGATTGGAGGGTGTATAGCTACACCCTATATGGCTCCATCCCTTTATAGTTCAGTTAAGGTTGTCAAAAGAATCGCATTAAGAATTCTTGGTTGAGCCTCAGATCCCGGTCGACGCCTGTGCATCATCAAATAGATGGCACCATTATTGACGGTACCCATTAGGGGCGATGCCTACCACGGCTGAAGGATTATTGGAATGAGTTAACGCGGTCCTGGAACGCACAGGGAAACTGAAAGAACACGGATGGGTTTTAGTCAGTGAAAGTCTGACACTCCCTCTCGTTCACCAAGAGCGGAATGAGTTATTTAACGACTACAAAAAAGACATACATTTCGAAACAACCTCATTTAAAGTGACTATAAAAAATAAAGTTAAGCAAATGTACTTTCAAAATATTTGCCGAAGTATTTCACGTCTGTTTGCGAACTATTAGCAAAGTAATTGCCTCTGATTTTTTTCGAAATAAAGAAATAAACACTTCAGCTATCAAAACAACAATTTAAAATGGACCATTTAGATCTCTTTGAATTGCTTTCTCTCTGATAAAACGTAGATTTGCTATTAATATCTTTTATTTTTTTTGAGCCGGAACCGGATCCAGCTGAATACTGGTCTACATTTATCCGTATCATCATCATCATCTCATCTTAGCCTTTGTAACATGCAAAGAGATTATATTTAATGTCTTTGGTAACAGGTAACTAGAGGTCAGTGCAACACGCTATTTTCTTCTATTCTTTCATATTACATAATCCATCCAATTTTTCTAAAGCCTCCTTCTCCTTATCTGCATTACTCTTAGTCACATACGTTTCATCTCTCCTCTTCACATGACCGTATAAAGACAAACGATTCCCTTGCAACTTTTCAGTCACTGGCGACACTTTGCAACTTCTTCTAATATACTCATTTCTATGTAATCATATTATCATCTTGCTGCCCTAGTCCCGTGTTATTTGGGGTCGGCGCAACACTTTTTTTTCTTCCATTCTGTCCCAACAGCAACAATATTTCAGACTCTCTTTTCTTCCACATCACTCCTCAAACAATCCATTAATTTTTTATATAGCCTCCCTCTACATCCACATATATACGTATAACTTTTGGTAACATGCGTTTCATCCCTTGTCTTTATATGACCGTACCAAGACAAAAGATTTCCTTTCAATTTTTCAGTCACTGGCGACGCGTTCAAACTTTCTCTAATATAATCTATTCATTTCTATGTACCCATATAAGTACTGAAAACACAGTACAGTATTATGTAACTTTAAACTAAAACATAATAGAATTAACGTAAGGTTTTGGTTACACAATTTCGAAGCTTAAAACGAATCCTCACAAGTTATTGTTATCCGTCGCTCTATCGATTTTAACATCAGATAGTCTGGTTTGTGACTGGGCCAACAGTGCTTGCTCTTTATTGATTGGGGCCAAAAATACTGCTCTAACACTGAGTCGTCTGGGATTAAGTAAAGGTTAACTTTGTAGACGTCTGAATATAGTGTACAATATCGTATCTAAGGGATTATTTTATTATATGGAACTAGCTGTACCCTGCATTTTCACCCGCGTCTTTGGTTACTGTTCCGTTTCTGTGTGTCATGGCGCGATGTTATACGTGGGACACTTAGAAAAAATTGAGAAACTAAAAAACTAACTTCTATGGATAAAATATTTTTAAGAACTGTCTACCAGCTTCTATAAAAGTTTTATGCGTCTGAACCAATTTTTTCCAGTCCGCCGCAGACACCTCTTCCACGGCCCCATCGAACGCTGCCAGCGCGTCTTCCGGCGATGAAAACTGTACCACTTTCAGCAGATTTTTTATTTTAGGGAATAAAAAGAAGTCACACGGTGCCAGATCAGGATTGTAAGGAAGGTGCCCCAAGACTCTGACCGGTGTGATGTCCAGGAAGTCCCTTGTTTTAAGCGCTGTGCACGGGTGCGTTGTCATGGTGAAGCAGTATCCCGTGGAGCCCGGTGTTCCGTGGTTTGTTGCTCATTGCACACAAAACTTCTGGTAGTCATTTTGTGGTATATTCGGCGTTGATGCTGCTTTGGTCTCGAAACAGAATTGAAATCAGATACCCCGTCAAAGTGAAGAGACTAGCGATCAAATTTTTTTCCCTGCGCTTCTCGATCGCTTCACTTTCGTAGGCGTTGGTTCGTTTTGAAACAGCCAAAATGTCGACTGACGCTTTGTTTTGGATCATATTGATAAATCCAGGATTCGTCACCTGTCGTCGTAAACGCGCCAAGACGGGCCTGCTTCAAATTTTTTAATCATATCACGGCACCACTCCACACGGGTCTACTTCTGACCTTCGGTGAGGTTGTGCAGCACCCAGCGACAAACTATCCTCCTCACGCGAAGGTGCTCGTGTAGAATCTTGTGAACGCTTCCCGAACCAGTTACTCTTTCGAATGCCACAGTCTGGTCGTGTGAACCTGAGAACTAAATGACTAAGGAACAAGCATTGTGAAAACATTTTCATATTTGTTGTGAAACAAACCGTCTCGATCGTAATATAAACAGCCAGACATGTAGAATTGTATGTATTTGAATTTCAAACTGGACCAGATATTCATGTGGCTATTGAATTGGTAAATTGTGTATTCGTCGCGACAGCTCATGGAAGATATAAACTCGGTTTTATAGTTTTTTTTTTTTTTTTTTTAAGGTGGGAAAATCATCTAATGACAAATCCCGCTCTTGGGCGGAGCGAGAGATAGTGTCAGACTTTTACTGACTAAAAACCCACTCCTGTTCCTTCGTTGCCTTCGTCCCAGGGCCCCGGGTTTCGTTTTCACACTACCCATGGCCCCAGTAGGCTTCGACCCTGCTGGGCCCCTACGATTTGCTGACGTCACCCTGAGGCGCGCGTGGAACAATACGCGCCGTCGACGACTTGGGCTCGGTCCGGACAGTTACCGGACGGTCGGACGGCGAGCCACCCATTGCTCGCCGTCCGCAAGCCTGCGCCTACGGTGGCCGGAAATCGGGATCGGAATCCCGGCGGCGGTTGGGGCGTAAGGACCGTTGCCGTTGCCTCACGCGATCGGCCGCCTCCTTTGCTAGCATTACTGCTTCGCAGAAGGAGGCGACCACCTGCCACTCCTCCTCGCTCCGGACCATGGCCTGTATCAAGGCCCGGCGCGAGAGATCGCCGCCGCCGATCGCCCCCACGAGGACACGGCGTTGCTCTTCCCAAGCGGGACACACCTCCACCGTGTGCTCCACCGTGTCCTCCGGGCGGTCCACACAGTGGCGACACCCGGACGTCGGAAGTGCTCCTCGAAATCCCATCGGCTGTCGAGAACGAGTCCCAGGTACTTCATCGTCGACCCGACGCCGATGTGGACTCCTCCTACCGTTAGTTGGGAACCTGGTGGTGGCGCGTTCCGAGGTCCGTGAAAGCACATGGCCTCGGACTTGTGCATTGCCACCTCGAGTCCCAACTCCTGGATCCTGCCCACGACTGTCGCAACCCCGCGTGTCGCTAGTTCGACCGCCGCCTGGTACGACTCTCCCCGCGCCAGGACCAGCGTGTCATCTGCGTAGCAGACCACGCTGATCCCGTCAGGGAGGTCGCCGCGCAGCACGTAGTCGTATCCGATGTTCCACAAGGGCGGCCCTAGTACCGATCCCTGCGGAACACCGCACGACATCTCTCGACGTTCCCACTCTCCCTGGTGACCGGGGTAGATAATGTACCTGTCTGACAGGTACGCCTCGACCACACGACAGAGGTAGTCGGGCGTCCGGTGATACCGGAGTGCCCTCCTAATGCTGCTCCAAGGCAGGGAGTTGAAGGCGTTGGCGATGTCCAGAGACACCGCCACGACACACCTGCCCTGGGCCACTGCATCCCCCGTCGTGAGAGCTCGCACGCGCATGATGGCGTCTACCGTGGACCGCCTCCTGCGAAAGCCGAACTGGCCGTCCGCCAGGTCCGGCCCCACCCGTGTTAGGTGCGCGACGAGGCGGTCTGCAATTACTCTTTCAAAGAGCTTGCCCACCTCGTCAAGCAGCACAATGGGCCGGTACGCGGACGGAGAGTCCGCAGGGCGCCCCGGCTTCGCGATGAGGACCAGTTTCCCCGTCTTACAGCGAAGTGGGAACTGGCCCCTCTCCATGCATGCGCTGAAGAGCCCTCTTAGTCGAGGCCCGAGAGCCTCCATGGCCAGGACCCAGGCCTTCCCAGGCAAGCCGTCGGGTCCTGGGGCGGTATTTTTAGCACTCAGCCTTCGTACCGCCACTCGGTTTTATAGTGGGAATATTTTGTTTGGTGTTTTTGTGTCACTCTTGTGTTTTATCTCTACGATATAATTTTCTTCTTAAATCATGAAAAGATACTCACACTCTCTCTCTATTTCCTACTCTTACTCTCTCCTCTCCATCAAACAACAAACCAAACCGTCAGCAAACCGTAGGGGCCCAGCAGGGTCGAAGCCTACTGGGGCCAAGGGTTTGTTTCTGAAAGGAAAACTTGGTCCTGGTATGAAAGGCAACGAAGGAAAAGGAGTGGGGTTTCAGTCAGTAAAAGTCTGACACGCTCTCTCGCTCCGCCCAAGAGCGTGGGATGTTACTGGATGATATTCCAAGCTTTTACTAGCGGCTCTGCCTGCGTAGTAGTAGAAAAATATCCCAATGAACATACTCCGGGGAAAAAATATTCCAGGACATGGCCTACCCGTGTACCAACTTTCATCGACATCTATTCAGCCGTTCGAGAGTAAAAAAGTAACAAACATACACTCACACACATTCTTCTTTATGATATTATTGTTATTCTTAATATCAATTCTTCAGAACTTTACTTTCTACATGAAACACGAACGTTTTGTACCTGCCAATGTCAGCAACGATCGATCTCCATTAGCGTGATACTGCAGGTCTAATGTAACTTTAACTACTGTAGCCGACCTCTACTCAAAGGGTAAGTTCATGTCTGCGAACCCTTTCTATTGACAAGTATTGAGCTGTTCGAACCTCCAGACGCTTTTGTCCATAAGGGTTTGGTTTATTTGAAACATATGGACTCGGCTATTAGCCTAAGTTTGGTCTCCGCAATAGTATTTATTTCGGCAGTAATACTTATACAAATTATCTATTTTGTGACATATATTTCGTTAAGGTTGGATCTTTTTTTTCTTCTTCTTGTTCACGGGTTAATGGTAAAATATTTGACTAGTTTGGGGCCAAAAGGAGACAACGTTAACTGCAGCATCAATGGCATTCATTAGCTCTCCAAACTGCAGGTGTTGGAGTATGGTACTGCACTTCAGGTACTCCAACATGTGGCTATGTTCTGAACAGGGGTACCGAACTCACATTGGATATGTCGTGGCCAGATCTTAGAATTGATCACTTCATGATATGGCCAAATAAAGCTAGCCAGATTGTTTAAAGTTTTGATATGTCAATCGTCGTTTGGCCAAACGAAGATTGAAATATCATCAAACTTTAACGTTTAAAACGATCTGGTCAGTTTTACTTGTCCATTTCATGAAGTGATCAATTTCTAAGATCTGGCCACGGATCTATACCACCGTCTATATAATCCCTTTTTCACCAAGTTGAGTTTGCAGCAATGGCGTTCTTGGGTCAACGAGCGATTTATTATTTTCCAAGCCACTGCAATTCACGTCCAGGTGATAGATGTTTCAAGTAAGGGTGAATGAGATCAAACTTGATACTTTAAAATTTCCTTCAATGTTTCATGACCGGTTAGAAATTCTTGAGTAAAATCTGGAAAGGTCCGAAAAATTAGAGATTTAAAATGAGAGAATACATGTTTGTGAACAAACCCACAATACAGTGGTAATTCCTAGTGAGGTACAAATGTCTGTGTAAAAATAAAAAATAATCGATAAAACATATCTAAGAACCATCGCATCCAAATCGGTTCACCCGTTTATGATCTACTAGGTGCCACAGAGAGATATACTCACACGCTGTTATCAAATTTTTAACGCCCCTCTTTTTGCATCGGTTAAGCAAGAACCTGTGCACACCACGTTTTTTAAACACGCCGTCGACGCGC
Source organism: Mythimna pallens (assembly GCA_961205895.1). NCBI lineage: Eukaryota > Metazoa > Arthropoda > Insecta > Lepidoptera > Noctuidae > Mythimna > Mythimna pallens. The sequence continues at coordinate 14,121,229 of OY540847.1, read as the reverse complement.
GATTTAGAAACGTTCGTCGACGGCGCGCTTTTGCCCATTAAAGATTCTTCTTCAGGCTGCGTCTGACTCGCATGCGTACCGCGTCTGTATTGCTACAAACGCGCGTCAACGGCGCGTTTAAAAACGTGGTGTGCACAGGCCCTTATAAAGGCAGGTGGATAAAGATTTACGTCTACTCAAATAAAATCAGTTCAACAATACCTTCACATTTCAAGTTCAAAACCAAGGCATCTATTCAAATACGTTTGCAGGAAATTCTCGGTGCGTGAGTCAGTGTTCTAAGTGCGAAACACCTGAACAATGGCGGTCGCCTTCACATATTTATTTAAGAATAAACCACGATGATGAATAAGGTACACTTTGTAAGAAAATGTAGGAGCATGAAGGGAAAGGTGTTTGCTTTCGTGTTGGATCTTCGGGATTGCATGCAGGGTTGTCTGGAAACAAAGGAATGTTGGTTAGGGAGTTGTTTATTGATATTAATTATGGTGAGAATAAAATAAACCTGACAGAAGTCACGCCAGCCTGTGAAATCCATTTTTTTTTACATTTTTTGTAATTTGCAGTTCAGTATCGGATAGTATAGTCACAATAATTATATTTGCGGTAATGATTGTGTGTATGTACACAATTATACTCATTGAAACCTTTAACATAACTTTTTAAATTAAAGAAAAGCTAAAATTTTCAATTTTTAATAAAAACTATACTCCATTCGCAGTAAGCTTAGACAAACAAAAAAGTGGATAAGAAACAATTTACTTGATCGTATTCACGTGCAATTTTATGATAGTAATATATTTTAAAACTAGCTTCTACCAGCTACTTTGCCCGCTTAAAAGGGATCATACTACCAGGTTAAAAAGTAATCTTATGTCCTATTCCGTGGTCGACCCGTGTACCAAGATTCTTTTTTTTTTTTTATTCGTTATAAACCAGTGCTTGACTGCGATCTTACCTGATGGTAAGCAGTGATGCAATCGTTGATGGTGAGGCGCACTAGTTTATTAAGAGCCTATTCACTCTAGCCTTGAAGGCACCTAAATTATAGTTGGACGGGAAGACCGCAGCAGGCAAATTGTTCCAGTCCCTCGATGTACGCGGTATAAACGACGAAGCAAATCGCTTAGTTCGGACCGTTGGTGTTCATTTAAATCCGTTCAGCCATAAAGACGTTTAAAAGTTGTTAGCGTCAAACAGAGAGGGTTACATTTATAGACAGATAGATAGTACTTTATTAAATATTTACATTATTAATTATATTGATTACCAGTAGACTTTTTAAAAGGGTAAGGAGTGTTTTCAGTAAGAAGCGCTTAGCAACATACACATGTATTCCTTTTTTTTAATGTTGGAAATCACACACACACACACACACAGCACAGGACCGGTCAATATGGTGACACTTGAATTGGGCTTTGTACAACAATGTACGACTTTCGGCTGAAGTGATGATGGTGATGATGATGAATGTGGGAAATCATCAAAAAACTGTCAGACTTACTTAAACCTGCGTTCCTTCAGTTTTTTTTTTTTTACTTTTATATATTTATTTATTTATTTGTTTTAACGTCCGTGAAACCTGGGTTCAGGCCTACACTTAAGAGCGTTCACTCGAAATTACGCACAGTTTGGCCAAAAACCATGATTTTCAAACCCGTTTATAACCATTAATGGTTTATTTTACAAACATGTGATTTACTAATAACATTAGGAAATATTTTTGTCTAAATAGTTAAGTAGGATTTTATTTAAATTAATAGCATGCTTGTGAACCATATTCACATATGTAAACAGAGTTTTTGAAATTTTACTTGAAAGTCAAGTGAACGCTCTTAAGGGCTTATTACACTACTCGATATTCAGACAGTCTTAATCTGTGTTTATCTATGTATCTCATCCTTCCGTTCCATTCCTTTACACGACACTAACGTAAGTTGCTCTTTTTCTTGTGTGCCGCTGCACAGACTTAAGCTAGAACTAAATAAGACCGATGCATACGTGTAACACGCCTGCTTTGTACGTAGAACGACGTCGCGTGGCGTGGATCAAGTGTAACTCTACAAGTCTAGTTTCCATATAAAATGTATGGAGACCGACGCGCTCAGATCGGCGTGTGTGGCACATATGTGCGCAGTGTAGTTCTAGCTTAAGACTGTCTGAATATCGAGTGGTGTCATGGGCCCTTTACCTTGCCGACTCGTAAGTTCGTAATCTCTTTACCATTTCTTAAGCGAATTTTGTATAACAATAGGTTTTGCTAAAACAAATGTAGTCGAAGTACTGAGGGACTGCTACCGTATTAAAATAACAAAACCATTGAGACGAGAAACCCGTTATAGTAAATTATATACTCGCCCTACATAAAAACAATGCCAAAAACTGTTAGAGGAAAGTACAAATACATGTTCACGTAAATTGTACAATTCTTAAGTAAGTGTATTCCATCTGCATAGGCCGGTCGGAATGTTCAGAGTTCATTGTCCTCCGAAATTAGGACCATTAGGAGCTTCCTCTTTATTCTTCGTTTATACGGTTGTAAAACCTGAGTATTCAAGACTTGTCACCTTTGTTTTACGGACTGCATCACTTTGTTTATTGGTTGAAGTAGTGGGTGGAGCGAAGGAGGCGGCCGCACGCGTGACTTAACGGACTTGTTCACACCCCAGCCGCCGGGACTCTGATCCCGTTCCAGCTACCACAGGCGTGGGCTTACGGACGACAAGCAATGGGTAGCTCGCCGTCCGGTCGTCTGGTAACCATACGGACCGAGCCCAAGTCGTCAACGGCGCGTAATGTTCCACGCGCGCCTCATAGAGATGGTAGAAAAACCGTAGGGATGCAGCAGGGCCGAAGCCTACTGGGCCACGGGACGTCTGAAAGGGAACCCCGGGGTCCTGGGACGCAAGGCAAAGGAGGAACATAGGAGTGGGTTTCAGCCAGTAACAGACTGACGCGTCCCCTCGCTCTACCCTAGAGCGAGAGAAGACAATGATTTATCACCTAAAAAAAAATGGAGTGGGTGGAGTGAACACACAACGTTGAAACATGTGAGTATTGTTAACTTACGGGTGTTGGAGTTCTATGCAAATTTTCTTTTTGAAAAATATGTTTGCACAGCTTGAGTACCTACTTCTGGGTAAAACAAAGATGTTTTCAAAACATCAGAATAAATCATGTGTCACTTTTGATATTTAATACAAAATCCTAGATACTGTATGGATCAGAATGTTGGGCTATGAAAAAGACGGATGAAACAAGGTTGCTCGTAGCGGAGATGAGAATGTTAAGATGGATGTGTGGTGTGACGAGAATGGATAAAGCGAGAAATGAGTATATTAGAGGAAGTTTGAAAGTGGCGCCAGTGACTGAAAAGTTGAAAGGGAATCGTTTATCTTGGTATGGTCATGTCTGAGTGGGAGAAATTATGTGATGATTTCCCATTTCAGAAAAAAAGTAAGTATATCGCATCAACATTCGCCAAGCTGTTTACATGCCTTGTAAGCTGAAAACATAAACAGTTGATACAAATATACCATATCATAATTTCCTTTCAATCATCAAAGAAAACAGAGATAACCCGCGCGTTACATCAAAAGATTCTATTTTAATCAATTAATTACAATCTATTTAGTTATTAAATATTTACAATTGACCTCTGATGAGGTTGGATATCGCCGTAATTATTGTTCGACGATATCTGGCCACTATTGATACAAAATAATTAGTTGGTTATGGTTACGCTTCTATATTAACGCCGTCAATTTAAAAAAATATGACAATCCCACCTTATAAGCGGGATTTTTTAGAAGTGACGCAATAATTGATGGTAAATTGCACTAGTTTATTAAGGGCCTGCGCGCACTTGAGACAAGACTGTCTTAGACTGTTTTGCTCAGATGAGACTACTAGAGAGGAGGTACGTTAGTAAAGGTAACTAATAACTTATATGCCTGCTTATTTTATTTCTTACAACACACATTTTTTTAGTGGGGAATTTTGCGATTTTGTGTGTGGGATAATTTTTTATTAGTGGTTTTAAAAGTTGACTGAAGTTAGTGTTACTGTTAGCAACACTGGACGTCTCAAAACGGTCTTGTCCCAGACAAGTCTGCGGTGTCGTAGACAATTCTGTCGAAGACAGTCTTACTCTAACCTAGAAAATGCAAAAATATTACGCTATATTCTCATTTGTCATCATTTAGGGTCGCTACTCACGGGCCACATATCCAGAAACGACATAGCCAGAAACCCTGCCACGTGAAGCAAGAAGCGGCCACAAAGGTAGCTGAAGCGTGCGCAGGCAGTTGTGGTCGGTGGCTGCTAGTTTTTTCACCCATGCGCGTATTAGGTATAATAACGGACTCTGACGAAGAAGGTTTGCGCGAGTGGCGTGTGGCGGCTTGTCGCCGTTTATTGACCGATGCGGGCCACAAGAAGCGAGTAGAGAGTAGAGAGTAGAGCGACGATTTGTAGCGTATGGCGACCACCGGCGGCGTCAACCGTGTGCGGAGAGTCGTATAGATAAAATGTATGATAACTAGAGGAAATATACCGACGACGGCGTTTTGTCGTTGTGGCCGGTGGTTCGTGTGCGGCGACCCGTAATTGATCACCATTTCATAGTTAATACTCCCAGTAGTTTCATTCGTTGATTAATTACATAATTGTGCCTTTGAAAATGTGATTAAAATGAAGTCACATAATTTTCCAATTACTTGCAACATTAATCATTTCAGACTGGCCGGACATATTTCGAAATAGGGACGGAAGTGGTTATATCGGAACCGAATTCGAAGCCGGAGTTTTTAAATTTGGTTTATCAGAATCGGAATTGGAACCGAAAACGGAGGCGGTGGCAGAAGCATCAAATGATATATAATATACTATAAATGTAGAGATAATTATAATAAATACAAAACAACAATAGAGATTAGAGAGAGAGTTATAGTATAAAGTAGTGATAGTTTAGAGTACTTAAATAAGTTTTTAATAAAAAAAAACAGTTAACTATAAATGAAGAGCAAAAGCCAATGCATACTATTGTCACTTGAATAACTCATTAGAGTTGCCCTGAAGTATATTTCACAATGGGAAATTTAAAATTTCAGACATTAAGTATTTTTATTTAAGAAAAATAACGCTTGATAAAAAAACAATAGTAACCTACTAAATAGTCTCCAAATTCGTTTGGCTACGGTTGGTAGACATAATTCTTTTTGCTATTGATTTCTCATACAGTGATTTAAGATATGGCCTAGGTTTCAATTTTGGCAAAAAGAAAAAAATTACATGCCAGCAATTTATGGGAAAAGTTTAATTCCCCTTTACAACATTCCAAATACGAAACAAAACAACAAAAAGTGAAATAGTAGATCGACAGAAGGTACTGGGGGTGGGAGGCTCCCCGCGCGGCAAGTATAAACGGCACGTATGGCGCTGTGGTTAAGCGAAGCGTTGCGAGCCGTAGGTTCGATTCCCGCACGGAACAAATATTTGTATGGCCTGCAGATATATGTTTCGGGTCTGGGTGTCTTTGTGTATGTGAGTTTACATGTTCGTGAACACACCCACGGTACATGAGTAATTCCTAGTGTGGGACAAAGATTTTCTTAAAAAAAAACTTGCTTGTACCTCCGATATAAGTTCTAATTAAAATTTATCGGAACCGAAATCGGAATCAGAGTTGCTGAATCAATCGGAAGTTCCGAATTTTAGGAATCGGAATCAATCCTTGGTAACATCTCTATTTGTCTCACGGTCGCAAGGGAAATCGGTAACATACTCGGGTTGATTAATTTGCACTGCACTGTACCGCATTGTAAACTGAAGCATACGATCTGCAATGTTCTACGTTACAGTGTAATGAAAATAATTTGACCCACATTTGGTTTCGTGTCTTTTCGCACTTTATCTTTTGTAGTCAACGCTAGTTAAAAACTGTTTTTGAGGAGTGTAAAATACATATTACTTTGGCTAGGTTTTATGTGGATTATAATAATATTAGGGTTAAAATAAGTGCGAGACGGATTCGCGCGAGAAGGGTTCTGTAGGTACCGTCCTTAGCTAAAAACGACCATACAATAAACGTGATTTTTGTGCCATTTATTTTATTCTGTTTTTTGTATTTCTTGTTAGAACGGCAACAGAAATACATCATCTATGAAAATTTCAATTAACTATCACGGTTCATGAGATACAGTCTAAATATAAATTCATAAGATAGATAAATGTCTTTGTAAACATCTTTGCTGAAGTGTCTTCGTAAACCTGTTCTAATGTTTCCGTTTTCTAACACTGGTGGCGCTCGGGTAGTGTGAAAGCGAAGCCCGGGGCCCCGAGATGAAGGCAAAGAGGGAACAGGAGTGGGTTATTAGTCAGTAAAAGTCTGACACTATCTCTCGCTCCACCCAAGAGCGTGATTTGTCATTAGATGATTTTCCCACCTTAAAAAAAAAAAAAAAACGTCTATGAAAATTTCAACTAACTGTCACGGTTCATGAGATACAGTCTGGTGAGAGACGGACGGGCAGCGGACTCTTAGTAATAGGGTCCCGTTTTACATTTTGGGTACGGAACCCTAAAAATGTAAAGGGTTTCCCAGCCGAGCCACAGAATAAGTAATAGGCCGAGCACGAACGCGGAGCGTAGGATGGCTCGTGCTCGGCTCCTCTAGAGTCGGTCCACACTAAACGAATTTGAGCTCGGCTCCTGTTTCGGTCGTGCTCGGCTCCTCAAACGTAGACCCACCTGGAGAATGTATGTTTAGATGTGTGTCAATTAATCCTGCCAAGAGCCGAACGACTTTGATAAAATTTGAAACACGGATAGGTAGTCCATATTTTGGATTAAGACATATGATACTTTTTATCTCCGTAGTACGCTACCTTGGAGTAATTTCCGATTTTCGGGCAAAGCAGCTCGAAAAAGCTAGTGAAGAAATAAGTTCTGTTTTAATTTTTAGCAAATTGATTCCTAGTGGATATTGTGATCTAATTTTGATATAGGTTTGTACATCTCAAATGTCTACACAGCTGGAATTTATTTGGAATCATTGAAACAGGCGCGATCTCGATCTAATGACATCTAGCGGGAGGGTGTGTCAGAGTTTAACTGACAAAAACCCACCCCTGTTCCTTCTTTGCCTTCGTTTCAGGGCCCCGAAGATGGTCAGTGAGTCACTTTCGCACATGGCTTCAGTAGGTTTCGACCCTGCTTCGGGCCTCTACGATTTGCTGTCATCGCCTTGAGGCGCGCGTGGACAACTACGCGCCGTCAACGACTTGGGCTCGGTCCGGACGGTTACCGGACGGTCAGACGGCGAGCTACCCATTGTCACATTTTTTTAATAAAGAAAAATAAATACTGAATCGGTAATAGATCGGATTTCTATTTTCTTTGCCTATTCAAGAAACACAGGACCGATTAATGTGGCGCCGATTGCAAATAGCCATGTCCAACAGTGGACGACATTCAGCTGTAATAATGATAACTTTGATGATTCTCGATCGGAGTGACTGAATACTGTACCAAAAACTAAACACTAACAGCTAAATAATAATATTTATAAGAACGACATACCTACACAAGCAAAGTACTAAATACCAGTCAAGATTCCAGCATTACGTATGGACTGACGTAATGGCCTGCTGGATTGATCGAAAGAGTTCTCAACCCTGGAACGTAAAGAGGATCTGAAGGAACACAGGTGGATTTTAGTCAGTAAGTTTGACACTCCCATCTCGTTCTAACCAAAAGAAAAAAAAAAGAAGAATAAAAAACAAATGCAAATAAATTTGCAGTTTGCACAAAAGGCGACCTTATTCGACGTACACGTTCCAAAAAACTTGTTAAATGCTGGGCCAATTTGAATATTCATAAGTTTGACATAAACCCATAAATTGATAGATTTAAATATTGACATCATACAATCTATCTATATATAATACATAATATATATATATATAAAAGGGGAAACTGACTGACATATCAACGCACAGCCGAAACTACTGGGACTAGGAACGTGAAATTTTGCACAAGGTTTCCTTTTATGACGTAGGCGAGCACTAAGAAAGAATTTCGCAAAATTCCGGGGGTCCAAAGTTTGTATGGAGACACCTACATTCACGTGAGCTATGCCGCGGGCAGAAGCTAGCTACTAGCTTCTGCCCGCGGCATAGCTCACGTTATAAAATTAACCATTACACGATCTTTTATTGAAACGTTTTTTGTTATTTGTTCGAGATTACAGTACAAAGTTTGAAAGGACCAAAAAAATTGATTTGATCATCATTTGAATTAAAAGTGTTATTAAATTACTAGAGAACGACCGAAGATTTGGTTTCGGTAAAAAAGGTTCGAATATAAAAAAAAATATATAACACCCTAGTTCAGATCATGGTCCGGAGCGAGAGGGAAAGCAGTTGCCTCGTTCTACGGACCAGTAATGCTATCGAAGGAGATGGTCACATTTCGTGAGTAAACGGACACCATCACGCCCCGTAGGCGCGGGCTTGTAGACGACGAGTAAAAGGTAGCTCGCCGTCCAGCCATCTGCACCCCTAGCCAAGTTGATAATCTGCAATCGTTAACGCTAGTCGAAAACGAATCAAATGTATGGGAATGACATCATCTCAACGTAAAGTCACGTGGTCAGAACAAACGAATAGAAAATTCGTAGCCAAGTTCACATCGTTCAAAATGATAGAATGAATTGTTATCGTTTCTACAATGTTCAACGCTACATCCTTTGTTATTATAGAACGAGCGTTCGACTCAGACGCGTCAACATGGCTACCAACTTATCGTTTTGTACAATTGCTGACATCGAGGCGTTACCGATTGGAGAACGGACAAGACGCTCGACAAGAAACGGTTGTAACTTGGCTAGGGGGGCTGGTAAGGCCCGAGCCCGAGTCTCCGACGGCGTGTAGTGTTTAACGCGCGTCTCTAAGATATGTCAGCACAAAGACGTAGGGAGCACAGTAGGGCTGATGCTTGCTAAAGAATAGAATAGAATAGAATTTATTTTATTTCGGAAACAAAAAGATCCATAAAGTCAAAGTAGTAGTAAGTCATAGTGAAGGCTAGAGTGAATAGGCTCATAATAAACTGATAAATCACTGACAATGATAGCATCACTGCTTACCATCAGGTGGGATCGCAGTCAAGCTCTGGTTTATATCAATTAAAAAAAAAAAGTGTTAGTAACTAAATAAATAACTTATTATCTAGTGTTAGTACCCATTACCCTTTGTAAAATAAATTTTATAATCGGAGAGCTTATATAGCTCTCCGATTATAAAATTTATCTCCGCTGCAGTTCTCAGGATGCTGTTGCGACTATCTCCCACTCTCGCGTGTAACCCGTAGGTACGAGCTAGACGCTAAAGCTTAGACGCTAGCTACAAGCTAAAGCCTTGGGACTTTAAGTTACCGTGATCCTGAAAAACAAAGAGCAACTGAAGATCACAGGTAGGTTTTACTCAGTAAGAGTCTGTAACGTCTTCTCGCTCCTAGAGCGGGATAGATGTCATTTTATGATTTTCCACCTGAAAAAATAACCTACAAACATCAATTTAATTCAACAATTATAACTTATTTGTCCAAAATAACCAGTTTCCTAAATTGAGACACTTGTGCGACAGGTATGAAACCTGTATTGAGCGCTATTATTTAAATTAAACGACTTTCTCACGTTCGTTATTAAGGAATTAAGTAATTGTCGTGTGTTTTATTTGGTTATTTAGTTAATCTTCATGCAACATAAAGTACAAAGGCGGACTTAATGCCTGAGGCATGTTCTACCAGTCCACCTAGGGTGGTGAAGAGACAATATAGTAGGTGCATAAAAAGAAAATTTAATACGAAAAACAAGAGTAAAAAAAAAGTGTACGTATAATTAAAATACACATACATATATATTTATCGGCGGCAGCGGTCTCTCGCGCCGGGCCTTGGTACAGGCCATGGTCCGGACCGAGGAGGAGTGGCAGGCGGTCGCTTCCTTCTGCGAAGCAGTAATGCTAGCAAAGGAGGCGGCCGATCGCGTGAGGCAACGGTCCTCACGCCCCAACCGCCGCCGGGATTCCGATCCCGATTTCCGGCCACCGTAGGCGCGGGCTTGCGGACGGCGAGCAATGGGTGGCTCGCCGTCCGACCGTCCGGTAACTGTCCGGACCGAGCCCAAGTCGTCGACGGCGCGTACTGTTCCATGCGCGCCTCAAGGAGATGTCAGCAAATCGTAGGGGGCCATTAGGGTCGAAGCCTACTGGGGCAGGGCCTACAGGCAACGAAGGAACAGGAATGGGTTTTTAGTCAGTAAAAGTCTGACACTATCTCCCGTTCCGCCCAAGAGCGGGATTTGTCATAGGATGATTTTCCCACCCAATAAAAAAAAACATATTATATTTAATATAATATTTAAATACATTAATATAAAGTAGCGAAAGAAGTTTTGAGACGATTCTGCTGTTGATGGAGCAAATGATTCCGCAACTTCCGCTTAAATGCATATCGACTTTCGGCCGTCCTGATATCGAGAGGAAGGGCATTCCACAGAAGAATGGGTTATTTAATTTTCTGATGAGCTCGATAAATAATTTCAAGCGAAATTACTATTGATTTTGATTAGCTGCACGATTGGGTATTGCTGATAAAGTTGCATAATTGGCCCTTCTCTTCGACGATATTTGAAAAAGTTGATAGCGCCACATTTACTTACTTAAATATCGAGCTTTTTCATTTCTACGGTTCGGACTAAGCATTTCGCAATGTCGTTTATATAGCGTACATCAAAGGACTAGAACAATTTGCCTGCTGCGGTCTTCCCGTCCGATTATAATTTAAGCGTCTTCAAGACTAGAGTGAATAAGCTCTTTAACTAGGGCGCTTCACCATCAACGATTGGATCAGTGCTTATCGTCAGGTGGAAACGCAGTCAAGCACGAATTAAGTAATTTAAAAAAAAATAGTTTTTAAAAAACTGAGCAAGTGCGAATCGGACTCGCGCCCTGAGGGTTCCGTACAAGCTTACATATGTTTAGTAAACAGTTCAATTCCGGAATGCAGTCTCTGTAAGATTTTTCCGAATTACAAAAAAGTTATTTTTTGGTGACGTAACTATAAATTTACAGTTTCAGATTTCTTCCTATACTTGTGCCTATACTTCCTATACTTTATGCCAAATTTCAGGATTCTGAATTAACGGGAATTACCCTATGGATTTTGATTCCCTTGAGTGTAAAGTATCTTTGATTCTCGTTAACAAGTACAAGTTTGATTTTTTTTATAGCTTCAAGTGTCCGTAGACCTGAGTATAGTATATAGTTTCAATTTCAACTCGATACCTCCACGCGTTCCTGAGATAAAGGATCTTGACAGACAGACAGACAACAACAATAATAAAGTGATCCTATATGGGTTCCGTTTTTTCTTTTTGAGTTACGGAACCCTAAAAGTAGGTATTTTTTTTTCTATCATCATCATTTCACCCAAAAGACGTCCACTGTTGGGCATAGCCTCCCCCAAACAATACGACGCGACGTTTCGACTCTGCGCCCGCCAGTTTGAATTGAGCGTCACACAGCTGAATACATCTGGCTACTTTCCCTGTTAAAAAAAAAACATTTCAGCCGATGAGAGCTACGAAGTGGACTTATCACGTACCTCGGATTCATTCAGTCCGATTTTTAATAGGCCTCCTCTACCCGTAGCGGAAATTAGCATGAATTGAATTTCGCTGCATTCGATTCCACCATATTCCCATTCGTGAAAGCATGTTTACTTTCTATTAGCTTTTTTCAGGCGCCCTTTTCTATACGAGCCGTGTATTTGACTGCATGTCGCAGTTTCGATTTTTTACAGACAACCCAAAAACTCAATTAGGTACTAATTTCTCAATTATTAACTGCGAGACGCAAGAGTCTTGGGGGCTTTTTAAACCGATTTTGGGCAACACTATTCCCCACCGTGCCTACGGCCTTATAAGGGTGAGATAAGTGAAACACTTAACACTAATAAGACATTTATCTTACTAGCCCTGTAATCTACTAATCGCTGACACTTTAATCGAGTAACTTCAATGGCAATCGATATCTATTACACTCAGATAATCATAATGGACCCGATTAAGTACTACCAACATAATAAAGGCGAAGCAACAGTTATAACGCTAACAGTAACGATTTGATGAATCGGAATCGATTTGGCGAATCTAATCGAGTCACGTTTCGACTAAAATTTAAGATAAAACTTAACTAACAAACGCAATGAAATTACACGAAGAAAATCTAAACAGTAGCAAAGAAAACGAAAGTATTTCGGCGCGGACCGTATCAAAAATAGTAGCAGCTACTGTGCAGTGTTGCAAACAGAAAAAAAAACGACACCTAGTTTTATAAAATCATGAGTAATGTCTGTAATAAAAAATACTGTAATCCGTTTAAGTAATATCGGATGAAAGTCTCATTTTGTAGTTCCGTTAGTAATATTTTATAAAAGTGTTTGCTGTGAGAACCAACCTCTCTCTTTCAGCATTAAAAAGATTTTGTTTTGATTTTGCGCAATTTATCGAGAAGGATATTTTTATGTCCTTTTGTTACGTGACAAATCATCGCTCTGGGTAGACCGAGAGGGAGTGACAGACTTACTGATTAAAACCCACAGTGTTCCTTCAGTTTCCCTTTGCGAGGGTCACGGTAACTCTTTCGGACGACCCCAGTAGGGTCGAAGTCTACTGGGGCCATGAGTTCGTTTCTGAAAGGTAAACCCGGGGCCCTGGAACGCAAGGCAAAAAAAGGAACGTAGGAGTGGGTTTTTGTCAGTAATAGTCTGACACCCCCTCTCGCTCCGCCCAAGAGCGGGAAAAATCACTGGATAATTTTCCACCTAACTAAAAAAAAAACTTTAAAAAAAAATCAGACCTCAGAATTAGGCTGTGGAATTCCACAACCTAATTCTGAGGCCTGTTTTTTATGTCCTTCTTTGATATTTTAACTAGATCCCAGCAACTGTTACGATTTACTTCACATTAACCAGCTACAATAAAAAAAAAAAAAACTAATAAATGATCTTGATTTTAACGACCAGTTTGACTTGTACCTCGTTTCAAAACAATATATTATATATACAATAGTAACTTCCGATAAATAAAGAAAGCTTCTCGATGGAGAATGGCTGTCTCATAATTAAGTGTATCACAATAAAAGAACTACTTATTAGAAACTAAAAATCAACCGATGCAAATGAGATCTCAGTATCAAATGAGCAAATACGGCCGTTCTTATTGGACCTTGATGGAATCGATTGTCACCTTTCGAAAGAAACATTGATTACAATGGTGAAAGCCAGATACGGATAAATAGTTCAAATGATTCGAACACCAAACAAGTTTAAAATTCGATTGTTTCGGATTCGAATGACTTAATATCGCTAATCGATTCTAAATTCAAATTGGCAAACTAAACAAAAACCGACGCCTTTTTTTTCTTTTTCCAATCATAGACAAAAGAAGCAAGTTGGCAGTGCCGCAGTTAGGTTATCTGACGACTGACAGTTCGTAAAGATAAACTTGTTTTAAAAGAAGCCGCAGAGTGGTTACCTTATCAGTAAAGGTGTTAAACGTCATTTAGGTACTTTAATTACCAAGGCTTTCTTCGGGGTATCTATAGTCATTATTTGTCTTTCTTTTTCGCCTTACTTCCAATTCCAACTGTGCAATACTTTCACGAAATATTGTAAAAATTTATTTGATTTAGATTTCTTGGTTCATTCACTTCTTTAATGTAAATTTATGATATAGGTACGTGGATGATAACGATAAAGGGGACATAAAGAGTTGCAAAGGGATTGCTAATAAAAAAAAAGTGCCACCTGCCTGACTTCAGTAATGCCAACTGACACACATCACACAAAAAAAAACTTCTTTGTGTATGACCTTTACAGTAAGTTTTTGAGAATTTAAATTTAGAACACCTCGCACAAGCGTCGGGTAACAATAGTCAGGCGATCGTGGGAAAGGGAAAGAAAGACGTAATTTCAATGAGCGAAATGCAACAGCGCTATCAGGTATGCGGAAAAGGGAACTTAGGGTTCAGTTATTATTCTTCCATGGTGAACAAACACCTGCCAGTAAATGCAATGCTATTAAGTAACGGTTAAGTAGGTTCGCCGTTCATTTGATAACGTGTATGTAATAAATTTAGTACCGGTATTAAACTTGGAACAGGCTGACAGGTACACGCCGGATGCCTTCGTTTAATTTAGCCGTAGATGATAGTCTACGTGTTCTGTGGGCAAATACAGGACTCCTTAATAGCTTGCTTTTATAGGTCGGTTATATGCAATTAGCAGCTGCTGCTTGGTAAGGGCTGAACCGTTTTCTATACTTAAAATTAAAAAGCTAAAGAGTTTGTTTGTTTGAACGCGCTTATCTCAGGAACTTCTTGTTCGAGATGAAAAACATTTTAGTGTTGGATAGCGCATTTATTGCGAAGGCTTCATCACGTTACGACTCATTAGCAGAGTAGTAAACAAACATGCGGCGGAAACGGCTGAAAATCAGCCTATGTTTTTGCTATAGTCATAGTATTGCTAGGGGAAGGGGGTATTGATATTGTGGCTAGGGCTACTCGCAGATCAACCTTCAAGATGGGACACACCTTGAATTGCATACAGATTCATGTGACAGTGTATTCTGTAAACATCTACAGAACCTCGAAACAAACACTGCTACTGCTGCTGTGCTGCTAAAATTTAGCAGAACGATCAAGTCTGTCCTGTCTGTGCACAAAAAGAGAACTTAGAGTATTTTAAGAACTACTATGGCTCTTGTCTCTTGTGTAGGCAAAAGGAAATTAGTTTATCCTCTGATAAGAACTCTTAAGAAGATTAGCCAGTTCGGTTAGCGGCAGGGCTAACTGCCACGATCCGACATTTATATTATTTAATTATCTTCATCCGTAAATGCTCTTTGGGATGCTACAGTTAGCATCACTATTTTTATTAGGAATTATTACTAGCCCGTATTGTACCACTGCTGAGCCAAGGCCTTCATCCTTCATTCCTTCCAACGAACACGCTTTTTTCGCCAGTTCTTTCCAATTCTTCAAGACATCCAGGTCGTCCCATCTCCTTCGTGGTCTGCCACGGCCCCGAATCGCTGTCAGGGCACCAATTCTGTGTTTTACGGCCCACAGTTCGTCAGGCATGCGGTAAACATGTCCTGACATTCCTATTAAAGTTGGACAGCCTTTTGAGCCACACCAACGATTTGCGTTTTGGAGCGAGCGCTGTCACTTAGTGTTTCGAACGTGATAGTAGATATGCTGCGCTCCGTAGCACGTTAGCAAACCTTTAGTTTGGACTTTTGGATGTTGATCAAAGACCGAGAAGTGTCCATGGAGTTTCTTGCATATTCTTCTCCATGAAGATCTACGCTTTGGAATGTGCAATTAGCATCATTTTTTCTTACTGACTGACTTCTTGACATTACAAAAGTGCCTGTAAATGGTTTATTTGAAATAAAATGCTTTGAATCTTTGACCAAGTCTGTACCCCAGGTCAGATTTGCATTACTATTTTTAAAAAAATATCACGTTGCTCGAAACTTCACACATGAGTTTTGTAGCGAATCTTTAGCAAGCGATTCTTTCACACAAAAAGTACCTACCTACCTAAAATGTACTCGCTGCGTAATAAGGAGGCAGAATAAGATGCGTAACTAGATAACAATGAAGTAGGTTTTAATTTAATCTGTCAAGTGCTTCTAAAAATATCGTTGACTATGCTTTCATGATAGTTTGAAGACACAAACTCGGTAGGTACGTAGCGGTAGGTACTACCGATCAGTAGCATAGTAGCATAGTCGGCCTTATAACGTTCCCACTGTTGGGACTCAGGCCTCCTCTCTAGGAGAGGGAATGGGCCGTAATCCACCACGCGGGCCCAGTGCGGGTTGGTGGATGTCACATGTCTTCGAATTTTTGGTTATAGGACATGCCGGTTTCCTCACGATGTTTTCCTTCACCGTTTTGAGAGCAGTGGTGATGAAATAAATTACACAAAGTAATGCGCCTGGCTGGGTTTGAACCCGCGACCTACAACTCCGTAAGTCGGGGCCGTTACCACTCGGCCACCACTGCTCAACTCGGCCACCACTGCTCTGTAAGACTAGGTAAGGACACCGATCAGTAAGACTAGGTAAATGGGTCCTTCAGTCCTACTCTAGCTGTATCGAAATAGGAACCTGTTTTTATTTTTACCTGAAAAATCATCAAATGACTTTTCCCCTTCTGGGTAGAGCCGGAGTGTCAGACATTTACTGACTAAAACTCACAGAATCCTTCAGTTGCCCTTTGCAAAGGCAACAGTAACGCTTTCGACAATCTGCAGCCCTGGCATGCATCGGGGTTAACTGGCCCATTGTAATGGGAACCTACAGGTGAAGCCACGAAGTCTCGACTAGCTAGCCAACAATTGACTAGGCACCAAGGAGTTCGTTTTGCTTGGCGTGTGATGCGCGGCAGCTAGTCTTCTTAGTACGAAGGTACCAAGGTGTAGCTACATAAATATAGACACGAAAAGGTAGGTACCTACCTGTAAGGATGTCTAGAAGCCAATTTTCCATGACGGTGCAAAGGAGTGTCACAAATTGTAGTGTAATTATAATGCATAGATATGTATAATGAAGCTAAACCAACATCCCGCGCTAGTCTGTACCTATCGGTTAGTGTCCCCTTTCTATTTCCTGGTATGACACATGGACGACGTACGTAAATACATGATAAACTAGATAACCGAAAAATCAAGATAGTCACTATCAAAAATTACCCACTAGTTAAGTAGTACCCACGACGACAAAATAAAACAAAATTTGAGAATCTCTGCAGTTGGCAGCACTGTTGGCATAATAAAAATAATACCATAACTTTATTACTCTCTGCCATGGGAAAGTCACACGGACGGGGATTCTCCGTCGCTGATTAGCTAGCTATACCTATATTTATCGTTAAGTAAAAACCGGCATGCGATAGCGTTGTTTGTTTAATGAAAAATATAAAACAAACACGAAAACAAACTACAATCGGACGAAAGTGAAAACCTAGGTATGCGAGGCCGTACAGAGCGGTGATCACGCGAAAAAAAAAACTAACTTGTGCTAGGCGCTCCGAAACGTTCGACGCGAAAGTAAACAGAGGCATCGTAATAGGAGGTAACACACATTTTATCGAGTTCATACTGCAATTTTAATCTTAGCTGTTAGCTGTTTATTAATACATTTTATTAATTATCGTCCACAGTGATAAGGATATCACTGTGGACGATAACGTGACCCGATTATACGAAGAAATAATAATTATTATGAACCACCCTTTGGATCAGTAAGTTAGGGGGAGGAGACCAACCTGCTATTCTCAGAACTGCACGGTCGGCCGGGTCCAACTGCAGAATGGACAAAGGTTTGTCCTTCGCCCATTCTTTCAAGCTGAAATCGTTCTCAAATTCCATTTTTCTGTCATCCAAAACACAAAGTCTCGCACGAACTTTCGCACATACTTGAATCGATCACAATTCACAACACTATCGTCGAATTATGCACATAACGAACATGATATACACAATATTACGGGCAAATAACAAGTAAACAAAACGTTAGGTTCATTGTAAAATGAAAATCGATAAACGCTAGCAAGGATACGACAGCAAGTGCGTATCCGACGACCGAAAGATACACTAATATAATTCACTATTATGCAACACTTAAACAATAATAACTAAGCAGTTACTAAAACAAATGCAAAATCGATTATAAAGGAACTCCGGTTCATAGGACGGAGTAACAACAAACTGTTTAGAGGTTATCAAAGCCGCTAAAGCATTAAACACCGAACCGGCGGGCAGACATGATGCGACTGCCTAGTTCTTTCAATCGCCGCTTCAAGGCGCTGCTATCGCTCAGCTGTTTTCACGCATGCTCACACAAGATGCTAACCGACTAAATTAAAACTACGCTTTTCGTGCACAACTTTACACTCGACTTTTACACTCTTTTATCTAGTAGTTTAACTATTGTTTACGATTCTATTACTGCCATCTATCTATTTGAATTAGAATTTTCGTTTGAATAGTATTCAACAGATGGCAGAAAACGGAATTCCCTTTTCAATACATTTCAGTTTTGTTATATCAATTAATTAATGTTGCCAACATAAGATTTTCTTTTACTACTCATTTTATTTCAGCGAACGTAGGTATTATTACGAAAGAAAGCCTCGTTCACGCCGATTGCCATTGTAGCGCTATTTTTCAAATATCTCACCGTAAAAACTTAGAGCTTCTGCTAGACTGAAACTGTGGATTGACTACTTGGCCTAGGTTATTAATTATGATGGTAACAAAATAAACTTTATTTATGTAAGAAATCACTAAATGACTTCTTCCGCACTAGTTGTATAGAAAGGAGTGTCAGACTTTTACTGACTAAAACCCCCAGTCTGAGTGTATACAAGGTCAAGAGGACCATGCCCATTCCATTATGGAAAAGCACTCACCCCAGGATGTTGGCCTACCGATTCGAAATTCTATGATGAACGCCAAAATACTGATTACACAAAAATCGATTACTTATGTCAGTTGTCAGACTCCCTCTGAATAGCCCTGAGGACCATGGTAACTCTTTTAAATAATCTTCATCTAACATTACAGACTACATAGCAATGATAGGTGGTGGCATACTTGCCATAATCAATAACTTTTATCATTAATTTAGTACCTACATTATTTTATACTGTCATTCCTCAACAGTTGTTCCCTGCTTAAGTGCCAGCAGATTTTTTCAACGGCCAACGTTTTTCAGGTTTCCGTGCAAAAGGAAAAAACGGAACCCTTCTAAGATCACTTTGTTATCTGTCTGTCTGTCTGTCTGACAAGACCCTTTCTCTTGGAAACTCGTGGAGACATCGAGTTGAAATTAAAATAATATACTCAACTCTGCGGACCCTTGAAGCTGTGAAAAAATAAAGAACTTCTAAGTTAACGAAATATTAGATACGGCCGTTTCTGTCGCAAATCGTCGCTTTCCAATAGATGTCAAGCCATAGTCAAGCGTGAACCTATCAACAATAAAAAAAAAAAAATAGGTAAGTATATTTCGCCACTCTCAAGGGGATCAAAATTCATAGGGTACTTCCCGTTGACCCGGAACCTTTATATTTGGCATAACGCGTATATGAATAAATCTGAAAACAGTAAATTCGTTCTTTGCCCAAAGAATTAGCATTGTCATTCAACGTGGCAATGCTGCCAGTCTTCTGGGCACATTCCCGGATGACAGCGATGTGGAGTATTTCGACGCCTGAATGTACCTATTATGTGTTTTTGTATTATGTACTTCTCTTACACTATATAAGACTAAAAGTCGATGAGTGAGCGCATCCCTACGTCACCACGTCCTATCGCCCCGCATTAGCATCTTTGTCAACCGGGACACAGAGAATTGCGCGCCATTTTTCATAACGTTGTACCTTTTTCTAATTAGAGGTAATAATTATTAAAAGTTGTTAAGTAAAAAAACACAAAAACCTTTTTTGGCGATTCGAAAAAATCTTCGAGACTTCATTCGGGAATCGAACATTTACATAGATTAGTTTGTATGGAATCCTCAATATGAGAGTCCGACTCACACTTGCGCTTTTTTGTAAGACATTCGGTATTTACTAAGTCGACAGCATAGCTAGATTTTCCAATTAAGCCCAAATTATTTTTAAGTAATAGGCTGGGAGCCAAAAGCAGAATAATATGGAAATACAAAAACATAGTTTATCCAAGTCATATCGCTTACTTTTGTTGCAATTGTATTCCTTTTTTTATTTGATCCTTATTATGAAATAAATCAACACCGCTATCTGTTAAGCATTATCTGTCTGCGTATTGTTTTCGGCTGGTACACCAAAACCAAAACATATTAATTTTTTTATGTGACAAACAAGAACTCCGTGGCTTAAAATAAAACTATAAAAACACCAATCCACATTACTTTATTTTAGTTGGTCATACCGTGGTCACCATGACAACTTATCTGTCAAACTGTCGCGATGTTTACATTTTGAAATCAAACTTATAATTATCCAATAAAGATTTATCAGTAAATAAACTGTAAAAATAATCGAATAATGAGTAAATATGAGCTGAAGGTTTATTTCATTGCTTAACGATTTATCTTTGGATGACAACGTGTGAGATAATAAAAATGTTTGCCAAAACTTTAGTAGAAGTTATATCAATACAAGGGAGAAAATTGCTTTATTTTGTCCTGAATTTTATTGAACCGCTCTAGTGACCTACTTTAGTGCATTGTCTTTGTGTCATACTCATCTTGAACACAGAGGTATAACGCAGGCTGAACAACCTGTCCTTTTGTCTTTTTATATTAACGTAAAAAAAATAAATACAATGTTTAAGATTGTAGGCTTGGGTTGTAAAGTGAAAAGTTGACGATGGATGTACGAGTTCCAAAGGTACTTTAGTTTATTTAATATTAGCAATTTTTTTTACCGAAATTAGAAATATACAATGTTGCAGGAATTTTTGGGTCAAGTTTCTCTAAGATTCAATTTTGTTTTAATAAAGATCTTCTTTTTAATGATCAGAGTAATTTTCATAATTTTCTATATTACTTATTTTTCTTTTCGAAGCAATGGTAGTTTCTTTAGATGGATTAGGCTGTATGTGGCAACGTTAATTGCAGTATCAGTGGCATTCATTTAAGTCCGAAGTGCATGTGTAAAGGTACATGGCGTATCAATGTGTGGTTCATGTTCTAAATAGGGGTACACACATTGGGTATCCCATTGGTCTATAAAACCTCATTCTAAGCTTAACTATCAGATTGAGCTACACAATTATTTATACTGTCCCGATAGTTTTTTTATTTTTTTATCTATTATTTAGAGGCTTCAGTGCACTCTGGGTGACTATGCCAGCCTCATGGGATCAATCCTATTGTAGCATAATAGGCATCTTGCAAGCCGCGGTAGTGGACAGCAAGCCACCCATTACCCTACTCTATCCCCTACTCACATCTTCAAATATACCTCACTCTATACTTATATTCTCTGCCCCTCTCTATCCTTTCTCTCTTTCGATGTTCTGACTGAAAAAAATTGAGAACCCAATTGCAGCACCAGGGTTCAATTGTATTTACAAACTATCTAGGGACTTGTTTAAATATACACTCAACATTTCATCTGAATCGATTAAGGTGTTTTGTAGGAGTTCGATAAAAAACGCTGACACAAGATTTTAATTATTAGATAACATCCAATCATGTCACTGGTAGAGTATGTCTTATGTCTTGCAAGGTCTGGCAAAAGGCTATGAAACATTATTTTTAAATTATTATTTTCAGCAAACAAACTACGGAAGAGTATCAAAGAAATGCTCCTCACCAGAGAAACTAACATTCACTGGTCAGTTCACGCAGAAACACAAAGTGTTTGATATATCGGCACCGTTGCGGAGAGCAAGCATGCGTCAAGATATATTGGACATTGTTGAGAGGAAGACCGAGTCGAGGATTGAGGGGAACAGAGGATTTGTTGATGATAATCCAATGTATGAGGATCCTAGAGACGTTATTGGTAAGACCAATTGTTTTTTTTTTGTTGTTATTATTCATAATGTTAGTAAAACAATTATTAAGTAAATCAAATACTAGTAAACTAGTAACGGTAGTTTCCCATAGGTATAAATTATAGACATCAGCTTTTGTTGTTTATTGCCCTTTCTATTTATAAAAACCGCATCAAAATCGATTGTGATTTAATAGGAGCTACTTTGTTTTATACCAGTGTTGCAACAGAACTCTGCTTCTGCTTCCGCTTCTGCAGAAGTTCCTCAATCTCCTCCTGTTGTTTTAAAAAAAATATTGTGCTATTTCTTCATAGTATTAACACTTTCGCTTCCGTTTCCGCTTCCGCATCCGCAAAGGTTTACTTTTGACATCTGTTTCCGTTTCCGCTTCTGTTAAAACACTTCCGTTGCATCACTAATCTATACTAATAAAAAGGAGAGTTTTGCATTTTTATATTTTTGTTTGTAATTAATTAACTCAAAAACTGTTCAACCAATTTCAACAATTCTTTCACCAGTAAAATTCTATTTTATCACTGAGCAACATGGGCTATATATTTTCTACTTCCGCGCGGACGAAGCTGCAATCACAAGCTAGCAAGCATTACTTAAAATATCTTCTATATCTTGTTCCAGGTGAGAAACCCGCAAAACCACCTAGAAAGCGGACCATCCAAGCTATAGCGGTCTCATCTCCCAGGCCTACGAAAGACGGCAAGTCACTACTCAAGGAACAGAAGAGGAAGCTGACTAAGAAGTATGAACAGCTCATCACTTCATTGATGGATCGATGTGAGGAGAATGTTTTGCAGGTAATGGTTTATATGTCATACTAGCAGCTGCTTAGAGCGCGGTCAGCAATTTCGAATGCTTTGTACAGGTAACAGTATAGGACAGCGAGTTGCTTCTTTTACTCACCTGCAGACATGGAAAACGTGAAATCAAAAAGGAATTGCAACACCACTTGATAGACTTGAACATCACTGCCTGAATTTTTAAACAAAAATTAAATTGTAATCAATTTCATAACGAAACTTCCTGTGTATGGCCTAGTCCGTTGTTAGATGTACTCTGTTGTCAGTCGTGATTTCCTGAGATTAGCGCATTCAACCAAACAAACTCTTCATCACGGTCACCATCATTATTTCAGCCGAAAGAGGTCCACTGTTGGATATAGGCCTCCCCCAAGTGTCACCACAACGTACGGTCCTGTGTGTTTTGCAACCCTCGAAATCCCGCAACCCTCACCAGGTCACCGGTCCACCTCGTGGGAGGCTTTCCAATGCTGCATCTTCCACCAGTCGCCATCAGCCTCATCAACCATCTGTCCCCTGCCCGCTGCCATTTAAGTTTGGCGATTCTTCGGGTTATGACGGTGACTTTGGTTCTCCAGCGGATATCTTCATTTCTGATGCGATCACGCAAGGAAATTCTGAGCACAGGCCTTTCCATTGCCCTTTGGGTGACTTTAAGCCTTCTGATGAGTCCCATTGTGACTTTTGAGCGAACACGTTTCGGATCCATATGCCATCACTGGCAACGCGCGCTAGTCTAGGAACCTGGTGAGGGTTGCGGGAATCTGATGGATGCGAGACGCACAGCACCGGTCGTTATGGCGACGCTTGGGGGAGGCCTATGTCCAACTGTGGACATATTTTGGCTGAAATGATGATGATGAACTTCTTCTCTAAAGTAGAGAGTTATGTTGATAGTTTTAATGAGCATAATTTATTGTGTAAATACATGCGTGTTGTTATTGTAACTAGGATTTTTATTACCACACCATCCGATATTGAGCTACAAATTACAAAAAAACTTACCTTAGCATTAACGTTACCAAAGAAGGTTTATGTCAGGCTATAAATTGCCAAACTTTTAGTATCATGTTAGGTCTTGACGTGACAGCAGGGGCGTAGCTACTGCCGTAGTTTTTGGCACGTTCCTCTCGCTTTATCATTTTCTACATGCAAGACGGCAATAAAAACTCAACCTATTATAGTAGGTACCTCCTGAATGATGCATAAAATGAGCTCATTTTTATTTTGGAGGCCTCTCAAGGCACTGTTGCTACGCTAGTAGAAGCTATTTTGTACAAAAATCAAACTCCAAAAATATTTGATATGAGGCCCCATTAGGACTAGCTACGCCACAGCGTGACAGGTAATGTCATTGCCATACAATTTTTACTAAGTGTTTGGCGGGAACGCTAACAGAAAAGTCTTCTGTGTAAGCCTACATTTCACATCCACAGCTATCAGAAAAAGACTCCCAAATTGCCAAACTCAAAGAGAAACTGAAATCCGTGCTTGAATATAACAAGCTGTTTGCTGAAGAGAACGACCAGCTCAGAAGTCAGCACGAAACCCTTGTGAAGTACGCAGAAGAGTGTAAGAAGGTCATCAAGGAGGAAAGAGAGAGGAGTAAAGTGTTGCAGGAGAAGGTGCAGCAGTTCGAGTTGCCTGATAGAGGTAAGGTTTCCTTTATTGACTTACCTACCCTTAATTTATGATTTAAACATTTGAAGTTAGTATTTCTCAAACACTACTTGCGGGACACGAATGGGATTTAGTCAGTAAAAGTCTGACATACATTCCCTATCGCTCCACTCAGAGCAAGAAAAGTTATTTGATTGCTTTAAAAAAAATCAACATTAACTTGAAGTATCATACTTTAAGTTTATCTCAACAAATTTTTATTAATATTTTCACCACTCTGATAATTTGATTTTCTTTTAAGTATATACTTTGATGGAATCTGCACAGTACAAAAAATACCGTCTGGATGGGGCACATGCCGTGCTCCCCCTTAAATCCGCCCTTGGCCCGAAGAATCACCAAACTTAGGTGACAGTGAGCAGGCCACATTGCTCACAGAACATATGGTCGATGGGGACGAAAGGTTCTGAAGTGGCGACCGCGTACCGGGAGACGCAGTGTTAGCACGGCCTCCCACAAGGTGGACCGATGACCTAGTGAGGGTCGCGGGAATCTGATGGATGCGAGGCGCTTAGGACCGTAAGGTCGTTATGCCGACATTTGGGGGAGGCCGATGTCCAACAGTGGGCGTCTTTCGGCTGAAATGATGATGGTGATTCTATTTTTATCACAGATCACGAGTCGTCAACAGCGATACCGCTGGTGGAAGTATGTATGAGCTGCAGCAGTCGACAGATTATACTCAACCAGGCGCGGGAACACAACTCCAGGCTACAGAAAGATATGCAAGCGCTTAAAGATGTACTTTACAGGTTAATATTTTTTTATATAAGCGCTTTTAGTCTCCACTTCTCGCCATGTTTCCTTTCAGCATTTGAATTTGTCAATTATTTATAGGTTATAAAAAAAAATTTTGCCCGTCACGGAATGCCTGGCAGATTTGAAACATGTGTGTTAATATTAGAATTTATAATAAAAATGTATTACAAAAATGGAGTAAATAAAGAAAAAAATAACGACTTTCACCTATTTTTGCGCGCACACACAAGTGGCGTTGTGAAGGCATCACGGCATGACAGCGTCATTTGCATTCAACGTCCGTTTCCGCACAAACTTACTTATGTAAACAGTTCAATCCCCGAATGGAGTCTCGATTTTTTTCCGAAACGCATTTTTTTTTTGTTTTGTTAACAAGTAATTTATTAATATGTTTATAGTTTTCAGATTTATACCTATACCTGTGCTTTAAGACCTTGCTTTACGCAAAATTTCAGGATTTTGGGTCAACGGGAAGTACCCTATGAATTTTGATTTCCTCAAGAGTGTCGAAATATACGTTTTTTGAGACATAAACGGCCGTACCTTTTTTTTTGTTAACATAAATAAATAATTTTTTCACAGCTTTAAGAGACCGCAGACTTGAGTATATGGTTTTAATTTTACCTCGATACCCTCCACGCGTTCCCGAGATAAAGGGTCTTGACAGATAGACAGACAGACGGACGGACAACTAAGTGATCCTATAAGGGTTCCGTTTTTTCTTTTAAGGTGCAGAACCCTAAAAAGAAGGCAATCTCATCTCTCTAATTATCCAGTAAAAAAAAAAGTAGTTGAGGGGGGGGGGGGGGAACTTAAAATACATTTCCGATTAAATATTAAAATTATAGTTTATAATATTAATAAGTATTATTATTTCTATAAGAAAATTTGGAAATATTTATAGGTTTCTTTTCCTTATTATCAAATGATAATAAGAAAAAGAAGAAAAATAAATAGCCCATCCTAATCTACCCTGTTGTTCTATTTAAAATTGTTAGCCATACTAGTAACAGACTAGTATGGCTAACAATTTTTTTTAGTAGTGACAGTAGTAGTGTGAAAGCGAAGCCCGGGGCCCCGGGATGAAGGCAAAGAGGGAACAGGAGTGGGTTTTTAGTCAGTAAAAGTCTGACACTATCTCTCGCTCCACCCAAGAGCGAGATTTGTCATTAGATGATTTTCCCACCTTAAAAAAAAAAAACCTAGTAACAGACTTACAAAGAACTACACATTCTATTCCAGACTGAACGTCCAACTGTCTCGCTACCAAGAACGGCTCCGCAGCAACACACAAACTATGGCAAGAGACAAACCCGAGCCAATGTTCAAACCTGGAGACGCACTAGACTCTCTACTTACCACCAGCTTGGGTTATAAAGGTAAGAAATTGTATCATCACATCATTTCAGCCGAAAGACGTCCACTGTTTTGTACTTGCTTCGGCAGTACATAATAGTAAAATTGGAACGATACAGAGATTAGCATGGCCCCTGCGCAAGCATGACAAAGGCGGGGAGCCTTTTCTATTTTATCCGTTGTTTATGTATAATACTTTTTTTATATTTGTATGTTTTCAGAAACTGTGAACATAGAAGATGGACATTCTAAGGTTGCCACTGAAGAAACGCCATACACAGGCAGGACAGTGGACCTTTCTGGACTGCTAAGTGCGCAAGCACTAGGTATGAATCAATTTATGCTTTCATCGTCAGTATTGATATTGACTGGCGTGTTGGTCTAGTCGTTAGTGGCCCTGACTGCTATGCCGGAGGTCGTAGGTTCAATTCCTAACCAAGACAAATAATAATAATAATATTCCACAACTATCACACAACGCCGTCTAGTCCCAAGCTAAGCAGAGCTTGTGTATGGGTACTAGACAACTGATAAACATACTTATATATTTCTAAATACATACATATAGTAAAAATCAATTGCTGTGTGGACCGATTTTAACAATACTTTTTGTTTTGTTCTCCAGTATACAGGGAAGGTTTTTAAAAAAAAAACAGGTTGGTAGGGTAGATAGATAAGTAGGTAGCTAGTTAGGTAGCGTAGCGTAGATAGTCAGTTTACGGGAGCGAAGCTGCGGGGAAAGCTAGTTATAGATAAATTACACCCCGACACAGAACAAATGATCGTGCTCGAAACATTTGTCTTGGGTGAGAATTGAACCCACGATCTCCGGCATAGCAGTCAGGGCAACTAACTAACCACTAGACCAACAGGCCAGTCGATATATTGCAACGCTGATTATGCTTAAATTACATCAAATCCACAGCACCCCTCTTCGACGCCTACCAAGAAAATCTTCAAGAAAAAGACACCCTAATACTAGACTACGAAAAACAATTCGAAGTTATCAACAAAAAGTCCAAACAGATTGTAAGCGAAAACAAAACACTAACGGACAAAGTGAAGACTATAGAAGAAGAGTTGGGGGGAGTGAGACAGAGTTATAAGAAGCTGTTAGTCGAGAAAGAGACGGCAGATATTGAGAAAACTACGCTTGTGGAGAGAGCGGAGAGGGCGGAGTCTAAGCTGAAGGAGGTTTATGAGTTGTATGAGGATAAAAGTAAGTTGAATTTAGTTTTATTAACCTTTTGACTGTGACTTTTGACGGTCACAAAAGCAAAAGCGTGCTCGGTGACACAAGTGATACTCTATTGCGGTGGTCTATGTAATCAAATGCACGCGGGTGCGGGGCTGCGATGAACTAAGCGATGCGGACGCTATAACTTTTTTTATTATGTATAGGCTCGCGTTTGACCACTATCTCACCTGACGGTAAGCGATGATGTGGCCGACGATGGAGAACGCTTGCCTAGAAGTAACCTATTCACTCTTGACTTAAAGACTCCTAGGTTATAACTATCAGGAAACACGAATTTTGAATCGAATGTCTTTACAAAAGTTGGTTTGATATTTTCGCGAAAACTTCTGTTGTGCGGTGACTGTTTTATAATATAAATAAATGACGGCTGAAGCGAATTCTTCGCGCGCATGTAGGTTTACCGCGCCGCGTTATAGTGATTTTATTTTATTTATTAGGGAAAACTAACAATTACACACTTCATATGATTAACAAAAGCTTATAATCTAGGCATATAAGTGCATAACTAACTACGTCATCCACGTGTTACAAATTAAAAATTGTTTGGAAGACAATGAGTACAATATATACCTTAATACTAATCAATCATACAAATTAACAAATTTTACTCTTTTAATACTAAAATTTAAACTATTAAAGAATACAGTTATATTCTGATTATGAGAAAACAGTTAATTTTCTGTGATTATTAACCATTTTTACCACTAGCGTCGGATTTGTGCGTCTAGTGTTTTCGTGTTCTATTCGCCAGGTTCGTGTGTTAACGACTGGGTACTCCATCTCATTTACCTTTTAGGGGTATGTGGAACAGAGAGTAAAGCACACATATCTCCGTTGAAAAAGGAGGATCCTCCAACCAGACGGGTGTTATCTCTGGTAGGCAACTGCCCGATAGATGATTTCAGGCGGTCGTATATATTCTAATCGCGCGGAGAACTTTGATAGCGCGATGCAAAATTAGTTCTTATGTGACGCCATAGATGTCGCTACAAGCCCTTCAATCCCCATAGGTGATAGAATAGCTGACGAGATGGAGTATTTGGTCGTGGATGTGCGACCCTGGCGAAATAAACGCGAGATTTTTTGTTTTTGTCGGGTATATCCGACGGTTAAAAGGTTAATTCCAAACATAATAATGATCAACAATTGAGATTCTTTATTGTACACACAATTTTATACGGACAATAAAAATAGGACAGTTGATGTACATAGGCGAGCTTAACCCACAACTGGGTTTTCTTATAGCAAACCATATGAGTGAGAAAGAAATTTTACATTTGAAGAACTTTAAATGTACTACAAAAAATTAAACACAAATTAAAACTAAAAATATACTAAACAGATATGTGTACAGCACACTATACATAAACATAAAATATACAATAAATAAATACATACAGACAATGTTCCTTAATTTTTCCCCTGGAAACTTCTAACGAAGGGCTAGCTCTCAATGTCCGCTTGGGCGGAGCACCGCCGTGTCCTCGTGGAGGCAATTGGCGGCAGCGACCTTTCGCGACGGGCCCTGGTTCAGGCTATGGTCCGGAGCGAGAAGGAATGGCAGGCGGTCGCCTCCTTCTGCGAAGCAGTAATGCTAGCGAAGGAGGAGGCTGCACGCGTGAGGAAACGAAGGTCCTCACGCCCTACCCGCCGTAATTCCGACCCCGACTACCAGCCGCGGTAGACGCGGGCTTGCGGACGTCGAGCACTGGGTAGCTCGCCGTCCGGCTGTTCGGTAATTAACCGGACCGAGCCCAGTCGTCAATAGCGCGTTGAGATCCTCGCGCTCCTCAAAGAGATGTCAGCAAACCGTAGGGGCCCAGCAGGGCCGATGCCCGCTAACTAGGAACGTGGAGAATTTCTGAAAGGGAAACCCGTAGTCCTAGGACGCAAAGGGTAATTGAAGGATACAGGTGTGGTTTTAGTCAGTAAAAGTCTGACACGCCCTCGCGCTCCACCCAGAGCGCGAGAAGTCATTTGGATGATTTCCCACCTTAAAAAAAGCTCTCAATGTATGTGGAAGAGAATTGCAGAGACGCACAGCACGAACGGTAATAGGTCCACTGTGGCGACTTGAAGAGTGGGGAGGAAAACGAAGGAGAAGAGAGGATGATGAGCGACAAGGTTTTTTTTAGTTATTTTAGTAGATTTTCCTCTCGGAACCAGATACTCAAAGTGTTTATTGAGGCATTACCTAAAACCTCCGTAGGCGTGGGCTTGGACGGCGAGCAATGGGTGGCTCGCTGTCCGATCGTCCGTTAACCGTCCGGACCAAGCCCAAGTCGTCGACAGCGCGTAGTGTTCCACGCGCGCCTCAAGGAGATGTCAACAACCGTAGGGGCTCAGCAGGGTCGAGGCCTACTGGGGCCATGGGTTATGCGAAAGTGATCCCTGAAAGGCCCTGGAAAAATGGCAAAGAAGGAACAGGGGTGGGTTTTTAGCCAGTAAAAGTCTGACACTATCTCCTGCTCCGCCCAAGAGCAGAGGATATCATTAGATGATTTTACCAACGATAAAAAAACCTAAAACCTATAAAATCCATTTTTCCAGTATCATCAATGATGCGAGACTACGAAACAGTTCACCGCGAGTACTTCACAGTCAAGAACACTCTGGAAATAGCAGAGAACAAGCTCGCGCAGCTGGACGCCATGCGCGCGCGCACCGTGCCCGCAGACATGCATGAACGACGCCTCGACCATTGTAAGAGGTACATGTTATGGCGCATTATTTATTTATTTTATTTATTTAAACTTATATGCACTAGCTTAAAAAAATAAATAAAATAAAATTGTACAGTGACGGCCTTAATGCCTTAGGCATTTTCTACCAGGTCGACCTTAGGATGGTGCAGAAACATAACATGGCAGGTGCAACTTAATAGTAAAAGATTTTTGCGAAAAACAAAGTTTTTTTTTTGTGACGTAACTTATGCTATGAGACCTTGCTTCATGCCAAATTTCAGGATTCTAGGACAACGGGAAGTACCCTATAAATTTCGATTCCCTTGAGAGTGTTGTCGGACTCGCTCACTGAGGGATCCGTACAAATTTACCTATGTAAATAATTCAATCCCGAATGTGTCTTAAAGATTTTACCGAATCGCAAAAGTTTATTTTTTTGAACGCAACAAAAAAACAATATGTTTTCACCTATACTTGTATTATGCGACCATGCTTCATGCCAAATTTCAGGATTCTGGGTCAACGGGAAGTACACTCTATGAATTTTGATTACTTTGAGAGTGTCGAAATATACTTTTTTGTAACATAATCCGCCGTATCTTTTTTTTTCGTTAACTAACAAGTTTGATTTTTTGACAACTTCAAGGGACTGCAGACCTGAGTATATGGTTTTAATTTAAACTCAGTAACGAAAAAAAAGATACGACCGTTTATGTCGCAAAAAAAGTGTATTTGGACACTCTCAAAGGAATCAAAATTCATAGAGTGTACTTCCCGTTGACCCAGAATCCTGAAATTAGGCACGAAGCATGGTCTCATAATACAAGTATAGGATAAATCTGACAACATTCTTTTCTTTGTTGCGTTCAAAAAAAATAACTTTTTTGCGATTCGGTAAAATCTTTAAGACACATTCGGGATTGAATTATTTACATGGGTAAGTTTGTACGGATCCCTCAGTGAGCGAGTCCGACTCGCAATTGCCCTGTTTTTATTTTTCTGAATAACACAAAAACTCTTTGAACTTATGACTTTTTCTTGTTCAGATTACTAGAAGAGCTAAAACACCAGTACGGCATGGAAACTGAACGTAAGGGCGAACAACTGACTAAGATGACGGAGCAACTGAAGGCGGTCGAAGATAAGTGCACTAAGGTGATGCAGGAGAACCAGGGGCTGAAGGAGGAACTGGAGAAGGCATTGAAGAATGTCAGGTATGGACTTGTCATCATCATCGTAATCATTTCAGCCCCAAGTGTCGCCACAACAACCGATCCTGTGCGTCTCGCATCCACCGCATTCCCGCGACTCTCACCAGGTCGTCGGTCCACCTTGTGGGAGGCCTTCCAACGTTTTCCAGTGCGCGGTCGCCACTCTAGAACCTTTCGTCCCCATCGACCATCTGTTCTGCGAGTAATGTGCCCTGCCCATAGCCACTGAAGTCTGGCGATGCTTCGGGCTATGTCGGTAACCTTGGTTCTCCTGCGGATATCTTCATTTCTGATGTGACTTCTGGAATGGTTTATTTCCAACTAACAAACAGTAAGAGTTAAGAGCGCCCAACCCGAGATACATTACTATACAATCGCTCTTACGTGATTATGACGTTATTACACATTTTTTTCTAGATATTTTGGTAATACAGATATCTTGTGGATATTACATATATGGGTTTCTATTAAAAACAGCTCACTTTTTTGTGCTTTTGGGTACAATATCGACTGGTCTACACTGTTCTTACTTAATGTCTATTAATACTGTAATATGAAAATATTGTGAACAACCACTTTTTAAAATGAGTAACCATGGAGTTTCTTGCCGGTTCTTCTCCATAGGAAACGACCAGTTTGGAACCGTGCACTAGCTTCTGACGTTTTATAAGTGCCCAAGTAGGCCTATGTGAAATAAAAACTTTTGACTTTCAACATTAAAAAAAAAAAAAAAAAAAACAACATAATTTTGTGTAAAACTAATCCATCGAAACACTTCTGGACATCTGCTATTTTGCTTGAGCTTGGCTCTTCATATATAATAAAATGGATATGTTTTTGGGGTTCCGTACCTCAAAAAGAAGAAAACGGAACCCTTATAGGATCATTTTGTTGTCCGTCTGTCTATCTGTCTGTCAAGACCTTTTTTCTCGGAAACACGTAAAGGTAATTTCTAATTTAAAAGGTTCGAGTTGAAATTAAAACCATAGACTCAGGTCTGCGGTCCCTTGAAGCTGTGAAAAAATCAAACTTGTAAGTTAAGGAAAAAAGAAGATATGGCTGTTTATGTGACAAAAAAAGTATATTTCGACACTCTCAAGGGAATCAAAATTCATAGGACACTTCCCGTTGTCCTAGAATCCTGAAATTTAGCATGAAGCAAGTTCTCATAGCATAAGCATAAGAAAAATGTGAAAACTGTAAATTTGTAGTTACGTCACAAAAAAGAAACAATTTTACTGTTCGTAAAAATCTTTGAGACTCTATTTGGAAATTTAATTGTTTTTATCGGTAAGTTTGTACGGAACCCTCAATGCGCGAGTCTGACTCGCACTTGCCCGGTTTTGTAGTATTTATTATTATTATCATTTATTTATTATTTATATCAGATAGGTACAACCACATTATGTTAGTAGAACTTAAAACTATGTTAGTAACATATCTCATTAAAATAAATAGAATAAAATAAAATAAAATCTATTCATAAATCTAAACATATTAAAACTGTGCCCGCTTGCCGCTGCTCCAGACCTGCAGACGCTGTGCAGACGAGTCCAGTGCCCCAGGAAGGGGCAATTTGGCTTATCAGCTATCACTTTTAGAATGCTGTTGGTGCTCCCCCGAATCCTTCGCATCAGGGATGCTGTTCTCTTTCGTAGCTTGAAAGCTATCTATATGTGCTTCAGCAAAAATGCCCGATGCGCTACAGAACCGCATAATTGACAGCAAACTTCACGGTAAACTTTGCTAAGTCAGTCAAAACTACAATACTTCTCAGCTCCATATTACCAGGATCGCGCCAAAAGAAATCCCGCCAAAAATCTTCATCATAATAGTATTATGCCATTCTCCTACAGATTATACCGCAAAGCAGCTGTAATATTCCGGCAGCGCTTGAAGTCAGCCACAGCGCGCATGACGCGCGTGCGCTGCAGCGCCCGCCGAGCCAAGAACAACAATGAGCCGCTGCGGCAAGCCATGGCGGCGCTGGAGAAGATCAAACACGAGATTAAGGTTAATAAACCATTAGTTTTACAAAGATAAACTGATGACCTGGTGAGGGTCGCGGGAGATAATAACAATAAGAACACATCGACCAACACCTTCGAAGGCTCGCGTTCGGCAACTGGTTTGAGGGCGGATTCCTGGACACTGTTCGTATAGTTAGGAGATTTATTTATCTGGAGCCCTGACCTCTTTGGCCCTGACTGTGACCGGTAGGACCCTGTTCCCTATACCGGTGGAATACTATTTTTTATATTTTTAAGTGTTTTTTTAATAAATAAAATTGATTCAAAAGATTCAAAGATTCAAAAGCATTTATTATATATAAAAACAAACCATTTACTTTTGAAATGTCAAGAAGTCAGATAGTCAGAAAAAAAAATGATGCTAATTGCACATTCCAAAGCGTAGATCTCTATGGAGAAGAATGTGCAAGAAACTCCATGGACACTCTTTTCAATCATGTTTTGTAATTACAAATATTTCTGTTACATGTTTCTTGTCGTTATCATGGGAGAACAATGTTAATACAGTAAAAATAAAAACTAAATATAGGGAACCGAATGATCCAACACATGCGCCACCATCAGTGAGACATTTAAGTGAGCATGACAAACTCTCAACTTCCGTGCTCATTTATGTCAAACAAGTCCAATAGTAACATAAAAAACCATAAAATAGCTCCATGGTACTCACATTTACAAACTTTGAAAATAAATGCTTCTACATTATACAATCCTTAAAATATTTTACAATTCCCAAAAAAAAAGCATTAAAAAATAATAATAATAATTTCCAAACTAATCAATTTGTACACCTCGGTGGTAGAGGAGCTGGACCAGCATTGAGCCAAGCATTTTTATCTTGAATATAATCCTCCAATTTATAATATATGCTTGCCTGCATAGTGTGCGCTTAATACAAGATTTAAATTTCGTTTCATTGAGTTCTAATATTTATGGAGGTATTTTATTATAACATTTCAAACAGTACCCCATGAAAGAAGAGGCCACTTTAGCCAGTCTAAAACCTGGTTGAACATAAAACATAACAAATAAATTAAACCAATAACCCCGATCTGTCAAATGTTGATTATAAAGTACGGTTTGCAAAGAAAACCTATTTGCGTATAGTCTTAGTTAAATCTAGATGAAGTAAAAACGTTGTTGTTTAACCTAAATTAGCTAAATGTATTGTTTAATATACTTAATTGGTTAAAAAAAATATTTTCTATCTTATTTTTATTGTTAAGAACAATTCACCTTTTTCTTTCATTAGCCACTATTCAGACACCTCACACAGTGATGCAGAGATGAGCAAAATTGATGAACTGTATTCTGATTAAACTTTTTTTCGTTCATGATATGCATATAAATTAAATAAAAAATGGTTTTGCTCACCCTACCCAAATTTTCGTTTTGACAGCTATGACGTTACAACATGGCGTACAAATCGATCATAATTCTTATTTGGAGCGCATTGTACGACACTTTGTTGTTCCATTTGACAATTATCACGAACTTTTATTGAAATATATATAGCATAATCAGCCTTTTAATGTTCCCACTGCTGGGACTCAGGCCTCCTCTCTAGTAGAGGGAATGGACCGTAATCCACCACGCGGGCCCAGTGCGGGTTGGTGAATGTCACATGTCTTCGAATTTTTGGTTCTAGGACATGCCGGTTTCCTCACGATGTTTTCCTTCACCGTTTTGAGAGCAGTGGTGATGAAATAAATTACACAAAGTAGTGCGCCTGGCTGGGTTTTGAACCCGCGACCTACAACTCGTAGGTCGGGGCCGTTACCACTCGGCCACCACTGCTCTCAAATATATATAGTTATATATATATATATATATTTTTTTTGTAATGCAGTTGAGCCGATTGCGCTATTAAAATATAATCGTTACAAAACTATAACATTTCACCTGCATCTCTCTCCAGGCAGTAAAATCTCGCGCCTACACCTCCCTAGAAGAGCTGGAACGTCGCATCGTAGAACAAGAGCGTAGAGCTGCGCTCGCGCACGCCGAGTATCGACGCGAGCTCGAGAGGGCCTCACTAGCGCTCGAGCACAAGGAGGCCATCATACGCAGCCTTATCGATAAGGTGGCCGATGTCGAGGAGGTTAGGTGGGTACAAAGTTGTATATTAGTGTTACCGAAATGGACACGCTATTATCAAGGCGGTAAATCCCCTCTTTGAGGAGCGGCTGGAGAGACGACGGCGCAGCATGACGCAGGTCCTCACCGGACATGGTAAGTTCGGGAGGTTCCTGCACCAGATTCGTGTGGAAGAAACACTAGACGGACATCCTCACGCCCCAAATGTCGGGACCTCGAACTTGATTTCCAGCCACCGTAGGCGTGGACTTGCGGAAGATGAGCAAAAGGTAGCTCGCCGTCCAGCCGTCTGGTAACCGTGCGGATGCGCGCCTCAATGAGATTAATGCAATAATGTCTTTTTTGGTTTATGTTTTTGGCTTGGACACTTAAGCTATATCTTCGTGTGAATTGTTTATCATTAGAATATGGAGGGATGGAGAGGGAGAGAGAGACCAAAGAAAAGATGGATGGATTGTGTGAAGAGTGATATGAAAGAAAAGGAAGTTAGTGATAGCATGACGAGTGACAGGGCAGAATGGAAGAAAAAAACGTGTTGCGCCGACCCAAATAACACGGGACAAGGGCAGGAAGATGATATGATTAGAATATGGATGTACGTATTCTAATGATTTTATAGTATTTGGGAGCGAATGTATCAAGTCAACCTTCTCGGCGAACGTCGCTGAGGTAGTCAACACTAACATTCTCAGCTCCATTTTACCGAGTTTGCGCCTGTTTGAATGATTCCACATATTGTCCAGTTGCGCAGACACTTGAGATACAAAACTATTGGGCTTCGGCAATATTTCAATAAAACTCGACTAGATTTCACTACACACACAGTGATGACATATGGTTCCGAAACGTGGTAGCCCACAATGGGCCTCATCAGAAGGCTCAAAGTCTCCCAAAGGGCAATGGAAAAGGCTATGCCCGAAGTTTTCTTGCGTGGTCGAATCAGAAATGAAAAACCAAGGTTGCCGACATAGCACGAAGAATCGCTATACTTAAGTGGCAATAGGCAGGGCACATTGTTCGCAGGAAAGATTGCCGTTGGGGCCGAAAGGTTCTGGAGTGGCGACCGCGTACCGGAAGACGCAGTGTTGGAAGGCCCCTTACAAGGTAGATCGATGACTTGGTGAAGGTTGCGGGAATCCGATGGATGCGAGACGAACAGGGCCGTTCATTGTGGCGACATTTGGCCTATGTCCAGCAGTGGACGTCTATCGGCTAAAATGATGATGATGATGATTAGAAATTGCACTAAATGCAATTTATTGTTGTTCACAAAGAAAATATTTTCCTTGACATGTCAAAGAGAATACAACACCGCCACCAGTGTTTTTTTTTTTAAGGTGGGAAAATCACCTAATGACAAATCGCGCTCTTGGGTGGAGCGAGAGATAGTGTCAGACTTTTACTGACCTGTTCCCTCTTTGCCTTCATCCCGGGGCCCCGGGCTTCGCTTTCACACTACGCGAGCGCCACCAGTGTTAGAAAACGGAAACATTAGAACAGGTTTACGAAGACACTTCAGCAAAGATGTTTACAAAGACATCTATCTATCTTATGAATTTATATTTATTCAACAAAAACTTCAACAATTTTATATCACAATATCCACTATGGATTAATTTGCGAATAATTAAAACGTTCACTTCTCTTCACTCGAAGAAATCCCGTCAAAAACTCTTAAAGCAACCAATTTATTGTTCTCCACAGACTAAGTCAAACCAACACACATCGTCTCCAGGGCATCGTAACAGACTCCTCACCAGAGAGGTCTCCCACTCCTCAGCCAGAGTCTTCCGCGCAGAGGAAGGACGCCAAGCCTTCCGTCAAGCTGGTTCCGGGACATGGAGGCTACTTTCAGGAGAAGGAGGGCAAGAGGAAAGGGAAATAGTGGAAATAAGAGAGAGGTTGGCTGTTAAAGGGTGTGCCTAGGTACTCAAGTCAAAGTGCCAGAGTAAACTGAAATTTTATGGGGAATTCTAGTCATAAAAACTAGTCAGTGGTTAAAAGTTTGAAAAGATTGAAGAAATGTTGCTTACGGCGGCGTTAGGATCAGTTCGCACCGAGACGTTTTTTAGATTTTATAAAATTTTTAAAAATTAAAAAAGTAGGTTCCTCCATACAAACTTCCAACCACCGTTTTACCCCCTTAGGGGTGGAGTTTCATAACATCCGTTCTTAGCGAATGTCTACACCCTATAAGGAACCTACCTGCCAAATTTTAAGTTTGTAGGTGTTATAGTTTCTGAGATTTCGTGATCAAACCTTGGACCCCCGCTTCATACCCTTAGGGAGTGAATTTTAGAAAATCCTTCCTTAGTGCTCGCCTACGTCATAAAAGGAAACCTTGTGCAAAATTTCACGCTCCTAGTCCCAGTAGTTTCGGCTGTGCGTTGATATGTCAGTCAGTCATTCAGTTCCTATATAAATAGTTTATAATTTAACCTCTGTGAGTGTGATCGAGGCATCACCACGGGTTTTAAAAGTATACCCGCGCTGCGTTATTTATCGTTTTAAATATCGCAGCATATGCTGAGTTAGGCGCCTTTTTGGCCTTTGCACAGATTTTAATGTAAT
This sequence comes from Mythimna pallens, assembly GCA_961205895.1. Classification (NCBI taxonomy): domain Eukaryota; kingdom Metazoa; phylum Arthropoda; class Insecta; order Lepidoptera; family Noctuidae; genus Mythimna; species Mythimna pallens. The sequence continues at coordinate 14,083,138 of OY540847.1, read as the reverse complement.
TTTTCCATACCTATTTTATTTCTACTATGTGTGAGGCACGAATTAACGTTTTTTTTTCTTTCTTTCTTTCTTTCTTATATCTACCAAATACTGTTCCACTGCTGGGCAAAAGCCTCCTTACATTCCTTTTATCGTTCCCGGCTCTGGGCCACTTGTTGCCAATAAGGTAGTACTCATTTTTAAAAACTGTCTCAATTAGATTCTATTGTGCTAATAAACCACTAAAAAAGAACACAAAATTTTTATTCAGTCGCTAAGTACCCTAAAAATGCATTTAAAATTTTTATTTTCAAATTTCGCGCGTATTTGACGAAAATGTAGAAAGTAGTGGACGCCATATTTACTCTGTGTGTGACGTCAGTTGGCTGTGTAAGCAAATGCGCTCAGTGTGACCGATCAACAGATCGGCCATACTGAGCGCATTGACTGATTCATAGACAGTTGACAGCTGTCACTTTAGTTTACACAGCCGAATGACGTAATAACATGGTGGCTACTATTTCAAGGCGATATAGAACAGATAATAAAAACAGAAAACTTTGAATTTAATTTTGAAATTTATTTTGTTATCTTATCAACTAAAACTAACACTTACCGACTACATTTTACCTAAGCTATCTTAATAATATATTTTTAGGTTTTTTCTCATATAGAGTAAAATACCCTATTCCTAAGGAAGCCATCGAAGTCGCCCGGCCATTCACCATCTCCTCCGTGATCAACCTCGACCCCGACTCGCGATTTCAAGGCACCACTTTTATGTTTTACAGTCCCATTGCTGGACATTATGTTTAATAATAAGAATATATAAATACACACAACATTATTTGTAGTATACGCGAAACCTGAACATAGTTTGTTCAGAATCAGTAACCGAGTGGATTGCAATATTTTTTACACCATGTTAGATTTTTTCCCAAAAATATTTTAAAATGGCAGAAGTTGGACACCACCGACATTAAGTACAACACAGGTCACGGCAGTTCATAACGGGCATTAGGCCCCAGTGCACAGCTGGGCGCAGGAGCAAAACAACCCCTCCGTCGTCCGGTGACCAGGTAATTGTGCGGACAACCAGGTAACATAACAAGCTTATAACTTTGTGATTTTTTATGACACCTACAGTTGTGAAATTTTGTATACAGTTTCTTTACATAAAAATACTAGACACGTGTTTCGGTTTTCGCATATACTAAAAGTAATGTTGTATATACACGTGTTTGTCACCTCATCATCATCATCATCACCATTTCTGTCGAAAGACGTCCACTGTTGGACATAGGCCCCCAAGTGTCACCATTATGAGCTATGTCGTTTGTCACCTGACTCCTCCTAAACGGCTTGAATGATTTGGATTAAATTTTGTGTACATTCAAAGTCAAAGTCAAAAGTTTTTATTTCACATAGGCCTACATGGGCACTTATAAAACGTCAGAAGCTAGTGCACGGTTCCATACTGGTCGTTTCCTATGGAGAAGAACCGGCAAGAAACTCCATGGTTACTCTTTTAAAAAAGTGATTGTTTACAATATTTTCATATTACAGTATTAGTAGACATTATGTAAGAACAGTGTAGACCAGTCGATATTGTACCCAAAAGCACAATAAAAACAATCATATATAAAAAAAAGTGAGTCGTAATAGGAAGTAACCTAAGAATTCGCGAAGTCTACAGTGTTCTCACATTCACATTAAAAAAAAAGAAGCTATATAAAAAAAATATTTTTTTAAAAAAAGCAGCTTTTTAGAAGGAAACCGGCTGCCGGGACCGCTATTATGATATATAACTTTATTTACAATGCGAAAAAAGAAATACTGTCACTAAAATGTTTACCTTTTTGCGTAGGTAATAAAGTTCTATATTGTATTACTTTGAAAAAGAAGTGATATAGCGTCGCGTTCTGGTGTCAACTGATCCTTGCTGTCTATATGTGAAGTTGATCTTTAAGCACGTTTTAGTGTAGAAGGTAGAAAAATTGTTTCGATAGCTTTAAGCCACTGTTGTACTGCCTTAGAATAATAATATAATATCTTAATCTAGTATAATTTTGTATTGTATTTGGCAGAGAGAGGTCATAGCAAAGTAAAGGCTGGGAGAATAATTCATTACTACTTTTGACGACAATCTCCAGTCACTATACATCACTAAGGTTCTAACGGCAGCGGCGTCTATGGCGCCACATATGAACTGAAAGACAAAATTCTACATTGCGAGATAACGCAATATATGATTTTGTGACGCTATCGGAGAACTGTGGGCAAAGTGTATCATCATTGCGATTGGAACATTTGCATCTGAATCACTGAAATGTTCCGAAACAGTGATATGTGTAATTTGGAACATCAGCTCAAAAGATACAAACGGAACATTTGGAACATCGGCTCAAAAGATACAAACGGAACATTTGGAATATCGGCTCAAAAGATACAAACGGAACATTTGAAACATTGGCTCACAAGATACAAACGGAACATTTGGAATATCGGCTCAAAAGATACAAACGGAACATTTGAAACATCGGCTCACAAGATTCAAACGGAACATTTGGAACATCGGCTCAAAAGATACAAACGGAACATTTGGAATATCGGCTCAAAAGATACAAACGGAATATTTGGAACATCGGCCCAAAAGATACAAATGGAACATTTGGAACATTGATACAAACACAGACACTGACTGTTGAATCGTTACGTTGCGCCATATACACCAACAGTTTTATTTAATTGAATTTTGATTTGAGAATAATTTAAAGCAGAGTACACTATTTACGTTTTTTTTTTTTTAATTTGAATTTGTATTTTAAAAAGACTGAAGGTCACTTAAAGTAAAGAGTGTTTCAGTGTTCCAATTGTTTCAAATAATGCATATAAAACATTACTGCTGTTCCAATATTTAGGAACACTAAAATGTTTCGGAACAGTGAGTCGGTTCAGTAAAGAGTTACACACGGCTAGGTAACAGTTCTCCGTGCTATTATAACATACACAACAGTGAAAACAACTATCGAAGAGTTACCCGGAGCTGACACAACACCCGTCTGGTCGTAAGATGCTTCTTTTCAAAGGAGGCAAAAACACAGAAAAGGGTCAAACTGGCACATAAATAGATATATATTGCCATTCATGTTTATCTGTTAAACAATTAATAATTGGCCTAACAGACAGTACATATTGCCATTATCAAAATGGCCTCATACTGAAAATGAGCGGCCATTTTACAAACAAATTTAATGTTAAATCTTTCATTGCAATAATTTCTGCTTTCATGGAAGTAGGTATTTGTACGAGTATGATATGAAAAGACTCATCCTGTATTGTGGACTGTTGATATGAGAATTTATTATATCAGTCGTGAACTATTCATATTTTATGGTTGTTTATCTTTTTTTTTTATAAGTAGACGTGTACCTTCGTTACATTATAAATGAGTAATTGTTTGTTTACGGAGACGCGGGGCGTCTCGCGGCGCGTGCAGCGTGGCGTCTCGCGGCCCGCGTCTTTGCACGCACAGCGTGGCGTCTCTCGGCCCGCTCCATTGCACGCACAGCGTGGCGTCTCTCGGCCCGCGTCATTGCACGCACAGCGTGGCGTCTCTCGGCCCGCGTCATTGCACGCACAGCGTGGCGTCTCTCGGCCCGCGTCATTGCACGCACAGCGTGGCGTTTCTCGGCCCGCGTCATTGCACGCACAGCGTGGCGTCTCGCGGCCCGCGTCATTGCACGCACAGCGTGGCGTCTCGCGGCCCGCGTCATTGCACGCACAGCGTGGCGTCTCTATTTCAACTCTGACTTTATTGAAATTGTTTGAAATTCTACCATTTCAGTATTTTACTGAAATATGTTTTTGTCTTGTCGGTCAGAAATAGCTAAGTGGCCTAAAGAGAAAACCTGGCCTTATTATGGCCAACCAACAATTGTATACACTGAAACATATTAAAAATAAACCATAATCGAGCTTAAGCCGGATACAGACTGCTGTAATGTAATGAAAGAATTTGCCGTCCACATTGTCACAATGTATCATGCAATGTAACAGAGTTCCCATAGTGTGGACACCTTGCACGCGCAAATCGGCCAACCAACAATTGTATACACTGAAAGATATTTAAAAAAAAAAACTTAAATCTAGGTTAAGCCGAGTACAGACTGCTGTAACGTAACATGCAATGTAACACGCAATGAAATAATTTGCCGTTCACATTGTCGCAATGTATCATACAATGTAACAGAGTTCCCATAGCATGGACACCTTGCTCGCGCGAACCGTGCACACTAAGCGCGCGAATAGAGCATTCCAACTGTGATGTGAGTAGGTACAGTCAGGGGTCAAAAGTGCAGTTGCACTCTACTAATGCTAAAGTATCTAAAATTTCTTTGTAGTATACGTTCAATGGTCTACAACTAGTTTAATCACTACTATAGGTTATATGCTACAAATTGCATCAGTCAAAACCCATTGACCCTCTTCTAAAAATAAATTTTAGACACTAGCATCGGCTGAGTGCAACTGCACTTTTAGACCCTAACTGTACATGCTAGGCTAGTGCGCGCGCCCTGTCCTCACGTACGAAATGCTAATTTCATGTTACGATAAACCAGTCTGTACCCGGCTTTAATGTTACAATTTCTTTATTGAAACTATTCTGTTCGATGGTCGTCCAATTATTGTAAAACAACGAAAAGTTTGTTTCCCAAAAAGAAAAACCATTAAGGGTACTCTTTTTCTAATAATATACTGTTAATTTCTCTAGTCTTAAATCAGATATTTTAATCTAAAAAATGTTGGCAACCCTAGTCATCTTGTCTCCAATAGTACGGAAAGAGTTGTTACTATTTGGGGCCCTCTGAATAAAAAAATGTGAGCAAAATTAAACGCACACAAAGATTTTATAAAATTGATATTATCTATTGTATTATTAATTGTGATTTCATGTAAGTAATGTAGAAACTAATTATGTTCCTAAACTTATGTAAAATAATTGAAAATAAAGGTGTTCATTACAATATGATTGTGTTTTCTTCAGTAGAACTACCTAATCTTAGGTCCGTGTCACACCCGCCCTGTTTTCAAAAATGAGGTTAGAGTTAACTCTAATGACGTCATCAGGGGATATACTCTACGCTCGTATTTTTAAACGCGAACGTAGAATTTAACTGTCAATGCCAAGCAAGTGTCATTTATGGCCACTTACATCAACCTACCCTAGTTGTACGCGGTATAAACGACGAGGCGAAACGATTAGTCCGGACTCTAGAGGTGTCAACAACGTAAAGGGTGGACACTCGCCACAGGGTTCGATGGTAGAAAGGTGATGGCGGATTCAAGTCATGTAATTCCTGCGCATTCATATTAGGTATATCGGTATTACGGCTTAAATAATCCTGCCAGTGATGACGGATAGATCCTAGTACAATATCATCTTACCTATAAAGTTTGTTGAGGATTCCTGCCGCTTACACCAACCTACCCTGTTGATTTTGAGGATTTATCAAGGATTTGTTGCAGAAAATGGGAAACAAAAGGTCAAGAAATTGAAGACCACAATATTTTTGTTCAACATTTTCCTTGAAAAAGAACTCTGCGTTCCGAGAACGATAATATAATATCGGATCGCTGCAAACAAATACGAATTTATAAAAATTGGAATCAACGAAAGTAGGGACTTTGCTTGGTAGTGGAGAAGGTCAAACACGTGCTTTCGTTTGTGTTTCTTTAAGTTTTGGTGTTTTTTTTAACTATTTTATACAGTATCTACTATGGATACTAAAAAACCTCCCGACCCCCCTGAGCCTTTCGAAAACACAACGATTTTCTTTCCCGACGACAATACTTCAAACGACAAAATGGACTCTGAATCTGCTAGCAGAAAAAGATTGGCGACTTCTCCCCCGACCAGTTTGACAACCCCTCCCAAATTCCATAAAAAAGAGACCGGTAGGCAAATCTACACAACTAGAGATAATGCTCCTTATGTGGTGCATGTCTCTCTAAACAACGGCCAGACATCGGGTACTACTCTGCACAAAGTAAAATTTGGGATGTTTTTACACGAAAAAATATTCAGCAACATTGTCCTTGGTATATATAACATTGTCATTGTCCTAAGATGCGAACAGCTTTTTGATCAGCCGTATTTTAGTCCAACATAATTATACAGCCACAATTCCTCAGTACAATATCACACGCATGGGTCTCGTCAGAGATGTTCCTACAGGTTGGACAGAGGATGAAATCATCCAAAATATCAAGGTTCCTGCTAGATGCGGCCCTGTTATAAAGGCGAGGTGAATGAAACGGAAGGTGAGTTCTCTAGGTGTCACTGAATGGAAACCCACACAAATCGTTGTTCTCACCTTTGACGGGCAAGTTCTGCCTAGGCGAGTTTATTGCTTTTACTCAGCACTCTCAGTTGTAAAGTACATGTACCCTACCATACAATGTTTCCACTGCTGTCGTTTCGGCCATACTCGTACTGTATGCCGTTCGAAACCGCGTTGCTAAGTGCAGTGAAGACCACCCAGGTGATGGATGCCAAGTTCCCAATGAGTATGCCATTTGCGTAAACTGTTCCGGCAACCACTATGCTAATGGCAAGGCATGCCCTGAATTGGGTCGTCAGAAAGGGATAAAAGCCCTTATGGCAGAAAAATCTGTTTCTTATGAGGAAGCAAGTCAGATTTTCCCTGGGGTTTCACGATCATATGCTGAAGTGTCAAGAGCACCATCCAAACTAAAACCCCCAAAGCCAAACTCCCCAAACACCCAGATCGCACCGTAAAACAGTTTTTCTTAAACTCAAATCCCATGCCCCCCTTTCACCTAGCTATGATAAGCAGGCTCATCAAGCCCTTATTCAAGATTATTCCTTTTCACCCTCCCAAAATGGGTGCGCCATCCCTAGAGAAGGTGCAAGCAGGCCATTAGCCCTGAAAACATAGGTACTTAATGTAATATCCAGTATGCTAATGACAATGTTAGCGAACTCTTCCTAATCCCTATCAGACCACGTTGCCAACAAATTGTCATCAATCGTCAACTATATTCATAGTGTTCCATCCTCAGATATTTCTTCAATGGATCGTCAGGAGTGTTTCACCCAGGAAGACTGACCTTCTTTTCTAATTAATAAACGTAAACCATCAGTCTGTAGCATCGCTGAGACATGGCTTCGTCCGGATAGTAATTTCGGGATTCCAGTGGTGTTCGACATGACAGATCAGATGGCTATGGAGGATGTGCTTTGTTCATCAATAACAAAGTTAGATTCACCCCAATTCCTCTATCCTTTGTAGGTGACAACGTCAATGTTGTTGCTGTTAAGGCTAAGGATATAAATATTTTTAGTTTTTACATTGCTCACCCACAGACTAATGATCTTGATACAATAAAAAATTTGCTGAGTAATGTACAAGGCCCGTTACTTATTATGGGTGATTTCAACGGCCATCACTGTAGGTGGGGGTCAGATACCTGCGACAACTTTGGTTTGGGTCTGGTTGATATGTGGGATGAGCTAGATTTGTGTGTGATCAACAATGGCTGTGCCACACGTCGGGGCTCGCCAGGACAGAACAACAGTTGTGTTCTGGCGAGCCTCAACAGAACAACAGTTGTGTTGATCTAACATTTTGCTCATCCAATATAGCCAGCCTTTTCAATTGGAAGCGCTTGGATATGACTTATGGGAGTGATCACTCATGATTGAAATCCCATCTAAATCCATTTCCGACAATATCTCTCCTCCCCTTTTAAAGTACCAACTGAATTCAGTCGATTGGGATCTGTACTCTAAAATTTTGGATTTACGGGTCTCCTCTCTTCCTCCCATCAATGACGCAAATGCTCATGAATGCTTTTCAGCATTCTCGAGTACTATATCCACTACAGCGGATGACTGTTTCCCCTCCAAAAAACCGCCAACTGGCAAAATTCCTTCTCCGCCATGGTGGGATAGAGAATGCTCTGCCTCGATCAGAGCCAGGAATGAGGCCGAAAGAAAGCTCAACGCGGATATGAACCTAGAGAACCTCATTAATTTTCAACATGTATTGGCTAAATCCAGGAAACTACTCAAGAAAAAGAAAAGAGTTGGTTGGCGGAAGTACTGCGATTCGCTAAGTCCATCCACTCCAGCCTCAGTGGTGTGGCGTAAATTAAAATCTTTTAGGAACAGCATGCGACCACCCTCTGGCAGCATGACATCTAAAGAACAGGCTCACCAGTTCTTCTCCATCTAGCTCCAGCCTACGCCCCGGATAAAGATAATGTGTTTCATCAGATCCCCAGATGGCATCAGATGATCCTTTGGATAAACCATTCACTTTGGGGGAGTTGAAATCGGTCCTCGCACATGTGAAGGATTCTGCTCCTGGTGTGGATGGATTTCCAGAGCTGGGGATAAGACCCACCAGTATTACCTGGATTTGGCCAATTATTGTTTTTCCTCCGGATATATTCCTCCATTGGAAGATTCAAGTTGTTATCCCCATTTTGAAACCTGGAAAAGATCCTAGTAATCATTCTTCATACAGACCAATTGCTCTATCGTCCGTCCTTATGAAATTCTTGGAAAATTTAGTAAAAAATCGTCTGGAATGGTTTGTGGAGAGCAGAAGACTGCTACCAACGACTCAATTTGGCTTTAGGAAAGCTCTGGGTACAACTGATAGCGTGGCAACCCTCAAATCAGAGATCCAGCTGACTCTTAGTAGAAGTGAGTCTGTGGTAGTCGTCTTCTTGGATATTTCTGCTGCTTATGACTCTGTCCTCCTCCCGATTCTCAGGCATAAGTTGCAACAGCTGAGAATTCCGGCTAGGATATGTCAGATCATATGCAATATCTTCTCAGACCGCAGTATTAAACTAAGGATTCCTGGGAGGACTCTGAACCAAGGTTAGCTGGGAGGGGTCTACCACAGGGATCCGTTCTTAGCCCCCCTTTATATAACATTTACACTTCAGATCTCCCCTCTTGTTTAAATTTGGACTGCAAAATATGCGGACGATATTGCACTATTGGTCTGTGGCAAGTCCATCGAGGACGCTGCCCAATCCATGAACATGTCTTTGTCCTCATTTTAATGAGAATGGCTACTAGATCATGGGTTATCTCTAAGCGCCCCGACGAGTGCAGCAGTTGTTTTCACTCGCAGAAGTCTTGTACCACAGGTGGACATTAATATTGACGGCCAAGCTATCCCAGTAAAGGAGAGCGCCAGATTTCTGGGTGTTACCCTGGATTCCAAATTATCGGGAGTGGATCACATTAACAACACAGTGAAAAAATGTGAACGCTCGATTTCGGTCCTTAGAGCTTTGGCAGGTGTATGGTGGGGTGCTCACCCATATACCTTAAAACTGGTCTATAATGATATAGTCAGAAGCGTGTTAGATTACTGCAGTTATCTAATCGAGCCATGTAACAGAGAAGCTCAGCGCAGACTAGATTCAGTCCAGTCCAAATGCCTAAGAATCGTAATTGGTGCCATGAAATCCTCCCCCATAAATGCTCTCCAGGTTGAATGCGCAGATTCTCCCCTTGCCCTTCGCAGACAATACTTAGCAGATCGTTTCTTATCAAAAGTCCTCTCCCTCTCATCCCATCCTTTAATTTCCATTTTGGAGCAAATTTTTCTATCTCTCAATGCCTCTTCCTATTGGAAAAACTTAAACACCTCCATTCACCTGTTTTTCAATATCCTACTCTTCCTTTCTTTTCTTCTGCTTATGAGGTGGTTCATTTTAAGCCAAAAATCGTTTTGGAACTTGGCATCTCCAAAAACTCGCAGGACGTAAAAGGCAACTTCGACCGGGCTATTAAAAGATACTGGCAAGGCTGGAACTTATTTTACACGGATGCATCGAAATTATCGCCAACTGGTTGTACAGGTGTATCAACATACTTCCAGAACTCCAGAATAGCCCTTTTATTCCAATGCCCTCCAGAGGCCTCTGTATTTACAGGGGAATGCATTGGCATACTAGAAGTTATCAATTTGATATTAGCACACAACATTAAAAATTCAGTCATTTTCTCAGACTCTCACAGTAGTATCCAGGCTTTAGGTCAAAACCAACTAAAATCAAAACTTCATAGTAAAATTATTATCGATATTCTTAATTTAATCTACACTTGCCATACCAAAAATTTAACTATTGAGATAGTTTGGGTTCCTAGTCACTCGGGTATAAGTGGCAATGAATGCGCCAATTCGCTGGCAAAATATGCTACATCCAACCCTGTAGACCGAAGGCATTACATGTTGCATAGCTACGACTTACGCTCGGACACCAAACTTAAGTTGCATAAGTTGTGGTCAGCGGCATGGCAGGTAAGCTCGAAGCTCAAGGGAGCGTACTACGCCAGCATCCAGCCTGACATCCAGCGGAAACCTTGGTTTTTTAAGTGTCTCAAACTATCCAAAAGAACGGTCTCATCCTTGTGCAGATTGAGACTCGGCCACTGCAGTAGCCCAGTTTTCCTCCATAAAATTCACGTTTGTGACAGTTCTTTGTGCGAGTGTGGCCTCGATGATGGTACATTGGACCATATCTTCTTTTCTTGTCCTTCAAACTGCCACTCCCTCGACTTGTACCAAATGCTTTCCAAAATTAAAATACCCCTTCCTCCTAAAGTTGTCCAACTCCTATCCTAATTCCTAAATGACAATAACATCAATCTGCATAGCCTGCCACTAACATCTTAGATCTACCACAAAGTGCAAAGTTCGACGGCTTACCTTACGGCGCTGCCGTCACCACATGACACTGGCAGAATAGTCGACACCGGCTGGGTTGCCAAAAAAGAAAAAAAAAACTTCTTAACTACAATTATTCACCATACATAGTATCTGAACATTTTACAAGGTTCTCGAATTTGGGTCAAGAGGAACCCGAATCTTGGAAAATACACCGAGCTGCGCATACATTCATTTATTTGTAGTGTTATCTGCAAGGTTCTTGATGATAACGTACTGCGTGAATAATTAATACATAGAAAGATGAATATTGTTACTATAGGGTATATACGGTATTTTAGTTATTTATTTATGTACACACAAACACTTAAAAATGAAAATAACAAAAGCAGATAGAAGAGAACAAAGGTACTGCTTATTTCAAATGAAATTTCTTCCAGCAGACCACCTGCGACAAGAGAGTTGGATGAGAGATGTAGACACAGTGTATACAAATAAGTTGGAAAATTAAAAATATACTATATTATCTAAATTAAATCATATAATACATAATTCTATATATCAATAACCGTATATAAAATACATACTTAAATAGATATAATACATAAACTAAATAAAAAATATATATCTATAAAATATAACTAGGTACGAGATGGTAGAGTGGTAATGTTCTTTGACTAGCTTCTTGAAGACAGATACACTTTTAGCGTCACGGATCTTGGCTGGAAGTGAGTTCCACAGTCGTACCGCATGAAAAGAGAAGGAGTCGTGTATGGTCTTTTATAAAACACTAGCTTCTGCGAGCGGCTTCGTCTGCGTGAATATTAGTTATTGCAGACGCGACGTTGAAGTCGAAGACGGATAAAAAATTGTCTATGTCCATCCTTGAAGTTCAAGCTTCCTCCGTGCCAAATTTTATCAAAATCGGTTCAGTAGTTTAACCGTGAAAGCGTAACAGACAGAGTTACTTGCACATTTATAATCTTCAGTATGGAATAACCAAGCACTATAAGGGGGCTGACTATAAATCATATCACACATTAAAGATGGAGAGGGGATCGACAGAGTGTGGAAATGAAATGGAAAGATTCGTAAGTTTCCTGACACACACCGGGACAGGCGGCGGAAAGCGATTTTGTTTTATACTATGTAGTGATATGTATTGATTTAATAATATATATATGTATTTTTATCAGTTGTCTAGTACTCATAGCACAAGCTCTGCATAGTTTGGGACTAGATGGCGTTGTGTGAAACTTGTGGACTATCATTATACTCGTATTATTATTATAATTAACCTTAGCGTTTCTGGGACGCGGTAACTCTTTCGAACAACCCTCTCATGCATTAAGCACTTGGAGTCAGTATATACATTTTAAAAGTTCATTCTGCCAGATCAGCATTATCTTAGCGCGATTCACGATTAAAACAAAAATATCTTCGTTATCTTCTTACAATTTGAGAGGAAAATTATATCGTATAGTGAAAGGGATAAAACAAATGGGAAAATCGTATGCAAGAGTGACTCAATCTGGATTTTTCTACTCTACCTAATCATTTGACATTTTAAGAGCGGATTCTAGAACACAGATTGACGTAGTTACCTAGATTAATATAAGCCAGAACAATCTGTGGGCCATTCTAAATGAATGGGAAACTGCAATTAAGGGCAAGCCGTTTGCTTTACCAAATGAGGCCGGTATTTATTTATTTATTTATTTATATATTATTATTTATTTTATAGATATTACAATATTATCTACTTCTGCTATTTTTTTTTGAGGCAGGATATCATCCAGTAACTCCTGCTCTTGGTCCATCAAGAAGATGTGTGGGACTTTTACTGACCACAGATTTGGACCTGTACAATGACGTTTAAAGTATGATTGTTCCATTCTTATTTCCAGTGTGGGTAAGAGATGGTGCTAGACAATCTGTATAGCTCTGTCTCTTACCCACACTGAAATAAGCTAAGTCATGCTATTCAGCTGCCGATTGCGTTCCATGGCCATAACTCTTTCGAACAATCCCGTAGCTTTTAGCAGGTATCGGCCCACGTGGGCCCCGTCCATTTCGCAGACATTTCTCAGGCTTGGTCGTTATCGGACGGCGAGCTACCCACTGCTCGCCGTCCACAAGCCCACGCCTACGGAGGACGGGAATCGTCCTGCGACTCCTAACTCCCGAGGCCTCTCCATCAGGATTCTCTCTCACTCCGTACCATGGCCTGAAGCCGGGCAGAAACGGGACAGGTCACCACCGTCAAATATTTCTGCCGCTTAAAATTCAATTTTTGGATTGAACATTTGCATTCATGACGTAAGCAGGAGTTACATATTATAAGATATCTAGCATCTGCATTGCTATTCTGAGAAGTTTATTTGCGAAATCACTTCTGAATCCGCAGTGAAATCATGTGAAATTAAAGTTTCGTATTCTTAAATGAAGTGAGTCGATGTAAATCATAACAAGACACAATTCAGCACTGCACTGCTACCATAGAGCAATGTCACTTGGGTTCTCGGAACTCTTCTTCTGTTCTCGGAACACTTGGCCTTGATCTTGACATAAGAATAACGAAACTTGTACAGGCGAGATGAGAAGCGAAGTGAGTGTGACTTTCGAGATGATTTGCGAAATGACTTTCGAAATGATTTACCATTTACAGAATAGCACTGCAGGTAATGAACTCGGATAGGGCATAGTAGCGTTTCGATGGCAAATTTTATAGTTTTCTAATTGTTAAATTTTATATATGTCTCAGTATTTTACTGCTATCATACCGCTGAAGGGGACAAGGCCGCGGCCATAACCACTTGTACTATTCTTCAAGAATTTAGGACCAGTGCCGTAACTCTAGGGTGGTACCGGCGGCGGTGCCCAAGCACAGGGCGCATAACCAGGATGGGCGTAGAAATGATCAAATCAGGGTTTATTTTTTTAAGGTCGAAATCATCTAATGACATCTCCCGACCTTGGGTGGGGCGGGAAGGCGTGTCAGACTTTTACTGACTAAAAAACACTCCTGTTTCTTCTTTGCCTTCATTCCAGATGGCTTCGACCCTGCTGGGCCCCTACGGTTGCAGACACCTCTTTCAGACGCGCGTGGAACACTACGCGCCGTCGACAACTTGGGCTCGGTCGGGACGGTTACCGGACGGTCGAACGGCGAGCTACCCATTACCGCGCCTACGGTGGCCGGAAATCGGGATCGGAATCCCGGCGGCCGGAGCGCGAGGGATCAAGCCAGGGTTTAAGTTTTGTATTGTTTGGTTGGCGGGAATTCGATGGATGCGAGACGCACAGGCCCGGTCATTATGACGACATTTGGGGGAGGCCTATGTCCAACAGTGGACGTCTTTCAGCTATGATGATGATGATTGTTTGGTAGTTAATAACATAAATACTATAACTATTATTTATCGTGTAGGTGTACCTAGGCATTAGTGTTAAAATTTTGGAGCTAGCTCGCTCGCTCTTGTACTGGTAAAAGAATTTAGAGCTAGGTAACATTAAAACTTCAAGGGGCGCAATTATAGAAGCTCGCACCGGGCGTGCAAAAGGTTTATTACGGCACTGTCTAGGACCAATACGAAACCTTATTAATTTGTTTTTTCTTAATTAAAAACAAAAACCCACACATAGGTACATCACATTCCTACATGTACCTACATGAAGACCTGCGTTATTTAAATAGTTGAAAAAAAAAATATTATTATCAGTAGTGAAACCTTCAAGCACGGTATTAGCTGTGTGATCGTGTCTTCTTATCATTGTTGTGTTTAATTGTCCCGACACGACATAAAAACCGATTTATATTTACTTGATCTTCATTAAAAATAACTTTGAAGAATTTTTTTGTATACAAAGTGGATAAAATACTTAGATAGTATCGTGTAGTATTTCCTGTGAAATTTAATATTAACAGAGTTATTTATTAAATTAAATAATTAGTTTTTTATTAACTTTAGTTATATTGCAATATCGAGAAGACTTCAGAATTTGAAAGAATTTAAAACTAAGTATATTAAACATACTTCAGCAGCAAGTATGACTACGACAGGTATGTACTCATAACATAATGCTAAATAAAATAATCAGCTGTATAATGTTCCCACTGCTGGGACTCCGGTCTCCTCTCTAGGAGAGGGAATGGGCAGTAATCGAACACGCGGGTGCGCGGTTGGATGTCACATGTCTTAGAATTTTTGGTTCTTGGACATGCCGGTTTCCTTACGATGTTTTCCATCGCCGTTTTGAGAGCAGTGGTGATAAAATAAAGTAGACAAAGTAATGCGCCCTGGCTGGGTTTGAACCCGCGTCTTACCTCTCTTAAGTCGGAGCCATTACTACTGAGTCACCACTGCTCTCATGGTCTCATCAGTATGTACTCACTTTAGCTTCAATACTTAGGTGATGACATAATCAGACTCGTAAAACAGCTCAAAGCAAATTGGTCACAATTCCAAGAAGTCTATTTTTTGCGCGGAACCCCAATTCTTTTTTTAAAATAGAAGTAGCTTAAGATACACCTTATAACATATATCTGATATATTTATCGACCAGTGAAAATTCTGTTTAATTCGGTCCAGCCGTTTCGGAGATTAGACTGACATACAGATAGACACTTCAATTTAATTTATATGTATATATATTATTTAGACCTTTTCATACTTTTCCCACACCTACTTACTTTCAGTAGAATTGTGTGAAGAGGGCGTGTCAAACTTTTACTGACTAAAACCCACCCACCTGTGTTCCTTCAATTACTTTTTGCGTTCTAGGGCTATGGTAAATCTTTCTGACATTCCTGTAGGCCTAGGAGGCATCTGCCGTACTGAGCCCCGTCCATTTGCTGACATAGTTTAATGTAATAGCATTAATAGCAGAATCGTCTCAAAACTTCTTTCGTTACTTTATATCTAATATATAAAATTCTCGTGTCACAGTTTTCGTTGCCATACTCCTCCGAAACGGCTTGACCGATTTTGATGAAATTTTTTGTGCTTATCCGGTATCTATGAGAATCGGCCAACATCTATTTTTCATCCCCCTAAATGTTAGGGGTAGTCCACCCCTAAATTTTTTTTTTATTTTTTAGGCAAAAAATTATTTATATGGCAAAACAACGTTTGCCGGGTCAGCTAGTTATATATATTATATTAAATATATATGTATGTGTATTTTAATTATATGTATACTTTTTTTTTCTTTCTACTCTTGTTTTTCGTATAACATTTTCTTTTTATGTACCTACTATATTGTCTCTTCACCACCCTAGGTTGTCTGGTAGAGAATGCCTCAGGCATTAAGTCCACCTTTGTAATTTATGTTGCATGAGGACTAAATAAATAAATAAATAAATCTTCATAAGTTGAACGATCGGCTGCAGCGCTGCGTGTCGCATGTTCGATTCCTGCACGGAACAAATATTGGTATGGGACAATAAATGTTCCGGGTATTGGTGTTTTGTTAGTAAGCTTTTAAATGTTTGTGAACGCATTCATGATACTGGAATATTTCCTAACGTGTTTAAAAGAAAATAAAACTGGGCAAGTGTGAGTCGGATTCGCGCACTGAGGGTTCCGTTATTCCTTACAAACTTACCTATGAACAGTTTAATTCCCAAATTGAGTTACGAAGATTGATTTGAATGGGTTTTTTTGTTTTGTGAAGTAACTACAAATTTACAGTTTTTTAGAATTTTCCTTATATTTGTGCTATGAGACCTTGCTTCATGCCAAATTTCAGAATTCTAGGTCAACGGGAAGTACCCGTACCCGTTTTGTAGTTGGTTGAAGTAACGAAATGTACGTTTTTTGCGACATAAAGGGCCATATCTTTTTTTTTGTAAATCCAGAAATTTAATTTTTTCACAGCTTCTAGGGACCGCAGATTTAAGTATATGGTTTTAATTTGGGTCTTGACATAGAGACAGACAGACGGAAAACAAAGTGATCCTAAAAGTATAAGGGTTCTGTTTTTTTCCTTTTGAGGTACGGAACCCTAACAAAAGAAAGAAAAAGGAGGAGTAATTAGATGATATCCCACCGACACAAAAAGGCTTGTCCGCTTGGAACTAAGTCCATGTTCTAACAATTACTGTCCCTTCAAGCTTGTCCACTTGGAAATAAGTCCATGTTCTGACAATTACTGTCCCTTCCAGCTTATCCGCTTGGAACTAAGTCCATGTTCTAACAATTACTGTCCCTTCCAGCTTGTCCGCTTGGAACTAAGTCCATGTTCTGATAATTACTGTCCCTTTCAGCTTGTCTGCTTGGAACTAAGTCCATGTTCTAACAATTACTGTCCCTTCCAGCTTGTCCCCTTGGAACTAAGTCCATGTTCTGAGAATTACTGTCCCTTCCAGCTTGTCTGCTTGGAACTAAGTCCATGTTCTAACAATTACTGTCCCTTTCAGCTTGTCTGCTTGGAACTAAGTCCATGTTCTAACAATTACTGTCCCTTCCAGCTTGTCCCCTTGGAACTAAGTCCATGTTCTGAGAATTACTGTCCCTTCCAGCTTGTCCCCTTGGAACTAAGTCCATGTTCTGAGAATTACTGTCCCTTCCAGCTTGTCTGCTTGGAACTAAGTCCATGTTCTGAGAATTACTGTCCCTTCCAGCTTGTCTACTTGAAACTAAGTTCATGTTCTGACAATTACCTACTGTCCCTTCCAGCTTATCCGCTTGGAACTAAGTTCATGTTCTGACAATTACCTACTGACCCTTCCAGCTTATCCGCTTGGAACTAAGTCCATGTTCTAAAAAAAAATAACTATACCAATTATGCAGATATCTACGGCATTGAAAGACTCGTGCTACGAATTTGGACCTTTCCTTTTCGTAGACCTATGCTACGAAATATTTGCTACGAATGGCTACAAACTACGACTTCAGTTTTATTATCTTTTTGCTGTCAATAGTTTTTAATAGCGTTCTGTTTTATAAAACAAAGGTGTCAATGACCGCATAAGTACATAGCTATAGTGATTTGATATATTGTGATATCAAATAAATATGTATCGGATTTTTTTGTAATATTACAAAGACAGTAATTGTTTTCCGATATTTCACGTTTGATTAAGTCAAATAATGACAAACAGTATAGAATATATTGAAGTAATATGTACTCGTATGTGCTGTGTACACAGATGACATTATATTATTCATATATTTAATAACTAGGTACCAATTTTGAAATTAATTAAGAATTTTCTTTAATCATTTGTGTGGTTTTTACACGTGACTTCGTACATGTGACATCAATATAAATATTTTTATTAATTTGAGAATCTACATAGTACCTAGATATGGGTATATTCGTAAAGATATCTTTTAAAGTAAAGATATATTTTATCAAGGCAAAAAGCGTACTCATACATTGCATAATTTAATTCCACCTAGTCCGTTCCATCGGAATACCAACTTCAGTGCGTAAGCCGTCTCATCGAATTATGTTTCTTCAAAAACCTTTCAACGACATCGTAATAAAAAGTCGATTTAACAAGGCGTCGCAGTATAGAGATATCGTTTAAAGGTTTTCGAAGAAACTAAATTCGATTGATACGGCATTCGCACTGAAGTAGGTATTCCGTTCCATCATCGAACCACTAGACCTACGGCGTTGCGCCATCGGTACATGGTGGACATCCTACCCATACGTACAAAGCGTTTTGGGAACACATTCATTATGCGTACAGCTAAGGAGTGGAATTCCCTGCCGGAGTCTGTGTTCCCTGATAGCTACAAACTAGGGGTCTTTAAGTCAAGAGTGAATAGGTTACTTCAAGGCAAGCGTGCTCCATCGTCGGCCACATCATCGCTTACCATCAGGTGAGATAGTGGTCAAACGCGAGCCTATCAATAAAAAAATAAATTAAAAAAACTCACAAAACGTATTAACCCCTACAATTTTGTTGATGTCTCTTTGAGGCGCACGTGGAATATGGAACACTACGCACCGTCGTCGACTCGGGCTTGACCCGGACGGTTACCGGGCGGCCGGATGGTGACGCCTGAAACTTGGCGTTACCCGGTTAGAACCACCCAAAGGCCACGTGTTTTTTTTTAGATGGGAAAATCATCTAAAGACAAATCGCGCTCTTGTGCGGAGCGCGAAATAGCGTCAGACTTTTACTGACTAAAAATCCACTCCTGTACCTTCTTTGCCTTCGTCCTAGGGCCCCAGCAGGCTTCGACTCTGCTGGGCTCCTACAGTTGCTGACATCTCCTTGAGACGCGTGTGGAACAGTACGCGCCGTCGACGACATAGGCTCGGTCCGGACGGTTTTCGCGTGGCCGGACGGTGACGCCTGAGACATGGCGTTACCCGGTTATAACCGCCCAAAGACCACGTGTAAGATGTGGTGTGCTTATAGGTAAAGATGAAAAGATATTAGAAAAAATAATAATACATTCTAACGGATAATTGATCAGAATCTATTTACGGCATTTGTTTTTTGTTTGATAGTTTAGATTTAGCTATGATAAGGCTGATATAAGATTTAATTAGGTTAGGTATAGATCGACTATTTAGATATGTTTCTATTGAAATACAGCTTGTTTCTACCTATTATATTCCTATTTTTTTTTTGGTGAGAAATTATCGAATTACTGCTCTTCTTCTTAAACCCACCTTTGTTCCTTCGGTTGCCCTTTGGGTATCAGAGTCGTGGTAACTCTTTTGAACAATCTTACAGCTGAAGTAGGTCTTTTTTTTTGGTTTTAAAGTTATCCAATGACATCCCCCGCTCTTGGGCGGAACGAGAGGGTGTGTCAGACTTTTACTGACTAAAAACCCACTCCTGTTCCTTAGTTGCCTTTCATACCAGGTCCTGTCTTCTTTTCAGAATCAGACCCTTGGTCCCAGTAGGCTTCGACCCTGCGTGGAATACTATGCGCCGTCGACGACTTGGGCTTGGTCCGGACGGTTACCGGACGGTTGGACGGCGTGCTACCCATTGCTCGCGTCCGCAAGCCCGCGCCTACGTTGGCTAGAAATCGGGATCAGAATCCCGGGGGCTGGGCCGCGGGGGCCATTAACTAGCATTACTGCGTCGCAGAAGGAGGCGACCACCTGCCACTCCTCCTCGTTCCGGACCATGGCCTGTACCTAGGCCCGGAGTTGAACTAGGTCTGGACAAGATATAAATATGTCCGTTAACATATCAGATTATCTTTGGTCTAATCTAAATGAACAAGAGAAAGAGAGAGAGAGAGCAGTTTTTGGCTGGATTTCTTCGAGTGAAATTTGATGACTGTTCTAATTATTCACAAATTGATTCCTAGTGCATATTGAGATGTGAAATTGGTGTAGTTTTGTATGACAAATGTCTGCATAACTGGACAATGTGTGGAATAATTGATCTGAAACAGGCGCGATAAAATGGAGCTGAGAATTTTATTGTAGTGTTGATTACCACAGCGAAGATTCCCGACGAGAAGGTCGACTTGAAAACCTTCAAGTCGAACTTCTCGGCAATCTTCACTGCCTAATACTACAAAGACATCAGAATATGTTCTACATGCATATTCTAATGGTAAACAATATACAAAAAAAACTCAACGTATCTTTGTCTAGTCGCAAGTTTAAATATTCAATAGGTAATATTTAACGCATATTTTTACGAAAACACGGTGTTTTTACTTCAGGAGCATGTGCAGATGGCCACATGTTACGGAAAATTTTATGGTATTTTTCTCAATTATCAACAGTATTTTCAAAGAAAAGGAACATAACAACATTTGACTTGCCTGTTAAGTGTAGTTTAAGTTTAGGTTGGTAAGTGGCCCTGACTGCTATTCCGGAGGTCGTGGGTTCGATTCCCACCCAAGAAAAATATTGGTGTGATGAGCACGCTCATTTGTTCTGAGTCTAAGTTTAATTTATCTATAATACGTATGTATTTAGAAATATATAAGAATGTTTATCAGTTGTCTAGTACTCATAACACAAGCTCTGCTTAGTTTGAGACTAGACGGCGTTGTGTGATAGTTGTGGAATATTATATTATTAATTCAGAATATTGTTTTTGGTGTAGAGCAGCGGTGACGTCACATTTCAGTATCTGTATTCTTATTCTATTACTTGACAGCTTCCCCTTCTACCGGATTTTTGACTAACTTCAACGGCTAATTTGAAAAGAGCTCAACTACTCAAAGTTATTACAGGCACTTTTTAATGTATCAAGGTCGGTTACTGAAACAAAAAAGATGAAGCTATCTTAGCATGTTTCATATATGTCTATGGAACTATATAGATATAGAGAACGTCACACTCTTATAAATCAATCATCATCATCATCATCATTTCAGCCGAAAGACGACCACTGTTGGAAATAGGCCACCCTCAAGTGTCGCATCCACCGCATTCCAGCGACTCTCACCAGGTCGTCGGTCCACCTTGTGCCTTCCAACACTGCGTTTTCCGGTGCGCGGTCGCCACTTTAGAACCTTTCGGCCCCATCGACCATCCGTTCTACGAGCAATATGCCACTTTAGTTTGGCGATTCTTCGGGCTATGCGGCGACCTTATTTCTCCTGCGGATATCTTCATTCCTTATGCGATCACGCAAGGAAACTCCGATCATAGCCATTTCCATTGCCCTTTGGGTGACTGTAAACCTACTGATGGCACTGACAACACGCACTGGTCATATTCTTTCGTCTTGAGACACTGTGGTATGTTGGACGAGAAGATACCGCGCAGCTCGTGTGTGTGAGCTCTAATCTACACTTTGCTTTACACGAAATTATTTGGACACCCTGTGCCTTTTTCGGTTGTTTACAAAAAGGCGATAATCAACCGTCAGTTATCTTAATAACAGCAAGATAATCTACATGAATTACTTCTTATCAAACTACAAGTATTGTGCCGACTTCGATTGGCTCTGTAGTCAGTGGTCCTTTGTTTGTAAGGCCACTATCTCTATCCAGCTGTGAAGAGTTGCTGGTGGAACGAAGAAGATTTTTCAGGTAAATAGGCTTTATATTTGCAACTAGCTTCTGGCAGCAGTTTTGCCTGCGTCGCCCTAGCCGCCGTGATTCCGACCCCGACTACCAGCCACGGTAGACGCGGGCTTGAGGACGTCGAGCACTGGGTAGCTCGCCGTCCGGCTGTTCGGTAATTAACCGGACCGAGCCCAGTCGTCAATAGCGCGAGATCCTCGCGCTCCTCAAAGAGATGTCAGCAAACCGTAGGGGCCCAGCAGTGCCGATGCCCGCTAACTAGGACCGCGGAGAATTTCTGAAAGGGAAACCCATAGTCCTAGGACGCAAAGGGTAATTGAAGGATACAGGTGTGGTTTTAGTCGCCCTCGCGCGCCTCTCGCTCAGAGCGCGAGAAGTCGTTTGGATGATTTTCCAACTTAAAAAAAAAAAAAAGCTTTGCCTGCGTGAAAGTAGTTTCTCCATATAAACTTTGTGCCCCTGTTTCATCAACTTAGAGGGTAAATTTTGAAAATCCTCTCTTAGTGCTCATCATCATCATAATTTCAGCCGAAAGACGTCCACAACCGAAAAAGGCACAGGGTGTCCAAATAATTTCGTGTAAAGCAAAGTGTAGATTAGAGCTCATATCACGAGCTGCGCGGTATCATCTCGTCAAACATACCACAGTGTCTCAAGATGAAAGGATATGACTAGTGCGTGTTGCCAGTGCCATCAGTAGGTTTACAGTCACCCAAAAGGCAATGGAAATGGCTCTGCTCAGAGTTTCCTTGCGTGATCGCATAAGGAATGAAGATATCCGCAGGAGAAACAAGGTCGCTGACATAGCCCGAGGAATCGCCAAACTAAAGAGGCATATTGCTCGTAGAACGGATGGTCGATGGGGCCGAAAGGTTCTAGAGTGGCGACCGCGCACCGGAAAACGCAGTGTTTGAAGGCACAAGGTGGACTGACGACCTGGTGAGAGTCGCGGGAATGAGGTGGATGCGACACTTGAGGGTGGCCAATTTCCAACAGTGAAAGTCTTTCGGCCGAAATGATGATGATGATGATTGATTTATAAGAGTGTGACCTTATCTATATAGTTCCATATACACATATGAAACATGCTAAGATAGCTTCATCTTTTTTGTTTCAGTAACCGACCTTGATACATTAAAATGTGCCTGTAATAACTTTGAGTAGTTGAGCTCTTTTCAAAACCGTTGAATACAACTAACTTTAATATTAAACATTTCAATAATCTGGTAGAAGGGGAAACTATCTAGTAATAGAATAAGAATATAGATACTGAAATGACGTCACCGCTGCTCTACACCAAGAACAATATTCTGAATTAATAATAATAATTTTCCACAACTATCACACAACGCCGTCTAGTCCCAAACTAAGCAGAAGTTCTGCTTAGGTTGGGATTTAGTTATGAGTTTTTTTTACTAAGATTTATTTCAAATTTATCTCTTGTCTTTAATGCTAGCAGTACGTTCTCGGCGAGATAGCTGCACGAATCTCTCGGCGAGACATTTCGAGAAGCAGCGAGTGGAGTTGTGTACACTCTCAATTCGACTCAGTTCTATTCGCCATACTTCATTCAGTCACACTCGCCGCCCGCTTTTTTTGACTCGTGGTCAAAAAACCGACTCGAACCGGAGCGCTCTCGAGACGAGGCGAGACGGCTCCAGCGGGACCGTGAGCTGTAAGTACACTCTCGCGCTCTTTAGGTCTCGTCATGTCTCGCGTACTGCTAGCATAAAAAAACACTTTTTTAAAACCCCTGCCGGTCGGCCCCCGGACGCCCTTCAAACTAGGTCACATCCGGGGAATCCCGAACGGATGGCAGCCCTAGATAAATGTATTAAAATTGTGGCGGGGGGCAAGCACGCGCACTGCACCACGTAGTGCGAAATACAGTCAATTGCATCCCTAAAAATGGTGGGTTAGGAGAAGTTTTTCGAGTAAGTGTGTTGAAAAATAGTTTTGTTGCCATATGTTACATAGTGTATTTGAAAATCTCGCAACAAAAGTAAAGAACTTGTTGTCTTCTGAAAGACATGTTCGATCTAGAGCTATTGTTTTACTTCTCACTTCATACAGGGGCGCCGACTCCGTGGGTGCTCGGGGGCTCGAGCACCCATGAGAAATAAACAGTGGGTGCCGAGCACCCCTGAGAATAGACATCAAGAAACAGATAATAGTCGGTTTTTAGGTTACGTATAAATTATAATATTTCTTTATAATAAAAACTAGTTTCATTTTTATATAATGGTTTCATTTTATATTTTTATCAAACATAATTAGCAATTAAGTACGCTGTATGTAAGTAGGACATTTATTTATTTGTCGGTCAATCAGTGTGCATTTCTCTTCTCACACTTCGCCACTTTTTCGAGTCCATCAAATGAGCATGAGCACCCATGAGGTTTTCTAAAAGCCGGCGCCCCTGACTTCATAAGTGGTTATTCATTTCGCACTGGAAAAGCAAGTAAAACCATCAGTGTCGTAAACAAGTATTTTAACAATACAATAACGATTTGTTCAGGTGCTGCACAAGACGATTATTATGTTAATTTTAGAGCGTAAATACTTGTCGGATATTGATATCATAATATAATTTACGAGGTACTGATCGTGTCGAAGTTTAGTCTTCTGGCAGGGGTTAATACAGACAGAGCTGTGGACTAGGTCTGTATTTATTAATGTTTATTTAGTTAATGTGAGAACACTGTGGACTTCGCGAATTCTTAGGTTACTTCCTATTACGACTCACTTTTTTTTTTTAATATGATTATTTTTATTGTGCTTTTGGGTACAATATCGACTGGTCTACACTGTTCTTACATAATGTCTATTAATACTGTAATATGAAAATATTGTAAACAATCACTTTTTTAAAAGAGTAACCATGGAGTTTCTTGGCGGTTCTTCTCCATAGGAAACGACCAATTTGCACCGTGCACTATATGGACTATATCACCCAATAGCTCCATCCCTTTAACAGTTCAGCTTAGATCGTCAAATGGATCCTCGTGTTAAGGCCTCAGGTATACTTTGATCTGAGTGTAACCGTGAAGTTCTAGTTATTATATCTCCATAGGCAACGATCGTTTGAAATCGTGCACTAGCTTCTGACGTTTTATAAGTGCCCATGTAGGCCTATGTGAAATAAAAACTTTTGACTTTGACTTTGAATAGCATAGTCGGCCTTATAATGTTCCCACTGTTGGGACTCAGGCCTCTGGGAGAGGAAAAAGTAATGACTTTGAATATTAAAATCTTATTGTTTCATCCAATGCAACCCTTACATTGTTAAGTTAGTGTTTCGCCTCGTCGTTTATACCGCGTACGGTCAGGGATCAAAAGTACAGTTGCACGCCAGCAATGCTAAAATGTCTTTGTAGAAGAGGGTCAATGGTTCATACCTGATTTGATTTGTAGCATAGAATCTATTATATTGATTAAACTAGTTACGCCACCACGAAACGTTTTGGGAACACATTAATTGTGCGTACAGCTAAGGAGTGGAATTCCTTGCCGGAATCTGTGTTTCCTGATGGCTACAACCCGGGAATCTTTAAGTCGAGAGTGAATAGGTTATTTCTAGGTAAGTGCGCTCCATCGTCGACCGCATCGTCGCATTCCATCAGGTGAGTTAGTGGACAAACGCGCACCTATCAAGACTAAAAAAAAAATGTTAAAAAGTTGTGGACTATGAAACTTCTACTACAAAGAAATTTTAGACACTTTAGCATTACTGTACTTTTGACCCCTGACTGTACATCGGAGGATTGGAACAATTTGCCTGCTGCGGTCTTCTCTCCCGATTATAATTTAGGTGTCTTCAAGGTGCGCCTCACCATCAACGATTGCACCACAGTTTACCATCAGGTGGGATCGCAGTCAAGTAAAAAAAAAACAATACAATGTTTGATAAAGAGGCAACGCGAAAAAGAAAGATAACGTCTGGACGCTCCGTTGGCATTCGGTAATTCCGTCACTCACTTGAATATTCCACAATACTTTTTCCAAGAAATACGTGTATTTTTTTAAAAACTTCAATGGTTTTGGAAAAATGTTAGTCGTTTAGAATACTTTTTTCATCATTCTTATTGGCCTGTTGGTCTAGTGGTTAGTGGCCCTGACTGCTATGCCGGAGGTCGTGGGTTCGATTCCCGTCCAGGACAAATATTTGTGTGATGAGCACGATCATTTGTTTTGGGTCTGGGTGTAATTTATCTATAAAATGTACTACCTATGTATTTAAAAATATATAAGTATGTTTATCAGTTGACTCATAACACAAGCTTTGCTTAGCTTGGGACTAGACGGCGTTGTGTGATTGTTATTTATTTATTATTATTTTGTAGGGCCAAAGTTTACGTAAATAGCAGATTTTCAGAGGTCTTTACCGGATTAGTTTAACACAAATTTATGTTTTGATTTCAATAGAATCCTAGATAATATCCACAAGACGTCTGTGTTGCCCAAATATCTAGAGAATGATTATAATAACATCATAATCATGTATGAGCAGTTGTATGGAAATATATCTAGGGTTGGGCGCTCTCATGGCAAAATGTGATTTTGCGCTAAAATATAAATATATTACCATCTTTTGTGTAGTATTTATGGCAAATTAATAGTTTTTTTTAAGGACGCTTTTAAAATTTTCATTCGCACAATTTTAGGTAAACTAGTCGCAACACATCAACATTACGGGTACGCACACAGCACGCACACATAGAATCCATTGTTCGCTCAATTTTATACTTTAACTGAACTTGTCTTGATATTTGAAGGTATTTTTTTTTTAGTATTGATTGAATGAAGTTTGTCTTTTTGGTATCAGTGATTACTGATTACAGTGCAATACGTTGGTACTTACATATATACTTATCCAATTTCAAACACTGGCCTTAAGTGAAAAATAAGTAGGTACAATATCGTTACCGAGAAATATCGAGCATATTTCTTTATTATTATATTCTAGATGACGAACATATGAAATTTTTGAGTTTCTGGAGTACAAAAGTACACAAATATGAATGGATAAAGTGAGAAATGAGTATATTAGGGGAAGTTTGATAGTGGCGCCAGTGACTGAAAAGTTGAAAGGGAATCGTTTGTCTTGGTATGGTCATGTGAAGAGGAGGGAAGAAACGCATGTTACTAAAAGAGTTATGAGTTTACATGTGGATGGATGGAGAGAGAGAGGGAGACCAAAAAAAAGATGGATGGATTGTGTGAAGAGTGATATGAAAGAAAAGGAAGTTAGTGATAGTATGACGAGTGACAGGGCAGAATGGAAGAAAAAAACGTGTTGCGCCGACCCCAAATAACACGGGACAAGGGCAGGAAGATGATGATGAAAAGTACACAAATAACAATAGGTACGATCGGCAAGTTATTTCACTTATTATTTGAAAAAGAATAAAAGAGATATTATATTTCAGTTTTGCTAAGACCGTGTCCCGTCAGGAACGGAGTTCGTCAAGATACACTAAGAGCCAGAGAAAAGCTTATAATATATGTCATTGGAAAAAAGCAAACGCTCGTCATAAGATTGTAAAATATAGCGAGAAATCAGAAACTATTTTTCCAAAATATGACACGGTTATGTTGGAAACTAATGAAGTTTGATTTGATTTGTCGTAAACAAAATTATTTTTTCAAAATATATTGACAAATTATAATCTAATATAGATTTATTACAATCATACGGAGTCCGCAATTTTCCGGTAACATTGGTATACATACATTTTCTACCGAATTATACCCTTTTTTAGTGGGAAATTATTAAATAAATACTTCTGCTCTGGGTCAAGTGAGAGGGATTGTCAGATTTTACTGACTTTATCTCACCTGTGTTCAAAGCTGCATCCTGGCTGGCCTTACCGGGTCCCGTCACACCCATTCACACCTAACGATCCTTTTTCACTCGCCTATCGTCAACATCAAGCATGGTTTCAAAGCTTGTTACTTCATCCAACGCGATGTTTGATGAAGAGGCAACGCGAAAAAAGGGAGATAACGCCTGAAGACCTCTGTTAGCATTCGGTAATTCCGTGATTTATTCGATTATTCCACAAAACTTGTTCCAGGAAATACGTTTTTTTTAAACCCAAAAGGTTTTGAAAAATGTTGTTGTTATTCAGAATTTTGATTAAATTTGCAAGGCTTATTGTTATATTTCTTTTAACTTTTTTAATCATTGAGTAATTTAAGAAGTGTCAAAATTCATACAAAATAGCAGATTTTCAGAGGTTTTTACTGGATTAGTTTTACACAAAATTATAAATTGATTTTAATAGGAGCCTATAATATCTACAAGATACTGTGTTTCCAAAATATGTAATGAAAAATGTGTAATAACGTCATAATCGCGTACGAGCGGTTGTATGCAAAACAGTGAAAATGTACTTAATTCGGATTGCATGCCTAATTATCACATTTCTAATTATATGTAACATTTTTTTTTTCAGAAATGAATTATAGGTTGGTTTTATTACTATGGTTGCTGAACTACTCATCAGCTCAAGATGCCAATTGCGATTTTTATCAAACGGTAAGTCCTCTCTTGAAATACTTAAATTTATATTCGTTCCTCTTATTCGTAGGTCTCTACTTATTAAAAAAACAGGGGTTCCTTCTATTTGGCAGAATCTTGATACTCCGATTTTTATTAGGCATTCTTATTTAATCGAATATTTTTAAGGCATAAAAATTATTTAGCATAACTTTTGTTTGGCAGAATATTTACGTGTCCGAATTTACAATGGCATTATTTTTTTATTTTTTTTTTATTCGGTTTAAACCAGTGCTTGACTGCGATCCTACCTGATGGTAAGCAGTGATGCAATCGTTGATGGTGAGGCGCACTAGTTTATTAAGAGCCTATTCACTCTAGCCTTGAAGGCACCTAAATTATAGTTGGACGGGAAGACCGCAGCAGGCAAATTGTTCCAGTCCCTCGATGTACGCGGTATAAACGACGAAGCAAATCGCTTAGTTCGGACCGTTGGTGTTTCAACAACGTGAGGGTGGATACTCGCCGTACGTCGGGTTGTCCGATGGTAGAAAGGAGATGGCGGAATCAAGTCATGCAATTCCCGCGCACACTCTCCAAAATGCAACCTGTAAAATACCGATAGGCTGGCTACCCTGCGCCTGTGCTCGAGGCTTTGTAGATTGGATTTAACCAAATCTGGATCCCCAATTAGCCTCTTCGCTCGCCTTTCTACTGAGTCCAAAGCTGCCAGATGGCATTTTGCAGCACCAGCCCATATGTGACTGCAGTACTCCACACACGATCGGACCTGTGCTTTGTATAACATTAGAAGCTGACCCGGTGTGAAGTACCGCCGGACCTTTGCAAGAACGCCTAGTTTTCTAGCAGCTACCTTGGCTTTGGACTCAATGAACCGCCCGAAATTGAGGTCAGAAGAAATTTCGACACCCAAGAGCTGAAGGCGGTCGGTGCACTCCAGGGATACATTCCGAAAAGCAGGAGCCAAGGTGAACGGACTCCTTTTGGCGGTGAACAGACATGCTTGTGTTTTGGCGGCGTTGAATTCTACCAGATTGGTTTCACCCCACTTGGAGACTGCCTGAAGAGAGACATTCGTACGCTCCACCATAGCCTCTCGTTCGGACCGGATTAGTTCCTTACTAGCCCGAGCACCCGGAAGGTATCTCTCTCCAACTGTGCTATCATCTGCATACCCATAGATACCGGGCATCAGCAGATCATTAATATGCAGCAGGAAAAGTGTTGCAGAGAGAACTGACCCCTGAGGAACTCCGGCATTAGTGGTCATGGGCTCTGATGAGCATCCATCGACAACAACTCGGAGAGACCGTTCACTCAGGAAGTCTTTTACCCAGTTAATCAGACCAGGGGAAATGCCGTACGCTGGAAGCTTACTCAAAAGACTGGCGTGCCATACCCTGTCGAAGGCCTTCGAAACGTCTAAGGAGACAGCAATTGCTTCTCCATTCTTCTCGAGGGCCTCGCCCCACATATGAGTGGTATACACTAGTAGGTCCCCAGTAGACCGATTGTGGCGAAACCCGTATTGTCGGTCACTAAGGAGATCGTTACCTTCCAGGTATGCCATGAGGCGCGAGTTCAATACACGCTCCATAATCTTGCAGAGTATGGAGGTTATCGAAATCGGCCGATAGTTGGCGGGATCGGCACGACTGCCCTTTTTGGGCACGGGTTGCACGTTGGCAAGCTTCCAGGATTTGGGCACTATACCAGTCCTAAATGAGAGGCGATACAAGCGCGTCAATACAGGAGACAACTCGGGTGCACATGCCTTGAGAACTATTGCTGGTATACCATCTGGTCCACTAGCTTTATTCACGTCTAGACGACACAGCGCTCTCAAAACTTCTCTGTTCCTTATGCGTACCTCGGGAATCGAGGTGTTGCAGTGAGGTAGATTCGGTGGAGTAGCCCTGCTAGCATCAAGACGAGAATTATGGGCGAAGAGAGATGCAAAGAGACCTGCTTTCTCTCTCGCCGAGTGAGCCAGTGTCCCATCAGGTTTGACCAGCGGAGGCAATGAGGGCCTACAGAAGTTCGCTTCAACCGACTTGGCAAGGGACCAGAATGCTCTGCTACCGGACGGCTGTGCAGAGAGCTTTGTGCCAATATGGGTAATGCGGTCGAACCGAGCCTTCTTCAGTGCCTTTTTGTAGGACTTGGCAGCACGGTTGAAAGCACTCTTCTTTGAGCTCAAATCCGGAGCTTTGCGGTCACGAGCGTCAACCCAGGCGAGAAACGCCGAATGTTTACGCTCTTCAGCTTGAACGCAATCGGCGTTAAACCATGGGTGAGCTGAGCCTCCGATGGGTACGTCACTATAAGGGATGAAAAACTCCATAGCTTGACGTATCACATCGGATATAGCATCCGCACAGCTCGACGGACTTTCAGAAGAGAAGCAGACCTGCTGCCAAGGATAAGACGCAAAGAAATGTCGCATTTCATCCCAATCTGCTGACCTGTAACGCCACATTCGCCGTTCGCCGCGTGAGTCGCAGTCAGGTGGGGAGAAGGACGAAACAGACTTCACCAGACAGTGATCTGAAGTTCCAAGTGGTGAGGAAACTGTTACTATACATCTGTCTGGATCGGTGGTCAGCAAAAGGTCCAGACAATTGGCAGTATGACCAACTACATCAGGCACCCTAGTCGCTTGCTTGACCAGCTGGGAAAGGCCCATCGACACTGCAAAGTTTCGCGCTTCTCTCCCAGCGTGGTCGGTCCTCTGGTATGGGAAAAGCCAGTCTTGGTGGCAGGCGTTAAAGTCCCCCAGAGCGACGAGCTGCGCATCAGGGTGCCGCTGCAGAGCCTTATCGGCGGCCTCACTGAGGTGGTCGAACAACCGAGTCGTCTCCTGATCACCGCTGTGCGAACGGTAGACACAGGCATAAACAATTTTGTCCATACCAGTATCCACCAACAGCCATAGCGTGGATAAATTAGGGTCTTCAAGGTGACGGAGACGCTGGCAGCAGATGTCATTACGGACGTACACACAGACCCCGGCACGCTGCAGGAAATGATGCTCCAGTGAGTATCCCGGGTAGTTGAGGTACGCCGTATCAGACGGACATCTAATTTGGTTCTCCGTCAAGAAAAGCAAGTGTGGCTTGCCAGTCTCAAGATGCATACTTTTATCTTGGCAGAATTTTGTTTCGCATAATTACCTTTGCCATAATTAATATTATGCATAATTTTGTTTAGCATAACATTTATTTAGAGATACGATTATTTGGTATGGGTGCATATTTGAACATCAAAAATTAAAATAGATGTATCTTCTTGTAAAAATTAGTGTTCAAAACATCAAAAACTTATAATATATGGAATAAAACTGATAATTTTAATAAAGTAAATTTATGCTGTCGAATGGTTAGATAACCTACGTGCAATGTATTTAAAATCGAATGGTCTGCAAAAGTGACATAGAATGTTCTAAATATAGCATGTATTGGTAGCATTTTCAATATTAAATTAAATTTGTGTCATAAAAAGTCAATACGTTGTGCTGCAAAATTTTGTGACAGAAACGAATCGCTGCGAAACCGACTTTACGCAGTCTTGTCTGCCCTACCCCTAGAGTGTAATTTAAACCCGCGTAGGCGCGGAGGGGTAGGGCGGCCCGCGAGCTGAGGAGCAGGTGGTTTGAAGGCCCGCCACCGCGTCTGAGGCTGGCCGGCTTCGCCGGCCAGCAAGCCGAAGCTGCGGTGGTGAGCGTTAAAACCATCTGTGACGATAAGCTTGCGTGGCGCCGCCCAAACCCCGCAGCGCCGGAGCCGTGACAGAAACAATGCTTGCTGCATGTTGCATGCCTGCTGCATGTTGCATGCCTGCTTGCATGCTGCATGCATGCTGCATGCATGCTGCATGTTGCATGCCTGCTTGCATGTTGTATGCCTGTTTGCATGCTACATGCATCCAAGCCAACAATATTTTTGTAATTAGCATTTAGGTTAGCGTTTTGATATTAGTAGTAATATCATGGTGAAAAAAAACAGTTCTGCCTTTTAATGACTTTCGATATAAAATGTATGCCAAAAAACGATTCTGACTGTGAATTTTCTGCGATATGATGGTTCTGCTTTTTAATTATTATGGATATAAACATTATGCCTAAAGATGATTCTGACTAACAAAATTATGAATTTTGAATGTATGATAACTGAGTGTATGCGAAATGATTTTCTGCGAAATGAAGTTTATGCTATCCGTTGTTATGCAAAACAATATTATGACGTAAAAAGTTCTGCTATAAAAGGTAGACCCAAAAAACAGACCAAGAGCGAGTCAAGCCACGCACAGTGGTATAGTGGCCCATTATAACATGGTACCTATAGTGGTAGAGGTATAGTGGCCCATTATAACATGGTACCTATAGTGGTGGGGTATAGTGTCCCATTATAACATGGAACCTATAGTAACCCATTATAACATGAAGACTTAGAAGGGGCCCAGTGGTTAAGGCGCCCGCCTCTTGTGCATGAGCTTATTACGGGTTCAAAACTGGGCAAGTCCCAATGTGAATTCATGAATACTACATTTTGATACAAGTGCAGAAACTTGGTCATGGCGACCGAGGCGGAATTCACCTGCAGGTGGAATACAACATTCAGACCGCGGGTTAGAATATTTTTATCCAAGCATTGATAATTCTAATGAAATAATTGCTTCAGGTTGCGGTGGGGCAGTCCTACTATGTAAATAGCCCGAACTACCCTAACTCGTACAGGCCGGGGGTGCTGTGCAGGTGGATCGCCGCCTGCCCAAGTGGATATAACTGTCGACTGAACTGTCCGGAAATTCATCTGCCTCAGGTGAGTTAGACAGAGTTATTACTAGACTATGAAAAACATATATATATATTTCAAACATATATACTAGGCATGCCTTTTAAGTTTTGTAGTTTGAAGAGAAAAAAAACAGAAGTAGAACCTTATAGTACTTTTTATTGTTTTTCAAAGTATTCACCACGTAGCTTAATACATTTTTCCATTCGCTCAAACTAGTTATTACTTGTATAACATTTATTCCACTCTAAAGTGGGCGTGTTCAAAATGGCTGACTTGAAAGCGTCGACTGCTTCTTTACCAGACTGGAATCTTTGACCACGAAGACTTTTCTTAATTTTAGGAAATGTAAAGACATCGTTAGGGCTTAGGTCAGGACTGTATGGAGGATGGTCAAGAATTTCAATTTTTTCCTGCTTCAAATACTCAATCGTTTGATGAGCGCTGTGTGAGCTTGCGTTGTCGTGGTGCAGGATGATGTGTCGCTTTGAGTTAGATTTTAGAAGTTCGGCGATGACTTGTGGTAAACAAAAAGTGCTGTGATAAACAAACTAACCACTCTGCGTTAACCGTTCTACGATCTTCAAGTAAGAGTAAGTAGTCGTAACATGGCCGGTTTTTCCAACGAACGTGGCCACCATCTTCTTTGAAGTGCTTCGAGAACGAACAACTTTAGTCGGCTTTGGCTAGTCTTGAAAGACCCAGATTGTAGATTGTTGTTTGGAATCATGACTGGCCTGTTGGTCTAGTGGTTAGTGGCCCTGACTGCTATGCTGGAGGTCGTGGGTTCGATTCCCACCTGTTTTTTTGAGTTTTCATATTTATTGCTGTACCTGCTTGTGCTATAATTATAATAATAATAAATTTATTTTCAGACTACATTTGTCCATAGTTTTGTTATTATTGGTGTGTTAGTAACAATAGTGCTAAAATAATTAGGTTGGTATTGTTAGTTTTTGCTATAAGACCTTGCTTCATGCCAGATTTCAGGGTTCTAGATCAACGGGAAGTACCCTATGAATTTTGATTCCCTTGAGAGTGTCTTAGAAGTTTGATTTTTCACAGCTTCAAGGGACCGCAGATTTGTGTATATGGTTTTAATTTCAACTTGATGTTGAACTGAATTGCTCCACACGTTCTCGAGATAAAGGTTCTTGACAGACAGACAGACAGACGGACGGACAACAAAGTGATCCTATAAGGCTTCCGTTTTTTTTGAGGTACGGATTCCTAAAAATCAATTTTGATTTCTAGACTCCATCATGTGTGGGTGATCGCCTGTTGGTGTCCTTGAGCGGGGATCCACAGCTGAACAACGCTCAAACATACTGCGGCGTAGGTAGTCTCTCCGTGGTCTCTACTAACCAACGAATCAGTATAGGTAAGTGCCTACTTCTCGCTATCATCTTCATCACTGCTTCAACTGGCCTGTTGGTGTAGTGGTTAGTGGCCCTGACTGCTATGTCATATGGTCGTGGGTTCGATTCCCACCCAGGACAATGTATTGTATGTATGTATTCTAATACGCTCGCGGGCCGCTTTATTTGGCTGTTTTCAAAATTGTTTTGGGCCGCAGAAAAATCCTCAGTGGGAGGCCCCATGCGGCATGTTTGACATGGCTGTTCTAGATCGTCTTGGCCTTCAACTTGAAACACCTTCATATTTCAGGTCTGATAACAAGTACAACCTCTACTTCTGGAGGCCGGTTCCAGTGCACCGTGACCGCTCAGCCTGCCCAACCAACTAATCCGTCGTGCACCTGTGGAGTAAGAAGACAGGTGACCATCTGATTATCTTGATTTTAAGTGTTCACAGATACTATACAGGGTTATTTAACCACAACCTCTCAGGACTATGATACTAACATCATAAACAAAAACTTTTCTTCTATGACTCTTAAAAAATTATCATATTTTAGGTCATAAGATTTTCGTACAAAAATATAAATATTTAAATTGAACGTTCTAAATATTACGAAGTCTATGCGAAGCAAGCGATAGTACATTAGCGGAGGGGAGCGGGCATCGGGCGGCGGGGATGCTCCGTGACCTTGCGTCGCGTCATACAGACGTAGGTAGGTATAGCAAAATACAGAGTTAAAAAATGTGTTAGATAGAACAACGAAATGTTGAAGGTTTGATTTTGGTAAATGAATTATGTTTTATAAAAAGTCATAGAATAAAAGTTGTTGTTTATGATGTTAGTAACATAATAATATAATTAAGATGTGTTTTTGGGTTTTTGACCTTTAAGGGGTGAAAAAGGGGAATTTTGTTTGTACGCAAAATCTCATTCCGTGTACCAGTATACTTAAAAGTTAGCACAAATAGCAACTTAAGTAAAAACTACAGATTGACATATTCGTTTTGAGAACTAACTCAAAAAGAAAAATTTGGAACTTGACACATTCTTGTCAATTCTAACTAAAATACTAAAATAAAGCTAGAACTACATTAGACCGACGCACACGTGGACCACGCCTGATTTGTATGTAGAACGACGTCGCGTGGCGTGGATCGTGTGATGGTTGTAGCTCTAGTTTTCTTATGAAATGTATGGAAACGACGCGCCCAAATCGGCGTGTGTGGCACACGTGTGCGCAGTGTAGTTCTACCATAAAAACTGTCATTATTAGTTATTCAAAACTACCTTCAAAATATGATTTAAAGGGTGAAATGTTAACACCCTTTGCCAAACCATAAAGACAGTAAAACAAATAACAATAAATTTCTCTTTCGCATTCAATTATAGAACCGCATAGTTGGGGGTCAGGAAACCGGTATCAACGAGTTCACGATGATGGCCACACTAGTAGACAGGAGGATCTCACAGATCAAATGCGGGGCGGTGATCTTAACGAAGCGGCATGTCATGACGGCCGCGCATTGCACGATCAACCAATCAGTGACTAATTATGCTGTACTTGTTGGCGAGCATGACATTACTACTGGTAAGTTAAACTTACTGCGGCTTTTAAAACCCACTCCTGTTCCTTCATTGCCTTCGTTCCAGGGACAACACATGGTCCCAGTAGGCTTCGACCCTATTGGGCCCCTGCGGTTTGCTGACATCTCTTTGAGGCGCGCGTGGAACACTATGCGCCGTCGACGACTTGGGCTCGGTCCGGACGGTTACCGGACGGTCGGATGGCGAGCTACCCATTGCTCGCCATCCGTAAGACCGCGCCTACGGTGGCTGGAAATCGGAATCGTGATCCCGGCAGCTGGGGCGTGAGGGCCGTTCCCTCGCGCGTGCGCCAGCCTCCTTGTGGTTCCACTAAAGATGTACGAGGTAGCTAAGAGGTGAAGGTTAGCTACGAATCTGCAGGATATCTCACAAAAAAGAAAACACTTTTTAGATGCATTTTTATCATTGTTATTATGAACAGGCTCTCGTTTTTCCACTATCTCACCTGAAGGTAAGCGATGATTTGGCAGGGAAGTCCACTCCTAAACTGTACGTACAATAATATAATATATTACGTGATCAGAAAGTGAAGGCTTAGGAAAATTAGTTTTTGAAAATAACATTTTTCTAATGTCGTCCTTTGCGGCTGTAATACTCTTCAAAGCGATCTCTAACTCTAACATCCATATAATTTACTTAGTTTAGTACCTACATCTCTAGTGGAACCGCAGTATAATCCGAAGTAAAGTGCTAAAGTTTTCAAGCTTCGGTCACTCTTGCTTAGATGTCAACTGCCCAATAGTTGATTCCAGACTTCCAGTATACAAGGTGCAGTTTTGAATTTACACAAAATTTCAGGAGGTTGTTATAAAACTCTTAGATAATCATACTAAAATACGTTATCTGGTAAATAATTGCTATTAATAGTTGCTATTTTAGTTTTTTTTTTTTTTTTTTTAATATTATTTAGCAATATTTACTAATAAACCTCTTAAAATAAAGCAGAACGATCCGTTGCAATTTATCGCGCGTCATGTCACTGTGTGCGTGTGTGGGACAGCCTTTACGAGACTGATCACTTGCTCTACGAAAAGCTTTTACCAGTTTCCGTAAACAAGAATAAAATTAAAAATAAATATACCCATTTTATTATTTATCCGGGTCGAGATGTCACTAACATAATTGCCTCCTGATTTTTTTTACAGATTGAATACAGCACCTTATATTATACAACATAAGTTTTAGTATATGCGAAACCCAAAACACGTGTCTAATATTTTTATGTAAAGAATCTATGTACAAAACATAATTGTATCACAAAAAATCACAAAGTTTTAAGATTGTTATGTTACCTGGTTATCGGCACAAATGCATAATCACCCTCACCGGGCGATCCGGGAAACTGAGGGGTTATTTTGCTTCCGCACCCAGCTATGTGCTGACGCCTAATGCCCTCTATATACCTGTATCTTAGTGTCGATGTCGGCGTCGAACTTGTGACCTTTTTTTAAATATTTTTGGGAATAAATATATCACGGTGTAAAAACTATTGGAATCGATTCAGTTATTGATTCTGAACAAACTCAAGAATCAGTAACTAAATCGGTCGAACAGGTTTCGCATATACTAAAAATAATGCTGTATACAGGGTGTAAGGGACAGGTCTCCGCAAACTTTAACAGCTCAGTAGACGAAACTGAACAACCTTTCAAAAGATTTTTTTTTGGTAACAAAAAACAATCGGCCTCTCCATACAAATTATGTACTTGATTGAACAGTTTGTATTAAGAGGCCGATTTTTTTTTAGGTTTTTCAGTTTCGTGTAACAAAATAGATATCGCAACATGTAGGTGTTTGCTTTTTATGTTTCAGGTGATACCCCAGTAGCAGCGGCTTATACCATTACCAGATTCACTATTCATCCTAGCTTTAACGCGTAAGTAAAAAAAGCAAAAATACGTCGAAAAATAACTTATGATTTTTAGGGTCCCGCACATCAGTTGACAAAAATGACACCCTTATAGGGTCACCCTATTGTCTGTCTGTGAAGATCCTACCCCTTGGAGTACCTAGTGAAAAAATCTTACTTTGATCAAGAAGTTTGAATTTTTATGCGCCGTTTATTACGCCTATTTTGACGGTTGCAAAAGGAATCTAAATCTATTAGGGGACTTCCCGTTGATAGAATCATGTAAGTTACAAAACAATATTTTTTTGCGATTCGGAAAAAACTTCGAGACTCGATTCGCAAATCTAACTAACATAGGTTTTCGGGAGTTTCCTGCGCCGGATTCGTGTGAACGAATCGCCCGGGTATATTCATTGTGTGAACCGCCCGGAGGATACGGCCACGGACACGGTCCTTGGTCCGAAGCGAGGAGAAGTGGCAGGCGGTTGTATGCAAAGGAGGAGGCCGAATGCGCACGCGCAAGGGAACGGCCCTCACGCCCTAGCTGCCAGGATACCGATTTCCGGCCAACTTGTGGCCGGCTTGTGGACGGCAAGCAATGGCTAGCTCACCGTCCGACCGTCCGGTAACCGCCCTGACCGAGTTCAAGTCGTCGACGGCGCGTAGTGTTCCACGTGCGCCTCAAGGAGATGACAGCAAACCGTAGGGGTCCAGCAGGGTCGAAGCCTTCTGGGGCCATGGGTTCGCTTCTGAAAGGAAAATTTGGCCCTGGAATGAAAGGCAACGAAGGAACTAGGCGTGGGTTTCAGTCAGTAAAAGTCTGACAAGAAAAGGATGGGAGATATCATTAAATGATTTCCTACCTAAAAAAAAAAACCCTATTTACATAGGTTATAGTCTATACAGAACCCTCGGTGTTCGAGTCCGACTCGCACTTTACCAGATTGCTTCACTTTTTAGTTATAATAATAGCAGAATAGCCAATTTCGTGAATTTGGTGTTACTATTCGTAATTTGCCGTTCAGATTCCTATTTAATTCCTATATGCAATTAATAATAATATTCATTTTAAAAAAAGTACACAAGTACAGGGATAGGCAGTACCGTCCGTCCGACAATCATCCGGACCAAGCCTGAATCATCGACGACATGTAGTGTTCTACGCGCGCCTCAAACAGGTGTCAGCAACACCGTAGGTGGCCGAAGTCAACTGGGGCCATGGGTTGACTTCAACCCGGGGTCCTGAAAGGCTATGCAAAGAAGAAATATAGGCGTGGTTTTAGTCAGTAAAAGTCTGAAACGCTCTCTAATCGCGCTGTTCTAATGACTTCTCAGTCATTAGATGATTGGTCATCCATACGTTCGTCCTTTATAATTTTAACGTGATTTTACTTTCAGTAACAATTACGACAACGATATCGCGATTGTGACGGTGGGAACAGATATCAAGTTCTCTGACCGCGTGCTTCCCGTGTGCCTACCCTTCTTGCAAAGTTCTAATAGCTTCGCTGGAAGCAAAGTAACCGCTGTGGGTAAGTACACACCGTATACAGGATGTAAGGGACAGGTCTCCGCAAATTTTAAGGCTTGCTCAGTAGATGATTCTGAACCACCTTCCACAAGATATTTATCAGAAAACGAAAAAAAAAGTTGGCCTCTCCATACAAACTGTCTAATCAAGGTTATAGTTTTATATGATGAGCCCGATATTTTTTTTGTTTCCTGAAAAATATATTGTGGAAGGTTGTTCAGTTCCGTGTAAGGAGCAAACCCTTAAAGTTTGCGGAAAATTGTCCCTTGCTCCCTGTATACTCCTAACTAAGTTAGCGCTAAGAATTCGTTCTGGCCACTCACTATCCATCGGCAAAATATGCTTTTTAAATGCGAAAGACTGTATCGCCTAATTGTGAGTTATGCAATAAAATTAGGTAGACGTATCCGTGTCGATAAAAACCCCTTATTAATAAAGAATTAAAACAAAGGGGTACATTTGTTTAACAGGTGTGTCGGGTGATCGAGTCTGTCGGACTACAATTGACCCGCGCGGTAATCCGGCCCCTATAAAATCTGGCACCCCTTGTAACCTTACATGTTATAGTTATTATTTTTTTAAGTTCTATTAAATCATTAGCGAAGTCTCTTTTAAAATCAACCTTGCTCTCTATTGTGTTATTCAATTCAGTTAGGAACTGTTTTTGAATAGAAGTACCTATTTTTAACCCGCCAAATCACAGTACTTATAAAAAGGATCAGATCAAATCCACATATATATAATATACGCTAAGGAACTTAGTGAATTTTAAAAACAATAGATATTTTAAAGTTTATTATAAAATTAACGTCATTAACCAAGGTTACAGATATAGCTCGAAGAATCAATAAACTTAAGTGGCAGTGGGCTGCTGGGTATATTGGTCGCAGAATAAATAGTCCATGGGGTCGAAAGGTTCTGAAGAAGCGACCGCGTGCCAAAAGTGCAGTGTTGGAAGGCCTTCCACCAGGTGGACCGATAGTCTGGCGAGGGTTGTGGGAATACGATGGATGAGAGAGGCACAGAATCGTTGTGGTGACACTTAGGAGAAGCCTATGTTCAACGGTGATGGCACCGTTCACCGATGACGATAATGATGAACGTATATAATAATGTTGGTTGAGTACCTAATTTAAAATAAGGGTGCAAACCTAACTTACACTACAATAGCTATAGTATGGTGCGGGTGACAGCTGTCAGATTCATACAATGTAGCTACTTATCCTTTTCTCTCATCTTGAAGATGCATATTTTCGTCCTGCTGTCATCCCACCCATGCCATGTAAAAAGACCTTAGTAAGATAAAAAATAATAAGTGTTCAACAAACTCCTACTAATGTGTTGCAGGTCAAATAATTTATTCCTTTAAATAATTAATTAAACTAAATATGCTTTACTTAAACTAATTAAAACTAACTTACAAAATAAAAATCCTAAAGTACTAAAAAAATAGCAATCTAAAGTATGTTGCAGTTGAATTAGCATACACACCTTGTTTTAAAGATAAATACTTTTTTATTTTTTTTATTAACTTGCTAAATTGTTTCTCAGGGTGGGGCACTACCTTTCCCGGTGGGCCATCATCCAACGTTCCCCTGAAGGTGGACTTGGACGTGCTTCAACAAACTACGTGCAGATCTAAGGGAGCCCAGGTCACTGACCGACAGATGTGTACCTTTACTCGCGGAAAGGATTCCTGTCAGGTAACATTATTACTCACCGTCTGATAAGGACCAAGCCCGGGTCTGAAAAGGCCTGCTTGAGCTAGGGCTGCGTGATTGTTCAGTAGAGTTGTAGCGACATCTATGGCGTCACATAAGAACTAAACTACAAAATCCTGCGCGATGCGCAATTAAAGTTCTCCGCACAATTTGAACATTTACAACAGCACAAAATCATCTACCGGGCAGTTGCCCAGACTAGACATAACACCCGTCAGGTCGGAGAATGCTCCCTTTTCAACGGAGGTTTACGGGACTTTACACTGTGTTCCGCATAGGTACCTCTAATGGCCGCTCTAAGGGTATTAGTGAAAGGGCCTATTAGAGCCAGGACTGCGTCATCTTACGATAGAGTTACCGCGGTCCTGGAACGAAAAGGACGAATGAAAGAACAAAGTCTGACACTCACTCTCTCTGACTTTCACTCTGACACAAATGTATATATTTTCGTGTAGTAAAAAAAAGTATAAATGTCGTCCTCGTGTCGTTTCGTGTGGTAAGTGTGTATCCATTTTGAGTCATCCTTCGCGCAGCGTCGCGTCGAGTCGCGTCTCGGTGTGAACTGAACCTTATTTGTTAGTTGCCTGACAATATTTTATATTAGACACGGTGTCTTTGACATCGACACACAAATGAATACTCTGGTGTTGGCTCCTGTAACACAGTTCCAGCAGCAGCTACCTAGCTCAGGAGCCAGGGCTTCAAAAAATTTTTTATTTATATTTTTGTGTCAATAAACTTTATTATTATTATTATTATTAATAATAATATAATAATAATAATATTCCACAACTATCACACAACGCCGTCTAGTCCCAAGCTAAGCAGAGCTTGTGTAATGGGTACTAGACAACTGATAAACATACTTATATATTTCTAAATACATACGTATTATAGATAAATTATACCCAGACACAGAACAAATGATCGTGCTCATCACACAAACATTTGTCCTGGGTGGGAATCGAACCCACGACCTCCAGCATAGCAGTCAGGGCCACTAACCACTAGACCAACAGGCCAGTCAATTTTAATTAATACCACGGATCCAGTACATGATTCTGGACCCCCCAGTGGTGGAATTTTTTGACGGTTTTTTCCTATTTTTTTTTAATCTTTACTTTTATTTAATTTATAGGCACGCAATAGACTGCTTTCCGCACTAGTGCAAAAATAGCGCGTGCTCTCCCCCACCACAATGTTATTACATTTATCGTATCAGGCTGGGCGCGCGTCGACCCCCGCAAGTCGCCGGTCAACCCCCATTTATTAATTTCTTCGTAAGTGTATTGAAAAAAATCAGCAAATTTGTCTCTGTAGCCCTCGGTTCCATAACACACTTGCCTACGGCTCGTGTGAATTCCGCCTCGGTCGCAATGACAAACTTTCTGCACTTGTATCAAAATGTAGATACTATTTTCACCGATAGAAAGCTGCTTTATTCCTGAGTGGCATAGGCTATATTTCATGAACGCGAGTGAAGCCGCGGGCAAAAGCTAATAAAAATAAACATTCACAGGATGATTCAGGCGGTTCCCTCTTTTGGACCAACCCTTACAACGGCGCAGACTACAGCGTCGGTATCATCAGTTCCGGCCGTTTCTGTGCGTCAGAGACACCAGCAATCAACACCAGAGTCACGGCCCACTTGGACTGGATTGTGGCGAATACTCAGCCCAAATCCGACTATTGTATACTGTGATTGTAGCCAAGCCAAATGTAATTGCTTTAAGTTTTGTGGCTCTTAAACGATGGAACAGACGGTTGCAATCCAGCGTCACAACAGAGGCGTTGAAGGTCATGGATTACATTGAACAGGTTCGGAACAGTGGCTCATATATCGGACAGTTTTTAACTTTCGAGCGTTTACCCAATAAGACAAAAAAGTGTGGTGGCAATACCGATGAAGTCTCGCTCGTTTAAAACTAGCAAGTTTACCTTACCCCTGTTGGGACGCTGAATTGCAACCGTCTGGTCCATGCAACGACCTTATAGCTACTAGACGTCTCATGCTTGAACTAGCGCAACAAAACAATTCTGTCAACTAGCTGAGCTACGGGGGAGCAGGGTACTGCTTTCTGATTGGTACGGGTTAGCGGGGTACAGCGTTCTGATTGTTCGAGACTATTTGGAAATTATTCTGTAGCGACCTACAACACATCTATGAATCATATCATGCTTCGCCTGTTATTAGACGTCTACGGGCTGTAAGGTCGTCGGATCCATGCTTTAGGACTGTACCTACCTCATTGGGACGCCATGGCGGCGTAGCTACGTCATGATGCCAAAAAAAAATGTATGCATAGCTGTGTGGCCAACAGTTGCCAGGTGAGGTTACCATGCATTTTCTTGATTGCGCGCCTGGCGGCACCGCCTTGACGCCCCGGTGAGGCAAGGGCCTTATAGTAAATAGCCAATTGGCCAACTTCTGTGCAGTTATCTCTGTTATTACAGATTTTCATAGGCGACTTGTCTTAATCTATTATAGTAGACCCGAGTTAATCTTACAAAAGCTTTGCAAGGCGAGTCGGATTATCGAATTTTTTGGACTATAGATTCCGGTGTGGGAAAGGGACAGCGCTATACTTGACGTATAGCACTATATCTTTCTCGCACCGGATCCATGATGGTTTATAGACGTCATATTATGGGCTGGCCACCGACCAGGGGTGTAGCTATCGCCGTATCAGCCCTAACAATGATACAGGCATCCCCCGACTTGTGGAAGCATAAAATTGTTTATGTCCACAGACTCATTTGGCCTGCCGTGACATTTCAGTGCTAGTTGGGTTTTCGTAACAAAAACAATATCGTTTTTGGTCTTTGCCGTATTCGGATGAAAAATTGGCCCTCATTTTTTCATTTTATAGGTAGGGTCCCTTAGGACCACGCTACTCCCACCGACCCCTTGCACGAAGGGTCCCGTTTTTACCCGTTGGGTATGGAACCCTAAAAATTAACATTTGATTTAAATCAGTTCATTAAGAGATGCCGGATAAGACGAGGGTCGTATTAACTCAGGTCACCTGTATTAGATAAATCTATGGTAAAAAAAATCCA
The DNA here is from genome assembly GCA_961205895.1 of Mythimna pallens. Lineage (NCBI taxonomy): Eukaryota > Metazoa > Arthropoda > Insecta > Lepidoptera > Noctuidae > Mythimna > Mythimna pallens. The sequence continues at coordinate 14,039,024 of OY540847.1, read as the reverse complement.
CAAAAGATTTTAAATATAGCCAATCAGCTGTTTTGTAATTTAGGAGCCATTTTTGAAACTGTGCCAAAGTTATATACGTACTTAAATAGTTAAGAATCGACCTGATGTTGTTATTTATTAAAGTATGTATGTTAATTGTGACTTGTTTTCTTGTCTACTTATTTGGTATCCCCCGTGGTTTCACCTGCGTTTTTGGTTACTACTTCGCTTCTGAGGGTCATACCGTGATGTTATAATGAACCTAATAGGTTTCTTGTGGGAAACTACTGATTTATTATTAAAGCCTGAAACTGCGTAAAGTGGGCTCCCGCGCGGTTATATACAAAAGTGATCCGTTGCGGGGACTCGCGTGGGCTTTAAACAGTTCCAGCCCTTATACATAAAAAAAAAAACATACAACCTCTCTTACGCGTATGACGTTATTAGGTACACATTTTTCATTAGATATTTTGGAAACACAGTAACTTGTGGATATTATCTAGGCTTCTATTGAAATTAATTCATAAATTTGTGTAAAACTAATCCAGTAAAGACCTCTGAAAATCTACTATTATGCATGAATTTTGACACTTCATAATTTACTCAAAAATTAAACAGGTCAAAAAAGTATAACAACAGAAGCCTTGCAAATTTAATCAAGATTCTAAATGATGACCATTTTTTTCAAAAACTTTTAAGGGTTTAAAAAGGCACGTAAGTATTTCCTGGAACAAGTTTTGTAAAATATTCGAGTAAATCTCGGAATTACTGAATTCTAACAGAGTTTTCAGGCGTTATCTCTCTTTTTCGCGTTGCCTTTTCGTCAAACATCGCGTTGGATTGCATTAGATGAAGTAACAAGCTTTTCAACCATGCTCGATGTTGACGATAGACGAGTGAAAAAGTTTTAACAATTCATAACTTCTCTAAAAGTTACAGAATAACGTACTACGGGAAACGTTATTCTGTTAAGAGATGGCACCACCGTCATTGCGGCCTGCGCGACAATGTCCCGCGCGAACTCAGCCGCGCCAATATTGATTATTTCTTAGTCCCCAGTTCGGAGCAACTTCACTCCTTCCCACTATTATTCTCACACACAGTCCCGCAATAATCTTACATTTAATATTCTTTATTTACCCATAAAATGTAAATTCAATAACAAAAATATAACCAAAACATGTTTGTAACAAAAATAATGTGTTTCCAAATAATTTGACAGTGTTTTGTTTTGAATTAGTACAATAATATTCGTAGCTATGGAAGTGAATATCTATTTGGATTTTAAAATAAAGAGGTAGTGTTCTAAATATTGTTTTTTAAAAATGCCAAAACGGATTCCGTTTCACGTGGTTTATGCGACAAGTAAGTACACCTACCTAACAATTTTTATTGTATTTTAAGACAAGTTGGACTCGCGCATGCAACATTAGACACTATATACCTTTAGAGACAATAGAAATATCTGTCTGTCAAAATCTGTAAAAAAATTAACAGCTATAACCGTTCTTGAGATACAGCCTGGTAACAGACAGACGGACAGTGACAGAGTCTTAGTAATAGGGTCTCGTTTTTACCCTTTGATTACGGAACCCTAAGAAGTACATATTTTATTAATAATGTTTAACTTTTGACTTTTTAATTTTTTGACTATATCCTAGTCAACTGTAGGTATCTAGTCAAAGAACAAATTAGGTTAACCCTCATAACGACACATTTTTTTATAAAAAACACTCACCAAACACCACGATCCAAAAACGCCGGAATTCCGAATACCAACACTTATATCGTTAACTGTTTTAACCCATTATTTGTCTCATATTTTAGACTGTGGCGGCGCGGGCACTAAATTGATTCACATACAGACTAAAGCGTTAAAAGGGTTTCTTGAATTTACGTTAATCTTTACGTACAGGGTCTTACCATGACGTGATAAAATACCAAGCGAGCGTTCGAGAAAGAAGGACGGAGCTATACACTCTATACAGCTCCACCCCTTTAACAGTTCAGTTTAGGTCGTCAAAGGCGTTAGGAGCTCGTGGCTTCATCGTTTAACTCAGTTATTTTTATCCTATAGGAGAGATGATATCCATCTATCCCGTAAAATTATTTATATTGACACAGACCAGACCAGAGAGTTGCAGTAATTCATAGTGCGTATCCTAAGCTGTGTCCACCGGTGGCACTTGAAAACTCGCTTCTACCTATACCGTTTTTAGCCACGAAATTAACAGTTTTTCGCACAAGTGCGAAAAAGTGCGCCGGCTCAACTCCGTTATTGTATCGTATTAGGCAGGTCTACCGCATCGTCGCTTTCCTTCAGGTGAGATAGTGGTCAAGCGCGAACCTATCAAGAATAAAAAAAAAGGTCGCCAAGCAGCTCGTACGAATCGCTGGGCAGCCTCCGTTTATTTATTTGTGTATTAAGAAACGTCGTTTGATACATGTGGAAATTGGTCACTGCAGCACGCGGCTCCATAATTCTCTCGCCTGCGGCTCGGGTGGCTCCGCCTCAGTCGCAATGATAAACTTTCCCCAGTTGTATCAAAATGTACTATATTTCAATCAGCAGATATAAAAGATCTAATATGTTAGTAACAATATTCTTAGTAAGTACTTAATTACAAATAGCTATATGATGTACGCGCCACAAGTGCCCTTACAACCGGGCTATCTCGCATTCCTAACTATGATGTTCTAAAATAACATATTATCTACTAGGTCTCGTAACCAGGTCATGGTCCAGTGAGAAATTTATTGAATTTATATTGTTCAGGTGTGGAATAGAATAGAATAATTAATTTTAGATGAGAAAATCATCGAATGACATCCCCGCTCTTGGGCGGGGCGCGAGGAACTTTTACTGATTAAAAACCCACTCCTGTTCCTTCTTTTCCTTGGTCCCAGAGCCCCGGGTTTCACTTTCATAGTACCAGTTTTTTATTTATTTTTTTAAGGTTCGAAATCATCCAAATCACTTCTCGCGGAGCGCGAGGGCGTGTCAGACATTTACTGACTAAAACCACACCTGTATCCTTCAATTACCCTTTGCGTACTAGGACTACGGGTTGCCCTTTCAGAAATTCTCCGCGGTCCTAGCTAGCGGACATCGGCCCCACTGGGCCCCTACGGTTTGCTGGGCCTCTTTGAGGAGCGCGAGGATCACTACGCGCTGTTAACGACTGGGCTCGGTACGGTTAATTACCGAACAGTCGGACGGCGAGCTACCCAGTGCTCGACGTCCGCAAGCCCGCGCTTGACGTCCGCAAGCCCGCTTCATAGTACCCGTAGGAATAGAATAGAATAAATCGGTCTTCCCGTCCGATTATAATTTAGGTATTGTCAATGTTAGTGCGCCTTACCATCAAAGATTGCATCACTGTACTATTAGATGGTATCGCAGTAAAGATCTATTAAAAAAAAACTTTAGTGTACGTCAAAATAGAAGGTCACACAAACTAAAATCTTAACGTAGACTCTTTCTCGCTGATAAAAGGGCCTATTACACTACGCGATATTCAGCACACGATATTCAGACTTGACAGTCATATTTTTTTGTTCCGAGTAAGACCGGTCTAACCCTTATTACACTACGCGACATCGACTAAGACTGTCTGAATATCGAATAGTGTAATAGGCCCTTTAGTGCCTTAGACTTTTTAATTTGTGTTTCAAATTTCGTCCAAAAGCATTTAGATGCTTAGACTGCCTAGTGCAAGTTGTTTTACAACACGTCTTGACTTTCTGCGCTTCGATTGGTCCGCTCCAATCAGAAAGCCAAACGCGGTAAACGTTTGGATCGCGTTCTGAGGGTCCTTTTCCATTCGCCTATAGTCAACAACGAAGCTTGTTGCTTCATCTAACGCAATCCAACGCAATGTTTGACGAAGAGGCAACGCGAAAAAAGAGAGATAAAGTCTGAAAACTCTGTTAGCATTCGGTAATTCCGTGTATTACTCCAATATTACACAAGACTTGTTCCAGGAAATACCCAAAATTGTCGTCATTCAGAATCTCGATTAAATGTGCAAGACTTCCATGTATGTACTTTTTTATATTTTTAATATATGAGTACATTATGGAGGGGCAAAGTTCACGTAAAATAGCAGATTTTCAGAGGTCTTTACTGGATTGGTTTTACACATATTTATATTTTGATTTCCATAGAAGCCTAGATAATATTCACAAGATATTTGAATATCCAAAATATCTGGAGAAATATGTGTAATAACATCATAATCACGTAAGAGCGGTTCTATGAAAATGTACCTCGAGTTGGACGCTCTCAACTCGCACTAAGGCAACCAGCGTTTTTGACTGACAAACGCTCAAACTTCCGAGATAGATATATTATCACCTAGGATGCTAATGAAACAGGAGGCAAAATCTAGTAGCTTATAACTTTAGAGCCTCACAGATCAAGGTCGGGCCGAGGTCCAGGAACCAGTGGACCCAGCCAGGGGAGTGAAGGCCGGTTTATCTGCAGATTGCATACAGGCTCGTTCAACATAATGTTTTGTCGTTTGGCAATAAAATATTCTCAAACGTGTAATTAGATTTGGATGAAACTTGTCTTGTAAACCATGACCTGAATTAAAAAATAATACCTACGTATACATTTTATTCCGTATTAGCTTTTACTAGCGGCTGCGCCAGCGATAGTAGAAAAATATCCCAAGGATACTCCAGGGATGTAGTACCTTTTGATACAAGTGCAGATAGTTTGTCGTTGCGACCGAGGCGGAATTCGCACGATCCGTAGGCGAGTGTGTTAAGGAGCCGAGGGCTGCAGTGTTTGCACGAGTGTTAAGGAGCCGAGGGCTGCAGTGTTTGCACGAGTGTTAAGGAGCCGAGGGCTGCAGTGTTTGCACGAGTGTTAAGGAGCCGAGGGCTGCAGTGTTTGCACGAGTGTTAAGGAGCCGAGGGCTGCAGTGTTTGCACGAGTGTTAAGGAGCCGAGGGCTGCAGTGTTTGCACGAGTGTTAAGGAGCCGAGGGCTGCAGTGTTTGCACGAGTGTTAAGGAGCCGAGGGCTGCAGTGTTTGCACGAGTGTTAAGGAGCCGAGGGCTGCAGTGTTTGCACGAGTGTTAAGGAGCCGAGGGCTGCAGTGTTTGCACGAGTGTTAAGGAGCCGAGGGCTGCAGTGTTTGCACGAGTGTTAAGGAGCCGAGGGCTGCAGTGTTTGCACGAGTGTTAAGGAGCCGAGGGCTGCAGTGTTTGCACGAGTGTTAAGGAGCCGAGGGCTGCAGTGTTTGCACGAGTTTCAAACGACTATTTTCAATACACTTACTAAGAAATGAATAAACGGGGGTTAAACGGCGATTCGTGGAGGTCAACGCGCGCCCAGCCTGATACGCTAAATGTAATAAAATTGTGGCGGGGAGATCACGCGCATTTTTCTGCACGAGTGCGGAAAACAGTCTATTGCGTGCTTAAATGCGGGGTGATATGAGCGGGTTTTCAAGTAAGTGTATTGAAAAAAATATTACAGGACATGGTCTACCCGTGTACCAACTTTCAACGAAACCCGTTCAGCCGTTCGAGTATAAAGAAGTAACAAACACACACATAGAATTACAATTTTCCCCCTTTTTTTTCTTTCTTTCTTTTTTGGCAATTGAGCCGGTTTCGACTATTCTGCCAGTGTCACGATAATATTAAGTGTGATAGCGGGAAAAAATTACACAGAAATACGTCAAAAGTATACAATGTTTGGATCAAGGATCTTGTTTTCCATTACAACAACTTACTGACTATTGAATGAATTAGCCTCGTTCCAAATTTAAATTTGGAAAGAATTTTTTTTTTTTTTGTATTGTAACATTTATGGCCAGACTAAGTATCGCCATCGTCTCAATCAATCAATCTTTGTAACATTTTTTCGATTATCTTGGTGGGAAATTCTTTTGGGTGGAAGTTCCGGAATCCCGGAATCATAAACATAACAATAAAATCCTGGGGTTAAGAATTTTAATTGAATTATTATGTTCACGAAATATTTTTTTATATATTATTTAGAGTTGCGTACTTCTTCTTTTCGTGTCGATGTATTTTAACTAAATTATATCTGACCAGTATTTGGCAACCTCTACGGCTCTGTTATTGGCCTCGTATAGATCTTGAAAACTGCAGGTAGTTGTGCAAGCAGTTGCGTACTATAATTTGCACTATAAGTACTTATTATAATCGCATTGGTCTTTGGCCTCGTCGTTTATACCGCGTACATCGAAAGACTGGAACAACTTGCCTGCTGCGGTCTTCCCGTCCGATTATAATTTACGTGTCTTCAAGGCTAGATCGAATAGGCTCTTAATAAAATAGTACGCCTCGCCATCAACGGTTGCATCACTGCTTACCATCAGGTGGGATCGCAGTCAAGCACTAGTTTATATCAATATCATCAGACCACCAGGCGTACGGCAATGCGCCACTGGTACATGGTGGACTCGAGCACCCATGCTGGAGTGCTCGGGGGCGAGCACCCATGAGAAATAGACAGTGGGTGCCGAGCACCTGAGAATAGACATTAAGAAACAGATCAGTAATCGCCTTTTAGGTTACGTATAAATTATAAATTTCTTGATAATAAAAACTAGTTTCATTTTTATGTAATGGTTTCATTTTATTTTTTTATCAAACATAATTAGTAATTATGTACGCGGTATGTAAGTAGGGCATTTATTTATTTGTCGGTCGATCAGTGTGCATTTCTATTGTCACACTTCGCCACTTTTTTGAGTACATCAAATGAGCATGAGCACCCGTGAGGTTTTCTAAAAGCCGGCGCTCCTAATAGTGTCTATCCTAAGCTGTGTCCGCCGGTGGCGCAACCCACCGAGTAAAACTTTATCAACACACTTACTAGAAAACCCGCTCCTACCTTACCGTTTTTGGCACGAAATTTACACTTTTTTCACACTAGTGTGAAAAAGTGCTCCAGCTCAACTCCGTTACAATTTATTGTATCGTATCAGGCGGGTCGCCAAGCAGCCCCTACGAGTCGCTGGGAAGCCTCCGTTTATTTATTTGTGTATTGAATAACGTCGTTTAATACACGTGGAAAATCACTGCAGCACTGCCAGCTCGGTCGCAATGACCAAATTTCTCCACTTGTATCAAAATTTATTGTTGGTTTATGGTGATCTACCGGTGGCCATAAGAAATCGGAAACGTTTATTTCAAATAGACCAATTACAGGCACTTTTGAATTGTCAAAATTTCGGTCAGTCAAAAAAAAAGTGAAGCTAAATTGCACGTGCCAAGGAACGCCTTGGCACGTGCAATTTAGCTTCAAAGTTCTCTATGGAGAAGAACGTGCAAGAAACTCCATTGACACTCTTTTAAATCATATTATGAGTTACATAAATCTTGGTTACATATTTCTTGTCGCTTCAATATGTGAGCACAATGTAGTTAAGTAATAATAATTAAAAAAACTAATTAAAAAATAGAAATTGAATAAAGCCACTGCCAGCTAAAAGCTGACCAGTCTCAACTGAAGGGACCCGTTCACGAGCATGACGCGTGCATCAGCCTCACTCAGCTCAACCATTTTGAAGAGAACTGAATAACCCAATAACACGTGCCACCATCATATGAAGATTTGAGATTTGCCCGTCTGATACCATAAACCTACTTATGAGGTCTTACTCTGAACATGTATATCGATCAAGCATTATTGTCGACTAGAAAATAAATTATCGAACACTCAGTAAATAAAAGAACAACACCACTATTAACATTCTCTGCCAAACGAAATCTAACTCTGTAACATGAGGACAAAGTCTCTTTTCGTTTGAAATTGAACTGTTGTAGCAATTAGCAAACGCTATCATTGATTCAGTGGGTAGTAATATACTGGAAGTGCGCAGTTGACTATTACCCTAATGGTAGCTATCAATTATGTTTACTGGATGAAAAAAAGGAAAATTTTGTAAGGTGATGTTTGGATTGACTAATGGATGTTAACATAGGAAGTCATTGGGCACGCCATAATTATGGCAGTAAGTCTCCTCTTTGAGGAGTGGCTGGAAAGACGTCAACAGGTAAGTTTGGGAGGTTCCCGCAACGGATTCGTGCGGTAGAGACGCCTTGGTGTATGTAACTTTAACCACTCCTTAAAGAGACTTATCGCCGCGATTGTGGCGTGCCCATAGACCCATCCGCCTTGGTGAGATAGTAAAACTGTACCCGCCAAGCTATTTTTTATTTTTACCTGACTGCGAATACACTGCGAGTAGCGTGTATAGAGGCCAAAGAAAATATGGATGGATTGTGTGAGGAGTGATATGAAAGAAAAAGGAGTTAGTGATAGCGTGACGTGTAACGGGATAGAATGGCAGAAAAAAACGTTTTGCACCGACCCCAAATAACACGGGACAAGGGCAGGAAGATTTTTTCTATTAATATAAATTAGTGCTTGACTGCAATCCCATCTGATGGTAAGCAGTGATGCAATCGTTGATGGTGAGGCGCACAAGTTTATTAAGAGCCTATTCACTCTAGCCTTGAAGACACCTAAATTATAATCGGACGGGAAGACCGCAGGCAAATTGTTCCACTCCTTCGATGTACGCGGATGATGAGATGATGATAATTATGCGAGCCGGCAGACTGGGTAATTTCCCCAAAAGCTATTTATTTATTTATTTTACTATTTATGTACACACAAAAAAAAAGAAAAAGACAATACAAAATAGACAGTAGTACAAAGGTACTGCTTATATGTATATGTAGTGTATGAATGTGTGTGCGCACATTCATATAGAAAGAAATTTCTCCCAGCAGATCTGCGAAAGGAGAAATTAAAAGAAATGTAGACAATAGTGTGTAGGAAGCAAGAGAAGAAGACTGTGTGAAATCTTAATCTAAACTATCAAATAATACATATATGTAGCTAAATATAAAAATGAAATACATACTACATTTCGTCTTCTTTATTATTTAATACAGTTAACCATAATCGTATAGTGTATCGTAAATTAAGTATCTATTCTTCGTCTATAAATGAATTATTCTATCAAAAATGTAAAGCTACAGCCGGAGCCGTCAGGATCGATCAATACTTAGTGCTTCTATTATTTCTACAGTTCAGTAGATTGTACTGTCTGGCTTCGATTCGTTCGAAAAGTCTATCATTATTTGATGAGGCAAATTGAGTTAGTCTGGTTTCTTTATAGTGATATTTTAACTGCTGCGTTTTTTTTTAATGTCGCAGCATTACTTGGCCTTTTGGGCCTTGCAGTATTTTTTTTTTTGTAAATTCCAATAGGAGATTTTCATTGACGACTTCACATAACTTTAACCATTGGTTCTGAAGTATTTGCACTAGACAGTAGTAGATAACCTATCAATTTTGCATGTGATTATAACCATATAAGCCTATTTAAGGCAAAAAGACGCGCTCCATTCTTTGGAGGTCAGCATCAACAATACTGGCCGTTGTGATTGGTTTGGTTAGGCCAATCAAATCGGTAGAGATTCAAATAAAATTATTCTAAATTGCCTTTAAGAAAATGGGGACCGACCGTCGAAGTCGTGATTGTATCGGAAGCGAGTATATTAGGAGCAATACTCGTGTAGGATCTCTATTTATAGACTGACGAAGAACTAAAACCGCACCTGTGACCTTCTGTTGTTCTTAGTGTTCTAGGACCACAGGTTATCTTTTCTGAAATTCCCCGTGGCTTGACTTGCTGAAGGTTGCGGGAGTCCGATAGATGCGAGACGCACAGGACCGTTCATTGTGGCGATATTTGGAGGAGGTCTATGTCCAGCAGTGGATGTCTATCGGCTGAAATGATGATGATGATGATGAGGGAACATAAGCGAAAACATATCATGTTGTTGTTGTATTTTAAGAATAATATTTTTTTTTGGTAAAATTATTATTCTTAAAATTAAAAATTGATAATATACATATAATCTATAATAAACATATATTTTATTTTTATTTTATTGGTGTGGGGTGAGCGTGAGCCCCACATTAGTTAAATTAATTTAAAATTTTTAGTACCTATCTATATAGTTTTTTAGTAAATAGTACCTGGCACCCTTACCACCTAGGGGTATGAAAAATAGCCTACGAGACCTGCCAAATATACACAAAAAATATTATGAAAATCGGTTAAGCCGTTTCGGAGCTGTTCAATAACAAACTCTGTGATACGAGATTTTATATATTAGAAGATGAGCAACAAAGCAAAGCAAACATTCCACCCATACGTACAAAGCGTTTTGGGAACACATTCATAATGCATACAGCTAAGGAGTGGAATTCCCTGCCGGAGTCTGTGTTCCCTGATAGCTACAACCTAGGGGTCATTAAGTCAAGAGTGAATAGGTTACTTCTAGGCAAGCGTGCTCCATCGTCGGCCACATCATCGCTTACCATCAGGTGAGATAGTGGTCAAACGCGAGCCTATCAATAATAATAAAAAAAAAAAACAATAAAACGCAAAGTCAAAGCATAGGAACCGTAGGGGCCCAGCAGGGTCGAAGCCTACCGGGGCCAAGGATCTGCTTCTGAGAGGACGACTCGGCCTTAGTACGAAAGGCAACTAAGGAACAGGGGTGGGTTTTTAGTCAGTAAAAGTCTGACACACCCTCCCGCTCCGCCCAATAGCGGGGGATGCCATTAGATGATTTTTCCACCGAAAAAAAAAAACGTATAGGAAAACAAAGAACAAAATGCAAAGAACGCAACGTTATAACGTGCATTGAAGAATGAAAAATCAATTGGAACATGCCATGCACGACACAGTCGCCCTTATTAAAATGATTAACATTGCAGCACATACTATGAACAATACTTTTATGACAAGAGGGAATTTACGATATTAAATGAAAATTTACGAATTTCATAGATATCACTACATACTATAAAACAAAGTCTACGCAACGGATTTTGATGCGATTTTTTTTTTATTAGATAGAGTGATTCAAGAGGAAGGTTTATATGTATAATACATGCATAATAAAGTGGAGCAGTGGCGGCCGAGTGGTGACGGCCCCGACTTACGAGTCGCGGGTTCAAACTCAGCCAAATAAATTATTTTGTGTAATTTGTTTCATCACCAACGCTCTCAAAACGGTGAAGGAAAACATCGTGAGGAAACCGGCATGTCCTAGAACCAAAAATTCGAAGACATGTGACATCCACCAACTTGGGCCCCGTGGTGGATTACGCTATTTATTGGTAGATTAAATAAATAAATAAATTACGGCCCATTCCCTCTCCTAGAGAGGAGGCCTGAGTCCCAACAGTGGGAATATTATAAGGCCGAGTATGCATGCATAATATAGTAGAAAAACACTGATAATTTTAGAGGTTTCTAATGTGATTTCATAAATAAACACATTTATTTTTGCGCTTACTTAAAGATAGAGAGTAGAAGAGTATATTCATCAACTTGAATCACAAGAGGAACGGAAGGTAAGAGAAAGCACAAGAAGAAAGGAGTTTAAACACAAGATGATACCAAATTTTAACGTAGCTAAGCATTGCTTCGGATATCAAGCAGAAGAATTGTTTAATAGGCTACCAACTGATTTGAAATTATTAATATATAGCCCGCACTTATTTAAAAATAAATTAAAAACCTTCTTGTTGGAAAAATGTTTATACTCAGTATCAGATTTCATGTCAAATTATATAAAATAAATACTTACTCATACAATAATACTATTTTACTGGACACGCTTTTTTTAACTGTATTGAAACTTGACATAACAATGCATTGAGTTTGGTTAATCACTTGATATTACTTTTGACATTATATCCGACATTTGAGATTAGATTTATTTGTAGACATATGTTTAATTATTTGACTCAATATCTTACGATATTTAATTAAAATTTTATAAATTGCTTTGCTTAAATGTGACAGTTCTATTTTAATATTATTTTAAAATGGTGTAATATTCAACACAATGTTTATTGTTATGAATAAATAAAAAAAAAAAAAAGATATTCTGTAGTATTTTTAGTATCAGCATTGCACCCGTGCGAAGCCGGGGCGAGTTGCTAGTATAATTTAAAACAAAGTTCCCCACTGTGTCTGTCTGTCTGAATGACAGACAGACGTGGGTCTGTCGTACAGCAGGCTAAGGAGTGGAATTCAGGGGCGCCGACTCCGTAGTTGCTCGGGGACTCGAGCACTCATGAGAAATAAACAGTGGGTGCTGAGCACCCCCGAAAATAGACACCAAGAAAGAGATCAGTAATCGCCTTTTAGGGATGGGCGTTTTTCATTACCCACGCCGGTTGAGACGCAAGGGTCGCGGGTTCTATTCCCGCACCAACACAAATGTTTGTTGATGAAACAAATATTTGTGTTGGGTCTGGGTGTTTGTGGTACCTTTGTTGCTTTTGGTTTCTATAGTACAAGGGAAAACCTTAGTTTGGGTTCAAGAGAATGTATGTGATGTTGTCTCCATTTATTATTATTACTCATTATAAGTACGCTGTATGTAAGTAGGACATTTATTTATTTGTCAGTCGAACAGTTTTTTTTTTTTTAGTTGGGAAAATCATCTTATGCCAAATCGCGCTCTTGGGCGGAGCGGGAGATAGTGTCAGACTTTTACTGACTAAAAACCCACTCCTGTTCCCTCGTTGCCTTCGTCCCAGGGCCCGGGTTTCGTTTTCACACTACCCATGGCCCCAGTAGGCTTCGACCCTGCTGGGCCCCTACGATTTGCTGACATCTCCCTGAGGCGCGCGTGGAACAAAACGCGCCGTCGACGACTTGGGCTTGGTCCGGACGGTTACCGGACGGTCGGACGGCGGGCCACCCATTGACCGCAGTCCGCAAGCCCGGTCAGTCGATCAGTGTGCATTTCTCTTCTGCCACTTCCCTACTTTTTTGAGTCATCAAATGAGCATGAGCACCCATGAGGTTTTTACTTTTCATGGAATTCCCTGCCGGAGTTGGTGTTTCTTAGCTTGTAGCTATCAGGAAACACTGACTCCCGCCTCAGGGTCTTTAAGTCAAGAGTGAATAGGTTACTTCTAGGCAAGCCTGCAATAATAATAAAATTTAAAAAATTGAACGCGGCAACCTCAAAAACTACTAAACGGATTTTCGTGAAATTTTCACCAATAGACGGAATGTTTCTTGAGGAAGGTTTAAGTATATTGGTGTACTACTACTACTTCCTACAGTTCCTGTCTCCCTCTTAATTCCTTATGAAGTTGTGGTCTATGTACCGTTAAAATACGTGCACATCCAACTTATAACAACAAGTAAAGTAACAAAAGCGAATAATAATTCAACACACATTACACACACAATATTACACACACATTCATTTGACATTTATTTCAGGCAAAAGTCCATATATTGTTAATAACACAAGAAATTTTATAAAGCTATTGTTAGTACCTACATACAAAGACAATCACAAAGCTGCACCGCACAGTAGCACCAGTTTATGCCAGGCCCTGGACGCGACCACCCTCAGTGTGTAATCACATCCAGTGCCGCCATATCGGCGAGTCCCAGCGACCCACGAACACGCTCAGAAGGCTGTTCGAGCTGGCCCGCATCTGCTCCAATCAAGCAAATCAAAAGGAATTGTAAGATATCAATGTTGTAGCAAGTACTATATGCATCACCCTTATTACTTCCACCGTTGGCCATATCTTCACTTTCCACTAGTTATATGGCAAACGACCAGGAACAAGAGCACTAATACATAAAAATACAATATGGATTTCGGAATATAGTTGCGGGGCTTGTGGACGGCAAGCAATGGGTAGCTCGCTGTTCGATAAGGACCAGGCCAGGGTCGAGGGTTTTTTTTTTAATGTGGGAAACCATCTAAGTAATGACTTCTGCTCCAGGCCGGAGCGAGAGGCCGTGTCAGACTTTTACCGACTAAAACCACACCCACGTCCCTTCAGTTACCCTTTGCGTTCTAGGATCACGGGTAACCTTAGAAGTCGACTCATGGTCGAGTAGTCTTTTACGTGTACCCTATTTACCAAACATACATCAACTTTCTCCCAGGCGAAGACAGCTCCTACCCAGCATGCGAGCTGAACTCCCAGGGCCCGGCGGCGCGGGGGTGGCGCAGCGAAGGTGCTCCACCACATGAACTGCTGCTGAGGCTCGCGAGGGTCACTTCAGTCCATAAACTGCAGCTGTTAGCACACCATCAACTTATACGTGAGTATCCTGGACTAGAAGGCACTACACCAATATTTTTTAATTACTACAATAAAAAATGAACTCTATCCGTACCCGTTACTGATCATATTTGTGTAGTCAAAAGTAAAACTAAACGAAATCCCAAAATTGTCCACAAGTCATAATTGGTAAATTCATAATTTTTTTTTTGTTTTTTTTTTTTTGTTTCCACAACTATCACACAAAGCCGTCTAGTCCCAAGTTAAGACACAGAACAAATGATCGTGCGCATTCATTCAATCAATCATTCATTATAAAAATTGTTACTAGAAAATATTACGCGTAGTATATTTCCTTTTTGATGGCCATTCATTTATACATAATACCTAATCAAGTAATCAATAGCCTGTACCTACCCATAAATTGAGTGATATTTTAGGATATAAACAAACGCTAATACCTTTATACGCTAACACTAAATTTATTTATTTATTTATTTATTAAAACTTCATGCAACACAAAAGTACATAGGCGGACTTAATGCCATAATGCCTTTATTTGCGAATTTTATTTAAGGACTTAATGCCTTTGGCATTCTCTTCCAGTCAACCTAGGGTGGTGAAAAATTAGTGGTTTTGTGTTTTTTTTTTGTTTTGTGTTTTGTATTAATAAGGGTTATAAGTCGTCATTTGCAAATAAGTATCACGGTTGACAGCGGCACTAATTGTTGTATTATTTACACTCCTGCGGTACGGGGCGTTTAAGACCTCGTTTGTAAAGTACGGAACGAGGTCTAATACGCCTCGTACGCGTCTCTTATGTTGCGGCTAAGAAAAACATAGTCCAGAGACTATGTTTTTCTGCGTCCGTGCGGAGGCCGTAACTTCAATTTGGTTTAAATTAGAAAAGGATGAATATATACCCAAGAATAAATACTAATAGGGTATTAAAACAGAATGCAGTAGTGTATCTACTTTAATACGTGGTCACTTTGACCTCGTACCGCACTTTGCCAAAAAGTTTTTTTAAATGTTACGGGGCCAAATAAGCCCCTTACCATCATTCATCATCAGGTTTTTCTGTCACTTCGTTTGAGTTGTTTTAAGTCGCACTTTTACAAAAACTTTCCTTGTTCATAATAACATACTCTTTCTACACGACAGCGTCATGCGTGGAAGTTCTGGTGTCAGGCGGGCTGGTCTCCGAAGGCGCGGCCACTCCTTGTGGTGCCACCTACACCAGCGTCGGCAGGGTCACGCTCGCCAGGCCAACTCAGCAAGCCAGGACTAGAGAACTAAGGTGAGTACAGATAGAGGCCCTACCAGGAGCTCAGAACTGTTAAGGGGATGGAGCTATAGGGTGTATAGCTCCATCCCTCTTTCTCACTCGCACGTAAAATAATACTTTGAAGCAGAGACTTCAAGTGCCTTTTCAGAGCCGCGCGAACGCCGGCGTTCGCGCGGCTTGACGTCATCGGCATTCGGCCGAAAGTCAAGCGAACGCTCTCTCCCACTTCATTGTAGGCCTTATTTTCAACACTTAGAGACTACTTTTGTATGAACAAGTTTGATTACTTACGTTCTTGGATGAATTTCCTATAAATTGAACGCATTATATTTTATAGTATCTACCCTCAAATTTTTTTTTTTCGTTTTTATTTGTAAAAAGTCATATTCCCGCCATTATTTGTTTATGGCGCCCCTGCAGTTTGACAGTTCTGCAAATGGCGTTCGAAAAAAGATCTTTAGGCGATGGCCAATCAAAATACCGAACCACTTATCAGGGGCTATCGTTTTATCCAGTAACTGGATTTTGAAGATTTCATCTAAAATAAATTTCGAGACAAGGATGGTACGGGCGTGCCACTTTTTACTTGCCTTATTGGGGGCACTGTCGTGCCTCCTAATTATATCTTGTTTTTTTTTTTGCTTCATTTGATTGGACTGGAAGTACTGGGAACCGCCTTATCTAGTTAGATAAAATTAGATAAAGTAAAGTAAAGATGTAAAGTTTGTTTTTTGTTTGTGGGAGGTAATCTCTGAAAGTAATGGTCCGATTGCTAAAATTTTTTCACCGATAGAAAGCTGCTTTATTCCTGAGTGACATAAGCTATATTTTATGTACGCGGACGAAGCCGTGGGCAAGAGCTAGTAGATGATAATGAAAAGATCACATTACTAATAACCTATTTATTATTTACTATACCATTTATTTGCTGATTTGCATCCGTACACTCACAGTAAGGGTCAGTTGAAAACCAGCGTCAGGCAATTACCACGTAGTTATCTGGGCGTTTTTGATGATCTGCACCTATTATGACACAGCTATGAGACACAATGTTTGTATTCTTTTGTTAATCTTAAATTTCCATATATACATACTACTTATTTCTTCGCTGCATGTGCCAAATAAATATGTTTTTTTCTTTATTTTCTACTCTTCTTCTTTTGTTTTGATTTTGGCTCAAGAAGAGATATAAGATTTTACATATAAATTTTACATTAAATTTTTTTACTTCTGAAAATCAAAACAAAAGTTTTGTCAGTAAAAACTGATAACATTAAAGGTCATACGCGAGATAGGTCTATCTGCTACACTTTGCTTGTTTATTCAAGGTGCCTTGTCCTGTCTTTAGATCAGCTGCCCTTCCTGAACCAACCATAGCTCGCTTCGTCAAACTCAAGCTGTCCGGACCACACCCTCCAGCTAAAGAAGATGATCAGGTAGGATTTTTAAAACCTTTGTTTAGTGCGAAAACATCAAATGATTTCTTTAGGTGAAGAGAGGGGGTGTCAGACTTTCTCGGACCAATACCCACCCGTGTTCTTTCAGTTGCCTTTTGCGTGTTTTGGGTTATGGTAAATCTTTCGAACAATCCAGGTAAAACTGAAATGGTTTGGATCTTAAGCCAGGTAGATATCTCTCTCTGTCTCGATCTCTTTGAATTATATTGATTTCTTAAAGTTACTAGCCTACTAGACTAAATTCTGCTAGGCAGACCAGGCAAGTTCAAAAATCATGTTTAATTTACTGTACGACTATTTCATCGATAACTTTACTACTTCTACAGTCTTTAATCTACCAAAGAAAAAATGGATGGATTGTGTGAGGAGTGATATGAAGGAAAAGGAAGTTAGTGATAGCATGACGGGTGACAGGATAGAATGGAAGAAAAAAACGTGTTGCGAAGTTGAAGATGATGACAGTCTTTAACCTACCTATTCTAACAGTTACCCTTTACGTTCCAAGACCAAGACCGATAGATGTCGGCAATAGAGTTCCTTTGAGGTGTTCTTAGTCCTTATTGGACGGTGAGCTGCAAACTGAAGGAAAATCAAAACCATTTTTATTCGGAAACCGGAAAGTTCCTTATTAATTTGTTTCTCTTGAATTCCAGGTAGCACTTATGGCAGTTAACGTGCTAGGTGAAGAAATAGAAGATAATGAGAGCTCGCCAGTCCAGCCAGTCAACAAGGAGCCCGCCTACTCGCCGTACGATGACCTGGCCTTCATCATGTATGTGGATAACGATATAGCCGACCTGGTCCGGACTCTAGATGAGAAAAAAAAGAATGCTGTTGGTGGTAAGTCTGCAAGATGAGGGGTGAAGACACCTATCTCTATCACTATCATTAGGGCAGTAAGGGGATTATTAGACTAAAAGAAACTAAAAGCTTTCTTTGGCTGAATTGGTCAAAGGTGACCCCGTATTAAAGTAAATACACAATTGCATTCTGTTTTAATAGGGCATCTTAAATATAGGTAAAAAAAAATCTTCTCTTTCCGAAACTAAACCAACTGAAAGTTGAAAGAATGAGATGGTTTTTGGACAGAGCGATTTAGGGTTAGAAAGGTAATGTCAGAAAAGAAATTGTGAAGTAGAGGCCTACATAGGTACAGTTTGAAAACAGCTATTTTTTACAGCTTCGCAGCCTTCGAATAGTCATGGTACTCTTATTTAGATACTTATTCCATTTTAAGGCCTACGCAGACCGTGACGGAATGGCAAAGGATTTTGTTGCCAGTTAGCGCACACGAGCCACTTAGATACTGCGGGATTCCAGCGCCTGGCCATGGCATGCCGCATCACGTCGAAGTTTGCCCTGGCAGCTTCTACTGCCCGACAAATGTTTCAGTCATAAGTAGCGTTTGATAGAGTGTTGGCGGGCGCTAGCGTCCTTCGGCATGCCGTCGCATACCGCAGCGCGCCAGGGCATCCTGCCGCAGGAGCCCGTGACGCGTCTTTCAATACCATGCGATAATATCCTTTTCGATGACATGGGATAATTTTAAAGCGTAGGAAATTATGTCGTATTTCTATTTTGATGTGGTTGAATGTCCATTGGTGAAAATTTAAATCCTATGCTATTCCGTCCCGGACTGTGTAGGCCTTAAAAATGGAATAAGTATCTAAATAAGAGTACCGTGACTATCTGAAAGCTGTGAAGCTGTAAAAAATAGCTGTTTTCAAACTTTATGTCAATTTCTGTCCAAACATAATTAATTAGGTCTGTATATGTCATATGAAGTTGCTGTTTTAAAAATCGGATCACTTTGACCTATTGTAACATCGGATCGACTTGGAACTTTATAAGAAGGGAAACACTACAGTTATTGGCCATTTCATCTTAGCAGTGACGGATTAACCCTTAATCAAATTAAGCAATTGCCTAGGGCATCACGTCTGGGGGGGGGGGGGCACCAGAAGAAGCACAAAAAAATCCGTCCTTAGGGCATCACGTCTCACTCTCATGTCACCAAAAACCATACCAAAAAAGTTTTAATAATTTAAAAATTTTTAGTACTTCAGGGCTTTTATTTTTATTTTGTAAGTTAGTTTTAATTACGATATTATTAGATTTAAATGTATTTGAAAATTCGCGGTTTTTAAGTTGACATAGAGTCTGACCTAGGCTCCCGCTTGCCCACTCGCTGCCCGCTAGTGCATTCGGCAATTCGAATGCACCGGAATTGCGATCAGCCAATCACAAACCACCCCTTGTTTTCATATTATTCTTTGCTCTTTTTTTATGCACCTACCATATGTTCTCTTCACTACCCTTGGTTAACTGGAAGAGAATGCCTAAGGCATTAAGTCCGCCTTTGTACCTTTATGTTGCATGAAGTTTTAATAAATAAATCAAATGTTTTGTTTTTTGAATAATTTTGCTGGCCGGCTTATATGCCTACGTAATAATAGCGGAATTGCCATTTTTTTTTATTGTAACAGGTACTTCGAATTGACATAAAACTAAAAAAAAAAAATGGTTTGAGATTTTTGAGTGAAACTTTTTTCACATAGTAGGTTCTTCTACTCCCTATGCAGTTCTTCTTTTAAAAAAAACTTTTTACAAAAAAAAACCGACTACACTAAATAAAAAAACTAAAAGAATCAAAATAATTTTAATTTCGGAAGTCGGTGTTTCTCGGTATTTTTTGTTTCTTATTTAACACCGACTTCCGAAATTATTGTTTTTTTTTCTGCTTTCTCCGATCTAGTCAACCAATAACGGCAGTCTACTGTTCCGTACTCTGAAAAATGATAGCAAAACTAGCAGTGAAACAGCCCCGACTCATGAATAAATCTTCACCATTATTGCTTCATGATAACCCGAGACCTCATACAGCAGAGACAACATTTTAACTCTACTGAACTGCAATTAGAAACCATTCGTCACACTCAGTATTCGCCAGACCTTGCTCTAACAGACTACCCTTTTTTTCGTGATTTGGACAATTTTCTACTTGATAAAAAGTTTTCTTCTCAGGAAGCAGTACAAAATGGTTTCACACAGTTTGTCAAATCTAGATCACCAGAGTTCTATCGCAAAGGCATAAATGACCTTCCTCATAAATTAGATGGCAGCTATGTATAGATAATAATGGTAATTATTTTGATTAAACAAATATGTTAAATGAAAAAAAAAACTAATTTCAATTTTTAAGTACAAATCGGCAATTTCATACTTTAACCCCTAATAAATAAATTATGCTTTGGTTTTTATTGTTGTCGCACCTACTCCACTTCTAAGGTACATTACATCTCATCACCTTATTTTACAAAACCTTATATTTTAAGGCGGTAAAAAGACCGATTCTAGTTGACATACGGATAGGGGGGCCCACAGGCGTAGATAGCTTAGGGCATCAAGAAGTCTTAATCCGTCACTGCATCTTAGTAATAACCTACCAGAATAATAGATTCAAAACTGCTTACTGATTACGACGCGAGGAGGTATTGAGTTGAAAACAAAACCACATACTCAAGTTTGCGGTCTCTTGAGACTGTGAAACTTCAAAGTTTCAAACAGCTGTTTTGTTATTGTGATCGAACTAATTAGTATAAAAAAAAAGTTTCTTTGGGAAAGTTGTTTGTAATCATGAGTATAATCACGTGTATAATATCGGTCACCAGTCACCCTATATATGGATAAAGGTCCTAGAATTCATCATTAAATAATGAGTTTTACTTGCAGAGGAACGCTTCGAATATGCCCGTCGCTTGAAATCCGCGGGCGCAGCCCTTGCGTCAGCTGGCATACGGATTGGTCGTTGGCGGTTAAGAAAACGCACGGCCGCAGCCAGGGATGACTTCGAGCTCGCAAGGAGGATGAGGGACCGGATTGCTGATGCTCTTTGTGGGGTGAAGGAGGATCCGCAGCTGTGTCGGTTGTTTGAAGAGGATGGGGTTAGTTGAAGAAGGTTTTTATGACACTATCAGAAATATAGCAGAAAAAAATTCTTTTTGCATTAAGGACGAGGAAGAGGAAGTGTATAAAGTTAACTTCTCCTCAGTTGACGTAGAGAGATCTTCTTCAATGAAAATTAATAATAAAAATTTCTGAGGTTTTTATTATAATTTATTTGTAATATTGTTGGCCACACGGGATTTTTCATTAGAAATCCCATAGAAAGGAAAGATCCATATTAATATCAACATTTCGATGCAATTACATGAATAACTTTACCTAATTCCGACCTCTGCTTAAGACTCACTGGTATAGTTGCACAACAAATAAGTTTTGTGATTTTAACTGAATATCTTTCTAAATCAAACGAGATTCTTCTAATTTAGCCGGACCGCCGCAACGACTCCTCCATGCCTCAAGAGTACGACTTCTCTCACCACCTCTCGCCGTCAGTAGTCGCAGGATCCCTCAGCCTCGACATACCTTCGCCAGTACCTCCCATAGAACCTGAACCTGAACTGCAGGAACCGGAGTATGCGAACGGAGAAGAAGAGGAAGACGATGTTCACGATATGCAGCCGGTGAGAATTTAGATGGATAATTTATTATTTATCATATCATCATCTTCCTGCCCTATATTACTTGGGGTCACCACAACACTTTTTTCCCTTCCATTCTGTCTTGTTACTCGTCATACTATCACTTGTTTGCGCTTCTTTGGCCTCCCTTTCCTTCTCCGTCTACATGTATAATCATAACTCTTTTAGTAACACCCGTTTCTCCTTCCTCTTCACATGGCCATACCAAGTCAAACGATTCCCTTTCAACTTTTTAGTCACTGGCACCACTTTCAAAATATACTGATTTCCCACTTTATCTATTCTCGTCACACCTCAGAATGGATAAATTTACCACCACTGAATAGATAAAGAAAAAAATTTATAAATATAACATATGTTTTAGTAAAATATATGCAAAACCCGCAACACGTGACTAGTATTTTTATGAAAATAATTTACTATATATGTACAAACATAATTGTATTAAGAAAAACCATAAAGTTATAAGCTTATTATGTTACCTGGTTGTCCGCACAAATACATGGTCACCGGGTCATCCGGGCCTTTTTTATTCGGTCATTGTGACCTTTTTTAAAATATTTTTGGGAAAAACATAACATGGTCTAAAAATTATTGGAATAGATTC
The DNA here is from genome assembly GCA_961205895.1 of Mythimna pallens. Lineage (NCBI taxonomy): Eukaryota > Metazoa > Arthropoda > Insecta > Lepidoptera > Noctuidae > Mythimna > Mythimna pallens. The sequence goes on along the minus strand of OY540847.1, from coordinate 14,017,020 downwards.
ATTTACTGATTCTGAACAAACTATATTCATGTTTAGCACAGGCTAAAAATAATGTTGTACATTTATTATATAAAAAATCTATATTTAATGACATTGGGCTTTTTAAAAGGTATTTCAATAGCTGACAAATATTTCAGTCGCCAGAACCAACTTTGCAAGAAGAGATTCCACCTTCATACCCCGAGCCAGTGCAACTCCAGCCCGTCCAGACGATGCCAGAAGAGAAAGAAGTGCACAAGAAGATAGAAGAAGATGAACTGAGGAAAGAGACTGACAGCCCGAGGAGGAGTATCACACCTAATGCTGCTAATGGTAAGTTACCAGTGAACTGTGTTTTTTTATGTAGTTCGCAGAAGAATTGGCATGGCTAAGAGCGCCATTTGTCAGCTTGATAAAATTTGGAAGGATCACAACATCTCCGTAAAGGGCAAAACCAAACTGGTACGGACTCTAGTCTTCTCTCGATTTTTTCGTATGAGACTTGGACGCTGAAAGCTGTAGACCGCAAATACATTGACGCCTTTGAGACGTTGTGCTGGAGAAAGATGCTTCGTATCCCTTGGACCGCATTTCAGAACAACGTAATGTATCCATATTGCTAGAACTCAAAATCTCCTCGCGAAAGATTCTGCAATACTTCGGTCACATTGCAAGGAAAGACGGTGGCAACCTCGAAAGGCTCATTGTGACCGGTCAAGTAGATGGGAAAAAGCCTCGTGGGTGTAGTCCAATACGTTGATCCGACCAGATCCACAGCGCTCTTGACTTTACGGTATACAGTGCAATGCCCACCGCTCTTGAATCTACGTTATACTTTGCCAGAAACAGATGGAGAAATATCATGCAAGTGAAAGAGATCAAGCAGGGAGGCAGCATGCTGAGGGCATTGAGGAATATGACGTAAGGAGGGATGTACAATGTACAATGCTGGCTCGCTTACCTATTTGTGTAGCAACCCTTATAATCAACGTCTGCTCTTCCAGGTTCTGTAGTACGACGTAGAAACAAGAGTGCTGGTCCGCGATCGACCTTCGAGGCATATGAAGAGCGGTTGCTTCCAGCGCTGAGGCAGTAAGTCTAGTTTAGTCTTGAACACAAATGGTTCTTAGAACTGGTAGACGCGTTTTGATAGTCATTGACATTGTCTTCAACTGTGGACATTTCCTGTTGGAGTTGATTATATAGGTAAGCCTATTAATAATCATACTAATGAAAGTGAAGTTAGAGTTAGCAGCACTTTTTTTTATTAATGATAGGCTCGCGTTTGACCACCATCTCACCTGATGGTAATATAAGTATATAATACTTAACTAAAAGTATTTCGTATTTGTTGTTAAAGCGACAACATAATTACATCATCTGTGGATTTTTTTTACTGTCTAGCAATTCACATAGATGACAGACAGACAGAAGGACAGTGGAGTTTTAGTAATAGGGTCCCGTTTTTACCCTTTGTGTACGGAACGTTAAAAATATACTAAGTACGTTTATTCAAAATTTCTGTGCTTGAATTATGATTTTAAAATTAGGGCATATTCGAGTTACATGTTGTTTGTGTTCCAGTTCCCACACAAACGAGTACCTCCGAGAGGGTCGTGAGGAGGAGTGCAGCGGAGGCAGCGCGGCCACGTCACATTCGCGCTCCACACAGCCACACAAGTTGAATGAGCGGGAGAGGAAGCACGCTGCGCTGCCGATTCTTATATTTGGTTATCCACTTGTGAGTACCAATAGAAAGTTAACACGTTGATAACGGTATTTCTATTTCTGTGGTATTTAGGTGTTTGAGACCTCGTTTTAAAATTACCATTATGGCGGTACGGGGTTCCTTAGACCCCGTAACGTTTGATAAACCAAGATCGGTACGAGGTCAAAGTGACCCCGTATTACAAACCGATGATTCAGTTTGGTGAAGCGTGTCCAATATTCATGAATTACCCTAAAATATTCCATTCCTGTGGTACGAGGCGTTTGAGACCTCGTTTGAAAATTATCATTATTGTGGTACGGGGTTCATTAGACCCGTACCGTTTGAGAAACCAAAAGATCGGTACGAGGTCAAAGTGACCCATGTTTTGAACAGGAGCACCGCACCGCACTCACATTTAATTTTCTACTAAGCGGGTGAAGCCACTAACAAAAGCTAGTGTCAACATATCACATGCTTAATTTTAAAGAGACTTAACTCAATAAGACGTTATTTAAATCTGAAAACATATGTTTCAAAAATAAAATAAAATTTTTAAATAGGTACCCTCTCTTTTGAATTACGTCTCTTTTTGGTTAAAAATGTGATATAATCAATATACTTCCTCTATTTCAGGTTGAAAAATTCTACTCCAAAAACTACCTAGATAAAGAGGAAGGTCTCTCTCGCCTCCGCGCAGAACTGACGTCGCCATCCAACGGCAGTACCAAGACGTCACCGAACAAGACAGCTCGGGCGGCGGCCATCTTGTTGCAGCGGGCGCTGAGGGACAAGGTGTTCTCTGTATACAGCCAGGCCAATGAGGTGGTTAAAGTGCTGTTCAAGGAGTTCGTTCCGGATAGGTGAGGTTTTAGAATAAGATAGAAAAGAATAAACTTTATTGTATACCAGCACCCCTAGCCAAGTTGATAATCTGCAATAGTTAACGCTAGTCGAAAACTAATCAAGTGTATGGGAATGACATCATCTCAACGTTAAGTCACGTGGTCAGAACAAACGAATAGAAAATTCGTAGCCAAGTTCACATCGTTCAAAATAATATAATGAATTGTTATAGTTTTTACAATGTTCAACGCTACATCCTTTGTTATTGTAGAACGACATTGTAGAACGAGCGGCCGACTCAGGCGCGTCAACATGGCTACCAACTTATCGTTTTCTACAATTGCTGACACGGAGGCTTTACCGATTGGAGAACGGAATTCGACACGAAATGGTTGTAACTTGGCTAGGGGGGCAGAAAAGTCCACCGTAGGCGTGGGCTTCCGGTAAACGTCCAGACCGAGTATAAGTAGTGGACGGCGCGTAATGTTTCACGCGCGCCTCAAGGAGATGTCAGCAAACCGTAGAAGCCCAGAAGGGCCGAAGCCTACTGAGCCCATAAGGTCGCTTCTGAAAGGAAAACCCGGGGCGCTAGAACGCAAGGCAAAGTAGGAACATAGGAGTGGGTTTTAGTCAGTAAAAGTCTGATCCACCTTCTCACTCTGAAACCGGAGAAGCTATTGGATGATTTCACACCTAAAAAAAACACCAGAGAAGTTACACAACTTATACATTAATTTAAATATGTGTCTGTCAGTTTTCCGCACGACTAAAACATATTAAGTTATATGATCAGAAAAACAACTATTAGACAAATATACAGTCCAGACACAACACCCGTCTTGTCGGAGGATCCTCCCTTTTTAATGGAGGTTTGCGGGACTTTACACCCAGTGTTATTAAATACCGGCAAGAAGCGGTTAAAGATCAAGAGGAAATGTCTGAACTAGAAAATGTCAGAACTAGAAATGTTGTTTCAGATTTCTTCGCGTTTTTATATGTATGGATTACAACCAAAGACCTTTGGACAGGATGTATAATTTCCATCTTATGTTCTATTTCATTTCAAATTCTGTTCAGGAAAATCGCCAGCAAGTCTTCCATTTCCAGGGTGTGTGCTGCCGAGGTGGGGCGTTGTCTGGAGAAGCTGCTACCTGAGCTGTTGAGAGCCTGCGGAGATCCTGCTCCGAGGGTGCATTCTACAGCACAGCATACTGTGCTCACGGTTGCCGATTGTCCTCAAGTCAGGTAGGAATGTGATGGTTATTTTAATCTAAGTACACTTATTTCGAGGAGGGCAGGTTGTCAGGGCATATAGCTCGCAGAACAGATGGTCAATGGGGCCGAAAGATTCTGGAGCGGTGACCGCGTACCGGACGACGCAGCGTTGGAAGGCCTTCCACAAAGTGGACCGATAACTTGGTGAGTATCGCGGGAATCCAATGAAAGCGAGACGCGGCGTGTCTTTTTTCGCCCTTGGTTGGGAGGCGCGTTTTCCCAACCACCTAACTTGTTAGCACGTGGTTCACATGCATGTAGCCGCAACAAAAATCAAACGCACAAATCGCTAGTTTGCAACCGTCTGGTCAACCCTTAAGGGTACAAGGTCATGTCTCAGAAAAATAAATTCTACTCGAGATTTACGTAATGCCTAGCTAGAAACAGACACATTTACGTTTCTTAGAAATGGGAGATGATCGGCGGCAACGACTTCTCGCGTCCTGCTCTGGTCCTGGCCATGGTCTTGAAAGGGAATGGGGAACGGTCGCCTCCTACTGCGAAGTAGTAATGCTAGCGAAGGAAACGCTCTGAGCGTCCTGATTCACAGGGCGATTTCCGACCAGCGTAAAAGCGGGCTTGCGGACAATGAGCAATGGGTAGCTCACCGCCCGGACACTCAGTAAGGATCAAGCACGAGTCGTCGACGTGTAATGCTCCACGCGCTCCTCAAAGTGATGTCAGCAAAACCGACAAGTTCAAGGTAGGGTCAATGCTTGCTAGGGCTGCGGGAGCGTTTGAAAGTGTGACCGAGGCCCTAGAATGCAAAGGGCAATTAAATGATATAGGTGGACTTTGGTAAGTAATAGTCTCATGCATGTGAGACTTTTACTAGAAGTTGAAGAAGATTTCTGTGGAAGAAATCTCGTGAAAAGCGGAGGTGATACGGAAAGATAGGACACCAACACTAGGCTGCCCATAGAAAACCTTTTCAGTAACCTACCTATGTTATTTTTCTTGCAGGAGTCTCCACCTAATCCCCCAGCAGTTAGTGAGACCGGTTGCAGCATCGATGCATCCGCGACTGGCCCTCTCTCGACTCCAGATGTTGGAACAGCTCATACTCAGCCATGGCATTTCGACAGACAAGAATAGGTGAGTTAAACGAGTATCACAATAAAATTGAGGGAGACTACTTCTAGGAGATGCATGATGTCAGGGCTGTGGTATCGAAAGAGATAGGCCTACTGGCAACGGACGCGTAGCTTCATATAGCACAGCATAGTCGGCCTTATAATGTTCCCACTGTTGGGACTCAGGCCTCCTCTCTAGGAGAAGGAATGGGCCGTAATCCACCACGCCGGCCCAGTGCGGGTTGGTGGATGTCACATGTCTTCGAATTTTTGGTTCTAGGATATGCCGGTTTCCTCACGATATTTTCCTTCACCGTTTTGAGAGCAGTGGTGATGAAATAAATTACACAAAGTAATGCGCCTGGCTGGGTTTGAACCCGCGACCTACAACTTGTAAGTCGGGGCCGTTACCACTCGGCCACCACTGCTCTCAAAGACGCGTAGCTTCATAGACGCATATTATTTATTATTAATACAAACCAAAAGCATTATGAAGCACTATGTTGTTGTTTTTATAAACTATTATATTGTAATATGACTAATTTATAATTTGATCTAAATATTTTGCTAATTTAATTTTAATGTATTCCATGACAATTTCATCTAATTATTTTATTTACTAACTATGTACCAAATTAATAATAAGAATTTTGTATGCCTCATTGGCGGGACATAGCAGAACCTGTAACTAAAACAACATCTTATGAACCTATGGTCCACAATAAATGATTTGAATTTGAATTAGAATATTCGTCATTATTTATTTGGTGCACTCTGTCGACGATGCGACAACGATACAACGGTATATATGTATATATATAGAGTTTTATAGTTATATAAATGTCGTGTCCAGATCTTAGAAATTGATCACTTTACGTTTAAAACGATCAGGAAAGTTTTACTTGACCATATGCCAAGTAAAACTGGCCAGATCGTTTTAAACGTTATCGACAATAACGTACAAATATAAAAAACTCATTTTGTATAGTTTCGATGTTGAGATGGATTCATGATAGCACAAGTTTAAACCTTAGTGGTTTTTAGTTGCTATTTTAACCTAAACTATCCTGTATTCTTATGTATTAATAATAAATAAATAATAAAATAAAAAAAACGTTATAATTGGATGATATGTCAATCCTCGTTTCGCCTACTATCTTTAGACCTTTTATTATGCCAAACGAGGATTCACATATCATCAAATGTACCTAAACGTTTCAACGAACTGACCAGTTTCAGTTGACCATATCATGAAGTTATCACTTTTAAGATCTGGCCACGACATAATATAAGCTGTGAGCAGACGTACACCAAGCGTATAATGACGGATACGCGTCTATGAAGCTATGCGTCCGCATACAGTAGGCCTTACAGTGGTCCTGGATCGCAAAAGGCAACTAAAGAAACCCGGGTAGCACACCCGCTCGCACCACTCAGAACGGGAGGAGTTATTTGATGATTTCCCATCTTAAAAAAAGGAGATGAGTGGTGAGATAGTTGAGAAATGTGGAGTCAAGAAGTTATAAGCCTCCTCTCACTCTCTTTTATTTTTCTCTTCGGTAGAAAATGTCTAAGGTATTATTATATTACGGTTATGTAAATATTCTCTGAACATGAAAACAGAAAACGCCAACGGATGCCAATTTAATGGATTTAAATTGATTTCACTGAACTACAAAATATTATCTTACTAAAGTTATTATATTCATACATTTCACACAATATTTTTCTAGATTCCACAAAAAGATAGCCTTTAGGGGACACCCGGACTTGAACCGGGGACCTATCGATCTGCAGTCGATTGCTCTGCCACTGAGCTATATCCCCGATGAACAAATAGCTGAAATTAGGCATTACATGCCGAACACTGCAGTCTTTTGTTTTATATTTTTCTACGCTTCAAAGGTCGAAGCGTGAAGGTTGCATACCTTATGAGTAATTTTATGACTGATTATTTCTTTCTTTTTAGGACATCAATGTTATTATGAATTCTAATAGCCGTTGATTTTAGGGTAGTCAGATATAAAGGTAATGTATTAAAGCACGCAAGAAATAATGAGGTTACCTACATAGCCCAAAGAATCGCCAAACTTAAGTGGCAGTAGAGTAGGCAGGGCACATTGCTCGCAGTGCAGATGGTCGATGGGGCCGAAAGGTTTTGAAGTGGTTCGTACCGGAAAACGCAGCGTTGGAAGGCCTCTCACAAGGTGGACCGATGACCTAGTGAAGGTCGCGGGAATCCGATGGATGCGAATTGCACAGGACCGGTCGTCGTGACGATTCTTGGGGAGGCCTATGTCCAGCAGTGGACGTTTTTCGGTTGAAATGATGATGTTGTTGAGGAGGAGATGGGCCGTTAGTGGTTGTTTTGTTGAATTTTATCAATTTCATAGAATTTAACGAGTTATAAGTCGGGCTTTGTGTAATTTATTTCATCACTACTGCTTTCAAAACGGTGAAGGAAAACATCCTGAGGACACCAGCATGTCCAAGAACCAAAAATTCGAAGACTTGTGATATCCACCAACCTACACTGGGCTCAAGTGGTGGACTACGACAAATCCCCTCTCCTAGACAGGAGACCTGAGTCCCAGCTGTGGGAACATTGTAAGGCTGATATGCTATGCTCACTCTCCTTCTCTTCTTTTTTCCTTATCCTTCATCTTTTTTCCAGCAGTCTATGACAGGCCTGGTGGTTTTGTGGTTAGTGGCCCTCACTGCTATGCCGGAGGTCGTGGGTTCGATTTCCATCCAAGGCAAATGTTTGTGTGATGAGCATGATCATTTTTCTGGGTGTAATTTACCTACAGTATTTAAAAATAAATATGTGTGTTTATCAGTTGTCTAGTACTTATTGCACAAGCTCTGCTTAGTTTGGGACTAGATGACGTTGTGTGAAAGTTGTGGAATATTAGAATAGAATACTTTATTGGTTATGTTTTGTTTTCTTTTTTTGTTTTAATTTTTTTTAATATTTTTATATTTATTTTATTTTATTTGGGTGGCTTACAGCTAACAATGCAAAATATATGACGATAAAGTAGATCACGATGAGCCATTTACAAGCCTCCACATATAATATGAGAATATTGTTGAAAGTTACAGTAACAAAGAAGTAATTGAGATATACAAAGTTTGGAAGGAAGATAATATAGAATACAATAATGTAATGCAATTATAAAACAATGCTTTTAGACCTAACAATGTTAATGGATGCTATCTATATATATAAAAATGAAACCCGTTTTCCTTGGTCACGGCATCACGCGTGAATGGCTGGACCGATTTCACTAATTCTTTTTTTGTTATTATTAGGAGAAGGTTCTTACGGAAAAAAATATTAAGAAAATCTCTCAGAAATATTGAAAAATATACATTAAATTTTGGATATTTAAAAAAACGCGCGTAACGAATGTCAATGTCATTCACAGCCATAGACTATATTGAAAGAGCATTGTTTGTTCGGAAACGTGGTTACTTGATTAAATTCGAGCATCATTTGTTCCAAAATAAAGTACTTAGTGCATCATTGCTACGCTAAGGCGGTACGAAGTTCGCCGGGTCAGCTAGTTATATATATATATACTCGTACATATATTATTTATATTTTTTTTCCAGCGGCCTAACAGTCCGTCGTCTAGCCGAATGCGGTGCTGCAGGAGCCCAGCACGCAGCAGGTTCAGTCCGCGCCGCCGCTGAGCGCATCCTGCTCGCTGCGTACGCGCGGTCACCGCGGGTCGTCCGCGCGCAACTACCTCCTGACGACGCGGTCACGAGGAGGAACCTGATCTATCGACATCTGTTCCAGCAGTTTGATAGGATTGATATGCAGGTCAGCACTAATATGATATCATTATACCCGTTTAGAGTAGGTTAATAAATTGTACCTACAATTAATTAAGTGCCAGAGCTGAAGATCTGATAAAGAGACTTGATAGTGGACTCGTAGTTTTGTTGGTACAGTTAACAGGATTACTAAGTTATAAAGGTTTAATATGGAAACTAAATTCCCATCATCTCAAAATAAAACTACACTGCCTTTAGAAAGGATGGATGGATGCCCGTAAGACGGTCAAAAGCCTGCCCCGCTTGGACGGAGGAGCACCGTGTCCCCGTGGTGGTGATCGGCCCGGGCCCTGGTTCAGGCCTTGGTCTGAGGCGAGAGGGAATGCTTTGCCCAAAGCGGGGAGGGGTTATTCGATGATTTGGCACCAAAAATAGGGTTTAGCTGCCAGTTGCGGGATTGTTCTTAGAATACCAAAGCCAACTGAAAGATCACGGGTGGGTGTTAGCCAGTCTGAATCTCCCTCTCACTCCACGCAGAGCGTTAGAAGTTATTTGATGATTTTCTACCCAAAAGAAAAAAAAAAACAGTTCAGCTGCCTGGCTAATGGCTTTATTAACCGACTTCAAAAAGAAAGAGGTTCTATTTCGTATTTTTTTTAAAATACGAGTATATGTTCACCGATTTACTATTTTTTATATAAAGTGGTATTTATCTACTGCTGCTAGATTACCTACAGGTTTCTTTCTTAGACCCAAATAACTCATGGACCTAAGTAAACTATATGTCCTACCTTCTTTTTGAGTTGGGAAATCATGAAATAACTCTTAACGCAGAAAACGCTCTCCAGAGCGAGAAGAAAGGTTGTGTTAAAGGGCTGCGGTGACTCTTTTGGACCGTCCTACAACAACTGTGTCCTACGTCAGAATCACATCGACAAAAAATAGAAGAATGCCTCTTTATAAAATTCTTTCTTCCTCCAGAAAATGCTTAACCAGGCACCAACCGAAGAGCAACTCCTGAACGGGGCCGACCAGTCCATGGCAGACTCCACCCTCGAAACAGCCAGCGTCTCCCAATCCACTAGAAGCGGCACCACCGTCAGTGGGATGACAGCTTCTCTCGGGATGACGTCATCCATCGGAGCCACGTCATCATACAGCCTGAAATCTATGACGTCTAGTATCAGTGGAGCAACCCTAGCGCCTTCCAGTTTGAGTGGGAGTTACACTACTTCCAAAACAAAGAGTAGTTTGAAGAAGTCCCCAACTAAGAGGTATACTCCGAGGGGTATCGTGCCTGCGAAGGACTTTTCGAATTATCCGGGTTATAATAAGCTGAGGTTGGATAGTGCTGTCAGTCCGAAGCATTCGCCTAGGTCATCGGCTTCGGGTGGAGTTGAAAAAGTAAGTTGAAGTCGATTGGGCACACTTTACTACCGGACACTATTGCTATCAATCTGTCCATCTGTCTCTCACCATTTTCATTAATTTTCAAATATCTTTATTAAACCTAAAAGTTAACAAAAGAATGTACTTACCCTAAGATACATTGACACATACATTTAAACACTTTCTAAGGCTAAAAATTCGCCTTTCAAAGTTATTTTTTTTAAATATTGGTTATAAACACTGATGGCAACATAAAATTAGGTTGAAATAACAATATACAATGACATTTACGCAAATTATTTAGTTTACTTATAATTTTGCTTATTACTTGTGGGTGTGTGACAATAAAAACAATTAAAATCAGAAACAGAATAAACTGATCGCACGGTATACTGTAAAAACTAGCAGTCGTGCGACCAGTCAATGTATCAGCGGCCGGTGTCTCTCACCACTTCACCAGGCTATATTTTTAAAAAGTGGTAGCTAGACAGTTGAAATTTTCAGTTTATATATTTCTGTTGCCGCTATAACAATCAATACTAAAAAGAGAATAAAATAATTGATTAAATGGGCGTCCCATACAACAAACATGACTTTTTGCTACGGACGGTACAAAACCCGTCGTGCGCGAGTCCGACTAGCACTTGGCCGGCTTCAATACCATTTTTCAATACCTTTAGAGCTAATAATACAGAGTCTTAAAAGATAAATCTCAAGTTTTCTGCCTTTATTGCACTTACATCTTAATTCAAAGTGCATTGAGGAGTTATTCTGTTTATCTGTCTATGTTGTTTATTTATTATTAATAGGCCCACGCTTGACCACATTTCCACCTGATGGTTACCGACAATTAATGTTGTTTAGGCTCAGATATTATAATAAAATAAATTAAAGGCAAATGGACTGTATAGGGGTTTATTCTAATCTTAGCACAGTAGGTTTAAATAGTTCAAAAGTACGTCTACGCGCGGTCGTGATGGACGATGCAATGCCGATGTCCTGCGTGCTTAGACCCCGCGCCGCCGCCGCCGCGTCGTCGTAGTGTGTGTGTGAACAAATGTGAACGACGTTGAAGCACGCTTATCTACAACTAACCTATTCACTCTTGACTTAAAGAATCAGGTTATAGCTATCAGGAAACACGTGTCTGTACATACTTCGGTGGGGAATTCCACTCCTTAGCAGATTTACGCACATTGAATGTGTAAAAGTTCCTAAAGCGTGCCTGAAAGAGGTCCTAAATCTTTTTGTCAAGCTCTAAATTCACAGCAGATCCCTTCACATTACCTACACAAACTAAGCTAACTTGAATCTTCACCTCCTCCAGGTACACTTCCAAGAAAGCCAGAACCAATCATCATCCGAAGTGATCTACCGCCGCACGAACCGTAACTCCGAAAACCGTCACTCCATGATCCATTACGACCACGAACCGTCAAAGCCACAGCTAAAAGAAAGACCGGTAACAGTCTACGAACCGTTGCATTTGGACTACAGAGACTCCCCAACTTTAGGATCCCCTAAAACCTCCAAGAATGATCTCCGGAGTATGGACTCCTTGCCCATGGATTCCCCACAGATGTCCAGAAATGATTTAAGGTGTGATTCGGACTGCAGAAGCCTGGACTCTCCGAAAGTGAAGGCGGATTACTTTAGAGAAGGAGTGTTGGAGTCGCCGAAGCTGGTGGCTGGGTTGAGGAACTTGCATCTTGATGAACATAGCCAGATGGATGAGAGCGGGTATTACAGTCCAGGTGCGGTTATAGTTATCCAAGTTTCTATGTTTTTTTAGGGTTCGGTACCTCAAAAAGAAAAACGGAACCCTTATAGCATCACTTTGTTGTCCTTCCGTCTGTCTGTCGGTCGGTCTGTCTGTCAAGACCCTTTATCTCTGGAACGCGAGGAGGCATCGAGTTAAAATAAAACCTCACTCACTCAACTCACGTCACTGGTCCCTTGAAGCTGTGAAAAATTAAAACTTCTGAGTTACTAAAAAAAAGATACGGGCGTTTATGTCGAAAAAAACGTGTATTTCGACACTCACTTCAAGGGAATCAAAATTCATAGGGTAATTCCCGTTGACCTAGAATCTCGAAATTTGGCATGAAGCAAGGTCTCATAGCACAAAGATAGAAAAAAAACTGAAAACTCTAAATTTGTAGTTACGTCACAAAAAAAAAACTGTTTTTGCGATTCGGAAAAATCTTCGTAACTCAATTCGGGAATTGAACTGTTTTCATAGGTAAGTTAATTTGTACGGAACCCTCAGTGCGCGAGTCCGACTGCCAAGTTTTTTTATTATTGATTGGCTCGCATTTAACCACTGTCTCACTTGATGGTAAGCGATGACTCCAACAGCTACAACCTAGCAGCTAACAGGACACTCAGACTCCGGCCGGGAATTCCGCTCAGCTGTACGCACAATGAATGTGTTCCCAAAACGTTTGGTGTGGATGGGTGGGATGTCCACCACGTGCCGGTAGCGCATCGCCGTATGTAAATAGTAGACTGAGGATTTCTTCAGATGTTTACTGAAAAATAATCAAGTTCCAATCATCCGATTTTAGTTTATTGCCTAAAGAAGATTTTGTACGTAATTTTTTTTAAACGTTGCCCACAGTCGAAATCGCTCGTATCTTATCTTATTGTGGGGCTGGCCCTGGCCCAGAGCACTTCGACCCTTCTGGATCTTTTGTGCTATGCCCCTCCTGTCTACTCAACCCGTAGCCCTCCGTGCACCTCCTTCATGAGTCCCAGTATGGCCTTGATGGGGCTGAGCCTGTAGTCCTCTGGTCTTGGAAATGGTTGGCCCAGATACCCTAGTCTTTTGGAGCCTAGTGCTGCACAGTCGCACAGCAAGTGTAACATAGTCTCCTCTGCATCTCCACAGATCCTGCAAGTCGGGTCGCTTGCTTTTCCCATGTTGTGGAGCTGTTTGTTGCTTAAAATTGCCTCTATATATACATAAGATTTACAGGCCCAAAACAACTGTATAGGACAAACTAGTATTAATTCTTCCGTGCGGGAATCTATCCCGTGATACGCAGCGCAACAGTCAATCTGTCAAGTGTCAACAATTACTGCAACCGTGCTGTCAAATTAAATGACACGGCAGTATCTTGGATTACAGTCCAAACAAAATTCAAACATGGTACTATCACTTTTCGGTCCATTTTTTAAAATGACTTAATTAATGTTACAACCTTTTTCATTGCGGGTGTCGTAAATGTTGGTATCGTTCATCAAACAATGACCTGTCTTCAGGTAGAAGACACCAAGCCACGAGCAGCGAGCACCACTACGAGGCATATGACGTCGGAAACGTGGACGTGGCTGAAAATATACCTGAAACTATCAGTTTGCAGTGAGTACTTACATCCAGAACTCTTTTAGAAGATGATCGTAAACTTAATTTTTGTACTTACAGCCTTTTATGATCATACATTTTGAGTGAGGACTATGTTGATTGCTTTTTTTTTCCTTTTCAGTAATAAATGCTTGCACTGACTGGACAGGTCCACTCAAATCTGTATGGTTTTTGGAGGTATGTGGAACAGAGAGTAAAGTCCCGCAAACCTCCGTTGAAAAGGGAGGATCCTCCGACCAGACGGTTGTTATGTCTGGTGGGCTACTACTGCCCGATAGATGATTTCGGGCTGTTCTAAACGCGCGGAGAACTTTGATTGCGCGATGCAGGATTAGTTCTTATGTGACGTCATAGATGTCGCTACATCACTCCCCTCCGGAGATCGGAGATCGATGGTTCTTGATGCTTCTTGATGCCTGCCAGGCCAGTTGGTAGGTTGGTTCCAGTGGGTCGGAACCGAATGCCGCATAGTTCTCGGTGAGTCGGAACTGTCTGCGGTGATGCCCCAGTGAGTCGAGGTGGTGCTATCCCAGTGAGTCGGGATGATGCCCCAGTGAGTCGGGGTGATGATGTCCCAGTGAGTCGGGATGATGCCCCAGTGAGTCGGGGTGATGATGTCCCAGTGAGTCGGGATGATGCTGCAGGCTCCAGTGAGTCGGAGTAGTGCTGCTGGCTCCAGTGAGTCGGAGCGGTGCTGTGCGATGTAGTGGCTTGACTGCTTGCGTCGACCAGGAGAGGTTCTTCATAGCTCTTCATGTGACTGGCCGAAGGTGCGGTGTGATTAGCCAAGGTCGCTGATGAGGCTGAGGGTGATGACCAGGTATGACCAGGTAGGCATGCTGGTGGTCAGGATACCCTTTAAAGCCGTGGGTGCCGGCTGTATGGCTCGGTGCTCGAAAGCTTGAGGAAGTGATGATGACGTCACGAAGTAGTTGCTGCACGAAGGCTGCGCTGACGTTCTTTGTCGAGGGTCACCAGTTTGGAGGTATGTGGAACAGAGAGTAAAGTCCCACAAACCTCCGTTGAAAAGGGAGGATCCTCCGACCAGACGGTTGTTATGTCTGGTGGGCTACTACTGCCCGATAGATGATTTCGGGCTGTTCTAAACGCGCGGAGAACTTTGATTGCGCGATGCAGGATTAGTTCTTATGTGACGTCATAGATGTCGCTACAGGTTCTTTCTTCAAAAGACCATCTCAGACAAATCTGCATTGTTCTTATGTGATTTGACCATTACATATTTACTGTATAGACTTTAAAAGAGACTTTGAACCCTGAGTTTATTTCGGTGTTTCTTCTCAGGGTAGTCGGCTAGGAAACACCAGTCTCATCTAGTTTAAAATGACGAAAACAGAAAAAAATTGACGTATGTAAAAGTGTTTTTTTTTTAAACCTATTTGCAGTATAAATATCATTTATCATTTGCTGTTAAGTTTTTGAGAATAAGTATTCTTTCGAATGAGAATTATATCGATGTATTTGAAAAAGTTTAGTTTATACTGCATCTAAACGTTTGACGAAGTTTATGCAAAAATAATCTAGGTACCCCACAAGTTAGATTCTAAATAAATTCCTATGAGCAAAAATATTGTTGAGAACATTGCAAGGAAATTGTCATTAATATTCTCGTAATACATAGACATATCGTCAGTAGGTGAAACAGAAGAATAAAAGGATAGGAGAACATAATGAAATTTAAACTAAAATATATAAAAAGGCACTTGCAATGAGGCAATGTTTACATACAAATGCGCATCTCATCTCAGAAGGTCAAAAAATGTGTTCTGAGTAGAAGGTCAAAAGACAGCAAATGGGTGTATAGGGTCAAGTGACTATTATCAGTTCACTCATCTATCTTTCATTCGTGTAAAATATTTTCTGACGTTTTCCAGCACGACGTGCACATGGTGCGGTCGTCGCGTGCGCGCTGACGCACTAGAGGCGCACTACTGGCGACGCTGCGTGCTCCTAGCGCGTTGTCCACACTGCCGCGTCGCGCTAGAGGCGAGGATGTTACACGCCCATCTGCTGGGTACGTCGTGATCATAATTCAAATGTTTACGTCCATTTCTGAACAGGCTTCCTCAAACTAGGCCACATCGACTGGACTACTCCGCGTCCAGCGAACAATCAACAGTCTATCGGTCCATGTTATGTGATTTGTTGACGTTGTGTCTTTCTGTATGCTTCACGTTTACGGTACTGTCACAATAATATGTTGCCCACTCTGAAGTTGGCGTTCTGAACTGTTCTATGCGCATAGGTACTTGAAAAAATACGCAATAGGTACACATTCGCCATATGATTCTTAAAAAGAATTACTGCACAGCCAATTGTTCAAAGTTCGGAGCGGTCAAGATATTTGGGCTGTACTGCTCTCCTAGCCAAGTTACAACCATTTCGTTTCGATTCTCTTTTCGTTGATCGAAAAGAGAATCGAAACGAAACGGTTGTTACTTGGCTAGGGGAGCTGGTACTTACTTGTACAACAACCTGCATCGGATTTAGTAAATTTCATGTTTTCTGAACCTTATGTTTACCTTGTAAGCACCTACTGTTATATTTCAACATTGCAGAAGAATGCACGATGAGCGAGGGTAGCTGGAAGGCGTGTCACAAATGTGGAGTTGCTCTTAGGTCTGATGACTCTGATTACCACGCCAACTGCATACGTAAGTGTTTATATAATGACTTCCATTTCATACGGTCTTGCAGTATCTACTTTTGTCCTTAAAAATCACCACGTCCAATAACCAATTCGACTGTACACTTCATGGTATGGGCCATGTTGAACGTCTATGGACTAGGGATGTTGCGGAAGTTTGATTCCGATTCCAAATGTTCGGAACTTACGATTGATTTTACACCTCTGGTTCCGATTTTAGTTCCAATAATTTTTTGTCAGAACTTATATCGGAGGTACAAACAAGTTTATAGCTGTCACCTGCACCCCTAGCCAAGTTGATAAACTGCAATCGTTAACGCTAGTCGAAAACGAATCAAATGTATGGGAATGACATCATCTCAACGTAAAGTCACGTGGTCAGAACAAACGAATAGAAAATTTGTAGCCAAGTTCACATCGTTTAAAATGATATGCTGAATTGTTATCGTTTCTACAATGTTCAACGCTATAAACAAACGCTACATTGTAGAACGAGCTGCCGATTCAGACGCGTCAACATATCGTTTTGTACAATTGCTGACATCGAGGCATTACCGATTGGAGAACGGAATTCGATAAGAAACGGTTGTAACTTGGTTAGGGGAACTGAGGAACTTCTCTATCCCCGTGCCTACTGCCGATTACTCTTTCACTTGTTATTTTGTTTTGTATTTGGAATTTTGTGAATTCACTTTTCTTTTTTATCCAAGTTTTTGATTACCTAGTTTTAGTAGCGGTTTATTTGATGCTTCTACCTCCGCCTCCGACTTCGGTTCCGATTCCAATAAACCGAATTTAAAAACTCCGGTTCCGAATTCGGTTCCAATACTGGTTGTACTTTCACGTAATTGAAGTGGTTATATTGGAACTATATAGTCCTGTGTCTCCCTACTATTGATATTGAACACATCACGTGTTGCTTTCTAATAAAAACTTTGAATGGTCGGATAACCTTATTTTCTTTTAATTCTTTTTTTAGATTTCTTCTTTAGTTTTCGTAGATTAAATTATGTTTTTCTTTCATAGTTTTAAACAAAAAATATTAACTTCAAATTTTGATATTTCAGCTCTCGGCATGGACGAGTGGAAATGCCCCTATTGCTTCACAAACGTGCTGGCTCGTGACCTACCCTGGCAAAGGCATCTAATGCAGTGTCCTCGCAACCCCAGGATCACGCAGACCTCGTAGTTAGATGGAGGTGGAAATATTCTGGTCTCGAGTTTGTAGGTAGAAGTGGCTGCATGCAAAGGCCATGAAAATTAGCGCCTATGACTAAAAGGTTCGTTGGTAGATATCCCAATACAACTGATGCCGAACAATATTAGTTATTTGAGCCATAAGACAGGCGTTCTTTTGGAAATAGCCCAACTCCAGTATCATTTAATTTTTGAAAAATAAACTATATTTCTGTAACCATGTTTTAGCCCTGGTAAAATGCAAGGCCTTTGCATGAGAGCTACTAAATTTCTTTTTAATAAATAAATGACGATAAAGACGAAGAAAGTGATTATATGGTTTTGTACAGTAAAACAAAGAGAAGGAATGTGAAATTAATCAATATTATTCATTAACCTAAAGCATATTTTCTAAAATTGTAACGAACAGTATTCAAGATACGAAAATTACTGAAATCAAAAAAATTATACTCAAAATTTTGGTCTATACCGCGCTCAACGATATCTTTTTATTTTTTGATAAATTTAACATATAGGGTGACCCAATTCGGAGTTCCTAATTTAGACAGGTATCAATAATGACGCGTGCTTCAGACCTGAAATATTAGCTTGAAATAATTTATTAATACTATGAATCGCTTGATCGTAAAACTCGAAAAAGCAACAAAAAGAAGCTCAAGGTGTTAAAATTGTTCACTTGTTCTATACATGAGGATAATGACGGTCAATTCAGTCATAATGCTATCAATAAAATGCTCTTTAACATCTATGTTTTTATGATGTGAGGTTGTTTTTTTAAGAGCGCTAAAACTTGAATGAGAAAATCAACTGCCGCAAAATGTAGAGCCTATGATCAGACTAACGACATCTCAAATAATATGTTAATAATACCATTATTATTAATAATCAGTTTACTTATGCCTTCCAAAATCATAGACCTATATCTTTGTTTTCCGTCATGTCACAATAGTTTCTAACCAATCGAAGGGATAATCTTTGGTTGGCACCACATTCCATGAAAAATGTCTAACGGCCATCTGCGAGTTGGCTTTGGCCCCTCGTACGTTGTTTAAGATCCAAGACCCCAGGGTTCTAAGATAAATAAACACATAGAAGTTAATATAACTAAATAGAAAAATAACTTGGATAATATTCAGGAATTGGATGACCCTATAATACGAAACAATGATTGGCTCAACTTATTATGAATAAACAATAAGACATTTCATTGCTCATTAAAACATTCATTTGATAAAACATAAAATAAATCGTATAAGCACTTTCTTGAAATATTCACTTTCACTTAGAATAAAAAAAATAAAACGTTAGTTACAAATGACAAAATACGTACTCATTTATTCAGAATTATTCCAACAACAACCGTTTATACTACGATTATTTGAATAATAAAAATCCCTAACATTCGTATGAGTTTAGTACTATCGTTTTTTAGTATTTAAACTGCCTAGCAGTCATCTTTTTCAGTGATTTCAATAGCTATATAGATTTAGCCATTATCATTTTAAGTCCTCAATCTATTCGTTATGGTATTAAAAAAAAAAAATTACATGTCAAAATTAAATTAGATCAGTATAAATATTTATTAAAAACAGTTAGTTTGTCCACTATATTACAGTATATCCGTCAATTCACTTGAAATGCTATCCACTAATGTTAAGACTTGAGCACTGCTTTTTAGTCCATAATACCGTCCAACGATATGGATTCCGTCTTAGACTGCTCTTATGTTTCACTTTGGGCCTGTTCCACCACTTATACTGTTATAAAATGATTAATCTTAGCCTCAGTTTTTACAATTATAGATGTATTAGAATCTTTATCTAAAACTGCGGGTTTGTCTGATTTGTTATTACCATTTATGAGGGGATCTTTCTTGGCTGCTTTACTTAGCAATGTCTCTTCTTCTTCAGGGTTATCTCCCTCTGTCTATCTGTCTTGTCTCTTTGTTAAAGTGAATTAATAAGTAGTTTTTTAAAATCATGTCATGGCTTAAAGGTGTTTTGCTAAGTCCACTCTTCCTCTCATTGTAAAATAGTGGAACTGACTCCCTCTATATGTTACACCGTTTTGATGTTGTGTCGTCTTGTTTCGTGCAATACTCACTAGGATATTATTTTTCTTATGGCATTAATCGGGTTGAAAAAATACCCACGGGGTTATGGGTAACATTTTAGTTAGATTTCGGTTCCTACTTATACTAGTACATTTTTCCATGTTGTACTTATAAAGAAATGTTGTTTCATTTTGATCTCGGACGTTATCTTGTTGTATTTATATATGTTTTATTAAGTCACATAGTAAATCGTCATATACATATTAAGTGCCATAATTACTATTTAATTGATTTCCATTTTCATTTCCTAAGACATAGTTTTTGAGTAATAAAATATAGTTTTAGCTTGAAAGTGTATCATTTAGTCAAATGGGTTTGTATAGCTTTTTATTTTTATGTACAATGATTGTATGTAGTATTAAGTTAATTTAGATAGCGATAGTTGTAGCTTAGCGTAGGAGATACCTACATACGTAAGGAATTAGATTCTGTTGTAATGACATCTTCATATTTTTCTCCTTCCTTTCTATGCTTGACTATGAACAGATGAATCTGTTCTGTGACTATTTCTATCTTATCTACTGACTTCTCTTCAATTAACTAATACTTCTATTCTGGACGTGTTTGTAAATTACAACTGTTTTACTATAAAATTAATGGTATCCTTAATATAATTCAATTAAAAAAATAGTACTGACCGCAGAACATAAAAAGGAAATTGTGTAGTAATTTCAAGCCCAAACATAAACTTGTAAGCATAAACGATAAGCATAGGCAAACTCTGACAGACATGACTGAATTTTAACTGATATAAAAATAATAATAAAAACTTATATTTTTTTTTATTATAACTGCTTCCTATAAATACTGTCCGTGAATTGCGTCTTGTTTTTCTCTTTAGGCTAACCTTTATCCTAATGCTAGCCGACATTCAGCTGAGATCGGTGCCAGACCTTCTTATATTCACGTATTCGAATATTTACCTCTATTTTCCTGGTCAGCTATATATTCTAGCCTGCCTCTACCTACGTTCCTATTTCCTACGTTAGAATAATTAGCTTAATTTAAATAATAATTAGCTTTAGCTTCGACAAACCACATCACCCACTGTGATAAAGGATCGAGTTACTTTGAAAATGGAATTAAAGTGTGGGTTCTCAGTTGTTGGTATAGATGTAATTTTAATTATAGGAAGCCATTCGGCTGTATTGGGTTGATCAATATTTGTACACTCTCTCTTTTATTTCATCTTCTTGACTATGCTATTTATCTTCAAAACCTTCCTCTATTTTCTTCTATCTCCTCCTGTTTTTTATTATTCAATAAATCTTTCTAATCTTATGCGTAAGCGATTTAAAGTACATTTTTCTCATTAACTACTTCATGACTTTTTAATGTCTCTATTTTTAGTACAAATACTGATCAATGCGTTGTACAATTAATTTTAAGTATCACCATGTTTTTTGCTCTTCCATTTTTTATTTTCTGTCTTTATATTTATTATATTTTAATTTTCCAAAACGAGTAAAACTATATCGTCCATATATACACATTCGAATTAAAATCATTATGTACTTGGTACTCATGTTGTCACCGTCTTTAAATAGCTTAAAGCTAATTATATTTACCTTTAAATAATAATGCATAAAGAAATCTTAACAAATTACACTATGGAAAAAAATCTTGCCAAATATGTAAACCATTTCTATTTGGTTGTATCCTTCTTCCAGTTCCAATACTGTTTAATTCAAAAAACTTTTTTGAATCCCTATTTCTAGGCCTTTCTGATGAATTTATGCAAAGTAGATAAGTTTACTCAACATTCAAGTTTAAAGAATGTGCATATTGAAGATAAAATTGTGTTTATGAGTATTTATTAGTGTTTATTTCTAGCAGAATAGGTTATCCTTTATCATTCCATTCGATGTCTTTTAGGACATTCTTTAAATTAGAGTGTCATTAATATAAGTAGATTAATGTTAAAATATAAGTTTTTTTTTTTAAATTATATACCTTATTTACAGTAACAATTTACAGGAAGAGAAAATACTGCATTGTGTTTCTATCGTTAAAGTTAACGAAAACTCAGTATATATTTAGAAATCCATTTGACTGATGATACTGAATTCCTAGGTTGCCATTTATGTTTCACTTATTGAATTAATGAACTTACCCTTCGATATGAATCTTATATTTCTATGCAAACCAGCCCCTAAGTAGTTTATTCGAATAAAATGCGGCAAAATATTATTCGAAACAATAGGTAGGATATCAAATCAGTTCTTATGGTAGTCGATACTCAATATATCTAGATGAAATTGTAGAAATAATTGTAAAGGAAAACGTACCTTATTCCGAAGGCAGGAATGTGTTTTTGTTGTTACTTTATTATTACTAAAAGTATCATAATTTTAGCAAGAGATAACGCTACAAAAAACACTGTTTGAAACAATTTTTGTGTAGTATTTTGCGTATCTTGTACATATTTAGTCATTTATACTGAAATTCTGTCGCTTACAAGTACGTATTTAGTGTGTCTGAGTTCCAAATCTTCTTGCGTCCTTCATGATTGTGTGAGATTTGAACATTCCAGAATATATCACTTCAAAGTTTTGTTTTGTTCCTACTTCTTCCTATAATCTTTTAGGATATTTAATATCTGTTTTATCAAAGTTTTTAGGAAAATTCTATATTTTCAACATTGTTTTTTTAAAGATTTGTTTATTGCTAATATAATGTTGGATCTATATAAAGTTCGTAAAAAGAAAATGGTTACAATCTTATTATTTTGCGCTTAAAATTGAGAAAGGTGGTTTTTGCCCGTTTAATATTTAAAATTTAAAATCTATAAAAATAATCTTGCGCACATAAAAATTAATGAGAATGAAGTTTGCCAATGCTCTTAAAAAAGGTATTTAAAAATAAGTATTATTGTAACTGATTGGACTGATTCGAAATTCGATTTTAATTTATGATTTCTAAATTCAAAACGCAAGATAAATTTTCGTCTGTAATGGGAATTAGATGATTTGGTTGAGATCGGCTTTTTGTATAGCTCTGGCCTATATTAATTTAGAATTAATAATCATCAAGAAGTAATATTAAGTTTTGGAACAATAAAAACTTCAAGTTCAAGTTCCATTGCAACGCATACTTTCAATAGGGCTTTTTTAATATTATCAATGCTCACTTAAAGTCAATATTTGAGTAGTTGGCGATTATTCTTTTTAAAATATGGTTTAATTTAAAATTATGAATTTAAGTATTCATCTCTAACAACAAATTCTCTATCTATTTGTTATTATCAAATACAGTTTAATTGAAAATAGTATAAGGCAGTGTCGGGGTAAACCATTTTATTTTTTGTAAGCCGGTCTTGACAAACTATTTACGCTTGAAAGTTTCGTTGTTTGAATAAGGATGAGAGTCAATTGGAAAAAGAATGTAAGGTAGGAATGCGATCCCGTGTATTGTTAGCCAGAATATTTGTTATAATTTACTGATTCCCTTAAATTGTTGTTTAATTTAAGCCATATTTGTTCTGTTATCTATGTATGGATGTTAATTTAAAATATGAATTGGTTGAGTTTTGACGCCATGTTATAGCATGATATAGAATATGCATGAGAAAAAAATCAAATAAGTAACAATTTTAGATTAATATGTCTGTTCCCTCGCGAAAAAATCGCTTTCTATGGCCGTTGGCTGTAGGCGTGAGGCGTGACGTTGACGTTATAGTCTGTGTCGGACTTATCTTTCTAACTTTCAACTTTGAAGCTTTAATGTTCAAAAGTAAATCAAAATCACCACATACTCCCGGGATAAAAGTTTCCTATGTATTCCAGGACATGGTCTGTTTAGCAAAATTCGTTCACCATTTGAGCGTCAAGGAGTTACAAATTATAAAATTTCGTATATAAAATTTCACCTGTACAATATTAATGTTATTTATTTTCTAAACCTCTATGTATTTAATTTAGTATTTAATTTATGAAAATCATGCATATTACTATGTTGGGTGGTGGTGGGATGGAATTTGACGAATCTATGGCTCATATCTATAGGTTAGCCACCGACTGCAAGCGTACGAACAGCTATTTTTCACGTTTCTAGATTTCAATTATTGTAAGTACATAGTTCAAAGCACTTGCATTTCCAGATATGACAACTAAAATGTTCTGAAACGTAGAATCGAGACGTGTAATTCTAGCAATGTTGATTTCATTATGCTGAGCTTAATCCATTGTGTATGAGCCATATTTATCTCCTTAATGGATAGAGTATGATTTATAATAACAAATAATTGTCGGGAATTGAAACATGGCGATCAAAATTACCATCAGTTAAGTAAAATGTATGAATTATTAATTGTGTTACCTGTTTGTGAATTGATTTAGTTAAAAGATGGTATCTCAATCCATTGTGTTACTTAACTTTGGGTTTTAACAAGTAGGGTAATAAGGGTTGTTATCGCTGGCAATGCGAATGAAACGAATGCGAAAGAAGGAAATAAAGGGTTTCTAAACATTGTACGTGTTTTATTTTAACGTCTCTGTTGACTAGGTAAGGACTAATCTAAAAGCAACGGACAGTAATTTGAAAATAATGTAATTTCGAATAGGTACAATAATCATGTTGGGAAGCGTATGAAGTGCGTGTGCGTAGTCGTCAGAAATCGGTAGCGAAGTGGTCATCAAGTGGCAGTACAGCCAACTCTAAGGCCGCGTTAACACTTTGTATTGACGACAACAAATCGTGTAGTTTTAGTACCTATATGTAAATGGAGGTGTTCACATTAGAACGACTTGAAACGTAACACGCGATTATCTGTCGTGGCCACGACAAACAGCTGTTATAATGGGAACAGCGACAGACGATAGTCGTTTGACGATACGTAAATTAACCGTTACGACAGTTGGAACGCGGCCTAAAAGTTTCAAGTCTGACTGAATATCAAAATGCACTTACTGAGGCAGATCTAGAATTTTGTTCGACAGTGCTACGCGCTATTAACGCGATCCATTTTACGACCTTTTATGAACTATTAAAGGGATGGAGTTAGATAGGGTGGATAGCTTCATCCTTCTATCTCACTCGCACGACTGACATTTTAACACGTCATGGTTTTTTTTTTTTCGGTGGGAAAATCATCTTATGACATCCCCCGCCCTTGGGTGGGGCGGGAGATAGTGTCAGACTTTTACTGACTAAAAACCCACTCCGTTCCTTCGTTGCCTTCGTCCCAGGACCCCAACACGTCATCGTAAGCTTCCTGAGGCACACAGAGGTGTGAAAAACAGGGGGCGCGAAGAGAGGTAGGCGTAATAATAAAACATTTGTAAGTAAATAATTCAATATTGCCGTCTATATCAAACATTAACAAGTTTTAGACAACAATACATTAACATTAGAATGAATCGCCTTGTTTTAAAATAAATAGAATAGATAGATAGTAAGTTAACTTAATAGTTTACTAACCCATAAGGGCCCTTGTACACGTTAAGAAAAGTCGCCACGCCTATGCAAGAATTCGTGTCGTTTTTACACCCAAACTGTATACACTGCTTGGCGCTAACCAATAAAAGATCTTGTCTGCGCTAGACACGACGCGTGAAGTTGCTATTGTGTGGTAGGGGGGCGGGATAGGTGAGGGGTGACGAAAGGGTGTTACGGTAAATTTTCGTGCCTAGATCCGAAAAAATGATGTATCGGTCCTATCTGCCGCAGACACGGATATTTCTTAGCGTGTACAAGCACCCAAAGGATGTCACATTATATGAATTAAAAATATATACATATTTTTATTTATTTATTATCATCACGCTCGACCTGATGACCTGATGAATTTGAATTTGAATTAAAATGAGCCATGCGGTTCAATGAATTTTACATAGTCGTCAGTTTGGCTTAACGAAACGAAGGTCAACGTCGGAAGCAGGAATGAAACACATAAAGAATTCCCAAGATTGGCATATTCTGTGACCTCTCAAAAGCATTTGACTGCGTTGACCATATTATTCTGAAATGTAAATACACCATTACGAAATTCGTGGACAAGCGGCTGATGTTGTTTCTTTTATTTATCTTACAGACAGCAAAAAGTAACAGTTAATGGAGCGAAGTCCTCGGGGTCTTTAGAAAAGATAGGGGTGCCTCAGGGTTTAATTCTTGGCCCTTTTCTTTTTCTAGTTTATGTTAATGACCTTCCTTGCATGATGGTTTTATCAGTTAGCTGATGATGATCCTTCTCTTATTTTTAAGATAAACAGAAAAGATGCGGATGTCTTGCATGTCAACGAAAGTTTGGCTGTTCTTTCGAAATAGTTCGCAGCTAAGGGCCGACGCTGCGTTAAGCGGACGCACATGCGGTCCTATACAAAAGTGCTTCGTCGCAGCTTGCCACGCCGCAAAACTATATGTATAAGTTTCAGTTCGCTTACAAAGTATTCAACTTTGTAAGCGAATTATTGATCAATCCACTCTGCATCTATGGCAGTTCCACAGACAACTGTTACATTTAGTAAAAACAAATTAATATTCAAATGCGTTTTATTATAGAATACAATATAAAATAAAATATAACAATAATTACTTAAAAGTAACACAGCACTGATCACTATGAGGAAGTCTGTTCCGTCATCTGTACATCTTCGTCATTAGTTACACTACTGCCCGCCGTGGCGCAATTGGAGTCCACATCCTCACCGCTAGGTTCACTACAGCCTGCTTTGGCGTTAGTGGACTCCGCATCTTCACCATTAGTTTCACTACAGCCCGCTACGGCGCTAGTGGACTCTGTAGCTTCTGGAACTTCTGTGACATCACCGGATTCACCTTCTGCTTCAGCCTCGGGAACGTCGGAAGCTTTCTTGAATTTGTTGACATCTGGAACAATAATATTTATAATTAACAGCCGTTTTTTGACACTAGTGTTGTTTTCAGGGTTCTGTACCTCAAAAGGTACCCTTATAGGATCACTTTGTTGTCCGTCTGTCTGTCAAGACCCTTTATCTTGGTAACTCTTGAAGGTATCGGGTTGAAATTAAAACCATATACTCAATTCTGCGGTCCCTTGAAGCTATGAAAAAATCAAACTTCTAACTTAACAGAAAAAAGATACGGCCGTTTATGTCGCAAAAAACGTATATTTCAACACTCTCAAGAGAATGAAAATGCATAGTTTTTTTTTTAAAAAAAACTTGGTCCCACATCAGTATTTACTCCTGTATCGTGGGTGCCTTCATAAATATGCCACTAGCGTGAGCGACAGGTTCGTCTCTTGGTACTTGGGTCCCTGGTACTCACCATATTTGCTGTAGTCAGCGCCCAGCAGCCTCAAGTAGTGCACCGTGTCCGGGGTGGCGGTGTAGGCGCGCAGGGAGTGCACGCCACGCCAGCCCACTAGCGTGAGTGACAAATTCGTCTCTTGGCCCTCTTCTTTGTATTCTAGGACGCAGCTACCGGTTGCTGAGGGGAAATGAGAGAAAGGGTTAATAAAGAACTTAAGATTGCGGAGAATGGGCCCAATATTGTCGCTGATGGTGGCATGTATTGTTGGGTCATGCGGCTCCCTTCAAAATGGTTGAGCTGAGTTGGACTGTGAACGGGCGCCGTCAGTTGAGACTGGTCATTTCTAAGGTGCCAGTGGCTTTATTCAATTTCTGTTTTTTAAATACTTTTTATTTCATTATTTATGTATATTCTGCTCAGAAGCGACGAGAAATATGTAACCAAGATATAATATGTAACTCACAATATGATTTAAAAGAATGTCCATGGGTTCACGCAGCACGTTCTTCTCCATAGAGATCTACGTTTTGGAACGTGCCATTTAGCTTAATTTTTTTGACTGATCGACATTTTAACAATTCAAAAGTGCTTGTAAATGGTCTGTAAACGTTTCTGATTTCTGTAGCACTTTCTGCCCTACCTAAAGACCTACCTAGAGTGGAAAAATGCAATATTTTATTGTATAACAGCATGACTCTTACGCGGCGTACTACGTGGCTACGAATCAACGCGAGTGCGGTTGCGAAACGATCGGATGCGGTTCAATGAATTAAACGCGACGCGGTGGATTTGTCTTACGTGCGCGCGACGTTGCTGCTTCAGCGAGCAATTTATATAGAACACGAAGGAAGTCACCGGCCCGGAAAACTTCACGTGAAAATATCTATCAAAACGCGTTTTCTTCGCTTCACTCGTCACCGCATCGCACCCACGTGCGGTTGGTCACACAGGCCATTTTTGTTCCAAACGCACCGCATCGCTTCGCTATTATTATAAAGGCGAATGTTTGTGAGTATGTTAATTTTTCACGGTCGAACGGCTGAACGGATTTAGATGAAATTTAGTACACGGGAAGCCCATGTCACGTGGAATAGAACATACTCACAGGATGTTCCTTGGACTAATTTTCGACTTTAACGTGAGCGAAGCAGGTGACAGAAGATACTGGTTAAAGATATTTTTATTGCTCATAAAGAAATTTACATTTCACTTATATGAGAGGTAAACTAATCATTTCACAGGCCTGTTGGTCTAGTGGTTAGTGGCCCTGAATGCTATGCCGGAGGCCGTGGGTTCGATTCCCAGCCAGGACAAATGTTTGTGTTATTTGTTCTGTGTCTGGGTGTAATTTATATATAATATGTATGTATTTAGAAATATATAAGTATGTTTATTAGTTGTCTCGTAATTATAACACAAGCTCTGCTTAGCTTGGGGCTAGACGGCGTTGTGTGATAGTTGTGGAATATTATTATTATTATTAATCATACTTCGACAATCGGAGTTACAAATAATTGTAAGTCTGTATTCACTCACCGAAATCCTTGACCGCCGCCTGCGTCTGCTGAGAGAATAGCTTGACATCTGGCGGCTTGCTGGGGTTGTCGTTCTGCAGCACCAGGATCAGGTCCTCCTTCAGGATGCGCAGACGACGAGCAGAGCCTATGAACTGCGTTATGCTTTGTAGACCCTCTTGTGATAGCCTGGAAACGAGAGGGGGTGTTATGGTAGGGAGACACATCAGTTTACAAAGTTCAAGTATTTCTGAACGTCTGGCTACATTTAAGTTTGGAACCATATGCTTTTTTCTTTGTTATACACTCTTATTTTTTTATTAGTACAAAAAAAAAATAGATCTATATTCGTATCCGTTACTGATAATATTTGTGTAGTCAAAAGTAAAAAAAAATGAAATCCCAAAATTGTACGAATTGAACGAAAACTTGTCATAATTGGTAAATTCATTATTGAATCAATCATTACTATATTTTATTGTGCGTCTATTTGGGCAGAATAAACATGTTTTCTTTCTTTCTTTCTAACTTTATTGTTTATGAATACTATTTATTGAGAATTTACTTAAATAATAACAAAACCTATTCTAATAAGAGCTTTAGGTATTGGTACTAATTAAATTTTTTTGGTGTATATTTAACTGGTTTTGCCAGCGGCTTCGCCAGTGTGAAAGTACAAAAAAATACAGCCTTCGTCACATCGATAAAGTAGCATGTAACATGACGCATAGTTTTATATAAGTAATAATAATAATAATAACCACATCGCCGTATCTCTACGTTGACATCGTGGTGGGGCTTGGGTGCTCCAATATACCCTAGGTCTGTATCGGTAAAGTTTGCTTTGCCATAATATGCCTAGGGTGAGGGGCCAGACTAAGAGAGATACAATCCGCAGTGCAGTTTTTTGGCGAACTGTTGGGCATTAGCGACCCCAAGGACCCGATCTCCCGGGAGAATTCTTGTTCTTTATCTCCGGCTTGCCTTTATTGGCCGGCCGTAGTGAACACTGACGAGGAACTGAGCTCCCACCTCTCTCTTGCCTTTATTGGCTGGCTTGAGTGGAGATTCGCAAGAGCAAACGTGCTCGGGACAAGGATGTATAATCCAGTAAGGTGCTGGTAGGGATCTTGACCGTACTGCCGGGATTGTCCTGATAGCCGTGGTATACCTCTCCACTCCTCAAGCACCTCAGGATATGTTGCCCTCTTGTTGCTACGTCACTTCGTGCTAGCGGCCGTTTTTTGGGGGCCAATTTATTGAGTGTGCAAGTCACCCCCTGCCTTTTTCCGATGGATATTAATAACGTTGTTCAGGCAGGGGCCATAGTCCTAACATAGTTCCATGTTACCAGTCCACTTAAGACTCCAAAAACCATAGCCCTATTATCTTTGTTCTCCATATGTCGCAATAGTTTTTCAATAACCGGGGGTTGTCCTTGGGTGCACTAGCATAGCGCGTACAGGGATAATCGTCGGTTGGTATCATGTTCCATTATAATTATCTAAAGGGCCTCTGCGAGTTGGCTTCGGCTCCTCGTGCGCCTTCCAAAGGTCCAGGACCTCAGGGTACTGAGATAAATAAAAAATAATAATAATTTCAACGGCCTGATCCAGAAAGCAGTACTCCTGGATACGGCGCGCATCGTTAGGAGATTCCTCTCTCAGGAGCCCTGACCACCGGTAGCTTGGACCCTGTTCCCGATGCTGGTGGGCTACTATTTTTTATATTTTATTTTTTAAGAAATATTTAAAAATGTAATCAATATGTACATAAATTTAATAAATGGAATAATAATAACTTTATTAGCAACTCAACTTACAATTTACAAAAATAACAGTGAAACCACACTAGGCAGAGCCTGAATCGTGGCTATCAAACAAAAACGATTACTCTAATAATAGTTAAATAAATTAAATCTGCATATCGTGTGTAAATAAGTGTTTGAGAGAGTATTATGTGTGTCGTGTGTGATAAAATTTAGTGAGAGTGTTTAGCTTAGTCTTTAGACAACTGTACGTAGCAATTGTTCCATCTGATAGACGGTCCGAACTAAGCGATTTGCTTCGTCGTTTATACCGCGTACATCGAGGGACTGGAACAATTTGCCTGCTGCGGTCTTCCCGTCCAACTATAATTTAGGTGCCTTCAAGGCTAGAGTGAATAGGCTCTTAATAAACTAGTGCGCCTCACCATCAACGATTGCATCACTGCTTATATACCATCAGGTAGGATCGCACTCAAGCACTGGTTTATACAGAATAAAAAAAAAAAAAAAAATAGTAGTTCATGCCGGTGATTAATTTCTTAACTCTAACTTTGGCTTCACGAGTCGTATTATGCTGGAGCTGATATTTATTTGCAATTTTAAACTTAATCATTTATTTATTTATTATTGTACACATCATAATGTGGACAGGATCATCATCATCATTTCAGCCGAAAGACGTCCACTGTTAGACATAGGGCTCCCCCAAGTATCGCCACAATGAGCGGTCCAACTTAATAACATAACCAAACAAGACCTTATTTTTTTTCACGTGCCAATTCATTAAATGTCTTTCCGTTCTGGATGGAGAGAGAGAGAGAGGGTGTCAGACTTTTACTGACTAAAACCCACCTATGTTCCTTCCATGGGTTATGTGAAAGTGATCCCCGGGGCCTTGGAACGAAGGCAAAGAAGGAACAGAAGGGAGTTTTAATCAGTAAAATGCTTACACGCCCTCACGCTCCATCCAATGATTTCCCATAAAAAAACCTGTGTCCTTTAAAGTGCAAGTGGCACATTACGAGGCCCACAGTAGAATAAACATAATTTTTAGTTCTTGGACAAGGTCGATTTCCTCACGTTTTCTTTCACCGTTTTTAGAAGTAGTAATGAAAATAAATTAGACAAAGTAATGCTCCTGGCTGTATTTGAATCCGCGACTCGTAATCGGGGCAATGAGGATTAATCACATAATAGCAAATCCGATTTTTACTAAGTACATCGTATGAGTAGTAATTTACTGAGCATTTAATTTTTTAAATTATTAAAATCCGTCAAGAAATGGTGGATTTATTAAAGTTTTTCTGAATACTTGGCCACGCGCGCTCTCGCTGGACTGTTTACGATGACGTCATCTGTCATGATCCGTGCGACGAACGGCTTGATCGTATTCATTGCCGGTGGATACCGATCATGACGGATGACGTCACAGTGAGTCGCTTCATTCTCGGGCGCGTTTTTGGAACTAATACACTAAAATTGCTGTATCTTCGTAATTTTTGGTCCGATTTAAATAATTTCGTCACAGTATTTACTGTTTTTTTTTACGCTATAAGTCTGCATACTCCACAAAAGTCGTGACTGATCCTCATTGAACTGTTTTCATAGGTAATTTTGTACGGAACCCTCAGTGCGCGAGTACGGTTCGCACTAATCCGGTTTTAGTTCTAGGACAGGCCGATTTCCTCACGATGTTTTCCTTCACCGTTTTTAGAAGTGGTGATGAAAATTTACACAAAGTAATGCTCTTGGCTGGGTTTGAACCCGCGTCCTATAACCCGTAAGGCGGGGCAATTACCGATGGGCCACCAGTGCTCTCGGGGCCATGGTAACTGTTAGGAAATTATAATAAAAATAATATTTAATAATGTAGCACTACCGAACGTCTACAGCTACGCGCCACACAACACTACTGTGTCGAGACATCATTCACGCACACAACAGTATGGCCGCCTCGGGTATTTAAGGAGCCGACGCGGCGTTGAGCAGCCAGTCTGTGAAAAGTTCGTAGCCATATGTGTGTATGTACACCCCAGTTCATCGCGACGAAGTGCTCAGTGTACCCACATTTTTGTTCCGTACGGACCGTGTTTAAATCAGGCCAACCGTTTGTGCTGTCGTTGGTACAAAACTCGTTTTGTGCCCGCGCCAGCGCAAGGGGAAGGCCTGCCCCGCGCTCTCCTCGGTGTGAAGACACTCCGAAGCGGGCACGGTGGCTTCGCCAATATGAAGACGTCCAAACCTGGAGCCCGTAGCCCTGCGGGCCAACATGATCCCGGACCAAGAGACGCCACGGAATTAGAGGACCGACCTGTGCTGGATAGGGCGACATCGCTCCCGAACATTCGGGGAATGATGTCTGGCCCGGCACCGCCCGGCCCGACAAAGAAATCGACGACAAAGAAAAATCCCGAGAAGAAAGAAGGTAGAAGGGTAAAACCCGCCGACCCACCATCGGAGGCGAGAAGCCCTCCCTTCTTCCTGCACCAAAAAACGCAAGATTCCGGGAAGGCATTCCAAGGACGGGGCACGTATGCAGACGTCACAGCCCCATCATCAACAAGCGCGCAACACCGCACCAGCCCCCAACCCACCGCACCACCAACAACCCACAAAGCTCCTCCAGCTGCCCATGCGAATACCGTCATTAGGCCAACAATGACGCGTAATCAAACTACGGCAGCGAGGCCCGAGCGCCCCCCCCCGGCCGTCGCGCAGGCGCCCGCGCCCGCCATGATGGCGCCGCAAGCTCGCCGCGCGCCCCCCGCACCTGCCCCGCACCCACCCGCTCGCCTTACTGCGGCGGTAGCGAGAGACCTCAGTGCAGCGCCCGCGCTCCATGTTGCCGGCGAGGACATTCGCTTGTACGCGTGTTACAAGCCGCCCTCAGTTCAACTAGACCTGACCGAGCTGAGGGCCACACTATCCGCCACCGAATCACCGGCAATGCTCGCCGGTGACATGAACTGCAAACGTCCCGCATGGAACGCCCTGCATATGAACAACGAGGGGAGACGGCTCTTCGATGACGCGGAGGCCCACGGATACACAGTCTCCGGCCCTGAGACGCTCACACACTACCCGGACAACCCGCTACACATGCCTGACGTGCTGGACATTGTGATCCATACAGGGCTACGCTGTCAGATCACGCAGCAGGTCATTGACGACGAGCTACAGTCCGATCACCATCCTGTACTCGTCGTCCTATCGGGGATGCCGACCCGATTGAAGCCGCTAGCGCCACGTCGATCAACGGACTGGACCGTGTACGCTGAAAAGCTTGAGACCACAACGCCCACTCGGCCTGTCTCTACCGCCGCAGACGTCGATCTAGTCGCCGATGACGTCACTGCTTGCGTGCAAAGCGCCCTTGAAGAGGCGTCAACGACTCACCAGCCACAGGGGAGAGGGCTGCAGCCCCCCCTACCTCCACGAATCAAAGCCATGGTCGCCCAAAGGAGGCGCCTACGCAAGCAGTGGCAACAATTACGTTGCCCCACCATAAAGACGCAGCTTAACCGTCTCGCGGCGAAGGTGAAGGCCGAGTTAGAGGCCATAGCCGCCGAGAGCTGGGAGGAACGAATAGACGCTGCAGCATGTGACTGGCAGGCGACACACAGACTGTGCCGCCAGCTCACAAATACCCCAGCTCCGGTGCGCCCCCTACTAGCAAACGACGGGGCCCTCAAGTACGTAGCTGAGGACCGATCGGAAGTCTTTGCAGAGCACCTGGAGCGACAGTTCAGCCCAAACCCGACCACCGAGCATGACCATGTCGCAGCAGTCGAGCAACACCTTAGAGACTACTTCGCGACACCGATAGCCCCCGAAGAGGATCCTGTCTTCTTCTCGCCTGGCGCAGTTAGACGCGCCATCCATCGCACGAAGCCTCGCAAGGCCCCCGGTGCTGACGGTATCACAAACACAGCGCTGCGCCACCTGCCGTACCGTACTGTTGCGGCCCTGGCGCGCCTGTTCACGGGGATACTGCGCACGGGGGTCTTCCCAACATCCTGGAAGGAAGGGCGCGTCATAATGCTGCCCAAGGCGGGAAAGAATCCACTGAAGCCGGAGAGCTATCGGCCAATCACACTGCTGCCGTCAATCTCTAAGGTGTTCGAGCAACTCCTGCTGCGACACCTCACCCCGCACATCTCTCCGCGGCCGGAACAATTCGGGTTTCGGGCGGAGCACAGCACGACGCTCCAGTTGTCGAGGGTACTGCACCTCCTGTCATCAGCGATGAACAAGAAGGAGTACGGAGTGGCAGTATTCCTCGACATGGAAAAAGCTTTCGATCGTGTGTGGCACGAGGGGCTAGTCTACAAACTCGCCACCTCTCCCACGCCCCGTAGAATCGTTAAAGTGGTCCAAGCTTTCCTGTCCAACAGGTGTTTCAGAGTGGTGGTCGACGGGGCGCTCTCCGCCCCCCGGCCCATCCGTGCGGGCGTGCCGCAGGGTAGCTGCGTCTCGCCGGCGTGCTACTCGCGTTACACCGACGACATCCCAACAACTGAGGACGCCACGCTCGCGCTGTATGCAGACGACGCCGCGTACATTACCACCTCCATGAACGCGAAGTACGCGGCGGTGAAGATGCAGCGCGCGCTCGACCAGATTCCGGAGTGGCTCGCCAAATGGCGGCTGTCGGTTAACGTGAGTAAAACGCAGGCACTAATCACTGGCTCATCGCCCCTCCCACCACGTCTGAAACTCAGCGGAGCCGAAGTCGATTGGACGCCCCGGGCCAAGTACCTGGGTGTGACCATCGACCGACGGCTCACTATGGGACCGCATGCTCGCAATGTCGTCGCGCAGGGTAGAGTCGTCCGCCACCGACTTAAGCCAGCGCTCTCGTCCCGCCTCCCGGCGCGAGTCAAACTGGGCATATACAAAGCGTATATTCGCCCAGTGTTGACGTACGCCGCCCCAGCTTGGTTCGCCCTCACTAGTGAGTCGAGCCGAGACAGACTCCGCGCGCAACAACATCTTGCGTTGCGTAGAGTCGTCGACGCTCCTCGCTATGTGAGGAATGACATCATCGAACGCGACCTCGGGATTGAGAGCCTGGATGAGTTTGTGCGACGCCTCGCGAAGGAGATGTTCGCGCGTGCCGACGCCTCAGCTTGGCCCCACGTCAAGCACCTGGCGCCATGGCATGCGCGCCCCCCCGACGCGAGACGACTCCCCCGCGACCTGATTGCGGGCAGCGAGTCCCCCCCCCCCACCCCCGGATTGACGCCTGAATAGGCCGCTCCAGTCTACACGCGGCCTATTCAAACAATAAGACTCTACATTCCTACTCGCACCCCGACAAACGTCGTGTGCTAAGTTAATATAGGCACGACGCGAGTCGACCACACACTCACCACTATACACGCGCTGGACTCACGAACCGAATGGATAGCGCAAGTTAGCTATTCGGTGCACGTGCACTGAGCGATGTAACACAGTACAATGCCGCTCACACACACACATAAATCGTCCCTGCGGTCTGAACCGTAACCGGCTCGCTCTGGAAGCGGGTTAGACGGGGGTCACACTTCCTACTGTAGGTTCGTAACAAGCATACTCGTCGCGGGTCGTCTCCCGCCGGGCTTCCCCTAGGGGTCTCACCTGGCGGGGACTGACCGCCGGTATGTCGTGAAGAGTCGGCGCTGTGTGCAGCAGCGTCGTGACGCGCCTACAGTATACACATACAAACACATACACATAGAGCACACAGCTCTACAACCGCCGAGCCTAGTTAGGCACCAGAAGGACGGGTCCGTTGTCACGGGCCCCGGCTGGACTCTGCGGTCAGAGGGCGAAGCCCTGACACCGCCTGCCACGCCCCCCGACGGGGACGTAGCGAAAGCCACAGTCGTGAGCAGCCAGTCTGTGCTAGCGCGCCGCTGTTTCCACGCATTGGAAGAGCTCGCCTAGTCTAGACGTTCCTCCCCTCGCGCCCCGCGGTGACGCATCCTACTTGTTTCGCGACGCACCTCGCGTCACGAACTAGCTGGGAACGTACCGTGTAGTTTTAACTCATACTTACATAAGCCTAGTTTATATATACCTACATCATTGTGAAGTGAAATAAAAGTTACAAGTAATTGAAGTATACGTTTCAATCGTACCCGCTTCAATAATATAATTAATCTTTTTTCACTATTTGAAAGAAAGAAAAACGTTTATTCGTACCTCACACATACAGTAAAATTAAATAAATAAAAAAAAAACAGTAAAAAAAAAAAAAAATATAATAATAATAATAACTGTATGATCTGTGCAAGGTCAAAAAGGCGCCTAACTCAGCATATGCTGCGATATTTAAAACGATAAATAACGCAGCGCTGGTATTCTGTTAGGGCCTGCGGTGATGCCACGGTCACACTCACGGAGGTTAAATAAAACTATATAGGTATCGAAACAAAACAATAAACACAAACATTGATAAAACAAATATTGGAAAAATAATAAATACATAAAATTGGTAAAAAGCGAGACTTTTAATGTTAAAAATTGTTATAGATTTCATTGTCCAACAAAAACCATATCGTAAGAACATATCGCCGCCTACCGCCTAAGATTTTATGTAACTATTTTACCATATTTATACTCTGAATAAATATATATTTTTATTATAACTTACCTAAATGGACAACTCATATTCTTATTGTCACACCGCACGAAAGTCTTGACTCCCGTGTTAATGATCTTGATGTTGGCCTCGTTCCTCGCGACCACGTCCTTCACGATGGGCGACACGAGGTAGATGTTCTTCTTCTTGCCGACGAAGCACCGCGTCAGCAGGCAGGTCGCGTCGAAGTCCGAGTTCAGATCGTAGAACTCCTTAATTGAGGGGAAAACGTCTTCTTGGTCACCTGAAAAAATAACATGCACAGGTCAGAAGTCTGAAACGTCAAAACTGTTTTCTTTGAGACTCATTGACGATTCATGATATGAATTGAGAGCTGTAGTGGCCGAGTGGTAATGGCCCCGACTTACGGAGTTGTAGGTCGCGGGTTCAAACCCAGCCAGGCGCATTACTTTGTGTAATTTATTTCATCACCACTGCTCTCAAAACGGTGAAGGAAAACATCGTGAGGTAACCGGCATGTCCTAGAACCAAAAATTCGAAGACATGTGACATCCACCAACCCGCCGCAACCAAACCTCACTGGGCCCGCGTGTTGGAGTACGGCACATTCCCTCTCCTAGAGAGGAGGCCTGAGTCCCAGCAGTGGGAACATTAAAAAGGCTGACTATGCTATATGCTAAAGTATATAATAAACTAGTTTGTGCCAGCGGATTCGCCCGGGTGAAAGTAGGTTTCTCCATACAAACTTTGGACCCTCGTTTCATCCCTTTAGGAAATGAATTTTGGAAAATCCTCTCTTAGTGCTCGCCTACGTCATGAAAGAAAACTGTTTGCAGAATTTCACGTTCCTAGTCCCAGTAGTTTCGGCTGTGCGTTGATATGTCAGTCAGTCAGTTTCCCCTTTTATATATATAGATAACTAGTTTCTACCAGCGGCTTCGCCCGCGTGGAGATTTAAACTATCCTATCTCTCAAGTTGGATCGAACTGCACATGGTGTGCGAATTTTATTATAATCGGTTAAGTGGTTTAGGAGTCCATTGAGGACAAACATTGTGACACGAGATTTATATATATTAAGAAAGATAGTTTCTACCAGCGGCTTCGCCCGCGTGGAGATTTAAACTATCCTATCTCTCAAGTTGGATCGAACTGCACATGGTGTGCGAATTTTATTATAAT
Organism: Mythimna pallens; assembly: GCA_961205895.1. NCBI lineage: Eukaryota > Metazoa > Arthropoda > Insecta > Lepidoptera > Noctuidae > Mythimna > Mythimna pallens. The sequence continues at coordinate 13,979,343 of OY540847.1, read as the reverse complement.
CGGTTAAGTGGTTTAGGAGTCCATTGAGGACAAACATTGTGACACGAGATTTATATATATTAAGAAAGATTACCTGAGAAGAACACAAACGGATCTTCCCTATACCCGCCCATCCGCCTCTTCTTCTTAGGCGGCTCCTTGACCTCTTCTTTCTTGGTTTCTGTGGCTTCTGCCGGCTTGATGTCCTTCTCCCATGGGAGAGGAGCCAGCTTCTCGAAGACAGCCACGAAGAAACCGCCCGTGTCTTGATGGTGGGGAAGGATTCTTATACTGGAAGAAATAATTATCGACACAGATAAAATGATTGACACAGAGTAATTTAAATGCAAATCTTTCATCAGTTTTTCTACCGATGGTAGCATTTATCAAGGCGCGGTTAATAACATAAAATCGTGATTGTTCGGGTAAGGTCGGGTGACTCGAGCCGAACTTACCCGAACAAGCGTTACATACCCGAGCGTGACGTCCCAGTCTCATTCAATACACAAGAATAAAATGATTAGCGCCCGTAAAGAAGCTTTTATTTTAAAAATATATAGAAATGAAGAGAATTGGATCTAGCATGAAATCGAATTTCGAGTTGTGAAGTAATATTTTAGGACTAATAATAATAATATTCCACAACTATCACACAACGCCGTCTAGTCCCAAACTAAGCAGAGCTTGTGCATAGAGCATACTACTAGACAACTGATAAAATATAATATCCAATTTAGAAATATATAAAAGTATGCTTATATATTTCTAAATTAGATATTATATTTGATGTTTATAGACTAGCTATTGCCCGCAGCTTTACCCGCGTACATAAAATATAGCTTATGTAACTCGGGAATAAAGCAGCTTACTGTCGGTGAAAAAATTTTCGCAATCGGACGAGTTCTTTCAGAGATTACCTCCTACAAACAAAAAAAAAAAAACGTAAAAAATAAAAAGAAACAACTTTACTGCTTTATAATATTGGTGTAAATGTAGATAAATTACGTCCAGACAACAAATGATCGTGCTCATCACACAAACATTTTTCTCTTGGCTGGGAATCGAACCCGCGACCTCCGGCATAGCAATCAGGGCCACTAACCACTAGACCAACAGGCCAGTCAAATATGAATGGACTCACGTTAGCAACCAAATGGGTTGAGTTTTGGACGGTTCCGATCTTCAGTGTTTGTGCAGCCTCTCTCCGCAGACCATGTTCCTTCTTTCATCCTGCGTCACGTGCCCTGTTACCTGTTCACGTAGGGATCTAATGACAGCGTCAGTAGACGGTATTACCGTAGCCGAATAATGGGCAAGGCAAAAAAAAAGAAAAAATTGTTTTGCCATCGACACGCTAAGAACAAGAACTAAGGGCCAACGCTGCGTTAAGCGGGAGCTCGCGCGTGCACCCGTCGTGTGACGTTTGGCGTGTATTGCGTGCGGCGGTCCCCGTTGCGGAAACCGGATTATTAGCTGCAGTGTCGCTAGTTAAACTGTAACGGTGTGCATGTAGTCGTGTCGATGCAGAACTTTAATGTGTTATTACGTTACAAAACGAGCGCAGGCGCCCGCGTAACGCAGCGTTCAGCCATATGGATAAACGGAAGAATCTAATATTGCTAGTTTTAAAACTCACCATCTATCCAAATGATATTTGTCGAGATCCTCAGGCTTAGGCGGGAACATCTGTGGTCTGACCACTGTCTGCCATTTTTCCGGTACGTCCTCGTATTTCTCATAGAACACCATGTCCTTTGATGCTGGGCGCCAGTATGTCATACCTGAGAGAAGAGAAGCGTTCACATTTCTAAGCGAAAGCTACACAAGCACTTAGCTTTTTTTAAATATCGAAGCCCTTTCCGGGTAATGTTTTTATCCGCAACTACTCGCTGTCGTAATGGTGCGCCCGTACGAAGTCGCGCGATTTCTCTGCGTTCACTAAAACTACTATATCTTAGAAATTAGGTACGTTTTAAATCCGACCCAACTTACGCCGATTCAACGAGTCGACTTACGCATGACTTGCACATACGTCGACTCAATGAGTCAGTGTTACCTCTTGCTTAGATAGGAACCTTTTTGGCCTCGCATAGACCTTTATTACGTTGTAAATTGAAATAAGTTAATGACTATATTTTTTTTTTTCGGTGGGATTTATGACTAGTGCGAAATACTAAAAAACACTCTTTTTCTTTCTTTCTTTTAACTGACTGTTAATATTATGTCTCACCCTGGCGGAACTTGAGTCCTGGCAGCATATCAGCCACGTTGACGAGGGTGACGGTCCCTCCAGTCTCCTGTAGCACCCTGTGAACAACGGCCTCGTTCTCCACCGGGTTGAAGGAGCACGTGGAGTAGACGAGACGTCCTCCCACTTCGAGAAGTTCGCAGCCACGTTTGAGGACGCGGTATTGGATTCTGAAGGTACAAAATGTATTATAACGTTTACTTGAATACAAGGAACTAAAGAACAGCTGAATGTCGCAAGTATATGCCCGTAACGAAGCATCGGTTTAACAGTACTGCAGAAGAGATTTACTAGTGTTGAGACCGCTGCTCTCAACTTCGCTGCGCACTGGCGGCAGTGCACGAGAATGTGACGACAGTGGGCAGTCAGCCGACGGACCGCCTGACCAGTCAGCTGTTGCACGCCTCCACGCACGCCTGCAGTTGCGGTATACTTTTGGTGCCAAAGACCCAGCATATGAGTCATACAATAATTGAAAAATCTAAGTATGCTGAGAACAACACGATACTGTCTGTCTATAAAGACGCTTTATCACGGAAACGCGTGGAGGTATTGAATTGAAATTAAAACCATATACTCAAGTCTGCGAACTCTTGAAACTGTTAAAAATCAAACTTGTAAGTTAACGAGAAAAAAAGATAGTTCAGTTTATGTGGCAAAAAACGTACATTTCGACCCTCTCGAGGAAATCAAAATTCATAGGGTACTTCCCGTTGACCCAGAATCCTGAAATTTGGCATAAAGCAAGGTCTTATAGCACAAGTATAAGAATAAATCTGAAAACTATTTTTTTTTTGCGATTGAGAAAAATCTTTCGAGACTCCATTCCGGAATCGAACTATTTACACTGGTAAGTTTGTACGGAACCCTCAGGGTGCGAGTCCGACTCGCACTTGCCCAGTTTTTATTTATTTTCAAATATATCATCACACTAATGTTACAAAGGCTTGTGAGATTGTGTTTGTTACTTCTTCTAATTGCTTCTGCTTTACGCTTGAACAGCTGACCGGATTTGGATCGAAATTAATCATCCTATGTGCTATTCCAGATTAGGTCTACCCATGTCCCCAATTTCACGCAAAAAACCACAAACTTTCACATTTGTGTGTAAATATATATTTATATATTATGTATGATATTTATTTATAGTAGAAGGTATAATTAGATATTTAAGTATTTCATGTTTATATTTAACTACATATTTATATAATTTGATAGTTTAGATTAAGATTTTCTCTTGCTTCCTACACACTTTTGTTTACATTTCTTTTAATTTCTCCTTTTGCAGGTATAGCATAGTCAGCCTTATAATGTTCCCACTGCTGGGACTCAGGCCTCCTCTGTAGGAGAGGGAATGGGCCTTAATCCACCACGCGGGCCCAGTTCTGGTTGGTGAATGTCACATGTCTTCGAATTTTTGCTTCTAGGACATGCCGGTTTCCTCACGATGTTTTCCTTCACCGTTTTAAGAGCAATGGTGATGAAATAAATTACACAAAGTAATGCGTCTGGCTGGGTTTGAACCCACGACCTACAACTCGTAAGTCGGGGCCGTTACCACTCGGCCACCACAACTTCAGGTCTGCTAGAAGAAATTTCTTTGGAAATAAGCAGTACCTTTGTATTATTGTCTATTTTATATTGTCTTTTTCTGTGTACATAAATAGTAAAATAAATTAATAATATATAAGTGAGACAATGTAAATTAAATTAAATTTGGACGTACGAAACCCTAAAACTGTAAAAGAAGAAAGGTGTCTATAAAAAAAGTATTAATAAACAACCATATCTTACCCATGCAGATTATTTCCATTACCAGTAGACCACTTCAGCCATATGTCAGGATTCTTTCGTAGGGTAGCGTCGCCAGAGCACGGCACGTCACAAAGGATACGATCAAACTTCAGAGGTTTTGTCGATCCTGGGTTCTAGAGGGAAGAAAATAAAAAGCTATGCATAACATACACCCAGCATTGCGGTATTAGGGCCTTCGCCAACAGCGACTTTTTGTAGCGATGCTGACGCGCGTTCGCTTCGATACAGTCGCGATGCTGTAGTGCGTTAGTAGCGCGTTGGCATCTTTTCTATAGCGCTTGCAAATGCGACTAACGCGCGTTAGTAGTGAAGCTGTCGCGCGCTTACGAAACGCGCGACTGCAAAGCTACAAAAAGTCGCCGTGGGCGAGGCCCCTTAGAGTTCTCTGCATGATTAGAACATATACAACAGCCCGAAATCAACTATCGGGCAGATGCCCAGACCAGACACAACACATGTCTGGTCGGGGGATCCTCCCTTTCGACGGAGGTTTGTGGGATTTTACACTCGGTTCTGCATATGACGCTGATTTTCGACGACTTGGGCTCAGTCCGGACGTTTACCGGACGGCGAGCTACCCATTGCTCGCCTTCCGCAAGCCGCGCCTGCGATGCCAGAGTTCTACTTCGTTCTCCAAAATTTGTTTACTTTTTTTTTAACCTAACCTAACCTAAGTTACAATAAAAAATTAACTCTATCAGCACATTAGATTGAATGTTTTTTTACCAAAATTGAGCTACCAACACATTGCTATGTCAAATGTAATTTTAGCAACATCACTTCTTGGGTTCACTTTAATGAGAAACTGTGATAAGTTTATTTTGAACTTTATACTGGTCTACACTAGGTTGAATTTTAACTGACCTATTCATCAACCATTACAAGAAAACACAGATGACAGCAGGTTAGTTTGGTGGTGTGTGTGTTAGGTGGGTGAGATGCACGAGGAGTAGTATATGCTCTTAGCATAATGTACAGACAGCATAATCAACTGGACACCAACTTTTCTACGGTATTTTAATGTGACAGGGGTACCCAATTGATTCAGCTGTCTGTACCTACATGTAGCATCTATTATCGTCATTTAATTTGGACTTTATATAGTTAAACACAAGATTGAATTTTAACTGACCTGTTCATCAGCCACCACGAGAGATGGCATGACAGCGGAGTCATGGTTAGTGATCAGTATGCAAGGAGAGTTGAGCCTCTTGGCCTGATGTACCAACATATAGCACCTGCTGTTGTCCACGTCATTCGCCATCACAAACCCTGGGGAAAGATAACAATGGTAATCATCCTGATAGCTACAACCAAGGCGTCTTTAAGTCAAGAGTGAATAGGGTACTTCTAGACAAACGTGCTCCATCGTCGCTTACCATTAGGCGAAATAGTTGTCAAACGCGAGCCTATACGTATATAAAAAAAAAATATCCGATAGGTACAGGTATTGGCACGGATCTTGAGCGCTCGGCGAAAGAGTGGGGATCGCTTTGCGTACGCGTATTTTTTTTAAATGTACACCTATTTTATTTTATTTTTTCTTTTAAACATTTTCTTTTTACGGTAAAGGAAAAAATAAAATAAAATAGGTGTAGATTGTTTAAAAAAAACAAACGAGAGCGCAAAGCGATCCCCACTCTTTCGCCGAGCGCTCAAGATCCGTGCCGATACATGTATACAAGAGTAAGATTTTAACAACATAGTTTTTTTAATACTTGAATCAATAGGATTTGCTCCTGTATCGTAGGTGCATTCAAAAACATGTCAGCTCACATACTCGTACACAAGACACTCAGAAGTCTTCAAGTTATCTGTGAGCATACAAATATTTGTTCCGTGTGAGAATCGAACACGCGACATGCAACGTAACAGCCAATCGTTCAACTACCGTGCCAAACGTGTCTGGTCGAAATCAATATCAAAAATTCGCCATGAAAAGTAGTTTTAAAACTTGTTTTAAAATGTGTAATAAAAAACATGGTTTAAATCCAAACTGTTTTAAACAACTTGTTTCAATCATGACAACCCTGGCTGCGAGTAATGTGCCCTGCCCATTACCACTTAAGTTGAGCTTTCCTTAGTTTAGGACTAGATGGAAAGAAAGAAAGAAAGAAAAAGAATTTATTTGGTACAGCACAAGGCACAAACACAATATAGGGTAAGCACGGAACAAAAAAAAGAAGTAACAAAAAATGCAGTTGTGTGCCTTACGACTGCACCAAAATAGGTTCAGTTCAGCATGAATGTCAGACAACTAGTGCCTGACGCTGATTTTCAACTGAACCTGTGGTAGTGACGCAACGGACTTAAAACTGTTTTGGAGTGTAATATAAATATATCGGTGATGCATACTTAAATAATATAAACTATCATAATAGTGTTGTGTTAATTCTTATAAATATGTGCAATGTATGTAATGTATGTGTTTGTTTAAAGTGTAAAAATAAATAATACACGAATAAAAGTTGAACGCAGAGTTGTGCCTAAAGTATTTTATAGATAAAAGAGGACTACAAGTACGGAAGGTAAGCGCAAATTTAATAATTGATATAAGATGGCGTTGTGTGAAAGTTGGAGAATATTTGTATTTATTTAAATATACCAAGTTCTTTACCTGTAGGCATTTTGTCTTCATCGGCATGCAGGAATTCGATCAACTGTGCTGTTTTAGATCCTGGAGCTGCACACATGTCCAAAACCTAAGATAAAAACATATCAAACATTTCTTAGTCTCCTCAAAAGTGGGACAGTTCTTATAATCTATATATATATATATATAAAAGAAAGTCGTGTTAGTTACACTATTTATAACTCAAGAACGGCTGAACCGATTTGGCTGAAAATTGATGGAGAGGTAGCTTAGAACCAGGAGAAGGGCATGATACTTTATCGAGTAGGGTAAATGCACACAAACGTCGCAACAACTTTCTTTATTATTATAATTATTTTTTTAGTTTATTCGCGGCTCGTGACGTGATTACGACTTCCGTTGTTTTCAAAAAATAAAATTGTGCTTTTCGCGTTCAGCCAAACTAACTCTTCAGCTTTATAATTTTAGTAAAGATACTAATATTACTTACTTTATGATGAGGTTGCACATCCAACACTACGGGCGGTATCATAGACACGGTCTCCTGCCTCGAGACTCCACCAGCAGCTGTTTCAGCTACCAGGAAATTATGAAGCTTGTAGAGGGCTTCATTGCGTCTGATGTCTGTGCGGGACAAACGGAGCTGCCATGCGTAACCTCCTGGGTACCTGGGACAAGATTAATTCCATAATTAATGTATGAAAGAGCCACCATGGCGTAGAAATGCATAGGTCAACTGAAGGACCACAGTTGAGTTAAAGTCAGTAAACGTCTGACAAATTCCCTTTCAAGAGATATGTAATATCAGCTAACCATTAGTGAAAGTCTCGTCAAAATCAGTCTAGTGTTTTTAAGATCTGTCTCCCTGGAAACAATTTTTTTTTAAATATATTTATGTAGATTTTTTTAACCAGATACCATCTGAAGCATCCGCAGAACACCCAACCAAAGTTTATCACAACCATAGCATAGAGTATTAACTTAAAATAAAATTAGGGTAATAGGGATCACCCTTTTACCAAGGGTTGGTAAGTAAAACGCAAGCAGGGTCTTAGAACAGAATACTTTTTTTTTTTGTTGCCTGTCCTAATTCAAGAATCAAAGCCTCCAGCCAGGGCTTACTTAACTAAACTTAAAAACTAAGCGACTACACGCTAAGGGCACCCCCTGTGGGGTACGAACCTCGGCTTAGGGCGTCGCTGGGGGGGCAGCAAGGGACGGGCTGGATCGAACAAAGATATTATTATTATTAACGGGGAATTTTAAAACTACGGCTCAGCGACGCGGGCTGGCTCGAGCAAGGGACGGGGAGGACGTTGACGGGATTGTCGCGGCGGGCCTCGGCGGCGAGGACGGAAGGACGGCGGTCTGTATTGTCTGCGAACTGTACTGGTTTCCTTACGGCTCACTTGGAGCAGGGTAGTGAGGTCATCGGGGGTGACGAGAGTATGCCTAGGACGGCGAATCTTTGAGATGCGGGAGGGTTCGTATCAGGCCGCCGATATTATAAGGGGATTGCGGTGTTTCACAGCAGTATCGAAGAAACGCTTGCAAAGGCGTTTCATGAACTGCTGGATGGTGGGGATTTTGAGATCTAAATGTAGATTCTCATTTCGGACGTAATATGGGGCGCCGAGAATTTTTCGGAGGGTCCTATTTTGAAGGGGTTTGCAGAGGAAGCGGGGCTTGGCGTGTGCGAAGATAGCACAGGCATACGTCATGATCGGACGGATTACTGCAGTATAGAGGCGCAGCTTGCACTTAAGTGACAGTTTGCTGCGGGCAGTCATGAGATAATGGAGCCTACCTTGAGCAAAAGCGGCTCGCGAATGTTTATTTTATGATTTGCTCAGCCTATATATACAACTTTGAATACCAAACAAAACTCAAAATAATAGCGAACCAATAGCAAACGAGCTAGTGCGCGGGTCCGCCGTCATAGAAAGATGTTTCGCTGCTGTCGCCTCATCGAACGTGGAGTTTAAGGGCCTATTACACTACGCGATATTCAGCACACAATATTCAGACTTGACAGTCTTGTTTTTTTTGTTCCGAGTAAGACCGGTCTAACCCTTATTACACTAAGCGACATCGACTAAGACTGTCTGAATATCGAGTAGTGTAATAGGCCCTTTACTGGTTACGTAAATTCGTAAGTACATATAAAATATACGCGGCCGGCGCCCACGCCTTAATGATTGATGAAAGCGCTCCGCGCGCGTTCGTTTATGCTGGATGTAGGTGTCTGGTACACCCCAATTTATTCTTTATTGTACACATATAAGTTACAAAAATATTCTTTTCATGTACAAAGGCGAGCTTAACTCAAAGTTGAGTTTTCTTCCAGCAAACCATTGAGTGATTGAGAGAGATCACAGTAGAGGTGAACCAGTGCACAATTTTAAAATTACAAATAATATGAATAAAATAATACATAAATACATACTTATATAATATATATATACATAATATATGTACTATGTCATTGTGAAAGGAAATACTCTTTAACTTTCCTCTTGAAGACATCCAGAGAAGGGCTGTCACGTAAGGAGTGTGGAAGAGACCCTATTATATTTAAATTTATGATTTGTTTTTAATTTTTTAAAGGGTGATCCATATTACTCTATTTTTACCCGACTGCAAGAAGGGTTATCTTTTTCGCACGTTTCCCGTAACCCGTTTCTTTATTGTCGTTTTTTTTTTTGTTTTGTATCACAAACTTTGTATGAATGTAAGTATGTAATATTATTTATTACCTCATATCTTCCAAACTGCTGAACGGATTTATATAATTAAGACATCGCTAGATTCGTCTTGATAACCCAAGTGTTTTTAGATACGCGATAACGACTGTGAGACGCCATAATTTAAAGAAAACAATTTTTGGATACAGCAATATGGGTATCAAATTAAAGTGCCTCATCATGAGTATTTCAAAATGGTATATCGTGACCATGTTAAAAAAATACAATAGGAAATGTTATTTATTATCTACTAACTGTTACTCGCAACTTCGTTACTCCCTTTTTTATATCCCCCGCTGGGAATTAAGTCCACTCCCGTTACAGTGGAAAAATAAAAGTAGCCCAAGTTACTCCTTGTAACATCAACGACGAATTGCGGACGACGTGAAATGTGTAGCTCGCAGTCCAGCCGTCCATCTATTGTCCAGACCGAGCCCTAATCGTCAACAACGTGTCGTGTACTATACGTTTCTCAGAGATGTCAGCAAAACTGTAGGGCCCAGTAGGGCCGATGCCTACTGACTAGAGCCTTGGGAGGACTTCTGAAAAGGTAACCCGTGGTCCTGGAACCCAAAGTGCAACCTAGATATGGTTTTACTCAGTAAAAGTAAAAGTCTGGCACGTTCTCCCTCTCCACTACAGCGAGAGAAGTCATTAGATGATTACCCATATAAAAAGCTTTTCATCAGTGAAAGTCCATTAAAAACAGTCCAGCCGTTTCTAAGATTTCCTCTTCTCCAGGAATCAGGAAGTCCCCCCGACCATTGGAATTAAGTTCCGTTCCCACGAGAATATAAAAGGAAATATATAATGAGTACCTGAAAGTACTCATTATAATATTTGTTACATCCCAATGAAAGTACCGTCTCTACTACTTACATACGCCTTGTAAAATCAGCTATCCGTCAGTGAACACGGCAACAGACTGACACAAACACTGATTGATTGCAACAGTTGGGACCCATTAAAATAACCTAGACTAAAATCATTCCATCTAATATGGGTCCCAACTGTTGCAATCTGTATGTTCCATATTAGGATTTATTATTTGTTTAATTTAATGATTTTTTCTTTTCAGTTTTTATTTAAAGTTATTTTTTCAGTCAGTTTTTTTGTTTGGTTTGTACTCTATGCATGCCGAAACCATGCTAAATTCTCGTTTTTCTAAATTGTCCTACATTTAGTGTTACATATGGTTAGCCTTGTAATAATGCAAGGAAAATTAAAAGGCTGTATTGGTCTTACCAAGGCAAATTAATTGGCTTGATCTCTTCCCCCTGTCCCTCGCCCTCTTCAACCTGGAGTTTCATATTTAAGATCTCAGAGAAATACTGGCTTTTGACAATCTTCATCAGGGCAGCTGCCTCACATTTTGAACCCGTAATACGGAAAGCGGTAGGGAGGTTCTCTTTCAATGTGTTCATGAATGTCTCCCATTCTTCTTCTGGGCATACTTTTTGGCCCTAGAATATAAAATATTGTTTGTAATAAAGCAATCATGCTTTGCATGCAATATTATTTTAATTAATAAAATTAAATTATGTTAACTAAAAGTCTACAATCAAAAGGAATAGAAAATCACCTTATAATATTCCTCAAATGCAGCATTCTCCCTCACAATATCTTCATAATGCTTTCTAACGTCAGCAGCAGGTTTCTCTTGAGGATTCTTTGCCTAAAATCACAAAAAACTACACAGTAAATACTTGCTTGCTTGGACCAAAAAGGTTATATTACTTTATTATGTACCTGCTCTTTGCGATCACGCTTTCGCTGAGCAAACTTATTGTATTGGCGATTTTTCCGACCCATCCTTTTCAAGTAATTTCCAAGTGAGACAAGTCTTATTTGTGTGAAATTCAATAGAACCATTCAATAAATAGCGGGATGTTTATAGTGCACAACTTGACGTTGACGGAAAAAGTGAGGTTATGTTTACGGTGCGTTCATAAATTCTTCTTTCATGTCAATTTAAATTAACTTGATTTTTTAACTTTAATTTTATTCATTTTTGTAAGTAATTTAAAATACGTAGAGGTTTTTATATTTAACTAATATTTCATAATTTATAATATTTTTTTTGTTAGTGTAAGCATTATTAAGATCTATAATCAATATTGATTGCGTTCAAGGTGTTATCAATGAACTGTCAATTTTAGAGTAGGACAACATAACCATATTTCTCAAGCGTGAAAGAAACAAATAAATTAATAAACACACACTGATTAAAATTAATTGTTAATTTTTGCGTGTGAGTTTTGCACTTCATGTGGTGTGAGGAAGACGTGCAGTAGATTCATAAAAGAGATTTATCTCATAGGTGAGTTAAAAGTTGCGAATATTCGTTTTTGTCTATCATTCTTGTATTTACTCGTACTTTGTGCTCAAAACTTCGAACAAAAGTTGTAAAAAATAGTAAACATAAAAACCATAATAAAGATTTTTCTTTTTTTTTTTAGGCTAGACCTCTATTCCTATTTATCTAATGTCCTTGGCATGAGTATGCAAAAAACTACCAAAAAAAAAATGACATAGCAATTTGTTGAGATAACATTGGAATGCTGAATCTTTTACAATCATTTTGAAAATTACTGTAGAAGAAATGGTCAGTGGGTCGTCTTAGGAGTGGAAAAATTTAATAAATATTGCCCGCAGTTTCTTATGAATCTTAGGGTTCTTTAATACTTCATGTACTGGGCTTTCATTGATCCTCAATGTAAATACACATACCCATAACCCATTCATATCTAGTTTGCCAATTATGCAATATGCAGAACTGAGTAGGTAAAGGGATTAATTCGTTTTTTTTTTTTTTAATTTGTTTGAACCTGAGAAATTTGCACAAAAGCTTGGAGATGCTTTGTTGTGTTAAGTCTACCTATGTATGTACCACTAGAAAGAAAGAAAAATATTTTATTTGGCACACATAGATACATACAATGCAGAAACAACATGTGATTAATAAAGAAAAACAGAAAACTAACATTGTGTGTATTGCGCCTGCACCAAATAGGTCCATTCAGCAAAAATGACAGACAACTACGTAGTAGTTGCCTGACACAGGTTTTCAACTGAACCTTATTGAGAATGTATGGAGTGTGTGCCCTGGTGTAATGCACATGCCTAAAGATCAATTTTAAAAAATAAGTTTCAAAAGCCAAGCTGTGGTAGCATCTTGCGAGGCCTTCATTATATTTATTTATATAGCTTCTGCCAGCAGCTTGGCCTGCATCTACATCTCCCTACAAACTTTGGACCCCGTTTCATCCCCTTAGGGGATGAATTTCGGAAAATCCGTTCTTAGCAGATGTCTACACCCTATATGGAATCTACCTGCCAAATTTTAAGTTTGTAGGTGTTATAGTTTCTGAGATTTTGTGATTAATCAGTGAGTGGTATTTTGCTTTTATATATATAGATAACAGTTGATTTAATTTTATATTTATGGTACCTAGACCGGCAATGGTGGTGTGATGATCGAATCATGTTCGTGGGGCAAACTTGGCCAGAGAGATGAGAGATGAGATCTAAATAGAGATGTCTAAAAGGGGAGGCCTTTTCCCAGGATCATAATCAATTAGATTTAAAAAATAAATAAAAAGAAAAATAAATAATATCACTGCATAAACTTTATGATTTTTAAACCATCAGCTTACTTACAAAACACTGTTTTTACATATCAAACAAACTACATTATCTAGCCAAATAGACTCCTCATTTAGTTTCTTATGACCACACTATTTTCTACCATAATTACTTGCGTTAAAGTCTATTTTTGTTTAGCCATTGAGATATTACTGAGATCAAAAAGACAATATCTGTTTCATCTGTTATCTGACAGGTTAATATTGAATTTAACAGAGTGTTTTAGATATCAGTAGCTACTATAATTCCATAATTAAATTAAGAACATTTCTATTCTACACATTCTTGTAGGTAACACTTAGGTATGGGTAGCATAGTCGGCCTTATAATGTTCTCACTGTTGGGACTCAGGCCTCCTTTCTAGGAAAGGGAATGGGCCGTAATCAACCACGCGGGCCCAGTGCGGGTTGGTGGATGTCACATGTTTTCGAAATTTTTGTTTCTAGGACATGCCAGTTTCCTCACGACGTTTTCCTTCACCGTTTTGAGAGCAGTGGTGATGTAATAAATTACACAAAGTAATGTAGTAGCGTGTGTATGTGTGTGTGTGTGTAGTAGTTATTATTATTATAGCATTTATTTATTTTTATATACATGTCATTCACATTTTTAAATATTTCTTTAAAACAAAACGTGATAAAAAAAAACATTTAAAAATATAAAAATTTTTTGTCCGCCGGTGTCAGAAACAGGGTCCAAGCTATTGGTGGTTAGGGCTCCAGAGACAGGAACCTCCTCACAATGCGAGCCGTATCTTTATTATTATTGTAATTGACAGACCTGTTGGTCTAGTGGTTAGTGGCCCTGACTGCTATGCCGGAGGTCGTGGGTTCGATTCCCACCCAGGACAAATGGTTGTGTGATGAGCACGATCATTTGTTCTGTGTCTGGGTGTAATTTATCTATAATATGTATGTATTTAAAAATATATAAGTATGTTTATCAGTTGTCTAGTACCCATAACACAAGCTCTGCTTAGCTTGGGACTAGGCGGCGTTGTGTGTTAGTTGTGGAATATTATTATTATTATTATTATTATAATTATTAATGCGCATGGCTGGGTTTCCATTTTACCGAAATGCGCCTGTTTCAATGATTTCATATGTTGTCCAGTTGAGCAGACACTTGAGATACAAAACTACACCAATTTTACATCACGATATCCACTAGGAATCAATTTGCGAATAATTAAAACAGACACTGAACTTCACTCAAAGAAATCTCTCCAAAAACTCATGTTCTTGGGTTGTCCGAAATGGAACCATGGGGTCCTGGGAAAGAAAGAACATCTAATTGGGTTCTAGCCAGTAAAGTCTGATACGCCCTTTCGTTCCGCTCTAAAGCGAGAGAAAATATATAAAATTTGCTTCGTCGTTTATACCGCTTACGTCGAAAGACTGGAACAATTTGCCTGCTGCGGTCTTCCTGTCCAACTATAATTTAGGTGTCTTCAAGGCTAGAGTGAATAGGCTCTTAATAAACTAGTGCGCCTCACCATCAATGATTGCATCACTGCTTACCATCAGGTGGGACCGCAGTCAAGCATATCAATAAAAAAAAAATTAGAAGTCATAGAATTATTTCTAACCTAGGAAAAAATCACCTATTGTATAAGTATTGTTAACTGCCCATAATTTATTTGACCTTAATTGTGGTTCACCACAATAATCTTTTCAGAATATTTTATTTTCATAGACCTACATGGGCACCTAACAAACGTCAGAAGCTAGTACACGGTTCCAATTGGTTATTTCCTTTAAAGAAGTAGCAGGCAACTTCAACTAGTAGGCACCTTTTCGACTCATCATCTTCCTGCCCTTGTCCCATTTTATTTGGGGTCGGCGCAACACGTTTTTCTAGGCAACTTTTCGACTATTCTTTAAAAAAAATAGATTAATATTTTAAATATTTCCTTAATAAAAGGAGGAGAGGACAGTTGCAGTATAGACCAGTTTACGTACCATATAACTACAAAAAAAAAAGTTGATTGAAATAGAATACAATCTAGAAGTTTGTGGAACCTACGGTGTTCTCACATTCACATTATAAAAAATAAGCTATATAAAAATACAAGTGTCGCCACAATGAATGGTCCTGTGCGTCTCGCATCCATCGCATTCCAGCGACTCTCACCGGGCCATCGGTCCATTTTGTAGGAGGCCTTCCAACGCTGCGTCTTCCGGAGCGCCCTAGAAACTTTCGGCCCTTTCGTTCGACCATCAGTTCTACGAGCAATTTCCCCTGTCCACTGCCACTTAAGTTTGGAGACCTTGGTTCTCCTGCGGATATCTTTATGCGTGATGCGACATGCACACAAGGAAACTCCGAGCATAGCCCCTTTTCATTGCACTTTGGGTGTGTCTGATGAGGCCCATTGTAAGCGACCATGTTTCAGTGCCATATGTCATCACTGGCAACACGCTCTGGTCATCTATATCTATATTTATAAAACGAGAAACGAACTGACTGACATATCAACGCACAGCTGAAACTATGGGATTAGGAACTTGAAATTTGGCGCAAAGTTTCCTTTTATGACGTAGGCGAGCACTAGTAGTAGGAATGAAACGGGGGTCCAAAGTTTGGTTGGTTCTAATTTCACACGGGCGAAGCCGCAGGCAGAAGCTAATAGACTAATAATCAGATTCACACTTTCCACTATCAATTTTACCTATAGTTTTTGAAAGCCTATCGAGTTTGCTCATCAGTTTTTAATTAACTTTTCCTATAAACAACTACAGCACTTGATAGTGTGATGTTTGTTCTGTGATAATTCATTCAATGACTTCTTTCGCTTTTACTGACTAAAACCACTCATAAGTATGTTCCTTCTTCTTTCTTCTTAGATCTATAGCTCTCCGTTGCAGTTCTCAGGATGCTGTTGCGAATATCTCTTATTCTCCTGAGCAGCGAAGCACTTTTTTTGCGAACAATCGCGTGAAACCCGTCAGTACGAGACTGAGCAAACATCTCAGACGCACTGCAGTAGCGAGGCAGATATCTAGCGATCTTTTGGTGCAATTGACCCATAGATTACCCGTGTACAGACTCTGGCAGTACGCCTAAAAAGAGTTTTTATTTTAATTTCCGGAAAAATCAAGAACATATTGCACCGGACGGCTAGTGCCCTGCTAGCGCAAGACCTTTCAATGTCTACATCGTCTGTAAGAACTTTTGACTCACCCCAGCTTCGCATGGGTGTAACAAAACGAAATTGTCAATTTCCTTAACTATAATATGCATGTATTATACACCTAAACCTTCCTCATGAAACACTCTGTCAATTGGTGAAAGCTGCATGAAAATCCGTTCAGTAGTTTTTGAGCTTATCGCGTTCGTACAAACAGACGCGGGGGCGACTTAATTTTAAAGATATACGTATATATGCAAGTGTCCGCAATTTCACGCTCAAAGCGTGTATCATCATGATCATCATCATTTCAGCCGAAAGACGTCCACTGTTGGACATAGGCCTCTTGCATTCATCGGATTCTCGCGACCCTCACCAGGTCATCGATCCATCTAGTGGGAGGCCTTCCAACGCTGCGTCTTCCGTTACGTGGTCGCCACTCTATAACCATTCGTCGCCATCGACCATCTATTCTGCGCTGCTTCAAAGCGCGTACAGACAAACTTACCTCTTTCTTATACTGTTCAGTTTAGTAGGCACTGTACAAAATCATTGCATTGAGGAAAAAATATTGTATAGGAATTAATGGGCAAATAGCAAAGAGGTAGAAAAGGCAGCAAGGAGGAAATTCCTATGTATGATACATCCAAATAACCCAGTTACCTAGTTCAGTAGGCAGTCTAGAGAGGCTCAAGTAGGTGTAGTTTTTATTTTATTTTTAGCCTTGCGATTGACCACTATATCAGCACGCTTGCCTAAAAGTAACCTGTTCACTCCTGACTTGAAAGACCCCTAGGTTGTAGCTTATGTAGTTTTGCTAGGGATGCGGGAACATTAAAAAGAGTTATCATGGCCATAGAACGTAAAAGGCAACTGAAGGAACACAGGTGGATTTTAGTCCCCACCCTAGTATGGGAGAAGTCCTTTAATGATTACCCTCCTCAAAAAGAGGTTTCATAACATTTACTCATCTATTGTTTTATATTTAACTACAATGTGGTTGGCCATTGTTATAAAAGAAAATAAAAATTCAACACACTTACTCGAAATCCCGCTCCTATGCCTACCGCTTTTAGGCACGCAATTTACTGTTTTCCGCACTATTGTGAACTCTCCACCTTCGTCTTGGTCTACCGCAATGTACTTCTGTATAATCCATTTTTACCTTATATTTTTCTTATCATTCCAGCTTACCAACATGGCACCAGGTTTCCAGTTCGCTATAGACCGCGGCGGCACTTTCACGGACGTGTACGCTCGCTGTCCCAACGGCAAAGTGCGGGTCATGAAACTGCTCTCAGTGGACCCGCAGAACTATGACGATGCTCCTAGAGAGGCTATTAGAAGAATTCTGCAGGAGGTATGTTTGAGTTTACGCTTGGCAATGGCGGGTCATGAAACTGCTCTCAGTGGACCCGCAAAACTATAATGATGCTCCTAGGGAGGCTATGAGGAGTAGGGTAATGCAACATGTACATAAGTAGGAATGTGTATACGCTTGTCAAAGTGCGGGTCATGAAACTTCTGTCAGAAGATCCTCAGAACTGTGGACATATATGGCATCACATAAGAACTAATCCTACATCGCGCAATTCAGACGTAATTAGAATTTTGTTTATTATTGTTACTGTATCTGTTATTTAGTCTCTAGAATTTAATTTAAGTATAAGTATCATCTAGTTTAAATAATTTTAATTGAAAGGAGCATTTTGCATGTGGTGTTTGCCTGTAATTGGTTGTACAGTTAGGTTTAAGAAACGATTACTTATAAGTTCCTGTCTTTAAAATATCTGTAACAACTGTTGGTGAACCGTAATTAAATAAAAAAAAAAAAAAAAAACAGTTCTCTGCACGATTAGAACATATAGAACAACACGAAATCATCTATCGCGGGCAGTTGCCCAACAGACATAACACCCGTCTGTTCGGAGGATCCTCCCTTTTCAACGGAGGTTTGCGGGATTTTACTCTCTGTGCCGCGAGGCTATCAGAAGGGACGTATGTTTGAGTTTACGCTTTGCAATGTGTAGGTCATAAAACTGCTGTTAGTGGACCCGCAAAACTATGACGATGCGCTTAGAGAGCTATTAGATGGGTACTACTGCAGGAGGTATGTTATTAGGCACGCCACAATCACGGCGGTAGGTCCCCTCTTTGAGATACAGAGGCGCCACGGAACACTTAATTGTCGCCTGATGCAAGTTGACAGCGCGGATATGGCCAGTTCGGGAGGTTCCTTTTTCGGATTCAGGCGGAAAACGCCTGGGTCTCGACATTGTGCGGATTGCCCGGACGACAAGGTGGATCATACCGTGGAAATCTCCGCTTGGGCGGAGCACCGCTGTGTTCTCGTGTAGGCGATTGGCGACGGGGACTTCTCGCGTCCGGCTTTGGTTCAGGTCATGGTTCAGAGCGAGAGGGAATGGAAAGCAACCGCCTCTTTCTACGAAGCAGTAATGCGAGCGAAGGAGATGGCCGCAACTGTGAGGGAGACAGACAGCCCGTGTCTAGGGAATCGCAGAGCGATTTTCGGCCACCGTAGGCGCGGGCTTGCGGACGACATTGTAATCAAATAAGAGTGTAACAATAAATATAATACCCATATAAAATCAAAACAATTTGTAATAGTTAGTATATAGTCATCTACGATTGCATGATCGTTCGATGATATTGTCAATCGATATTAGAAACGTGTTAGGTATCAGCTTTCTTACATAAAATGAAATCTCAGATAACACAATCTGAGTTCACTTTATCTTTAAGACTATCAGGCAGTATAAGAGCCGATTATTTTCTAACTAGCATTTGCCTGTGGTTTCGCTTGCATATAATTAGGTTTCTCCATACGAACTTTGGATCCTCGTTTCCTCCCTGTAAGGGGTGGATTTTCGAAAATACCTTCTTATTGCTTGTCTACATCATAAAAGGAAACCTTGTGCAAAATTTCACATTCCTAGTCCCAATAGTTTCGGCTGTGCTTTGATATGTCAGTCAATCAGTTTCTCCTGGTTTTTCCTTTCATAAATAACAAGCTTCTGCCAGCGGCTTCGCCTGTGTGACATGGGTTTCTCCATACAAACTTTAAACCCCCGTTTCATCCCCTTAGGGAATGAATTTTGAAAAATCCTTTCTTAGTGCTCGCCTACGTTTTAAAAGGAACCCTTGTGCAAAATTTCACGTTCCTAGCCCCAGTAGTTTTGGCTGTGCATTGATATGTCAGTCAGTCAGTTTCTCCTTTTATATATATAGACTAGCACTTTGCCCGCGACTACGTCCGCGCACATCACGTTTGGACTTCAACCCTTAAAACACTTCCAAACTTAAAGAGTAGATTGGAAAAATTTATCACAATTTAATGAGATAAGGTTTTTATAAGCTTTCTTTATAAACAACATTCCTCGTAGTTCTAGAGGGCGCTGCCAGAATCACCAGAATGAAGGGTGAGCTCACGCCCGAGCATGCCACGTAGAACTGCCCGTGCGAGAAACAGGGTTGGCGCAGGTCAACTCCAGCAAATTTAAGGGTTTGGCCCTGTGATTTATTTATTGTCATCGCAAAGCAAACTTTCAAAGGAAACTGTTGTCTTTTGAATTCAAAAGGAAGATCGTTCGGAATTAATGGAATACGCAGTATGAACACTGTTTCTCCCTGGGCAGACCTGGTTAAGATAATAACCTCAAAAATATTGCGATGCAATGCTTTTACTTGCATCCTAGTACCATTACATAACTTCGGAGGCTTCAAGTTCCTAAGCAACATCACGGGTGTGCCCACAAGCAGTGCAAGTTTATGGTATAGAAGGCCGGCTGGATAAATAGTGTTCAGAAACTCAACCGGATAGTGGACTGCTTCGTCTGCATTTACCACCGTGTCTAATGTCTATACACTATAGGCGTCAATATAGCTCTTTCTCTTAGCCATTCCATTGGTTTGTCTTTTATTTGAGCCACACCAGGATACATTTTTTCAATCATCTCTTCGACTGTACTTACTACCGTGCATAATTTTTCTGGTATGACTATAACCCCATCTAATTCTTGGTACTTGCCGTTTCCTAATTGGAGTAAAAGGTCTGAAAATTTTCCTGCAGAGACGTCTCCTCAGAGATGTACTCTCATATTTTTCGTTAATTTAAGAATTTTAGTACAGGGCCATAAGTGAGATCTTTTATTGCATGCTTTCATTTCATCCACTCGTGTCCCTTTTGGTATCGTTTTCAACTGGTAACGTTTGGCGAAAAAAAAAACTCCTGCCAGCAATACTGTCATACCACCCATTAAGTTGTCGTTGCTTCGTATGTCCTGTAGACTTTTATTTAATGCTTAATTAGCTCTTTTGTGCGCCATTGTGCTTTCGACCAAGACAATTATTTTTGCTTTACGTAACAATTGGGCAAGATTACTTTGCTTAGAAATGTTGCACATTGGCGTCTCTACATTTGATAAATTAAGGGGCAATTTCAAAGCAGAGTGTACAGTTCGCGTACAACTAATAATGTGCGGCGATCCCAGAAGACGCGACCGCCAAAGCGATTCCGCAAGTACTTCTTACTTTTGCTAAAATGAAATTGATAAGGTATGTTTTACCAGTCCCACCTGGTGCATCTAAAAAGAACATTTGAACTAGAAACAATTTTTCTTTAATTTTTTCCACCGAGTGTTGCATAGACATAATGACGTACATAAGTCATAGTGACCTGAGTTCGCTCGTGCATGTATCTCGGTCCACCGGTGAAAAAGGACGGTAATACCACTATTTGACCCAGCTGATGAGCGTCAACATCTTGTCTACTGATGGCGTCCTAAAGGTGGATATAGCTATCGGAGCGTAACTTTGCCTGATTATTTCTAATGAAATTCAGTCTCTCAGTTTTTGCGTACTAATCTACCAAATATTGGCTAAAATGAGCATCAAGGTGAAGATGGTAATTTTACTAAATTTCCCTGACCATGATGTAGTATGAATAAAAGCTCGATGCTGACACTGTCTTTTTCTGAAGTAATTTTGTTTCCGGGTCTCGCTGTGGAATAGCAATTGGATAACCGTCTTCTCCGTGGCTGAACATTACAGGATATTGCAAAGCATCGTATGAGCGATGTATTTTACTAATTATATCGCGACGCTGGAACTGTTGATCTAATAACACCAAAGCAACTTAATTCATTTGTGTGGTGGTTGTTTTTCGGCATGTATAACTAACTTGAAAGTTTTACAGGAGGAAGAAATTCTGTCAATGGTACTCTTCATGTCCCTAATATAAGGATTGACTTCGTGCAACATTTTTTGCAGTTGTTTTATTAAATTTGGTTTGAATTGCGGGAAATTACAGCATCTTAAATTTGCTTTTCTTTCATCTTCACCCACGATAAATTTCTAAAAACTGAGCTGTTTGACCGGGTTCTGACAATAAACTGCCAATTAAACTTGATAAACTTGTCCCTGTACTTTGAAGGTTGGCATATATCCATCCCCACCAAACGACGTCGTTGTATTTACGAATGTTCGAAATAAAATGTTTGTGATCAGGATGGAGATCCATTATCAAACTGTAAAAGGGTTCTGGAGGTGTACTCAATAATTTGAGTTAAACTTTACCGCTGCTGCAACACACCTCAGGAGTTTCGTCCTTCCATTTAAACGCATTATACCAACAACATTTATGATTCATATCATCAATTGAAACTACATTATCAAATTCGTAATTTATTTCAGGTTTATATATTCCTAAAAGATACTTGATCTTCCATGGCCGTGTAAAACACGCATATTCAAGCGGAACTGCGCTGCTCTGTGTACTTCAGGATGTGCTTGCTGGTAATTTTCAGCGGCTATTTTCATTTGGCATTTCGGTGGGTTTTTTTTGATAATTGCCTACAGCTTGATTGAGCAGTGGTGGCCGAGTGGTAACGGCCCCGACTTACGAATTGTAGGTCGCGGGTCCAAACCCAGCCAGGCGCATTACTTTGTGTAATTTATTTCATCACCACTGCTCTCAAAACGGTGAAGGAAAACATCGTGAGGAAACCGGCATGTCCTAGAACCAAAAAATTCAAAGACATGTGACATCCACCAACCCGCACTGGGCCCGCGTGGTGGATTACGGCCCATTCCCTCTCCTAGAGAGGAGGCCTGAGTCCCAACAGTGGGAACATTAAAAGGCCGACTATAAGCTATATAAGCCTACAGCTTTCCGGTGTGCCAAAGAATTATTTTCTGAGTATATTTTCTGAGCTCGTCTAACTTGAATCTTCCTTGTTTTGTCTGTGTATCTGGTCCTCTTTTTTGTAATGCCGTCATGGACTGTGAAGAAATGTCCGAAGAAATTACTAAATATGAATCTGAGGAATTGAATCTAAGTGGCACAATATCGTAGGTACTTCATCATATTTCGTTTTCTTCACATTTATGTTTTCCTCGTCAGAATTAACAACGCCTGTAAGATTAAGTTCTTCATATGAAAAGTGAGCATCGAAATGACCATTTGAAAGATTTTGTGTAAAGCGAAGACGTTTTATCGGGTAACCTGGAGTACCTGCATTTACATACAATTCACCGTTACGATAAACTTCGAAAATACCATACCAACTAAATCTTACATCCAGTTAATTGTTTTAATTTTATTATTATTCAAAATGTTACGTAAGACTGTTTAAAAAATATTGTTTTGTAATTAACTTTATGTTTTCGTTTGTACCAATTTGTGTCAGTAGATGTCGTTGTACGTATATAAATCGCATGATTGATACGTTATTATAGGATTAGGTTATCACAATGGAAAAAGAAAAAGATATTTTATACAAACATGGATGATCACATTTCACCAATACAGGGATGAATGTTGTATTATTGTTTGAGAAAGTATTATATTAAATTATTTTTTTTTACTCACATTTTTGAGTAAAATAAACCACTATGTAAAATCTTTCCGTAAATAAATAATCGCTATTTGCTCTGTTAGAGCTTGTTTTTCTAATTTCTAACACCGAGGTGCGAGTAAATTAGGATGCGCAGTAGGTAAGACTTCAAAAAACCTGAACACGATAAAGAACACTTGACTCGACCCTAAACCGTAATTTGAGGGTAGTTTTGGAAAACGACTAATGCGTATCTTTATTATTTATTTAAAAGTGTATTCGTGCAAAGTTTCAAGTTTATTAACCCAAGAAATAAGATTCTCCCATACAAACTTTAACACCCTCTAAATCTTGCACTGGGGGGTTGTACTGAAAAAAAAATTCGTAAACTTTATAACTAATTTAGGTTAATATTTGTACTAAGTTTTGAGTTTATTGGCCCTCGAAAAAAAAAATTGCATACATACGAAATCCCCCCTTTTTACCCCCTTAGGGGCTGAATTTTGGAAAATCCTTTCTTAGTGCTCGCCTACGTTATAAAAGGAAGCCTTGTGCAAAATTTCACGCTCCTAGTCCCAGTAGTTTCGGCTGTGCTTTGATATGTCAATCAGTCAGTTTCTCCTTTTATATATATAGATTTCTATTTCTATTACAGGAAACAGGTAAAGCATTAAACGCAGATGGCAAGGTAGACTCGTCCCTCATTGAATCCATCAGGATGGGTACAACTGTGGCCACCAATGCGTTGCTCGAGAGGAAGGGCGCTAAAATGGCGCTGATTATCAATAAGGGGTTCAAGGATCTGTTGTACATTGGGAACCAGGCTAGGCCGCATATATTTGAGCTGGTACGTATTATTTTTTTAGTAAAGAAGTAGTGATCCACCCCAGCGTCGTACAGATGTTAGAGATCTTTGAAATTCTTGGTTTTACTCTACTATAATATAGGTACATGTATTATACAACTAAACCTTCCGCATGAATCAATCTGTCTATCTGTTTTTGAGTTTATCGAACAGACAGCTAGACAGAATTTAATATGCAAGGATAACTGTCCCCCGCGGTTTTTACCCGCGTCTCCGGTTACAGCTCTGCTCCCATGGTGGGTCGTTGCGTTACATATAGTCAAAATTTTTTTTTTAATAAGATCAAGTAGTTCCTGACATTAATGCGTTTAAACAAACAAACTTCAGCTTTATAGGTAATAAATATTTGAAGAACCGCGCTTGACCACTATCTCACCTGATGGTAAGCGGTAATGTGGTCCAGAGATATAGGAAAGTATATCTAAAAAAAAATGATGCTGCTGGTATTTGAAACTTCACTAGCATTCTCTCATCCAAAACTAATTTTTTAAGCATAATTCTTGCTAATAATCTTCCAGACCAACATATACGAGTACCATTGTTGCGACATTTATCGCGTCACATAGAAACTAATCCTGCATCGCGCAATCAAAGTTTTCCGCGCGATTTGAATATATACGATAGCCCGAAATCATCTATCGGGCAGTAGCCCACAAGACATAACACCTGTCTGGCCGGAAGAGCCTCCTTTTTCAACGGAGGTTTGCGGGACTTTGCGCAGCCTTCGTGCAGCTACTACTTCGTGACGTCATCATCACTTTCTCAAGCTTTCGAGCAGCGAGCCATACAGCCAGCACCCACGGCTTTAAAGGGTATCCTGACCACCAGCATGCCTACCAAATTAATTATCGCAAAAGCCTCACTAAGAATCCACTTCAAAACTCCACAGGACATAAAACGCCCAGGAGTTCTCTACTCAGAAGTAATAGAAGTAGATTGCCGCGTCATCCCAGCATTAGAAGACCGATGCCAAATGGACAAGACTGGCAAGAACGACGAAGTCGTCGGTACCACGGGAGAGAAGATGTTAGTCACCAAAGACCTGGATGAGGAGGAAGTGAGAAAGGACCTGCTTGCTTTGAAACAGAAAGGGATAGAGAGTGTGGCAGTTGTGTTAGCTCACAGCTATACGTATCATGATCATGAGATTAGGATTGGGAGGATTGCTGAGCAGATTGGTAAGATGTTGAATTGTCTTTAGTTTACTAAATCGAAAAATTATAAGTTACACGTGAGTTAAGGCCACGTGATCAAACTTCTCATTTTATAACGAAGCAGCGGGATAATGAGACATTCTCTAATGGACTAATTCGTAATTGTTTCAACGCCAATTAAATATTCTTAGTACAAGAGCGATTGAAGCGAGCTCGGAATTGTAGGGCACTCCGACACGGACAGGTTAGGTTACAAGGCTAAGGCGGGAGCTCCGTCCCGCTCCCGCCTGTCTTCGTGGTTATTTCTTTTTACAAGCATCCGAAAAATGGCTTACATAGAAGATAGCTAATGCCTTAGATAGTATAATTCAGACGCTCGTTAATTGGACTTACAAAATTAGAAGGTAATATAGAGTGTTTAGAGGCGAATATGCTATTAAAAAGAAGTCTGTTTAATTAGCACTCGTTTAGAACCACACGACAAAAGTGAAAAATTTGTCAAGGCAAGGTTAATAATACAAAATTGTAATCGTTCTGGAAAGATCGGCCGACTTGAGCCGAACTTACCCGAACGAGCGTTACATAGCAGAGAGTGATGGCTCAATCTCATACAATACCCCCAAAATATAGTGCTCAGTGCGACTAAAGAAGTTTACACTTTAAAAATAAACTCTATTATTACACCATTCGGTAGTACTGATAATAAGGATCAAAGTCTGGGAAATAATGACACACAGGAAACTTATACAGCGAGTGTTTTTTTTTTCCAAAATCAAGGGGTTCAATGAGGATCGATCACATAATAGCAAATCCGATTTTTACTAAGTACATCGTATGTGTAATAATTTACTGAGCATTAAATTTTTTGAATTATTAAAATACATAAAGAAATGGTGGATTTATTAAAGTTTTTCTGAACAGCTACTTGGAAACATGCGCTCTCGCTGGACTGTTTACGATGACGTCATATGTCATGATCTGTGCGACGAACGGCTTGATCGCATTCATTCGCCGGTGGAGACCGATCATGACAGATGACGTCACAGCGAGTTGCTTAATTCTCGGGTGCTTTTCTGGAACGCACCCGATAATACACTGTCATTGTTGTATTTTCGACATTTTTGGTCGAATTTAAATAATTTCTTCACAGTATTTACTTTTTTTTTTGACACTATAAGTCTGCATACTCCACAAAAATCATGACTGGTCCTCATTCCTGACTAGAAATATTAATTTTCATGAGTTGAGCCCGAAGCTGCTTATAGTATTTCGGTATTCTTCACAGATTATCCTGTAATGCATATTGTGAAGGCTAGTTAATTTGGTTATGTTTAAATTAAGCTTTCCTCAAAAGTAGACTAAACTAGAGAAGGCACGTATTATTAAAACCGTCCTCTAACTGTTGTTATTTAAACACAGATAATTTTCTAGGTAAAATGACTGCATATATATCTTGGAGATTATTTTAAAAATAATATCACTAAACTCGTTTTATCTCCTCTCACCAGGATTCAAACAAATCTCCCTCTCGCACGCGATAACCTCAATGGTCCGCATGGTTCCTCGCGGCTTCACGGCGTCAGCTGATGCATACCTCACTCCTCACATCCGGGAGTACGTCAGAGGCTTCGCTGACGGCTTCTCAGGGGGGCTGAAGGATGCTAACGTGCTCTTCATGCAGTCTGATGGTGGACTTACTCCTATGAATATGTAAGTAATCAAGAAACTCCCAGGATCAATTTTCCAAATTGCTTGAGAATCTTTAAATCCCATCCAAAACCTGGTTGCCAAGGTAATTTTTTAGCAACTATTAATTCAAAAGTACTAGGATCACACGACACCCTGAGAGGTCTCTCACGCAGTCAGCTGAAGACTAAAATCAAGACACCTGTTCAATACCTACTTAATTTGTACTAGGATCACATAACAGGCAACAATGTCTCTCACACAGTCAGGTCAAGACGCTCAAGACTAAAATCAAGTCACCTCTTCAATACCTAGTTAATTTGTACTAGGATCACATGAACAACGAGGTCAGTCACACAGTCAGCTTAAGACTAAAAGCAAGTCACCTCTTCAATGCCTAGTTAATTTGTACTAGGATCACATGGCATACAGAGAGGTGTCACACGCAGTCAGTTCAAGACTAAAATCAAATCACCTCTTCACTACCTAATTAATTTGTAATAGGATCACATAACATACAGAGAGGTGTCTCACACAACCTGCTCAACACTAAAATCAAGTCACCTCTTCAATACCTAGTTAATTTAAGGTATACACCACGGCAGAGTACCAGGATAGCAAAAGACACAAAGAAGTCTCCTAGTGTTCCATTTGCTCCACGCCTTCGGCTGACGCGTACCTAACTCATCACTTTAAGGAATACGTGAGAGGGTTCTCTAACGGCTATCATTCTGTTCATGCAGTCATATGGGAATCTTTCAAGAAAAATCTTCATATTTTTAGAAGCCTCAGGGTAGAAGGTAAAATCTTTAGTCAGTAATCCATTCAAAATGTAATTGCTATAAACAGACTTTGTAATCCTTTTATAATCAACATATCTAGCCAGTTTACTCTCCGCTTTAAGGCGTCTTCGGAAAATGCAGAACTGGATATCATTTCTAAAAAGCCACTCGTTTCTGTCTCAAATTTATCGAGAATTTGATAATTTTGTGATACTGTCGCCAGGTTCAACGGTTCAAGAGCCATCCTCTCCGGTCCGGCAGGAGGCGTCGTTGGGTACGCCATGACAGCTTATCAGGAACAAACTGGTTTACCAGTCATAGGTAATTATCGTTGTCACACTATGACACTTCGCGATTTTGTTATAAAGATGTGCGTGTGAAATTGAACAGCGTGAAAGAATTACAAACTTACTCCTGGGTTGACCAGACGTTTGCAAACTAGCGTTCCATCCAAGGTGACCTTGGTTTATGTGTTTGGTTTGTGTTGCGGCTACATGGATGTAAACCACGCGCCAACACGTTCGGTGGTTGGGAAAACGCACCTCCCAACCAAGGGCTTTAAAGGTCATGGTTTACAACTGCTGTCTACACGGATTGAAACTAGCAAGGTCACCTTGGTTGGGACGTTGGTTTGCTATCAGTTGGTCAGCCCTTTAGAGAGATACGTTAGCTGGAGGATGCAAAAAAAAAACAATTTACTTAAGACTTATTTATTGAAATAAAAAGAAATTACAATTTATAACTTAAAATTATATAGGTGGTAATTGGTTGATGTATGTACCAAGAATGCCAGAAACGTGGAATCGTGGAAGGCATTGTCGATGTCCGGTCCCACGGTTGCGAAATGCTGCGTAGGCGTCTCGTGTCAGTCGTTGCGATGTGCAATATCGTTGTCATGTCCTCAGTCTGTGTGTAAACGCTCAAATAAAGACAACTTAATTGGACAATATTTTTTATTCGCTTTTTTTTTGGTTAATTTACTGGAAAATTGCATTAAATTCCTTATAAAACGACTTGGTAACTACTGCTCAAGAATGTTAATGTACTTAAATATTTACGTAATCATAGGAGTTTGTGGGTGTAAGAGCTTTGCTTAGTTTTGCTAACAGGGGGGAGAGGGTTTAATAATGATTAATTAAATTAATCCTTTTTTTATTTTAAATTGATATAAACTGGTGCTTGAATGCGATCCCACCTGATGGTAAGCAGTGATGCAATCGTTGATGGTGAGGCGTACAAGTTTATTAAGAACCTATTCACTCTAGCCTTGAAGACACCTAAATTATAATCGGACTGGAATACCGCAGCAGGCAAATTGTTCCAGTCAATCGATGTTCGCGGTATAAACGACGAGGCGAAACGCTTATTCCGGACCGTATCTGGTGAATTCTGCTTTTATAATGCTTTAATGACCCATTGATATCTCTGTGCTACCACTTATGGTTCCAGCACACTGCTTTATAATTGTGTCAGTTCTGATAATTATATAAATAAATAAGGAACAAAATAAACTGTTGAATTTTTGGAGATAAATAAATGTTTTTATTTATTTTTTACACATATTTATTTTTTCACACATATAAATAAAAAACATTTAAAAATATAAAAAACATATTTTTATTATTAATCTCTTTATTCTTTGTAAAACACATATAAATTACATTTATAAATATTTTTTTTAAACAATGCATACAAAAAAAAAAACATTTAAAAATATAAAAAATAGTACCCCACCGGTATCGGGAATAGGGTCCAAGCTACCGGCGGTCAGGGCTCCTTATTATTATTATTATTTAACTAGTATATTTTGTTAATCCAACCTGCTAATGTTTAATTCCAGGTTTCGACATGGGTGGTACTTCAACTGACGTGTCCAGATACGCTGGTTGTTTAGAACATGTACACGAAGCAACTACAGCCGGGGTTACAATCCAAGCACCGCAGTTAGGTAATGTTTCCTTTAATTATCTATATATATAAAAGGAGAAACTGACTGACTGACATATCAACGCACAGCCGAAACTACTGGGTCTAGGAGCGTGAAATTTTGCACAAGGTTTCCTTTTATGACGTAGGCGAGCACTAAGAGAGGTTTTTCCAAAATTCACACGCTAAGGGGATGAAACGGGGGTCCAAAGTTTGTAAAGAGAAACCTATTTTCACGCGGGCGAAGCCGCTGGCAGAAGCTCGTAATAAAATAAATTGGAATCGATTCAGTTACTGATTTGGAAAAGACTATATTCAGGTTTCGCATATAAACCGATTTCTACTTCTACTCCTTCACTGCGTACGCAGTACGGTTATGGAATTTATTACCAGCTGACTTTACGGGCTGCTAAACTCTTGCAGTTTTTGAAATTAGCGTTAGAAGACTATTTTTCCATTTCGTCATAGTTGCATATCAGTTTGTATGTATTAGTTTTATTATATTATTTAGTATATATTTTTGTGATATTTATTTTACTATGTGTATGTGTATAATTATAATAGTATATCTTTTTTTTGTTATATTATTTTATTGATAACTATTTTGTATGTACTTATTTTCTTATTACTGTTACACACGGTGTCTACATATCTATTTTCTTCCAACTCTCAACTCTCCTTTCGCCGGTATGCTGGAAGAGATTTCTTTAGAAATAAGCATCTCCTCTGTACCTATTTTTCTGTTTCCTTCTTCTAATCTTTTATTTTGTGTGTGTACATAAATCGTTAAATACATAAATAAAAAATAAAAACAAAAAAGAAAACGTTTTTACTAATAACAAACACTAAAATGATTAAACTAACTTTAATTTCGGAAATCGCTGTTTCTCGGTATTATTTGTTTATTTTTATTGAACACTGACGTAACAACACGTTATAAATAACTGAATTCCGTAAAAAAATAACCGAAAATAGGAACATTATACTTTAAAACTATATCACAGTTTCACAGTAGAAGTTCACTTCTGCCCCCCTAGATGGCGTTGTTAGGTGAGCGCCGATTCCTGAATCTCGCTATGGTTTCGTTACCGGCGGAACATGACCTCCCCGCGCTAACTTGCGTCAAGTTGACAGACGGACGGTATTTTTACCGGGTTCCGTACAAACTTATTTATTTACTTTTTTGAAAAAGGTAGTAATTGCGAAATTGCTTCCTTTAAAATATAACAGCAATGTTTGTTTTCTAACGTGATATTGAAAACTCTCCGAGTATAAAAACCGTGCAAATTCCGCCCTAATGATGAATTTTTAACCGATTTTCAGGCTTTGAGTTTGAGAAATATTTACCTTAAATGATTAATTCAGAAATTAGGTATAAGGGTTAGTTTTGTTATTAGTAGTAATATGGAATACGCATGAAAGAGAAAATTATTATCTATTATCCAGAAACATCAATAAATATACAAAATTTTTATTTTTAAAATAATTTATTCAACATTTTCAGTTTCTCATATTTCTCTTATGCAGTTTGCTATCAATTGTCTGTGAAAATTTTTAGATTAAGAGATACCGTTGACGACTGTACTAGTATGAATTGAGACACAGTCGACAGCGTCCTCCTCCCTATTTATTATAATTAAATATTAATATTATAATTTAATACAATTTTAAGCTATTGCATAGCTTCTATCGCGGGCCGTGAGCGCGGGGACCGAATCCAGAAATTCCGTAACGAAAAAAAAAAACCTCACGCTCCCCACTCCGACGGGCACGGAGGTGTGGCTTGAAGGCCGTGCATTGTCTAACGTCATTTCTTTTCGGCAGTCTTCGACACGGTGTTTGTGTGCGTGCAACTAGACGTATTGTACGACTCTACGAAGCTCGCACGAATCGAGACGAGCTGCTCCGAAATCGGACGAATACATAAGCAGCTGTTTATGAGAAATGCTATGCAATAGCTTTACCGCGGCAGTCCCCGAGTGCTTTTTTATTTAATGTTTTAATTTTTTTTTTGCAATTTAATTCAACTTAATTTATTTGTGATGTACCTTTGTGTCTAAAATGAGTCATGTGACTCGAAATGAATTAATAATAATAATTAAAATGCATGTGATACATAGTGTCGAGATAAAAAGAAAAATAATGATAGTAATTACTAGGCTACTAAGTTAGGATAAATTCATTAATAATAATAAAAATAAATAACAGAATCTTAGAAAGTACCCATGAGTTTGGTGAGGTGTGTAGTGTGATGTGTCGGTGAGGTTGTGAATGTAATTATGAAGTTCTACTATTTAATACTTGACTTGGTAACGGTTGCTCGTCCGATGGATGTGAGACGCACAGGACAGTTTATTGTGGCGACGCTTGGGGGAGGCCTACGTCCAGCAGTGGACGTCTTTCGGCTGAAATGATGATGATGATGATGAATATTTAATATCTCTTCCGTTTCTGAATAGTTTAATCGTAGGAGCCAGTGACGTATTACATCCTTGCACTTGCTGATATGTAGATGAAAGATGTTATGGGTTTGGTTCGCATTATTATATATGTGATTACTTATAACATAATTCTGTTGTCTTGCAAGATTCTTTCTATGTGGCGTCGATGAGCAAACTATAGATTTATTACGCTTTTGGATTGGTTTAAATACCATGCTTTTGTGCTTCCGGAGTATGGTCGACAATATAAAAAGCTGCCTGACAGTCAGAACAGGACAGTCATTATACAGAGATTCAGTGCTGTATCTACGGGATCGACCAAGCATGACCTTCAAGACAGCCCTTTGTGCACGCTCCAGGGGAAGTAAGACAGTCCTACCGACCCCACTCCAAACAACAACGCAGTACTGCAACAAGCTTTGAGGTTCACGGTTCACGTTTCCCTAACAGCAGAATTCCTGAGCTTTCTGAAAGTCGGCATTAATTTTCTAGTACGGGCAGTCAATTGTTCTATATGTGCTGACCATTTCGGTGAATTGTCTATTATAAGATCCAGATACTTAATATTGGTAGTGCGATTTAGTTTAGGACAACTATAATTTTCTGAAGGGTCACAAGTATGTGTAGCAATTGTGAAATCCGATGGAGGTTGGGTATTAGTGCGGTGAGAAAAGGTCATATAATTGGTCTTTTCGACATTTAGCGTCAGTAGATTGTCATTAAGCCAAGTCATTATATCTTGAAGAGCTCGCTCTGCATAGCATCGAGTGTCCTTCCAGTCCCTTCCATGCACAATCGCAGTGTCATCAGCATACGTAACAATACTACAGTTGGGTAGGTGCATTAAACACAAGGTGTTGATGTACATCAGGAAGAGAGTGGATCCGAGAACGCTCCCCTGCGGTACGCCAAACGAGAGAGTAACTTCTGAACTCGTGCAATCACCTATCCTAACGCGTTGAGTTCTGTTGGAGAGGTAGGAACGAAAAATATCCAGTGCGATCCCACGAATACCAATCGATTCCATTTTTGAGAGCAATATTGGAACAGAAACAGTGTCGAAAGCCTTAGATATATCGAGGAAAATACCTACTACTTTCTCTTTGCTGTCCAAGTTACGAGCTATAATATCTGAAAGCATTAAGGTAGCATCCTCTGTTGACTTACCTTTGCCAAATTGGTTTTTTGCAATAACGTTATTTGGACGAAAAAATTTCGTTAGTCTGTCGTTTAATAGTTTCTCAAGAATTTTAGAAATTACTGTTAGCACAGATATCGGTCTGTAGTTTCCAACACTGTCTCTGCTGCCACTCTTATGAATAGGATGGATGAACACCAGTACTTAAGCACAGATTACACATATGTGTAAGTGGAGGAATTAGACTCATCTTTGCACTTTTTACAACTAGTGTTGGTATGTTGTCAATGCCAGTAGCAGATTCAGTTTTTAAATTGATAATAATAGATTCTATTTCCTCATAGTCCGTCTGGAACAGCACCATAGAGTTAGACAGGTCACCTATAATTGAGATGCATGGCTGTCTTCCAGTAACATCCTGCTTTTGCAATATATCATTTGCTAGTTTTTCTCCGATTCCAGCAAAATAGTTATTCACTGTGTTTGATGACTCTATAGGATCTGGAGTAAGAGTCAGTAACTTACGGGGAGGGGGTGAAATTTGCTTAAGGTTGGCTATTTTGTTTATAGTATTCCACATTCCTTTTGCATTATTTTTATTCTTTTGGAATTCAGTTTTTTCATAATTAGTTTTTAGTTTTTTTTAAGAGGTTGTTACAAAAGTTGCGGTATCTCATATAAGTGACTTGCGTTATTGCATTATTGTTATTTAGGTTTGCTTTCTTGTGAAACCTGTCTCTTTACCTGATGCACCGTAACAAGCCCGGTGTCAAAAGTTTTAGGTTCTTCTACTATTCTTGTGCACTCGACATGCACAAGAATAGTCGACGAAACCAAGCTTACGAAATTGTTAGCGCATACATTGTCATCACTGGCAGAAAAAACTGAACTGAAGTCTTAGGGATAGTCAATCTTTAGAAAAGAAGACTTAAGAGCGTTCACTTGAAATTACGCGCTATTTGGCTTTTTTAATTTTTAACAAATATTTTTAAAAGACCATAAATATCGGCGCACGAGCGTCGCAAATTCAGTCGCCCAACAAAATTCATCATCAAGCTCGCGCGCCAAGATTTGTGATATTTATTAAAAATTGACAAAGCTATTTTTATTCAAATTTTATATAGTAAGTTTGAAACACATGTTCTTCTATTAGAATAAGCTATTATTATAATGATAAAATTAAATTAAATCAGTGCAAATCATCATTTTATTTACCCTTAATTTCTTAATAATTTGACATTGTTTTTATTTTAATTTTCTAAATTAGTAAACTAAATCAATTAATATTTTTCTATAACTATTTTGTTAAGGATTCTAGTTATTGTTTTGTTTTTTTTGTTTCTTAATTCTATTAGAACTGTAGAAGTTGTCAAGCTTCGAAATTGCCTCTGAAAGTAAAATTTCAAAAACTCTATTTACTTAAGTGAATATAGTTCACAAGTGTGCTATTAATTTAACTAACATCCTACTTAACTATTTAGACAAGAATATTTCCTAATGTTATTGGTAAATCACATGTTTGTACAATATATCATTAATGGATATAAACGAGTTTGAAAATCATGGTTTTTGGCCAAATAGCGCGTAATTTCGAGTGAACGCTCTTAAAATTCTATTTTATTTTACAATCAAGACTAAAAACCAGCGGTGCATGGTCAGTAATGAATGAGTCTAGTACATAAGTAGCTGAAAATTTACCAGACGTGCATTACGTGATCCAGATAGCTAGTATTACGAGTAGGAAAGAATAAAATCCAAGAAATCGGAAAGAATCGGAAGAAATCCATGCTAAGCCATCTGATCTAAGTAAGGACTACAGTTAGGGTCGTCCTATTACAATGACTGAATTCACTGCTTTCAGTGATGCAAGACGCAGATCGAGGCTGTCGTAGATCGAGGCTGTCGCAGATCGAGGCTGTCGTAGAACCTATTTATATTGCGATATGATGGCGGCCTGTACACAGCCACAATAGCATAATCATTCCCAGACTGCAATACAAGGCAGTTGGCGTCTAACACAGGCGGCTTAGCACCTTATAAATAACTGAATCGCGTAAAAAAATTACCGAAAACAGGAACAAAATACTTTAAAACTTTATCAAAGTAGTTTTCAGTAGAAGTTCACTTCTGCCCCCCTAGATGGCGTTGTTAGGTGAGCGCCGATTCCTGAATGGCGCTATGGTTTCGTTACCGGCGAAACATGACTTCCCCGCGTTAACACGTAGCTAATTGACAGACGGACGGTATTTTTACCGGGTTCCGTACAAACTTATATATTTTTTGTAAAAGGTAGTAATTGCGAAATTGCTTCCTTTAATAAATAGTGGTGAATTTTAACCGATTTTTAGGTTACGAGTTTGAGAAATATTTAACTTCAAATGCTTAATTCAGAAATTGGGGCTATGGGTTAGTACTTGTATTGGTTTGGTAGTAATATGTAACACGCATGAAAAAGAAGATTATTATCTAAAACATCAATAAATATACAAAAATAGAATACTAGTCGTGAAAACAATGTCAAGATTCTTCCTTTCATATACAGTCCATACTTCTGTGGAATGCGCTTCCTCTTGACATCAGGACGGTCAATATGCATTTAAGCGGAAGTTGCGGCTTTATTTTCTACGCAAATAGTGGAGTAGTCTCAAAAATCCTTTCATTTTTCCTTATATAAATAATATATATATATATATATATATGTAGGTTTATATTATATTAAATATGTATGAATGTTTATTTTATGTATATATACATTTGATCCCTTGTTTTCTTATTATTCTTTCCTTTTTTTTTTATGCATCTGCCATGTTTTCTCTTCACTACCCTTGGTTGACTGGTAGAGTCTCCTTTGTACTTTTATGTTGCATGAAGTTTTAATACATAAATAAATAAGATTAGTAGAAAAGCAAACGAAATATAACAATTTTAAACAAATATATTATCATCTTTCTCGCCAAGACGCCGTTTTCCATGGCGGCCGTACGGGTGTCATGGCCTATGAGGCTTTGATGTTTTTGTTTTCATGTTTCTTTACTTAGAGGTAAAAAGTATTTAATATAGCAAATTGTGAAACTAATAATCATAAGTACTTCTTATAAAAAACATTTTACAAAAAAAAAAAAAATTGAATGAACTCTGAAATCTACAAAAAACAAAACACTAAAGCTATCAAAATAACTTTAATTTCAGTTTTTTAGTATTTTGTTTTTTGTAGTACTCCACTACATTTTTTTTTAATAATATTTAAGAACTAAAGGAAAATTAACTTTATTAATCTAGAATTATGTATAATTAGCGACTTGCCCGAGCTAGGAGGAGGTTTATAAAACCTGTGTTTCGGGTCATCACTTAAAAGACTATCGCAAGGGGTCTTTTTTTTGTATTGGGTTGGAAAATTATCTCATGACAGTTCTCGCTCTTGGGCGGAGCTAGAGATAGTATCAGACTTTTACTGACTAAAAACCCACTCCTGTTCCTTCGTTGCCTTCGTCCCAGGGCCCCGGGTTTCGTTTTCACACTACCCATGGTCCCAGTAGGCTTTGACCCTGCTGGGCCCCTACGATTTGCTGACATCTTGAGGCGCGCGTGGAACAGTACGCACCGTCGACGACTTGGGCTCGGTCCGGACAGTTACCGGATGGTCGGACGGCGAGCCAACCATTGCTCGCCGTCCGCAAACCCTCGCCTACGGTGGCCGGAAATCGGGATCGGAATCCCGGCGGCGGTTGGGGCGTGAGGACCGTTTCCTCCCACGATCGGTCGCCTCTTTTGCTAGCATTACTGCTTCGCAGAAGGAGGCGACTGCCTGCCACTCCTCCTCGCTCCGGACCATGGCCTGTACCAAGGCCCGGCGCGAGAGATCGCCGCCGCCGATCGCCCCCGCGAGAACACGGCGTTGCTGCATGTATACAGAAATATGTTCAAATCACGCGACGAACTCTAATTGCGCGAAGCAGTATTTCGTAGTTTAGTTCCTATGTAATGCGATAGATGTCGCTACAGTGAGTAAAATATAATTATATAATATTCACACACAACTATCACACAACGCCGTCTAGTCCCAAGCTAAGCAGAGCTTGTGTTATGAGTACTAGACAACAGATAAACATACTTATTTCTAAATACATACATATTATAGATAAATTACACCTAGACAAAGTGGTTGTGCTCATCACACAAACATTTTTCCTGGGTGGGAATCGAACCCACGACCTCCGGCATAGCAATCAGGGCCACTAACCACTAGACTAACACGCTATTCAAAGTAAAGTATAAAAGGTGAAACATTGTAGTTCTTTGTCAAATTGTATGAAAAGCCAACAGATCAATCAATCTCCTGTTTACAAATAACAATATCGCCTCCGATTTATTTTTCCAGACATAAACACAGTAGCAGCCGGCGGTGGATCAATGCTCATGTTCCGTTCTGGCCTGTTCGTGGCGGGCCCCGAGTCCGCGGGCGCCGAGCCGGGCCCCGCGTGCTACAGGAAGGGGGGCCCCCTCACTGTGACTGACGCTAATCTTTTGTTGGGTAAGTCGGATTTGTAGCCAATTCTAACCATATCTTTTCATAATATATTTTGTTCAATTTCTGTGAAAGGATTTTCTAATGGTTAAAAACGTCTAATCCAAGATACTTGTTGGGGCGTACCGTGGCTGGTTTACGAAGAAGGGTAATAAAATTTCAGTGGACTGTATAAACTGACAATATGTATTATGAAGTACTTGTCGCGTCTACGGACATACAGGTAATAAAATTTAGGATGCGCGAGCGCGGACGTTCGTCTGGGCTTGTGACAGCTGACTGCCGGTCGATGTGCGGTACGGGGCGCGCGACGAGCCGGGCGGCCGACGCCGCCCAGCTGATGCCGCGCTCCCCTCGTTCAATTCCGCCGGCGGCGCGCGGCGATGTTAAAGGCAGAGGTCTCAACATACTATTTATTTATTTAAACTTCATGTACAGTAGTTGTGCATAGGCGGACTTAATGCCACAAGGCACTCTCTACCAGTCAACCTTTGGGTTAAAAAAGACAACACTGTGCTAGGTGTGCACAATAAATAAATAACAGATATTTGAAATAGAATGTAGTGGATACATTTCCATACAACCGTTCTTACGTCATTATGACGTTAATTCACATGTTTGTCTAGATATTATGTAAATACAGATATCTCGTGGAATCTATTGAATTCGAACCT
This sequence comes from Mythimna pallens, assembly GCA_961205895.1. Lineage (NCBI taxonomy): Eukaryota > Metazoa > Arthropoda > Insecta > Lepidoptera > Noctuidae > Mythimna > Mythimna pallens. The sequence goes on along the minus strand of OY540847.1, from coordinate 13,941,144 downwards.
TTGTGTAAAATTGATCCAGTAAAAACCTCCGAAAATCTGCTATTTTGCGTGAAATTTGGTCTTTCTTAATGCACTCATAAATCAAAAATATAAAGTAAATATACTTTTACTAGCGACCCGCCCCGGCTTCGCTCGGGTGCAATGCTGATACCATCGCAACTGCTATTTCCCTGCATTTTTTTTGTAATATCTTCGAAAATATTAATTTAAATTACATGGTGTAATGGGTTATATTGATCTATATTAAATGAACAATGTGAATTAAATGAACAATGAACTAAATGAACAATGAAAAATTTATTTAAGGTATGTACTTAATTGGATAAGGATTAATGCTGTATTGCTTAAAATCGCTCCATAAATAAGCCAGCGTTTGCAATGTAAGCGCAAAAAATGTGTTTATTTACGACATCATTTGAGAAACCTCTAAAATTTATCAGTGTTTCTCTACTATATTATGCATGTATTATACATATAAACCTTCCTCTTGAATCACTCTATCTATTAAAAAAACCGCATCAAAATCCGTTGCGTAGCTTTAAAGATCTAAGCATACATAGGGACAGACAGAGGGAAGCGACTTTGTTTTATACTATGTAGTGATTTAGAATCCTTGGACATTTAATGAAGATTATGAATGAATTTCCAAACACTGTACAAAAAATGCGCTTTGCCTGGAACAACTTTTGTGATATATTCAAGTGAGTGACGGAATGACTGAATGCCAACAGAATGTTCAGGTGATATCTCTTTCTTTTTCACGTTGCCTCTTTAACAAACATTGCATTAGATTGAGTTGGATGAAACAAGAAGCTTTTAAACCATGGTCACGTTGATAATAGACCGTCGGATAGGGCCCTCTTAAAAGATAAATAAAACTTTAGAACTACTGCAAGGCAAGTTCAGAATTTGGACGTATGCAGAACAGAGTGAAAAGTCCCGCAAACCTCCCTTGAAAAGGGAGGATCCTCCGACCAGACGGATGTTTTGTCTGATCTAGGCAACTGCCCTATAGTATTTTTTTTTATTTCTTTAAAACCTTAGGGTCTTTTATAACGCACAGCGTATGTCAGTCCCATCGTAACCTAAGACAATTATTACACGAGATCAATGGATCAGGTCCATAAAGTCGAACAATTTTCTCGCATCATCGAAAGTCGGCTTACTTAATATTTGATGGGCACATTCCATATTGTTCTTGTTCAACTTCAAACCCTGAACAACTTACTCCTATCAGCCTCATACTGAACACATTCCATTAACAAATGATGCATATCTTCTACAACTCCACACACCTCACAGTTGGGAGAGGTTATCTTTTTCATTAGTAAAGCTAATTTGTTATATGGAAAATGTCCCGATCTGAGTCTGTGAGTTTTATTTTTATTTTATTTTATTGGGGAAAAAAAAAAACAGTTACATGCTAGAGAAATACAAAAAAAAAATCCTTAAAACTAGATGCACAAACATGTAACCCACACCAATGTCCGCATCTTGACATTTGAATAATAGAAGTGAAGGACTGTGGTAAGAGTCTACAGAGTACAGTGCCTTCTGCGACAGCTTCATGTATTTATTTATTTATTTATTTATTTAGTCTTCATGCAACATAAATTACAAAGGCGGACTTAATGCCTGAGGCATTCTCTACCAGTCAACCTAGGGTGGTGAAGAGACAATATGGTAGGTGCATAAAAAGAAAATGTTATACGAAAAACAAGAGTAGAAAGAAAAAAAAAAGTACACATATAATTAAAATACACATACATATATATTTAATATAATATATATACATATATATTACATATATATTAATATAAAATAACGAAAGAAGTTTTGAGACGATTCTGCTATTAATGGAGCAAATGATTCCGCAACTTCCGCTTAAATGCATATCGACTTAACTAATTTCATTTAATTTACATAAATATTTTTATTTCATTCAGTTGAGAGGTGTAACCACCAATTTTCTTTTTATGTTAATATTTACAAGCCAGGGCACACGAGGAGGCAGACACTGTATGGTTTTATACCAAATTCCTTTTTCTAATGATGTTCTGTCTATGTAAGGGCATAGGTAGCCTTTACATATAATGTTGAATGTTATGAAATGAAAGGATGTTACTTTTCTATAAATAATGTTTAATAATACACTTCACTAATTTAATGTTACTTAAAATTGTTACTTAAAGATACTAATAAATGTTCTATAAAATGTTAATAAATGTTAAATGTTACGAGAGTTCGGTGCCCAACGTACTACTGACGTTTGTGTACGTGACGATACAGCAAACCTACTTTTACCCGATTTGCGGTAATTACTAACTAGGTCTAAGTCCAATGTACGGATGCTGACCGTACAGTCTAAGTATTCCTTCCACTGATCATAACAAACATTTTTAAATTTTGGTAATTTTTCGGAATAATCAAGAGTGCCCGATGAATGATTTCGAGTTGTTGTATATTATGTTCAAATCGCGTGGAGAACTTTAATTGCGCGATGCACGATTTCCTAGTTTAGTTCTTATGTGACGCCATAGATGTTGCTACAAGAATATGGTTTCTTATGTCCCAGGTCGTTTGCTGCCCGAATACTTCCCGAAGATCTTCGGGAAAAGTGAGAACGAGCCTTTGGATAGAGAGGCAACGGTCACAGCATTCAAGAAAATGACAAACGAAATCAACACATTTTTGAAGCAGGATGGTAGCAAAGAGGTAAGTTTTAATTATCAACTCAGTCAATTTCAGACCAGTCATATTTATGGGCTATGCTCGGAGTTTCCTTGTGTGATCGCATAAAGAATGAAGATATCCGCAGGAGAACCAAGGTCGCCGACATAGCCCGAAGAATCGCCAAACTACAGTGGCAGTGGGCAGGGCACATTGCTCGCAGAACAGATGGTCGATGGGAAGGAAAGGTTCTGGAATGGCGACCGCGTACTGGAAGACGCAGCGCTAGGAAGGCCTCCTACAAGGTGGACCGATGACCTGGTGAGGGTCGCGGGAATCCGATAGATGAGAGACGCACAGGACTGGTAATTATGGCGACATTTGGGGGAGGCCTATGTCCAACAGTGGATGTCTTTCGGCTCAAATGATGATCATGAAATGATAATAAAAAAAGAATGTAAGCTATTTGTTTATATACTTTTTTTTAAGCTAGTTGTTTATATTCTTTTTTTTAAGCTAGTTGATTATATTCTTTTTTTTAAGCTAGTTGTTTATATGCTTTTTTTAAGCTATTTGTTTATATTCTTTTTTTTAAGCTAGTTTTTTACATTCTTTTTTTGAAGCTAGTTGTTTACATTCTTTTTTTTAAGCTAGTTGTTTATATTCTTTTTTTTTAACTAGTTGTTTATATTCTTTTTTTAAGCTAGTAGTTTACATTCTTTTTTTAAAGCTAGTTGTTTATATTCTTTTTTTTAAGCTAATTGTTAATACTCTTTTTTTAAGCTAGTTGTTTATATGATTTTTTAAACTAGTAATTTATATTCTTTTTTTTAATCTAGTTGTTTATATTCTTTTTTTAAGCTAGTTGTTTATATTCTTTTTTAAATCTAGTTGTTTATATTCTTTTACTTAAGCTAGTTCTTTATATTCTTTTTTTAAGCTAGTTGTTTATATTCTTTTTTTAAGCTAGTTGTTTATATTCTTTTTTTAAGCTAGTTGTTTATATTATTTTTCTTAAGCTAGTTGTTTATATTCTTTTTTTAAGCTAGTTGTTTATATTCTTTTTCTTAAGCTAGTTGTTTATATTCTTTTTTTAAGCTAGTTGTTTGTATGCCTTTTTTAAGCTAGTTGTTTATATTCCTTTTTTAAGATAGTTGATTATATTCTTTTTTTAAGTTAGTTGTTTATATTCTTTTTTTAAACTAGTTGTTTATATTCCTTTTTTAAGATAGTTGTTTATATTCTTTTTTTTAAGCTAGTTGTTTATATTCTTTTTCTTAAGCTAGTTGTTTATATTCTTTTTTTAAGCTAGTTGTTTATATTCTTTTTTTAAGCTAGGTGTTTATAATTTTTTTTTTGTTAATAGATGACTATGGAAGAAGTAGCAATGGGGTTCATAAATGTTGCCAATGAAGCGATGTGTAGACCGATCAGGTATGTTCTGATTATTTTATAATTATGTTACTACTGGATAAAAGACAGCGCTGTAGACCACTATAGTTGCTGGATTCGGGGTTCGAAACCTCGCTGCTATGGTCCACAGGTCCGCTCAGAACTGTGTGGTTCTTTCTTCAAAAGACCATTTCAGACTCCAATCTAGATGGTTCTCATATGATTTAAAAAAAGACTGACTCCTGAGTATGTTTCGCTGTGTCTTCTCAGGGTAGTCAGCTAGAAAACACCGGATTCATCTAGTTTAAATTGACAAAAAAAAAATTGACGTGAGTCGAAAAAGTATTTTTAAAAAACCTATTTAAATAATAAAAATAATAATACGCCGCCTTTCGTGGTTTTTGGCCACTTTGCCGAACTGTTTTTCTTGGCTGCGACCACTTGCCATTCGGTATCGGCCGGTGTTTCTGCAGGCGAGGGAGGCGGTAGGGGCAGCCGGGCCGCACCACTTCAGCAAGCTTGATGAAGGTTGCTTTGGATCTCCAAAGCAACCTTCTAGCTCTATATCTTCTAGCTTCTAGCTTATAATAGGCATCTGCCTATTATAAGCTTATGACCTGACAAATAAATGGCCCATTGTGTGTTATCGATTGCGGTTTCCTCACGAGGTTACGAGGGTAGTGTGAAAACGAAACCCGGGGTCCTGGGACGAAGGCAACGAAGGAACAGGTTTTTAGTCAGTAAAAGTCTGACACTATCTCGCGCTCCGCCCAAGAGCGGAATTTGCCATAAGATGATTTTCCCAAATAAAAATAAAAATAAAAATGAGGTTACAGCAAAATTTGAAGATAAAAAAAAACTGTTGGATATAATATGTTACAAAGTTTGTTGTTAGTAATCGTATATGTAACCAGTGTTTATGGTTCCCGAACAATTTTACTGTATCGTTGGTCCTGTGGTTAAAGGCGCCATTTTTGCCCATAGGCCACGTTCACACTTTTTCGTGACGACAGATAATCGTGTAGTTTTTGGCTTATATATTTAAATAGATGTGTTCACTTAAATGAACCTCATCAGAAGGCTCAAAGTCACCCAAAGGACAATGGAAAGAGCTATGCTCGGAGTTTCCTTGCGTGATCGGATCAGAAATGAAGATATCCGCAGGAGAACCATAGTTGCCGACATACTTAAGTGGCAAACGACAGGGCACATTGCTTGCAGAACAGATGGCCGTTGGGGCCGAAAGGTTCTGGCGCCGCGTACCGGAAAACGCAGTGTTGGTGAAGTTTGCGGGAATCCGATGGATGCGAGACGCACAGGACCGTTCATTGTGGCGACATTTGGGGGAGGCTTATGTCCAGGAGTGGACGTCTATCGGCTAAAATTATGTTCACTTAAAGGATGATAAGATTAACTGTTGTCTACGCCTTTTTTAGCGGTAACAACAGATTGTCATGGTAGTGGGAGGCTAGCACGACATTGGGAACTGCTAGAGACGATAGTCTTTCGACGATAAATTAACCTTTACGACATAGTGGGAACGCGGCCTTAGTCTTTAATTACATCGAATGCAGGTTCACGCAGTCTTAAGGGTGTGGAACAATGGTAAAACGCAGCGTTGAGCGAAAGGATTTATATTTCCAAAATGTAGGTTGGAGAACAATATTTTTAGGTAAGGAAGCGCGCGCAGTCCATCGCATTGGATTTGGCACTGCGTCATGCGTCACCGCAAATTAGAATGGCGGCTCAGGACTCGCCCTTTCACCTGCTCAGACCCCGCCTTTTCACCTGCTCAGACCCCGCCCTTTCACCTGCTCAGACCCCGCCTTTTCACCTGCTCAGACCCCGCTCTTTCACCTGCTCAGACCCCGCCCTTTCACCTGCTCAGACCCCGCCCTTTCACCTGCTCAGACCCCGCCCTTTCACCTGCTCAGACCCCGCCCTTTCACCTGCTCAGACCCCGCCCTTTCACCTGCTCAGACCCCGCCCTTTCACCTGCTCAGACTCCGCCCTTTCACCTGCTCAGACCCCGCGCACTTCCTTTTACAATTTTTTATTCCATCATTAACAGGCAGTGTTAATGATGTTATTTGATTCTGAAAATTTGAATTGATTCTGATTCTGAAATCGCGCTTGTGCCCGTATATTGTTCAGTTGTATTGTTTATTATTTAGATATAAAACTACAACAATTAGACATAACAATATCCATTAAATATAAATTTGCGAATAATTATAGTCTGCACTCGAAAAATCCCTCCAATGACAAAATATATTTTAGATACCTATTGTTTTTTTTTTTTCTAGAGTGTTAACAGCAGCCCGTGGATACTCCTGTACTCTGTTCCACTCCTTTCATCTTCCGCCTTCCAGTTCTGAAGAGATTTGTCCAGTGTGTCCCGCCGTCTCCTTTGTAGTCTGCCGTAACCCCGTCTCACTGTCTCTGAGCACCAACTTGGGCACAAGTGCTATTTTAGCCCATAGTTCACAGATAAATGGCTCCATACTTTAACCTATGATAAGTTGAAGAACCTAATAAAAAACTAAAATCTAAAAAACAAAAGAAACTTACCTCTTAATATAAATATATTTTTTCCTGGAATCCCTGTACCTTCCATAATTATTTACAATCTGACAACACACACATGCACACCGTAATTACTCTCACACCACACACATTTACTCGTACAAACACACCCTTATCCATACCACATACACATACCACGATAGAACAATTGGAATTTTACTCATTCTTATGTTGTTTTGTTGTCATAATGGTTGTTAAACTTTTTAAAATATTTTCATTGTTTGTTTTTTTTTTTTGTACCTAATTTCCATTAATTAAACTGGAACGCCGAAATCTATCCTGTAGGAAGTGGGCGCTAATGGCTGCGACACGAGTTTTATTTTAATGTACCTGTTAACGAGCACTATATATTGTAAAAATTGTTATGTTCCAATAAATAATACATTTATTATTATTATTAGTTTGACAGGCATTATGGCAGACATGTCCCGCCCAATTCTATTTACGTAAATAAAAGATAAAAAAGTAACTGCCAAACAAAGTCTCGAAGTAAATTATGTGAAATTAAAGATAGGTACTTATTGATTCATTGCTTTTGACTACTGACCTTAGTATTAATTTTAATCGTTTTAAATTAATATTGTTTTTGTATATAATTTCCATTAATTTAACTGGAACGGCGAAATCTATCCTGTAGGAAGTGGGCGCTAATGGCTGCGACACAGTTTTATTTTAAACTAATGTACCTGTTAACGAGCACTATATATTGTAAAAATTGTTATGTTCCAATAAATACATTTATTATTATTATTAGTTTGACAGGCATTATGGCAGACATGTCCCGTCCAAAGTCTCGAAGTAAATTATGTGAAATTAAAGATAGGTACTTATTGATTCATTGCTTTTTTTCTAGGGCATTAACGACAGCCCGTGGACATGACGCGTCGCAGCACGCGCTGGCGTGCTTCGGCGGCGCGGGCGGCCAGCACGCCTGCAGCGTCGCGCGGCAACTCGGCATCTCCACCGTGCTCATACACAAGTATGCAGGTCAGTCCTCATCTTCGTGCGGAACCAATCAACTTTATGGTGCCGAAGCTATAAAGGAGGAGGATTGATAAGAAGCATTTTTCGCATACTCAAAAAAATAATTTTCTGTTTCCTTCTATTTTATAATTATAATATTCCACAACTACAATACGGTCAACGTAACTTGACGGCCCTGAACATAGGCTCTGCGAACTTTAGCGCATGTACACTCGTAAAAAAAACAGTTATTGACATTAATTTTTTTAAACCAAATTCGGAATAAAATTTACTAATACAGGGACCAAGTACAAATAAAATAAATATTAAAACACTTTGGAGACAGAAAGCTACAAAAATAACTTATGAATTAAAGAAACAAACCTAACACTACACAAAAAACTTAACAATTTATTAATAACAACCAACGAAAACTTTTGTCACCGCCTGTGCTCAAGACAGAGACAGGGATACGAAAATAACATCAATGCTAACGTGTGAGTGAGACATATTACTGCGTACCGAACATTGCCGAATAAGTACGAAGCTTTACGAAGTTACCGAAGAAAGATGTCCAATACGCGTGTCTCATGGTGTTGTTTAATCGATTTTTTTTAATCGATTTCAATTAAGTTATAAAAATATATTTATATTCAATTTTCTATGGAGGTTTAAAATATTCTCAAACAATCGTTATTCTAGTAGTTGTTTATAAATAACTGATATTTAACTAAATCATGTCTTTCAACCAAGAAAATAAAATTTTATTCGTTTTTTTTTTTCTAATATTTCGATAATAATCGATTACGATATTTGATTGAATAAAGGGTCGATTGTGTTTACATAGAGTCAATCTCTAGCCTAAACCTCCGCCCCGCGCACGTCGCCTCATGCCGCCATTTTGTTCCTAAAAAACGTTCGTGCGCAGCCTTCTGCGCGAAGTTCAGGGCCGCCGAGATATAACGGCCGATCTGTATCACACAACGCCGTCTAGTCCCAAGCTAAGCGGAGCTTTTGTTATGGGTACTAGACAACTGAGAAACATACTTATATATTTCTAAATACATACATATATAGATAAATTACACCCAGGCACAGAACAAATGATCGTGCTCATCACACACATTTGTCCTGAGTGGGAATCGAACCCACGACCTCCGGCATAGCAGTCAGGGCCACTAACCACTAGACCAACAGGCCAGTCAAATGCGATTGTATAGATATGGATATATATTCTTTTATTCAATGACATTTGCGTGATAAATAAATATAGTAAGTCAAAGCAATTATTTCCAAAACAAAGTGTTTAATTTTTTTTTTTTCAATATTTGACTTATTATTTCTCAAACATCCATGAACCATATTCATTTTGAGCCTCAATGATCCTTATTAAATTTTATATGAGTAGTAATTTATTTTGGTTTACTGTGTGCGTCTATCCGATACGTAAAATATACAGGTTTACAATCGCAGTACACGTGACGATACGCGTATTTTAAGAATTAGAAAATTTCACAATAGGGAATATGCACACAATATTTTTATTTGCTACTAGCTGTCCCGGCGAACTTCGTACCGCCAATAGTAAGGATAACGCCATCTAATGGCAGCATAAATAACCATTTTATAATGACATTTTAATTAGAGATGGCGTTGGATTCGATTTTTTTTTTCGTAAGTTTTTCCATATTTTCTGACCGCTTAAACCTTCCCTGGACTATCACGAATATTTCAAGACCAAAATTAGCCAAATCGGTCCAGCCGTTCTCGAGTTTTAGCGTGACTAACGAACAGCTATTTATTTTTATATATATAGATATATATCACATTTTTTTGCTCTTAGATGAAAACAAATATCTTCATTAATTCTGAAGTTATAAAACTTCAAAGCCTCATAGGCCATGACACCCGTACGGCCAACATGGGAAACGGCGTCTTGGCGAGAGAGATGATAATATATTTGTTTAAAATTGTTATATCTCGTTTGCTTTTCTACTAATCTTGACATTGTTTTCACAACTAGTATTCTATTTTTGTATTTATTGATGTTTCTGGTTAGATAATATATATATTTTTTTCATGCGTATTCTATATTACTATCTACCAATACCAAAACTAACCCTCATATCTGAATGCAATTGAATTTAAATATTTCTCAAAATAGAGTCTGAATTATAAAAAATAATTTAGCGTGTTAATGAATCACGCTTACGGCTAATGAGCAATTGAGCGTTGCTCTGTAATTTCTTAAAGGTAGTGATTTTGCAATGACTACCTCCTTCCAAAAAATTGAAATTAGATAAGTATGTACGGAACCCGGTAATAAATACCGTCCGTCTGTCGATTAGCTATGTGTTAACGCGGGGACGTCATGCTCCGCCGGTAACGAAACCATAGCGCGATTCAGGAATCGGTGCTCACCTAACAACGCCATCTAGGGGGGCAGAAGTGAACTTCTACTGTGAAACTGAGATATTTTGTTCGTCTTTTCGGTTATTTTTTACGGGATTCAGTTATTTATCACTTAATTTAATAATAAGGTCATTAGTGTATTAAAATTTAGTACTCTACTGACCTTATTATTAATTTTAATCTTTTAAATTAATATTGTACACATATTTCGGCCCGTAACTCACGTCATGTAAATAGTACAAAAATGAAAAAAAAAATGAAAAAAATGTCTTGTACAAGCTTTACCATCCTGTTTCACCTTCTTAGGGGTCGTATTTTGAAATATCCTTTTTTTTTCCACAACTATCACACAACGCCGTCTAGTCCCAAGCTAAGCAAAGCTTGTGTTAAGGGTACTAGACAACAGACTGATAAACATACTTATATATTTCTAAATACATACATATATAGATAAATTACACCCAGACACAGAACAAATGATCGTTGCTCATTACACAAACATTTGTCCTGGGTATACCATAGCAGTCAGGGCCATTAACCACTAGGCCAGTCCTTATTCCTCATATAGTCATATCACACTAATATTATAAAGAAGAAAATAAATACCAAAAATCTAAAAGGAAACTAAAGAATGTTATTAAAAATATATATATTATAAATTCGAATCGTTAATAATATTATTTACTAAGTACATATTGAGTATTATTCATATAAGCGCACTGGAAAACGCAGCGTTGGAAGACCAGGGCCACACAAACATTTGTCCTGGGTGATAATCGAACCCACGACCTCTGGCATAGCAGTCAGGGCCATTAACCACTAGACCAACAGGCCAGTCATTCAATGACTCCTCCCACTCTAGGGCGGGGCGTGAGGGCGTATTGGACTTTTACTGACTTAAATCCACTCCTATGTTCCTTCTTTGGCTTGCGTTCCAGGACCCCGGGATTTCTTTTCAGAAGCGAATTCACGGCCCCAGTAGGCTTCGGCCCTGCTGGGCCCCTACGGTTGTGCTGACATCTCAGCTTCTCTTCAGTTCCGGGGCCTTTCCGCAGAACATACAGCACCTTGCAGCTTACAAATACACTATGTCTCCTTCATTCACTACATTCTGTCTCTTTCTACAGGTATTCTGTCGGCATACGGCATGGCCTTAGCGCACATTGTACAAGAGGAGCAGTCACCCGCTGCGGCCGTGTATAGTCCATCTAATTTCGAGCAGTTAGATGCACAGCTCGATCTATTGGCTAGTGTGGCGAGAGATAAATTAAGGAAGCAGGTAAAATTATTATTTATATAAACTATACTAGCTTCTGCCAGCGGCTATGCTCGCGTGAAAATAGGACTTTCATACAAACTTCCAAATCCCGTTTTACCCCCTTAAGGGTGGAGTTTCGTAAAATCCGTTCTTTGCGGATGTTTACACCCTATAAGGAACCTACCTGCCAAATTTTAAGTTGGTAGGTGTTATAGTTTCTGAGATTTTGTGATTAATCAGTTAGTGTAATTTCGCTTTTATATAATAGGGGTTAAAGCATGAAATTGCCGTTTTTTAAAACGGGTTGCTTTGAAGTGTCATATCTTTGGATTGACTTGGAATTATAAGTTCTAATAAACTTTATATTAAAGATACGTTGTTCTTTTTCCGTTATTAGGTATTTATTGGATTCTTTGTGTTTTATATTTTCTGTAATATCGCAGTACTTGTAACTATTTTTGTATGAAATATAAGAAAATTCGTATTATTTTGTAATACGAGTTCTACCGTGGAAACAATGTGTCTCAAGCGGTATGCAATATTGATGATGTATATGGACTTAAAACACCATCAAGATTACAATTTATAAAAGGAAACTTTATAATAAAAAAAACATACAATTGGCGGCCTTATCGCACTCGGCGATTTCTTCCAGGCAACATCAGGGATTATCTTTTTTTAAAACGTTGCTTCACTATAGGAATTACTCCTGTATCGTCGGATTGCTTACAAACATGTAAACACAAGACAAGCAGACCCGGAAAAAAAATCTGTAAGCCATACAATTATTTTTTTCCGTGGGGGGATCGAATCCGACAGTTAGCGTAGCAGCTAATCGCTCAACTACAGCGCCCACGGCACCACACATTATCATTCTGCTCCTATAGCAACTGGTTTGATACTCTTTTTAATTTATAAACTCGGCTATACCGCGTACATCGAAGGACTGGAACAATTTGCCTGCTGCGGTCTTCCCGTCCGATTATAATTTAGGTAATTTCAAGGGTAGAGTGAATAGACTCTTAATAAATTAATGCGCTTTACCATCAACGATTGCATCACTGCTTACCATCTGGTGGGATCGCAGTCTGTGGCAGATCAGCGCAAGTTTTCGGTATTCCGTGCCGTCTATCTCATAAATTCACTGTGTATTTCTACCAATTATTTTGAGTTAATAAAAAATGGCATTCTCTATGTTCCCCAGGGTATTCCAGACTCTCAAATAAGAACAGAGCCATACCTCCACCTGCGGTACGCTGGCACTGACTGTGCGCTGATGGTGGCTCCTCTACAAGAGAAGTCCGACAGGGCTTGCCGACATGGAGATTTTTATGCTGCCTTCGTTCAGAGGTAGGTTATACATTTTGTTTGGTTTGCTAATTAAAATCATTACTGTCATGTCGGTTTCATATAACCATTCGCATAAATTGAATGTCTTTTTTTTTGGTGATCATTTGCTTGAGCGATCGACGATGGAACACGCTTGTTTAGAAGTAAGCTATTGACTCTTGACTTAAATACCCCTAGGTTGTGTCTATCAGTCCCCCTAGCCAAGTTACGACCGTTTCGTTTCGATTCTCTTGCGTCGAACGCCTCGAGTAGGCCACGCTTCCGATTCCTTTGTTCTGACGTCATCTCAACGCTCAGTCACGTGGTTTATTCTGACCAGGAATCGGAGGCGTGGCCTACTCGAGCCGTTTGACGCAAGAGAATCGAAACTGGGCAAGTGCGAGTCGGACTCGCGCACTGAGAGTTCCGTATAAGCTAACCTAAAACAGTTCAATTCCCGAATTTAGTTACGAAGATTTTTCCGAATCGCAAAAAAAAAGTTCTTTTTTGTGACGTATCTACATATTTAGTTTTCAAATTTTTTCCTGTACGTTATGCTATGAGACCTTGCTTCATGCCAATAAATAAACGGCCGTATCTATTTTTTTCGTTGATTCACAAGTTTGATTTTTTCATAGCTTCATGGGATCGCAGACCTGAGTATATGGTTTTAATTTCAACTCGATAACTCCACGTGTTCCCGAGATAAAGGGTCTTGACAGATAAACAGATGGACAACAAAGTGATCCTATAAGGGTTCCGTTTTTTCCTTTTGGGGTACGGAACCCTAAAAATGGTAATAATCATGTTTTCTTTACTTCTAGATACAAGAAAGAGTTCGGCTTCACGCTGTCGAAGCGTGACATCATAGTTGATGACATCAGAGTGCGTGGCATTGGCCTCAGCACCGTGCCTAAAGAAGTAGCACCACTTCATGGGCTTGGGACCATACCGGAGCCTGAACAGGTAACCTTCGATTCTTCTCCTTTTCGTGTCGTTGGATTAAAATGCTGAAAGTTTCAGCAGGCAAACGCATTGAAGTCTTTGAGATGTAGTGCTGGAGAAAGATGCTCCGTATAAATTGGATAGCATTTGGGAGGGGGGGGGATTTGAGGGAATTTTAGGAATAATATAGGTGCATACGTATATACAGATGGTGGCACATAAGTTGGCAAGAGTGTAGCGACATCTATGGCATCACATAAGAATAATCCTGCATCGCGCAATTAAAGATCTCCGCGCGATTATAACATATAGAACAGCCCGAAATCATTTATCGGGCAGTTGCCCACCAGACGTAACACCCGTCTGGCCAGAGGATCCTCCCTTTTCAACGGTACTTTACACTCTGTTCCGCCTACCTCCAAAAGTCGTTAGACGCGCAGAAGTCGAAAGATTTTAGGTCTGTTTGGTTATATAGCTAGATGCGGGGAACAAGGTAATATTGTTCCCCGAGCGCGTGATTGGTTGGACAGTCGAGTCGACCCCTGTGTTAAGCGATGCGTCCACGTTGCTTTCGCGCCCGAGAACACTTGCTTCTTCCGTGCTCTAAAGTTTCTGGTCCTTCGCACCCTTTTTTTTTGTTACGAGTTCTTGTTGTTTTTTTGTTTGAAATCTAATTACCTATACTAGCGATTTTAGTACAATGCGTTCGAAATAAGAATAGGATCGATATCCATGTTGTGACGTCACATCATACTGTCAAGAAATTGGGCAATATTTAAGAACTCAGAGATGAGCACAATTGAAGAAATGGATTCTGAAATTTAAAAAAATCTTGTTTTGCTCACCATAATAATTCTTCGATTTGACAGTATGTCGTGACGTCACAACATGGCAATCGATCCTATTCTTATTTGGAACGCATTGTACTTTCATTATTGGTGTGGAAGTCGTTTTTTTTTTGTAAAGGTTATGTTTCTTCACAATTAATATCAAATGTTTTACAGAGTACAAAAGTATACTTCGAAGGAGGTTATCAAGAGACTAAGATCTACTTGTTAGAGAAGCTGAAGCCAAGACAAGAGTTGTCGGGACCCGCGATCATCATGGATGGACTGTCTACTATAGTTGTTGAGCCAGGTATGCTTGAGTTTTACTGGTTTAATTTTTTTAAATAAAAATATTGCCTCACACTAAGAATTGCACCTATATTGTGGGTGTCACAAACATGTAAATTCAATGGGTAGCTTGCCGTCCGACCATTCAGTAACCGTCCGGACCGAGCCCAAGTTGTCGACAGCGCGTAGTGTATCACGCGCGCCTCAAAGAGATGTCAGCAAAACCGGGGCCCAGCAGGGTCGAAGCCTTCTGGGGCCATGGGTGATGCTAAAGAGAACCCAGGGGCCCTGGAACGATGGCAAAGAAGGAACTGGAGTAGGTTTTTAGTCGGCAAAACTCTGACACTATCTCTCGCTCCGCCCAAGAGCGAGGGATGTCATCAGATGATATTCCCACCGAAAAAAAAACCATGTGAATTTACTTACACAAGATACCCAGATCTATAACTCCTCTATGTAGGCTATAGAAATATTTGTTCCGTGCGGGTATTGAATCGAATCGAATGCGTTCAACGATTGCGCCAAACGAGCCGACAAAAAACAGTTTAAAAATTCATACTAAAACAGAGGCAGGAAAGAACGGAAGGCGCTCTGCGACTTCCAACGCCCGGGGCGTCGTGACTTCCGAACAATCCCTTAGTCATCATCATCATTCAGCCGATAGACGTCCACTGCTGGACATAGGCCTCCCCCAAATTTCGCCACAGTGAACGGTTCTGTGCGTCTCGCGTCCATCGGACTCCTGCAACCTTCACCAGGTCATCGGTCCACCTTGTAGGGGTCCTTCCAACACTGCGTCTTCCGGTACGTGGTCGCCACTTCAGAACCTTTCGGCCCCAACGGCCATCTGTTCTGCGAGTAATACTACTCGCAGAACAGATGGCCGTTGGGGCCCTGCCCATTGCCATTTAAGTTTGGCGATTCTTCGTATTATGTTTTCAACCTTGGTTCACCTAATCCCATAGTACTCAAATGCATTTCCTTTGTTCAGAGGAACCCACTTTGAGGTGACACCTACAGCTGTATTTTTTATTACCTACATTTTTCTTCTTCTTCTTTCTGCCCTTATCCCATATTATTTGGGGTCGGCGCAAAACGTTTTTTTCTTCCATTCTGTCCTGTCACCCGTCACACTATCACTAACGCCCTTTTTTCTTTCATATCACTCCTCACACAATCCATCCATCTTTTCTTTGGCCTCCCTCTTCCTCTCCATTCATCTACATGTATACTCAAAACTTTTTTAGTAACATGCGTTTCATCCCTCTTCACATGACTATACCAAGACAAACGATTGCCTTTCAACTTTTCAGTCACTGCGCCACTTTTATTACCTATTTTTTTAATCAATTAATTACAACGGTTACCTAAACAACCAATTACAGTAACGAAACAAAAAAAAAAGTTTTAAGCTATAAACAACATGTACTTACATCAATTCCTCTTACAGTACTTCTGACATAACAATAAAATCATCTTCCATTCATCCGCAAACAGATCGTTTGTTGGATAAGAATCCAAGAGATCATTTAGTGCAGCCAAAGTGCGAGGTATTGGAGACTGCGCACGGACAACAGTGCGACACTGAGGCATAGCAAACATTCTGTGCTTTTTGCTCTCATCATCTTCCTGCCCTTGTCCCGTTTTATTTGGGATCGGCGCAACACGTTTTTTTCTTCTATTCTGTCTTGTCACTCGTCACGCTATCACTAACTCCCTTTTCTTTCATATCACTTCTCACACAATCCATCCATCTTTTCTTTGGCCTCCCTTTCCCTCTCCATCCATCCACACCTACATTATACTATTCGCCTATATTATACTAATTTAAAATAAATAATCGATAGACTGCCGCGCCGAAATAACGGAACTAGGCGACATCCGCATAGTGATAGGAACTGGCAAGCCGAAGAAAATCACAACTGAATTGGACTCCATACAGCTGAGCATATTTAGTCATCGGTTCATGTCTATTGCTGAGCAGATGGGCAGGTAAGAAAACATGTAAATTTTTCGATTTGTCGCTTGATGAAATTTAACGTTGACGTTTGACGTAGAAATAAACCATCCCCGCGTTTTGAGTCACGAAAACGTCACTGTTAGCGCGTTGGATGGCTGTTGGCGCGCTAACATTGATTTTATTGTGACTCGGAACGCGGTGCATAGAATACACAGATACAGATCGGCCGTTGTAACTTGACGGTTCTGAACATAGGCTCTGCGAACTTTCGCGCATGTACACTCGTAAAAAAAGTGGTATTGGAATTAATTTTTTTTTAAACCGAAATTCGAATATAAATTTCCTGATACAGAGACCAAGTACAAATAAAATAAATATCAAAACGCTATGAGACAGAAAGCTAAAAAATAATGTACCTAATGAATTAAAAATTCACTCACCTTTCGATAGTAGCAAATTTTTGTCACAATCACACACAATATTACTTACAGTTTGATAAACTTTTTATTATTTAATCACTTTCGCTGAGGGGGAAAATCCCTAGCATAAAGTCATCTGCCCCTTGCGTACTTTGTATAGGTTCGTCATCGTCATCATAATTGTCGTCGCTCTCACTTTCAGATTCATTTTCTGAGTCTGATCCTGTATTAATGACGAATTGTTCCGTCATTTCATCAATAATATAATCGAATAAATACAAACAAAAAACTTAACACTAAACAAAAAACTTAACAAGAAAATAATAACAACTAACAACGATCAATGAAAACTTTTGTAACCGCCCGTACTCAAGATAGAGATAGCGACACGAACACGACACCAATGCTAACGTGTGACTGAGACACAATACTGCGTCCCGAGCATTACCGAATATGCACGAAGTTTTACGGAGTAAACAAAAAGGGATGTCCAATATGCGTATCTGAGGGTGTTGTTTGATCGATTATTTTTCAAATCGATTAAAATCCAATTATAAAAATATATTTGATTAAATTTTATAAGGAGGTTTAAAATATTCTCAAACAGTCGTTATTGTAGTAGTCGTTTATAAATAACTGATATTTAACTAAATCTTGTCTTTCAACCAAGAAAATAAAATTTTATTAGTTTTTTTTTTTCATTAAAGTTGAAATCTCGTTTACTAACGACAACATTCACTATGTTTATAAATCTATTCCGTTCATTATCTCATAGAAACAAAAATTAATAAATTCCAAATCGATAATAATCGATTACGATATTTGATTGAATAAAGGGTCGATTGTGTTTACATAGAGTCAATCTCTAGCCTAGACCTCCGCACCGCGCACGTCGCCTCATGCCACCATTTTGTTCCTAAAAAACGTTCGTGCGCAGCCTTCTGCGCGAAGTTCAGGGCCGCCAAGATATAACGGCCGATCTGTACAAAGTTATACTCTCACGTCTCTTAAAAAAAAAAAACGGTGCACTGTAAATTGTTATAAAAAAGAGCGAGATTGATTTTTTTGAGTATTCATTAAAAAAATAAAAACAAGATATTAACGCTATTTTAGCCTGTATGTCAGTTTGCTGTTAAATTTTTAAAAATTATTTTTAGCCCAAGCTCCATTCATTTGCTGAAGGTCTCCTTGTCTCCTTTGTAATAATAAATTACAAAAAAAAACACTATCGCAATCTAATCCACAGAGTCCTCCAACGCACGTCAATATCAGTGAACATAAAGGAGCGCCTGGACTTCTCGTGCGCGCTGTTCGGCGCGGACGGCGGGCTGGTGTCCAACGCGCCGCACATCCCCGTGCACCTGGGGGCCATGCAGGAGACTGTGCAGTACCAGGTGAGTAGGAGGGAAAAAGAACGTCTTTTCGGCACAATTGGTGCAGTGTGTGAATCAAGACGAAAGTCTATGGCCAGTATGTGTTGCTAGTGATGACATATGGCTCCGAAACATGGTCGCTTACAATGGGCCTCATCAGAAGGCTTAAAGTCACTCAAAGGGCAATGGAAAGGGTATATTCTCGGAGTTTCCTTCCGTGATCGCGTCAGAAATGACGATATCCGCAGGAGAACCAAGGTTACAGACATAGCCCGAATAATCGCCAAACTTAAGTGGCAGTGGGCAGGGCACATTGCTCGCGGAACAGATGGTCGATGCAGCGTTGGAAGGCCTTCCACAAGGTGGGCCGATGACTTGGTAAGGGTCGCGGGAATCCGATGGATGCGAGAGGCACAGGACCTTTCATTATGGCGACATTTGAGAGAGGCCTATGTCCAACAGTGGACGTCTTTCGGCTTAAATGATGATGATGGTGCAGTGTTTGAGCTATCGGCTAACGGCACAAACATTTGTATAGCCAGGCTAGCCTTTCTTTGAGGTGAGAAATCGTCTAATGACTTCTCCCGCTCTAGGGCGAAGTCTGATTTTTACTGACTAAAACCACACATAGATAGATAAACTCTTTATTGTATACCTATCAGTTGCTCTTTGCGTCCCAGGACCACGAGTAACGTTTAAAAGTCGACCCATAGGCCCCAGTAGGCTTCGGACCTGTTGGGACCCTACGGTTTAGTGACATGTCATTTAGGCGCGCGTGGAACACTACGCGCCGTCGACGACCCGGGCTCGGTACGGACGGTTACCGGATGCAAGCCCACGTCTACGGTGGCTGTTAGTCGAGGTCAGGGTCTCGGCAGCTAAGCCGTCAGGATGTCCGTTCAACCACGCGTGCGACCGTCTCCTGGACTGTACACCTTAATTAATAATATTGTTATTTAAACTTAATCTTTCTTTCTATAGATGAAAATTCGCGGTGGCTCGATACAAGAGAACCAAATCCTGCTTGCTAACCACCCGAAGGCAGGAGGCTCCCATCTACCTGATTTGACTGTGATCACGCCTGTGTTCTGGGAGTAAGTTAATATTATCTTAATTAGGAATAGATTGGTCGGAAGTAACACAATGAGAGCAGTGGTGGCACAATGGTAACAGCCCCGACTTACAAGTTGTACCTATACAACTCGTAAGTCGGCTGGTAACAAGTGTTCTAACCCAGCCCGGCGCCACCGTAGGCGCGGGCTTGCGGACGGCGAGCAATGGGTGGCTCATCGTTCAACCGTCCGGTAACCGTCTGGACCGAGCCCAAGTCGTCGACGGCGCGTGCTGTTCCACGCGCGCCTCAAGGAGATGTCAGCAACTGTAGGGGCCCAGCAGGGTCGAAGCCTACTGGGGCCATGGTTCTGATTCTGAAAGGAAGACTCGGCCTTGGTACTACGAAAGGCAACGAAGGAACAGGAGTGGGTTTTTAGTCATTAAAAGTCTGACACTATCTCCCGCCCCGCCCAAGAGCGGGGTATGTCATACCATCGTATTTTTCCACCGAAAAAAAAAAGATACAGAAGTGAAAAGTAGCGCCAATTACTGAAACGATTAAGGGAAAGCTTTTATCTTGATACAAAAAACCCAGCCCGGTGAATTACTTGGTGTAATTTTTTTCTTCACTACTGCCCCCTAGCCAAATTACGTCATCTCAACGTTCAGTCACGTGGTAAGAACAAAGGAATAGGAGGCGTGGCCGACTCGAGGCGATCAACGAAAAGAGAAACGAAACGGTTGTAACTTGGCTAGGGGGGTTGCTCTCAAAACGCTGAAGGAAAATTTGGTGAGGCATCCGGCATGACCTAGAACCAAATATTTGAAGACATGTAAAATCCACCAATTCACTCACTGGGTCTGCGTGGTGGATTAAGGCCATTCCCCTTTCCTAGAGAGGAGACCTGAGTCCCAGCAGTGGGAATATTATAAGGCTTAATGCTTTACCAGGTAAACTTTCGTCATCCCATTTTTCTTTGATTGCACACTCCTGTAATGCAGCACAAACACCATGCAGCTGTGCTCATCTAAGTCGCACAGATACTATAAAATACTTGGGTGTCCAGATAGATGACTCTTTATCATTTTCGAACCACATAGACTTACTTACCTCCCGACTTCGTAAATTGATATTTATTTTTAAGAACCTTCGCTATGTGGCTGACGAAATTGTCCTCAGACAAGTTTATCTGGCCCTCTGTCAGTCACTTGCCCAGTACTGTATAGTTGTGTGGGGTGGGTCAGCAAAAACTCATGTGATAAGACTGGAACGTGCCCAAAGAGCGATCCTTAAAGTTGGGTGGTCACTTCCTTATCAATTTCCTACCACGGAACTTTACAAAACCTGTAAGGTTCTCTCCACTCGCATTTCCTTTAATCCGGATAAGTTTAAATCCCTGAGACGAAAGCATACAGTTTGTTCATCCAACCCTTCTCATTCGAGGCTAGCTCAACGTTTTTATAATTTCCTTGGTCCCTATGTTTACAACAGAGTAAATAAAATCTTACATATGTATGAAATGACTAAATATAAATGTAAAACAACAGTAAGGAACTGGCTCCTTGATTTGGACTATGAAGACACAGAAAGTATCATACAAATCATAAAGTAAATTTAATAACATTAATTATAAACACATACACACACATACACTAAACACTACACACACATTTCAATAAAAATATCCCTTTTCCTTCACACTAAACATGTCTAACTCTCAAATATCATTTATCATAATCTTATAAACATAAGATTCATGTTTATGTGCCGCAAATTGCGATAATGTTTAAAAGGGTGTGAGCCTGGAGATCTGTCTTACAGGTCTCGAACCTAGTTCAGACTCCAGCTCTCACAAAGGTTTTTTAGACTTAAAGAAAGAATTGTAAAATAAACTTGTTACAATGTACCTTTATGAGAGAAATAAATGATATTTATTATTATTACCATACTAACCGCCTGTAATTAGTTCTATATTACTTGGCGAAACTAATATTATAAAGACGAAAGTTTGTATGTTATATGTGTGTGTATATTTATTACTCATCCACGTTCAAACGACTGAACGGCTTTAGATGGGCACGAAGGTAAACTATGTCCTGGAATAACACAAGCGATTTATATAAAACTTGCACGGAATATGAGGATGGTGCATAATTTAAGTACACTGTTTCGACTGTTGAGCATAAAGTCCCCGTTTCGATCCTCAGGTCAAGCAATGTGTTTTTTTTTTTAACTAAGACTTGCTGTAAAAGCTCTATCTAGATTTCGACCCGGTTGATGGGTTAGGGGCAGCCTTTTAGTTTACTGTGTTAGCGGAGGGAGGGCTTCGGTTCCATTCCCAACTTGTTTCTTCATCTGGAATTTCTGTGTAGCAGCCCAAGGTCTGATTTCATGCAAATTTTATGATGGCTGGCATTAGGCTAGGCTACTTCTATTACGATTCGAACGCCTTGTTATAAAAGGTAAGGTGGATGGGACGAGGCCGCGTGGCAGATCACCGATGCGATGGATTGATCAGCTGCAGGAAGCGGCTGTTGGTAGCCCATTGAACGAGTGCGCTCGGATGACTACCAGTTGGCAAAAGTGGCGGGAAATCGTGCGGTGTACCCTGACATTTTCCGGAGAGCTACCTTCGTGATCACCACGACCATTCTGGCAAGAGTGAAACGACTAAGACGAAGATTCCTATTAGGGTTTTTAAATCAGTTTTTCTATGAGAAACGAGTTTACACAATGGTTGATGACAACTGGTTCGCTCCTTTTTTAATATTTTAGCATGTCTGCCGAGATGTATAGGTACTCTTATGCTCGATGATATCAATTTCTGCATTTGCAGGTCCCAGCCGCGGCCCGTGTTCTACGTAGCGTCGCGCGGGCACCACGCCGACATCGGCGGCCTCACGCCCGGCTCCATGCCGCCGCACTCCGTCAGTTTGGCGCAGGAGGGGGCCGCCTTCAAGTCTACTGTGCTGGTGGAGGGAGGGGTATTCAATGAGGAGTTAATTACTGAAGGTACATAATATAATCATGTGGAAAGAAACCTTATTGACAACATTTAACATTTCCTTTAGTGACAGTATTAATTATCTCCAAAGAAAAGCATGACCTCACGCTCAGGGGTTAAGTTATTTAAAAACGCGTAGAAGTTGGGTAAGAATAATCCAATTTTTATCTAATAAAATTCAAATGTTGTTCTAAAATTACTTTTACTTTGAGAGGACAACAATCAGACTGTAGGCCGTATGCGACAACCTTACAGCCATAAGATGTCCAATAACAGGCAACGCATATGATTATAGATCTGATGTCTCGACCAATCAGAACGCAGTACCTCGCTCCCCCTACCAATCAGAACATGTACCCCACTCCCCGTACCTCGGCTAGTTGACAGAATAGGGTATTACACTCATTTTTGAAAAGTGTCCCAATTAGATTCTATAGTGCTAATAAACCACTAAAAAAACACAAAAGTTTTGTTCAGACGCTAAATACCCTAAAAAGCATTTAAAATTTACATTTTTAAATTTCACGCGTAATTTGACGAAAATGTAGAAAGCAGTAGACGCCATGTTTACTCTGTAGTCATGACGTCGGTTGGCTGTGTAAACAAGTGCGCTCAGTATGGCCGATCAGTTGACAGCTGACAGCTGTCACTTTAGCTTCCACAGCCGAATGACGTAATAACATGGTGGCTACTATTTCATCGCGATAAAGAACACATAATAAAAACTGAAAACTTTGAATTGTATTTTAAAATTTATTTTGTTGTTTTATGAACTAAAATTAACCCATACCGACTGCATTTTGCCTAAGCTATTTTAATAATATATTTTTAGAGATTTTTTCTCGTATAGAGTAAAATACCCTATTGTATTGGTGAGCTACTTTAAGCATGAGGCGTCTAGTGGCTGTAAGGTCGTTGGCCTTATGGCTTATGTTTATACATATGAGGGCATTTCCTAATGATCCTTTGTATAAATAATATATTGTATGTAATATTATTTATTACAGAATTGATGAAGCCTGGTAAAGTACCTGGGTGTTCCGGCACTAGGAACTTGGCTGACAACTTGTCAGATTTGAAAGCTCAGGTCGCTGCTAATCAAAGGGTAGGTTACAATAATATTATAATGAGCTACTTAGTAGTCTTGAGTTTAAGCTACTCGAATATTGACAAATACTTGTACTGGCTGGACAGGTCTACTCAATTCTGTGTGGTTCTTTCTTCAAAAGACCATCTGTTACACTAATCTGCATGATTCTCATATAATTTGACCAATAGATGTTTGCTGTATGGACTTTAAAAGAGACTTTGACCCCTGAGTTTGTTTCGCTGTTTATTCTCAGGGTAGTCAGCTAGGTAACACCGGCCTCATCTAGTTTAAACTGACGAAAAGAAAATGCGCTCCAACGAGAGCGGAAGAAGTAATTTGATGATTTGTCATCCCAAAAACAAAAGTTCTGCTTGAGTGGGCCTCGGCGGGAAGCCGTTGGTCCTCGGGTACCTCTTTTTTTTGTTAATGTTTTTGCTTGGATAATAAGTCTTTTAAGCCATGCCTACGTATGAATAGTTAATTTATTTACTATTGGGATATGGATGTACACATTGTAATGTTTTTGGTGAATTTAGAAGCAAATGTCAACCTTCACAGGAAACTTCGCTGGGGTAGTCACAGTAAAATTCTCAGCTCCATTTTTATCGAGATCGCGCTTGTTTCAATGATTCCACATATTATCTAGTTGTGCAGACACTTCAGATACAAAACTACACCAATTTTACATCACAATATCCACTAGGAATCAATTTGCGAATAATTAAAACAGACACTGAACTTCACTCGAAGAGATCCAGCCAAAAAAACCCTTAAGAGGGCCCTTCTCTACTTGCCTATCGTTAACGTCGAGCATGGTTTAAAAGCTTGTTGCTTAATGTAACGCAACCAACGTGATGTTTGATGAAGAGGCAACGCGAAAAAAGGGAGATAACGCCTGAAAACTCTGTTAGCATTCGATAATTCCGTGATTTACTCGAATATTTCACAAAACTTGTTCCATGAAATACGTGTTTTTTTTAAACCCTTATAAGTTTTTGGTAGAAATTGTCGTCATTCAAGATCTCGGTTAAATGTGCAAGGCTTCTATAGATGTAATTTTTTATATTTTTAATATACGAGTACATTATGGAGGGACAAACGGCCAAAGTTCATGTAAAATATCAGATTTTCAGAGGACTTTACTGGATTAGTTTTACACAAATTTATATTTTGATTTACATAGAAGCCTATATAATATTCACAAGATATCTGTGTATTCAAAATAACTGGAGAAAGATGTGTAATAACATCATAATCACGTTTTCATACAACCACTCTTAGTGGTTGTATGAAAATGCACCTCGAGTTGGCCGCTCTTAAGCACCTCAAACGTGAAATAATACAAGTTGTTCTTTTACCAGGGTATCCAGTTGGTTGGTGATCTGATCGGTGAATACGGACTGGATGTTACTCAAGCGTACATGACGCATATTCAGAATAACGCCGAGTTGGCTGTGAGGGACATGCTGAAGGTAAATATTATCTTTTTTTTTTTTCGTTTTAGCCAGTTTTAACATTTTAAAGTTATTTAGTTTTTGAATATGAACACCTTGTTTTCTAATATGATCCGTCTTCTCGGCAAGCTTCGCTCAGGTAGTCAACACTACAATGAAATACTCAGCTTCATTTTTACCGAGATTGCGCCTGTTTCAATGATTCCATGATTATACATATTTGAGACGAGCACGATCATTTGTTCTGTGTCTGGGTGTAATTTATCTATATATATAAAAGGGGAAATTGACTGACTGATATATCAACGCACAGCCGAAACTACTGGGATTAGGAGAAAATGCACAAGGAAATTTTGCACAAGGTTTCCTTTTATGACGTAGGCGAGCACTAAGAAAGGATTTTACAAAATTCACTCCCTAAGGAGATGAAGTTGAAAAGTTTGTATGGAGAAACCTACGTTTACGCGAGTGAAGCCTCGGGCAGAAGCTATCTATAATATGTATGTATTTAGAAATATATAAGTATGTTTATCAGTTATCTAGTACTTATAACACAAGCTTTGCTTAGCTTGGGACTAGACGGCGTTATGTGATAGTTGTAAAAAAAAAAACATAATTATTGTCCAGTTGTCCAGTTGTGTAGACACTTAAGATAAGTATCCTTTAGGAATAAATTTGCGAATACTTAAAACATTTTCACTAGAAAAATTCCAAAATATTAATTTAATCATTTTGTGATATGGTGAATTGACGACATGACGACATTGTGTTAGTGTATTTACAACTTTTATTGTCTTAACACTCCTACATTTATTAAGAATGAAGTAGTTTCCAAATTTTTATTGAATTAACAATGAGAATTATAGTAACATAAAACAAAAATATTATGAAAGAATCATTAAACTTTTTGATTTGTTGCTATCTTGTAATCGTGCGCAAAATTATATAATTTAATCCTCAGACATTTATTGATTTAAAAATATTCACATGTTTTGATTTTTTATTCTGCATTATCTCATTAAAAAAATTTTGGTTACAGGAAATAGCCCGCAACGCCTTGGCAAAGACAGGCTCTACCGTGCTTAAAGCGACCGAGTACATGGACAATGGAACGCCAATATGTCTCACTGTCACCTTAGATGAGAAGGAGGGCAGCGCTGTCTGTGATTTCACGTGAGTCTATTTCATCTGCATATAGCCCGAAGAAGTGGGCAGGGCAGAAGTAGCATTACTTGCAGAACTGATGGTCGATGGGGCCGAAAGGTTCTGGAGTAGCGACTGCGCACCGGAAGACGCAGCTTTGGAAGGCCTCTCACAAGGTGGACCGATGACTTGACGATTGACATTTTTAATTAAAAAGTAATTCATTCGCTTTTTTCACCTCAGCGTTTGAGCTCAACTGAGCAGATAGCTCCTTCTAGTTTTTTTTTTTTATTATTATTTATATGCTCGCGTTTGACCACTATCTCACCTGATGGTAAGCGATGATGTGGCTGAAGGTGGAGCACGCTTGCCTAGAAGTAACCTATTCACTCTTGACTTAAAGACCCCTAGGTTGTAGCTATCAGGGAATACAGACTCCGGCAGGGAATTCCACTCCTTAGCTGTACGCATTATGAATGTGTTCCCAAAACGCTTTATTTACATTGTTTTTTAATGAAAACCTTTAATAAATGTTATAAAAAATACAACCGAATTGATAACCTTCCTTTTTTTTGAAGTCGATTAATAACCTTTTCCTTTGTTTTGAAGTCTGTTAAATATTACATTGAGGATGATTACGATGATCATTTTAAACACAGTTTAAAATTAAAAGTTTTTTTTTTTTATTCTGCTACTGGGGGGTCCAGAATCATAATACTGAATCCATGGTATACTTTTGTGCATCAATGTCTCAGATACGGTGTATAGTGCATAAATAAAATTAAAAAAAATGCAATTGTGTCTAATATTTGATTTTATATTGTATTACAGCGGCACTGGAGTTGAAGTGTGGGGCAACCTGAACGCTCCCCGAGCCATCACACTGTCAGCGCTCATTTACTGTCTGCGCTGCATGGTCGGACATGACGTGCCATTGAATCAGGTTCTTTTTTTTTGTGTTTATTGATTTTTAAACAACAAGTAACTGGAATAATGCACACCTTTGTATAACGGCTACCGTTACCATTGGACTACCACTGCCCTTAATTACATCGTGCTTTTATTCCATAACTTTCACACAACGCCATCTAGTCCCAATCTAAGCAGAACTGGTTTTATGAGTACTAGACAACTGATTAATATACTTACATATTTCTAAATACGTACATTTTGTGGATAAATTACACCCAGACACAGAACAATGATCGTGCTCATCACACAAACATTAAACTTGGGTGGGAATCGAACCCACGACCTCCGGCATTGCAGTCCACTAATCACTATACTCCTAAGTCTTTACAATTTGTTATTTACCTATACAGATGTTTGGTAATTAACTAAATTAATTTTTTTATACAATTTTTTTTAAATAAAATCTTGTATCAAGATTGTTTACAACTTAAACAAATGGAGTATAGACCAATAGGCCAGAGGTGTTACCCAATTATTGGCTTGTAAAGGTCTGATAGGCAGTCGGTCCATGTAAAATACTGGTAGCTACAACAGGTTAGACTGAAAGTCGACCCTAACATAAAAATTAATAATAATTATAATAACGAAAACAAAACTTAGTTTTAGAGGACAAAAAGTAGAAGTTCTGTAGATGCGGAACAGAATTTAAATTAACGCAAATCTCCGTTGGAAAGGGAAGATCCTCCGACCAGATGTGTTGTGTCTGCCCCCCTAGCCAAGTTACAATCGTTTCGTTCACGCCGAACGCCTCGAGTAGGCCACGCCTCCGATTCCATTGTTCTGACCACGTGACTGAGCGTTGAGATGACGTCAGAACAAAGGAATCGGAGGCGTGGCGTGGAGGCGATCGGCGCGAACGATATGATTGTAACTTGGCTAGGGGGGCAGACACAACACACATCGGTCGGAGGATCTTCCCTTTCCAACGGAGATTTGCGTTAATTTAAATTCTGAAATAATTATAATAACGAAAACAAAACTTAGTTTTAGGGGACAAAAAGTAGAAGTTCTGTAGAGGTATGCGGAACAGAATTTAAATTAACGCAAATCTCCGTTGGAAAGGGAAGATCCTCCGACCGATGTGTGTTGTGTCTGCCCCCCTAGCCAAGTTACAATCATATCGTTCGCGCCGATCGCCTCCACGCCACGCCTCCGATTCCTTTGGTCTGACGTCATCTCAACGCTCAGTCACGTGGTCAGAACAATGGAATCGGAGGCGTGGCCTACTCGAGGCGTTCGGCGTGAACGAAACGATTGTAACTTGGCTAGGGGGGCTGGTCTGCAACCAGCGGCGGCTGTAATTTAAGTGCACTCGTGCGCCGAACTACCAGATCTTAATAGGTTCAGAAAAAACATAAGATGCTTAATGTACCTATCTGATTAAATTTCTGTTCATTATTCTATTAGTAAAATTATGACAAAATCATTTCAACTCTTAACTACATGTCTTAAGGTTTATTTTTGTAGTAAAGAAAATTCCTCGTGCGCTAGGCAAAGCGCACGGCGAACGCTCATACAACTTCTATGAAACACGAACTAAGACGCCTGGCGCGTGAGACAGAGATAGTTTAGTAGAAAATGTACTGCAAAATAATGCCGCCTCCGTGCGCCGCTCGAGCGAGCCGAAGGTTACCGAAAGCGCACGAGGTGTTACGAAATTCGCCCGAACCGGCCGGCTCACTCACTGCCACATCGCGGTAGGGTTGCCATTTTTGAATAAAAATAACGTAACATATTTTTTAGTAGGAAAAAATGAATTTGAATCAATAAAAAGTTTTTTTTCAAAATTTTATTTATGTGTTGGTTTTCTCTCTTGAAAACAATTTTATATGTGCTGCTTAAATACACTAACAGTTTTCCTTGAGGTATTTTTACATATTTGGAAACGTATTCGTGTTTCAAAGTCGCATCGATAAATAGTTCAGTAATTATTCATATTAGTGTTTCTTTTTATGCATTACAGTATAGATTTAAAATAGAGTATTCTTATAAACTTAATTTTTTGCAAAAGTATAAAGTATATTTACCAAAAATAAAGACAGATACGTTATTATAAAGTATGGTTGGCAACCCTTTATCGCAGACGCGTGTTTTTGTTTGTAATTTTGTGTTTGTTTACATTTTGCAAGGATTTACGTATTACTGTATTGTGGTTGTGTGTAATTAATAAAAAGTGGTGAAAATGAGCTTTAACATTGACTAGGTAAGTATATTAAAACAAACAATAAATTAGATTTAAAATTGGCGGGACAACCTAGGCTATTTTATTATTTGAAACAGGAGTGTAGGTACCTACATAAATCCAAAAACAATCTTTATACAACTTGACGCTGGCGGATGCACAAGAGTGTTAACTTATTCTCCTGTCGATGGAAGGGGAGGAGAAAAAAAAAGAAAAACATTTAGGTAGGTACGCGGAGTTTTAAAAGTGAAAAGAAATGGTTGTGTGGATGTGAGCGGGTCAATATAATCTCTTTTGTTTTTCTTGTACTGTTTTGGCGGTGAGTTGATTTGGACGGAAACAGGAATTACGTAGTGATTTGACGCATTTATGTAAAAAAAAAAACATGATGCATCGCAAGTATATCTACAAAATGTACCTAATGAGTTTGTCTGTGTTGGGCACCGTAGATATTCGTAACCAATATGATTCTGTTTACAGAGTAAATATAATGAAATTTAACGAACAAGTTTATAAAGGTTTCACGCACATAACTGATCAATTAATTTCGCAAATACAGTCCACATAACCACAGTACTTAGTATATTGCGCGTCCGTAATGTATTTTTTTGCACCTATGAATTCGAATAGGTACATAGGTAGTAAGCTAGTATAGTGCACCACCACTTCTATGACCCACCAGCCGCCACTGTCTGCAACAGCCCCATAGTTAATTTCGGACTCTTTGTATATGATTTAATCGCGCGAATTACACTTGAATGTTTTGAATTTAGAACCGTTGTCGTTAAGACTTCCGCTGTCCGTCCATCTGTCTGTCTGCTACTAGGTTGTATCTCATGAAACGTGAGAGTTGAAATTTTCACAGATGATGTATTTCTGTTGCCGCTATAACATAAATAAATATAATAATAAATAAGCTAAAATAAATATTTTAAAGGCCAAAGGCCTCTCATACCACAAACGTGTTTTTTATATTTATAGATAATGGTACGGGAACCCTTCGTGCGCTAGTTCGACTGGCACTTGGCCGGTTTTTTTAATACCACTGTCACGTATTCATTACAGGGCTGCCTGAACCCCGTGAAGGTTATAATTCCTGAAGGTTCCATACTAGACCCGTCAGAGGACGCCGCGGTCGTCGGTGGAAACGTGCTCACGTCACAGAGGATTGTAGATGTTGTCCTGAAGGCATTCCAGGTATGTACGTTTGTTTAGAAATTCTTTAGAATCTTCTAACTTCTACCAAATGAGAAAAGAATTACAGACTAATTGGTAAAACATACATTTTATTAACAAAGTAATGATCGGTTTCATGAACTTTCTTTTTTGGAGTCGGTGATCCAAAAAATAATTAATTAATAAATTTATTTGTTGTAGTATTTTTTAAAACGTTTTTTTTTTTAATTGATATAAGTTCTGCTTGAATGCGGTCCCACTTGATGGTAAGCAGTGATGCAATCGTTGATGTTGAAGCGCATTAGTTTATTAAGAGCCTATTCACTCTATCCTTTAAGACGTCTAAATTATATCCGGTCGAGAAGAAGGCAGCAGGCAAATTGTTCCAGTTCTTCGATGTGCGCGGTATAATCGAGGAGGCGAAACGCTTAGTCCGGTCCGTAGATGTATCAATATTGTAAGTGTGTACACTCGCCGTACGTCAGGTTGTCCGATGGTAGAAAGGCGATGGCGGAATCAAATCATGTAATTCCCGCGCACACTCTCCAAAATGCATCCTATAGAAAACCGAAAGGCTGGCTACCCTACGCCTGTACTCCAGGCTTTATAGATTGGTTTTAACCAAATCCGGATCGCCAATTAGCCTCTTCGCACGCCTCTCCACCGAATCCAAAGCCACAAGATGGCATTTTGCAGCACCAAATGAAAGCATTTAAATAAAATTCCCAAATTTAATTATTAAAGACATCTTGTTTTGATGTTGGGAAATCATCAAGTAACTTCTTCCCCTCTGTGCTAAAACCCACCGGTGTTCCTTCAGTTGCCCATCGCGTTACAGGGCCACAATGACTCTTTCAAAGATTCCCGCAGCCCATGACCCTCTGGTCATCGTAAAGGCTCTCCCTTACCATCATAATTTGACACTTCAGTCTATTGTATAAAGTACAAAATCGCTTGGTACAAATTCACTTCACTTTATGTCTTACTAGCTGTCCCCCGCGGTTTCACGGTCGCAACGCGAGGTTACATAGCTTAAAGTTTTACTGGATAAATGGGCTATCCAACTCTAAAATATTTTTTCAATTCGAACCAGGAGTTCTTGAAATTGGCGCGTTCAACCGAACAAACTCTTCAGCCTTATAATAACAATTAACTAGCTTCTGCTAGGGGATTCGCCCGCGTGCAATTACCTTTCTTCAAAACAACTTCTACGTCTTTATGTCTATACCGTTACCGACCCACGCTGAAAACCAGCGCCGTAGACTCATCGCATTTTGCGTGTGGTCACGGCATTATGCTGAGCGTTCGGCCGTTTTGCGCGGATGTGGCGCATATTTCTTTCACATAATATACTTTACTAACTAATTTGTTAGTTCTAAATTTGCGCCTTGTTCCGCCAAATAAAATGGTTTTCTTTCTTTCTAACTTTGGACCCTATTTCATCCCTGTAAGAGGTGATTTTCGGAAAACCCTTTATCGGGGTCAACGCGGTACCCGTCGCGTGAAGTCGCGCGTGAGTCGTGTGCGACGGTCCCCGTAGCGGAAACCAGATTATTACCTGCGCAGTGTCGCTATTTCAACTTTAACGGTGTGGATGTAGTCGTGTCGATGGAGAACTTTAATGTTTTATTACGTAGCTAAACGGGCGCGGGGCGCGGCTGCCTGCGACGGAGCACTTGTATTGGACCGCGTGGACGCCCGCTTAACGCAGCGTCGGCCCTTATTATTTATTTATTGCTTGGTATACTTACAGACTACTACTACTTACTTATTCTTTGTTTACATCATAAAAAGATCCAAAAATTAAGATTTATGCAAAATTGTAGCGTTCTAGGTCCAAGGGTTTGGTCTAGGCAGTGATCTTGCCTTTTATATTTACAAACTAGCTTCTGCCAGTGGCTTCGCCTGCGTGAAAGTAGCTTTAGACCATACAAACCTTGGACCCCCGTTTCATCCCTTAAGTCAAAGTCAAAAGTTTTTATTTCACATAGGCCTACATGGGCACTTATAAAACGTCAGAAGCTAGTACACGGTTCCAAATTGGTCGTTTCCTATGGAGAAGAACCGGCAAGAAACTCCATGGTTACTCTTTTAAAAAAGTGATTGTTTACAATATTTTCATATTACAGTATTAATAGACATTATGTAAGAACAGTGTAGACCAGTCGATATTGTACCCAAAAGCACAATAAAAATAATCATATTAAAAAAAAGTGACTCGTAATAGGAAGTAACCTAAGAATTCGCGAAGTCCACAGTGTTCTCACATTCACATTAAAAAAAAAGAGGCTATATAAACAAAAACAAGAAAAATAAATAATTACAATTATCAATAAATGACATGTCAACAAAAGAAAATTACTAACGAATTTACGGTGGTTGGCGTCTAATAATAAAAAAAATATTGCAAAAGCAATGTGTAAGAAGAAAAGAAAAAAGAAAATGTATATATTACAACATATGTTGAGCAGTTAATAGATAGATGTACACAATATTATGAGTTACCAGGGAGGTTACTTAGGAGGTAGTTTGGAAAATCCTCTCTTAGTGCTCGCCTACGCCATAAAAGAAACCCTTGTGCAAAAATTTCCACTCCTAGTAGTTTCGGCTGTGCGTTGATATGTCAGTCAGTCAGTTTCTCCTTTTTTAAATACAGATAAGTATAGATGTCGTTACACTAGCTATAAAAGAGTTGATGTTATCTTTCCAGGTGTGTGCAGCATCTCAGGGTTGCATGAACAACCTTACGTTAGGTGAAGAAGATTGGGGCTACTATGAAACTGTTGCGGGTGGCAGTGGTGCTGTAAGTAATGATTTGTATATATAACGACTAGCTTTCTGCCAGAGGCTTCGCCCGTGTGATAGTAGGTTTATTTTGGAACCCGGTTCATCCCCTTAGGGGGTGAATTTTGGAAAATACTCTCTTAGTGCTCGCCTGCGTCATAAAAGGAAACCTTGTGCAAAATTTCAGGCTTCTAATCCCAGTAGTTTCGGATCTGCGTTGATATGTCAGTCAGTCAGTTTCCCCTTTTATATATATATATATATATATATTACTGTCCGCGGACGCATAGCTTCATAGACGCGTATTCGTCGTTATACTCTTGGTGTACGTTTTGTATATCTAGATCTAAGCTCACAGTTTACATACAGAACTATGGAACTCTGTTGACGAAGCGGCAACGGCACGATGGCATGACGAATACGCGTTTAATATATATATATTTTTCTTAATTGATATAAACGAGTGCTTGACTGTGATCCCACCTGATGGTAAGCAGAGATGCAGTCATTGATGGTTTTTTTTTTTTATGTTGGAAAATCAATTTTATATCTAATGACATCCCCCGCCCTTGGGCGAGAGATAGTGTCAGACTTTTACTGACGAAAAACCCACTCCTGTTCCCCCTTTGCCTAAATCCCGGGGCCCCGGGCTTCGCTTTGTCATTGATGGTGAGGCGCACAAGTTGTTGTTGTTACGATTATGAAAGTTAGCAATTAGCATGTCTTGGACTAAATGTAACTAAACGTAACTCCGGCCACCAAGATACAGGCACTGCCTAGTTTGGGGACCACAGTTCAATTTAATGTTACTTTTAACAATTACTGTGAATATCCATTGGTAACATAACTTTAGTAGATTAAGATACATTCTGTAACACTGGACTAATAAATTATTATTATTATGAAGCTACGCGTCCCCGGACAGTGTAGACTTAGCCTAAATGGAGATTTGGAAAGATGTGCAACTTCCGTCTCTTGCCTAAAATGACCTATGAGAATTGTGAACTTCTGTGATCAGAGCAGGAGGGTTCATCGGAGACGCGCCAATTCGATATGAGATATGTCGCGCCTTCCGTGGCTAAAGTTAGGTCTATAATCGTCTGTCCTCTGGCTGTGATCCAAGTGGGCTCAGTACCTCGGTTTACGATAGCCTTAGCTTAAATGGAGATTTCGAAAGTTGTGCAACTTTTCTCGCCTAAAATGTCCTATGTCACTTAATAATAAGCTAATTGACTCAATTTCTTTATTATTTGTGTCAGAAAGTATCCAAAATTACAATTATTATTTAAGAATTATTTAAATTCCTTTCATTTTAAGTATGTTGTAAACCTTTCAAATCTGGTGTAAGTGGAAACTGTCAAGTAACAGTCTTTTTTCAAAAAGCTCTCCCCCAAGTCTTTCCAGCTAAAGAAAATAATAATAATGAATAAATTTTGTTGATGTTTCACAACATTTTGTGTTGCTGTTTACAATGACATATTGTACAAAAAAATAAATAAATAAAAACCAGACTGCGAAAAAATAACTTCAAAAAGAAACTGAAAAGAAAAAACACAAACAACAACAACAAACAATGAAAAAAATTAAAGAGTCTCCATGATCTGTTAGTAGACAAGTGCTACTACTCTATAAAAGATTTCTTATTGGACAAATCACTGCTCCAATATCGCCCCCTCAGTCATGATATGTTCAGCCTACTGATGTGTATCTACCTACCTTAATTCGTTTCGTTTGGCTTTATCTTTTTATTTTTATGCGAAATATTAATAATTGTTAAAAATAATGTACCTATTTAACTATTGTATGCCCTAAGGGCGGGACGTAGCTGATCTATTTAATTATTTAAGACCTGTATTATGTACAAACCTATGCTCCACAATAAAGATATTGAATTGAATTGAATTGAATTGAATCAAAACTGCAACAGTCGGGACCTATTATATGTGGATATTATGGGTCCCAACTGTTGCAGTTTTGTTTTAATACCCAAGTCGCATTGTTTGTGGCTTCTAAACGTATCATACATAACTATGTCCTCAGGGCCCCGGCTGGCACGGCTGCGGCGGCGTGCACACGCACATGACGAACACGCGCATCACGGACGTGGAGATCGTGGAGCGACGCTATCCCATGCTCGTCAGCAAGTTCTCTCTGCGCCCGGGCTCGGCCGGCAAAGGTAATGTCCTACATTTAAGGTCAA
The DNA here is from genome assembly GCA_961205895.1 of Mythimna pallens. NCBI lineage: Eukaryota > Metazoa > Arthropoda > Insecta > Lepidoptera > Noctuidae > Mythimna > Mythimna pallens. The sequence continues at coordinate 13,905,663 of OY540847.1, read as the reverse complement.
CGTTAGTAGAATATAATATTAAGACCTATTGTTAAATATGAAATACCATTAAGCTTCTGTCGGTGGCTTCACTCACATGAAAACAAAAAATTGTCCGAAGGAAATGTACTCTTGGTATGAAATAGTAGATTATGTGGCCGCGACTTCAAAAAAACTGCTTTATCCCTAAAGCAGTGTATTTAAGTCGCGGGTGGCATGTTGAATTCCGAACGAAATGAAAGTTGCCAAGTTTTAATCCCAAACGCCAGTGAGAGTATTACATAATTATCTCCCGAGCTATGCGAGGGAGTTAATACAGACATCTGAGTGAAGTGAAGAATCCAAGCCGCCCAAAACAAAGACAGCTTTATCCCTGTGTTGGATACTCTACTTTTTACACCATCTGTGAGATAATTAAAAGACAATTAATGTACTGAAATAAATTATTTTTAAAGAAATAGAAGCATTATTTACAAGTTAATTAGATTAACTATCACTCGACATGATGTGGGATATGAAACAAACAAAATTCACTAATCTAAGATTGAACTATAGTTTTAATTTTCTATCGCTCCCGTTCTTTTATTAATTTTTTTTTAAAGATTCGTCAGTAAGCACTTTTTATTCTTTTTTCTTTGTTAGTGGCCAGTTTGATTTTTGAATAAAATTGTTTGATGCACGTACATTAAGTTCTCGTTTGCTTTTACAAATGTTGATATTGTGTTCATTGTTAATATTCTATTTTTGTATATTTATTGGTAAACTGGTTAGATAACCAATATTTATTACATGCTAATACCCTATTACTGGATCTCCATTTTCAATAGAGGATTTTTCACTCTGTTCCACGTACCTCTATTTATATGGCTTTTCTTTACCTCTCGTGACGTTTCAGTTTGTAATTTCTTTAGCCTTTTTTCATCACTACAGGTCGTTGGAACGGCGGAGACGGTGTGACCAGAGAGTTGGTGTTCCGTCGTAGTGTGCAGCTGTCAGTGCTAACTGAACGAAGATCCTTCCAGCCATATGGCATGAATGGTAAGTGATCATAACAACTCTTAAGGTAGAACTACATTAGACTGACGCACACGTTTAACACGCCTGATTTGATACGTAGAACGACGTCACGTGGCGTGGATCTAGTGTAGCTCTGCAAGTCTAGTTTCCATATAAAATGTATGGAGATCGACGCGCCCAGATCGGCGTGTGTGGCACACGTGTGCGCAGTGTAGTTCTGCTTTACGCTTTTCGAGACAAGGGCACATAATACAGTTTGGTTTGTTCTTGTGGTTGTTTAAAGATCTCTTTTTAGTCGTGAACTCTTGACAGAGTGGTTGTGGTCATGTCTCGGTGGAGTGTTGCGCCACCTCCTTTCTCGCGTTGCGATGCCATGCAGCTTTGTGTTTGGCGGTTTGGTAGTTGTCATGTTTATAGATAAGAAATCAGAAATCACAAACGTTTATTTCAAATGGACCAATCACAGGCACTTTTGAATTGTCAAAATGTCGGTCAGTCAAAAAAAACAAGTGAAGCACAAACAAGTGATTATGAGTGAAACAAGTGATTGCACGTTCCAAAGCGTAGATCTTTATGGAGAAGAACGTGCAAGAAACTCCATGGACACTCTTTTAAATCATTTTATGAGTTACATAAATCTTGGTTACATATTTCTTTTTGCTTTTAATATGTGAGCACAATGAAGATAAGTAATAATAATAAAAAAACTAATTAAAAAATAGAAATTGAATTAAGCCACTGGCAGCTAAGAGATGACCAGTCTCAACTGACGGCACCCGTTCACGAGCATAAAGTTACTAATTCATGTATGTATGTTGTTATCAGGTGGTGAAGCCGGAGAGCGAGGTCTGAACTTGCTGCAGCGTGTGGACGGACGAGTTATCAACCTCGGAGGCAAGGCGTCTGTGCAAGCCTTCCCAGGGGTGAGTACCACAGAACTCTACTCCATTCGCAATAACATTCGACATTATTTACTGTCCGATTATGACTTTTATTGCGTTAGTGGCATAATAAATGGCGGCTGCAGTAAATAGTTGGTATCGTAAACACTTTCTTGCTTTTGATGCCATCCTTAAGCCTACGAAATAGAAGTCAAAATCGGTTGAACGGGCAGTATAAAATGATTTTTTTGAATGTCTAATCTTATTTCGAATGGAGTATAATCTACACAAAAAAATAAAAATAATAAATAAATTCGAAGTATGATGGATTTTAATAGTTTCCATTCGACATTCCATCACAAGGTAATAATAAATAGTCTACTTCTTTGTCCAACCCTTTTCCCAGTTTTGCTGAGGTCGGCTCTCCTTGTACTTTTGCGCCAGAGAGCTCTGTTCTGGCTTATCTGTGCACTCAGAATCGCTTGTTGGATTTCTTTTTGCATATTTGACCACCAGGTGGCGGGTGGTCGTCCTCTTCAAATAGTAATAATAATAATAAATAGGGACTCAATACAACTGCATAGTAAAGGCGTATTCATACTGGGGTAACCATTAAAACATTAATATTAAACCTAACTTTTTATTACACAGTATTTTCTAAATTATTTTAAAATTATATCATAATCATCCGGTAATATAAAATACTAGCTTTAGCCCGCGGCTTTGCACGCGTACTTAAAATATAGCCTATGTCACTCAGGAATTAAGTCAGCTTTCTTTCGGTGGACCAGTAATTTTAGAGATCGTAAACACAAAAAAACAAAATTTTCCCTTTTTATATATCATATATTAATACGCCGTGAAATTAGAACACGCCATATCTTCGATGAAATGCTGTACGAAACTTCTAGAATGGAAGTACGTACGCAGGCCTGGCAAGTTCTAGAAAAGTCCGACATAAAGAACCTACCACTATTATTATTAAATAAGGTTTAGTAGGTAGGTACGTAGGTAGATAAGGGACTTTGTACCTTCCATAATTAACAATAGAATCGAAATTCGCGTGAAAGGAGTGAGGTACATGTTTGAAATAAAAATGGTATATTACCCCGCGATTCGACGACAATTTTCTGGAAAGGCCTTGAAATGTCGGTATGTAGAATGTTTCTGGCTTCGCATGTAAATACGAGCTCCCGGCCGGAAGTCAGTCAGTTTGATACCCAAGTGTGTGAAGTGATAATTCCTAACGACTTGAGCGATATTAAAACGGAACTCTAGTGTTCATTGTGATTTGGATTATTGTTGATTGGACAAATTTGTTATTGTTTGTGGTGAATAAAGTTCTCTGTTAGTAATCGCCCATTTAATTACTCACGTTCGTAATAATATAGTGTAGATTGGGGGGCAAGTTGCGGGATACTGAACAACGTTGCAGCTTCACGTAGATTGAGCGTTACGCGCCGTGTTGAGGGAAAATTTGTCCCTAAGTGTCTAAACACACTATGCCGAAGGTACGCGACCGAATCTACGCGGCAGATTTTACGTTCCGACGTATTCAGCTGACATAACACACCATAAGTGCTGAACTTACGCAGCAAAAATTCAATTGCGTAACTTTGTGTGTATTCAGTGTCGTTGTCGTGTTATATAAACAGCCGGACAGACAGACACAAAACAAAGTGATCCTGTTGGGGTTCCGTTATTATTTTATTAAACACAACGGGCGAACAAGCGGGAAGCGGGCATGCCTGCCTCTCGCTCTCGCCCCGGATCTCCATCGGCAATTGAACCGAACTTCGGTCGCGTATATTGTCAGAATACGTTGCCATCGAATTGCCGCTGAACTTACGTCGGACCGAAGTTCGGCTGTATGCTATAATGCAACGTAATTTCGGCATAATGTGTCATCAGTAATTCAAATAGCATTGCAGGCGTAATCATGCCGAACTTCGGCCGCGTATCTTCGGCATAGTGTGTTTAGACACTTAATGTATCTGAGGCTTTAAATGATAATTATTTTGCAATTAGGTTTTTAAAAAACACTTATATACTTCAATTTTTCGTCCATTTAAACTAGATGAGACCGGTGTTTTCTGGCTGACTACCCTGAGAAGAAACATCGAAACAAACTCAGGGATCAGAGGAGTTTTACTCTCAAGAAGACAGTAATCTTAATAGTGGCATATAAATTGCAATTTTATAAATGTATTTAATTTTTTTACAGGATAAATACATAATGAACTCCCCGGGCGGCGGCGGGTACGGCCCCCCCGGCGCCGCGTGCGCCCGCGCCGCGCGCAGCAACAAGCCGGGCAGCGCCTTCCTGGAGAGGGGCAGCGTCTTCGAGTACAGGAGCGCGCAGGAGTCCGTGTAACCTCACCATGTTATAGTGAAAGAAATACTGTTCACGTGGACCATAGACAATCAGAAATAGACTACAGCATAATCAAAACTAGAGTGACAGAGAAGACCTACACAACTGAACTTCCTAGAAAATATGTTGTGCAGTATGTTCAGCACCATCTTTTCAGCCGAAAGACGTCCACTGATGGACATATACCTCCCCCAAATGTCACCACAATGAACAGTCATGTGCGCCTCGCATCCATCGGATTCCCGCAACCCTCACCAGGTGCACGGTACCTTGTAGGAGGCCTTCCAACGCTGCGTCTTCCGATATGTGGTGGCCATGCTAAGCATCTTACCTAGGCATACTTACTACAGCAAGCCGAATCAATAATTTGCAAATATGAAAACATATCGCTCATCCAATAGAACAATATTGATACAGAAAAGACGAAATTTACATTTTGGTATCATAAATTTTAATTTGTAATTAGTATTCCATTAAAATATAAACAAATAAATCGAAACAATAAAACGTAAAATCAATTTTATAAAAAAAAATATCTTAAAAAGCTTCTCCTATAAAATCGTTATTCTGTTGGATGAGTGAGATATATATATATATATGTATATATGTAGACGTTAAAATAAGTATTATATACTAGGGTATAAAATTTAGTATCACGAAATTTAATCTATAGGCATGGAAATTACTGGTTATAAAGAGTTCTGTCAAAGTTCTGCAGATGACAGTTGGGACCAACGGCTTGGCGTGCTTTCCGAGGCACGGAAGAACATCGGTATGTTAAGATGGTGACCCATCTACAGTCCGACTTCAACAAGAGTTGCTTAACCCGTTCGGCTACCATTTTTTAGCCACGAGCTCCTCTCCAGGGCAATATGTGAATTATTTCTTTATTGAACAAAATGAAGTATCTACAGGTATTATACACGTGGGACACTCAGAAAGTTTTGAGAAACTAAAAAACTAACTTCTATGGATAAAATATTTTTATTAAATCTTTTCAAAGAACTCTCCACCAGCCTCTATACAAATTTTCATGCGTTGTCATGGTGACGCTGTACTCTGCGGAGCCCGGTGTTCGTACCCATAGTTCGGTGTTCGTTACCATAGTGCCTTATACATAAAAACTTTTTTCCGCAAAACTTTCTGAGTGGCCTGGTACATATTTGCCAGGTTAAAAACCTTGCAAATTGGATCCTTTTTCTTATGTATCACGTTTCTATTATTTTTTGTTTCTTAAACAACATGTAAAAAAATAAACGCACATCCTGATAGTAGTGTGTTCAGAATCGACTACTGAATCGATTTCAGATATTTATAAAATAAGTGATATCCTAAAATAATTCTAGTATAATTAAAAATCAAAAATATACCTAGTTTAATAAATTCTTGATAAATCTTGTGCGTCGATTCCCACATTTGCCTACAATTAGGATAACTTATTTACTATGCGTTCCAAGTAAGAATAGGAAAGCCAATAACCTCGATCTGTCAAATGTTGATTGAAAAGTAGGTACGGTTTGCAAAGAAAACCTATTTGCGTATCAATAAGTGTTTTTTTTCTATTACTGAGTCTTAGTTAAATCCAGGTGAAGTAAAAACATTATTATTTAATTTAAATTAGCTAAATATATTGTTTAAGTCATAATTCGTTTAAAAATAAACTATTTTCTTTCTTATTATTATTGTTAGGAAGAATTCGCCTTCTATATGCCGCTTCTCAGACACAGTAATGCACAGATGAGCAAAATTGAAGAACTGGATTCTAAATTAAATTTAAAAAAATTCTCGTTTTGATCACCTTACCTAATTTCTTCGAGTTGGTAGCTATGACGTCACAACATGGCGTAAAAATTGTATCTATATTTGGAACGCATTGTACCTGCAATTAGGGTAGAAAACACAACTTACCTGCATTTAGAATAAAATCAGTGCTTAAATTATGATTGTAACTTAATTTGCTAATTGGGGTGTGTGCCTTTCCTGTTATATGTTGTATAAGAATATTTATTATGTATTAAGTTAAAATACCTATGTGCTATGCATTTAATGCGGTACAGTTATTAATTAAATATATTAAAGTTTATAAATAATGATATCAAACCAAAAATAATTATGTACAAAATAGTTCTACACCATAAGATCAGTTATTAAAATACCAGGAGCCCATAGGGCAGTGAGAATGTTATTATTGTTCGAGTGAAAGAAAGAGATGCAGCTTTACATGGATAGCGCTGTCCCTTTTTTACTCTCCGTATACAGCCTTTGTTATTTATAAGCTTAAAGTCTTCAAATAAGTACAATAATAAAACAAAAATATATGTACAATCTTTATATTCGTATTTACAAATTCAAGTTGTTATTTTTTTACAAGTACATTGTTTTTTTATATATTTTACAAGTTATTATAATCATATTATATTGTTATATTATAGAAAAGTCTTTTATTTTGGGAATACAATACGGGAATAATGGAATATAACCTATTTATAATGAGACAGAACAATTGGATTATCACAGGAATTTAAAAAGCTTTACGATAAAGTTTATATAGGGAAGAGAATCTTGATAATAGTGAATAAAATTAGTATTTAGGAATATAACTAGATAACAATATATACTAACATCTTCATTTAAACAGCATCATTTCAGAGCCACTGAATATTTTTTCATTTAACAATTTGATAGATATAATATTCCAAACGGCGTTGTGTGATAGTTGATCACACAACGCCGTTTAGTCCCAAGGTAAGCAGAGCTTGTGAGCAGTGCTCGTTGCAACGTTATTGATCGTTGAGTGTTTTTCACGTGGCCAATTATATGTCGCTCTTTCAAGAGTAACCTCAAAAGAAAACATGTTTGTATTATCGAATGATAAAAAAACGAGTGTGCTTATGACCACACGACTGAAGTGAAACTTCTTTCGCCTATAAGAGAAAGAGAGAAAGAAAATGTGCGCGCGCACTGCTCTCTCTTGCTCCTACACTGTGATACAGACAATAAGCCTGCAGTGTGCTTAGATATACGGAACGTATTTGGCTATGAGAGGAAGAGAGAAAGAAAATGTGCGCGCGCACTGTTGTCTCTTGCTTATATCCCCCACTTAACTTCCGTTCGCCTTGCCCGATCACACTTTTCGTAACGCTTACGTCACGCGTTCGCCAGCTTACTCCCCAAGTCAAGCGTGCGTAAAGAAGTTTCACTTCAAAAAAGCTGTGATCGTTGTATATAAAGACATTCTGTAGTATAATAGTACTGGCGACCCGTCAGTACTAATGCATGCAAACATGCACTGCTGAAACCGCTTCAAAATCCGTTGCGTAGTTTTAAAGAACTAAGCGTACATAGAGACAAACAGCGGGAAGCGACTTTGTTTTATACTATGAAGTGATCAGCATTGCACCCGTGCGAAGCCGGGGCGGGTCGCTAGTATTATAGATAAATTACACCCAGACACAGAACAATACAAATATTTGTTCCGTGCGGGAATTGAAACTGCGACAGGTAGTGCATCAGCCATCACTTAGCCACTGCGCCAACCATGCCATCGTGAGTGTTTTTTTTTTAATTACTGTAATTTCCTTTCTCCTTTCTGAGGTAGTCAACATTTTCACATTCTCTCTACACTTAACCTTCAAACGTTCTTCAAAGTCACTTGTTAAAGTTTCTTTAAATGTTAAACCGATCTCCATTGAAGTGGAGATGCTGCGCCAGCTGTCAGGCATGATCTCCGGCCGCTGCTAGTGCCTCCCTGTTACACAAATAAAATACTCTATATTAAACATCAAAAAATTATGATGTCCCCCTACAAGGTGGACCGATGACCTGGTGAAGGTTGCGGGAATCCGATGGATGCGAGACGCACAGGACCGTTCGTTGTGGCGACATTTTGGGAAGGCCTATGTCCAGCAGTGGACGTCTATTGGCAGAAATGATGATGATGATGATGAGACATCAAAAATGAAAAAACCGGGCAAGTGCTAGTCGGACTCGCGCCCTGAGGGTTCCGTACAAACTTAGCTATGAAAACAGTTCAATTCCCAAATTTAGTTACGAAGATTTTTCTGAATCGCAAAAAAGGATTTTTTTGTGACGTAACTACAAGTTTTCAGTTTTCAGATTTTTTCCTATACTTGTTCTATGAGACCTTGCTTCATGCCAAATTTCAGAATTTTAGGTCAACGGAAAGTACCCTATGAATTTTGATTCCCTTGAGAAGTTTTAAAATACACGTTTTTTTTTCATTAACGGCCAACAATATGAACAATATGACAGTTGTACTAAAAGATATGAAAGGTTCCGTACCGTCCGTAGCAAAAAACGAGCAAAAAATCACGTTTGTTGTGTTATAGTGGCAACAGAAATACATCATCTGTGAAAATTTCAACGTACTATCACGGTTCATGAGATACAGCCTGGTGACAGATGGACAGACAGACAGACAGAGGGACGGATAGCGGAGTCTTAGTAATAGGGTCCCGTTTTACTATTTGCGTACGAAACCCTAAAAAATACGCACAAAAACTGAGTACAAAAATACAACATTAGTTTTAGTATATATATACGAAACCCGATACACGTGTCTAGTATTTTTACGTAAAGAATCTATGTACAAAATTTCATAACTGTATCATGAAAAATAGCAGTTATAAATTGTCCGCACAAATACATGGTCACCGAGCCATCAGGGCGACTGCGGGTTTGTTTTGCACCCGCCAGCTATGCGCTGGCGCCTAATGCCCGATATGACCTTCTGTGCCCTGTACTTAGTGTCGGTGGTACCCAACTTGTTACCTTTTTTAAATATTTTTTGGAAAAAATATAATCTAGTGTAAAAATTATTAGAAATCGATTCAGTTACTTATTCTGAAAAAACTATATTCAGGTTTCGCATATACTAAAAAAAAATTACACGATTTTAGATAAAATACCTGTTCTCATAAGCCCAGAATCCATGCAGCTCCAACAGTATAGACACAGCCGTATGACCGTGGCCGCTGCGGATCAGGTCTTGAAGAGTTATCCTCGACGGATCTTCTGGTCGTATCATGTCAAAAATCTCGTCTTTAACGTCGTCGAAGTTAACTGGCTCCGCGCCGTGGGCTATCATCTGTTCTTGTATCGCCTGAGAAAGAGAAGAAAGCACATTAATATATTATAAGAGCGAATGTTTGTATGTTGGTTTCTTCTTTTTTTTTATTGATATACACTAGTGCTTGACTGCGATCCCACCTGATTTTAAGCAGTGATGTAATCGTTGATGGTGAGGCGCACCAGTTTATTAGAGCCTATTCACTCTAGCCTTGAAGACACCTAAATTATAATCGAACGGGAAGACCGCAGCAGGTTAATTGTTTTAGTCCTTCGATTTACGAGGTATAAACGATCAGGCAAAACGTTTATTCCGGACCGTAGAGGTTTCAACAACGTCCGGGGTTTTTTTTTAAGGGTAGAAATCATCCAATGACTTCTCCCGCTCTGGGTGGAGCGGAAAAAGGCGTGCCACACTTTTACTGACTAAAACCACACCTGTGTCCTTCAGTTGTCCTTTGCGTTGTAGGACTACGGGTTTCCTTTTCAGAAATTCCCCGCGGTCCTAGTTAGCGGGCGACGTCGGATACGTGCGAGTCAGCTCGTGGGTTCCGTGCGACTGACGGGTCGTGTCCCCCGCGCGGCGCGCAGTACGCTGGCACCTGCTATGACTCGCCCGTGCCCTTTGTTGAACGATTGCGGATAGGTACTTAGTGTCGGTGGTGTCCAACTTTCAATCTTTTTTAAATATTTTAGGGAAAAAATCTAGTGTAAAAATTATTGAAATCGATTCAGTCACTGATTCTAAACGAACTATATTCAGGTTTCGCATATACTAAAAATAATGTTGTTTACATTTTCCTTCAATTTTAAGAGGCGAGATCGTCAGATACATCAAGGTGAAATGGTATTTGCCAAAATCGGACATCGGCCTGACTATAATTCTAACAGAATTTTACGAGGTCTCTAAATCTAGGCGATGCCTAATACCAGCAGAGTTCCTAAACCCGGTCAGTCCCTAATTTCGGCAGGGTTCCTAATAAGGCCATACTCTAATTCCAGACCAACAACATTTCCCAACAGTGGGAACATTATAAGGCCGACTATGCTATGCTATGCTAATTCCAGAAGCAAAATCTCACCTTAAAAAAGTAGTTAAGCGTGAAAGCGTCGAGGTAGCCCACGCAGTTGATGTCCAGCACCCTGAAGAGATACGCAAGCGCTGCCGGCTGCTTCCTATTCTCCAGCGCCAGCACCAGGTCCAGGTAAGTCTTGTAGTCCATTTCGCCGTCGTACGTCAGGCATTGCTGGAATACTCGCTGCAGGAAGGCTCGGGTTAGGGTACCAGAGCCGTAACTATACGAGAAAAGAATCCATAAGAAAGTGCCAGACACTCCTAGCAATCTAGCAAAAACTTTATGGTGCACTTTGGTCTTATTTATTGTTGTCGGTACTATAATTATTTAATATGTTCAACTACTTGTGAAAAATAAAAATCAGTCTTGTTGAAAAAAAAAAAAAAAATGTATACATAGAGAGAAACCTTTTAATCAAATGAATACAATTTAATTGTGCATGAACTTACGAATGTCAAATCTTAGTCACATATTTATTTACTAGATAAATAGATAGTGTGCCAAGGTTAAAGTATAGTTAGTCTTTAATTTAAGAAATAAGTTACTGTTAAACAAACTATGAATATTATTAATCTATTGCGAAATGCTTAAAAATACTTTGGGGAAGATATTGTGCATGTTGTCGGTACTATAATTATTTAATATGTTCAACTACCTGTGAATAATAAAAATCAGTCTTGTTGAAATCGGCGTATCATTTACATCATTTATTATCTATATATATATATAAAGAGAAACTGACTGACATGTACAGCCGAAACTACTGGGACAAAGGCGGCGTCCTTATTGGCAGCAACCTTCGTCATAAAAGGAAACCTTGTGTAAAATTTCACACTCTTAGGCGGCGTCCTAATTGGCAACGATCGTACGAGCAAACGATGCGTTCTCCTCGCACGACGAGATTAAACCCACTAATTTATTTAATGTGTCCTAATAGAGCTTGCGCGAGAACAGTGAAATGATTAAAAACGATCGTACGATGGTGAGTTCTTACCAAGTTTCGTTGTATAAAAATATTCTTATATTTAGTGACATCTTACCCAGCCAATTCATTGATGCTGAGCATGCCGTTATGATCTCTGTCTAGGTTGAGATACTGTCCATATACCCGTAGAGCAGATGCTGCGCTGAACCAGTTCTGTTCTTGGAGCTCCATCGGAAGGTCTTCTTCTCGCAACTAATAAGAAAAAGGTTAAGTCTTAATTCTTTATTGTCCAGCTTATAACAAGCGAGCTTAATTCAAAGTTAACTTTTTTCCAAAAAATCTTAGCTTAGTAGTTCTGAGTAGAGCTACACGAATACTGACAAATGCTTGCACTGACTGGACTGGTCCGCTCAGAACTGTGTGGTTCTTTCTTCAAAAGACCATCTCAGACTCCAATCTGCATGGTTCTTATATGATTTGACCATTACATATTTACTGTATGGACTTTAAAAGAGACTTTGACCCCTGAGTTTGGTTCGGTGTTTCTTCCAGGGTAGTCAGCTAGGAAACGCTGGCTTCATCTGGTTTAAATTGACAAAAAAATTGATGAAGTGGTTTTAAAAACCTATTTGCAAAATAAATATCATTTATCATTTATCTATATTCTTTGAAATCAAGCTTTAGCGACTAGAGCGGTTTACTCAAGCAGTGGGTAATGGGATTAGATAAAGGATTTTATAAAAATTGAAAAAGTAACATACACTGTACTCTTTCTTACCTCCAGCAAATCATCCAAGAAGGAGCAAGACAGCACATCACGTATCCGCACCCTCCCAACCCGGAGAGGATCCAGGAAGAACAGGAACTTCCTCGCCGCCGTGCACACGTAGAAAGAGCTGAAGGATGAGTCCAGACCATCTAGAGCTGCGAGAGAGGGCACTAGCTCTGCTATGTAGCTTTCTAGGTCCTGGAAAAGAAGTGGTGGGTAAAGGAAAACATCGCGAGGAAACCGGCATGTCCTAGAACCAAAAATTCGAAGACATGTGACATCCACCAATCCGCACTGGGCCCGCGTGGTGGATTACGGCCCATTTCCTCTCTTAAAAAGGAAGCCTGAGTTCCAGCAGTGGGCAAATTAGAAGGCTGATTATGTTAATTAGGTATTTTCGAGTGCTTCATTTTGTACAATATTTTATATATTTAGTACCTCATATAATTACACTAAAAAGAAATCTTTTTCTGAAAACAGCAGCGAAATTGGTTATTAAATGAAGTAGCAATTAGTATTTTAAATATTGGTTTAAGGAAGAATGGGTGAAGAAGCATGGTGGGAACATCTCGTCATCTTCAAATATTGGTATGAGGTAGAATGGGTGAAGAAGCATGGTGGGAACATCTCGCCATCTTTATTGTACGCACATAAACATAATGGTCTCTTTCCAATTTGTGCATCGTTTTTCTTTTACTTCGCATACAGTATCCCCATCCACTAGATTTGAAGGGTTTCTAACTTATTAGTATTTGTGATTTTGTTTAGAGTTACTTTTTAATACAAATAAATTAGTCAACTACCCAACTTGCGATGCACTGTGGACTATATTGCCAGCACCCATCTTAATCAACAAGCGCTCATTTTGTCAGCTTCCAAAAACTCACACCATCATCATTTCAGTCGAAAGAAGTCCACAGCTGAACGTATGCCCGCCCAATTAACGCTACAATGACCGTTTCTGTGCGTCTCGCATCCATCGGATTTCCGCGACCATGTCGTCGGTCTACCTTGTGGGAGGCCTTCCAACGCTGCGTCTTTAGGTACCTGGTCGTTACTGCAGAACTATCGATCCCATTGACCATCTGTTCTGCGACCAATATGCCCCCTGCCACTTAAGTTTGGCGATTCTTCGGGCTATATCGGCTACCTTGGATCTCCTGTGGATCACGTAAGGAAACTTCGAACAGTGCCATTGCTCTGGGTGACTTTAAGCCTCGTATTGAGCTCCAATGTGAGCGACCACGTTTTAGACGCAATGGTATGACAGATGAGAAGACACCGTGCAGCTTTTAGACTCGCTGCCTCTCGAGACGGATTTGACGATTAACCTCTTTCTTGAAGTTAGACCTACTTAACTGGACCATATAAAACTCACATGTTCTGTAAGATATCCTTGTCCGGTGACATCATAAAGCGAGAGGCCGATCCTGGTTTGCTGCAGCCAAACGCGCCGCATCACGTAGTTGAACAGTGAGACTGCGCGCACGCGGCCCACGCCGCCTTCAGCAGCTTGCAAGCGACCGAACACTTCGGCTGTGAAGTATGGCCTGGAACGTTTAGATTTTTTTTTTTAATACTTACTTAATATTTATTGACTCGGGTTTAAGTGTGTGAGGGGTGATATGACAAAAAACCGGTTAAGTGCAAGTTGGACTCGCGCACTGAGGGCTCCGTCATTTTTAATTTTTTTTCATTTCATTTACGATTTTTCCGAACAGCAAAAAAGTTTTTTTTTGTGACGTAACTACAAATTTACAGATTTTTTTCCTATACTTGTGCTACGAGACCTTGCTTCATGCTAAATTTCAGGATTCTAGGTCAACGGGAAGTACCCTATGAATTTTGAATCCCACGAGAGTGTCGAAATACAAGTTTTTTGGCGACATAAACGGTCGTATCTATTTTTTTCGTTAACTCAGAAGTTTAAATTTTTCACAGCTTCAAGGGACCGCAGGCCTGAGTATATAGTTTTAATTTCAACTCGATACCTCTACGCGTTCCCAAGATAAAGGGTCTTGACAGACAGACAGATGGACAATAAAGTGGTCCTATAAGGCAGCCATTTTTTCCTTTTAAGGTACGGAACCCTATAAACATGCTGCGCTGACTAGAAATAACACGGGACAAAGGTGGCAAGATGATGCTCGTGTTTGACCACTTTTTAAATTCGAACCAGTGGTTTCTGAGATCAGCGAGTCCAACCAAACAAACTCTTTAGCTGTTTTAATATTAGTACCTACCTATATAGACAGGCTCGCACTTGACCACTATATCAACTGATGGTATGTCATGATGTGGTCGACGATGGAGCATGCTTGTCTAAAAGAAACATATTCACTTGACTCAAAGACCCTAGCTATAATCTGGGGGGTCTTTAAGTCAAGCGCTGAGAGCAGTGATGGCCGAGTGGTAACGGTCCCGACTTACAAGTTATAGGTCGCGGGTTGAAACCCGACCAGGCGCATTACTTTGTGTAATTTATTTCATCACCACTGCTCTCAAAACGGCGAAGGAAAACATTGTGAGGAAACCGGCATGAACTAGAACCAAAAATTCGAAGACATGTGACATTCACCAACCCGCACTGGGCCCGCGTGGTGGATTACGGCCCATTCCCTCTCCTAGAGAGAGGAGGCCTGAGTCCCAGCAATGAGAACATTTTAAAGGCTGATTATGCTATGCTACGCTTTAAGTCAAGTGGAGTATATGATTCCTGATAGCCGGAACATACACTCCGACAGGGAATTCCATTCCTTAGCTGTAAGCATAATAAATGTGTTCCTGAAACATTTTGAATGTTTGGCTGGGGTACATCAATTTAAATAGTTTAGTTAGAACTGTCCAAACTTTTACAAGAAAAATCTCGTTTTTAAATGAAGACTCAAGCAACTGCTTTTTTGGCCGCAATTTAAATAATGTCATGTCATGTCTTAGTATGGTTTCTGCACTTAGTCCTATGCAGACCATTGTATGTGGGTCATGGTGGCCATAATCTGAGGTGGACTGAAATCCCAATCAGCCCACCTCTCTCCAAAAACAGGTTAGGCCTCTCAGGTTTTTCGGGGCATCACTAAGTGAGTTCTTCTCTAGTGAGAGATCCAGTCTCATGATTTAAATAATAAAAAACGAACTAACATGTTGACTTGAAAATGTTCCAATGTGCTGGCTGAAATCTGCCTTTGATGTGGTGAGTAAATTTGCCCAGTGACGCTTCACTCAATTTTATATTGCGGCTTTGTCCGCTAGCTCCTGGACACTGAGTCTTTTCAATCGGGAGAAAGTGAAAATCCCGGGCCCTAGTAGTTGTGAAGCTAGTTCGTTTCTGTTTTTACACAGTTGGATTTGCTAGCTTTTGCTATATGGCTCGATTTCTTCTGTGATGGTTTTCAGCTTAATATCCATGTACATGACATTATTTTTAATGGTTAAGTAAAAGAATGAACAGTTGAGAAATGGTTAAAGGGATAAATATAAATAATATACATACTTATATTTAGGGCCTGCTTCAGCCCTAATCTTCTGAAACTGAAAATAGTCAATAATCAGTTCATCATTGTTCGCCGCATTATAACTTCCATTGGTCTTCTCCAACAGACTCCAAAGATGCTTCAATTCACTGTTATCAAGCAATTCCTTACTCTTTTTCTGTAGAAACTGAGCTCTCGTTTCTTCTCGTAACTTCTGAGCGAGCATATCGTCTGGTCTTGGTAGTTTAAAGTAAAATTTTGGTATGTTCTTGTATGAGTCTTCGTTGCCAGCGAGTTTAGGCTTGTAAAGTTGACGGAATGTGTCTACTTCTAGTTTAATGCTTTCTTCTTTTGTTATGCTTGTGCCTGTTTCTGTGGGGAAAAGATTTTAAATGTATCATACATAGGCAATGTTGCTTACTTACATTTCTGCGTGCAACTTTGCCTATGTGAAAGTAAAAAATTATCCCAGGTAGACATCATCATCATAAGATTTTTTAAGTCCTTGGAAAAATATCTTATGTGCTATTCTAGCAAATATATTATAGCCTATTCTTCCAAATCTGTTTAGCAGTTTGTGTATGAGGGATTAACAAACATACATACACACATACTTTTATACTACATCTAGCCACTGGCTTTGCCCCCCTGGAAATTGGAATTCTTATGTTGATTTAGGGAACCTTTAAAACCAGAAGTATGCATCCTTCAGATAATTTTCAATTTGCCACAGATGATGTCGCAAGCGGAAGGCTACTTTCAAATAAGCTGTTTCCTGGTATCATTGTAAGCTAGAATTAGCATAAAACTGTTGATTTTGGATTGTAATTTGTAGGGCTCTTGATGATGAAAAAAAGAGGCTATTGTAATTGGACCAAGGTGTGGCCAATTCTCCAATCAAAAATAAAGGCAGAAGATATAAATAGTTTTAATATTTCTAAATCTAGATAACTTCTCAGATACAAACGACTAGGTTCACGTGTGATGTGTTAAGTCCGCCTATGTACCACTATTGTACATAAAGTTTAAATAAATAAATGTGTCCAGATTTTAAATGTACAACGGATTAAACGGTTGTATATACATTTACGTAAAGAAAACTTGTAATAAAAACTTACCATCCAATTTCTTGATATATTTTCTGAGTCGATCTTTTAACATGTTATTTACTTTAATTTGATTATCGTCGACAGGTTTTTGTTCTGAGGTCGTATTATTATTAGCCGTATCTTCAATTTTAGTATCATTTCCATTGTCAGACATGATTTTATGTAATAACTATGCGACACTAATAAAATAATTTTGTGTTTACATCGATCGAAACACGAACGAAATTAGGCTGTTGTCAATTGTCATAGCGATTTATTGACATTTCGTAAAGTTTTCATTTTACGCAAAATTACGTAGTTTGTTGGCAAATGTGGAAATAAAAATTAATTAAACACTATCGAAATAGAAATATTAATATTATTCCAAAGAATCAACTTTAATTTTTAATAAGAATATACGCATACTTAATAATAAAGTTGATAATTTGAATAAAAATAAATGTTTACGTACCTGTATTTTGTTATTTTCACACTCCGTGTAAAGGAACGTAAAACTGTTGCAGCTATTCCACACTAGATGGCACAGTATAGTTTGCACTATCCGTCGCTAGAGGTGCTGCATCGTATATACTCGTTGATGTCTTTTGTATGAAATAAAATAATTCTTCGCTTTCCGACGACGATTATTACTAATTATTCTTAAATACTGCTTGACATTATTTTACGATGAGTATTGACGTGCGTTTGAGATTTAACATGATTTCAAACTATAAATCTAAACTTCATGGGTAATATTCTTAATTTATAGTAGCATTTAAATTCTCACACAAATACAATAGTTATTAAGTAGTAAAGTGATTATTTTATTACATTTAATAGTAGTGGTACAGTATAACCCGCAATCTGTATTGTCACAGCGCCAACAGATTGTGGTTTATTTTCCAATTTGAAATTTGATATCACACCGTGATGCACTTGCAAGTGAAACCCATATATTGATTGCGACAGAAATCTAAAGATGATGGAAGTGCTTGATTTGATGTTCACTATTGTCATCAGTGTTGTTATCTTTAATAGGTAGTAAATATGGAACTAGCTACCACCCGCGGCTTTGTCCCCATGAAATTAATATCTACTTCCCATTGATTTCCATCCAAAATTAGGAATTTAAAAATTTATGAATTATTCAACTGATTCAATGGGTTTCCTCTTTTTATTTTTCTTTTAAACCACTTTTGTATTAGCGTGAACAAAACAAAATATTATTGAAGTCGGTCAAACCGTTTTTGAGACTAGCGAACAGCAATTGATTTATATTTATTGGAAAATTTTGTGTACAGCTAAGGAGTGTTAAATTGTTAGATGATTTTTCACCCAAAAATAACCATTGCGCGAGTAAATCAGTGAAAACATTAAAAAATAACTACACCCTAAATTTTGTCGACAAATGTGAACAAAAACTTTTTACAGACAAATTTTATAAGCGATGTGTCTAAAAGTCACATTGCGTTGAAGCCACTTCCAAAGAGCTGTATGTGATTGGAACTGTGCATGAAGGCGTTAGCAGAAGCCGGTGGTTTAATAATAAAACACTTTCGTTGGCTCCGTGCACCGGGTTTCACTTTATAGATAGTGGCGTTACTTTATTACATACTAGATGTTGCCATTGGCTTCGCTCTCGTCATAGTAGAACCCTAAGGGAACTAACATACTCCCGGGATTTAAGGTACCCTAAATGTTACTCCAGATCACAGTCTAACCATGTATCAAGTTTCATCGAAATCTGTTCAGCCACAGGCACATTCCCAATCTTTCACCCATAGAAAATTAGTGTGGTATTAGAAAGATATCTCGTCACATCTTTAGGTGGGTAATATTTAGGACTTTGATATGATGATGTAATTTATCTATATATGTATGTATTTAGAAATATATATGTGTTTATCAGTTGTCTAGTACCCATAACACAAGCTCTGCTTAGCTTGGGACTAGACGACGTTGTATGGTAGTTGTGGAATATTATATTATATTATTATTATGTATATATACACGATGTCTATGAAATCAACGCACAAACCAATACCACGGATCCATTGCATGATTCTGGACCCTCAGTGGTGGAAGTTTTCGTCGACTTTTTCATAATTAAAAAAAAATATCTGTACTTTTTTTATTAAACTGTGTAAAATCGTTATGCTAACCAACTCCGATGATATTTTTAGTAAAAAGTCATCGGGATAGATAAAATTGTTATTCTAATCAACCCCGATGACATTTTTAATTTTAAAAGTAATTCATTCATTTTTTTCACTAAAAATTTTAGAATAACTATTTTATACAGTTTAAAAAAAAACACACGGTGCACTGATGACCTGGTGAGGGTCGCGGCGCAATCCGATGGATGGGCCGATCGTTGTGGCGACACTTGGAGGAGGCCTATGTCCAGCAGTGGACGTTTTTCGGCTGACATGATAATAATTAATATGTATGAATAGTTGGGAAAATATTACCCCTTCCCCTGCTTTTGATGGTTTATGAAAACTACTACTGCAAGGTCTTATTGCAGTGCAGAAAACATTGATTTATTGTTTAAGATAAGAGTAATTAAATTACTTTATCAGAGAACTAATTAATAAATCAAATTAACAATTTTAATCGCGAGTCTAAATTATGAAAGTCTGTAAATTTAAATGCAAGCAAGCATGAAAGCAGCGCTTCTAGAAATACTAAATAAAAGTTAAAGTATGAACAAAACAAAAAAGATTCATAAGCATAATCAGCCCTATAATGTTCCCACTGTTGGGACTCAGGCCTCCTCTCTAGGAGAGGGAATGGGCCGTAATCCACCACGCGGGCCCAGTGCGGGTTGGTGGATGTCACATGTCTTCGATTTTTTAAGTTCTAGGACATGTTTTCTCACGTTGTTTTCCTTCATCGTTTTGAGAGCAGTGGTGATCTACACTATCTACACTAATATTATAAAGAGGTAAAGTTGTTTTTTTTTATTTTTTTGTTTGTAGGAGGTAATCTCAGAAAGTACTGCTTCGATTACTAAAATTTTTGTAACCAATACAATGCTGCTTTATTCCTGAGTGGCATAATATAAATCTGAATGAACACGACGTCCACAAAAGCCACAACTGAAGTAAGTTAATGTACTTACAACCCTGGAAAACCTGCCTACCAACAAAATAAACAAAACTGGTCAAATGTGAGCTGGACACGCTTATGAAGAGTACCATACTAAAATATTAAATTCAAGCAAAAAAAACGCCGACAAAATAAAGATTCTTGTATGAGAACTCCCTTTAATTTTTAACTTTACTTTAATATCATTATTTGTTATTGCAGACCCTGATGGATGAAATGGCGACAGGTCACTGGAACAACTTGTGACCCACGGATGCCCCTCAAGTTGAAGGATAAAATCTACAAATCCGTGATAAGACCTGTCATACTGTATGGATCAGAACGTTGGGCTGTGAAAAAAACTGATGAAAAAAGATTGTGACGAGAATAGATAAAGCGAGAAATTAATATATTAGAGGAAGTTTGAAAGTGGCGCCAGTGACTGAAAAGTTGAAGGGGAATCGTTTGTCTTGGTATAGTCATGTAAAGAGGAGAGATGAAACGCATGTTACTAAAAGAGTTATGAGTTTACATGTGGATGGACGGAGAGGGAGAGGGAGGCCAAACAAAAGATGGATGGATAGTGTGAAGACTGATATGAAAGAAAAGGAATTTAGTGATAGCATGACGAATGACAGGGCAGAATGGAAGAAAAAAACGTGTTGTGCCGACCCCAAATAACATGGGACAAGGGTAGGAAGATGATGATGATGACATTTGTTATTGCAGTGGCAATATAAATACACACTAAAAATTTCAACTCTAGATCTCTTACGATGTATGAGACTTATCCCGGACGGATAGATATAGACGAACGGACTTGACGGACGGCACTTTTGGTACAGAACCCTAAAAAATCAACTTTTCAACAACAATTTCTTTTCACTTGCAATAATGAGTGTAAGTAGATACGTGATGACGTAACTGCTATTTATCATACAGTGCTGGTTTTTCATGAATATTCTTCATAATTCGTGTTAAATAACTAGTTATATAGCATAAAGCTGAATATATAACGGTTATGTAACTTTGTAACGTTTTTTAGTTCTAATTATCGTGTGGTATTCACGTAAGTAGTGACTCTATGCGGTTTCAGTAAAGTCGGATTTGTCTTATTTTTAATTTGTATTGAGATTCGCTTCTTTTTTGTCTTAATTGTACAAGAGTAATGACATGGCTTCGTTTAATAAGATACGCAGAAACTAAAGAATTCTACTTCATGCTACGTTCGTCTGATCTTTGTCAACTATTTTTTGTACCAGTTTTATTCTGAAATACGTGATTTTTAGGAAACAAATTGATTTTCTAGTTTCTTTTTTTGAGAAATTGATTGAAAGGGTCACCCCGGCTTTGGAACGTAAAGGATAACTGAAGGAACACCAGTGGGTTTTTGTCAGTAAAAGTTTTTTTTTTCGCTGGTCGGTGCGTGAGGGTGTGTCAGATTTTTACTGACTAAAAATCACTCATGTTCCTTCGTTGCCTTTCATACCAGGACCGAGTCTTCCTTTCAGAAGCAGACCCTTGGCCCCAGTAGGCTTCGACCCTGATGGGCCCGTACGGTTTTGCTGACATCTTCTTGAGACGCGCGTGGAACAGTACGCGCCGTCGACGACTTGGGCTCAGTCCGGACGGTTACCGGATGATCGGATGGCGAGCTACCCATTGCTCGCCGTCCGCAAGCCCGCACCTACGGTGGCCGGAAATCGGGATCAGGATCCAGACGGCTGGGGCGTGAGGGTCGCGCCCTCTAGCGTGCACGTGCGGCCTCCTCCTTTGGTAATTACTCCTTCGCAGAAGGAGGCGACCGCCTGCCACTCCTCCTCGCTTCGGACCTCTCTCGCTTCACCTGGAGGATGAGAAGTTATTTAATCATTTCTTACCCCAAAAAATGCTACACACACACACACACACTAAACAACACACACACACACACACTATACACTTACAGTCAAATAACGCAACTCGAAAGTCCACCAGTACTAACGCACATCGAGTTAATCTGCATCTTCACATTTGCAACTGCATCGATTGTGAAGATGCAGTTGAAAGGGAAATAATGGTATACAGCGGTGACTAGGTAGACTGGAAGACGACAACAACACAGTTAGTGATGAAAAATACTATATAATATTTCATCATCATCTTCCTGCCCTTGTCCCGTGTTATTTGGGGTCGGCGCAACACGTTTTCTTCTTCCATTCTGCCCTGTCACTCGTCATACTATCACTAACTTCCTTTTCTTTCATATCACTCTTCACACAATCCATCCATCTTTTCTTTGGTCTCCCTCTCCCTCTCCACCCATCCACATGTAAACTCATAACTCTTTTAGTAACATGCGTTTTATCCCTCCTCTTCACATGACCATACCAAGACAAACGATTCCCTTTCAACTTTTCAGTCACTGGCGCCACTTTCAAACTTCCCCTAATATACAAATTTCTCACTTTATCCATTCTCGTCACACCACACGTCCACATACTATGTAATATTTAATAAATAAAACTGCATGGCTAAAAACGTTGCTAAGCGCTAAACTAGCCCAATTTGGATGAACTATTTTTTATTGAAGTCTCAAGAGGGTTTTTAAGAAAAGAAAATTGAATAAATTGCACGGAATCCAATGAAAAACACCTTTTTTTATTACCAAAGGGTTCCTGGCTGATAATATTTAGGATACACGAAATTGCAATTGATAATATATACGACGTGATGTCTTGGTCCTGGACGGTTTGGTGGTTCGATGATGAAATTGCATTCCAAATTGTAGGAACGCTTTCTAGTTTCACCGAAAAAAAGTATGCGTTTCGTATTAAATTTTCAATTTCTATTTTTCTAACAAATTTATATCGTACCTATATGAGGAGTTAATGATCTCTAACGAAAATGCAATAAATTTACGATGTTATATACTCGATAATGATATGATTAACTTATGAATTTATATTAGAATTATGTAAATGAGAGTCGCATATCGCAACATTTTTTTGCACTGTGGCTTGTATGAAAATAGTTTTGATAATAATATCTTCGTGCTGATTTAATTATTTGTTTTTTATCAGAACAATCTCGCCACCCTGGTACGATTTCTGTACTCACAACGTATATGCAAGATTTTATAATGATCGGTTCAATAGTTTAAGCGTAAAAAGTTAAAAAACTAACTTTCATATTTATTACATCAGTAAGAATGATCAAATAAAAAGGTGAATCGTATATTGAACTCTTCATATCACTAAAGATAAATATACCAGAAGAGATACAATCAGATAACGATAAAGAAAAATAAAAACTTCAAGTTAAGAGTGAACTGGTAATTCTAGTAAAACGTGCATCATCGAAATCTAAATCATGGGACGTGATATAGTTAATAAGCCCATACTAAATATTGAAACTTAAGTGGCAATGGGCAGGGCACATTGCAGGCAGAACAGATGGTCGATGGGGACGAAAGGTCCTGGAGTGGCGACCGCGTACGAAGACGTAGCGTTGGAAGGCCTCCCACAAGGTGGATCGATGACCTGGTGATGGTCGCGGGAATCCAATGGATGTGAGACGCACAGGACCGGTCGTTGTGGCGACGCTATGGGGAGGCCTGTGTCCAACGGTGGGTTTCGGCTGAAATGATGATGATGATGATGAAATATTGAAAATAATAGAAGATACTAAACATAATACAATAACGACTACGTCAAAAAATACGTATTAAATTCATCATAATTTCAGTGTAAGAGAGAGACGGAGCTATATAGAACAAATAGCACTATCTCTTTCTCTCACACCGGATTTATATTGCTTTTAAGACGTCGTGATGGAGGTTGCTTTATGCTAGAGGGAGTGGGCACCACGCAGGCCAGGTTGATGGGTTTGAATTGAGTTAATTTTTTTCTACCGTTTTGTCAATTTGCACTTTTGACACTTTTCTACCACTTGTCAATATGCGCTTTTGATATTTTACTATCGCTAGTCAATTTGCAATTTTGACATTACGCACCTAAATCATTCGAACCTGCAGTAAGTAACTAAATTGCGGTCACTGTTCCCCGGATATAATATACTTACACACACACGGTTTCCTTCTTTTTTTTACTCTTGTTTTTCGTATAAAATTTTCTTTTTATGCACCTACCATATTGTCTCTTCACCACCTTAGGTGGACTGGTAGAACATGCCTCAGGCATTAAGTCCGCCTTTGTACTTTATGTTGAAATAAATAAATAAATAAACGCTATCACGCCTATCTTTCCTATTTTTATTGTTTTTCTATTTATTTTTTATACATTAGTTTAACATATTTTTAACTCGCCAAACTTAAATTTAAACTATTTTTTTTTGTTTGTTGTTTGGAAGGTAATCTCCTAGAAATATGTAAGTAGTTCCTCAAATATGTAGTTTATCCATCTTACACTAGTTAGGTTTCAATAACTATTAAGGCTTTAAAGAAGGCAAGAAATGTCCTAACTGAACCACTGAAAACAATGGATTCTCTAGCCGTATATTACAGAACTAGATTCAACCCGTGACGAGCAGGCTGTTTCTTTCATTGAATATTAAGTAATTAGAAAGTAACATTCGTTTGTTTTTGTAAACACTAAACTCTACAATATTTTATTTAGCATCGTCATCACACGTAATTACCTCATTTGTGTTAATATCCAACTAGTTTTGTTTTTAGGTAGGAAATCATTCAATAACTTCTCTGGCTCTAGGGTGGAGCGGGAGAGCGTGTCAGACTTTTACTGACTAAATCCGACTCCTAAGTTCCTTCTTTGCCTTCGTTCCAGGGCCCGGGGTTCTCTTTCGCACCACTCACACATTGGTACTTACCCGATTTCACTTCATGCATGAGAGGTGGGTGCCTTAAGCTGACCTGTCACATAATTATAATAATAATAATTTTAGTTCAGAATTTCATTCCATATTCATTAATTAGGTATCATTATAGCTTAAATAAGTACCTATGTTAGCATACTAATATACACACAGATGTTAGTAATATAAATAACAACAAATGATTATGTTAACTGGCTGTATTTTTAAGAGCATTTAGCTTTTTTTAACCGACTTCAAAAAAAAGGAGGAGGTTATCAATTCGGTTGTTATTTTTTTGGTATTTTTTACCTCAGAACTCCGAGCTATTTGGAAGCAGACTAAGGCAGGGAATTCCATTCTTTATGTTGTACCTATTTTAATAAAATTCTTAGAAAATGAACATATGAGGTTCTTTTCTCTGGAGCCCTGAACACCGGATAGAGACTCTATTCCCGATACCAGTGATATTAGTTTTATATTTTTATTTTATTTTTTTAAACAGTTTTGTATAAAAATCATTTAATACTCTAAATTACTAGGTAAGAAAATTAATAAACGGAATAATAATAATAAAAAAAAAACTAGTTTGAATTACGTATCTCTAGAAATATACAAGAAATGTTCGAATAAATTGTACTCTACCAGACTAAAATTCCTGTTTCGAAGCTGCAGAACTTTATAGAATAACCTCAGTGTTAATTGACTGCAAAACTAGATTATAAATCCCTAGTAATAAGCGATTATGTCTAACCAATGCTAAGCCCTGTCGAATGGACAAGGACAAGAACTACCAACTGTCCCAAAAGCATCAAGCACTACCGCGAGATACACTTTTACTATCGAAACATTCGCAGAATAATAAACTCAAGTTTTAATAGTAGTTTTAAAGTAACGATTCACGCTTTCCCGAAAACCTAATGTGAAACACAGTAATTCACTCATCATGCCAAATATTACATAATTTTAATTATCCGATACCAATTTATTCATATGACAAAAGGCTAAGCAACTAAACGCAACGTAAACCGGACCATCCGCTCGGCGCGGGCGCAAACCCACCCGACAAGTTTCCGCTCTCAACTCACCAGTTATGCGTAAGACGTCGCGGGGTGAGGACGTATCGTCCCCTTAAACATTGCAAAATATCGCCGTGCGTTCGGAAACAGTGTTACACAATTGTGCCTTACGTTTTTTTGGCGTGAATAAAAAGTTTTAATTTATACACCGCAGTGCCTCTTGTTATTTACCTGGATAAATGCGCGACCCTCGTAACGCTGATTTTGTAAAGGTAAGCGATTGTTACACGGCCGAGTTGAGAAGGGCTCTATGACTATGAGCTATTTTAGCGGTTCAAGTTCTTTTCGAAAGGGTTAGTCGGATTTTGCAAGGCGGATCGCATTCTGAGGCTACGGACCATTTGTCAACAATTATTGAGCAATGTGAATTTGAATTTTGATAGAATTGTGACCCTAGATTTGTAATTCAATTTTGTTTCGTATACTCAATCTCTCCGGCCTTGGTGAGGAATGTTGGTTAGTTATTTGAAGAAAATGTGAATGTTGTCTGTAAGTAGAGTATTGGCTACTGTACTGCATCAGTTGGTGACTTTTATTTTTTTCACCTTAACTGTGACATTCAGTGGCAGCTTTCATCGCTACTTGTGCAAGAATTCGTTCATACTCGCGATTTTATTTAGTGCTTAAACGTGAATTACTACGGCAAGAATACTCACACGCTCGCAACTCTGCGATTAAGCGAAACGATTAAGTGAATTGCGATGTTAAGATTGTTAAGTCACTCATTATGTAAAGAGGTTTATTATGCTTTAGTTTTGAACCAGTACCTTCCATCAGGATGTTGGCAGGACACGATATTTTATACAGAAATTTTTTGTTCAACAAAATTACTGTTGATTTACGTAATTCATAAATTGCATCTTTTTGGGTCAATGTTAACGTCAAGATTTTTGGTGTGAATACTTATAATTAAAAACAATGTTGTAGTTAATAGTGTTACTTGAAAGTTAAGTTTACTATCAGAGTTATTAAGTCATTAAAAAACTATTAATCTGCCCACTATTCATAGAGATCTTTACCCACACTCAGAAGTTATCAGTACGAAACTTAGCTAATTCTTCAAAACATCTAGGTACTAGGGTGACAGAACTGAAAAAAAGTTACAGAGTTGTCCCCGAAATATGATGGTATTACCAAGGTATAATTGATAATATTAATAACTTTGCTGTTTATGAATATTATTTATTGAGACTCTACTTAGGTAATGACAAGACCTTTTATAATAAGCCTCTTGAGTGTTTGTACTGATTGAGAATTAGTGGTGTGTATATAAATATATTTTTTATATTAAGTGATTTATCTGTCATGCATGCAGCTTTAATCTTAGCTTTTTAAAGTCTATTCTATAATGGTAATCTGTGAACAGCGCTGTGAGTTACATTATTATTTAAGAAATTTATGTTATTATGTTTTTAATATTGCATAATGTAGCTGTTTGTTGTTTGTTGTTGTTGTGAGCCAACTCTTGAGACTTTAACTTTGTTAGACTGTGAATCGGCAAACATAAGGATCAAGCCAGGTTGAGAGACGATATTTGTAAGATGAAGTTGAAGAAGTTAAAGTTGAGATCAATGGTGTATGATAGAAGGCCTACGTGCAACAGTAGAATATATGCCATCTGAAAGGACAATAGTAAAGTGCAGCTGGATGAAAGTTAAAGAAATTGAAGTCGAGATCAATCGTGTATCTACGATTGAAGAGGCCTATGTGCAGCAATAGATAGATATGTTATCTGCAGATGATAATAGCTATGACTATAACAAAAAAACAATGTCTGACAGACAGACAGACGGACGAACAACAAAGTGATCCTATAAGGGTTCCGGGTATCCGTTTTTTCCTTTTGAGGTTCGGAACCTTAAAAACAACAGCTTAATAAAACTGCATATTGCCAAACTGTATATTACGAAGCTCTGTATAACAGCAACTACATTAAGCTACCTAAATTTGTCACTCCCAAACAGGCGTGGACGCAAACTTGTCTTCAGTTAATCGAATGAAGACATGTCCAAACACAAATTTGTGTATACATGCTCATAACATCATATGTTACACGCTATGCGCATATTGTTTGCTATTAATCACAATGTTTGCTAAAATTGCGTGCATCAAGGACATTTGAAACATGCAAACATCCACTATTGGAAATTGGTACTAATCTTCAATTGAAAGCTGAAGGATTTGGGATTAATTATATTATTTATGAGTAGCTTCAAAAACTGCACTTCTTAAAAGCCAGAATTAATAGTAATACCTACTACAAAAGCGCCGAGGCTATGAAGTTCGATAATACGCTTTGCTTTCTTTTCGAAGTTTTTTTTTAATGTTATAAACCAGTGCTTGACTGTGATCCCACCTGATGGTAAGCAGAGATGCAATCATTGATGGTGAGGCGCACTAGTTTATTAAGAGCCTATTCACTCTAGCATTGAAGACACCTAAATTATAGTTGGATGGGAAGACCGCAGCAGGCAAAATGTTCTAATCCTTCGATGTAAGTTAAAACTCACGTGTGTTTCTTCAATTGCCCTTTGCATTCCAGGGCCTTGGTAACCCTTTCGAACAATCCCACATGAATCTTTCAACAAGACCCTTTTATTTGGGGTGGAAAACCATTAAATAATTTCACCTAATCTGGATGCAGCGTGAAAATGTCAGACCTTTACTGACAAAAACCAGAGGGTTTTTGTTGTTGTTGTTTGAACACAGAGGTGTTCCTTCAGTTACCCTTTACGTTCCTACTACTCTTTCGAACAATATCGCAAAAATCTTTTAATACAAGATTCGCGTAAGCTTTTTCGACAAGACCCTGAAAAATAATTAATTTTTTAGAAATTAAAAAAGAAAGTTTCAGAAAACATATTGAAAGTCTGGCATTATAAATGAGCATAGAACATAGTCGGTGAAATCTAGAGGATGCAGACAGTTTAGTAGACGTCTTATATATGGAGTCACATATAGTAATGGAACCTGAATCATTTTAAATTTCCGTGAGGTGAGACACTGTGCTATTTGCATATAAATCCCCTCGTTTGATTTAGGTATGTGTCATTTAGGTCACTACGTATTTATAAAACCCCAATAACTTGAATGTCTATGTTATAAAATCTTCAAAGAAATGAGTATGATTAGGCAAAACTGGTATTTTTTCTTTACAAGGCATATCCAATCAAAATTCCATAACATTCGCAATCGCTCTTATTACTAAGCTGTTAGAGGTGATTCAATAACTTAGTAAATTGGTCAATTGATTGACATAATTTCACATACACATGTATCGTTTAATATGCAACTTCTGAGAAGTAATTAGTCATTAAAAGAACATGAAGCCACGCCAAGAATTCTTTTGAATTCATTCACAAACCGTTCTAATAGTGCATTTTCTAAGAATTTTACCGCGACGAATAAATTTATTCAAGCAAATTAAATTTCTGGAGTACTCGGAGCGCATAAAGTTGCAGGATATAGTTGTTAAGTTAGTTCATCCATTTGAATCTTTCAAGGAATTTCTGTTAGGTGCCTTATACGTTAAGGTACCAAATGATGTGTGCTCGTACATTCTGAGAAGGAACGATTAGATTTAAATGGTTAGGGAAAAAGAAAAGAAAAATGTTGAGCAATGGGTGGGGTTGTAGACGATTTGGCTCTTAGTCTGAATATTAATCAAAGTTAGGCTTAGCATTACTTTTAAAAATTGATCGTCTGCTGGAGAAGTTGTTTTGTTTTAAAACTGGATCACTGTTTTTTATTGTTATTTGTGTGATGTTGTTATTTCTTAATGTTTTACCAATAGCAGCTATAAAAAGCTATCTAAAAGGAACTATACTAAGTTTTATCAATACTAATATGTGTGCCTATTATAGTTATATACACATCTTAACCATATTACGAACAACAACATTAATTGCATTATTGTCAAAAAATAAAAAATGATAATCGCAAAAAACATAAAATTAAAAAAAAAACGTTCTTATTAAATTTAAAAAAAAAACACTAACTTTTATATCGGTTACCCAAAAGTCGAATAATGTGGCCATTAGTAGAGACTTCTGATTCATTGCCCAAAGTCCAAAATTATTGCTTGACTTTGACTGGCCTGTTGGTCTAGTAGTTAGTGGCCCTGACTGCTATGCCGGAGGTCGTGGGTTCGATTCCCACCCAGAACAAATGTTTGTGTGATGAGCACGATTTGTTCTGTGTCTGGGTGTAAATTATCTATAATATGTATGTATTTAGAAATATATAAGTATGTTTATCAGTTGTCTAGTACTCATAACACAAGCTCTCCTTAGCTTGAGACTAGACGGCGTTGTGTGATAGTTGTGGAATATTAAAAAAAAAAAAATTGCTACACTTTCAGGAGGACTCTTTCCCAAACAGATATTGCCAAGGGATGCAGTGTATCTGAAATAACACGATACGTACACTGTCTCGTGTGCTCATGTCCAAGTGCATACAGCAAGTCACCAAGGACCCAAGTCTGCTATTTTTATAAATTCGTCCTTCTAACACAATCTCATTAACATTTTGCAAAAATTTCATTAGATCATTGATCGGTCAATGGTCTTGTGGTAGAATGACAATATCAAGCTTATTAAAAGTAACGACTGCACAATGAAGTTCTAATGGTAGGTCACTGATCAAAGAAACTGTCAAAATTTTAGCAGATTATCGCCTACGTCAGGCATTCATTTGTCAATATGTACGAGATTACCATTTTATGCCACTTCTTTCAATGGAGTGTCAGTGGTTGATCATTGGAAAATCATAATGACGCCATTATATTAGTAGATTACCAAACTTTTTTTTATTTTTTATTCGAGATAAAACCAGTGCTTGACTGCGATCCCACCCGATGGTAAGCAGTGATGCAGTTATTGATGGTGAGGCGCACTAGTTTATTAAGAGCCTATTCACTCTAGCCTTGAAGGCACCTAAATTATGGTTGGATGGGAAGACCGCAGCAGGCAAATTGTTCCAAACCCTCGATGTACGCGGTATAAACGACGAAGCAAATCGCTTAGTTCGGACCGTTGAAGTTTCAACAACGTAAGGGTGGATACTCGCCGTACGAAAACTTGTCAAAATCAACAATTATGAAATCAATAATTGACCACTCTGACACTATTGTAATAGCAGACTTGAGGCCCTGAGCCGCGGGCGAGTGTGGATGTAGTGTACTGTGAACGCGTTCATTGTCGAGCCAGTGATCCTTAGTGGTAGAAGAGCAATAAACCAGACACAACAAGCAAGACTTTGTTTATTTTAATATCATTATTTTTATTATACCAGTGATTTAAAATGGTATCAATTATCATGACATCAGGCACGTCTGGTTCCTCATTGTACTTAGTAGTTATATTTCCCACAGTTACTGAAGTGTCATTAAATTATCTCCACGGTCACTATTTGAGGAAAAACCTGCGGAATGGTCAAGGTTCTGGCAATTCGGTTTTTGAAGACACCAGGCTCTTTTTAGAAGAAATATTTTGAAGATCATTCACTCACCGCAATATGTAACATAATAAACTTATTCTTTTGTGTTTGATTGGAATAATGACATTGAAATTTTATAACTACTAGCATAGTTTTTGCCTGCATACCCTGGCTACTTCGTGATCGTTTTTCGTTCACTCGCTCTGCCGATGCCCCATGCAGATCCCACCTTATATACCATCCCATAATACCCATTTCTATTCTAACTCCTTCTCTTTTCATGCAGTACGACTGTGGAACTCTTAAGGCACGTCCTGAAAGTAGTATGTTCAGCCCCCCTAGCCAAGTTACAACCGTTTCGTGTCGATTCTCTTTTCGTCGATCGATTCCTTTGTTCTGACGTCATCTCAACGCTTAGTCACGTGGTCAGAACAAAGGAATAGGAGGCGTGGCCGACTCGAGGTGATCAACGAAAAGAGAATCTAAACGAAACAGTTGTAACTTAGCTAGGGGGCCGAATCGGCTTGTCAACGGCTTCATTATCCCAAAGAAATATACTCTCGGGATGAAAAGCATCCTATTTGCTATTTCAGGATGTGGTCTATCCGTGTGCTGCGTGCAGAAGTGTGAAGAATACATACACACACACACTCACAAGCTTTGGTCTTTATAATATTAGTGTGCTAAGGTATACCAGAGGTCCAGAAGTTTGTTACTATTCAACATAATTCCTTCCTCAAGCAACAAAATAAAATCACAAATAACGTAATTGTCACTGTTCTTCCTTCAACCAGCAAAAAACGAATACAGACTTATTAAGAAATCTCGTGTGAAATAACATTACGTTCAATGATTGCATGTTTTCCTGTAAGCAGTTAATCATTGAAACGCACTAAGCGCCGGCCTCGTTGCATCCTGTTACGTCCAATAGTTTCTAGGTTGGCTCGTCTAGAAAATGTTGGCGCTTACAACGTTTTTACCGAGCGTGCATCCGTGCGTTTAGTGTTGACTAAAGTTTTGAAAACAGTTGAATGAAGTGATTGGTGTTTCGAAATATTGTTGTTTTGTTGTATTTTGATTATTGTTTTATGGTTTGGTAGGATTTATTTAGTTTTTGAGTAAAGCATCAGTGTGATTTTCGTGTATTAGAAAAGCGGACGTGTATTTCAAGGATTGGCAGACATTTTTTCATATGAATCATCATTGCTTGCTTGCTTCTTATAAGCAATCCTTTATTCATTGAAATGAAGGTTTACGGCATGATTAGAATACCAAGGGTTTGAAAAAATCCAAACATTGAAGAACCAAAAGCCCAAGTTTTTGGTTCTTGAAAAGAGTCACCGTGGCCCTGGAACGCAAAGGGTAAGTGAAGGAACATGGGTGGATTTTAGTCAGTAGAAGCACAAAATAGGTACAGAAGTCAATCTCATGTATGTACTCCACTTTTCATACCTACGCTCGGCAATCGCGCTAGGGTCAGCGAGTGGCGCCGAACTGTCTGAGTGCGACCGGGTGCGGTGAGCAAATATCCACTTACCTCTCTAAAACAACTGGTAGCCTAAAAAACCGTCAATTCACTGTTTAATGTTGAATTTAAACAACCGTGCACTGAACAGTTAGAATAAGTTTTTTTTGTTGGTCTATTTTTCCCCAAAAAAGTTCACAGACGCGTGTCTCAAACGGATAGCATTCGAGCTCGCATTGAGCTGAATTGAGTCGAGATATCGTGTCCGTGAGCGGTGTCCGTTGCTCGAGCGCGCTTTGTACGTTGATGGACTTTTGTACCTATTTTGTGGTAGAAGTCAGATACTCTCTCTCGTTTCACACAGATCGGGAGGAATCGTCACATAAAAAAATGCTTGCCCCACAAATAGTCATCTTTTTATGGAGATCAACACGAATTTAAATAAATTAAATATTCAGTCAATAACATAAACAAAAGCAGACCATGTTGTAAGAGTTATGCAAATAAAATTGCCAATAAACTCAGCCTTATAATGGGAAAGCATATAAAATTATGCAATTCTACAGCTGTCCGTGATACCATTCAAACAAGTTGCATATATTTAGTACCATGCGTGTTTGTTTATTTTTCGTTTAACTAGGAAACTGCTGAAACGATTGTAATGCATTTTTTTGTGATTGTATTATCTATGTTTTTAGGAACTTTGTCATTTGATTCCGAACAACATCTAGCATAGCATAGTTGGCCTTTTTTAATGTTCCCACTGTTGGGACTCAGGCCTCCTCTCTAGGAGAGGGAATGGGCCGTAATCCACCACGCGGGCCCAGTGCGGGTTGGTGGATGTCACATGTCTTTGAATACATCTATTTCCTTTTATATTTGGTTTTGGTCGAAAAAATTTTTTCTCGCTATTTACAGGTTTTTTTATTATTCATAGGCTCGCGTTTGACTATCTGACTTGTTCTTAGCCCAGCTGTGGGACAAAAATGGCTTGGAAGGAAGAAAGAAATGACAAAGAAATAAAGAATGAATGAAAAAAAGAAAAAAATAAGGAAAGAAAGCAAACAAGAAAGAAAGACAGAAGGAAAGAAAAAAGAAAGACGGAACCAAAAAGAGAAACAAAGAAAGAAAATTTCATTTATTTGGCATTATATAAACGGAAACACCTAGGTTTTTTTATGATATACCAGCGACTCGCCCCGGCTTCCACAGGTGCAAATTACATAAATGAACCGTCCTTGATCTAATTCCGTGGCGTGGTTTTGGAGTTAGGGAACTGACAGACGAGAAAACCGACTTTGTTTTATATTATGTAGAATTATAGATGTGCGTGCCATAAAATACACATTCTTAAAACCAAAACAAGTAATACAGCTCAAAACTAGTTTTATTAAAATAACAACGAAAAAAAAACCACAAAGTTATTTTATTTTATTGAAGGAAAAATCGTAAAAGACCGGTATTTTTTTCATCGATTCGTTAAGGTCGATGACTTCTGTGAGTTTGTCATAGTGTCAATTATAGAATTAGATCAGTCATACTCAAAGTGTGCTCCATGGAACCCTAGGGCACCGCAAAGCCTCTTTGCGGGCCCCAGGTGAATATTGGTTATAATGAGGAAGAAAGTATAAAGACCAGCCCCCCTAGCCAAGCTATAACCGTTTCGTGTCGAATTCCGCTCTCCAATCCGTAACGCCTCGGTGTCAGCAATTGTAGAAAACGATAAGTTGTAGCCATGTTGACGCGCCAGAGTCGGCCGCTCGTTCTACAATGTCGTTCTACAATAACAAAGGATGTAGCGTTGATCATTGTAGAACCGATAACAATATTCATTCTACCTTTTTGAACGATGTGAACTTGGCTACGAATTTTCTTTTCGTTTGTTCTTACCACGTGACTTAACGTTGACATAATGTTATTCCCATACATTTCGCTAGCGTTAACGATTGCAGATTATCAACTTGGCTAGGGGCGCTGGTGTCTTTAGGCCTTTTTCCTTATTATTTTATCTCTTTTTTCCTTCTTCTATTGTTGTTTAATTATTAATAAATAAAAAGCAGTGTCGTACCTCATATTAGATTTTACTATCTATAGGAAATAATTGATACTATTACGATAACTCATTAAAAGTAAATATTGTCTATAATTATTTTTTTTAATTTAAGGACTCCGTTAAATATTTTGCCTTCTTAAGGGGTTCCGTTAGAGAAAAAGTTTGAGAATCGCTGAATTAGATAATTAGGTAAACTAAATTAGTCTATAGTTTTAACGCAGTATGTAGGTATGGTATTTGTGTTAACTGTTTAATTATGTTAATTAGTTAAAGATATTGTTTGTTTGTTAGAGCAGTGGTGACTCAGTGGTGAAGGCCTGGACTAACGAATTGTTGGTTGGTTTTTCAAACCCAACCTGGAGCATTATTTTATCCAACTACTTTTAAGCACGCGATTGATTTTTTTCCGCACAAGTGCGGAAAAGTGCGCTTACTCGCCCCCGCCACAATTTTATTATAATTATCGTCGAAAAACGTCGTTTGATGCACGTGGAAATATGTCACTGCAGCACTCGGCTCCATTACACCCTGGCCAAGGCTCGGGTAAATCCCGCCTCGGTCACAATGACAAACTTTCTCCACTTGTATCAAAATGTATTTACTATTAATCATTATTGCTCGCAAAATGTTGAAGGAAAACATTGGAGGAAACTGGCATGTCCTAAAACCAAAAATTCGTAGACATGTGACATCCACTAATCCGTACTGGGCCCACGTGGTAGATTATGGCCCGTTCCCTCTCCTAGAGAGGAGGCTTGAGTCTCAGCAGTGGGAACATTGTAGGGCTGATTATATTGTTTGTTGTTCATTTGAGGCTAAGTAATAACATTCACTCGGGCCATGACCATTTCTTAAATACAGAGATTTTAATTATCGAAAAAACTTAGCACTGAAGCATACGCTGTTAGACAAATTCGAAATTGACTGCCCGTTTAGTTTACTTTATTTATTTCACTTCACCGCAGAGCAGTGGTGGCCGAGTGGTAACGGCCCCGACTTACGAGTTGTAGGTCGCGGGTTCAAACCCAGCCAAGCGCATTACTTTGTGTAATTTATTTCATCACCACTGCTTTAAAAACGGTAAAGGATAACATCGTGTGGAAACCGGCATGTCCTAGAACCGAACATTCGAAGACATGTAACATTCACCAACACGCACTGGGCTCGCGTGGTGGATTACGGCCCATACCCTCTCCTAGACAGAGGAGGCCTGAGTCCCAGCAGTGGGCCCCTCACTTTCAATACATTTGCGCCAACCACAATAAAAATCTACGCTCATCTCTTAACCGTCTTCTACTATGTCCTACTCATCGTACTGACTTTCTTCACTGTTCTTTCTTTATTCAGGCTATTTCTCTGTGGAATGCGCTCCCCCAAGAGGTCAGGATGGTTACAAGCCGATTAAGATTCAAGAGTGAGGTTCGCGAGCATATTCGTAAGAAACTGGCAGTAGTACATCACAACGTTAATAGTTCTCTGTTTGTCGATTTGGACCATGTTTTATTTTATTTTTTGTTTTTGAGTATATATATTTAGTTCATTAAATTATGTATATATAATATTTACCTATATTGTATTGTATCTATGATTCATTTGTATACCTTTTTTATATTAACTTCTCTTTTTCTTCCTTTTGTCGCACCTACCACTATTCTTCTCTGCATCACCCAAAGGTTGACTGGTAGAAAATGCCTAAGGCATTAAGTCCGCCTCTGTACCTTTATGTGCATGAAGTATTAAATAAATAATAAATGAATAAACATTAAAAGGCTGATTATGCTATGCTATACTTCACCACATCGAAGGCATTTTCGAAGTCCACGAAGTTCAAAAAAATATTTTTCTGCCATTCTGATGCCAGTTGGAGGATAACGCCCAAAGAATTGATCTGGTCTGCATACGATCAGTTGGGTCGAACTTTACGAAGGAGAGGTTTAACGGCCTTTGACAGGTTGGCTAGGGTGATCTTGCAGAGCACATTAGAAGGGATGGAGAGCAAAGTAATACCTCCTGGCAGTGTGACATATGTACTATTTTAGGGTTTCGTACCTCAAAAGGAAAAAACGGAACCCTTATAGGATCACTTTGTTGTCCTTCCGTCTGTCTGTCAAGACCCTTTATCTCGGGAACACGTGGAGGTATTGAGTTGAAATTCAAACTATATAATAAGGTCTGCAGACCCTTGAAGCTGTGAAAAAATCAAATTTCTGAGATAACGAAATAAAAAAAATGATCCACTTACCACTAGACCAACGGACCAGACACATATATTTTATAGCTCCATTCCTGTTTCTCCACATCTCATTGTGAGACCCCCGTCATGACACTAAACCCAGCACCTTGTTCTACCACGCTTCAAAACCTACATACTATCGACATACACGGAACACGGTGTTCAGAATTATGTGCTGTCATTTATTGACAGTTAACTGTGTTCTATAGCTTTCAAACTGAGAACACTTCTCTATGTTTGTTTGTAAGTTGGTACAATAAAAATAAACAATGGCAGAAGGTTCACTTTACCCAAAAATTTTGACAACTTTTGGTGTAGAACAGCTGGGCTTGCAGTATGAATTAGGTCTCTTTTAGCAGAAGAATGGACTGCCTTAGATAGTCAGGCACTGTCAAATCTTCAAATTCTTCAGGTTCCTATTCATTATATGGGAATAACTGGTGTATAGCCATAGGAAATCACCAAAAAACTCCCCCCGCTCTAGATAGAGCGAGAGAGAGTTTCAAACTATTACTAATTAAAACCCACATGTTTCCTTCATTTGCCTTTTGTGTTCCAGACTCGCGGTGTCTTTTTTTAATAATTCAGCAGCGCCAGCTATGTTAAGCCTGACTGTCAAACTTCTAATTGTGCAGGATTCCATTTTGATTCTAAGCTATTATAATATTCCACAACTATCACACAACACCGTCTAGTCCCAAGCTAAGCAGAGCTTGTGTTATGAGTACTAGACAACTGATAAACATACTTATATATTTACTTATATAGTCTAAGATGGACTTAAGTCCATCTTGGGCAAACCGGGAGGGTGTGTCAGACTTTTACTGACTAAAAACCCACTACTGTTCCTTCGTTGCCTTTCATACCAGGGCAAAGTCTTCCTTTCAGAAGCAGATCCTTGGCCCCAGTGGACTTCGACCCTGCTGGGCCCCTATGGGTTGCTGACATCTCCTTGAGGCGCGCGTGGAACAGTCTAGACTATCAGTTAACCTTTGGGTTCTTGATAGTGTAAAGAGTGATACGAAACAAAAAGGAGTTAGTGATAGCATAGTAGTAGAGTGAGAGTGTGAGTGAGAGTGTGAGTGAGAGTGTGAGTGGGGTGTGGAGTGTAGTGTGTTAGTGGTATAAGGAGTTGGTGTTAGTGAATACTATATTTTATTGTGCGTCTATTTGGGCAGAATAAACATGTTTTCTTTCTTTTTTCTTTTTATAGCATGACGGGTGGCAGGACAATATGGACAAAAAAAATTGCGTCGACTCCAAATAAAACGGGAAAAAGGCAGGCATAATATCTATTAATATTGTAATTTAAAAATATTGTAAACAATCACTTTTTTTAAATATTAACCATGGTGTTTCTTGCCGGTTCTTCTCCATATGAAAGGACCATTTTGGAACCGTGCACTAACTTCTGACGATTTATAAGTGCCCATGTAGGCCTATGTGAAATAAAAATATTTTTGATTTTGATTTGATTTGATTTGACCCTTTGGGTGATGGTAAGAGAAATAGTGGTGGGTGAATGCAAAAAAGATATAGACGGATAGATTATTTAGTGTTTGTGCGTTCTTCGGACTGTTCCTTCTGCAATTTTTCTGTTCGATGCTAAACACGTCGGTCTAGACAATGGTGGAAATAAGCGGATATTCTGAGCCTACAACGTAGACATTTGTGCCAATGTTGCCAGACTCTAGGTCATTGTTAACAGGGTTGCAAGCACTAGCTTTGTGCGTGTGGTCGAAAGTATGTTTGTGGAAAAAGGAAAACAAGTACACTTTATCCGCTTAAAATGCAAATCTTGACAGACCTAAATATTTTATTTAGATACCTATTTCAATGATCTTAGATGGTTTTTAATTCGGACTAGCATCTACCACCGACCTTGCTTTCGTCCGACCGTCCGGTAACCGTCCGGACCGAGTCCAAGTCGTCGACGGCGAGTAGTGTTTCACGCGCGCCTCAAGGAGATGTTAGCAACCGTAGGGGCCCAGCAGGGTCGAAGCCTACTGAGGCCATGGGTGATGCGAAAGAGAACCCCGGGGCCCTGGAACGATGGCAAAGAAGGAACAGGAGTGGGTTTTAGTCAGTAAAAGTCTGACACGAAGGGCAGCAGAGAAAGTTCAATAAACTTTGCTACAAAACTACAAATATTTCACCACGTAAAACCAGAAAAAAACCTGTTCAAGATGACACTGTAACGATATAATAGAGATATTCAATTCGCACCTTCAGCTGTCAAATTCTACAGCCTATGTCATAACAGAGATTTTATAATTATCGTCGAACTATGATGCGGTCACGCAAATTAAAATAACAACCAATTTGTTGTTCTGTTTGAAATTGCGAATTTTCACGGGTTCGGAAATTGTTTGTATTTATTATTCAAGTGTGGAATTCCTTGCCGGAATCTGTGTTTCCTGATGGCTACAACCCGCGAATCTTTTAGTCAAGAGTGAATAGGTTACTTCTAGGTAAGCGCGCTCCATCGTCGACCGCATTGTCGCTTTCCATCAGGTGAGATAGCGGTCAAGCGCGAACCAATCAAGAATAAAAAAAATAACAGATTGTGGGATCTGTTATTTATCTTTCTCTCTATCTATCTCGTTCTGAAATCACATTAGATGCTTCATATTTTTTACGTTCTCTTTCGTCGTTCATATATTTTCGCTTTCCATCAGGTGAGATAGCGGTCAAGCGCGAACCTATCAAGAATGAATAAAAAAAGTATTCTCTAGGATATTACTAACACCTCGTGCCTCGGAAAGCACGTAGAGACATTGATCCCGGTTGTCATTCGTCATTCGTAGATCTTTGACAGTCGTTACTGGTAGTCAGAAGCCAGGAAGTCTGTCCAACAAGACTGATTGAATAGACATCCAAGGAATATCGTGTTTCCCAGTAACTGGGTTTTGGAGGCCAGTTGTCAACTCTACTGACTAAGGGCGGAATTCACCAATAAAACTAATCACGTTTTAACGTTTGGCTCGCTTAATCGCGTTCAGCCGCTGTCACTAGTGTCACTTTTCTGTATTTTTCTTTTGTTGTATTTTTACAAGTGACACTAGTGACAGCGGCTAAACGCGATTATGCGAGGCAAACGTTAAAACGCGATTAGTTTTATTGGTGAATTCCGCACTTAATGAGTACCATCAGTAACTGTTAGTTACATTCAAATTGACACAAAAAATCACACTTTTCAATAATGTTGTAAACGCTAAAATTTGTTAATTTTTCTCGCTCGAACGGTTAAAAGGATTTAGGAGAAATTTGTCACTCGGGTAGACCATATCTTGGAATAGCACACAAGATTTTTAGTTTAGGAGTATGTTTCTTAGGACGATTGGCACGCTTATTCAAAAAGAAACGTAACTCTAAAATGAGGGTATTTGAAAATTGAACCTTATTATTAAAACTTAAATGTACAAATTCAAACACGCTCTTTTTGACATAGGTCTCTTTATAATTAAGTATGCGAATTGTCTAAAATAACGCGGGCGATATCGCTAGCAGCAGCTAGATTAAGAATAAAAATATATTTTTAGCTCTGAGGCCCTACCACGAGCTCTTAACATTTATATTTGTCAACCTAAACTGAACTGTTAAAGGGATGAGCTTCAGGGATGAGTAAGAGGGATCTTACTCGCTCGCACGCCTGACATTTTAACACATCATGGTAAGGAACCAGTATAAAGAATTAAAAACGCAATTTAAAAACCGTTCACCTCACAATATCAGCAACATTGATAAATCTATCAGTAACACCCCCTACGAGGGACCTTATTAAATATAAATTATCGCTAGTTTTGTATCGGACAGCCCACGCTAACTTTGTTGCCAATCCATTGATTTTTTATTTCAGACCGGAACGTTCCGTTTGCGAGCGAAGCAAAATAAAACTTCATGTATGTATAAAACAGATGCGAGTTAATTGGTTTTCTATGTTAATTTTGAAGCTAATGTTATGAAGATGATTTTAACCCCCCGTATATATTATTATAGATCAAGTGATGCTTCGATTAGTCTCGTCTTTATGTTGGTAAACAATTTATTTGGAAAATAATTTTTTTACCAACATAAATGTGTAATGGGCCGTATATGCTTGTATAACTTATTAGTTTAAATTGAATTCGTTAATCTTATTTATAATTATCATTTTAATGTATGAAATTTAATGTTTTTAATATATGAATTTTTATGTAAGTATGATCCAATGTTGATTGTTATTTATTGTTTTATTTGCCTTTCAAATTGTTATTTGTATTATTATTTATTATTTTAATGCATTTTTTATTTTGTTTTATTATTTTATTCTAACTTTACGTAGACTTTTTACATTTGTTTTCTAAATAGCATTTTCATAGAGTTGACTGGTAGAGATTAAGTCCGCCTTTGTAAATTTTTTCTTGCATAAAGAGTTTTGAATAAATGATTTTGAAGATTAATTAATAAAATATTTATTTAACAGAAACTTAAATCTAATCTTGACGTAATTAAAACTAACTTACAAAATAAAAATAAAAGCTTCGGACAAAGGACAAGCATTGCCCTTCAGCGTGGCAATGCCGCCAGTCTTTTGGGTACCTACATTACCAGTCGACAGCGATGCGGAGAAGTTTTTCGACGCCGTACTTTAGATTGCTTTTTTAGTACTTTAGGGCTTTTATTTTTATTACGAGTAAATAGTTTCAAGGTAAAATTCTAGATCGATAGATAGATAGATTTTTTATTTATTGATAGACTCTTGTTTGATCACTATATCATCTGATGTTGAGCTATGATGTGATCTACGTTGCATCACGTCTATCTAAAAGTAACTTATTCACTCTTAATGTAAATATTCCTAGGTTGTAGCTATCAGGAAGTTCTGACTCTTCCAGGGAATCCCACCTCCTTTACGCACAATGAATGTGTTCCCAAACCGTTTTATGCATATGGGTGGGATGTCCACCTTGTACCATTGTATGTGCATTTCCGTACGTCTCATGGTCCAATGATAGAAACAGCTTGGCGGAATTATGTTATGTTATTCTGACTAGAAGACCCACAGGTTAACAACGTCGATGCTCAAGACTGTAATTTCGAATAGTCCAGCGCATCATAACTGATGATCCTCTTCATTTGTTTTTTGAGAGACTCAAGCGCTTCAAGCTGGTAACTGGGAGATCCATTTCAGAGATGATGGCAGAGGTCCATACACGATTGAACTTTCGCTTGGTAGAGGTTGAGCAATTGTTATTTGACTTGTGTTACTGATTTTTTTTATTATTCCGAGTCCCGATTGTTTCTTCACCGGCTTACTGAATTAGGAATTATGTAGTGTACGTGAATTGACACGATACATACACTGTCTTGTGTGCTCATGTACAAGTGCTTACGGGGAGAGTTACCAGAGCCGCGGGCGAGTGTGGACGTAGTGTACTGAGTACGTATGCATTGTCGAGCCAGTGATCCAAACGCGAGAGGAATAAACCACAACATCGGTGTTTTCCAGCGCACTCAACTTTAGCATAAGAACTTGTTGAGTTTGTAAATTAAACTAGATTTTAACAAGTTCTTAACTTCAAATACTTAGTTTAGAAACTTGATGTTAATGTGTTTTTAGGCTTTTAAATTTGAATTGTTTGCATGGTCCCTAATTCTAAAAGTGTTACAAGAAAATTGGCCCACTCTTCTTTAATTGTTTTTTTAAACTTTGTTCAATACTAAGAATTACTCCAGTATCGTAGTCACATTCACAAGCGTGTACACTCACATACTAAAAGATCCCAGACCCGGAACACTATCTGTAGGCCATACAAAAATCATCCAATGACATCCCCCGCTCTTGGGCATTACTATCAGGCCGACGGACAGAGTTTTACTGACTAAAAACCCACTCCCGTTCCTTCGTTACCTTTCATACCAGGGCCGAATCTTCCTTTCAGAAGCAGTCCCTTGGCCCCAGAAGGCTTCGACCCAGCTGAGCCCCTACGGTTCGCCGACATCCCCTTGAGGCGCACAAAACATTACTTGTGTGCCAAATTCAAATTGCAAATCTTTTTCTCTTCACAAAATACAGCAACCTGCAAATCTTTTTCTCTTCACAAAATGCAGCACCGAGTGTAAACATTTTTTAAATAAAATAAAAAAGGGTGCTAGGAGCTAGCAACTGCGTACTTGTTTCACTTACAAAGTAATTTATTCCCATCCGTGCCTTGTTTGAGAATGACATTATAATTTCTTTTTCCATTTATCTCATAACGTTTGGTGTTCATGCAAATAGGGCTGGACTCCTTTATTTTTGTGCGGTTGGTACTTGGCGCGGCGTACATGCTAAGTTGGATAGCCCCAGGAGTTACTATGGAAACTCGTGAAGTGAGATAGAACGGGGCGATAAACGTGTGATATTTTCAGTAGGTAATTTTGAAAACGTGCTGCCACGCACAGAGGGCACTTTTGAGAGATGTTACTTAACGGGTGGATGGTGAGCTACCCATTGCTCATCGTTCGCATCCCTAATAGATGTTCTAGAGAGGTATTTTAAGAAATAACGGGGCCTTCCACGTGCTGATGATGACGATCACCGTGGTGTTTTTAGTGAGGTAATAATCCCGCTCTGCGTGGACTTATTCGCAAAGCACGAGTGACTTTTGAAGGTTTACCAACCAATTTTTTTGGAGGAAATCATCCAATGACTTCTTTCCGTTAAAACAAAAAGATGGTAAATTTGAGAAGTACCTATGTCCCATTGTATCACATATTACGGGTTAATATCCACATTTTGCTATCTGATTTGTCGGCAGATTAAAATAAACTTTAGCTTTTAGAAACCAAGGTTCATTTTTTGTTCTTTGCATGTAACATGGCAAAAACTTCCAGTCGATTGGTTCTATTACAGTGTACAGTCATAATAACCTGGTTTACATATACGACCTAATGTAATTCCACAGTAAACTATAAAATTAATTCATATGGAAAATGTAAACAACATCTTATTCTGATTCCTATCAGAAGTATAGCCAACAAAATACGAATACATTATGAACGTTTAAAAAAACTAACAACACACTTTATCTCGATTCTCGATCACGTTTCAACATCGGCATTATCTCGAATCGCAATCGAGTATTCGTAGTAGGGCAATTTATTTTCGCCGTAATATAAAAATCGATTGCTGTAATTGTAGAGATAATTTTATGAGTTCGCAATAAGATAATGTTGCAAAGTATCGATGTATCAATAGACCGTTTTATATCGTCTGATGAAGATACTAATCATAAATGTAGTTTAATAAATAAGAAAACAAGTTATTGGAGTTATGTTGTTCATATATTGCAAAATCTTTTTTTTAAAGAGTAGTTATACCAACCCCCCTAGCCAAGTTACGATCGTTTCGTTTGCGTCGAACGCCTCGAGTAGGCCACGCCTCTGATTCCTTTGTTCTGACCACGTGACTGAGCGTTGAGATGATGTCGTAAAATGGAAATGATTACCTTATATACGAAATATAAGGTAATCAGGTAACCATTTTACGATTAGCGTCTTTTGCTTTACTCTTTATGTA
This sequence comes from Mythimna pallens, assembly GCA_961205895.1. NCBI lineage: Eukaryota > Metazoa > Arthropoda > Insecta > Lepidoptera > Noctuidae > Mythimna > Mythimna pallens. Next base: position 13,861,288 of record OY540847.1, on the reverse strand, counting down.
TGGTTGTGTCATGTGTTTTGTTATAGTGGTGTAATATTGTGTATGACGTACTTACAAATAAAATTTATTCAGCATGGATTGTGATTCCGCACCGCAATAAATCTAAAGAGGTACAATTAAGAATTGGACAAAACAACTGCAATAGCGAAACAAAAACAAAAAAATAGCGATTTATTTTCAAATTATATATTATTGTAAGACTTGAAATTTATGCTAATGCTGTGCACACTTGTAAGTGACAAATTCACTCCAGATTTTAAGTTCTATTGTTATCTATATACATATATAAAAGAAGAAACTGACTGACTGACATATCAACGCACAGCCGAAACTGCTGGGACTAGGAACATGAAATTCTGCACAATACTTCCTTTTATGACGTAGGCGAGCACTAAGAAAGGATTTTTCAAAATTCACTTCCTAAGGCAATGAAACGGGTGTCCCAAGTTTGTTTAGAAAAACCTATCTTCACGCGGGCAAAGCCGCTGGCAGAAGCTAGTATTATAAAAATGCACTATGTAAATAAATTGACCTCAAACAATTTTACTTTCAGGAAATCCCACAAGAAAAAATTGCTTCAAAATCGTAACCAAATTTCCTCAATACTTTAAAAGCACGACTCAAAGAACATTTTCATGAGTATATACTTATGCAGCGTCTATTTTTCGATGGCGTCCATTAAGGTGCAAACCGTAGCGAGCGTGTGTTGTAGTAATGCACGCCTGAGGCGGTGCGACATTCCGTACAGCGCAGATGTTGTGCGACATTGACCAGAGAGGGGAAGAAGGCCCACTGATGACGTGGAGGTTAGAACGAAGGGTGCGCATAATTGATATAGACTAGCCCTACCACGATCTTTTAACGCGACCCATTTCACGACCTAAGCTGAACTGTTAAAGGGGTTGAGCTACATGGGATGTATAGCTCCATCCCACTTTATAGCTCGCACGACTGACATTTTAACACGTCATGGCCCCATGTGGTCAGCAATCAACGACCTTACAGCCGCTAGACGCCTCATGCTTGAACTAGCGCACCAAAACAATTCTGTCAACTAGCCGAGGTACCGGGATCGGAGTACTAAGTTCTGATTGGTTCTGATTGGTACGGGGGAGCGTAGAACTGCGTTGTCATTGGTCGAGACATCAAATCTATATCATATGTATTGACGGATATGCGTCGCCTGTTATTAGACGTCTAGTGGCTGTAAGGTCGTTGCCAGCAGTAAACGTTTTCCTGCTGTATTACAATGATGTTGATGTGGTACTCCAAGCTTCAGCGATTTGAGAAGAATCACACTTATCACACTAACATTGTAAAATGAAAGTTCATGAGTGTGTCTGCATCTGAACAAATTTGAAAGGCACACGAGCAGACCATGTCCTAGAATAGCACATAGAATATTTTTATTCCAGCAGTATGTTCATTTGGGACAATTGAAATTTTGACTTCTACGCGGGCGAAGCCACTGGCAGCTGCTAGTAACATATATGTCAGATGAACTAGTACCAACTGCTATGTGGAAACTTTTTCTAGGACATTTGTACGTTGTTTTTTGAACACGTTAAAGGATGTGCAGTAAGAACAACTTTTAAACCGTAAGACACTATTAACAAATCGGATATTCTACCGAATGTAATCAATTAGTTTGAGGAAGCTATTAACATTTCTCATGGTACCTATATTTCTGTTTGTACAATATTTTATTACTTGTTTTTGCCAGCGGCTTTGCCTGCGTACATAAAATATAGCGTATGTCACTCAGGAATAAAGCAGCTTTCTATCGGTGAAAAAAAAATATTTTAGCAATCGGACCAGTACTTCCAGAAATTACTTCCTACAATAATAAAAAAAAATTACCTCTTTATAATATTAGTGTAGATAAACAATAAATAACACTATTAAAAATATTTTTTTCTCTGAAAACAGCATCTGGTTAATAAGGGTATGCAACTCGACATTATATGTTTCACTGTTTTTCATACAACCGCTCTTACGCGATTATGACGTTATTATACATTTTTCAGTACATATTTTGTAAACACAGTATCTTGTGGATATTATCTAGGCTTCTATTGAAATCAATTTATTTTGTGTAAAACTAATCCAGTAAAGACCTCCGAAAATCTGCTATTTTGCATGAAGTTTAACACTTCATAATATTTACTCAAAAATTAAAATCGTCAAAAAGTATAACAATGCCTTGCAAATTTAATCCAGATTCTGAATGACGGCAAATTTGTTCAAAAACTTTTAAGGGTTTAAAAAAAACACGTATATCCTAGAATAGGTTATGTAAACAACTTGATATTGAGTGGATGAAATATTCTTTCTAATTATTATTTTAGACAACCTAATGTTTTGATACAAATAATAAGTCCCAATTCCAAATTCTCGTTTTTCTAGTTTATTTACAATGTTTTGTGCTGGTTACATAATAAAATAATTATGAGCTCTACCAATTCTTTCATTTTATGCGGGAATAGTGCAAAAGTATTCTTTCCCCATACGCCTGTATTTATACGACATTATATTATTATCAGAGTTCACTTCCTCTCTAGCTATATTATCTAATCTAATTCATGATTCATCTTTGAGTCTATCTGCTTTCACATAATCTTCTATATTAACTTTTTTCCTTGACATATTCTCCTCATTTTGTATACAATATGCAACATAATAAACATCCTTTGTGTAGTATCTTCACAATCGGCTATTGAATCGATTTCAGTTTTATTAACTAGTTTATTCTTTTATCCTAAATTAATCAAGATTTATGTTAGGATAAAACATTGCCTATTTTGTCAATTTTTTTTTGCATTTTTGGCGTGTTTTTGTGTACGTGCGTAGATACCAATCCTGGTGCCCATATTATTTGCCTAATTAGAATATCTAATTTCTAGGAAAACTTGATTTTTCTTTAATTCTGATGGGTGTGCATTATTCCAGTTATATTACCAATCTGTAGTGGTCCTTCTGCACGTTTCCGTCCATCTTTGTCTTATGTGTGCATGCGCCATGCGCGTCGCAGATCAAGACTTTTTGCGCGCTAAATAGATATCGTTTTGTTTGCTGTGAGGATTGCAGTGTTAGTAGTATTTGTGTGTGGGATTGTATGACTGTGTTCTAGACTTTTATTACATATATTGAGTTATTAAAAACATGTCGCTGCCATAAGTGGGTAGGTAGTTTTATTTATTATCTCTCTGCCTTTGTCTCTTATGTTAGTATAATAAAGAAGTCTATGAATCTCTAGTTGGCTTGCTATTTTGTCTTATCATTCACTTTTGGTTTCATCTATGCACTTATTTGGTTTATCTTTAGTATTTTTATCTTCTTTTTCACTATTAAGTGCATTTTGATCTACTTCACAGATCGTTTGGAGGCCATCAGCCTTCTATTATTGTGTTGTGTTATATTTTACTAGTTATATTATTACAAGTTATACATTAGTGTACGTCCAAAGCATTCAATCTCTAGGCTGTTACTTCCGTTACCATTTGATGATATTTTTTTATGATATGAATTCTATTCTTTTAAAGGGCTTTTCATTAAGAGTGCTCGAACTTAGTGCTTCAATGTATCAAAAATTTTAGTAATATTGCCACAATTGTTTTATTTTTTTATTCTTGCGGTTATGTAGAAAAATGCCTCAAAATCTTTCGTATTTTCGATATTGCACATTTGGTAAATGACGTAATTATCAGAACGTGCTAAATTTTGGAGCCAGTTATCACAATGGTCATAATTTTATAAGAAATTACACAATATTGAACCAAACCTCGAAAAGAAATCTTTGATTGCATCTCCTGTAAATTTTCTAAATTAATCCTGTAATTACGTCATTGTTGTACCAAATGAGCGATATCTTTATTTCATCATTATCAGTTTCAAGTCTATTCCCAAGCCCACAGCAATTGATCTCCCATTCAATTAACTATAAAACTTAGTGAGCGAGTCGCGTGCTCGCGTGTGTACCGCGGCGGATACTTTATTTTGCACTGATTTGTATCGTCACCATCGCTGCGCTCGCGCAATGGATCGCATTACGAGTTAATTAGAAGAGCGATTTATATTATTGAGATTGGTTTAAATAGGGCAGGAGAGTGTTTGTCGATGGTATCGTTCTTGAGCCTGGCGTGATTAATCGCACCTTTGCCAGGCTGTGTTCTGATCTGATTAGTATATTTTGCTCTTTCTTCTATTACCTCCTTTACCAATATATTGGTACGCTCTTTCTTTTTGTGTGTTGATTTAAATAGATACTTCTGCCAATTAGGGTTTAAACCTTTTTTTTACATCCGTATTAATATAATTTTTCTCTTTTGTCCTCAGGTACATAATAAACTCACTGAGCTCCGAGCCGCTAGCTGCCTTGTTTTACACATTCGACTATGTTATCATGGGCGTACATTTCCCATTTATACCTATATTTAGGATACATCAAAAACAAGATCTTTAACCATCGATAAAATATATCTATTTGTTTATTTATTACAGCATGGAGGACTTATAGAACATAGAAAAAAATTAAAAAGAAAAAAAAACAATCATAGATGACAGCAAGTCAATTAGAAGTCCTCACGCACACATAAACAGCCCATAATACATTGAGTAATTTATCAAAGTCGCCGTTGTATAAACAACGACAACTAAAAATAACAACAACAATACAAACAAGTACAACAACGACTACTAGAAACTTAAAGGCAAGGGTTGAACGAAAGTTTCAGTTAACTATACGTTATAAATAGTACTTATATAACTAACAAGTTGTCTAAGTATTATTAGATTTTTTGTCTAATATATCGACGGTTGAAAGGCTAATTGATCTAAACGACATTTTTTCCAATATTGAGTTATATATATATACATATTCGGAATCAGCAAATATTTCTCCGTCGTTTGAGTCGGGTTTCATTTATTATTGAAAAAATGTCGCTTAGGTCAATTAGCCTTTCAACCGTCGATATGAAACAAAATCAATATTAGAAGTCATTTATTCAAATTAATTTGAGAACCAACAGTTTTAGGACGTAAAAAATTTAAGCTTAGTATTTTAGCTGGGAAGAAGTGTCGCTACTTACTTCCCAGTCTATCTGTTATATCTTCCCCCCCTCCCAAATTCATATAAACAACAATCCTAATGCAAATGAAGCCTCATTAAACTCTTGCGCATGTCAGCTGCACAATATGGCGCCCGCAGTCCGTATATCAAGAGAAAGTGTTGTTAATACCTAATGAGTTCCATACGCATTATGCTTGGATACACATGCCCGTGGAAATTGATTCACGCTTGTTTGAATGTAAGAGGGGAAGTAGATGCTTGGTATTTAGTGAATAACTGGATGATATTCTGAGATATTAACCAACTTTAGTTTTGCTGTGATGCTGCCGCTGCAGCTGCGGAGTACCTTAAGTTGCGGAAATATAATAACTTTGTTGGTAGTTATAGTTTCGAGCCGTTTGGGGTTAAATTTCTCAGATCGTGAGGTCCGAGTTTTTACGAATTGTGTGCACCTTAACGTGAACTCTTTACGGAAACAAAGGCTAGCTTTTACCTTGAACAGAAGATAATTCAGTCTTTTGAAACTTCTGCGCATCGCTGTCGCCTAGTAATGTACCACTAAGCGACAGCGATGCAAAGGAGTTTTTCGACGCCATTTTTTAGATTGATTTTAGTTATTATTTTTTTAATATATAAATAATATGTACATCAAAATTCAATATTTCATTTCTGTAAAATCAGTTTCTAAAACATTGTTTGCCCCTATTTTTTAATTAGTACAAAAAAAATGCGCTCTATTTGTACCGGTTACTGATCATAGATAGAGATAGATGTATTCTTTATTGAACACCAAAAATACAAATTACATTAGGAACTAGGACATTACATTAGGATCATATTTCTGTAGGCAAAATTTAAAAAACGAAATCCCAAAATGGTCATAATTAGTAAATTCCTAATTGAACCAATTATTCATAACAATTGCTACTAGTAAATACTACGCGCAGTGTTTTTCCATTGTTTTTCATTCGTAATCAATAGCCTGTAGAATATTTCCATAAATTGAGTGTCATTTTGGGATAATAAACAAACGCTAATAATTCTGCTGTTTATGAATATTATTTATTGAGACTTTCCTTAAATAACAACAAGACCTTCTCTAATAAGCCCCTTAAGTATTTGTACTAATTAAAAACTAGTGGTTATTAGTCTTCATAAAAGTGTTGATTATTCAGACTGTTAGACTGCGTAACCCTGTCTGATTTAATGTGGACCACTGGCCGTATGTTTTGTTAGTCGTCCGGCCATCGTCTAGAGGATCTGCAGCACCGCAATCTAATTAGTATCTAGACTGTATGAGCAGACAGCAAATGTAGCCAACATATCATATAATAATTTCAGGTTGATAGTTTTTATTTTTAAGTGATTTTTATAAAGTCAGCTTTTTAAAATCAAAGGTGGGTAGGCATTTAGTGTGGGACGCTACTTGTGTCGATACTCTTGCGCCATCTCATCTTCCTAGCTCATCGTGCTGTGCCGGTGCTGCCGCAGCGGCTGCAGAGAACCTCAAGCGGCGGAAATATAATAACCTTGTTGGTAGTTATATTTCCGAGCCGTTTGGGGTTGAAACTCTCGGATCGTGGGGTCCAAGTGCTCACAAATTATTTAAAGAACTTTCAAAACGCCTTGTTGACACTTCGCGTGACCCAAGGGCTGGCTTTTACTTCGGACAAAGGATAAGCATTGCCATTCAGCGTGGCAATGCCGCCAGTCTTTTGGGTACATTACCAGTCGACAGCGATGTGGAGGAATTTTTTGACGCCGTACTTTAGATTGCTTTTTTTAGTACTTTAGAACTTTTATTTTTATTTTGTAAGTCAGTTTTAATTACGTTATTATTAGATTTAAATGGTTGATTGTTACATTATTATATTATTAATTCATATTGAGACATTAAAATCAGTTGGTCATCGTCTTGAAAAAAGGGGATGACGACATCACAACAGTCTTATAATAAGAAAACGGAAATTAAACATGTTATTGAACAAGTTATAAAATACATATACAGGTTACTCTGACCGCCTTCTTATAATAAGACATTTCTTTTTTATAACCTCCTGTATTATGAAATTCAGATAACTTTGGATGATTCGGTAATATGAGCTACTTAATGAAGAGCAACGGAAACGGAAGGGCGATTTCATAAGTATATGGTAGGCGCCGGAAAAATATGCGATAAAGTACATATTGACCTCTTTCTAATATGCATATATGCAATCTCAGCTTGTAGCAATTATGCTTGCAGATTCTCTAGCTAGGGGAATAGTACATTTTGATACAAGTGCAGAAACTTTGTATGTTATGGAGCCGAGGGCTGCAGTGACAAATTTGCATGTGTATCAAATGACTTTTTCAATACACTTACAAAATGAATAAACAGGTGTTGACCGGCGACTCGTGAGGGTCGACGCGTGCCCAGCTTGATACGATAAATGTTAAAACATTGTGGCGGGGAGAGCACGCGCACTTTTCTACACTAGTGCGGAAAATGGTCTATTGCGAGCCTAAAAGCAGTGGGATAAGAGCGAGTTTTCGAGTAAGTGTATTGAAAAAAATGTGGTAGGGGTAGGCAGGATGCAGAATTTGAAAGACCGCATGTGGTGGCGCAGCTTGAAAGAGATATAATAAATCTCTTTCAAGCAGAGCGCTGGACATATTCTGTCCAGTAGTGGACTGCGATAGGCTGAGATGACCCCCTTACCTGATTGTATAATGTGTGTTTTTTTTTTCGGGTTGGAAAATCATCTAATGACATCCCCCGCGCTTGGACGGAGCGCGAGATAGTGTCAGAATTTAACTCACTAAAAACCCACTCCTTTTCCTTCTTTGCCATTTTTCCAGGGCTCTGAGGATCTCTTTCGCATCACCTATGGCCCCAGTAGGCTTCGACCCTGCTGGGCCCCTACGGTTGCTGACATCTCCTTGAGGCACGCGTGGAACACTACGCGCCGTCGATGAATTGGGCTCGGTCCGGACGGTTACCGGACGATCGGATGGCGAGCACCCATTGCTCGCCGTCCGCAAGCCCGCGCCTACGGTGGCCGGAAATCGGGTTCGGAATCCTGGCGGCGGTTGGGGCGTGAGGACCGTTGCCTCACGCGATCGGCCGCCTCCTTTGCTAGCAGTACTGCTTCGCAGAAGGATGCGACCGCCTGCCACTCCTCCTCGCTCCGGACCATGGCCTGTACCAAGGCTAGGCGCGAGAGATCGCTGCCGCCGTTCGCAATATGTGTAATACCTCGATTCCGATTTCAACTTGGTTAGCTACAGTCATTTATAATTTAGACACTAACGACTGACTACCATGGTAATTTAAAACAGGATCCTGGCTATGACTGCACCCTTGAAAACAAATAAATAAAAGCTGATAGTCGTCGGACTCGAGTCGCGATGTTAGTTATTATAAATGCATCAATTAGCGATTAGTCTACCTTCACTGACTATGCAATTAATAAACGCTTGTGAACTTTTATTAAAGAATAAACTTTAAGTTTAACACAAGGACGGATGACCTGGTGAGGGTCGCGGGTATCTGATGGATGCGAGACGCACGGGACCGGTCGTTGTGGCGACTTTTGGCCCATATGCAGTAGTGAATGTCTTTGATGTTGATGATGATTTTTTTTTTGTTGGAAAATCCCGAGTGTTTTCTTAGCCTTTTCATAACTAACTAACTATGTTGGGGTCTCCTAATCAGCTTTCTGTATAACCAGATGCAGCTAAATACCAGTATTTTACACGGAGCCTAACTGACTTCCACAACCCAGTAATTCGTTATCACGAAACCCCTTGGCAAGATTGCTGTCAGATCTTCTGGCTTCACGAGGCAATCTCGGTATGTTAAGATGGTCACCCATCCATAGGCTGACCTCGGTATGCGTAGCTCAACCTTGGAAATCGACCAGTGCACTCAGTGCGAGTTCTTTTTACGTTAACACGATCGAAGCGTTTGGCTCTCTGATTAGTTATGAGCTTGGAACGAGCCAATCAGGGCGTCGAACGTCATAAACTTAACTAAAACCAACTTGCACTATTCTTCTAGCCACGAGTTTCTAAACGACACATATTTGTTCAACTTCAAAGGCACGTGTATTTGTGAAACATGATTCATAGAGCATCCCGTACTAATGCTTTTAAAAAAATCCTTTTGTAACTGCTATCTATTGTCCTCATTGTACTTTTCTAAGCAATTTCTTGGCACGTGCTTAGCTCAACCATCTGCCAGGTAATATCACTAACCCAATCTATTTTAAACCTTAATGCATTTCCACTATGTCAATTTTTCATTGTAAAGTTTTGGCAGATGGGTCTCATCAGCTGTTGAGGATGGAAATAGTAATTTGAGCTTAATTGTTCTAGAATTAGGGTTGGTTTTTATTAATATTTGTTATTTTACGGTATGTTACAACGTGTACATTGTGATCTTTGCACATCTGCGTTGACCTTTGGTGCCAGATGGCAGTTTTTTTCCCACATTTAGGTTAACATTAAGCGCGTGATGTAAATATTGGGAGCTTACTTACGAAGGCTTGATTTCTTAATTGAGATCAGCAGTTTATCTACGAAGGTAATTTTACGGCAGCACTCCTATCATGTTCAGGTATCCTTCTAAGACGATGAGCAATAGGTACCTCGCTGTCCGAACGTCTGGTAACCGTCCAGACTGAGCTCAAGTCGTCGACGCGGTGCGTATTATTTCACGCGCGTTTGAAAGAGATGTCACCAAAACCGTAGGGGCTCAGCAGGGCCTATGCCTGCTAGGGCCGCAGGAAATTACACAAAAGGCAACTGAAGGACACGGTGTAGTTTTAAAAAAGTCTAACATGCCTTTGCTTCACGCTAGAGTGCGAGTAGTAATGATTTTCCACCTCAAAAAAAGGACTATGTGTCACACATAGTCCTATTTGCGGAATGCAAATGGCAAGTGATGGAGCACAGGTGGGTTTCAGTCAGTCCCTCTCGCTCCTTCACAGGGTGGCGGGAGCAGTTATTTGAAGATTTACGAACCCTAAAAAACAAATGAACTCATTCCAAGATGTAGGATTTAGATAACACGTCACACGCCCCGGACCATTCGGACCTTTCTCTTCAAACCTTTTTCAACCCAAATTGGAAAACAAAAGAAGCCGACAGTACACTTCTTCAAGTAAACAGTCAGGTATTGAGGTATGTTTTTATACGACTGTGAAGAAACGCGCGTGCGTGCGGAATGACTAGCGGAGCTTTTGATCGCTTAATCAAATTTTAGGGGTCTGTGGTAGAATGGAAAAGCCTTGCGGGAAATGTTTAATACTCTGTCTTCGTTTTATGTGGAAGATTTAGTTGCAAAGACAGGTTTTTTTTAGGTTGGAAATCATTCAATGACGTCTCCACCTCTAGGGCAGAGCGAGAGAGGTCGTGTCAGATTTTTACAGACTATAATCCACTTCTATGTTCCTTCTTTGTCTTGCGTTCCAAGACCGTACGGTTATGCTGACATCTGTTTGAGGCGCGCGTGGAACACTACACACCACGACTCAGGCTCCGTCCGGACATTTACCGGACAGCCGGACGGCGAGCTACCCACGCATGCAACAAGAGGTGGAATAATTGTCGAAGAGTCTAAAATACACGTATGGGATTGATTAGTGCTACCATAATATTTATATGGTATGACTAAAGAGAAAACTCTTTAGTCATACCATATAAATATTCTGCCATATCTAAAACTGCCGTCATCGACTTTCATTTTGTCTAGAAACCTCTAGGAACCCAAAACTAAGTTCTGGGCAGATACAACGGAATTTCTTGCCGGTTCATGTGGAGTTTGTTGCCGGTTCTTCTCCATAGGAAACGACCAATTTGGAACCGTGCACTAGCTTCTGACGTTTTATAAGTGCCCATGTAGACCTATGTGAAATAAAAACTTTTGACTTTGACTGTGACTTGACAACATTTAGGGTCGCTGCACACGGGCCACCAGCCACAACCACAAAACGCTGCCACCGGTATATTCCTATAGTTCTCATATATTTTATATAGATTCGCCGCACACGGTTGATACCGGTGGCCGCCACACGCTACAAATAGCTGCTGCTTGCTTCTTGTGGCTCGCACTGGCAACTAAAAGCCGATACAAAATCGTGTGGTCTGTGTGCAGTGGTCCTAAGAGACGGATTCGCCAACGATACTCTAAGGCCTACTATCCACGGACGAATAGCTTCACAGACGCGTATTTGACATTATACGCTTGTTGTACGCTTGCTCACAGTTAAGTTAAATCAAAAGTTTTATTATATTCTACTCTATTCTATTCTATTCTATTCTATTCTATTCTATTCTATTCTATTCTATTCTATTCTATTCTATTCTATTCTATTCTATTCTATTCTATTCTATTCTATTCTATTCTATTCTATTCTATTCTATTCTATTCTATTCTATTCTATTCTATTCTATTCTATTCTATTCTATTCTATTCTATTCTATTCTATTCTATTCTATTCTATTCTGTCGCCGGAGCGGCAGCGACACGACCGACGGCACGACGTTACCATTAGACAATAGGCTTGACCTTTGCAGAGAATAATATAACTAGATACCTACGGAACCACTGAAATTCACGAGGTTGTGTGTTATCGTGAATTCGTGCAAACGCCGCCACGCTCTATTTGAGTCAGTGGAAATTTGGAACTGTTCGCGTTTATTGTGCTAAAGTCAACATTTGTGCAACGAGGTGTGTTTCCAAAACCGCTACGAAACACGCATGTGTATAGTAAAACGGTTATGTTTGATAAAATTGGAAAAAAAGTGTCTTCTTGGTGTCTGCCACTTGTAACTTTAATACCACCACTTTTTTCTGGCTTTATTATTAAATTTGTAATGTACCGTAAAACAGGGGTGAATATAAACAAAACTTTAATGGGGATTGTCACGTTATTGAAAATTTGTTTCCAGTATTTGAGTCCTCAAAATTATAGAAATGGTATATTTAAACTCATTACTTTATTGATGCATGCAATGGGCCTCATCAGAAGGCTTACAGTCACCCAAAGGGCAATGGAAAGGGCTATGCTCGGAGTTTCCTTGCGTGATCGCATAAAGAATAAAGATATCCGCAGGAGGACCAAGGTCGCCGACATAGCCCAAAGAATCGCCAAACTAAAGTGGCTGTGGGCAGGGCTCATTGCTCGTAGAACGGATGGTCGATGGGGCTGAAAGGTTCTAGAGTGGCGACCGCGCACCGGAAGACGCAGCGTTGGAAGGCCTCCCGCAAGGTGGACCGACGATCTGGTGAGGGTCGCGGGAGTGCGGTGGATGCGAGAAGCACAGGATCGGTCGTTGTGGCGACGCTTGGGGGAGGCCTATGTCCAACAGTGGACGTCTTTCGGCTGAAATGATGATGATGATGATGACTTTATTGAAACTAAAATATGATAATATATCAAAGTAAAAATCTTAATCAAAGTTTTGTTTCTATTCACCCCGTTTGACTGTACATAATTATGTACTATTTTTTTGTATTGAGAAATCATCAAATAACTTCTCTCGCTCTACGGTAGAGTGAGAGGACATGTCAGACTTTTACTGACTAGTAGCTCTAGTAATGTTCTCGCAGTATATTTATGTAACTCCTCACTCCGGTGTGGATGGCACTACATTAAGAGGACCCTTCCCGATCTGTCTATCGTCAACATGAGCATGGTTTAAAAGCTTGTTGTTTCATCAAAAAGCAAAGCGAAAAAAGGCCTTTCCGCTCTGGGCGGTTCTAGAGGGAGTGTCAGAATTTTGCTGACTGGCCTTCGCTGCAGGAGACGCCCTGGGTAGGCGATTGCCGACCGGTTATGGATAAAGTTCTCCAAAAATAAAAGGCCTGTTTTGACATTTGTATTTTGACTACCTAGGGGGTTTGTCTGGTATAGTGTAGCCACTACTACACCGAACCCCTAATAATTATTTTATTGTTTCTTTCAGTTTCGTAGCGGAGATGAGAATGTTAAGATGGATGTGTGGTGTGACGAGAATGGACAAAGTGAGAAATGAGTATATTAGGGGAAGTTTGAAAGTGGCACCAGTGACTGAAAAATTGAAATGGAATCGTTTGTCTTGGTATGGTCATGTGAAGAGGAGGGATGAAACGCATGTTACTAAAAGAGTTATGAGTTTACATGTGGATGGATGGAGAGGGAGAGGGAGACCAAAGAAAAGATGGATGGATTGTGTGAAGAGTGATATGAAAGAAAAGGAAGTTAGTGATAGCATGACGAATGACAGGGCAGAATGGAAGAAAAAAACATGTTGCGCCGACCCCAAATAACACGGGACAAGGGCAGGAAGATGATGATGATGTTTCTTTCAGTTTCGTTTCAAGTTACATTCTAGGGTTTTTCTCAAATGTCAAAACGGGCCATTTATTTTTTAACGAGTTTAGTTTGTGCCCCTCGTCGTCTGATAAGAACTTAGCCAGAGTCAATGGCGCGATGAGTTCTATGCGCCGATGCCTGCTAGCGCTGCGGGAATGTTCGAAAAAGAAAAGGGCGACTGAATTAATACAGATCGGTTTTAGTCAGTAACTGGAACATGGATATGGCGAATAGCCTAGGTATCTGTCTGTCGTGGTAAGATCTTAGAAATTTATCACCTCATAATATTAGGTCTGTATTTTAAACGATTGAACCAATAATGGACTGTGTTTATGCAAGCAGTGTTATGCCCGTACACGTTGTTAATGTTTTATGTTGTTTGCGCAGCGGTATTTCCACGTAGGAACTCATATTCGAAAATTGTACGAATTTTCAGTTTATCCATAGCGCCAAAAACTACCACAATGTCACAAAAACAAAAAACTATCTAAAACAAATGACTGAAATTGAAATTAAATTAACACGTCTTTCGAATAAAATTTATTTGAATTTCGAATTGCGCGCCAATCCACAGATAATTAATTCTGAAAATGCTGGTTATAGAATCTCCAATTACATAGGTAAAGACCTATTATGTCCAAGTAAAACTGGCCAGATCATTTTAAACGTAACCTACTTTCTTTAGACCTTTTATTGTTACTCGTTTATAAATATCCTACATCAAAGATATGGCCAAACGAGGATTGACATATCATCAAACGTTAACGTTTAAACAATCTGGCCAGTTTTACTTGGCCATATCGTGAAGTGATCAATTTCTAAGTTCTCGCCACGACATATCCAAATTCTGACATCAATTTTCGACACCCTTGTCGTTGCATCACACTTTACCTGCTGAGGAAACACTCACTTTGTTTGTTAATGTTAAGCCTCCATTTCCTCAAATTCAGCATTGTCTACCCATTTCATCATTGTTTCAAATGACAGACAAAACACGTAAAAAGCGGAAAAATTCTAAACAATGGTGTCAAAGTCATAGGTCTTCAAACAAAGCCCGCTTACGCAACGGAACGTAGGTGTCAAAGTTTTTCTGAATGAATTTTCTTTGGAAACCATTCATCGAATCGTCACGTGCGTAAATTCTAAGGTAGTAAGGGCACAAATTTATTTTTTACTGCCCTGAAAACCATTGAACGTTTTTACTGATCTCTTAGCACTTAAGAAATAAATGCGTAAATAAGTTTACATTTCGTGATCGGACTGCAAACATTTCTTTGGCATTGACTGGACTTACCAACTTCAATTTGCTGGTGGACTGTATCTCGAAGATTTAAGGGTTAATTTTGTTTAGCTTTAGGTGGTCAGTGGGAAGTTCATTGAACCGAATCACAGCTAAGTAAATAAATAGGTGGCAGCACGTCTAACAGCAAGTGTGAAAAGAAAAAAACCTTTATTTGCGGTACTCTGTGTCTTGTGTTAGATAATTTAACTGTGGAGGGAATGGGACCAATAAGTGGTGGTTACAATGTAAGGTTTACAAATAGGCTGTTAGTGGAAGAAACGCTAATAGGTTGTTTGACGTTTGAAAGAGGTGTCGTACCTGGGAAGTATGTTGGGCCCTGTTTAGACAGTCGTTTAGAAGAAAGTTCGAAGAATTGTCTTTGTTGTCAATTTGAGGAGTTCCGCAGTGACCTTTAACCTTTTCTCAAACGTTAGTTACAGCTTTCCTTTCGTTCAATATGGAGTTCTTTGCCTAGATCTGGCCTAGATTGCAGCTATCTTTGAAAATCGAATATACTGTTATATAAGAATTAAGGAACCTACCATAACTCTACATGTCTAGCTTGGTTTTCTATTAGCCGATTTTATAACAATATCGAAAGTGTTCTATACTTGGTTATATTAGACGACTAGCTTCTACCTGTGGCTTTGCCCGTGTGAAAGTAGGAAAATATCCTCAGGGAAAAATCTATCGGGATATTATATGCTATTCTAGGACATGGTCTCCCCGAGTAACAAATGTCATATTATAAATCTATTCAGCTGTTTGAGCGTTAAGATGTAACAAACAAACATACACACTCGCACACACACATACACATTTTTGACTTTATAATTAGTGGGTTCTCAAGTGAATGCAATGTGTATTTGGTAAACGAAAATCTTTTATTGATTTTAAAGAATTAATTAATACAATTTATTTGGCCTATACTTTATAATACTAGGATTACATAAATCCGAAGACCACAACGCTCGAACACGAAATCGTAATTAGTGTCTAATCCAAAGAATTCACAGTAATCTAAACCAAATACGAACAACCGTTGCCATAAAATCATTACATGGTACTAGGAGCGCAAGCAATGCTAGGAGTAGTTTCAATAACGATACTAACGATACCCATCTTGAACTAACAGAAAATCACATGCTCATCTCAAACAAGATTTGAACTCGTGCTTGTTCTGACCTCTTAGTAACATGATTGCGCGAAATTACGGTGCTTACGAACATTTTTTATTATCGCATGTTGTCTTAGTACGGTTATAATGTAGAATGTGGCTAGCACTTCCTTTTTGGGTGCATGACCGGAAAGATTAGGGGTCGGTTACTTTTTATTAAGACTACAATGGATTCCGTCTTCAAAAATTCGCTTGTTTCTCTATGTGTAAGTTATTTTCGATGTTACCGAGACACAAGTATAGGAATAAATCTATATAATAATAATATAAGCATAATCAGCCTTTTAATGTTCCCACTGCTGGGACTCAGGCCTTGTCTCTCTAGGAGAGGGAATGGGCCGTAATCCACCACGCAGGCCCAGTGTGGGTTGTCGAATGTCACATGTCTTCGAATTTTTGGTTCTAAGACATTCCGGTTTCCTCACAATGTTTTCCTTCACCGTTTTGAGAGCAGTGGTGATGAAATAAATTACACAATGTAATGCGTCTGGCTGGGTTTGAACCTGCGACCTACGATTCGTAAGTTGGGGCCGTTACCACTTGGCTACCACTGTTGGTCAGGAATAAAACAAAAAAGGACTCTAAATTTGTAGTTAGGTACTATAAGTTGTAATGACAGTACTAATACACCATAATGGGTCAATATAAACATGTGTAAATAAATCTAGTTTTTATATAATTAGGTAATTAAGCCAATCTTTTTAGAAATTAGTACTACTAAGCATTCTTAAGTTTGTTTTATGTATTTCTTTGTAAAAGTGCTTAAATAAAATTAATATTATTAATTATTATAAAAAAAAAACTTGCGATTCGGAAAAATATTCGTAACTCAATTCGAGAATTGAATGGTTTTCTTAGGTAAGTTTGTACGGAACTCTCAGTGCGCGAGTACGACTCGCACTTCCCCGGTATTTCCTTGCGAGATCGCATCAGAAATGTAGATATCCGCAGGAGAATTAATGTGACCAACATAGCCCGAACAATTTCCAAACTAAGTGGCAGGGGGCAAGGCATATTACTTGCAGAACAGATGGTTTTTTTTTTTTTTTTTTCGGTGGGAAAATCATCTAATGACATCCCCCGCCCTTGGGCGGGGCGGGAGATAGTGTCAGACTTTTACTGACTAAAAACCCACTCCTGTTCCTTCCTTGCCTTTCGTACCAGGGCCGAGTCTTCCTTTCAGAATCAGACCCTTGGCCCCAGTAGGCTTCGACCCTGCTAGGCCCCTACAGTTGCTGACATCTCCTTGAGGCGCGCGTGGAACAGCACGCGCCGTCGACGACTTGGGCTCGGTCCGGACGGTTACCGGACGGTCTGATGGCGAGCCACCCATTGCTCGCCGTCCGCAAGCCCGAGCCTACGATGGCCGGAAATCGGGATCGGAATCCCGGCGGCGATTGGGGCGTGAGGACCGTTGCCGTTGCCTCACGCGATCGGCCGCCTCCAGATCAGATGGTGGATGGGGGCGAAAGGTTTAGACTGGCGTCCACGTACCGAAAGACGCAGCGTTGGAAGGCCTCCCACAAAGTGGACCGATGACGATGCGAGACGCACAGGACCGGCCGTTATGGTGACACTGGGGAGAGGCTTATGCCCAGCAGTGGACATCTGTCGATTGAAATGAACACTTCCATTATGATTGTAACATAATTTTCTAATTTGGGTGCGGGCGTGCATTATTTCAGTTACACACCTCATCATCATCATCATTTTAGCCGAAAGACGTCCACTGTTGGACATAGGCCTCCCTCAAATATCGCCATAACGACCGGTCCTGTGCGTCTCGCATCCATCGGATTCCCGCGACCCTCACCAGGTCATCGGGCCACCTTGTGGGAATTCCAACGCTGCGTCTTCCGGTACGTGGTCGCCACACACCTACATGTTGTACAAAAGCCCTGATCACGGGATTTTCCACAGCCATGTCCTAAAATTCTCAATAGTAATACACGAGTATAATGTGAAATTGTTCGTAGGCGTTGACCCAGTAATTTGTAACAACTTGAGCCATCTCTAAATGTCAATTGCGATCGTAAACCGATACATTATTGTTTTATGTAACTTTAGAAATTACCTTATTGGTGATATTAGGTATGTCCCACCTAGCAGTATCCGATCCCACCATAATTGGGGAGAAGGAATTCGGTACCGTAGGCGCGGGCTTGCGGACGGCGAGCAATAAGCAGTTCACAGTCGGCCGGCTGTCCGATAAGGATGAAAGGATCTATTACACTACTCGACATTCAGACAGTCTTAGTCGATATCGCGTAGTGTAATAAGGGTTAGACTAGAACAAAAAATAAGACTTGACAGTCTGAATACCGTGTGCTGAATATCGCGTAGTGTAATAGGCCCTTAAGTCGGATTCGACACGGCGTGTTGTGCTCCACAAAAAGCAACGGAAGAGACACTGTGGGTTTTGGCAAAGGGCCTATTATACTACGCGATATTCAGCACAAAATATTCAGACTGTCTTATTTTTTGTTCCGAGTAAAACCAGTATAACCCTTATTACACTACGCGACATCGACTAAGACTATCTGAATATCGAGTAGTGTAATATAGGCCCTTAAAAGTCTGGTACTGTAACTGTTTTCTTCAGCACTGCCCGCGAATGTGATTCCGTGCGCAGTGAAACTTTTAAGTAGTTATTTTACGAATCGAACATAGCGGGACTAGAGCATAGGGGCCCAGCAGGGTCGAAGCCTACCGGGGCCAAGGGTCTGATTCTGAAAGGAAGACTCGACCCTGGTACGAAAGGCAACGAAGGAACAAGAGTGAATTTTTAGTCAGTAAAAGTCTGTCACTATCTCACGCTCCGCCCAAGAGCGGGGGATGTCATAAGATGATGATACCGAAAAAAAAGAGCATAGAGGGAATAATCGATAACTCTCCCTCCACCCAGAGTGGGTGAAGTCCTTTGATGATTTCCCACGTACTAAAAAATATGGTACCTATTTATGGCAATTAAATATTTTTTTACCCACAGTCCGACTCTGAATGTTGATCTCAAGAATTTCTAAAATAAAATGATTAAATTAAAAAATGAAGTCAGCAGCGCATAATCTCGGGGAATGCAGCGAGCAGCAGTAAAAATGTTGAGACGTAAGATAAAGCTGATTTTATAGCGATTACAAAATATTGCGGGCCAGTCACAAGATCACAACACACTTGAGAATAGGGTTGCCGGACGCCTGGATATGGCTAGGATTTGGATGGTTTGATTGCCCGGAGGACAAAGTAGAAGTCTTCCCGCTTAGGCGGAGCACCGCCGTGTTCTTGTGGCGGTGATCAGCGGCGGCGAACTCTTGAGTTTGTCCCTACTACGGAGTGAGAAGTAATGGGAGGCGGTCACTTGCGTCTGCGAAGTAGTGCGGGCGAAACCGTGAAGCAGACACAAGCCTCGGGCGTCGGAAGTTGCAGGGTAATTCCCGGCAACTGTAGGTCTTACGGATGGCGAGCAACGGACAACTCACCGTCCGGCAAGGATTAAGCCTGGGTCGACAGCGCCTTGTGTTTCATGCGCACCTTAAAGAGGTTAGCAAACGGACATGAACCTATAGGGGCGATGCCTACCTGGACGGCAGTATTGTTCGAAAAAGTTACCATGACCCTTAAAACGCAAAGGGCTACGGAAGGAACACAGGTGGGATTGTTCAAGTTGGTTTGACACTCTTTCTCGCTCTACCCAAAACTGGTGAATCAGTTCGGCTTTCTTCATCATCATTTCAGCCGAAAACGTCCAATGTTAGACATAGGCCTCCCCCAAGTGTTGCTATAATGACCGTTTCAGTGCATATCGCGTCCATCGGATTCCCGCGACTCTCGCCAAGTCATCGGTCCACCTTCACCTTCCAACGCTGCGTCTTCCGGTACGTGGACGAAATTCCAGAACTTTTCGACCCATTCAACCATCTGTTCTGCGAGTAATGTAACCTGCTTACTGCCACCGGTTCCCCTGGGGATATCTTCATTTCTGATGTGATCACGCAAGGAAACTCCGAGCATAGCCCATTCCATTACCCTTTGGGTTCGGCTTTCGGTGTTTGGCAACCCTTGTGGACGATGATAATAAAACCAAGTTAAATACGACCCGATTCGAAGTCGCTGCCATTTGTGTCCTACGTTAAGTCAGGAAATGACGACATACAGCAGTATTATTAGTAAATTTTGCCCACTGTACCGTATTGAATTGACGTGCATTGTGGTTATAAATACCTTGACATATTTTTGATTTTGTAATAGAGGAAGCTTTGATTATTAGCTGCTTTTAATAGAGGATATTGTGGCATGAAAAGTCTAGATGATTTAGGTTTTCTTAGATTTTACGGACGATATCCGCAGGAGATCCAAGGTTGCCGACATAGCCCGAAGAATCGCCAAACTGAAGTGGCAGTGGGCAGGGCACATTGCTCGTAGAACGGATGGTCGATGGGGCCGAAAGGTTCTAGAGTGGCGACCGCGCACCGGAAAACGTTGGAAGGCCTCCCACAAGGTGGACCGACGACCTGGAGAGAGTCGCGGGAATGCGGTGGATGCGAGACGCACAGGATCGGTTTTTGTGGAGATGCTCGTCTTTTGGCTGATATGATGATGATGAGATTTTACGGTTTCTTTGTAAGTAGTATCGTTTCAGCCTTCACGGGAAGGTTCGATGAGTTAGTCAATACTATAATAAAATTCGCAGTTCCATTTTACAAAGACTGTGCCTGATTCAATGATTCCACATCAGGGGCGCCAATTCCGTGGGTGATCGGGGGCTCGAGCACCCATGAGAAATAAACAGTGGGTGCAGAGCACCCCTGAGAATAGACATCAAGAAACAGATCAGTTATCGACTTTTAAGTTACGTATAAATTACAATATTTCTATATTTCTTAATAATAAAAACTAGTTTCATTTTTACACATATAATGGTTTCATTTTATATTTTTATCAAACATAATTAGTAATTAAGTACGCAGTATGTAAGTAAGACATTTATTTATTTGTCGGTCGATCAGTGTGCGTTTCTTTTCTCACACTTCGCCACTTTTTCAAGTCATCAAATGAGCATGAGCACCCATGAGGTTTTCTAAAAGCCGGCGCCCCTGTTCCACATATTACCTAGTCGTGTACTTACACACACCAATTTTACATTACAATATCCACAAGAAATCAATTGTGAAGATCCCGTGAAATTCACTAGAAAAAATCCCATCAAACATCCCGGGATCTTCCTAAATAAGTATTCATATTACAGTGATGTTAAAGACATTAGCTCTGTGACAGTTAGATTACCATAGTTTTGTTATAACTTATTAGGTAGTTATGTCAAAAGTACTAAGAAATCTTTGCTAATAAGTATAATTACTGATAGGCTCGCGCTTGTACTATCTCATCTGATGGTAAGCAAAGTTGTGGTTGACAATGAAAATGTTTACTTAGAAGTAACCTATTCACTATTGACTTAAAGAACTCCAGGTTGGAGCTATCAGGAAACACTCCTAATTTCCCTAACTTTGCCGATAAGCTAACGTAACATAAATATGTTATATCTAATCGTTGCACTATATAGAGAAGCATCGATACAGTATTTTTACGAGAGATTGAAGATATTCACCACTTTATTTCGTGTAAATTTCTTTTGTCCTAAACTTATCGTTATTACATCTGACTCATGAATTCATGGTACAAACGTATTTTTAGATTGTTTCATCAAAAATTCTTGAGTGATTTCTTTTATTTAAGTTTAGGTAGGCTTAGATCAGTGGTAATGGCCCCGACTTACGATTTATAAATTGTAGATTAAAAAAAAGGTGTAATTTAATTGAGAGCGCACAGTATTGATGGATACTGAGCACTCTCAAAACGGTGAATTCAAAACACCGTGAGGAAACGAATATGTCCTTTTTTTACTTGGGTCTTTTTTTTTAAGTCATTGCCCTACTCTAGGAATGATTTCTAAATTGTGAGTACCTTCACATATATATAAACTTACTTACAAGACACCCAGATCCGGAACACCTTTCTGTAAGCCATACGACCGTGCGGGTCGCAGGTACGATTAATTTTAGGTTGGCACCGTGTTTGACCACAGCGCTAACCGTTCCTTCCCCCTCTCTGGGTATTTTTTTTAATACCTGTATATTTTGTGAGATTCATCGAACCCGCACTGGGCCTGCGTGGTGGATTATGGCCCATTCCCTCTCTTAGAGAGGAGGCCAGAGTCCTAGAATTTGTTAGAAACAGTTAGGGCAACAGAAATAACACATGTTGGTTTTACTCATTAAAAGTCTGAATCACATCTCACTTTAAAAAAGAAATCTACTAAGAAAGCATGCAATTAATTATAATAATAACTGACGACTACTTACGCAACGGTGATATACTTACTTAAACACTAAATACTGCTCATAACAAGGCATCAGTCTCGTGGCATTGTTGTGCAATATCGTGGAAACTGTGACGGATTGTACTCTGATGTGTTATGGTAGCCTGGTATGATACTAGCATTGTTTTCGCTCGTTTGTAAGCAGAAGAAGACTGTTTTTGTTTTGGTGACCTAGTTTTTAAGGTAAACAATATTTTAGTTGGTAAACAAACTTTTGATTTTGTTGTCAAGCGCGATCAATATCTATATCTATAAAAGGAGAAATTGACTGATTGACATATCAACGCACAGCCGAAACTACAGTGCCTAGGAGCGTGAATTTTTGCACAGTTTCCTTTTATTATGTAACCTCAAAGATTTCAATCTCTAAGAGGACGAAGCAGGAATCCAAAGTTTGTGTGGAGAAACCTATTTTTACGCGGGCGAAGCCGCTGGCAGAAGCTAGTCCTAGTAGTTGTAGTGTTCTTGGTACAGGCCATGGTCCGGAGCGAGTAGGAGTGGCAGTCGGTCGCCTCCTTCTGCGAAGCAGTAATGTTAGCAAAGGAGGAGACACGTGCACGCGCGAGGAAGCGGCCCTCACGCGCCAGCCGCCGGGACTCCAATCCCGATTTCCGGCCACCGTATGTGCAATGGGCAGCACGCCGTCCAGTCGTCCAGTAACCGTCCGGACCGAGCCTAAGTCGTCGACGGCGCGTACTGTTTGTCAGCTGAGATGTCAGCAAACCGTAGGGGCCCAGCAGGGTCGAAGCTTACGGGGGCAAGGATTTGCTTCTGAAAGGAAAATTCGACCCTGGTATGAAAGGAAACGAAGGAACAGGAGTGGGTTTTTAGTCAGTAAAAGTCTGACACGCGCTCCCGCTCCGCCCAAGGGCAAGGGAGGGGATAATTTTTTTCTTTGTTTATTTAAATGGCAGAACAACGTTTGCCGGTTCAGCTAGTAATTTCAAAATAAATACGTTCGTTTGTTCAAGAAATTTTTAAAACAAAAAAAAAGTGCTTTCTAATAATGCAAGCTAATGGATACGTGTCAAAAAACGTATTTCTCAAGCGTATGCTAAATATATTTGGACATTATTGACACTTGTGCTTAGCCACTTGACGTTATATCTACCTTGATGATTAGCGTCGTATTTAAATATTTACATAAACTTATATAACACCGTAAGTTAAGTAAGTAAGTAAACAATACGGATTTTGAGTGGCTGAGGAAATTGGTGAATGAAAATAAAATAAAATCAACTCTTCTTACAATAATAAATAAGTCATTTATTGTCAGGCATTTTGGCCCATATAAACTTATCCTTTCAGACTAACAAACTTATATAATGTAAATACAATTTATTGTTAGTAAATAAGACAAGTAACACTTCACGTTGCACTATATTTAGTAGTTACTCTTAACATTTTTTTTCTTTTTAGGTTTCCATACCTCAAAAGGAAAAAATTTAAGCCTTGATCATTTTGTTGTCAGTCCTTTATCTCAGGAACGTGTAGAGGTATCGAGTCGAAATTAAAACCGTAAACTCAGGTCTGCGGACCCTTGAAAATGTGAAATCAACCTTCAAAGTTAAATAAAACAAAGATACGGCCGTTTATGTCGCAAAAAACGTGTATTTCGATACTCTCAAAGGAAACAAAATTCATAGGGTACTTCCAGTCGAGCTAGAAACCTGAAATTTGGCATGAAGCAAGGTCTCATAGCACTAATATAGGAAAAAATCTGAAAACTGTAAATTTGTAGTTACGTCGCTAACTTTTTTTTGCGAAAAATCTTTGTAACTCAATTCGGGAGTTGAACTGTTTTTATAGGTAAGTTTGTACGGAACCCTTGGTGCGCGAGTCCGACTCGCACTTGCCCAGTTTTTTCTATATTCACTATGCTAGCTCTACCTACTGCCTGAAACCTTGGGAGGCTTAAAATTGGGCGAAACCAACTCGCAGAGGTCTCTTAGACACTTCATGGAATGTGGTAACAACCGACGATTGTCCTGGGTATGCTAGTGCACCCAAGGACAACCCCCGGTTGGTGGGAAACTACTGCGACATAATGGAAAGTGGTCCTGAGATATACAGACACATGATAATAATATTATTTATATTCCTTTCACAAAAGTTTTCTTATGCTATAGCTATATAGCTGTTTATTATCCCACAGTAAATAAAATATAATAAAACTATTTATATTTCATTATATTTTATTTATTGTCTCACTTCAGTTTTTTTAATAAAAATAATTCTTAGAAATAAATTACAACTGCCCCAATTAAAGACATAACATCAGGAAACTAGTTGATTACGCCACCAAAAAAAATTATAGATGCGCAAACGCACCCACTCTCATCTTCGTTAGCTATGAAGCAAAAAGATTGGAACAATGAGGGCGTGGGACAAAGGAGGAGTTAATCAGGGCAGTTCTCATGGCACGTAAGAATCTGTAGTTTTTAATATAGGGTTATCAAATATACTGTCATCTTCATCATCAAAGACATCCACGGGTGGACATAGACCTTCCCAGCTGTCGCCACAACGCCCGGTTTAGATCGGGTATCTTGTGTAGGTTTGGGTATCTAGGTTGGGTATCTTGTGTTGGTTCGGGTATCTAGGTCGGGTATCTTGTGGGAGGCCTTTCAACGCTGTGTCTTCTGCCTATACTGTCAGAAACACCAAACACTACTTCATTGGTGCGTTTAATTGAGTCTCCGAGTATATGTTTTGTAGTCTGCATTAATGTGTTTTAATTTTAAGTTTTTCATTTACCTAAATCTCTAGTAATTTGGTTACCTTAATGTGTGGTGTATCTAATATTATTTAGTTTAAATAATTTGGGTAAAGATCTGTTTATATTTCTGTATTACTAACTGTAGAACTCTAGATAGTTGTGAGTTACTTTATGTTACTAAAACACTATCGACTAAATATTTGCATGCCATCACTAAATGGCGGAATGTGTCTTTGCACTTAATCTCCTTTATATAACATTTTTTGTACCTACCACTTTTTACGCAAATAGATGATATATTACTATTATATTATATTATTATCATTACACTCTTGAATAAAATAAAGCAGGGCTCTTTACTCTCTTTGTATATCAATAGATATATCTTTATTTAGGTGTCTTCAAAGCTAGACTGAATAAGGCCCTTAATACTAGTGCGATTCACCACCAACGATTACATCACTGCCTTCCATCAGATGGGATAGCATTAAACCACTATTTTATTTTTTTTAAAATATCTAATTTACTGTACACCAAGATAATAAATATTACTAATTGTAAGATAAATTACTAGTTTATATCATTTAAACAAAAAAAAAAAACCGTACTCTTTTATATTTTGATTGTCTTTATATTCAATTGTATGAAGTTTTAAAAATATTTTTTGTTAGTAAATAACTGTTAAATATTTTAAAACTGACATAATGAAACTTTTTTTGTGGGAATAAGTTGGCAACCCTATCTCATATCATTTTTAAATTGGCAGTCTATAATAATTAGTTGATGGCTATGTTTGCTTGATTTTCTCACGTTGTGTGCAATGGCTACTGCATACTGGTAATTTGATAGAGATTTATGTAAGTATTGTTTTTGTGAATGGATTCTTGATAGTGATGTGATGAAGTATTGAGTAATATTCTGTTTGCAGTTACAGATATTGTGTAATGTAAAATATTATCTTGATAACTTCTTAGTTGCTTCATCATCATAATTTCAGCCGAAAGACGTCCACTATTGGTGATAGGCCTCCCCCAAGTGTCGCTATAACGACCGGTCCTGTGTGTCTCGTATCTATTAGATTCCCGCGACCCTCACCAGCCCCCCTAGCCGAGTTACGATCGTTTCGTTTGTGTCGAACGCCTCGAGTAGGCCACGCCTCCGATTCCTTTGTTCTGACGTCATCTCAACGCTCTGTCATCGTCATCGCTCATCTGGCAGGTCATCAGTCCACCTTGTAAGGGAGGCCTTTCACCGCGGCGTCATTCGGTACGTGGTGGCCACTCCAGAACCATAGTTGCTTGTTTGGTTATGAACTGAGAAATTGTCAAACTCCAATTTGACAAGTTCTCATCATCTCTTACAGAAAAGATTGACAAGTTCTAAACTTCAAAATCTATTAGTGGAAACCTGGGGTTAGCACTTCTTTAAGTCGAGCGTGCTCCAACGTCAACTTTCAGGTGAGACAGAGATCTAACGTGAGCTTATTAGCATTAGCATTATCAGCCTTTTAATGTTCCCACTGCTGGGACACAGGCCTCCTCTCTGGGAGAGGGAATGGGCCGTAATCCACCACGCGGGCCCAGTGCGGGATGGAGAACGCCTACCTGGATGTAACTTATTCACTCTTGACTTAAAGATCTCCAGCAGTGTTATTCTCTAAGAAAACAGCCATGAGCGCAGCGCTGGCCGCAGCGACGAAAACAAATACGTAAATAGGATAACAATTCAATGTACCTATACATTGGATTGATAATCCAATGTACCTATTTGGATTTTGTGGACAAGTCTTAGCCATTTGGACACACAGACCCCAGCAGGCAAATCAATCCAATTATTGGGCTTGACTACCAGATAAATTACGAGTACGTTTGAACAATTTATTGATAAAGTAATTTTCATATCCACATATCTTCACACTTCTTCACAGTTACAATAAACCACAAACAATTTGTAGCATCTTCTATAACACGCTCGCTACAAGTATTGATGTCTACATTACAACATTCTTGTCTTATGTTCTCAATTCGGTCACGATCAAAATTATATAAATTACTTGTGGTCAGTTTTGTAACTAAACGAAATCGTAATAATTCCGTTTTATGACGAATTTGTCTAAATTATAGCTTCTGGTACAATTTTTCAATAAATTGAGATATTATAATAATTTTTCTGCAATTTTATACTTGATAGAAAGGGTTCAACTTAAACTCTTTCTATCATGCGCCTAAAGGAGATGTCAGCTAACAGTAGGTGACCCAGCAGGGTCCTACTGGGGTCACAGGTAGTGTGAAAGTGTGAAAGAAGGAACAGGAATGGATTTTTAGTCAGTAAAAGTTTGACACACCCTCAAGCTCCGTTCAAGGGCGCGAGATATCATTGAATGATTTTCCCACCTAAAAAAAAATATGGTCCCCAGAAATTTTTCCTTCAAGAACCATGAGGTCATTTCACTTATAAGGCACATTTTATGGCAGTAATCTTGGGTGTATATATTTTATTGGTAATGTTTCACCATTACACTTGACTCAGTAATTTAAGGATGGCAGTTCGTTTCAATTTTGTGTAGGAAGTACACGATATTGGTCGATAATGGAACAACGGACATGGCTTTGGTATATAAACGGTTACGATCAATGTTGGGTTTGGTGTGATGTCATTGTCTGTAATCTACATTGAGGACAATGTAATCAATTCTTCGTGTAACATTGTTTAAACATGTGTTATAAAATTCAAAGCTTATATCGCACTTATTAACTCGTGTTAAAAAGCGTATTACAAGGTTGAAGACTATGTCGAAGACACGCTTGTTTGGCAATGACTGCTTCTGCACATGTAGCCCCCTGGTAACTCATAATATTGTGTACATCTATCTATTAACTGCTCCACATTTGTTGTAATATATACATTTTTTTTACTGTTTTTTTTTTATGTGATTCTGGTTGCTGAAAACCAGCACCGTAGATGGCTAGATTTGCATAGCGTCACGGTATATGCTGAGCAATGGCCTATTCTTGCTAAGATGCGACGCACAACTTTGATTCTTAGTTTTTATTGTTAAAATTATGATTTTTCTTTTATTTTTTGTTTATGTTTGTCTCTATTGAGGCCGGCGTCAAAATACAACAGATAACCTAGACAGCTGTGTTGTCTATGGTCCTAGTGGTGCAACACAGTTATGCCCGATACACACATGGCCTGTCAGGGAACTTGGTTTTTGTATTTTTGAAACGAATTGTGCGTCTATTCAGGCAGAATAAACATGTTTTCTTTCTTTTCTTTTCTTCTTTCTTTCACTTAATTTTATATTCGATGGAAACTTGTCTCTATCATCTGTTAATGTATTTTGGTGTTGGTTCCTCAGAAACTAAAATCAGATCAGCACCACCCACATCCCGACTTCGCCCGCTACTGGACATAATCGTCTCTTGTCTTGTGCCAATCTTCACGCACCTGTGTCAAACTTATCCTGGTACAGCGCTCTATGTCAACAATGTCGTCTGCCCATTTAGCAGCCAGTCGATCTACTTCTTCCAGTTCTTAGATGCCACTCGGTCCTACGTTACTCCGCCTGTCATCACCTCTTTTCATGTATTTTTCATGAATCAATTGGCATATTCTTTGCGAAAATTACTTTTTTTAAGGTTCCGTACCTCAAAAGGAAAAAAACAGAACCCTTATAGGATCACTTTGCTGTCCGTCCGTCTGCCTGTCTGTCAATCAAGACCCTTTATCTCGGGAACTCGTAAAGGTATCGAGTTAAGAAATTAAAACAGAAGTCTGCGGCCCCTTCAAGCTGCGAATAAATCAAACTTCTAAGTTAACTAAAAAAAAAAGTACGGCCTTTTATGTCGCAAAAAACGTACATTTCGACACTCACAAAATTCATAGGGTCGCCATTCATCCCGTTGCCCCATAATCCTGAAATTTGGAATAAATCTGAAAACTGAAAATTTGTTGTTACGTCACAAAAAAAAGAGACTCCATTCGGTTAATGAACTATTTATATAGGTAATTTTGTACTGAACTGTCAGTGCGCGAGTCCGTTTCGCACTTGTTATTTAATTGCAATTCTAAATCGACTGTCACTACCACTAACTGTTACTTGAACAAGCATTTCGATCAGTCGCCGAGTCTTTGGTCTATGGTTACCTTTAATGGTCATAAATTTTGATTCTAACTGAAGACATCAAATGACACATTTTATAGGGTTCTATTTCAAAATTTAAACATATATCCCTCGATTCCGCTGTAGGCCGTTGAAAATAATGGACATTATTTACTTCTACCCACGTAGTTGTAAAATTTCGTAGAAATGGGTTAATGGTATCCGTAGGCGATGGATTAGCACAATCGTGATCTGAGTTCCGCATAATAAATGGACACTCGTGTTGGATTCTTACTTGACGTTAAGTAACATGTGTCGTTAATTTGAGTTTATATAGAAGTATAAAGATTCAAAGATTCAAAAGCATTTATTTCAAATAAACCATTTACAGGCACTTTTGAAATGTCAAGAAGGCAGTTAGTCAGAAAAAAAAAAAATGATGCTAATTGCACATTCCAAAGCGTAGATCTCTATGGAGAAGAATGTGCAAGAAACTCCATGGACACTCTTTTCAATCATGTTTTGTAATTACAAATATCTCTGTTACATGTTTCTTGTCGTTATCATGTATATATAGTATAGTTTATATACTAATCATGTAAGCTTTAACATATTCACTGTGCGTACTAAGGAGCGTAATTCCCTGCCGGAGTTTGTGTTTCC
The DNA here is from genome assembly GCA_961205895.1 of Mythimna pallens. Lineage (NCBI taxonomy): Eukaryota > Metazoa > Arthropoda > Insecta > Lepidoptera > Noctuidae > Mythimna > Mythimna pallens. The sequence goes on along the minus strand of OY540847.1, from coordinate 13,831,559 downwards.
TGATGGCTACCTGGGGGTCTTAAAACTGCATATTTTGCAGCACATAATTCAGGATAGATGGTGAGTATTGTTTGCGACGTAGGTCCGCATCCACACGCTGCTGCCTTTCCGCTGCGGTAGATCCACCTTTTTTTTAACTGTGGAAAACATCTAATGGCTACTCGCACTTTGGGCGGAGCGGGAGTGCGTGTCAGAATTTTACTGACTAAAACCACACTTGTGTCCTTCAGTCCTTGAAATTCGCCGCGGTCCTAGCTAGCGGGAATCGGCCCTGCTGGGCCCCTACGGTTTGCTGTCATCTCCTTGAGGAGCGCGTGGATCACTACGCAACGGTAAATCCACCTTGCACGGTTGAAGTTACAACTTTTAACTGGTGTATAAATCTTCAGAGACTATTGTTTTAATTTTGTTATTTAAAGAGTTAGAATGGAGTTTCTTGCCGGTTCTTCTCCATAGGAAACGACTATTTGGAACCGTGCACTAGCTTCTGACGTTATATAAGTGCATATGTAGGCCTGTAGCGACATCTATGGCGTCACAAAAGAACTAATCCCGCATTGTGCAATCAAAGTTCTCCGCGTGATTGGAACATATAGAGCAGCCCGAAATCATCTATCAGGTAGTTGCCTACCACCCGTCTGGCCGGAGGATCCTCCTTATTTAGCGGAGGTTTGCGGGACTTTAACAACGGGGCGGAACAGAGTGCTGTTCCGCCTACCTCTAAAGGCCTATGTGAAATAAAAATGTATTGAATGTTGAATCGACATATAAGTTAGAATCGAATTGAATCGATAACGTTAATTTAAAGAACTGATGAGTTCAGCCAACGAACAACATGAAAGGAGCCAGATCTTCACGAATATGTTTCGCAATTATTACTATAGTTGTTGAAAACTTAGGTTCAGAAGAAGCGCTGGTATCTAATACAGTTGACTGCGATAAATCGTGCGCAGTGCCACGGAATGGAAATAATTGATGTCTAGCGCCTAACAGTGCCTTGAAACTGCCAGTCTGTTTAAGACTACCAACACAAGGATTTCTTCAAACTAGTGTCTATTTTTTTAAGAGACCCTAGAAAAATATACAATAGGTATATATCGGATACAGCGGATGTAGAAATAATACTAAAATGGATGGGATTGATCACGTGCGGGATTATTTGAAAGAGTTCCCGCGGTCCCTTTTTAATTTATTTTTTAGGTGGGAAATCATCTAATGACATCTCCCAACCTTGGGTGTAGCAAGAGGGCGTGTCAGACTTTTACTGACTAAAATCCGCTCCTGTTCCTTCTTCGCCTTCGTTCCAGGGCCCCGGGGTTCTCTTTCGCATCACCCATGGCCCCAGTAGGCTTCGACCCTGCTGGGCCTCTACAGTTTTGCTGGTTTCGCCGTCAACGACTTGGGTTTGGTCCGGACGGTTACCAGACGGCCGGACGGCAAGCCATACTCGTCATCTGCAAGCCCGCGCCTACGGTGAAATTTCGGTGGTCCTGGAACGCAAACTGCCGCCTCGTCGATTCAATCACATTATCGCACTCCCGTTCTCTTTCTCGCTCTAGTAAATGATGGTTCTAAATTCGAGAATAGGATAGAAGCTTAGGAAAGTGCGACCAGATGTATCTCAATCCTAAATGAATAAGTTGTGCGTCAGTCAGCAACAATGTAGCAAGTTAAGGTGTAAGTTTTCTGCATAAGGTTGTGTTTCCACTGAAGCAGAGCTGGGCGGAGTGGAGTGGATAAGAACAGTGAAAAAGGCAAGAAGCAGTGCGGAGCGGAGCGGATTTGCCCCCTAGCCAATTTAGAACCGTTTCGTTTCGATTCTGTTTTCGTTGATCGCCTCGAGTCGGCCTCGCTTTCTATTCCTTTGTTCTGACCACGTGACTGAGCTTTAAGATGACGTCAGAATAAAGGAATCGAAGGCGTGGCCTACTCAAGGTGATAGACAAAAAGAGAATCGAAACGAAACGGTTGTAACTTGGCTATGGGGGGTTGAGCTTACCTCTTCTTCGTGCTCTCCGCTCGGCACCCGACTCCTTTCTGTCCGGCTTCAGGCCGCTTGTTCATTTGTTTTATTTGACAGTATTCTTACACTGCTTTTCTCTAGGAGAGAGAATTGGTCGTAATTCACCACGCGGGTCCAGCCCCCCTAGCCAAGTTACGACCGTTTCATTTCGATTCTCTTTTCTTCGAGCGCCTCGAGTCGGCCACGCCTTCTATTCCTTTGTTCTGACCACGTGACTGAGCTTTAAGATGACGTCAGAATAAAGGAATCGAAGGCGTGGCCTACTCGAGGTGACCGACAAAAAGAGAATCGAAACAAAACGGTTGTAACTTGGCTAGGGGGGGTTGAGCTTACCTCTTCTTCGTGCTCTCCGCTCGGCACCCGACTCCTTTCTGTCCGGCTTCAGGCCGCTTGTTCATTTGTTTTATTTGACAGTATTCTTACACTGCTTCCAGTGATACGGAGTGTAGATTTTGAGCACTTTGATTGGCCCATTCACGGTTTACTCCGCTCCGGACTAGCTCCGCGGCATTGGAAACGCACCCTAACGATTTTATGACCACAATAGAAGGAATGTTAAGCGCTACTGATGGCAGGGGTATTACTTGTGAGATTTGTAGGATAAAATTCCAGAGTTCGTGTCTATTAGTTCTTTTATTTTGGCGAGATAATATATTTAAGATTTTAATGTTGCGTCTAACTGTAATACTAGGTTCTGCTAGCGACTTCGCTCGCGTGAAACTAGGGAATATATAGCTTATGTCACTCAGTGATAAAGTAGCATTCTACTGGGGAAAGAATTTTTAAAAACGGTTCAGCAGTTTTTGAGTTCATTCATTACAAAAAGAAACAAAAAAAAATTTAAAATTTTCCTCTTTTTTTGAGTAACATAATACTGTTTTAGATTAGTATATATAAACCTATAAAGCAACAACGAATTATTTAGACATTTTTTTATGGTAATTAATGCCAGGGGCGTAGCTGCCGCCGTTTCAATGATACAGGACTTTCGAACTTCAGGGGCCCCGACATATGCCTCGTAACATGTTATCCACTATCTTAAATTCTCATATTGATAAAAGGCCAGGAGTGAATGAATAATGACTATATGATACTCTGTAAATACTTTTTAGCACGCTCCTTTCGCTTTAGCATTTTCTACATACAAAACGACAATAAAAATTTAACCTATTTTAGTAGATACCTTTTGAATGATCCAATAAATGCTCAGTTTCATTTTCGAGGCCTCTCAAGGGGCTAGTAGAAGCTATTCGTACAAAAAAGAAACTTCAAAAATATTTGATATATTTTGATGAAGATTGCAAAATTAATGTCATCATCAAATAACTTCTCCCACTCTAGGTGGAGCGAGAGAGAATGACAAAATTTCACTAACTAAAACCCACCGTGTTCCTTCAGTTGCCCTTTGCATTCCAGAGTAGCTCTGGAATGACCACGTGACTGAGCGTTGAGATGACGCCAGAACAAAGGAATCGGAGGCGTGACCGACTCGAGGCGATCGACGAAAAGAGAATCGAATGAAACGGTTGTAACTTGGCTAGGGGGGCAGTAATTTCGGCTATGCGTTTATATGTCAGTCAGTCAGTTTCTCCTTTTATATATATAGATAACTCCAATACTCTTTTTCGCTCGCAGGCCTGATATTTTAACACGCCATAGTAAATCCCCTCGTCTGATCAGATAAATAATGTACTATATTTAAAGGTTATGTCGTTAAGTTCAGTTAGATTTCTGAAATAATAATAATAATAATAATTAAATATCTCGACTTAGCACATGAGGTTGTTGACATGTGGAATGTAGACTCGGCTATCATTGTGCCGATTGTCGTGACCGCCAACGGCCTTTTAGCCAAAAGCTTCGACGACCATCTGTCGAAGCTGTCATTGCACGGTTGGATCAAGGGCCTGATACAGAAGGCAGTACTCCTCGATACGGCTCGCATTGTGAGGAGGTTCCTGTCTCAGGAGCCCTAACCACCGGTAACTTGGACCCTGTCTCGATACCGGCGGACTACTATTTTTTATATTTTTAAATGTTTTTTTTTTCTATATGATTTTGTTAAAAAAGGAATATTTAAAAAATTTATTAATATGTATAATGAATGAATAAAGAAAATAATAATAATAATATGATAATCATAATAATAACATATTTATTTGCTAAAAACACGGTATACAAGATGGTAAAGGAGAACAATTAGGAGCAAACATGTTTTGCTAAGTATTAGCATGCAAATATTTGTTATGTTTATAGTAACATACAGAGCACAGAGTACTTTGTAATATGATACAGAGATTCATCAATGAAAAATGAAGAAATGAGACAAATGGCTATAAATATTTCTTAATAAGGCGAAAAAGCCTTTTTATAAAACTTGTAATTACTCACTACGGCAAGAAAGCTCTGTCCATACTTCTAATAAAAATATTCAGCTGTTTTTAAAGCCACCAACGATGGAGAAGACAATAATATGTTATTTTCTCTTAAACCGTGGCCAAAGCGTATTGTTGGCTTCACGGAACATACCCATAATGATTGCAATTAAACTTGTTTTGTGGAAACAGTCCCGTACAATCACAACAAATGGCGATCCTACTCGCTTGGCAACGAGGAAGTCGGGGCGCGTAACCCGATAGGTGTAAAGATCTAGAATAATCTTGCACTCAGGCACACCCTTATTACCTAAACTACAAACTCCATTCTTGCTTGCACTCACTACAGATTTATCGCTGTACAATTGCAATAGCCAGGCCTGGATTGCAGCCGTTAAAGTTCTTATGTTGATGCCGTAGAGGTGGTATTTGATTAGTTTGATGTGAGAGTTAAGTTGGTTGTTAGGGCACGCGCTAAGCCATGATGCGACCTCGGCCACACGCCTGGACCTAGATTGGGATTACGCTGATATTACAGTGTGAGAAGTTGGATAGCAGAAGGTTTAACTCATAATAAGATCACAGGCAACTGCAAAAGTCTATTCTATTCTATTCTATTCTATTCTACTCTACTCTACTCTACTCCATTCTATTCTATTCTAATCTACTCTACTCTACTCTACTCTATTCTATTCTATTCTATTCTATTCTATTCTATTCTATTCTATTCTATTCTATTCTATTCTATTCTGCCAAGGCAATGGCGTGTTCTACAGAGTTACCTTGGCCCTAAAATGGTAAATGGCGTCATCCCGTAAATAAATTGTTTTTCTTTCTTTTTCTTGCTCTTTAGAGTTTCGTACCCAAAGAGTAAAAATCTGTCACGTCTGTCTATCTCCAGACTGTATCTCAAGAGACGTGATAGTCAGTTGAAAGTTTCACATGTGATTTACTCGTATTTTTGTTGCCGCTCTAACAACAAATTCTAAAAACAGAATAACATGAATATTCCTGTTCTAATGACAAGCCCCATATATGCACTTGGGCGGTGCGGGAGATAGTGTCAGACTTTTACTGACTAAAAACCCACTCCTGTTCCTTCTTTGCCTTCATCCCGGGGCCCCGGGTTTCCTTTCACACTCGTGGCAGTCAATGACATGGTGTGGATATCATTCCTCGAATTCCTGGTCTCCCAGAGCCATCCATTAAAGTTCCGTACAACAAACGCGACTTTTTTACCACTTTTGCTCGATCGATATTAATAATGCTTAGTTTCTATTGTTGTATAGATATTTTTTTTAAATTATCTTACCTGTTGGTAAGCGATGATATGGTCGACGATGAAGCACGATTGCCTAGAAGTAAATTTTTCCTTAGTGTATCTTCTGTGGTAAATTTTCGCTGCTCCTATTACAAAACAAGCTTTGCATGTGGGTTCCTACATTGTCATGTGTGCGTTAACTGAGCTGACTCCTGACTTGAAACTACATGGCATTTGGTCGGTTGAGTGAAGATGGCGGATTTACGTCATTCTTTCATATACATCTTATAGTATAATAATATAATATTCCACAGAGCTTGTGTTATGAGTACTATACAACTGATAAACATATTTAATAACTAAATACATACATAATTATTATAGATAAATTACACCCAGATACAGAACAAATGATCGTGCTCATTACACAAACATTTGTGTGGAATCAAACCCACGACCTCTGGGCCACTAACCACTAGACCAACAGACCAGTCAACCAATATAATAAACACATATCCTGAAAGTCGTGGCCACGTAGTTTTAAAGATCTAAGCATACATAGGGACAGACAGTAGGAAGTCATTTTGTTTTATAGTATGTAGTGAAGAGTAACCATGGAGTTTCTTGCCGGTTCTTCTTCATAGGATACGAGCGATTGCAACAATGCACTAACTTCTGACGTTTTTTAGGTGCTCATGTAGGCCTATGTGAAATAAAAAGAACTTTGGAATTTTTGAATTATTCTAGCTACATGTATTTACTATGATATGCTTACGAGGTCGTTTCAAATTGCAGTGGTTTTGATACGTAATAACAGTGTCGGCAAGGTAGCCTAGAGTTATTGCAGTACTGGCTATGGTATGTACTCAAATGGGAAGGTCATTAGCCCGCTAGGCCTTACTGGCCGAGAGCTTAGGGTCAAAAGTGTGATCCCTAAGGGAATTTCAATATATCATACTTGGCCTGGTGTCATACAGAAAAGGATACAGCATTAGTCACTGTTCTTGGTTACTGTTTGTGATTTCTAATCGTCAGGCTTAGTTGTAGTCAGAATTTTAGAATCAGGATGGCAAACAAAAGTTACAGATAATTTTTTTTATGTAGTTTTTTTTGGCGAGCACTTGTACAACGTTACGGAGGATGTCCAAGGCGTTGTACAGTAGAAACTTATAAACTAAAAAAATACATTTAATAAAACAATAATAATTAATAAAATATGCGGAACAGAGTGTAAAATCCTTCAAACCTACATTGAAAAGGGAGGATCCTCTAACAATACTGCCGTTGTGTTTGGCCCGGGTAACCGCCTGATTGTTGATTTCGAATTCTTGGAACGCAGAGGGCGACTGCAACTGAAGGAATACAAGTGGGTTTTAGTAGGTAAAAGAGTAACAATCCCTCTCGCTCCGCCCTCAGTGGGAAGTGTCATTTCAATAATTTTCTATTAAAAAAGGGAGTGATCAGTAACGCAGTGATGATGGTGGAGCGCACTAGTTTATTAAGAGCCTATTTAATCTAGCCTTGAAGCACCTAAATTATAATCGGACGGGAAGACCGCAGCAGATCGAAGTACTCGGTACAAACGAAGAGGCGAACGGCATGGTCCAGACCTAGATGTTCACAATATAAGGATAGACTCTCATCTTACGTCGGGTTATCCGATGATGGCGGAATCCAGTCATGTATTTTCTGGGCATACTCTCCAAAATGTATCCTGTAAAATACTGAAAGGCTGGCTACCTTACGCCTATGCTTTGAAGATTGGTCTTCACCAAATCTGGATCACCAATTACCATCTTCGCACGCCTTTCCACTGAGTCCAAAGCTGCTAGATGACATTTTACAGCACCAGTCCATATGTGGTTGCAGTACTCCACACACGAGGACCTGTGCTTTGTATAACATTAGAAGCTGTCCTGGGTTGGTACATGTCTTCGAATTGTTGAGAGCTTTTTCTGGTAAAACACTAGAAAAAAGAGTTTTACTTAAGGGGATGCAATTCGACATACATTTCACTGTTTTTCATATAACCGCTCTTACGCGATTATGACGTTTTTACAAATTTTTCATTGGATATTTTGGAAACACAGTATCTTGTGGATATTATCTAGGCTTCTATTGAAATCAATTTATAAATTTGTATAAAACTAATCCAGTAAAGACTTCTGAATATCTGCTATTTTGCATGAACTTTGACACTTCATAATTTACTCAAATTTTGAAAAAGTAAAAAAAATATAACTAGAAGCCTTGCAAATTTAATCAAGATTCTGAATGACGACAATTTTTTTCAAAAACTTTTAAGGGTATAAAAAAACACTTATTTCCTGGAACAAGTTTTGTAAAATATTCGAGTAAATCACGGATTTACCGAATTCTAACAGAGTTTTAAGGCGTTAGGTTAGGCTCTCTTTTTTCGCATTGCCTTTTCGTCAAACATCGCGTTGGATTGCATTAGATGAGGTAAGAAGCTTTTAAACCATGCTCGATGTTGACGATAGGTGAGTGAAAAAGAACTCTTATGGTACATCGTGTAGGAAGATGTAGGTACTTTAGTGTAATTATGATGTTATCAAACTAATCATTGTATGTGCCTTCATTGAGACGAACCTTGTAATGGATGTGCATGAAGTATTGTGCTCTTACCCAATAGGAAATGGTTTGAAGATATACACGTTAATCTGCCATTAACATGATAGAGGACGTGTTTAACTACTTATACTGTACATGGGTCATTACTTAGAGATAAGGGAAGGAAGGTTATGTTTTGATAAGGAATAAATGCATTTTTAAAGAGTAAGTATTTTATGTAAATGACAATATAGATATTGACAGGGAACGCAGGTCGCTGGCTGTCCGTTGTAACATGCTGGCTCGCAGGTTTGCACGGTGTACGAAATCAGTAGAGATCACGCTTTTAAAGCATTTTGTCAATCTTTTTACACCTGCAGACTGTGGGTCGCATATTCGCAGCGGGCATAATATAACAATGCACTCAGGGTACTATTGGGGCTACCGTGGCGTTGCAGTGCGTCAGGAATGTTTGCTGAGGCGCGGGTTGATGGCTTTGCCGCCATAATCAGGAAGAGATGTGCCTCCCTACTCGCTCGCGCGTGGCAGCACCAATACTATACTGAGTGTTTTTTGCAGATAGGTGGGAGTCCCCCATGCTGCAAAGATGGGTGCGGCTTCATGTCGAAGTATAGTTGTGTAATTTGTGTCGTTATTGCTTACTAATATTAGTTTTTAATATAATTGTTACTAACAAAATATGGACCTCGTCCGAAATAAATGCTTTATTATTTTTTTATTATTATTAATACGTTCACTGATTCGCTCATTGTAGTGATGTGTGTGTGATGTTGGAACCAAGGTCGCGGATATAGCCCGAGGAATCGCCTAACTTAAGTGGCAGTGCACATTGCTCGTAGAACGGATGAACTCCGTTCAACTACAATCAGCAGAACATTGAATCCTAATGAATAGGAATCAGCACAATGGTTGGCAGCATTATTAATGGCTCCATCAATCTCGTGTCGATGATCGATCGATAGCAGAACATCAATTTGTCTTGTGCTTGCAATTGTTGATTCAGTTTCAATCAGTGTACGTATTCTTGTATGACTTTGGTCAATTTTGTTACTAGCTTCAGCCAGCGGCTTTGCTCGCGTCATAGTAGGTTTCTCCATACAAACTTTGGGCCCCCGTTTCATCACTTTAGGGGGTGACTTTTGGAAAATCCTCTCTTAGTGCTCACCTAGGTCTTAGAAGGAAACCTTGTGCAAAATTTCACGCTCCTAGGCCCCGTAGTTTTCGCTGTGCGTTGATATGTTAGTCAGTCAGTCAGTTCTCCTTTTATCTATACTAATATTATCAAAAAGGTAAAGTTTGTTTTTTTTGTTTTATAGGAGGTAATCTCTGAAAGTACTGGTCTGATTGCTAATTTTTTTTCACCAATAGAAAGCTGCTTTATTCCAGAGTGACATAGGCCATATTTTATGTACGCGTGCGAAGCTGCGGGCAATAGCTAGTATTATATAGATGAGTACCAATTTAGTGATTGTTGAAATGTCTCAATAGATTTGAGAATAAAGGTGATCTAGATTATTGAGGAGCCAGAAATTGTAACTGTTTTCTCTCCATTCTTCTATTGATATCCTCATTATTTTTTACTGATTGCCTTTTGGTAGTCTAAGTTTGCTAATTGCATCTACTGGTAGCTGTATAAGTATCAAAATTTTCTATTATTGTTGCTCTGGATTTTAAAATAGGTCTTTGTTTTCCATTTACATTTTTGTACTGGTCGTCATCATCATTTCCACTGTTGTCCACTGCTGGAGATAGGCTTCCCCTAATAGGTGTTGGTACATCGACAGTTCTGAGCGTCACGCATATATCGATTTCTCCTCTTCGTGGGGAGGTCTCTTTCGGCCCCATCGACCAACGGTTCTGCGAGCAATTTGCCCACTGTACTGTTCCTGAGAATCCCTCTTTATTTGGCTGCTGTAAACTTGGCTCCAACCCGCACAGGGTTCGCGTGGTAATTTACACCCCATTCGCTCTCCTACAGAGGACGCTTGAGTCCCTGCAATGGGAACATTACGGGTCATTTCCTCTCCTAGAGAAAAAACAATGGGCCCCGGAGGAAACGGTGGAGCACACGGTGGAGGTGTGCCCCGCCTGGGCAGAGCAACGCCGGGTCCTCGGGCGATCGGTGGCGGCGATCTCTCACGCCTTGGTACCGGCCATGGTCCGGAGCGAGGAGGAGTGGCAGGCGGTTGCCTCCTTCTGCGAAGCAGTAATGCTAGCAAAGGTGGAGGCCGCACGCGTGGGGCAACGGTCCTCACGCCCCAACCACCGCCGGGATTCCGATCCCGATTTCCAGCCATGAAGAAGACGAGAAGACGACCGAACCGTCCGGACCACGCTAAAGTCGTTGACGAAAAAAAAAAGTCTAAACAATGGGAACATTCAAAGCCTGATTATGCTTGGCAGCTATTGAATTAAGTTTGGTCGGTACTACTTAATTCTAATAAGTTTACTTATATAACCTAACGTGACAAGACAATCACCCGTCGCGCATTACAGAACATTATGGAAAAAATCGAAATCATCTTTTAGGGTCACAACAGTTCCTATTTCACAAGTGTCCAATTGTTTAACGAATAGAACAATAAACAATTATGCGTTCTATCCAGTTCCCATACGGTATAATTGTATGAAAAACCTTGGTTCGACTTGGTAAGTTTTTGATACAAATCTAAAGGTTGCGTACGAATAAATGCAATGTATATCTTTGTCAACTTGAGCGATTGTGTTAATGTTTTTACCCACGAGTGTTAATGGAATGAGTGGCGTTTGGTAAACTTAAGTATTTGGTACGAAACTACGGAGTAACAGTTACATAAAAGGCCTTCGGATGATAGTAGGAATGTGTGCCGAGTTACTAAAGTTATTTTTATTGGGGCTGTCGCAAAATTAGCTGTTAAGTCATGTCATCATCATTCATCATCATTTTAGCCGAAAGTTGTGGACATAGGCCTCCCCCAAGTGTCGCCACAATGAACGGTACTGTGCGTCTCGCATCCATAGGATTCCCACAACCGTTACCAAGTCATCAGTCTACCTTGTAGGTGGCCTTCCAACGCTACGTCTTCCAGTACGTGGTCGCTATTGCAGAACCTTTCGGCCCCAACGGCCACCCGTTCTGCGTTAAGCCATGTACTTATAAGTAATAGAGAGTCAAAAAAACTCACTTTCTTAGATGCATAAAAAACATAATACAATTTAAAAATTATTTTTTGAAAATAACATTATCCTAATGTCGTCCTTGTTCAACTTCCTGAACCTGTAAAGCAGTCCATATACTACAGTGTGATACAGTATCGAAAGCTTTTTTGTAATCAATGTACGCGATGTAGAGCGCTCTTTGCTTTTCCTGGTATTTTTCCATTATTAGTTCTAGCGTATGTATATGATCAATTGTCGAAAAACTCTTTCGAAAACCTGCTTGTTCTATCGGTTGTTTTGCTTCTAATGTAACACTTATTCTGCTATTTATGATGGTAGAAAACAGTTTGTAGATACATGAGAGTAAGCTTATAGGCCTGTAGTTTGTAATATCTTTTGAGTCTCCTTTTTTGTAGATTAAAATTATTTCTGACTCCATCCATTGCGATGGTATTTCGGCAGTTTCTAATATCTGGTTAAATAAATGTGTTAGGGATGGAGTCAGTAACGGGTAGGCGACCCTTATGGCCTCATTTGTAATACCGTCTGGTCCTGGACTTTTATCTATTTTTAGCCTTTTTATTGCTTGTATAACTTCAATTTCCGATATCGGTGTTATATTTCCGCTTGTGTTTATATTTATAGAGTTTTCTGTACTGTGGTCGATGCACTCTTTTGCTTGGGCACTGTATAAAGCTTTGTAGAAATCAGTTGCTACCTCTATAATTTCTTTGCGATCATTAACGGTTCTACCTTCTCGGTTTAAGCCATTTAAATATATAGAAATAATCAGAAATATTTACAAGGGTAGCATAGCCAAAATAAAACTAAAAACTTCTGGTTCTACATTTCCCATTGAAAGGGGAGTGAAACAAGGAGACCCGCTGTCCCCAAAATTATTTATATCTATCCTAGAGTCAATAATAAAAAGAATAAATTGGGAAAAAGCAGGACTCAACATTAACGGGAAATATTTAAGTCACCTGCGCTTCGCAGAAATCTTAGTTCTCTTATCAGAGTCTAGCACACAACTCCAAACCATGCTTGATGAACTAAACACAGCCAGTAAACGGGTGGGACTGGAAATGAATCTTTCCAAAACAATGGTCATGTCCAACAGCATAAACAGAAGAATATCAGTAGACAATGAAACTTTAAAATATACAGAAAAATACATTTATCTTGGAAAACAAATTGGCTTCGACAGAAAACAGAATGAATTAGAAGTGGAACGAAGAGCACAAAATACTTGGAATAAGTACTGGTCCTTGAGCGAAATATTTAAAAGCAACATGCCAATAAATATTAAAACAAAAGTTATGACGTCATGCCTCCTGCCATGCCTAACCTACGCTTGCCAAACTTGGAAGTATACATCCAAAATCAAAAACAAAATCATTACCTGCCAACGTGGAATGGAACGAAGCATGCTTAATATTAAAAAAATACAAGAAATTCGTCACACAAAAATAAGAAAAATTACCAAAGCCAAAGATGCTCTAAGCTACGCTAAAAAATTAAAATGGAAATGGGCAGGTCATATAGCGAGGCTAGAGGATAACAGGTGGACTAGCAGGGCAACAAAGTGGAAGGGTCCATATGGCAAACGTCTCAAAGGTAGACCACATTCGAGATGGGCAGACGAAATAATAAAAATAGCTGGGCCCTGCTGGACGCAAATAGCCCAGGATAGGGATAAATGGAATTCTTTAGAGGAGGCCTTCACCCTCGCCTGAGGAGGGGTTCTTGCACACGATATAATAGGATTCAATTTATACAACAATACTGTAAATAACATTAACTAAGCATATATTTTACTTTTTTAACACGTTCCCTGCGCCATCACTTTCAAAAAACTTTCAGCTGGTGCTTAGGAGACCTAAAAGGTCTCCAAACTAACCTACCATTTGGTGCGTTTGAGACCTAATCGGTCTCCTAAAGATACAGTTTACAAAATAGTTTATATCTTCCAAAAAAATAATCAAATATATTTTGAAGTTTTTGTGGGTGAAAGATAGCCTATTGCTTAATATTTTGCTAAGTTCGCACGCAGTTATGACATTTGAATAAACTACAAATAACAAAAAAAAAAATGATATCGATTGTATCTCGTACCGCAACGGAAGATAGTTCAATATGTGTAGTAAGTAGTGATGGGAATAAAATAATATCTCAGTTGTCGATTGAAAAAGTTTTATTAATTATGGAAAGTGTTTTTCATTAAAACATGGTAAGCACATTGATTGCTTGCATTGCGCGCAAATGGTAACAATTCGTTTAGTTTTTTTAGAAGCGTCAGTGCTGTTTAATGTGCGTCGTAATTTTTCATAACAACCCACACAACGTCTTTTTTTGTCGCCACGTTGGAAAACATGATCAGTACATCTTCCTTCGGGTAATTCTGTAATAAAGTGCATTGTATAAATAAACAGCATGCAACTATGTCAGTGAAGTAAATGCGATGGAATCTAATTTTATTAGTTTTGTTATTCGAGTGTCTTATGTATATTTTTGTACTTAGGCTGTTGTTGCTTTAAAAAAATATACGAAGGTATTAAATAAAAGCTGGATGTCACAGGTCTCTTGTAAGTTTACTATAACAACGTTTTTGTTTTAATAACCGAAATTTAGGCTACCAGAAACTTACCAGAGAGTGATGTGAACCCCCCCCCTTCCCCCTGTGTAGTATAATGCTTACATAATTAAAACACTCTAGCATTAGAGATAAGTAGCAAAGCCCACCAGAAATGCTACTAAGCTAAGACAATCTCAAAAACAACCAAAAATTTTCAGGCAATCAACAGAAGAAGTAGGTACATAACGCGTTTCAAACACAAAAAAATAAAAACCACGTAATATCGAAAAAAAGGCAGGCAGATGTTAGTTGGAAATAAAGTCTCCCCTCTTTAATTTATGTTATTTGAATTGTATCCAAGAAGATTTTTGTTCAGTAAACTCGAATGATTAAAGTGCATAATATGCTCAGTTTCATGCAAAGCGTGCTGCAGTTAGTTGACGATGCTAAGCTTACGCGTTGTCTGGAACCATTACCTAAGTTTCTGGAGAGATTTTAGCTACCTTTATGAGTAAGAACAGTTTGTTTTCGAAGAACTGTTAGGTATGTTGACCACGGCAATCTTCTGACACCACCACGCTCGCCATCGGATTTATCAGCATACCCTTGAACCTAAACGGTTATGTTTAGAACAAATCAAGATGTGTTTCCTCAAAAAAATGTACTACAACATGACATCTACTCTGCAAAAATGGTGAGAAAAACGCAGTAGGTAAGTACACAAGTATGTATCTAGTATTTTGAGCGCTCTTAGGCAAGAGGGATGGCCTAGTGTATCTGCTTTACATTAGATATCATGTCACAAGAAACCTGCAGGTTTTATATACACGCTTGTTGTCACACGAGTTGTATTAAAAATAATATTTTGTGCAATAATAAGTTAATCATACCTGTTCCAGAAATTTTTCGGCCTCCGAATGTTTCGATTATTGATTCTGTGAATTCTTTTTTTGACATTTTCTTGTCTGTATTTGCATTGTATATTATCCATGCGTTTATGAGTGCAGTACCAAATAAAAATTCCATCATCACTTTCCGATACCACTTTAGACCTCGTCGTAAAGTAGTATAGTATGCCGACATTTGATCTGAGTAGTCTATCCCTTTTTTATTATCATTATAAGTTAAAATGCACAGTGGCTTTCTGATCATTTCATTAGTTCTCTTATGTATCTTACCTGTATCTACTAGAGACGCTTTATGTGCTTTACAGGAAGTTATCATTGAAACTTGGCGCTTATCGTGCCATTTAATAACTTTTACACCACTAGGCAGCATTATCCCTTCAACTTCGCCTTTCTTCAATTTTTTAGACATAAATTGCTTGGGAAGTCCTCTTCGGTTTGATCTTAGCGTGCCACAGTAAAATGTTTTCTTTTCTAAGAGTTCCTCTACTAAATCAAGAGAAGAATAAAAGTTATCGGCTACTAAAACTCGTCCTTCATTTTCTAGACCCTCTATGAGCTTCATAACTACATTTTTTCCATGGTTCACTTCTCTGCGATTTCCTTCTTTACCTGTATATACTATGGTTTTAAAAGTGTACCCCTCAGGAGTACATAGTTTATATAATTTAACTCCATATTTATGCGATTTATTTTTGATATATTGGCGAAAAATAAGTCTCCCGCGCCAGGGAATCATTGATTCGTCTATCACGATAAATTTTCCTGGAGTTAAAATATCTTTAAAACGATTATTTAACATATTAAGTATTTGTCGAATTTTGTAGAGTCTATCTTCAGTATCATTCCTTTCATCGCTGAAATGCCAAAACTTTAGAAGCAAGATAAATCTATCTCTTCCCATGAGAGAGCATATATATTCATTTCTGTAAATGGATTTCTTTGACCAATAATCGTGAAAATGTGGAACCTTATTTAAGCCCATCGTGAGTATGACACTGAAAAACTGACGCATTTCATTTGCATTTGTAGGTTTCCAAGCTTTAAAGCGTGATTTTGCTGTAATTTCTTTTTCTAATAAATATTTATCTGCGTATTTATTAGTTTCTTCTACTATTTTATCAATAATATCGTCAGTGAGAAACAAACTATAAATATCGACGGGCAATTTATTACGAATAGGTACATTTGTCACGCTATCAAGTATGCTCTCATCGAAGCTCAATACGTCATTGTCGGGAATGTCAATCCAATCTTTATCACCCTCAAGCTCTCCACCCTCACTTTCTGATATATTTTCAGACATATTATCTTCATCTTCACTTATTATATCAGATGAGAGATTTTTACTTGTATCATCATCACTTCCATTTGAAACGATTTCTTCTATTTCAGTATTGGTTGCTTCATCAGTCTGCGTCTCCAGAGCGTCTTCTTGTGTTTTTTCGTTTTCTATGTCCTGATCTAGTTCTTCCACTTTTTCATTCTGTATTTCTAGACTTCTATTTTGCTTATTCTGATCTTTTTCTTGTCCTATTATATTATTTTCTTGTTGCTTTTCAGTGTTTCTCTCTTCTAAATGTTTTTGTGAATTATTGTTCAAGTTGCATTTAGTCGTTTTTCTTTCTGCTTTTTCGTCATAAGTGAGCGCATCATCCTCAAAAGTATACTCAAAAGAAAATGGACTATTGTTTGTATTACCCGTGGTTCTTCTTTCCTTTATAGTTGTTTTAATCAATTTTTGCATACTGCTTTCATTAAATTCTAAAGGTAATAAGTTCGAACATGAAATATTATTTAAAGACGAGCACCTACTTGATGTACATAAAGCATTCAATGAGATAGGAGAAGCTCTAGCATTTATGTTGGATGTTTCTGTAAGCATTTGAGTGCACGAGCTAGGAGTAGATAAACCACTATGGTTACGAGAAACAGTACCACAAAATCTACGAGTAGGTGTCATAGGATCAGTAGGTATAGTCGTTGTAGTATTCGTCATCAATAATGTGGTATTATTATGACTACTTTTTGGACTGGATATCGTATTCTGAAGCACACTAAATCGTTTTCCAGTACATGGGCTGATATATATATTATTTTCATTACTTAGCTGCGTGTGCTCCAACGTAGAAAGGTTCATCATTTTCTTTTTAGGTGCGTCAAATATTTCATAATCAGAATCACTGTCATTATTAGCCAATGGAGGGCAAATTTGAACATTTTCCAAAATTTTTATTTGCGATGTAGCAGTATAATCCGGCGTTGATTTTTTGTTGGTAATCTCACCAAAATAAATAGATTTTTTACACTTTTTTCTTTTATAAGCACTCATTGTATAACAAAAATGATAATCAACACGTAATACGTAATATACGCGAGTGTTATTTTGCAAACGTGCGCGCGACCTCCCACGTCGATGCTAGGACAACACTAAAACGAGTCACGCAGCGCCCGCGCCGCCCACCTTCCCTCTCTTGCGTCTACGAGGCGTACGATTCCACGAGTACCGACATATCTCCTAACGCAAGGAATGAAAATAATTACAGTACTGTGCGTTAGGGACCTAATCCATCTCTAATTTCTTTTTTAATGTCCTTGAATTCATCTTTAAGTGAGAAGCAAATATGTATATTTGTCCTACTCATACCTAAAGAACTTTACATGTTAGATCCTCCCGCAAGGAGTGAAACAACACGATTATGTTCAACGCACAATACAAAAGTCCTGCAAGAGATCTGATAGATCTCATAATGCAACGAACGTGTTAATAATTTGTAATGCAAGAAATAAAAGGCTTTTTTATTTTTATTTTTATTTTATTTTATTTAATGTCGTCCTTCGAGGCTCTTGCCTTACTCTTAAAAGCGATCTCTAACTTTCATGAAAACATGCCTCAGAAGTTGTGCAGAATGGTGTTGATTTCTTGTCTTGTTGATGATGTTCTCCTTTAATTCAGATATGTTTGATGGATTATTGTTGTACACCCTAATCTTCAGATAACCCTATAGGAAAAAAATCGGAGCTGTGAAGAGAATGAACGAAAACATTAGACAACAAATCAACAATATTCCTACTCAACTTCTGAGGGTGTTTCCCCGAATGTTAGAGATCACATTGAAGACTGCTAGAGCCGCGAAGGACGACATTTGAATAATGTTATTTTTAAAGAAAAAGAATTGCCAAACTAAAGTGGCAGTGGGCAGGGCACATTGCTTGTAGAACGGATGGTCGATGGGATGAAAGGTTCTAGAGTGGCGACCGCGCACCGGAAAACGCAGCGTTGGAAGGCCTCCCACAAGGTTTTATGACAAATCCCGCTCCTGGGCGGAGTGTCAGACTTTTATTGACTAAAAACCCACTCCTGTTCCTTCTTTGCCTTCGTCTCAGGGCCCCGGGATTCGTTTTCACACTACCCAAGCCCCAGTAGGCTTCGACCCTGCTGGGCCCCTATGATTTGCTGACATCTCCCCGAGGCGCGCGTGGAACAATACGCCCCGCCTCCCACAAGGTGGACCGACAACCTGGCTTTGCTAGAGACTTGGCTAGTAACTTGGCACCGCATTCCCGCGAATGTGGTGGACGCGAGGCGCACAGGATCGGTCGTTGTAGTCGCTTGGGGGAGGCCTATGTCCAACAGTGGACGTCTTTCGACTGAAACGACGATGATGATGATTTTTTTAAAGTTATTTTCCAATGTCCTTCAGTTTCTAATTTTGTAATATAACACATATCTTTATATAAGTAAACTTATTTGTTATTTGTTTTTGCATCTATAAAAGTATTTTTTTTTTTGTTTTTTAAATACTCACTTTTATGAGTATTTTCCTTGACATCATTTGTAACAGCTCTCATAAGTAGGCCAGCTATTACATAAGTATGTACAACTCCAAGCTAATTCCTTTACCGTGATCTGTTCAAAGTCACAGTGCATATTATGTTATTAGAAAATGAATAGAAAATAGCAGTATGTCAGTTGCTCATCCTCCGTAATTTGCAGTTGACTGCAAACCTGTTCGGCTGGTCTGTGGATTGACGGCCAGTTCACATTTTCCCGCTATTATTTCTTTACACCTAACACTTTTGCTGTCCATACTTTTAATTAAGTACCTCGAGATTTTTTTATTACTGACTGGCTTACACTTAACTTGATGAATTTTAGCGAATACAACCACTGACTTGGTCTCGAACAGCAGGAGCAAGTGCCAGCGACGCGATAGGCCCAGAAGGAGATGGCGTGACCAGTTGAACTCCTACCTAAATGATTAGCCAGAAGTGGCTATGGACAGAGAAGAGTGAAAGAATGGAAGGGAGACTTTTGCTCTACAGTGGGACACACCATTATCATCATCATCATTATTTCAGCCGAAAGACGTCCACTGTTGGACATAGGCCTTCCCCAAACGTCTCCACAATGACCGATCCTGTGCACCTCCTGTGTCTTCCGGAACACTCTCAGTAAGGTTCAGTTGAAAACCAGCGTCAGGCAACTGTTACATAGTTGTCTGGCATTATGCTAAACTGGACCTATTTGGCGCAGCCGTGAGACACACAATGTGTCAGTGTTCTTTTTTAATCTTAAGTTTACACATGTTGTTTCTACACTATATGTAAATGAGTGTCAAATATTTTATTTTCTTCTTTCTTAACTAATTAAAATTACATAATATATACACAATAACTCCTACCTAAAATATGGCGTCAAAAAATGCCTCCGCATCGATGTCGACTGGAAGTGTGCCCAAAAGACTGGCGGCATTGCCACGACATTTCTTATCTATTTTACCATTACGTTTTACTTACCATTTTATATTTCTGCACTACCCTAAGGTCGACTGGTAGAAAATGCCTAAGACATTAAGTCCGCCTTTCTTACTAGTGCATAAAGTTTTAAAAATAAATAATAGTTATAAAACCACAGCGTATTGCACCAAGTAGAGGTGAAATTAACACAGTTCTACCCCAAGTCACTGTCTCACTAAGTAGATATAGACAAGCCTTTATCTGAAACTATCCGAAACTATCCGAGACTATCCGGAACTATCCGAAACTATCCGAAACTATCCGAAACTATCCGAAACTATCCGAAACTATCCGAAACTATCCGAAACTATCCAAAATTTTTATGTTGGTTTCAGTTACGGTTACGGATATTTTTTTTATTTCGAACACCTGATAGTTTCGTATACAGTTACGAAGCTCCATAACATGCCTCAAAGACAAGTTTTCAAAGGGCTGTCTCACAATACTTGCAAGCTTGCCTATAAAGTATGAACATGTAACAAATAACTATCATTTATTATTATGTATGATGTTTGTATGAAAATGTGATGAAAGAACTTGTATAGTGAATAGACTAAGGTAATTGAGTGTGTCACCATTTTTCTGATTTACTGAATGGGAAGATTTTTATGGAGTTAATGCAGAAAACATGAGTAGTTGAACAGTGTTGTTCAGATAACCCACATAATATTACATCACGTTTGCGTACTCCGCAGCGTTACACAGATGGATTACGAGGTTTAAAGTAAGAAAGTATGAAAGAACGAAAACAAGAACTTGACTCTTGGGCCGTGGGGTCCGAGTGATCATGCGCTTTTTAAAGAATTATCCGAACGGCTAGTTGACACTTCGCGTGACCAAAGGGCTGGGCTTTTACCTCGGTTAAAGATTAAGCATTGCCATACAAACTTCCTGCGAATGTATTCACGTGCCTTAAAAGTGAACCGACTGGAAGTGGTCCTGATGTTCAGAGAGAGCGCATTCCAAAGAGAGGACTGGATAAACCCAGAGCGATGTGTGGGACCTCGTAGTAGGCGATTATTGGTACATAGATTAGAGATTTTTATTAAGTCCTCAAAAGGATCGCATTAAGAGGTCGTGTTGAGGCCTCTGTTGTCTTTACAAGTACTGCTTGCCGCGACCTGTATTCATAATACATGTTATGAGGTAGTCTCTTATAGCTTGTACTATACCCACAAGCCTGCTGACCTCAGTTCTCCATGTACGGATTGATGACACTCGTGCGCAGGTACGAATGATAATGTCATATTAAGTGGGCCACTTGTTCAGTGGACCCAATTTAATATATTTTAATATTTATACTGAGGAACAGTGGTGTCACCTATTGGTAACGGCTTCGACTTACGAGTTATGGGTTCAAACACAGTCAGGTGAATTACATTTTTTTCCTTGCTTTCTTTCTATTTTTCTCACCATTTAGCCTCTCAAAACGGTAACGGAAAAACAGCTAGAGGAAACCGGCTGTTTCTTTTTAACTAGCTTAATACTCATCATCACGTTGATTTCTATCGATTGAAAGACAGATGTCAACTAATGATATCTGCTTGACAGTTCATGGACCCTGGCCCTTATTAGGTGCGATGTTTCGCTATGAGCCTAGTTTAATCATTGCGTAGTAGAAACTTATCCTTAATTCCTATATGTCTTTGTTGCAGGTAATATTCAAGGGTCCAGTCAATCTAAAGAGCCGTGAGAAGGTCGCTAAAAGGATGGGTGTAGCTGTATCATCACACTTAATGGTATAAAGGTAAAAGTTTGTATGTAGGTATGTGTGAATGCTTGTCATTCTTTCACGCTCAAACAGCTGAGTTGCGGGAATGACTGGATGAGTTACCTGGGCCCTGGCATGTTGAATTCTCACCAATGTTTATGAATGAGCTACCCCTTAACTTGTTACCATGTGCTAAATCTAAACACCAACTTAAAAAAAAAACTAAAAAAACATTATCTGTCACTGTGTCCGTAGATTAACAGGATTATGTATGAACAGTGAAAATTGTCCATGAATATAGAATGTGGGATTGTTTGATTTTGTAGGTGTATTGGTTAGATAATGTTGTTAGCTTAGCATGCATTTATTGACACGTCGTTGTGAAACGAGAACAACTGCCGACAAACACGACACTGTTTTACAGTTTGGCAGAATTTTTGTAATGCATAATGCAAGCAAGTTTTGAATAAAAAAAAAAAAAAGAAAACGCTCAAACCGTTGAAATTTGGCATATATGTGGATCATATTCAGGAATAGCACGTAGAATGCTCTCGGAAGTGTGTTGATGATGACTTGACAGCTGATGCTTTCATTAATAACAAACCAGGGAAGTTGATAAAAAAAAGGAATTACAAATATTGTTTTTAACGTCATCGGAACGTGATGGATGGATTGTGTGAAGAATGATATGAAAGAAAAGGAACTTAGTGATAGCATGACGAGTGACAGGGCAGAATGGAAGAAAAAAACATGTTGCGCCGACCCCAAATAACACAAGGGCAGGAAGATGATGATGATCATCATCGGCACGTGATTTACCCAGGCAACCTATTCGCGATTTATTAATATATTCACTATCTAGCCAGTCAGATCAAATTATATTTGATCTGACTGGCTTGTTGGTCTAGTGGTCAGTGGGCCCGACTGCTATGCCGGAGGACGTAGGTTCGATTCTCATCCAGAACAAATGTTTGTGTGATGAACACGATCATTTGTTCTGTATCCGGGTGTATCTATAATATGTATGTATTTAGAAATATATAAGTATGTTTAACAATTGTCTAGTATTCATAGCAAAAGGTCTGCTTAGTTTGGGACTAGACGGCGTTGTGTGATAGTTGTGAATATTATTATTATTATATAATCATAAAATATATTATTATTTAATATTTCTTCTACCGGATCTGAGATCAGCAAGTATCTCGGTGTTGTGTTTCCTTGGGGTAATTTTCTAGTGGCTTATGTTGTAGCTAAGAGGAAAGCAAGGGACAGGCTGGATTGAGCATTAGGATATTTTCTTAAGACGTGGCTTGGCACCTTTACTTTGAGTCAAGGAAAGCTGAGCCTCCTTGCCTCCCACAAGGTGGACCGAATAACTGATTAGGGTGGCGTGAATCCGATGGATTCGAGACGCACAGGACCAGTCGATATGGCGACACTTGGGGGAGGCCTATGTCTAACAGTGGAGGTCTTTCGATTGAAATAATGATGATGTAGGAAAGCTTTATAATGAACTTACTTATAATTACGAATATTAGTCGATTTTACTTAATCTGATTTACAGCCAGCTAAAAATAAAAATAATGCACTTTTTAATATTCAGTTCAGCCGGTTATTTTATGTTTTAGTAGCTAACAACTTTCATTTTAATTAGCTATTTAATAATGTTACAATGTTTATATCATTTTTTCTTCTATTTGTCTGTGAGCCTTCTTTAAAATAAAATAAATAAATAAATAATATTTCGATAAATAATATATTATACTTATCAGAATAAAAAAAAATCGGTTTTAAATATTATGATATAAAACAGACTGCATGTATAGATTGAAGAGATTTAAAATTATATGAAAGAAAGAATGTTTTGATAAAAAAAAAGCAATTGCACAAGTTAGGACATTCCAAAATTGATGTTACAACTGAATATTCGATAGAATAGCCCACAGTTCTAGACCGAATTTCTGACCATTTTTCCTGCTTCGTCAGACTCAGATTTTTTGCTTCAAACGTGAAGGCTCGTCAGTTTTTTGACCACGAGTCTTCGCCAAGGTCACACTTTGTCACTTGGTACCGTTAGCAAAACAAGTCGTAATAAACTAACAATGAAAATATTTTTATTGTTGAGACGTGAGTTTTAGGCAAATGTGTAATGTAATATGGTTGTATGAAATAATGTTGTGTCTTTTTGCGAAATTTTACGTAATTTAAATTAGTACAGTGGACTGTAGACTAATATTTATTTATATATTCTTTATTAAACTTGTACACCAAGATAATAAATATTATAATTTGAGCCTTAAGTTTAAAAACATACAATTGGTGGCCTTACCGCATTCTGCGATCTCTTCCAGGTAACCTAGAATGGACAGAGATTGCCTGAACAAAAAATGTGGCTGCCCTTGGTGCATTTCAAAACAAGCTAAACAATTGGTGGAAAACAAAATATTAGATTTATAAAAAAAAAAAAAATTGGTAATATAAGTAATACTTTTACTTTTCTTTGAGTAAATTATAGTATTTAATAACAGACAACTGTTAATATATATTAAAAAATATTACAAAAAAGATTTGATGACAGCTATAATTTCAGAAAATAATAGGGGTTAAAGTATGAAATTGCCGTTATTTAAAATGGGTTGCTTTGAAATGTTATATCTTTAAATTGACTTGGAATTATAAGTTCAAATTAATTTTATATTAAAGGTAAGTTATTCTTTTTCCGAAATTAGGTATTTATTGGATTCTTTGTGTTTTGTATTTTCTGTAATATCGCAGTTCCCTATCCCTATTCCATGAGGTGAGATAGTCAAGCGCGAGCCTTAACAGTAATATAAAAATCCCATCGATTATACTGAAACAAAATATAATCCAATAAATTTCTTGTAAATCTACTACCTGTCTAGTGTCTGTATCAGTTGATTCTTAGTAGATACAACTATAAAATTAATGCTAAATGTATCAGTTTATTTACTGACACTACTAACGGCGTGCCTAAATTACGAGGTGTCGCGTCCGAGCAATATATTTTTTCTTGCGTTCAGCGATCCATATCCTTTTAGGATGTCCCAAATCAAATATTTTATTTGAGTAAAAACTGACTTTATGTTACGATTTAAATATACTGTGGCATTCTTTCCGTGCTATGTAAGTTTTTCTGTTGTACAATTTCTTTTCCAGGACCTTTAATGGTTATTTAGAACAGAATATTTAATTTGAAGTCATTTCGACGACACTTTGTATTTTTATTTGTATACATACCCATAAACCTTCCTCGGTTATTGTTATTTCTATTCGTAAAAACTGCATCAAAATGCGTTGCGTGGTTTAGTAGGTGTTAGCGGATAAACATACAGACGTGAAAAGCGATTTTATTTTATACTCATCATCTTCTCGTTCTCATCTCGGAGTCGTCCTCCTGTCTATGTGGAATTCTATTTTCTTTCACAAAGAATCCATCCATCTTTTCTTTGGCTTCTATCTCCCTCTCCATGCATCCACATACGGAATGAAGTTAACCGATTTATCGCCATCATACAGCCCAAAGTTGTCGACTGTAGGACATAACCGTGCCCCATCGTCATCGCCTTGACCACTGCAGTGGGTCTCCCATTCTGCCCCCCTAGCCAAGTTACATCCGTTTCGTCTTGATTCTCTTTTCGTTGATTGCCTCGAGTCGGCCACGCCTCCTATTTCTTTGTTCTGACCACGTGAGCGTTGAGATAACGTCAGAATAAGAGGCGAAAGGAATCAGAGGCGTTGCGTACTTGAGGCGATCGACGAAAAGAGAATCGAAACGAAACGGTTGTAACTTGGCTAGGAGGGCTGCTGATTCTTGCAACTTTGAGTAGATTGCTGTAACCTTATCTTCATCATTCCAATCAAAAGACGCTTACGGTTGAACATATGCCTCCCCCGAATGTCACCACAATTAACGGTCCTGTGCATCTCGCATCCATTAGATATTCATGACCCTCACCAGGTTATCGGTCCACCTCGTGGGAGGCCTTCCAGCGCTGAGTCATCCGGCACGCGGTCGCTACTCCAGGACCTATTAGCCCCAACGGCCATGTGTTCTGCGAGCAATGTGCTGTGGCTTCAGGCTATGTCCGTAACCTTAGTTCTCCTGCGGATATCTTCAATACTGTGACCTATTCATAGTTTAACTCAATGGTTTACATAATCACATGCCGAAAATATATAAAAGGATTCACTAAGCTGTTTGACATAACGACATATTAAATATCACATAAAACTATGACCTAACAAAGTTTGATTTTGATGGATGCTTTAATAAATAGTTTTCAACAAAGAATATTTAACAAAAAATATTAGTTGTAAACTTAAATTCTTATTAAACACGTCCTGAACTAATTAACTTTTCAAGTTCATTCTACATCCGTTTAGGAGTTCCCAAAAATAATTTGCTGAGATATATCGCACACGAGCAACTTATTTCGGCAACTAATTTGTTTCTCACATCAAGTCTACGGGATTGTATAAAAGTGTGCGCATATTTGTAGCGACGCGACCGCTGGGTTAAAGTCCACGGTTTCGGTGACAGGCCGGCGACGGAACTATCGCCCCGTGTATTGGTAACAAATTTTTACTAAAAAGTCGAGCCGCTGTTGCTCCCGTTTCTCTACATACGCCTTACTATACGCCTCTTCGACCACGTCCAACAAAACATTTCTATACAAAGTACGCGAGGCGAATAGCGAGGGCGTCGTTTACACATTCGTGCGCCACTCGCGTGTATGTATACATGCGGCTTTACAAATCTCGGCGAGGAGACAGGGACAAAAAAGTTGCTGGTGGGCAACTAAAATACTCGTGGGCACCTAAGTTGCTCGTGGGCAACTAAGGTGCTTGTGGGCGGTCTTCTTAATAATCTAGAATTCTAGAATCATCTTTAAAGCGGGCACTAATTATAAAACAGAATGTTATTATGTCGATCTAATTTCAGGGTGTAATTCTTATAAAAACGCTTATGAATTAAATGGTAAAGAATTTTTTACATGCCAAAAAGATGATATGCAAAAAATATTCAATGTCGGATTGGGCATACGCTAGGAGGAGCTCTTCAGGGTTTAGCAACGGTTGCCAAGGTCAGTTCGTGGATGGGTGATCATTCATTAGAAACCGAGACTCCATTGTGCTTCAGAACACATGTTAAATCGTTGGTCTTGGCTTCTTTTGTAAGTCATCTTTGATAGTTGTAAGTGTTACTCAGAAGCCAGTAAAAGTGATACCATTCGTGTATTCTAGCCAAAGGGTAACGTATTATTATACATAAATGGCGACAGGTCACGGCGGTTATGTGAAGAGGAGGGATGAAACGCATGTTACTAAAAGAGTTATGAGTTTACATGTGGATGGATGAAGAGGGAGAGGGAGACCAAAGAAAAGATGGATGGATTTTGTGAAGAGTGATATGAAAGAAAAGGAAGTTAGTGATAGCATGACGAATGACAGGGCAGAATGGAAGAAAAAAACATGTTGCGCCGACCCCAAATAACACGAGACAAGGGCAGGAAGATGATGATGTAACGTATTATTATAGTAGCTCTATTCCACCAAGGTGGGGTGAACTTGGATGTGTGGTAGGTCCGGCTACCGTAGGCGTACCGACGGCCCGATCGTATCTATTCTTATTTTATGACTTACAATTTTATTATTTTCAAAAAATAGTAGGATACGTAATGATGTATTTACGTCATATTACATTTATTCAATTAAGGAGGAAGGAGTATAATATCTAAAAATTATCAAGTTAGTCGTGGACTTTAAAATTTTTCTTTCTTCAAGAAAAAAATTAAGTTGTAATTCAATGTTATTGACCCATATGTCTTACCTATCTAAGGAGTGCGAAGTTAAATGACCGACACTATCCATTATGTAGCTTCTATGTAACAATGAGGTCTCTGAATAATCTCAAGAATGAGACTAATACTAAAACCAGCGGAAAAAATTAAATGACCCTAAGAACCACATTGGTGGACCCACTACAGAAAAAAACCGGGCAAGTGCGAGTTGGACTCACGTACTGAGGGTTCCGTACCCATGAAAACAGTACAATTCCCGAATTGAGTTACGAAGATTTTACCGAATCGCATTTTTTTTTATTGTTACGTAACTACAAATTTACAGTTTTCAGAAATTTCCTATACTTGTGCTATGAGACTTTTTTTCATGCCAAATTTCAGGATTCTAGGTCAACGGGAAGTAACCCTATGAATTTTAATTCCCGAGAGTGTCGAAATACACGTTTTTTGCAACATAAACGGCCGTATCTTTTTTTGAAGTTTGATTTTGTCACAGCTTCAAGGGACCGCACACCTCAGTATATGGTTTTAATTTCAACTCAATACCTCCACGCGCTCCCGAGATAAAGGGTCTTGATAGACAGACAGATGGACGGACAACAAAGTGATCCTATAAGGGTTCAGTTTTTTTTTTTTCTTTTGAGGTACGGAACCCTAAAAAATAAAAACACATCACCTTATAATAACTCGAACTGACAAACCTACACAAGACGACAAAATTACAACCAAAAGTAAAAAGAACCTGAACGTCAAAGCAAATCGGCTTAATAATATTGATGATCTTCATAAAGTGCGCATTTTCAATAGGGAAATAATTACACTAACAAAAGGTGTGCGAGGAATGTAGCTGAACTTGGCAGGCTTATTGTACATCCAGATTTAATTATCTCCCGATAATGGAGAAATATTGCATTTAAATCATCAATTTCTTAGGACATATATTGGAAGAATGAGAATGTATAGTTTCTTGTCTTGCAAATTATAGGTACATAAAGGAACGTGTGAAAGGAGTTTACATTAAAATGAAGGTTCAAATCAAAGAATACGATACGGGGTGAAAGTCGTACTAAATTCAGATAATAATAAAACTAGAGAAGGGGAACTCCTAAAAGACTATTGCTGAACAGCGCAAAAGGTGAATTGGCTAGTAATAACTGACCTGCAGATGATGACTACTAGAGAAGTATGAAACAAGAAGCCATTTTTCCAAATGAATTGACACAGCAATGATCGATGATAAAGTGAAAGTCAATAGTAAAAAAATACAAAATGTCTTCAGGACAGCTGTAAACAGTTGTATATTACCGTTAACAGACCTCATTATTCGTTTAGATAACAAACAGACACGTATTGGCATACAAACAGACGTAAATGTCAATGACGTCATCAATTTTACAAAGAAAGTACTAAATGAAGCAGTAAAAATATTGCAGACCTTGGTATGCACATTACGATATAACTTATTGAGATGATCTATGCTATATTGTAGTTTCAAGTTTTAATAAAGATAATGAACCATCACCTATCAGGTCATTGGTCCTATATGTAGGTGGATTATTATTATATAGAATCGATATTTGTTTCATTTTTTTGATCATGTTATTTATCTGCTCTCCGTGGTGGCCAAGCGGTAACGGACTTACGAGTTGTAGGCCGCGGGTTCAAACCCAACCAGGCGCATTATTTTGTGTAATTTTGTGAAGGAAAACATCGTGAGGAAACCGGCATGTCCTAGAACCAAAAATTCGAAAACATGTGACATTCACCAACCCGCACTGGGCCCGCGTGGTGGGTTATGGCCCATTCCTTCTCTAGAGAGGAGGCCTGAGTCCCAGCAGTGGGAATATTAAAAGGCTGATTATGCTTTTTATGCTTATGTTGTTTATCATTTTTGTGTTGAGTTACTTCTTCTATTCAACAAATATTCAACCCAAAGCTTACAGCCGGCCGGGCTATGTGAACGAACTTGTATTTTACAAAAATAGTATGCCCAAATCGGGGAACCTGGCTTCTAAAGAATTCGCTCGGTTCACGACAAGTCTCGGCCATCAATTACTTACGAATTTTAAAATGGGCCTTGTATATTTTTTTGGTTTTTGGATGACAAGTGGGTTTTTTAAATGTTTTTAGTAGTTATGGATACCTTAATCAATAAACGGTTAAGATAAAGATGCAAAATGGGTAGGACTGTTTGGTACTATTTCGTACCTCTTTTCTTCTTTTATCTTCCATATTTACTTAATTATTTAAATCCAATGTTCCGTCTGATATAATACAATTATCTTCTATAGACGTGGGTAAACCCACGTCTATAGAAGATAATTGTATTATTAATCAAAAGAATCTACATAAGAGGGTTAACCATTACAACCAAATCAGAACACGTGTCCCCAAATAACACAAAACAGTTTTTTACCCGACCGCTTCTAACAAAAACTTGGTCTACTAAAAACAGACTAATCGTTTGATTGACATTATAATCCTAGCTTATAAAAAAAGCCTATTATATAAATAGGACAAAGAGGTCACGGACCCAGAGATTGCGTCATTTGATCATTTAAATTCTACAAGAAGCGTTTGACTGACACACGTGCAGTTATGATCAAAAAGACCTACCACAAACAATGGAGTGCCGCAAGGAAAGTTTTAGAACCTCACCTGTTGCACCCGCATCAAATTATTACATCAATGGTTTTTATATTTATTATTGTGTTAGAAGCACGGAACAATGATGTTGTCGTCACTTTCTTTATCGCATATATTGCTATAAACTCTGGGAAAATCATGGATGACATAAAGCAGCTAAAGAACTATTGCATTGTTTTAATTGATAAATTTGAATTGTATTGTGTATTTTTAAGTGTATCTCAGAGCTTAGAATTGCAAATGGTGTATACGCCGTTATTGTCTCGTCACGTACATCCGATTAATTGTAAAGCTATTGTTTTTCTTAATATAAATGTATCTGATGTGTCAGTACTCTGAATAAATAAATAAAGAACCCAGTCTTGAGTAAAAATAGGAAGAAAAATTCATGAATTTATCTAAAAAATATTTTGTTCAATTCGTTTTAGTAAAAACCTGTTGAACAAAATTCAATGAATCAATAGACTAAATTTTAGCTTATCATGTTTTGCAACTAAAATTAATATCCACTTTAGTAGAGCCCAATATGGATCGATTAACAAAACATTTATCGATATTATAAATTAGATCGTGAACGCGACCAATGCGTGGGAATTAAGGATATCAATATATTTTCAAATGTCACACTCTTTTGATAGCATATCTGAGCACTTATTATCATTATGTAAATTTGTTTATCACAAAGATGGGTAAAGGGGAGCGACTTCAATTTATCTATACAACTTCAGTGCTACTAATAGGCGTTTCGGATACCATTTCTATTCAAATTAGAAATTAAATCTCCGTTTTGTTGTAAAGCAAGCCTGTTTTACCTTCAGCTGTGTCTTTTATTATGTAAAATGGGCTTTTGTTATATCGATTATAATGCTGGCTATAAAGTAGTTTGATCCTCCTTATTTATTTCGTAGACTTTATTATAGAGCTTTTGACCGGTCAAATTCTATCAGGCTAAATGTTCAACTTGATTGCAACATGTTCAAAATATTAGTTTTTTTTTTATTGCACTGTTTGTAATTTCAGCCAGTGTCAAATTTTGAAAGTATTTAGTTTTTCATACGGAATACAGTCATTATGTTTTCCATTACAATTTGGATAATAACATACCTATTCTATAGTTTTTGCAGTTTTTAGCAAAAGTATCGAGTCAGCCCTCTCGGTACCTAGAATAAAATTGTCAACTCCATTTTACCGAGATAGCGCTTAAAGCACAGATTCCACATATTGTCTAGTTATGTAGACACTTGAGGTACAATGCTACAGCGATATTACATCACAATATCCACTATGAATAAATTTACGAATGACTAAATAGCCATTAAACTGCAGTCAAAAAATCCCACCAAAACCCTCCTATTTGGTATTGATGACGTGACATTTTGGTAGCGCATATCAGCCCCATTTATTTTTAACTATTTGACTATCAAAAATGCTGATGGAATGTTAAGCCAAAGCCTGCTTGCTCGGGCTGCGGCTTTTGTTCAAAAGAGTCAAAGTGGCCCTGGATTGCAAAAGGCATCTGATGAATATGGGTGGAATTTAGTCAGTAGAAGTCTCATCTCTCCCGAGTGGAGCGACGGGGAACTCTCGCTCCACTCGGGAGAAGTTATTTGATGACTTCGCACACGCTTAAGACCTGCTTGTTCACCTTGATAGTTAGTTTGGTCTAAATTCGTTTTCTCAGTAAAAATGTTCTCTCTAACAATCCAGTTTCTCCTTCATAACTCAAGGGTTTTTATCTACCTCAACCAATTATAATAGCGGCACAACGTCCTGTTTCCATTGAGGAAATTACGAAATGATTCCCTTGTTAATCTATAGGTGAAGCTGTTACTTATGGTAAGTGTGAAAACTAGACAGAGAAGGGTTAGAAGGTTCATGTCTCATGACTGTTTTTTTATGGTGTGGAAAATTCAAAGGGGAGAGACGAAGTTTCAGACTTTTACTAACTAAAATCTACCCGGTAAATCTTTCAAACGATCCCGTGTCCTTGGAATAGGACCCTAACGAGTGTTTAGTAAATAATTATAGGTGTCTTTAAAGATATTAAGGGTACTTAATGGAAACAGTCGTTCCACACTAGAACAGCAGCCCAATCGCGCTATTTTTTTTTCAACTAAATCGCAACCGAACCGCTGCCATATCTCAACTTTTTGACCATTTCGTATCGCGCTAAAAATTTGACAGCAAGTTGAGACGCACCGCGATCGTAGCTGGAACGTTACCGTTGTCAAACGTAAAAGTTAATGGGACGCTACTTTTTTAGGATCGTTAGCAAATCGTTGGAGTGTTTTGTCTTTGTTGTGAAGTGATTCTGAGTGAAAATCTTGCAAAAATACAACATTACCATGTAGGCTTACATAGATTTGTTGGAGAAATCTCATGAATATGATGTAGCGGTGGCTCGAGCCGAAACCGAAAGGAAAAACTTAAAAGCTAGACTTAGGTGTGATTCATACAGTGATCGATAGTTTGTGAAGAGATCAATTAACCCGTGAATTAATTTCGACTCCTTATATGCCACCCATCCTACGTTGTGATGCTTTGGATCTTGAAACCAAGGTAAGGGATGATTTTGTGATGATTCCTCTCGTAAAGTCATAAACAGCATTATCACTTTTACTAAAAACCTTTTGTGTTCTATAAAAGTAACCACAAAGTAAATTAAACAATAAAGTTCAATGTGTGTGCATTTGCATCTTTTGGGTATGTTTAAATTGAGTATAATTTATGTTGCAATATTCTGATACAATGTATATTTAATATTTAAGATGCTTTAATTCTGTTTTGGTTATTGCAGGAGACTCAGACCCCTTTGAGACCAAGAATGATGATACCCATCTCAGAACCAAGGCCAGATACTCCAGAACAATATTACCAAGGCTTGCACTTGACGGCCAGAAATGTTGTTGAACGCTGTATAGGTGTTTTAAAAGTTCGCTTTAGGTATGCTTTGGATATCATACCATTATTATAATAGTTGACATAATTATGAATCATTTATGTTTGAACTTAATAAATAATAATAAAAGGGTTTGTCCTTGCAGGTGCATGGTCGATAAAAGCTGCATTACACTCCAGTAACTGCTGCAAGAATAGTGAATGCATGCTTTGTTCTGCATAATATAGCACACAGGGCTAATAGGAGAAACCAATTATGCTAATTAATTTTACTTTTCATAATATTCTAATTGTTTTTGTAATCTTGTGTTTTAAGTTTTTTTTCATCAAAATGGTTTTTGATTAGTTCTTTATATAAGTATTCTTAGCAAATATTAACATAAATAATAAAATAATTTAGCTCTTATGACACCTGAGGTCCAGGTTAGATCTAATTATTATTGAATACCATTACTGTTCTTGTTGAAGGCTGCACTTATTGTGTAAACTTGCATGTTATTCCTCATAATAAATATTTTATCCTATTTTATCATTCTATTTGTGAATAAAGGCTATTTATATTTCTAAGGCCTCATCATTTTAATTAAATATGTATGTAAACATTATCATGGGCGTACCCAGCTTCTGGCGTAGGAGGGGGCAAGTCAGATTTTTAGGTCGGATCGTCCGCGGCTGTTTTGTCATACACACTACACAAACAGCTTCAGCTTCAGATGTGATCCCTCCTAATTCATAAAATTTTGATACTTCGTCCATACATTTTCTTAATTTTGGAGCTGCAATTTTTATTATTTGAGCAGGGTGTAACAATGAAAGAGCAAACTCTAGTGAATGTTCTTTACTGAATCTCACCTCTAATGAGGATGATAATGAATCCAAATAGGGTACATACAACGACCGGCGAAAATATTCGCTTAACGAACCAGCTGGATTATTTGCCCTATATTGTTGGCGGCTTGCTGTCCTTGGCTCAAGATTCAAAACCTTAGCAATTTCATTAGCTGATTTCAATAATTCTTCAGTACCTTCTTCGGCAGAAAGCCTATGTTCCGTAATTGCTGTTTTTATGGTTTGAATGTGCTCTGCACACTTAATTACATCTAAAGTTTTAGACTGCAATGTGTTTGCGATGGGTTGCAACAGCGAATTGTATTTGTCTATAATACATAAAGACATTATGAATGTGGTTTGTCCAACTGCGGATAACAATTGGAAAGCTACTTTTCTTGTCCCAGAATTACTGTGAAAGCTTTTCCAAACCTTCTACAATTTCCACAAAATGCTTTTGAAACATCGAAATACTTTTGTATTTATGCGACCATCTTGTTTCACACAGCAATGGTATTTTCGGTGCATATTTTTGACGCAAAACTGATTCCCTGAAAAAAATTATCGTATCTTGTACAGTTCCGATGCAGTTTCGGATCTCAGGAACATTATTTAAGTTGTTTACTACTAGGTTTAGCTTGTGGCAGGCGCAGTGAAAATATAAGCCCTTTTTAAACATTTCTCTCAATATTTTTTGGCCACCACCGTCTTTTCCTGCCATCGTAGCACCTCCGTCGTAGCCCTGTCCCAGACATTTGTTAACATCGATGTTTAAGGCATCGATGAATCCATTAATTTCAGTAGCTATTGTTTGAGCATCCATTTTTTGGAACTCGACAAAACCGATAAATTCTTCCTTAACATTTTTTTCCTTTTGATCGTAATATCTAAGACCTATTGATAATTGTTCCTATCCTGCAATATCAGCTGTTTCATCAGCCAAAATGCTGCAGGCACTTTTTTTTTTCGGGTGGGCATATCATCTAATGACATCTCGCGCGGGAGATAGTGTCAGACTTTTACTGACTTAAAACCTACTCCGGTTCCTTCTTTGCCATTTTTCCAGGGTCCCGGGGATCACTTTCGCATCACCCATGGCACCAGTAGGCCTTGACCCTGCTGGGCCCCTACGGTTGCTGACATCTCCTTTAGGCGCGCGCGGAACACTACGCGCCGTCGATGACTTGGGCTCGGTCCGGACAGTTACCGGACGATCGTACGGCGAGCCACCCATTGCTCACCGTCCGCAAACCCGCGGCTACGGTGGTTGGAAATCGGGATCGGAGTCCCGGTGGCGGTTAGGGCGTGAGGACCGTTGCCTCACGCGATCGGCTGCCTCCTTTGCTAGCATTATTGCTTCGCAGAAGGAGGAAACCGCCTGCCACTCCTCCTCACTCCAGACCATGGCCTGTACCAAGGCCCGGCGCGAGAGATCGCTGCCGCCGATCGCCTACACCTACCTTGGTACGAACAACATTGCTTCCTTTTACGAATAAACTGTTAAGAATGATAACAGAAAAAATACTTACAAAAAAAATTTCGAATGTCCTTAACTATCTTTATTATTGCTCAGCAGAATGTATGTGCGTGTCACAATCACAACACAATATCAATCAGACAGATTTCTACTTATACTTTGATATAGACACTGAATGAGTATTTTTTAATCAGCTACGTTTGATTTAGCTCTTTCAAAACAATAACATGTCAAATAAAATAAATGCTAGTCGCTCCCAACTTCCTATCGAAGATTACCGAATACAGCGGCTAGATTCGGTAATGTACGTCCGCTATCGGCGCGCGCGGTTTTTTGGCAATTGCATCGTGCATTTTGCCAGTGTCTACTGCGTGGTTTATTTAAAAGTTAGAGCATAAGGCCCCGTTTACATTTTAATTAGTAATTAGGCGAATTCATACATGTTCTGCGAGATTTCCAGGGGGGGGCAGCTGCCCTCCCCTGCCCCCCCCTGGGTACGCCCATGAACATTATCACAACATAGTTTTATTCAGATAAAATGATGGAGAATGGCAAAGGGGTGCTAAATATCAAATTCAGGAGAACCAAACAAAATTAATTTAGATATAATTCTATTTATTAAAGTACAATCAAGAATATAATATTAATGTTAATAATAAACATTTATTTTCAGGCATCAGAGACCCATAGAAAAAATACATAATATAATTTTAAACAATAATAAACAAATACATATTATAAAAATAAAACTTATTTAACCATAGTAACTAATAGTAATCTTAATCTGGGTGGTTATGCCGGCCATACTGAAACAAAATAAAAGTGTTATTATTATGTTGTTTCTGACAAATAATGCTTAGTAAGTGGTTATTTCATTTACTTAATATCATAAAACCAGCCCTCATTGAAACATGAAATAGCAAAAAAACAGTAAAAGTATATCTCTACATTTTAAAAATTAACATGATAGTACTCTCTTTTATTAGCTTAAGCAATTTTGTTGAACAAACCTGCACAGTGCCTAGGAGAGTTTAGTATTAAGCCTGTCTCTCCCACTATGCTGGGAACAGGGGATACAGGCAGCGTCTGCACATACACTGGTGAAGTTGCAGATAGCACATATGGGGGGTGGTCAGTCAAAACTGTAATAAAGTAAACATAGTGTTATACAATATAATATTAATAAAACTGATATATATTGCTAATATTAGGCAGCATAAACATTGTTTTCGCAAGAGATATAAGTTACATTGCTGTTGATGCTTCAGTGTCATGTAATAATTTTGGGTTCATCAACCACTTTTACTGTCACTGTGCCGTCATCCTATATAATGCATAGTATTATTTAGTAGCATTCTTAGTAAAATTAAGCATGATAAAACTGGTTTACAAAAGTGGATTTGGAAATAGCTAAAGATATAACTTACATCGTTTGAGGCAAATTGGTCCTGCCTAACATCAGCTAGTGGGCCAACATCCCTGCCTAAGATATTGGCTGTCCTTTCTTCCAAAGGTGACAAAGTAGGAGCATTATGAGCCCACCACCAGTAGCTCGTTGGTTAGCATTTATGCTAATTAACTTTGCCCTAACCCGGCACTTGTTAGTCATTCAATAGGTACCTAAAAAAGAATAAAACAATGTAATATTATTTTATTCAGGAACCCTCGGCGTATAACATCCACTTTTATCTGCTTCGATGATTCTCACCTTGGACCATTCTTTCCCTGTTCGGACAAGTCCTTCCACGTTGAGACTTAGGGCACACTCGTTCCATAAGCGTGCTGCAACTTGACGAGCCTCTTTAGACTTAACTCGTCCAAGAGCAAGGTCTTGATGCTGTTGAGAAAATGAACCATCAGCTCCATTTGTCGGACCGTATTGCATCTGCGACGCTCTTCCATTTCCATGAAACAATCACGACTGCAGATATTACAACTTTCAATTAAAGTGGTTGTCCAAGTTTATAAGTGGTTCATACTTCATAAGTCTTTGAATGTTTATTTATGTAAAATCTCGCTTACCTCTTCAAAATTTCAAGTACATACCGCGCTTTCAGCTGTCAAAACTAGAGGTGCACACGTGTAAATTTATTACTAAACGCTCGGATATTCACAAACTAAAAGGGCATCACTAACGATTGACGTTACGCAACGTTCCAACTTTGGTTAGCATTTGAACTTATAGCGCAATACCAAAATCCGAACAGCTGAATCGAAACTTAACCACAGCCGCAATTGAACCGAAACTTTATCGTAAACGTTTGCAAACGTTTGAAATTAGCGCGATTGCCCCCCAGGAGAAGAAATCTGATAATTTCGACCGCAAAAAATGTTCAATTTATTTTCCCCACAAAAAAAAAAACAGTTTTAAGGACATATGAAGGACATACATACACTCTTTAGAATACTCCCGCAGAACGTGAAATGACTGTTCAAGTTAATTATTGTTTGTCTTAGGATTATTCTGTTGACACTGATATTGGATTTTCATTGTAAAATCTGCTGCTATATTTGATTGCAACAAATAATTCTGTTTAATAACTATATCAGATCTACGTGAAAACTTCCAATTTTTTTTCATCATCGCCAGAAAATAATAACACCAACATTAATAAGCGAAAGTTCGTATGTCATGTTTGCCACTCTTCACACTCAGATTGTTGATTGGATTTTGATGGAATTTGGCATATGGAAAGACCATGTCTTGGAACAACACATACGAGTTTTTATCCGGGAAGTATGTTTCTTCCCGTTTTTCAAATTTCTACTTTTCCCGTTTTTCAATACGGCTAATAGTAGCAAGTCGCATTACAATTTTCTTCCTGCATTGTACGAAGTTAAGGAGGTCCTTCTCCACTCGCCTATCGCCAACAACGAGCATGGTTTAATAGCTTGTTACTTCATCTAACGCAATCCTAGGAGATGTTTGACGAAAAGGCAAAGCGAAAAAAGAGAGATAACGCCTGAAAACTCTGTTATGATTCGGTAATTCCGTGATTTACTTGAATATTTTACAAAACTTGTCACAGAAAATACGTTTTTTTTAAACCCTTAAAAGTTTTTGGAAAAAAATTTGGTTATTCAGAATCTTGATTAAATTTTCAAGGCTTTTATACTTTTTTTTTACTTTTATAAGTGTCAAAGTTCATGCAAAGTAGCAGATTTTCAGAGGTCTTTACTGGATTAGTTTTACACAAATTTATAAATTGATGTCAATAGAAGCCTAGATAATATCCACAAGATACTGTATATCTAAAATACGTGATAATAAATGTGTAATAACGTCATAATAGCGTAAGAGCGGTTGTGTGAAAAACAGTGAAAATTATGTCGAGTTGCATACCCTTAAACTTCTGCAAGTTTGGTTCCTTGGTGTAAGTGTCTGATTTTTTACGAGTTTCCGTGGTTGAGGCTATATTTAGACTGCTTTTCATTCGAGGATGCTCCTGCAATCTCTGATATGATATGCCAAACGTGTGGCATGAGTTCCCTTCATATATAGTGTTATTAAACCTTGATGAGAAGGTTATGATGAGGTTTATGATTATTTTTTTCCTGAAACTGCAGTAGATCTTCCTTCTAATAGACAACTAGGGATTAAGACTGATTAGATGCTAGATTGACCGATTACACTTATTCCAGTGGTTACTAATATAATATGATATAATATTCTCATAACGCCGTCTAGTCCCAAGCTAAGCAGAGCTTGTGTTATGAGTACTAGACAACTGATAAACATACTTAAATATTTCTAAATACATACATATTATAGATAAATTACACCCAGACACAGAACAAATGATTGTGCTCATCACACAAATATTTGTCCTGGGTGGGGACACGACCTTAGGCATAGCAGTTAAGGTAACTAACCACAAGACCAACAGGCCAGTCAACAGTTAGTGGTAGTAATAAGTTTTTTTTATTTTTAGCTCGATTACGAATATCAAATCCGTTATTTGGGTCCTAAATTCAGAAGTTCAGCTCCTTAATTTAGGAACTAGATAACGGATATACCCAACACTAAAAATAGCTCCTGTATCGTGGGTCACGAACATGTGACTGAATGACCTCATATTCGCAATACATCCAGACCCGAAGTCATTCTCACTAGGCCAGACAAATATTATTTCTTTGCGGGAATTGACCCCGCCATACTCAGCGTAACAGCTAACCATTGATTCAGTCGAGCCATCTGTTCCCATTACTATCTCTTTTTTAACCTCCTTTTAAATGGAGACCTATAATTATTTACTAAACACGCTTAAAGGGGTGATCAGACGGTTGCAAACCAACGTCCCAACCAAGGTGACCTTGCTGGTTTCAATCCGTGTAGACAGCAGTTGTAATCCATGACCTTTAACGCCCTTGGTTGGGAGGTGCGTTTTCCCAAACACCGAACGTGTTGGCGCGTGGTTTACATCCGCCGCAACACAAACCAAACACATAAACCAAGGTCACCTTGGTTGGAACGCTAGTTTGCAACCGTTTGGTCACCCCTTTAGGGTCTCATACTAGAGACGCGGGACATTTAAAAGAGTCACTGCGGCCCTGAAACCTAAAAGGGAAACTGAAGGAACATAGGTGGATTTTAGCCAGTAAAAGTCTGGCACTCCCTCTCGCTCCAACCAGAGCGGGAGGAGTTACTTGATGATTTCCTACCTCAAAACAAATGGGGCTATAAAACCATATTTTACTGTTCTTAACATATTTACTAGGTCTAGAAAACCCTGATTTACTGTTCAATTCACAGCTTCTGAATTTAGAAAACAAGGTAACGGGCTTGTTAATCTATATTGAAGTGCTGAGTCTTGTAAACACGATGAATAATAAATAAAATAAAAAATCCTTTTAATTCATGCAATAAGTAATTGTACAATTATTGAATCTTCAAATTTTGCTCGAAATAAATTAAAAATATCGTGATGATTTGGTTAATAAAATCTCTACTTTAGGTGCTATCATAAATTTTGGCAAACATTATTTAAATTATAACAGTTAATTACATAGCCAAATCGTACAAAATGTCAAACAATTAAAAGTATATAACGATGAATAATATTAAGAAGAAAATATATCAAGTATTTTTAATACATTAGCGTGGAAATAATTCTCACACACAAAAAACTTCGCGGCCTTTAAGTATAAAAACACAGTGAGTCAGAATACAAACTCATGCGCACCCCAAGGTGTTTTGCAAACTGAAGTATAGTTTATATGAAGCACAAGTGTCATTGTATATCTGTCCCTTTCTACTTCATTCTACAAACAATTGATAGAGTGAGACAGAAAGTTTCCGCACAGCTATTTCACGTTACAATTAACATTTTGTTGATGCCAATTCGAAATGTTAAACGAGTTGGAAAAATGCATCGCTTGGTTTTCCGCGTATTATATCAAAATGTCAACTTACCTATTCGTGGTGAGTAATGATAATGAAATATTAATGTCGGCTAGAATTTTTAAAGTGGACATAATAAAATTCACCACCATTATAATCATCATCATCATCTCTGCCGAAAGACGTCCATAGCTGGACATAGGCCTGCCCCAAGCGCCATTACAGTAATCGGTTCAGTGCGTCATGTATCCATCGGATTCCAATGACCTTTACCAGGTCATCGGTCCACTTTAAAGGAGGTCTTCCAACGCTGCGTCTTTCGGGACCTGGTCGCCACTCCAGACTGTTTCGGCCCCAACGACCTGGTTTAAAATACGAAAACAACTTAACGAGCTTTCCGAGGCATGGAAACCAACCAGTCCAGTCCAATTCTGGTTTTTAAGTTGTGTGTATGTCGTGGCCAGATCTTAGAATTGATCACTTCATGATATGGCCAACTAAAACTGGCCATATCGTTTAAACGTATACGTTTGATGATATGTCAATCCTCGTGTGGCAATATCATTGATATAGGATTTCTATGATAATAAAAGGTCTAAAGAAAGTAGGCCAAACGAGTATTGAAATATCGTCAAACTTTAACGTTTAAAATTATATGGCCAGTCTTACTTGGCCATATTATTTAGTGATATTTTTTTAAGATCTGGCTACGACATACAAAAATCACAGATATAACCAGCAATAGACTTTACCCAATATAAAATTATTTTTTTTTGGTTCGTGGTTTGTTGATGATCATCTTAATGATCACCCATCCATAAATCGACCTCGGTAAGCCTGGCTTATTCTTGGAGATCGTAATCTTAGCCACGAGTTCCTCTAAAGAACTATATTTTCTTAATTAGGTACATTTGGCTTGCTAATAGGAATTTATTTTGTACCATTGACTAAAGGTATATTTAGTCGAGACGTGACGTGACCTTAAAAGACATGGTACCAAATTTTTTTGTAATATATTTTTTTCCATTAGTTCCCACGCGAAAATTCTATACAGATTAACCTTATTTTATAGCTGTAGGTACCCGTAAATCCGTATTAGATAACTTCAGAACAATCTGATCGTAAATTAATTACTTTTAAACAATACAAAAAACCTTTGTTACATCAACATTAAAAAAAAAATTGGAGCAAAGAAGCCCGTAAAAAACTTACGATGCAAATCGACAAAGTTAATTCTGCCGTCAAATAACTGATACCGCTACTTATAAAATCATTATTAGGAAGGGTTACGGCTTATGTCGCATTGAAATTGATTTTGACAACCGTATTTATAAATTGGTAATATTTATAACTCGGGTCATTGTGCCGAATTCTCCAAACGAAACTGGATCTTCAGGTAGGCTTGTAAGGTCTATATTTAATTGTAATGTGCTAGTTATTTATATTTCGAACAGGTGCTTTGAGTGTTCATCGAATTTTGATTAGTGAGGGGACATCGACTTATTTTTTTTTCTTTATATCGATGCCTTTGATAGAGTTATGGACGGTATTTTTTACAATTAAATACATTAGTAGGTGTAAGATAAATGAATTGAATTTTTTTGGTACATTAACCTTGGACATTAAAAGAATTGCTTAAGCTGTTCTGAATAGATACAAAAATAAATAGATAACACTGATAGTGTAAAAAATAAGTAGGTAGGTACATATTTCAAAGTTCAATATATGTATCTCAATTCAAATAAAAATTTTCTTGTCAATTTGATTGTAAAATATTTGTAAAAAATATTTTTTTTTTGTTTGATGGGCAATTGCAAAACGCCAGAAGCTAGTACAGTGTATGGTTCCAAATAACCGTTTCCTAAGGAGCAGAATCGGCACAAAACTACGTGGTTACTCTTTTGAAAGTAGGATTGATTGACTGACCTCTTGGTCTAGTGGTTAGTAATCCTGACTGATATGCCGGAAGTCGTGGGTTTGACTCCCACCCAGGACAAATGTTTGTGTGATGAGCACGATCATTTTTCCTGTGTCTGGGAGTAATTTATCTATAATATGTATGCATTTAGAAATATATATAAGTATGTTTTTCAGTTGTTTAATACTCATAACACAAGCTCTGCTTAGCTTCGGACTAGACGGCGTTGTGTGATAGTTGTGGAATATTATATTATTATTCCGTTTATTCATTAATATATCATATAAATTATATTTTTAAATACTTAAAAAAAATACATTTAAAAATATATAAAAAAAACAAACATTAATAGCATTATTATTTACAACATTTCCATATTACTATATTAATAGGTACTAAATGTAAATGTAGTAAAGGATCTAGACAAAATAAAATCAACGATTTATGTCACCTATATAGCTACCGTAAGCTTAATGAG
The DNA here is from genome assembly GCA_961205895.1 of Mythimna pallens. NCBI lineage: Eukaryota > Metazoa > Arthropoda > Insecta > Lepidoptera > Noctuidae > Mythimna > Mythimna pallens. The sequence continues at coordinate 13,788,771 of OY540847.1, read as the reverse complement.
AAATCCCACACTAAAATCTTATCTAATACTAAATAGCAGTGTCTTATAAAATATGTAGTAGTAATGTAAGATAGCGCACTTTTCTGACGCAATTAATAAAAGTCGGGTAAGTTTGCTCACTCGAGTTATTGGCATCGTTAGTCGCTGATTACTGGACTTATAAAACACGGATAGGACGTATGTTATGTTAAATGTTTCCCATCGTTTAGACTGGTAATTTATTACTGAGATATTTTTACATGTGTGATATTATTCTAAAAAATAATTAGTAATGAAACAAGGACCCTTGTTTCATTACTAATTACTTAACTTACAAAAAAAATACAAGGTTGTAAACGTCATGTTTAGGTTAGGTTAGGTTATCTGGTCAAAATACACTTGCCTAAATACAAATGCTTCAGGACAATGAGCATTTTTATACGGACTCTGTAACTAAAACTTATTTTGTTTTATTTGAAAATAATGCGTAGATGATGTTTTTTATACAAAATCTCAATCCAATTCAATTCATTCACTTAACAGGTCTGACTGCTGGTGCCGTAAATTGAAGCTATTGCATGTGGCATTTGATCTTTCTAATGTCAAAATATGTTACCATCAAGTGGTAACATATGCCAATTCTTTTAAAAATACTCAATTCTTGTAGTTTTAGCATCTGACTTAAAAAAAAAGATATATTTTTAAAGTGGATTCAGGGGCTGTAAAAAATAACGCAAGAAGATGAACACAAAGTTTAGCTCTTACGTCATTTTGTTTAAAACTAGTTTTTGAATAGTGATACTGGTCTTACTCGTGCTTTGTCTAAAATACCTACAAATTAAATGTTAAAAAACGATGTCATTGACCTGCGAATAAACCTACATTATAAAGAATATTTTAAGAAATAGAGAAATATAGAGCAATCAATCTATCTGGAGTACAATTCGTTTTAATTGTTTTTTTTTTTAGAAATATTGTAGGATTTTTTTCGAATAAATTTATTAAAAAATACGTAGATTCCACGGGTTAAGAAAATGAAATAAATAAAGGGTTAAATCTGAAAAGTACCAGGGCGCAATGAGTCAGAGGCGCCTAGACAGCAAAGATACCTAATTAGTGATAAATGTCTGCAGTTAGTACGTTATCCTTATTAACTGAAAGATTAACTACCTCCAGTCAAGCAGTGTCAGTTAAGATGGTAGTAAACTAACTATTATTTATTATTACGGCGGTTTTAATCAATGAGGGAAAAGGGAACATCCTTCCTAACCATTATGTGTGGGAAATGTACTAAGAGTACATAAAAAACCTAGATGTTATTGCCTAAATGAAAGACAGAATTCTCATCATGATTCTTTTTTAGATTAGCAGAAAATTCTTACGAAATAAAGTGCCTAGTTTTTGCTGTGATTATAAATTGTTGATGTAAAAGAAAATAGGTACAGAACAAAAAAAAAATACAGTTATCTATCTAGATCTAGATCTTTTGTTTTTACAAAATTTTATTTTTGTCTAAACCACAGCGGTTCTTGATTTCAAAAATAGTATTTTGTTCAAACCGATATGACAAGAATTCTAGACAAAGGAAAATACGACCAGTACTGGTCCTGACATCATCATAATCAATCAAATCACATACTAACCCTCAAGGACGGTCAATCAAATGATTTTAATTGCTTATTATTTATTCAACACAGTGCATTGTTCCCTTTTAGTACTACGATGTTAGTTACCGAGTCAGTTCCAAATGCTACCGTACAAAAAGTCACCCGTGTGACTAGGGCGTCAGAAATACACTGTGTTGTCTTTTCGATCCATTGTTCCACCGTATCGCCAAATGACTATACTGTAAATCAATTGTTGTGTAAGAGCTTACAACTTTATGTTTTGCTGGTATTAAAAACCGATTTAATGAAACATTTCGTTTGTTTAATTTTACATTAAAAAAATATAACCAGACTGGTGTGGGGGATATAAACAAGTATGAATGTTCATTTATTATATTGGAAATAAATATATATTGGAAATAAATTACTGAAGTGAAAATTAAATGAATCAAATAATGTTTTGACACGAAAAAATGAGTGCAGTTCAAAAATATGTGTTTGTTTACCACCAAGGGTTAGGAAATGAGTAAGTTATTTTATAATATTTTTTTTGGGACCATGTTTTTTTAAAACCACATTTAACTGCATGAATTGGTCAGAAGTAATTATGATCAGTTGAAACTTCTTTAAAATTATACTATAATATTTGCTCAAAAACTTATTAGGCTGGTAAGTAGTTATTTTCTGTGACCATTTTAAAACAATTTTTGTAGTGATTGTAGGTACGTATATTATGGTACTTAAAATGTTTCGTATTTCAAAATGCGTTTTAATTTAATAATTTTTTTAATTAATTAACAATAATCTCTTCTTTTTTTCTATCGACAATTGCTTGTCCCCACGAAAAATAAACAAAAATATCGTATTTAATCTTGCAATTTTCAAGGCTCTCTATTCCCGTTTAGGTTTATTAATTTAATTAGTAAATAAATTATGTACTGGTACCTATTCCAGTTGCTTTTTGTTTAGATTTTTAACTTGGATAAAAACATTTTACTTTTTTTTTAAATTGCGTGTCTGAGTGGACAGAATACGCCTCCTCAAATTTTAGTTCGATAGAAATGAATAACGTCCTTATAGATGTCATTTCGAATATTTATTTGCGAATTGTACCTACTATTGCTGTGTTAACATATATGTAGATCTTATGCGATTTATTCACTCATTAAATCCTAACCAAACTGCTAATGTCTCTGTGAACATTTATACGAAAGAGGTTTATCTATTAAACAAATTGCGTCCATAAAATTGTCTGCAAGAACTTCGTATGTGCATTTAACGTGCGTGTAGATTTGTAGAAATAAATGCATGAAACTTATCCCAGGGGAATCAAAGATACTTATGATGAACGAGAAATATACCACTCGTAAGACACAGATCAGTATGCCTAGCCAAGTTACGACCGTTTCGCTTCGAATCTCTCTCTACAGCCGGTAACGTGACTTAACGTTGAAATGATGTCATTTCCATAAAGTCAAAGTCAAAAAGTTTTTATTTCACATAGGCCTACATGGGCACTTATAAAACGTCAGAAGCTAGTGCACGGTTCCAAATTGGTCGTTTCCTATGGAGAAGAACCAGCAAGAAACTCCATGGTTACTCTTTTAAAAAAGTGGTTGTTTACAATATTTTCATATTACAGTTTTAATAGATATGTAAGAACTGTGTAGACCAGTCGATATTGTATCCAAAAGCACAATAAAAATGATCATATTAAAAAAAAGTGAGTCGTAATAGGAAGTAACCTAAGAATTCGCGTGTTCATGTTGAATACAGTGTTCTCACATTAACATTATAAAAAGAGGCTATATAAAAAAGCAAGAAAAATAAATAATTACAATTATCAATAAATGACATCTCAAAAAAATAAATTACTAACGAATTTATGGTGGTTGGCGTCTAATATATAAAAAATATTGCAAAAGCAATGGTGTTAGAAGAAGAAAAAAGTATATATTACAACAAATGTGGAGCTTGTAAGTACATTATGTTAATAGATACATTTACACAATATTATGAGTTACAAGGGGCCACAAGTGCAGAAGCAGTCATTGCCAAACAAGCGTGTCTTCGACATAGTCTTTTACCCTGTAATACGCTTTTTTAGTTAGGACACGCTTCTACTAGTGTTAACGATTGTAGATTATCAACTTGACTAAGCCCTCTGAGGCACTGTCGCGAGCTACGCGATCTTTTTGACGACCTAAACTGAATTTAGGGACAGAGCTATATAGGGTGAATAACTCCATCCCTCTTTGTCATTTTAGGACGTCATGATAAGGCCCCAGCACGCCCCTGGGTGGGAAGCATGCGTGAGTGCTGATGCGGCCGTAAAGTATAAACTTATGAAACTGCCGTTTGCGTCCATGTCTACTGAAGTGAACTATGCACCTAGCGCAACGTGGCGGCTTCGCTAGCGAGCGATTGTCCGATTGTTTTACCCTGAGGACACACGTCCATCCTCTACTGCTCGCTCGCACTCGCGATGAACTGTGACTACTGAATCGCACCCACCACCGCGCCTGCACCCGATTTATCAGCACCAGCCCCCCTAGCCAAGTTACGATCGTTTCGTTCGTGTCGAACGCCTCGAGTAGGCCATGCCTCCGATTCCTTTGTTCTGACCATGGGTCTGAGCGTTAAGAAGCGTTCGAAGCAAACGAAACGATCGTAACTTGACTAGGGGGGCAGGTCGACATTGCCAAACGATCGCGACATTGCGACACTTCTAGCATCTATTACCAGTTACAACAATTCACGACGCTCTGTAGCCGCACGAACCACCGCGCTTGCCATCGCGCTCGTGATCGCTTCTGCCACCGTGCCTACTGACCTTAGATTGACGCGTTAAGTCGGTTTAGCGCGCATTCAAGTGAATTCCGCGTACTTTGCTGGGCTGCGGAATTAATCGAAAGAAATAAGTAACATAATGCTGGTCTAAAAAGAACAAAACCGTTCGAGTTAGTGTTTAGTGATAGCGAATAGTGTAATGTAGCATAATTGCTACCTAATAAGTAAGTACAAGAGCGAATACACTTTATTCGCCTTAATAGAGACACTAAGAAAAGTGCTATTGGACTCATTCTTAGCAAAGACAATTTATTAGTTTAGGATATATTTAAATAGTCTATATATAAGGCTAGATTGTAATAAAAACTAGAGTTCATCCTTTGGATGTACTTTAGGACTAGGAAAAAAATGCTGGTCCGGGCAACTGCCCAATCGATGTCTTCGGAGTGTTGTATATTATGTTCTAATCACGGAGAGCTTTGATACCTTGATGTACTCTTAGGGTTTTGGCTTTCTTCTTAGTGCTACCACGTCTATTTCTGAACAAAGAATGACAGATCAAATTATTAACAACATAACTTTCGTTTCGTTCGCCTCACTATCAACAATTACATCACTGCTTACCATAAAATGGGATCACAGTCAGGCACTAATTAATATCAATTAAAAAAAAATACTGGGCAAGTGCGAGTCAGACCCACGCCCTGAGGGTTCCGTATAAACTTACCTATGTAAAGAGTTTTCCACAAACACAATATAGCACGGAACAAAAAAATAAAAAAAAGAAGTAACAAAAAATGCATTTGTGTGCCTCACGGCTGCACCAAAATAGGTCCAGTTCAGCATGAATGTCAGACAACTAGTGCCTGACGCTGATTTTCAACTGAACCTGTGGACGACGGTGGTGGTGGTGGTGGTGGTGGTGGTGGTGGTGGTGGTGGTGGTGGTGGTGGTGGTGGTGGTGGTGGTGGTGGTGGTGGTGGTGGTGGTGGTTTTTTTTTTTTAAGGTGGGAAAATCATCTAATGACAAATCCCGCTCTTGGGCGGAGCGAGAGATAGTGTACGACTTTTACTGACTAAAAACCCACTCCTGTTCCTTCGTTGCCTTCGTCCCAGGGCCCCGGGTTTCGTTTTCACACTAACCATGGCCCCAGTAGGCTTCGACCCTGCTGGGCCCCTACGATTTGCTGACGTCACCCTGAGGCGCGCGTGGAACAATACGCGCCGTCGACGACTTGGGCTCGGTCCGGACAGTTACCGGACGATCGGACGGCGAGCCACCCATTGCTCGCCGTCCGCAAGCCTGCGCCTACGGTGGCCGGAAATCGGGATCGGAATCCCGGCGGCGGTTGGGGCGTAAGGATCGTTGCAGTTGCCTCACGCGATCGGCCGCCTCCTTTGCTAGCATTACTGCTTCGCAGAAGGAGGCGACCGCCTGCCACTCCTCCTCGCTCCGGACCATGGCCTGTACCAAGGCCCGGCGCGAGAGATCGCCGCCGCCGATCGCTCCCACTAGGACACGGCGTTGCTCTTCCCAAGCGGGACACACCTCCACCGTGTGCTCCACCGTGTCCTCCGGGCGGTCCACACAGTGGCGTGGTGGTGGTGGTGTGTGTGACGTAGCAACAAATTTTCTGTTTTCAAATTTATTCCTATGCTTGTGTTATATTGTTTTCCTTCACCGTTTTCACCTTCACCGTTGCTTATTTGTTGAAAATTTCGGGAAGTTGTACTCTAGGATTGTGGGTCCCTTGAGTGTTGAAATATACGATTTTTGCGACATAAACGGCCATATCTTTTTATTTCGTGAACTTAGAAGTTTGATTTTTTCGCAGCTTCAAGGGACCGCAGACCTAAGAACATGGTTTTAATTTCAACTTGATACGTCCATGCATTCCCGAGAGAAAGGGTCTTGACAGACAGACAGACAAACAGAAAGACGGACGGACAACAAAGTGATCCTATAAGGGTTCTGTTTTCCTTTTGAGATACGGAACCTTAAAAAACTACTATGTATATTCTTACCGGTATCATTATATATCGCGTGCGAGTCAGTGCTCAAGCTTATAGCTTATGATTAGCATGCATGTTCCCCTGAAACGTGATTGTATCAGATGCGCTTATCACGCGTTTTATGTGAACCGGCTGGACGTACCCTTATCAGACGTATCGACAGTTATTAGATGGGACATCATTTGTCACTATTCGTGTTCTGAGGTCCCCTACCACGAGCTCCATTTTAAGACCCGAGGAGTGGAATTCCCTGCCGGAGTCTGTGTTTCTAGATGGCAATAACGTAGGGATCTATAAGTCAGGAGCGAATAGGTTACTTCTAGGTAAGCGCACTCCATCGTCGATCGCATCGTCGCTTTCCATCAGGTGAAATAGTGGTCAAGGGTGAACCTTTTCCTTTTGAGGTACGAAACCCTAAAAACGACCTAAATTGAAATGTTACAGGGATGGAGCTCTATAGGGTGTATAGCTTCATCCCTTGTTCTCGCTCGCACGCTTGACACTTTAACACGTCACCAGAGGCGTAGCATGGACTAATTTAGACGTGGGCGAAGGCACATCAGTGAGACCTTTTTCTTTCATAAATTCGATAACGAGACAGCGACTGTGGCAACCTAGTGTTCGACCACATCGTCGCTTACCATCAGGTGAAATAGTGGAAAAACTCGAGCCTAACAATTATAAAAAAAAACCCTCGTTCTTAAAGAGCCCTCGCTTATGTGAGGCCCCTTTGGGTGCGAGGCCATGGGCGAGGGCCCACTTCGGCCCCGTCTAGCTACGCTGCTGCAAGTCATGGTAAGGCCCTGTAGAGATTACAGAATGTAAAAAGTTATAGCCATGTGATGAACCTTGTCGGATTACACGACTATGCTACATAACAGATTGTTGTAAATCTTTGAGTTACTTATATGTTATGCTTATCGTAGATGTTATTTAGGATTACTGTGCTCAGGGAGTCTTTATGAAAACCTCTTCAGGCCATAGGAGACAACGTGAGCATCGGGATTCATAGGGCCATTCCCGGCCACCATGGTCATGGGTATGCAGATGGCGAGCAATATGTAGCTCACCGTCCAATAAGGTCCAAACGTGGGTCGACGGTGCATTGTGTTCCATGCGCGCCTCTAAAATATGTCGGCAAAATGGACGGGGTCCAGTAGGTCCAATTCTTGCTACGGCTGTGGGACTGTTCGAAGGAGTCACCGCTGGTCTGCAACGTAAAGGGCAACTAAAAGAACATGGGTGGGTGTTAGTCAGTAAAAGTCTGACATTCCAGAGCGAGAGAAGTTATTCGATAATTTTCCAACCAAGAAAAGGATTTATTTATTAGGATAGTGTTCGCTACTGACTTCTGAATCCAGAGTTTGATCTCCAGATTGAAAAGTGTTATTGGGTTTTTCATTAGAGATGTTTTAGTAGTAGCAAAGAATTTTATTGCAATATTGGTTTTCTCATAATACTGAGAATGATATTTAATATAACTAGTCAAATCATCTTCCTGCCCTTGTCCCGTGTTATTTGGGGTCCGTATAACACGTTTTTTTCTTCCATTCTATCCTATCACCCATCACGCTAACACTAACTCTCTTTTTTTTTCATATCACCCCTCCCTCTTCCTCTCTAACCGTCCAAATGTTAAACCATAACTCTTTTAGAAACATGCGTTTCATCTCTCCTCTTCACATGACCTTACTAAGACAAACGAATCTCTTTCAACTTTTCAGTCACTGGCGCCACTTTCAAACTTCCTCTAATATACTTATTTCTTACATTATCCATTCTCATCATACAATATAACATAGAATACATCAATCTCAACATTCTCATCTCCGTTACATAATTCAAAGATTCAAAGCATTTTATTTCAAATAAAACATTTACAGGCACTTTTGAAATGTCTATAAGTCAGTCAGTCTGAAAAAAAATGATGCTAATTTCAAATTCCAAAGCGTAGATTTCTATGGAGAAGAATGTGCAAGAAACTCCATGGACAAGGTTTTCTATCATGTTTTGTATTACAAATATCTCGGTTATATGTTAATTTCTTGTCGCTGCTAATATGTGAGAATATAGATATTAAAATAGCAACTGGCAGCTAAGAGATGATCAGTCTCAACTGACAGCACCCGTTCACGGACATGACGCGAATATTAGCGCCACTCAGCTCAACCAGTTTAAAGGGAACCGAATGATCCAGCACACGTGCCACCATCAGCGAGACATTTGAGTGAACATGACAAAATCTCAACTGCCATGCTCATTTATGTCAAACAGGTCCAATAAATAAAATAGCATAAGCGTCCTTTCAATGTTCCAACTGCTGGGACTCAGGCCTCCTCTCTAGTAGAGGGAATGGGTCGTAATCCACCACGCGGACCCAGTGCGGGTTGGGGAATGTCACATGTCTTCGAATTTTTGGTTCTAGGACGATTCCTCACGATGTTTTTCTTCACCGTTTTGAGAGCAGTGGTGATGAAATAAATTACACAAAGTAATGCGCCTGGCTGGGTTTGAACCCGCGACCTACAAGTCGTAAATCGGAGCCGTTACCATTCGGCCACCACTGCTGTCTGCACTGGACTTAAAGACCCCTAGGTTATAGCTAGGGTCTTTGAGTCAAGTGAATAGGTTACTCGTAGAAAAATCCAATAATAACCTAAAACCCATGCAATCTTAAACAAGACAAATATATCATCAGAATACTTCTACCTACCAGGCCATCTATCAGGCATTATAGACGTGATGTTATCACAACACAAAAGATGGACCCACTTATCCCGACCGCAAATACATCTTTGTCAAACTCAGTCTAAGTGTCTACACATATTTATCTGCGTGTGAAAATCGTTTTATACACTTTTGTCTTGTAATAGTTACCTAGTCTGCCTAGTTAGTACGCTATTCTGCAGTGGGAACAGACCTCTTGTATGGAGATTAGTAAAGAAAATTGTTAGTTTACGTCTTTCAACGGATATTTTGCAATAATTAAACGTATAGAAAATTGTATGTAGTATGAAAAACCGCGGGAAGATGTTGCATTTTGTATTTTTTTCTTCTTTTGTTTTGGATTGATGTACATAAATGCCAATGACCGTTGGTGATCGGAAGTGAAAACTTAATTAATTAGGTTTATCGTCTTTATAACAATTTAATAGTTATACAAATACCTCATTGTCTATGCTTTTACCAATTAAGTCCGGGCAGTGTTTATTTTTGTACAATCTTTTGCACTAAATGCCTAACAAGTGACCTAAAATAATCATTTTACTAAATTGAATAATAAGTATATGTATGTTATTATATAGATTAGCAGAAAAAAAAAGCAATAAATACACTATCGCATTAGGTTACCCTGTAAAGATAGTTGTAAGTTGGAAAAAAACAAAAAAAAAAAAAAAATATCCAGAAAATCGCATCAATTTTGGTTATAAAATGAAACAGCAATTAGAATTTCAAATCTATTTATATAAAAGCGAAATACCACTCACTGATTAATCACGAAATCTCAGAAACTATAACACCTACAAACTTAAAATTTGGCAGGTAGGTTCCCTATAGGGTGTAGACATCCGCTAAGAATGGATTTTACGAAACTCTACCTCTAAGGGGGTGAAGTGGGAACTGGCCCCTCTCCATGCATGCGCTGAAGAGCCCTTTAATCGAGACCCCAGAGCCTCCATGGCCAAGACCCAGGCTTTCCCCGGCAAGCCGTCGGGTTCTGGGATCTCTACCTCGGTCACCTCTGGAGCATTGTCGTCGTGACCGCGATAGCGACATCGCGTACTGTTCCATGCGCGCCTTAAGGAGATGTCAGCAATGAAAGGCAACTGAAGGACACAGGTGTGGTTTAAATCAGTAAAACTCTGACACGCCATCTCGCTCCTCTATAGAGCGCGAGAAATCATTGGATGATTTCCCACCTTAAAAAAAAACCTTAGTAGGTCTATATATACTTATAGCACCTAAAATTAAAAATGCAAATAAATAAGTAATATGTATAAACATCATAAAATATTGCATAAATTATTAAAAAAAATCTCGCAATGATTTTGAAATTTATAGATTAGTTCTCATACAAATGATTTTATTTTATTGCTCTATAACCAGTAATCAATGACGCAATAGTTGTAAATGCTCACTGACATGGACATTCCATTAATATTTATGTTATAAATGCCTCGTTAGTGTATCGGGTCGTAAGTTCACATAAGTATATAATTATATGAGTATATCTATATGTATATACATACCTTCATATAATTATGTCATTACATAGTTAACATGTTGTAACATGTAACATAAAAATGCATATCCTTAGAAAATCTGCTACTTTGACACTTCATAAATTACTCAAAAAATTAAAAAGTCTAAAATGAATAACAATAGAAATCTTGCTTTAATCAAGATTTTAAATGTAGACAAATTGAAAAAAAAAACTTTTAAGGGTTTAAAAAAACATTTATTTCCCGGAACAAGTTTTGTAAAATATTCAAGTAAATCACGGAATTACCGATTCTAACAGAGTTTTCAGGCGTTATCTCACTTTTTTCGCGTTGCCTTTTCTTCAAAAATCGCTTTGGATTGCATTAGATGAAGTAACAAGCTTTAAACTATGCTCGATGTTGACGATAGGCGAGTAGAGAAGAACCCTCTTAAGGGGAGAAACGAGTATCCAAAGTTTGTATGGAGAAAGGTTTCTCACCTTCACGCGGGCGAAGCTGCTGGCAGAAGCTAGTTTAGGATAAAAATACTACCTATTGTGATAAATTCTTGACAGATATTAATTGGGTCATTGTCATAACCCTAAAAAAAACTGTTCATACGAATCATTTAAGACTCTTTTAACATTTTTTAAAAATATGACATCATTATAATAAAGTAAACAAAGCGTACTACACCATACTGTAACAGATTAACTATATATTTATTTATTTATTACTTTATATTATCACAATACAAATGAAAGTCCACTTCGGTGGACCGTTCAGGTCGTACCTTTCAATAGAATGGACCTTTTAAAAAATGTGTATTTTGTTATTTTATACAAAAATGATTTATTTTCCTAATCTTCGTATATTTTTCTTTTAACATTAAAAGTATTAAAAAAATAGATAAAAATTAAACACACTTTTTGCATCATTGAATCTTGTCACAATATTTTTTGTCTTTCCGGTGGACATTACTTTCGACCCTGACTAAAATAAAGGAAATGTCCAATGAATGGAACGAAACGTAACATTGAACGCATCCAATATCGTACTATCCCTGCCAGCGTCCATTTTGCCGTGACTCGTACGCAGAACACGTTGTTGCTGTATCAAGAAGAATATTTGGTGGTGTCAAAGTTGAGTTGTCTTTTCGGTTACTGCTGTATTTTGGCAAGTAAATCACTACAAATTCATCAAACATTCTTATTAATTAGTTAAACAACTAAACTTTACAAATATACCTTGGCTTTTGACATAACCTATAAACGACGGGTGGTATGAATGATTTTAGAAAAAAATCCATTCGGTGGACATCTTTTCGGTGGAACTTTTGACCACCAAAACGACAGATGTCCACCGAGTGGAATCTTTTCTTGAATAGGTATGGATTATTTTGTTAATATAACTTGTCAACTGCTTCTGATTACTGGTGTTTTTATCAGGAAAGGGCTAATGACCTATTTTTGTTTCAATCCGCTTGATTTTTATAAATAAATACGGGATTGTTTTAAACCATTGCTTCCTTAAAGCTTTTCTACACCATGTCGACTTGTTAATGTAGTTATCCATAGCTACAGGCTATAAGTTAACAATGATTGGTGCTTGTAACTGTAATGCTTTACTTGCAATATGGGTGATAATAATATTTCATAAGCATGGTTTTCTCCTTTATGTAAACTTTTTATTTATAAAATCTGATGCTCTTTCTTTGAACAGTTTTACTCTCTTTTCGTTTGTGTGCATTTCTTATTGTGAGCTTTCAGGCTATGGCGAAAACGGGGAATGAACTAACCAATAACCAGAAAACGACACCGTGAGCAAAAAACTTTGAGGATGAGAATGGCGCATGAGAAACTTAAACAAGAACCACATGCATAGGAAGAAAAGCGAAGAAAGGACAGAGAATATTACTATCAAAAGAAACCGAAAATAAAAACTGTACAAGATTAACCAGATGTGCAAAAAAGCTTTTGAGGAAGAAATGGAGATAGGGTACAAGACGACGCAGTGTAAAAATCAAGATACAAAAAGAGGCTGAAAAGTACATTGCATGCAAAACACCGCCCTCGAGTCCAGTAACTTTAGTATCATCAAGGCCTGAAATTGGTACCCGTATTGCAGTAAGAAACAGAAGAAGATTGAAGGTAGAGAACAGTTTACTGAAAAAGAAGTTGATGAGTTTAGAATGTAAACTTGGTAAGTATAGAATGCGATTACAGAACTAGAAACGAAAGAATTCACAGAAAACAAAAAAAAAGAACAGGAATAAAGGTTCTACGAAGGACAAGGAGTTAAGAGAAAATATACAGCAATTTTTACTTAACGATGAATCAAGTCGTCTTAAATCTGGGTAAAAAGAGACGATAACAACAACAGCAATTCTCAACGACTCCCTTAATATTATAACTGCAAGTATGCCACTGAAACACAATCAGCCTATTTTGACAGTTCAAAAGTCCTACCTGGAATGACACACCAGCTCCCACCGAGATGATAAATTCACCAAGTCTAAGCTTGAATCTTATGCACATTCCAGTGGCAAGCCAATGGTCCAGTCCCATTCTGGGCTCGATGCAGCAACCATTGAATGTTGGCGAGTGCAGTCCATCACTGCTAATTGGAGATAATGTTCATAAACAAATAAGATCTTCAGACGTATATTCTAACAGCTCAGATACGTCAACGTCAAAATTAGAAGCGCCATCAAACCTTATTTGCATGAGTGAACGCGTTCAACGCTGGTGGTCTTCTGACAACGAAGACATATTTTGACCACCGAAATGAATTGTCTTTTCGGTAGACAGGCACAAAACATTTTTTATTTACTTCATTATTGCTTTTAGGTGACTGATTGTTTGTAATTATGTGAAGACAGCATTAACATTATTTTTGGTCAAGATGTTAATCGCATTTTATGTGGTTTTTTGGTCATTATTTGACATTTTAGTCCACTTGGTGGACATATTAATCTTTTCGGTTGAACCGAAATATCGTTATTTCCTTATAAATAGCTTTTTTCGAATTATTGATCTCAGACTGATACTCATTTTTGTTTTAAAGTAAGTAACGTGTAATAATATAGCTTTAATTTTTATAAATCACGCGTTTCATTTTTTTACGAAAAAAATCCCGAGGTTTGACAATGACCCAATTGCGTCACTAGCGTGTTTGTGTGTGCGCGTGCAGATGGGTGATTCTTTGAAACCGAAAGGGTGTCTCATTCATCTGGGCTAGTTTTTTCTTTACAATTTGATATTTTTATTTGTATATTAGTTTTCCCTGATCACTAAATGTATCGAAGGCACTGATTTCCGCCCAGTGGCTTATGACACAAAATAGATAGGTATGAAAACTAGGCCAGATAAATGAGAAATTCTCTCAGTTCACCCTGATACGAATACTGTTGCGGTACCTATGTTTCTCATATTATTTACTTACAATTAAGATGATTAATTTCTTAAAAAACCCTACCTAAGTATATTTTTGACTGGCCTGTTGGTCTAGTCGTTTGTGGCCCTGACTACTATGCCGGTCGTGGGTTCGATTCCCAACCAAACCAAATGTTTGTGTGACGAGCACGATCATTTATTCTGTGTCTAATTTATCTATAGTATGTATGTATTAAGAAATATATAAGTATGTTTATCAATTGTCTAGTACTCATAGCACAAGCTCTTAATTTGGGACTAGATGGCGTTGCGAGATGGCATTGTGTTTTATTATTATAAAATATTATTATTTAATTTAAACATTTTAAACTAACCAGTTCATATTTTGTTTCCAGGTGGCGGGAGCATCATCAATGGCCTGACACCATGTTCAGAACGGCGTCAGTCGAGGGCTCCGGGCCGAGGACGCCGCCCGCCTACGCCCCCCACCCCCCGTACGTCCCACCCCGCTTCTTCCCCCCTCGGATACGACCTCCACCCCCCCAATACTGCTTCGACGCAGCGCGCTTCGCTTGCGACGCTTCAAAACCTAGATACTTAGACGTAGAACGCGAAAGACTAGTCACGCGATGGCTTGCGGAAGCTAACGAAGCCCTCGTAAGGAGGGACCGACCTCCAAGGTACAAACCGCGGAGTAGTGAGCGAAGACCAGATTTTCTTGAAAGGCGACCTAACGCCCCGGAATGGGCGGACAATTTCTTGCTAGGTCGACGGAACGGGTCGGTGGAACCTGAAGATGACACAAGTGAAGTGATGACGTTGAAGGAATTCGTGGATAAGTTCTCGTTGCCCCGTGTGGTGAAGTTCGAGGGGGAGGATAGACCAGTGCTTCTGTATAGGGTGTTGGAGGCCCACAGGAGGGTCGAGGCCGTTCCTCTGTCGGGGAAGAAGGGGAAGCTTGTTGGAAAGCCCTTGTACATTCCGGATTCTTATGATGGTGAGTGCTTTTCTTTTCTTTACGGTTTATCATGGATTTTTATCATCATTACGAGATTCGTTCTATTAAATGTGACAGGAACTTCATTAAAATAAACCATTTACAGACACTTTTGAATTGTCAAGAAGTCAGTCAGAAATAATAATGCTAATTGCACATTCAAAAGCCTAGCAGGCCTACCCAAGTTACGACCGTTTTGTTTCCAATCTCTTTCTACAGTCGGTAACTTCCGATGCCTTTGTTCTGACCACGTGACTTTACGTTGAGATGATGTCATGACGCCATACATTTGAAGTTTTCTACTAGCGTTAACGATTGTAGGTTATTAATTTGGCTAACCCCTCTGATCTCTATGGAGAAGATTGAGCTAGAAATTCCAAACCGCATATCTCTCGGTCTAAATTCAACAATGAAACCGAACATGATCAACACATAAACAGCGTTTAGAAGTGTCATTATTGTTGTGGATCATTGACACTGACAGCACATGGGGTTGAGCCACATCTGCTCACACGGAATCGCACTTTCTTACGCATCTATCCTTTTCTGTCTCGAACACCGTCTGAACTGTAATTTACTACAGCGAGAAAGAGAGCGGGAGTGCGATTTTACGCGGCGGAATCGATTAGGCGTTCGGCAGCACGCAGATGTAGCTCAACAAGTTAATATATGCGAAAAAGTTCAAGTAGCCAGTTTTGATTCATTTAATTTAATGAATCAAAACTGGCTACTTTGATCAGTAAATTATTCAATTATTAAATAATTCAATCATTAAAATATTTAATAATTAAATTATTTAGTTATTCAATCATTAAATAATTCAACCCAACTACTGAACCATAACCAACTATTTTAAAAACAAACATTCTTAAAAGCGGTACCCTAACAAGCTCGACCAAATCAATGACCTACTGATTGTAACAAACAATGGATAATTGACAATAGCCGGTAAAGCTGTTCGGCAATAATCGGAAACGGTTCGGAAAACTTCGGAATTTTGTGACGTCAGCAATACGGCAATCAGATGTGATTGGTTGTTGATTATTTGGTAGGTACTTTGATGGTTACGCAATACGTTGATTGTAATAATGATTTTCAAAAAACGGAGTTTTGCCATCGAACGTTGTTAAACATTGTCTTGAATACAATTTGGGGTCTACACTGGATACCTTTCTTCCGATCTCAAATGTATAACTAAACAAAATATGGAATCATTGAAATATTCGCGTCTCAGTAAAATGAAGCTGAGATTTTTATTGCAGTATTTTGACTATTTCAGTGAAGCTTGCCGAGAAGGATGAATCGATCAATTTGCTGCGAAATACTTTAAAAACATTAGAATGTTACATTGACACTGATACTGGCAAAATACACAGATCGTAGAATGTCAAAAGAAAAAAACGAAGAATTTTATTTGAAGAAGGCTTGCGTTTTATTTCGGTAGAGCATGTCAATCCCACACTATGAGCATAAACTTTAATAAGAGTCTATACAAAATAACTTTTAATATAAAACATTAGTTTTAGTACATGCGAAACTCGAAACACGTGTCTAGTATTTTTATGCAAAGAATCTATGTACAAAATTTCATAACTGTATTATGAAAAATCACCCAGCAGGCTACGGCCCTGCTGGGTCCATATGGTTTTGCTGACATCTCTATGAGGCACCCGTGGACGTGGACGGCGAGCTACCCAGTTTTTGTCGTCCGCAAGCTCATGCTTACGGTGGCTGCAAGTCGGCCTGCCTTCCCTAATTGTGTAGTTCTCTAAGTACTATAAGGAAATAGATAAAAATAAGTAGTTTCATAAGATCAACCAAAAAACCAGACATCTGAGAACATACAACAAAAGATCTTATAATAAAAACACATCTTTGAGCAAAAACATGAAGTTCTTCTCACAAGAAAATCATAACAAAACTGGTCTAATTAAATTAACATTTTTTAACAATTCAATTTAAATTTGAACTTTGATTACGCGGAAATCGTATAACATGAACAAGTATCAATTTAATTGAATGTGTTCAATTAGTTAATTAAACATGTTACTAATCGTTTGAGGTCAAATGTAGTGATCAATTGAATTTTATTACAGTCAATATTATGACAGTCAAATGTTTTTTTATGAATGATTATGTCAATACGTGTAAAGTAAACCCACGTTGATTTACTTTTTACATGTTTTTTATTGCTTGCAAACGATTATAATGTTTTCTTAGCATTAGCTAGCAAGCCAAGCCTTCTGCTTTTTTTTCGGTAGAAAAATCATCTTATGACATCCCCCGCTCTTGGGCAGAGCGGGAGATAGTGTCAGACTTTTACTGACTAAAAACCCACTCCTGTTCCTTCGTTGCCTTTCGTACCAGGGCCGAGTCTTCCTTTCAGAATCAGACCCTTGGCCCCAGTAGGCTTCGACCCTGCTTGGCCCCTACAGTTGCTGACATCTCCTTGAGGCGCGCGTGGAACAGTACGCGCCGTAGACGACTTGGGCTCGGTCCGGACGGTTACTGGACGGTCGGACGACGAGCCATCATTGCTCGCCGTTCGCAAGCCCGCGCCTACGGTGGCCGGAAATCGGGATCGGAATCCCGGCGGCGGTTGGGGCGTGAGGACCGTTGCCTAAATCAAGCCTTCTGCTAGATTCCGCATTGATAAAAACCTGTTCCTCTTTAAAAAGGTTTTCATTTCGAGGTAGGAAATTATAAGATATACCTCTCTGTGTTTTTTGAGGTAGCAAATCAGCAAATGACATCTCCCACTCAGCACTCTAGGGTGGAACGAGAGGGTGTGTCAGACTTTTAGTGTTTAAAACCCAGTTCAAAAAAGTTAAATGACCGCGGTATATCTTTCGAACAATCCTATGACCCTTTAAAGAGATGTCTAGTTTCTTTTGTCTTGTAATGGTAATACAGAATATAGATAAGTAATACAATTATATATCGTAATTATGGTAGAAAAACCTGAAGTTATAATACTCCATTAGGTAGTCGTGTTAAAAATATGGTTTTATATTTCTACATTGTGCTCACATATTAGAAGCAACAAGAAATATGTAACCAAGATTTATGTAACTCATAATATGATTTAAAAGAGTGTCCATGGAGTTTCATGCATGTTCTTCTCCATAGAGATCTACGCTTTGGAACGTGCAATTTAGCTTCACTTGTATTTTTTTTTTTTTTGACTGACCAACATTCTGAAAATTCAAAAGTGCCTGTAATTGTAATTGGTCTATTTGAAATAAACGTTTCTGATTTCTGATATGGTTTACGACATTTTTAGGGTTCTGTAGCTCAAAAGGAAAAAAAATGGAACCCTTATAGGATCACTTTGTTGTCCGTCCATCTGTCTGTCTG
Source organism: Mythimna pallens (assembly GCA_961205895.1). NCBI lineage: Eukaryota > Metazoa > Arthropoda > Insecta > Lepidoptera > Noctuidae > Mythimna > Mythimna pallens. Next base: position 13,770,431 of record OY540847.1, on the reverse strand, counting down.
TCAAGACCTCTCCGAAACGCGTGGAGGTATCGAGTTGAAATTAAAACCATATAGGTACTCAGGTCTGCGGTCCCTTGATGCTGTGAAAAAATTAAACTTCTAAGTTAACGAAAAAAAAAAGATACGGCCGTTAATGTCGCAAAAAACGAACATTTCGACACACTCAAAGGAATCAAAATTCATAGGGTACTTCCTGTTGACCCAGACTGCGTGAGTCCGATTCGCACTTGCCCAGTTTTCATTTTATTTACTTGCAATGAGAAACACCAGAATTGCAAGTTTAAAAACGCGAAACAAGTACACGCTGTTCTTCTAACTTCGATTGACAATACAGTTATATTCCCTGTTGTCCATTTTATTGAAAAAATATCTTAACCCGAAAACCCCACCTGCACTTCATACCACATATATTCGTAGTTTTAACCCTGTGCGAGCGCAAGGCACGGGGGCAATGAACCATTAGCGACAGGTCGCGGCCTCGCCCTATATGTGCGGCTCACTGAGCTGGTAGACCAAGTGTCTGATAATGAGGTTAGGTTAGGAATTAATAATAATATGTTTTGAAGTTACCAGAGCTTCAGATTACCTTAGGAGGTGTTGCAAAGTAGTGGGCATGCTAGACCAATTAGCAGATTATGTAGTTTTAGGTAGGAAACGATATTTATGGTTACCAGAACATCAGATTAACTCAGGAGGTTTTGCAAAGCAGTGAGCATAGAAGACCAAATTACTCTGTGATCAAGTGTCGGATTTTGCTACTACCAGAGCATCATACTAACTCAGGAGGTGTTGGAAAGTAGTAGGCATGCTAGACCAATTAGTAGATGGTGTAGTTATAGGCAGGAAACTTCGATCAACAATGTTGTTCGATCAACAATGTTGATCGAAGTAGGAAACGATATTTATGGTTACCAGACTACCTTATGAGGTTTTGGAAAGCAGTGAGCATCCAAGATCAAGTGTGTAGGTTCAGGTAGTAAAAGATATTACGGTTACCAGAGCATTAATGAGCATGCTAGACCAAGTGTCTATATGTGTAGTTTCAAGTATGAGAGAGGTGGTGTGATGTTACCAGAGCTGCAGACTGACTTAGGAGGTGTAGCAAAGCAATTAATGAGCATTCTAGCTAGACTAAGTGTTTGTTGTTTCAGTTAGGTAAGGATGCTCGAAGTTACCAGAGATTTAGACTGACCTAAGAGGTATTGCATAGCAGTAGGCATGCAAGTCTAATTGTGTAAGTTTCTGTAAATGCATGACGATTGCTGAAAATATACAAAAGGCAGCCAAAACTATGAGCTTAAGCTTTCTCATGCACAAAGCTAATTAATTATGTAGTAATTTGGATCTTGCATTCGTAACCCAAGATTTATCCGCAATATCAAGACAAGTGTCCACTACTACTCCTAAACATATATATGTTTGTGAGCTTTTATAAGCTTATGTGTTTATCTGTGTAGGTACCTATAGTATATATTTTTTTTTATATTATTAATTTGCTAGCAGTACACCGCAGACCACGGCATTTTTTTTTTATTACTTTCTTACGATCTGTTCAAAAGTTGTCTGGTGGATATTGCTATCAGCAATAAGACCGCCATTGCTCATAGATTTAAGTTTGTGTAAATTTATGATACTATTTTCGTGTGTAACAATAAAGTCTAGTATATCCAATTATAACTCCGCTCTACCACAATAACTTCTAAATTAATCATTAAGCCCAACTATTAAAACGTCCGCATTAAACAAACAATACAACATGAATCAAGCTACCCACTTATTTTTAATTTATGGCGACCCACAGGCGAAGCCGGGCCGCTCAAAGATCCGCGCATCTGAGGTTATGGCCTTGTCCATATGTGTGCCTTATATGGCCTACCTGTAATAGGCCTGGTCTCCCACGCGCCCCGGAAGGTTGGCCCGAGTCATCCCAAGGCCTGATTCAATGGGGTTCTGAATACAGTAGCAATTAAGGCTGTTTTAGGACGCACATTGCATGCATGCGGTTCGTAATTATTGAATGGCTAGGTTTTTCCCGTAGTTTTGCTTCAATAGGTGATGCGCCCAGACACAGGCCTCCTCTCTAGAAGAGGGAATGGACTGTTGGCCACCACGCGGGCTCAGAGTGGATTGGAAGATGTCATATGTCTTCGTTTTTTTTTGTTTTAGGACATGGCGGTTCTCTCATGATGTTTTCTTTACCGTTTTGAAAGGAAATATTATATATTCCATTTTTATACTAAAAACACAAAAGCTTTTACTGCCTTATATATGGCTAGTGAGTTCGGATAAGTTAAATTATAAATAGGTTAGATAGTAAGTGAACTTGTAAGTTTTATATTTTAAAGATGTTATATATAACTATAATTAAATTAATTCACTCTGTTGCAAAAAATGCTTCACATTTTGATGTTTTAGGGTTGCAGATGTATTTATTTCGACATTATTTCCACAGGAAGTTCGTTGATTATTTTTGGCAGTATGTACGTTTTTGTTCTCACACCACATGTATTGTTCCATCTAGGCAAGGTAAAGGTGTTTATTAACGTTTTTTTTATTTATTTTAGAGTTTATTAAAATGGTACAACATGCCCACTTACTTAACATTATAATTGTGAAAACATAAAAGATAACAGATGGATAGAGACACGAAATTAGAAATAAAACCTCCGACAAGGTGGACCGACGACCTGGTGAGGGTCGCGGGAATCCGTTGGATGCGAGATGCACAAGAACGGTCATAGTGGCGACACTTGGAGAGGCCTATGTCCAATAGTGGACGTCTTTCGGCTGCCATGGTGATAATGATAAGGAAAATATTTTACGCTACTTTTTTTCCATGGCACTTCCGTGGCCATCGCACAGAAACCAACTATTTTCTTAGATTATATCCATATAAAAGCGAAATACCACTCACATTAATCACGAAATCTCAGAAACTATAACACCTACAAACTTAAAATTTGGCTGGTAGATTCCATATAGGGCGTAGACATCCGCTAAGAACGGATTTTACGAAACTCTACCTCTAAGGGGATGAAACGGGGGTCCAAACTATGTATGGAAAAACCTACTTTGAAGTGGGCGAAGCCGCTGGCAGAAGCTAGTCTTTTATAAAATTATGAACAAACAAACAACAATTTTACGTCATTATATTAGTTGAGATTTTGTTTTAGGTTTAAGTTGGTAGTAACTGTCGGTCAAGGAAGGTTTGAATAGGATGGAATAACATTACTTATACGTTATGTATGTCTTTTTGAATGCTGTAGGTGATTTATGTGCGTTAGTGTTTGTTGTATACAGTAGGAGATACGTTAATTATTTTGATTGGCTAATTGATTTATTAGACAAACGCACTAACGAGGATTAATAAAATATTTAAGATAGAGACATTTGGAAGACTTTTAGGGTTCCGTACCTCGAAAGGAAAAACGGAACCTTTATAGGATCACTTTGTTGTCCCGTGTTGTCTCGCGCCGGGCCTTAGTACAGGCCATGGTCCGGAGCGAGGAGGGTTGGCAGACGGGCGCGTGCTGTTCCACGCGCGCCTCAAGGAGATGTCAGCAAACCGCCCTGGAACGGTGGCAAAGAAGGAACAGGAGTGGGTTTTTTAGTCAGTAAAAGTCAGACACTATCCCCCGCTTCGGCCAAGAGCGGGGGATGTCATAAGATGATTATCCCACCGAAAAAAAAAAGGTCAATTTCCTCGTTGGAAACGAAAATTCTCTAGCTTTGCAAAATCATCTCCTCGTAATCGGTCAAATTAAATTACAATTTACATAGTTCCGATAACTATCTGAATGGCTTCACTTAACTATTATTCATTTTGTACGGTATTACTGGACTCAGAATTTTAACTGCACATCCTGGGAATTGAACCCGCGACCCCGGTATCGGTATCCAACCGTTAGGTACGTTGTACTATGGTAATATTAGTATTCGGGTGTCGTGTTCCTATATCTTACGATTCGTTATCAGTACATGATATCGCCTTTTGAATTGTTTTGTTTTATTTGTATGTTATCTTTAAAAACATTGTTTAGTATCTCTAGATATATTATTGGCACTTACAGTTTTCAGATTTTTTCCTATACTTGTGCTATGAAACCTTGCTTCATGCCAAATTTCAGGATTCTAGATCAACGGGAAGTGCCCTATGAATTTTGATTCCCTTGAGTCGAAATTTCAAAGGGACAACAGACCTGAGTATTTGGTTTTGATTTCAACTCGATGCCTCCATGCGTTCCCGAGATAAAGAGTCTTGATAAACAGACATACGGACAGACAACAAAGTGATCCTATAAGCGTTCCGTTTTTTTTCCTTTTGATGTACGGAACCCTAAAAAAAGAAAAGTAAGAAAGAAAATAATAACTTAGCGACTCGTCCCAGCTTCATACCACAGTTACAATACAATATTTACAATAATATGATACATTAAAATTCTCGTCTTTTCTCTACTATAATATGTATGTTTTATATATTTAATTACTCTGTCAATGAAATAAACTTGTGCTTTACTCTGATCCCACCTAATGGTAAGCAGTGATGCAATCGTTGATGGTCAAGTGCACTAGTTTATTATGAGCCGCTCTAGCCTTGAAGACACCTAAATTATAATCGGACGGAAAGAACGCAGCAGGCAAATTGTTAAAGTCCTTCGATGTATTCGGTATAAACGACGACGCGAAACTCTTAGTCCGGACCGTAGAGATGTCAACAATGTTAGGGTGGACAGGTCTAATGGTAGATGGTGATGACGGAATCAAGTCATGTAACTCCCGCGCACATTCTCACATCTGTTCAGCAGTTTTTGCGTTGATCGCCATCGCCAACAGACAGACAGACGCGGTGGGGACTTTGTTTTTTAATAGGTAAGGAGGATAGTATGTGTTCCATGCCAAGAATTTCGTGAAAGCTGAGAGAGATAGCAAACTAGTTATCTTGACTTGGCTCACGTGGTTGTCGACATGTGGGAGGTGGATACAGCGGTCTTTGTGCGGATAGTCGTGACGACCAATTGCTTAATAGTCAATAACCTCGACCAAGATCTGAGGAGGCTCTTGTTGAGCAGTTGGACCAAGGGCTTGCAATACTCCTGGATATAGTTCGTATTGAATATACTATACTAGCTGTCCTGGTAGACGTTGTCCTGCTGGCATTTTGTCAGAATAAAAATTAAGAATCCGACTGCAGCGCCACTTACCTAATCCAAATGTATTTTCAAACTATTCAGAGCAGATTACGTCCAAATCGGTTTAGCCGTTTAGAAGGAGTTAGGTGACAAACGCGAGTATAAAAGAATTATATGTATGTATGTATATGTAAAGTAGACATATATATATATGTAAATTATCAAAGAAAAAAAATGGGGAGTGGTAGGAGGACAAAAATAGCCTACGACATATTTATTCTCAGACCTACAAAATATTCACATAAAATTTTTATAAAACTAGGTCAAGCCGTTTCGGAGAAGTTCGATAACAAACACTGTGACGAAATTTTTGTGTATTATAATATTTCTTCTACGATTTTCCGCAGTGGATGCGACAGTACCAGGTTTGCATAACGAGCTAGGAAGTTGGGATAGCGCAAGCGTAAATAAACTATAATGTTATGATGATTATTTTATCTGAACTGAATAGTATAAGTACACGTTTTTGTTTGTTGGAAATCATTTTGGGAAGTTCTTAGATAATTACGATTTTTTTTGTACGATTATAATTTAGGTGTCTAAAAGGCTAGAGAGGGAATAGGCTCCTAAAAAACTAGTGCACCTTCCCATTAACTATTGCATCACTGCTTACCGTCAGGTGGGATTGCAGTCAAGCACTAGTTCATATCAATATAAAAAATGTATACATGAATGGCTGCAAAATCAAATACAAAGTCTCTTTGTCTTCTCATTCCTACCGAACAATGTCATGCAACTCGTAAAGCAATGACTTATCAAGCATGATTAATGATTAACAATAAAGTAGTTAGAAGTATTCTGAGCATGCGCGGTTAGGCGTTCGTCGATTGTTTTAGAGACAATTGTGTGCATGCGAAATACTTACTTGTACTTTATGAGCGCCTGGTAAGTGGAGAATTTTGATGTTTGGAGAATTATCTGTTTGTCTGGTGAGTTTTAGGGTTCTGTACCCGAACGGAGCCCATCAGTCTATCTGTCCGTCTGTCAGCTGGCTGTATCTCATAAACCGTAACAGGTAGTTTGAAATTTACACAGAATATGCATTTCTATTGCCACTATAACAATAAATTATAAATATAAAAAAAATAAAATTAAGATAAAGTTAAAAATAAAAGGCACTTGGCCAGTTGTTTTGGTATTTTTAGACCGTTCTATGTTTTGCCCCTTCCCCGCTGCCTCTATGGCAAAGACATTTTATCGTTTGTATCTATTTTTTTCACCATCTCTATGGCAGTGGTAGCCTAATGGCAACGGCTTACGAGTTGTACGTCGTGAGTTCAAATCCAAGCAGACCCTTTACTTTGCTGTCATTTATTACATCACCACAGCTGCAGCAGCTCCTCTCAAAACGATAAAGGAAAACATCGTGAGGAAACCGGTACGTCCTAGAACCACAACCTCGAATACATGTGACCGATAATTATACAGTCATCAAATACATCTTCCTGCTCTTGTCCCGTGTTACTTGGGGTCAGCACAAGACATTTTCTTCTTCAATTCTGTCCTGTCATATTATCATTTCTCACACAATCTATCCGTCTTTTCTTTGGCCGTCCTCTCCCTCTCCATCCAGCGACATTTGTATACTCATAAAGTTAGAACTACACTGCGCACACATGTGCCACACACGCCGATCTGGGCGCGTCAGCCTCCATATATTTTATATGGAAACTAGACTTGTAGAGCTACACTTGATCCACACCACGAGATGCCACGCGACGTCGTTCTAAGTAAAAATCAGGCGTGTTATACGTGTGCATCGGTCTAATGCAGTTCTAGCTTAAAGGTAGAACTACATTGTTCTGTTGATCTGGGTGCGTCTGTCTCCATACATTTTATGTGGCAACTAGACTTGTAGAGCTACCTTAGATCCACGCCAAGCGACGCCATGCAACGCGCCGCTACGTACAAATCAGGCGTGTTCGGTCTAGTATAGTTCTCGCTTAACTCTTTTAGTAACATGCATTTCATTCCTCCTCTTCACACGACCACGGTTTAACCTACGGCAATTATACAGTAAAAAAGACTATAGAAATATAGCCTTTATATTTATTGACAGTATTTCATTTTGCACTGCGGCTTAAACAAAAGATTTATAAATTGACAAATGACATATTGTAACATTGTCTCCGAGATACAATTGTTTGTGCTTTGAATCGGTATAAAGGCGGTCTGTTTATTGTTTAGAAATAAAAACATATCATGTAGGAAACATGCATATTGATTACTGCCTTATGGTAATCGTGGATCAAAGAAACTTGGCCCTAGTTACGTTTTTTTTTTTTATGTTGCTCCACGCTAGGAATGGCTCCTATACTGTGGCTGCGTTCACAAATATGTAATCTTTTATAAATATTAAAAGAACTGTGTGTGTGTGTGAACAGTGACTGACTGACATATCAACTCACAGCCGAAAATACTGGGAATAAGAGTACGAAATTATTATTCAATGACTTCTCTTGCTATAGGGCGGAGTGAAAATACGTGTTCGACTTTTACTGACTAAAATCTTACCTATCAAGTTCAACATAAGGTCATTTTTAAACTGAAACCGAAGCTCCGAAACCATTTTTAGGGTTTCGAACCTCAAAAGGAAAAACGGAACCCTTAAAGGATTACTTTGTTGTCCGTCCATCTGTCTGTCTGTCTGTCAAGACCCTTTATCTCAGGAACGCGTGGATGTATCGAGTTGAAATTAAAACCATATACTCAAGTTTGCGGTCTCTTAAAGCTGTGAAAAAACCAAACTTCTGAGTTAACAAAAAAAAAGATACAGCCGTTTATGTCGCAAAAAACGTATATTTCGACACTCTCGAGGGAATCAAAATTCACAGGGTACTTCCCGTTGACCTAAAGTCCTGAAATTTGGCATGAAACTTGTGGCTGAGACCCTGCTCAGCCACAAGTATACGAAAAATATCAAAAAACTGTAAATTTTTTGTTACGTCATAAAAAAGCTTTTTTTGCGATTCGGAAAAATCTTGATAACTCAATTCGTGAATTGAACTATTTTCATAGGTAAGTGTTGTACAGAACCTTCAGTGCGCGAGTCCAACTCGCACTTGCCTGGTTTTTTTTTTACCAAAACTAAGCCTTCGGTCGGACACTACACACACACCTCTTTTAATTACAATACCGTCTAGGTCTAGACACACGGAGTTACAATAAATAATTCATAAAGAAATAATACCACAATCAAAACGCACATGATGTTCTTTTCTCCTAACGTACCAGGCTTCCAGGAGTTGACGGTAGATCAAAAGCGTAGGCTATCAGTGTGGCCCATCCGTCTCTTCTCATTAACTCTCGCCAGCACGTGACCGGTGAGCCAATAGACGACGTTCCCTTTCTTAGAATCAGGGCTGGTGGCACAGAGTTGACGAATTTTTTTTTTTATTATTGGTAGGCTCGCGTTTGACCACTATCTCACCTGGTGGTAAGCGATGATGTGGCTGACGATGGAGCACGCTTGCCTAGCAGTAACCTATTTACTTAAGAAACAACACACACAGAACATTGAAGTTTTGTTTTTACTTCTAAATCTTAATTACTGGTATTGCAGTACCAGGAAGGCAGAAAGCTCTGAGAGGAAAATTGTTTTTGCTTTTTAAATATTGTGTAATGAATTTTCTTGTCTTGGATTTTTGATGTACTCCCGGGATAAAAGTATCCTATGTACTACTCCATGAGCTACCCGTGAGCTAAACTTCATCAAAATCCGTTCTGTCGTCTGAGCGTAAAGAAGTAACAAACATACATACAAACTTTTACCTTTATAATATTAGTGTGAAATATGATTAGAAAAGAATTGAAAAACTCTTCCTACTACAAAAAAAGTAAAACAAACTTAAATCTAACTTAAATATCACTAACAGTTTATCGAATCCGACTCGACTGGGCAACGTTCGGGAAGCTGCGCGGTATCATCTCGTCCAACATACTCTAGTGTCGGTAAGACGAAATTCTATGACCAGTGCGTGTTGCCAGTGATGACGATATGGCCGAAACGTGGTCTCTCACAATGGGCCTCATTAGAAGACTTAAAGTTAGCCAAAGGTTAATGGACAGGGCTATACTCGGAGATTCCTTTCGTGTCGCATCAGAAATGAAGATATCCGCAGGGGAACCAAGGTTACCGACATAGCCCAAAGAATCACCATACTTAAGAGGCAGTGAACAGGGCACATTGCTCGCAGAAGTGATAGTTGATGGTTCCGAAAAGTTCTGGAGTGACGACTACGTACCGGAAGACGCAGCGTTGGAAGGCTTCCCACAAGGTGGACCAATGACCTTGGTGAGGGTCGCGGGGGCCTGATGGAAGCGAGACGCAGGAGCGGTCATTAAGATGTTCAATATTGGACGTCTTTCAGCTAAAATGATGATGATGATAACAGTTTATGACAGTATTCAAGTCAGTAGAGTTGTTAACTGGCAACAGTATAAGAAAATCTATCGCTATCAGGCCCATCAGCCCATCAACCTTATCTTCAGTGTTCTAATTTAAAAGAAAGTTATAAAGCGATTGTGAAACTTAAATTAATTGCAGTCTGTCAGTCAGGTACAAATACAATGGTTATATAACCGCTTTTATGTATAAATGTCAACGGTATACAGAGTGATTTTTTTGAAGTTACACTCACTTAAAAAATACACGCAGATCCTCATAATTTCGGATTTAGTTAGTAACAGGTATACTAACTAAATACGTATTCCACCAGATCCGGATTTCGGACTTAGTTTGTAACAGTTATACTAACTAAATCCGAATTCAAGCAGATCCGGATTTCGGATTTAGTTAGTATCACTTTTGAGTATTTTACACTGTTTCTCATAATTTCCGGAAATCCGGTACAGTAACAGGTATAGGTACTAACTAAATCCGGAATCAACCGGATCCGGATATATAGTTAGAATAGTTTTCTAAAACTAAAACTGAATCATTGGATTTTTAAAAAAACCAATGTTCCTAACCAGAAACAACCAACTAAGGCCACCAAGAATTTCTGAAAAGGACACCTGTGGTCCTTGAAAGCAAAAAGCAACTGAAAATGATAGGTGTGGTTTTAATCAGTAAAAATCTGACACACTCTCTCACTCTGCCTTAGAGAGAGAGGTCATTGGATGAATTGTCACCACAAAAAGGGGTATATAAGTCAAGAGTGGATAAGTTACTTCTAGGCAAGCGATAAAGATCTTTAGTTTGTACATGTAGTTATCAGGATACACAGAATCCGTCACGGAAATCCACTCCTTAGCTTCACCCACACGCGTTTCTATATTAGTTTTGTCTTTTCGTCATTTAACATCGACTTCCGAAATTAAAGTTATATTGCACTTTTCAATGTTCTTTTTTTAATTATGAAGTCGTTTTTTTTTTGTAAAAAGTTTTTTATTTTACACTTTTTAGTTATTGTACCACCACTAAAAAGTACCTCTCAGCCAAACTTAAATACCTTATAGCCAGAGTGCATCTCATGACAATTCTAATCATTCCAAACACGGTTAGATTACATTAATTTACTATAGAGTTCCGGTGCCTAACTTTAAGCTTCATAATCAGATCAGTTCATATCGAACTTCCCCCTCTTCATTCTGTCAGTCATCGACTACACGTATAAACAAAGCAATTTTACTTGTTACGACGGTTCTGCTGTTATCGTATGAGGAGTTCTATTCCATATCTTCTAAGTTGAAAATCAAATCATAACAATATTTCTATGGGACCAACTCGGAAGCATAACTTTACACAACAAAATAATAATTTAAAAATCGGTCAACAATTGACCGAGACATCGGTGAAAATATATATAAAAAAAAAAATACATTCAGCCGAACATAGAACCTCAGGCTTTTTGAAGTCGGTTAATAACACAGCCTATTCTTTGCCAATAGCCATATGGTCAAAACAATCCTAGTTATTTTAGGAACACCGATATTTGAAAAAAAAGAAGTACAGTAGCTTTTATTCACCTTCCAATACCAAACAAAAAGTTGATAGCCCTAAGAACAATGACATTCTCCAACGTATCACTAGACAATCTCAATCACGCGTGTATGAACGCCCTTATTTACAAACTTACCACTACAGCCCTATCAAACCAATTTCAACTTTAAGTCTTCTGCTAAACACATAACTGGTTGCACTGGCAAACTTGGTGATATCTCAGTTATCAAAGATCAGTTTATAGATGCGTCAAACCGTTCTGGACTTTAGTGACTAGTAAATAAGAGGCATGGTTATGTTTTTCAGTGGCAAATTAAGTTGGTAGACGTGGAGTTGTCACGTCCAGGCGTCACCAAGTAAGAGGGGTGTGCACTTGAATTTATAAAAAAGTAAATCTTGTGGCGATGTTATGAGGTGCCGTTACGTGTTCACTGAAGTTTTTGTCGCAGTATGTTTAGATTTAATATTTCTGATAGAACTTGTTACTTACCTACTTATATGCACTGGCGTAGTTATCAAAGAGCTGGGTAGGGCAGAGCCCCAGTGCCCCCTAGTATCGAGGGGCCCCAAAACCTGATTGACAAACCTAAAAATTGCACTAACGATGAATTTACCCTCCTTCGAAATTTAAATAAAAGAGGTTGCAACACTACTTTAATTGTGGCAAATCATTTTAGTCAGTTAAAGTCTGACACTCTCTCCCACTTTACCTAGTGCATTAGAAGTTATTTGTTGATATAGCATAGCATAGCATAATCAGCCTTTTAATGTTCCCACTGCATGGACTCAGGCCTCCTCTCTCTAGGAGAGGGAATGGGCCGTAATCCACCACGTGGGCCCAGTGCGGATTGGTAACACATTTTAGTCAGTGAAAGTCTGACCCTCCCTCTCGCTTTACCCAGAGCATTAGAAGTTATTTGTTGATATCCCACGTAAAAAACGGGCCCCTAGTTTGTTTCTACCCCGGGCCGTTAGTCACCTAGCTACGCCACTGCGTACGTCAACTTACACTTCATAGGAACTTACATTAAAAGTGTATGGCCATTTATGTGTTCCTATCATTTAACAAGCAATAAGTTTTAACAATCTGTAATGTTAGAAAATTAGTAGAATTTAAATAATCCTTAAATATTATAAAACAAAGGTCCTAGTCGTTTGTCTTTCTGTATGAACGCGATAAACTCAAACACTGCTGAATGAATTTTCATGCAATTTTCACCAATAGACAGAGTGATTCATGAGGAAGGTTTTTCTTTTCTTTCCCGCGTTCTTGGCCGAAGCGGGAGATAGTGTCAGACTTTTACTGACTAAAAACCCACTCCTGTTCCTTCTTTGCCAATTTTCCAGGGCCCCGGGGATCTCTTTCGCTTCACTCATGGCCCCAGTAGGATTTGACCCTGCTGGGCCCCTATGGTTGCGGACATCTCCTTGAGGCACGCGTGGAACACTACGCGCCTTGGGCTCGGTCCGGATGGTTACCGGATGATCGGACGGCGAGCTACCCATTGTTCGCCGTCCGCAAGCCCGCGCCGACGGTGGCCGGAAATCGGGATCGGAATTCCGGTGGTTGGGGCGCGAGGGCCATTGCTTCACGCGTGCATGTATAGCCTCCCCGTTTGTTAGCATTACTGCTTCACAGAAGGAGGCGACCGCCTGCCACTCCTCCTCGCTCCGGACCATGGCCTACACCAAAGCCTGGCGCGAAAGATCGCTGCCGTCGATCGATAGGTCTCCCACAAGCGTCTCGTCACCACATAGATGGGTTAAGAGCATACAGTGACTCCTTGGAGCCTCAGGTTTTCATCATTTGAGTCTGCATTAAATGATCTAGATAAGGCTCCTAAATCTTTGGAAGGCATAGTGAACCGCATTTTTACTTTGGCAAACTGGGTAATATTACCAGGGCTTCAGAATTCCCATAGAGTTCTCACAGATACGAGATAAACACAATAAGTGCTAGATGATAATCATTTCTCAGCCAATTGTCAATATATCCGTTTTGCTCAAAGAAGCTGTCGTAAGCTAATTAACGATTGCTCGGCCAGTTTTTTCTGAGCATAAATAAATAAATAAAGTATACTAGGAGATAATGGTAAAGAAATTAATAAATCGAACACCTGGTTGGGCAGAGCGATGGAAGTAACTGATATACTGAACAAGTTAACTTTATATTCTTTTGTATAGGGTGTACCTAAACTGGCTTTGGGATAGTTCGAAAGAGTTACCGCGGCCTTTGCCCCAAAACTTCGAATTTTATCTCTCTCTGTTATTCAAAGGTTTCCTGGAACAAAAACTCATTGTTGAGTTAAGCTTTTTTTTTTATACAATAAGGATTTTTTTTTTATTTCATGTCTATCACACAACGCCGTCTAGTCCAAAGCTAAGCAGAGCATGTGTTATGAGTACTAGACAACTGATAAATATACTCCTACTTATATATTTCTAAATACAATAAATGATCGTGCTCATCACACTAACATTTGTCCTGGGTAGGAATCGAACCCAAGACCTCCAGCATAGCATTTAGGGCCACTAACCACTAGGCTAACAGGCCAGTCAGAATTAAACTGTAACTGAAGGCACACAGGTGGGTTTTGATGCAAGTCTGACACTATTTCGTGCTACACCCAGTGTACCTTAATGTGATGGATGATGAGTAAGGTCTAAGTTTAGTTTCGCAAGCACAAAATTCTGGCAAAACTTAAGTCTGATGACTGGCCATTTTGGTGATCGTCATCATCATTATCATTTCAGCCGAAAGACGTCCACTGTTGGACATAGGCCTCCTCCAAGCGTCACCACAACGACTGATCCTGTGTGTCTCGCATTCATCGGATTCTAGCGACCCTGACCAGGTCATCGGTCCGCCTTGTGGGAGTGCTAGAAACTTCTAAATCAAATAAAAAGTCAGTTACCTATTTTCCATAGAGCCCAAGCACCCTGTATAGACACGTAAGACAAAGTAAAAAATAACAAACATTTAAATTTTAAAACTAGCGAGCAATGGCGGTGTGGCTGAATCGCACTGTATAATCTGTTGCCACAGATAAAAAATATACATTAAAGGCATCCTTACCGCCAAGAATGGAATCTTGAATATTTCAAAAATAGAATGCCTTTTTCTTCAATTTTTTTTTTAATTCAAAGATGTAAGATAATGTTCTAGAATCCATGATACATTCTGGAATTCGATGGCATCGCGTTCAAAAGCTTTAATTGGCTTTGCAAGTCTGTCAAAACATGAAATGCAGAATGATAAAATCTAAATAATTATAGTTTTCACTGGTTTGAAAGGATACGCTTTATCACATTTCGGTTATTTTTTTAATCATACTAATGTCAACTAGCTGTTTTTCCGACGTACGGAGACTCTCAAAGAGCAAAAAAAAAAATTGATTAACATTTTACTGAAGATTTTTATTAATCGACTCTCTGACTGAATCAAATTTTTACAAATCGAATGCAAGAAGTCTCTAAATACAAAATTTAAATATCAACGGTATCAGCTAGCCGTACCTCCTAGGAGTTCAGGTTTTATTGCAGAAAAAAATAAGGTTCTGCACAAAAGTAAAACTTTTTGAAATTGTCTGTTTTACTTTTATGATTTGGACAAAATTGCAGGCACCAACTAGTTCATTAGAAAAATAAACTTTATATTAACTAAGAAGTCATGGTTCGTTCATATGCAGTAAGAAAAGGATATTCGCATATTAGTGCTAAGGTCTTAGGATGTTAACTATGATTACATGAATAGAGCCATGCTTCCTAGACAAACAAACGTATTTCCACTACGTTGCCACACTTCCTGCACATAATGGCAACAGGTATTCTGGTTATCAAATGTTTGAAGAAAATCTTTAAAGATACTACATTGGGCACACGTGGGTCACGTACCGCCGGTCTGGGCTCTCCCAACATTTTATATGGCAACTAGACTTGTAGAGCTACATTAGATCAACGCCACGCAACGCGCCGCTACGTACAAATCAGGCGTGGTACACGTGTGCGTCGGTCTAATGTAGTTCTCACCAGGGGCGTAGCTACCGCCGTATCAGCCGTATCAATGATATGGAGCCCCCGGGCTACAAGGGTCCCAAAGTGTGCAATAATTCGTAACGTGTTATCCACAATCTTAAATTCTCTTCTTGGTAAAAGACCTGTAGTTAATTAGTATGTAACTAATGACTATAATTGATAATGTTCCAATATTATAGCTCGCACTATAAAAAATTAACCCAACCTAGTTCAAAATACTGTATTAAACGAGTTCATTTTCAATCGAGACTTATCAACCTATCCAGTTATTCAGACTCGAAAAAAGCATTTAAAAATATTTCATACAGGGCCATACCCCTCTCCAGTTACCTACGCCCCTGGTTCTCGTTTAATTCTTTAATACCTTTTGAATTTTTGATTTCATCTCCCTAGCCTTTTTTCCAACTGTATTGGGTTCGGCTCTCAGTCTAACCGAATGCGGCTGAATATCATTACTTTACATAAAGCCACTGCCAGTTAGACCTCCACAACCCACTTACTGGGCAACTTGATAATACTTGGATAGACTGATGGTCAGACTTTCTGGCATCTGACTAGCTGTAACGTCAAAGATCTAAGAATGATAATCGTTGCCAACAGTTTTACGTGCTTTCCGAGGCACGGGGTGTTAGTAATGTCCAGTAGTTACCAGGAAAGCATAAGGATTCAGGATTGTAAGACGTGTTTTCAATGTCGTATAGTCGTGATAAGAATGGATATTAAGAAGAAGATAACAGATATTTAAAAAATAATTAAATGATACAGAAGACCAATATATCCTTTCATAATTATTAGTAAATTAATCAAATTAGTTATTAATTTCTAATAACATATAAAAACCAAACACAAATGTACCAGGGTACCATCAATGATAAGGCAACTAACTATCCATAAACTGTAATGCTGGCATAATTACGTCACAGCCTTATGTCAGGGTTGTCTACGGTTAGTTAAAGGCAATAGGCGGTGTAGTGTGTGACAGGGCAAATAAGCGAGAGAGCTTACAGTTACAGCCGTTATTAGGCATCGGCATTAAGTATGGGGCCATAGAAATCGCGGTGTGGGGGCCAATATTGTAAAGAGGAAACATTTTGTAAGATTTTATGTGGGTGGTAATCTCTGAAATTCCTGTAACGATTTTGATATTTTTAACTAATATTTAGCTCCAATATTCCTGAGTACCTACTATTGACCAAACAGATAAAATTATTTTAAATTAATTTGTTTGAAAAAGTTACCAAAACAGTTAGTTAATTGCTTGCAAAAACACGCAAAGGGCAACTGACGGAACATTGGTGGGTTTTAGTCAGTCAAAAAATGCCAAAAAAAAAAAACATCACCAAACTGACTACTTCTCATTACGTCACGTCATATAAAAACAAAAGTAAAATGCGTTTACAATCGCCCTTTCTGGGGCCACACAAAGCTTGTGCAGATTTAACGATTGTATTACTTATATTGTACAGCCAGCCTAATAATCGAGTGACGTAAATAACATACTACGCCGTATTTTCATTATAAACCATTTAGAGAAGCGAAAGTTTTCTTTCTTTGATTTTCTTTTCTTTATTTGAATGTTTAGGGCTATTGTTGTAATGACAATATGAGAGATTTTGGGGACTATTATGAAATAGTGATGTTATATGAATCAACTTATGATTGTGTTGTATTAGTTTCTGCTAGCAGTTTCGCATACCTACGTGAAAGCGAACACCAAGATCGCCGGGCATTGGTACAGGCCATGGTCCGGAGTGAGGAGGAGTGGCAGGCGGTCGCCTCCTTCTGCGAAGCAGTAATGCTAGCAAAGCCTCACGCCCCAACCGCCGCCGGGATTTCGATCCCGATTTCCGGCCACTGTAGGCGCGGGCTTGCGAACTGCGAGCAATGGGTGGCTCGCCGTCCGACCGTCCGGTAACTGTCCGGACCGAGCCCAGGTCGTCGACGGTGCGTATTGTTCCACGCGCGCCTCAGGGTGATGTCAGCAAATCGTAGGAGCCCAGCAGGGTCGAAGCCTACTGGGGCCACGGGTAGTGTGAAAACAAAGCCCGGGGCCCCGGGATGAAGGCAAAGAGGGAACAGGAGTGGGTTTTTAGTCAGTAAAAGTCTGACACTATCTCTCGCTCCACCCAAGAGCGAGATTTGTCATGAGATGACTTTCCCACCACAAAAAAAAAAAACACCAAGAGATATATAAATATTTTTCCAAGAAAACATACTCGCTTTATGAAAAGTATTATGTGCTGTTCTTAAAATGAGCCAAAAGTAATCGAAAAAAAATCGAAATAGATAGGCGATTGGAATCGATCGATTTAGTCGATTGCATTTGATTAAATTGTTCAGCCGTGTGAGCGTGGTTAAACATATAAATTACCTATATATACATACTAGCTTTTGCCCGCAGTTTCGCCCGCATACATAAAATATAACCTATGTCACTCAGGAATAAAGCAGCTTTCTATCGGTGAAAAAATTTTCGCAACCGGACCAGTACTTTTAGAGATTACCTCATAAAAACAAAAAAAAAACATAAAAACAAAAAAAAAACTACCTTTTTATAATATTAGTGTAGATATACAAACTTTGGCCTTTATAATATAAGTGTGAATATGAGAATTTTTTTTTTTCCTCTATACCTTCGTGAACACATTTGCAATTCATCCCGAGGGGTAAACCCTGTCGCAACACTAATTTTCACCTCCTTCGTACTCGTCCTCTTCACACCACAGCCACTATGATGGCTTCTTTTCTGTAACTGCAGTGCGTCTCTGGAACTCTCTTCCACACTCCCTTCATAACAGCCCTTCTGTGGATGTTTTTAAGAGGAAAATTTAAGAGCACTTCCTTACATTACTGACATAACATTAGTATTTCCCAGGTGTCGCCACTGTGTGGACCGCCCGGAGGACACGGTGGAGCACACGGTGGAGGTGTGCCCCGATTGGGCAGAGCAACGCCGTGTCCTCGTGGGGGCGATCGGCGGTAGTGATCTCTCGCGCCGGGCATTGGTACAGGCTAAGCCTACGGGGGCCACGGGTAGTGTGAAAGTGAAGCCCAGAGCCCCCGGATGAAGGCAAAGAAGGAACAGTTGTGGGTTTTTAGTCAGCAAAAGTCTGACACTATCTCTCGCTCCGCCCAAGTGCGGGATTTGTCATTAGATGATTTTCCCACCTAAAAAAATTAAAAAAAAACATTATTATTTATTGGTATTTATTAGTATCGTATCCTGTTTACCATCCGGTGGGATCGCAGTCACGAACTTGTTTAAATATCATTAAAAAAATAACACATTCAGTTCTTATTTTAGGATTTAAGGCTCGCGTTTGACCTACTTGGTAGTGCATTGCCGTTCGTCTAATGGTCCGTTTTTTTTTTAAAGGTGGGAAATCGTCCAAAGACTTCTCGTGCTCTTGGGCAGAGCGAGAGGGCGTGTCAGACTTTTAATGACTTAAACCGTGCGTTTTAGTGGGTTTTAGTCATTATAGTTTTAGTCAGTAGGTATTGTTCCTTCTTTGCCTTCGTTCCAGGGCCCCGGGGTTCTCTTTCGCACAACCGATGGCCCCAGCAGGGTTCGACCCTGCTGTGCCCCAATGATTTGCTGACATCTCTTTGACATGATCCGATGATAGGACGGGCTTGGCGGAATTAAGTTAGTATACAATTCTAACGAGCTGATGAGAGTTCTACTTCAAAGATTATTTTCCCATAACTATCATCAAATTACCTCACAGATTAACAAACTAATAACAATTACCATTCACGACCATAAGATTACCATGCTTTATGTAATAAGGACTACCATGGACACAAATTATTCGTCCGCCATTGTTGTGTGTCGTAACACGGGCGCTTGTCCCATAGACTACCATTGTCTGTGGTTTCGCAACCTTGCTGCCACTGGATAATTATCTTGGCTTTGGGTTTGGGGTTCTTTGGTGTAATTTTGGAACCCTTTTCTCCTAGATAAAAATAATGTAAGGTGAGATGGTGGTCAATCGTAATCGTAGTAGCCTAATAAAAAAATATATATTTTAGATTTAAGCCTATGATTAAATGAAACTAAGATGTGGTCTCTGGGAAGTGGAACCGCTTCTTAGAATAGACTGTGGTTTTGCAATTTTTGTCGTTTAAAATCAAAATAAATAGATTTTTTATTTAAATTTTTCTGAAAAAATTCAATAGAAATTAGGGGGAAAAGGCATTTTTTGTTGTTTTATTGGTTTACTCAAAACAAAATTTGCCTACTGGCATTGGGGGCAGGATCCAAGTCTAAGCTACGGTTAGGGTTAGAGGTAGGAACCATCTCACAATGAGAGCAGAATCTAGTACCACTGCCTTTTGCACGTTTATGGACCTTGATTCATACCAGTTTTCAATGGATCTTTACAAACAAATTACATTGAAAAAGGATATTTTCGACTTGACGTTTCATTTTGAAGGGTACTAGCAGGACCTTTTTGGATCTATAAATATATCAAGAGAAAGAATTTTACAGAAAAAAGTTAAGTACTCGTAAATAAAGCAGTTTAGACATTTTTGAGGGGTTTGATCAAGATTTTTTATTTTTGGTCATTCCGAATTTGAAACACAACTGCTTGAAACGATTTCTCAAGTTTTTTTGTCAAAATAAATACAACTTTCAACCTTAAATGTTTTAATATAGATATATCAAAAAACTAATACTTTTTATAAAACTAGTACAATGTTTTTGAGTACGGAACCCACGGCGATTTAATGCTACCACTGACGATTTCTTGTTGACATATCTTCTATTGTACATGTCGAAAACCAAAAGCATTCCAATAAGAGCTCTTTTATCCATCTTTTTCTTTTGAGGCCTAAAATGTTTCAGGGATATGAGATTGTTCGAAAGAGTCACCATTTATTTATTTATTTAAAAGTACTTGTACAATTACGTTCCAAGGCATTGTACAATAGAAACTTACAAACTAAAAAACTACATTTAATAAAACAATAATAACCTAATAACAAATCCATATACATTGGAAAAAAAAACTAACATAATTATAATTTATGTCGACGAACAGACCCATAGATCTCCAAAACGCCGCGTAACTCTTCGAACAATCTTGCAATCCATGATCTTCTAGTACCTACACATTGCAACTGTTTGTTAGAAAGGTTACCTATCCTGCCAATGTATACACACCGGCAAAATTTGAGGAACACAAATAGCTCCTGCTGCTCTGAGTGGAGCGTAAAGGAGTGTCAGATTTTTGCTGACTAAAACCCGCTGTATTCCTTTAGTTGCCTGTTACGAAGAGACTGTTACGAATAATCCCACAACCTATGATCTCCTAGTACCTACTTATTACTACTGTTTATCAGAAAGGTTGCCTATTCTCCCAATATACACACACTAGCATATTTTGAGGAACACAAACTCCTGCCGCTCTGGGTGGAGCGTTAAGGAGTGTCAGGGTTTTAGTTACAGACTTTTGCTAACTACAACTCACCTGTATTCCTTCAGTTGTTCTTTGCGTCCAGAGCCGCGGTTACTCTTTCAAGTGTCCTAATAATCCTGCAGATTATGATCTCCTAGTACCTACTCATTACAACTGTTTATTAGAAAGGCTGCCTATCCTCCCAGTGTAGTTCAGCTTCGGCCAACGGTCATCCATTCTTCCTCCCACACAAACCTAACCTCAGTTACAGAATTAGATTGAACATGAGCATAGCATTAATTAGTAAAGATAATGATCCGACTTGGCCAAGTGAAATCGTGGCTAGAGGTCGCTCGACACGCCCGCTTGAACACAGTTAATACGAAAACTAACGTGCTGGTGTATACAACCTTCGTTTACCTACTTACATGGTTAAAAACATCTAGGATTGTGCATGTAAGGCGTTTGGAAAAGATAAATAAATATATCTTTGGAGCTTAGCCAAAGGACGAGTAATTGATAGCTCGCCGTCTGACCGTCCAGTAAGGACCGGATTTGAGTCCTTGACGACGCTTGCCTCAAAGAGATGTCAGCGAAACTTTAGGAGGTCCTGTGCGTCTTGTATTCATCAGATTCCCACGATCCTCACAAGGTCATCGGTCCTTATTGACCTTGTTCTATTAGAGGCCTACCAACGCTGCGTCGTCCAGTACACGATTGCCACTTCAGAACCTTTCGGATCTATCGGCTATCAGTTCTGTGATGTTTTATATCCACTGAGGTCGGTAACTTTGGTTCTCCTCCTTTCCGGCTTTGGTTACCTTCATTCCTGATTCAATCACGCAAGAAACTCCGAGCGTAGCCTATTCCCCCATATCATATTTTCTATATTCTATTTGCCCTTTGGGTGACTTTAAATCTTCTGATGAGGCCCATTGTGAGCGCCCATGTTTCAGAGTCATATATCATCACTGGCATCACGCACTGGTCATACGACTGGTCGGCTTTCATTACATCTTTATCGGTCACAGAATTTGGATCAGCTGATGATTTTATAAGGAAACCATTTTATTTTTGGGAATTGTCTATGACTTTATTGAAGGAATTTGTTCATTTCAATGTGCAAAACCCGTCTCACACTAAACCTTTGTGGGTGTGTGTATATGTGTAGGTGTGTTTTTTAATTCTTCACGCTCGAATGGATTTGAATGAAATTTGGCATACGGATAGTCCGAATAGCACATTGTATCATTTTTATCTCAAGAGTATGTTTTCCTGAGGCAATTTTCTACTTTCATGCGGGCGAAGCTGCTGGCAGCATTTAATTTTTTTTTATTGTTATAAACTAGTGCTTGACTGCAATCCCACCTGATGGTAAGTAGTGATGCAATCGTTGATGGTGAGGCAGACTAGTTTATTAAGAACCTTTTCACTTAGCCTTGAAGACACCTAAATTATAATCGGATGGAAAGACCGCAGCAAGCAAGTTGTTCCAGTTCCTCGATGTACGCGGTATAAACGACGAGGCGAAATGTTTGGTCCGGCCCGTAGAGGTTTCAACAACGTAAGGGTGGATACTCGCCGTTCGTCAGGTGGTCCGATGGTAGAAATGAGATGGTGGAAACAAGTCATGCAATTCCCGCGCACACTCTCCAAAAGGCACCCTGTAAAACACCGAAAGGCTGGCTACCCTATTTCTGTGCTCAAGGCTTTGTAGATCGGAAATAAAACCACTTATCTCTGTTACACCCTTTTTTTTTTTTTTTTTTCGGTGGGAAAATCATCTTATGACATCCCCCGCCCTTGGGCGGGGCGGGAGATAGTGTCAGACTTTTACTGACTAAAAACCCACTCCTGTTCCTTCGTTGCCTTTCGTACCAGGGCCGAGTCTTCCTTTCAGAATCAGACCCTTGGCCCCAGTAGGCTTCGACCCTGCTAGGCCCCTACAGTTGCTGACATCTCCTTGAGGCGCGCGTGGAACAGCACGCGCCGTCGACGACTTGGGCTCGGTCCGGACGGTTACCGGACGGTCGGATGGCGAGCCACCCATTGCTCGCCGTCCGCAAGCCTGCGCTTACGATGGCCGGAAATCGGGATCGAAATCCCGGCGGCGATTGGGGCGTGAGGACCGTTGCCGTTGCCTCACGCGATCGGCCGCCTCCTTTGCTAGCATTACTGCTTCGCAGAAGGAGGCGACCGCCTGCCACTCCTCCTCGCTCCGGACCATGGCCTGTACCAAAGCCCGGCGCGAGAGATCGCCGCCGCCGATCGCCCCCACGAGGACACGGCGTTGCTCTGCCCAAGCAGGGCACACCTCCACCGTGTGCTCCACCGTGTCCTCCGGGCGGTCCACACAATGGTGGCACCCGGGCGTTACTTCCGCATGAATCCGGTGCAGGAACCTCCCGAACTTACCATGTCCGGTGAGGACCTGCGTCATGCGGAAGGTAAGGACGCCGTGTTGCCTTTCCAGCCATTCCTCAAAGAGGGGACTTACCGCCATAATTATGACGTGCCCAGTCTCTGTTACACCCTGTACCTATCGATTCAGAGCATCGAACCGCTAACAATGCATATTTACTCAAACTTTCCGCTAAATAAACCGTGAGAAGCCCTTTTCCATTTTCTCATTGATACTTCGTTCCTAACTATCCAGTAATAAAGCACTAAACTATAACGATCTATTAAATATCAATTAGTACGTTAAGAATGTACAGTCAAGAAAATAAAGCCGCTCAGACGACTTGGACCATTTTATGTTGAAGCTGATTTAAATGGTAGGTAGGTAATTTTATAGTTCCATAGTGGTCTTGTTCTTTTCGTCGCACTTCATGACGCTAAAAACCGTCACAGATGGCGAAATACCATTAGCAAGATGCTAATCCAGCGGGAACTTCATGACCCTCAGTAACGAGGAATACGAATCGAGGAGGAGGTGGAGGAGTGGTCTTTTGAAAGGTAACGCACTCCTTCTCCAACTCAACACATAGTTGATGGTGATCTCACTGGGGTGGTTTTAGTGAGGGAAAATCCCACACTCCCCGGACATATCCTCAAAGACCGGGCGCCTTTTGAAGGGTCACTCGAAAAAAAAACTGAAGGTTTCGTCCTAATTTACCTATGAAAACAGTTCAATTGAGTCTTGAAGATTTTTCCGAATCATAAAATTGTTTTTCTTTTTATGACTTAATTACAAATTTACAGTTTTCAGATTTTTTCCTATTATTGTGTTATGAGACCTTGGTCCATACCAAATTTCATTTTTTTTTTCAATCCATCATCGAACTATCAGATGTACGGCGTTGCGCCGCCAGTACATGGTGGGCATCCCACCCATATGCACTAAACATTTTGGTTTTATGATCAATGTGTGTAAGGCTAAGTAGTGGAATTCCCTGCCGGAGTCTATTTCCTGATAGCTAAAACCTGGGGTCTTTAAGTCATGAGTGAATAGGTACATTACTTCTAGGTTAGCGTGCTCCAGCGTCAATCACACATTCACTTGCGGATGATGTGCAATGGGTAGCTCGCCGTCTGGTGACCGTCTGGACCGAGCCCGAAACGTCGACAACGCGTAATATTCCACGCGCCTCAAAGAAATGTCAGTAAAACCGTAGGGGCCCAGCAGGACCGAAGCCTGCTGGGGCCATGGGTTTACTACCGAAAGGAAAACCCGGAACCCTAAAGGGAAGGCAGAGAGAAGATGATAATGAATGATCATAATGAGTGGGTTTTTAGTCAGTAAAAATCTGATCCACCTCTATCTCGCTCCACCAAAACGTTATAAACTTTAAATTGCCATCGATCCAAATTCTGGACTGCATTAAATTTTTAGCTAAATTCTAGGCCGACTCTATTTAAAAATCATTAACTCGAAGATGAAAATGTATTTAACATTTATCAAGTAAAAATAAAACTAACCTCTATAACAACCTCAATTAGAGTTCAAATTAATTAAAAGCTAAAAATAAATGATGGTTCCTCCATGATCAGTCATTAGGCGCAAGCGGTAGACTCGGCACGGTCGGGCGCGCTGAGAAATGGAAAGTAATCATTGTTATTATCATCTACATTCAATGTACGGGCCGCAAATCAGTTTGAGATAGAATAGAATAAACTTTAAGCCATCGATGGACGCGTAGCTTCAAGGACGCGTATTAGTCATTATACAAAATACTAAAAAATCTTGACCACCGCAAAATAACGATGTATGTATTTACCTATGTGTTCCTTTTTTTCTGACTATAGCACAAAAGATCCAGAAGGGTCGAAGTGCTTTGGTTTTAAGGCCAGCCCCACATCAAGATGTCCTTATTTATTAATAAATCATATAAATTCTAATATTGTAACACATCATTTTAATTCTAATTTCTAATTGTTAGTAGGCTTCGATCCTGCTGGGCCCTTATGGTTCTGCTGACATCTTCTAGCCGTTTACGCGTGAAGAGTACTAACAAACATAGGCACATCAACACACACACGTACAATTATGTACAAACTTTCGCTTTTTACAATATTAACGTTTTTATTACACTTTTTGTTACAATACAATAAAAATGAAAACATTAATTTGCTCATAACAGTAGACAACCAAGTAATTGAAAATAATTACCTATTACTTTTCTAATTAATTTTATAATAACTTAATTAGACTTAAATAGAAAACGATAAACTGTGATGAAAGCAAAGGTTTGGACAGATTACTCAATGACAACGTACACTAATTTAAGATGGTAGGATCTCGAATTAGTACATACTAGTAGTAATATAACAAAATAACATTACATGTATGCTGTATGTACTTTAAAAAAAACTGCCCCCTGATTTTGTTTCGGTCTTTCTTCTCAGGGTAGTCAGCTAGGAAACACCGGCCTCATCTAGTTTAAACTGACGAAAAATTTGACGTATGAAATAATTTTTTAAAACTTATTTGCATAATTAAATAAATTTTATTTTAAGGGTCGGTTGTAGTAACTGAGTATTTTGTATGAACAGCACACGGGTCTATATCGATTTCGCGGCCCCGTAACAACGGTTTTATTTTTTATAAAACTATACAAGAATTTTGTTTTTCCGAGGCCTTTTTAAAAACTAGCTTTATTATTTTTTGTAACTTTCAAATATTTCCGTGACGTAATTTCGTAGACATACATGTTTGAAATCGTAAGTTAGGGTCCGATTCTCGATTTTTTTTTATTGATCCAACTAATTTATATCATGTTTTGATTTTAACCCGGCGGTTGGTCATAATAGTCAATTTTAATAAAATAACTTTTCATGGTGTTCTCTTTTCTAGATTTTCAGAGGTTTAAAAAAATTACAAAATGAGTAGAACCTGGCCTTAAATAACAAACAACGAAAAACTAAAATGATCCAGATCACTTTTGAAAAATGTGAAACTTTTCCCTGTACTAAGAATTATAGATGTTACTTCTATTGTAGGGCAAAGTGGACATAGGAGTATCGTGGGAGACCCGGAACAACTGTCTGTAGGCTATCGAAATATTAGTTCCGTGCGCGAATCAAACCCGTGCCACGCAGCTCAGTTGCTTATCGTTCAACCACTGCGCCAAACGTACCGTAATTAATTTTATAATAACTTAATTAGACTTAAAAGGAAAACGATAAACTGAGATGAAAGCGTAGGTTTGCACAGATTACTCAATGGCCAATTAAAGTCAAAATCTATAAAAAACGACGACCAATGAAGATTTAAAGTGGTTTAATTTTGTTCACATATGGCAACATCTAATCAAAATCGGTTTAAATGACTGACTGACCTGTTGGTCTAGTGGTTAGTGGCTCTTGACTGCTATGCCGGAGGTCGTGGGTTCGATTCTCACCCAAGACAAATGTTTGTGTTGTGTCTGAGTGTAAGTTGGAAATCATCCAATGACTTCTCCCGTTCTTGGGCAGAGCGAGAGGGCGTGTCAGACTTTTATTCACTAAAACCCACTCCTATGTTCCTTCCTTGTCTTCGTTCTAGGGCCCCGGACCGAGCTACTCATTGCTCACCGTCCGCAAGCCCACACCTACAGCGGGTGACTAGAAATCGGAGTCGGGATCCCTGCGGCTAGGATGTGAGGGCCGTTCTCTCATGCGTGCGATCGTCCCCTTCGCTAGCATTACTGCTTCGCAGAAGGAGGCGACCGTCGGCGACTGGGGGTATGGTGGGAAATTCTCGCTATCTCTTTTATACATCCGCAACGTAAAGGCGTCACATTTCAGTTTCTGCACACTTATTCTGTTGACTTGACAGTTCCCCCTTCCACTAGATTTTAAAGGTTTCCAACTTAATATTGAAAGGGTTTGAAATACCTTTCTATTTGCAAATTTGAATTAAAACAAAAATTCAGCCATCTATCCAATTGTGGGGAAACTGTGTATAAATGAAAGCTGTGGTCTTCCAGTTTGTTGGAGACCAACATATAATCACGCAGACCCAGTGCGGATTGGTGAATGTTACATGTCTTCGAATTTTTAGTTCTAGGACATGCAGATTTCCTCACGATGTTTTGTTTCTCTGTTTTGAGAGCAGTGGTGATGAAATAAATTACACAAAGTAATGCGCCTGGCTGGGTTTGAACCCGCGACCTATAACTCGTAAGTCGGGACCGATACCATTCGGCCACCACTGCTCTTTATAATAATAATAATATTTCTTTATTCGGATAACAATGATCCATAATGATTAGTAACAATTTGAACTTATAAACTATGTTAGTAGGTACAAAATACATTCACAACATACATTTTATTTTACAATTTAATTGAATAATTTAAAAAACAAAAATAAATAATTTAAAAGTTTAAAATTGAATAATTTAAAATTTAATATAATAAAATTGAATAATTTAAAATTTAATATAATAAAATTGAATAATTTAAATTTTAATAAAATAGAATTGAATTATTGAATAATTTAACAATTTCCATAATTTTGTAATTCTATAATTTTATTTTTTATTTATAATACATTCAGCATATTATTATACAGAAAAGCCGAGAAATTTCTGATCTCTAACACCCGTGTGAAACTGGGGCTGGTAACGTCCTAGCAACTAGTGAATTTTTCTTTATGTCATAAAATATATATTCTGTATATTGACAGTTATTTAGTGTTTATTGATAAAAATTCATCATCATCATCATTTCAGCCGAAGGACGTCCACTGTTATGTGTTATTATACTGTAGTCCTCCCCTAAGTGTCGCCCCAACGACCGATCCTGTGCGTCTCGCATCCACCGCATTCCCGCGACTCTCACCAGGTCGTCGGTCCACCTTGTGGGAGGCCTTCCAACGCTGCGTTTTCTGGTGCGCGGTCGCCACTCTAGAACCTTTCGGCCCCGTCGACCATCCGTTCTAAAAATCCATAGAAGAACAATTATTTCTTAAGGAATTTAAGAAATAATTGTAGCAAAAAAAAAATGAAAAACATAAAAGGAATCGGCACGCTCATTCCATAACGTTATAAGTTACGACGTAATAACCTAGGCTGGTTTACAGGCATTCCTAACCACTTATAGACTGGGAAATCCCGGAGATACTTATTGATGTTATTAGAAGGAACTTTCCGGTTCTAAAGTATTGGTAGAGTTATCTTTTATTGTTTTTGCAATTTTATAACTGTATGTACGAGTATGTTCGGATGGATGCAATTTGTACGGCGTAACTGTTATTGTTTATGTGATCCTAGTACTTTTTTGTAAGATGTGGATGTTCTTAAGCCAATTTTTAAAAGAGAAGTGATGACTTATTGATTTTGGCTTAATTTAAACACAAATCACACGTTTTTTCGAACACTAGTAAGTAGCCGGGGCCTTACCACGACGTGTTAAAATTTCAAGCGTGCGAACGAGAAAGGGGGATGGAGCTATACACCCCAAATAGCTCTATCCCTTTAGCACTTCAGTTAAGGTCCTCAAATGGATAGGAGGAGTGGCAGGTGGTCGCCTCCTTAGATGAAACAGAAGTCCTGCGTTAGATGAAGTAACAAGCTTTTAAACCACGCTCGATGTTGACGACAAGTGAGTTGAGAAGGACCTTCTTAACTTCGTACAATGCAGGAAGAAAATTGTAACTGGTAGCGGTTGTGCGTGAAAGTAGAAATTTGTAACATGGGAACATACTCCCTTGATATAAACTCGTAAGTGGTGTTCCAAGACATGGTATGAGGAGGAGTGGCAGGCGGTCGCCTCCTTCTGCGAAGCAGTAATGCTAGCAAAGGAGGAGGTTGCACGTGCACGCGCGAGGCAATGGCCCCCCGCGCCCCAGCCACCGAGATTCCGATCCCGATTTTCAGCCACCGTAGGCGCGGGCTTGCAGACGGTGAGCAGTGGGTAGCTCGCCGTCCGACCGTCCGGTAACCGTCCGGACTGAGCCCAGGTCGCCGACGGCGCGTACTGTTCCACGCACGCCTCAAGTCAGCAAACCGTAGGGGCCCAACAGGGTCTAGCCTACTGGGGCCAAGGGTCTGCTTCTGAAAGAAAGACTCGGTCTTGGTACGAAAGGCAACGAAGGAACAGGAGTGGGTTTTTAGTCAGTAAAAGTCACTATCTCCCGCTCCGCCTAAGACCGGGGGATGTCATTAGATGATTTTCCCAACGAAAACAAACATCCCATCAACCGTTCTGCGAGCAATGTGCCCTGCCCTCTGCCACTTAAGTTTGGCGATTCTTCGTGCTATGTCCGCAACCTTGATTCTCCTGCGGATATCTTCATTCACTTCATCACGCAAGGAAACTCCGAGCTTAGCCCTTTCCGTTGCTCTTTGGGTGACTTTAAGCCTTCTGATGAGGCCCATTGTGAGCGACGTTTCGGAGCCATAATGTCCCTCTTACTAGCAACACAAACTGGTAATAGACTTGCGTCTTGAGACACTAGGGTATGTTGGACGAGATGATACCGTGCAGCTTCCTAAACGCAGCCAAAAAACATAGCTTAGTTGAAAATTATCCTTAACCTTGAATAAAAATCCTTTGTAGGTACTATTCCAGGACAGTCTACTTCGATACCGGTACAGCTGTTCGAGCATAAAAAAGTAACAAACATGACACACACACACACAAATTTTCGCTTTTATAATATTAGTATTATAGCGTGATTTTTACACCGTCACAGTCCACCAATTTAAACCACTTAAATCACACTAAACATGTTTCACTTCTACAATCAAAAAACTTCAGCAGTACACACTACTTTCGCAAACGATTATTTTCGACTGGCAATATTATACATAGCCCGGTGTGGCAACAATTAACGACAGTTACAGGTTTAGTCCGATGGCACAACAGGTCCCTAGGTCAGGCGAAGGGTTTTGTCACGTTTACGAAAGATTAAATGATTTGTAATTGTGGATTTGGGCTTTGAAATTGCCAGCTTCGCGTTTTTTTTTGTGGAAAAGATTTGCGACAACGTTTGTAAGTGAGTTTTTTAATGACGTCTTATGAAAAGAAAATAAGTAAGGCAGTGTCTTGTACTTAAATGATTTGATTGTAGCTAGTAATAAACATAAAGAAACACTGTTAAATGTTAGTGATTTATTGTTTTTTATAGCTTATGCTTATCATCTACATGCATGAATTCTGTAAAATTCTGTTGCTACATATTTTATCCTATGCTTCTTAAGACATCGCCCCCTTATAACAAAATATCAACTGATTTTTTTGGCGAGATTTTTACAATCTTCTAAAAAAAAAACATTTTTAGATGATTTGTTCTGTGTCTGGGTGTAATTTATCTATAATATGTATGTATTTAGAAATATATAAGTATGTTTATCAGTTGTCTAGTACTCATAATACAAGCTCTGCTTAGCTTGAGACTAGACGGCGTTGTGTGATAGTTGTGGAATATTATATAAATGAACAAGCTTTTCAGACTGCTAGACTTACAACGTAAACTTTCTTTAACCCATGAAAACAACACTGCAAAGGTACCAGGTTCCCATAAACAACCAGTTGATAGTACAAATATTCCTGCGCTCATTGTGGATTTATGGCGGCCTACCATGGTAGCCCAGTTGTGTTATCACACTGAGTTAGTTAACCGAACGAACCGTTATTCGAAACTCGCGGAGAAGTGGGACGAATCGATGTAAGAAATTTTGTGGACGAGGCATTGAAGGGACGAATATGGTTTGTGATTGCAAGGCAGTTTAGTTTAAATAGAAATCTTCTTCTAAACAGAAAGATTCTTGCACGTTCTTCTCCATAGAGGTTTACGTACTGGAAAGTGCAAACTTCATCTTTCTGACTGACTGACTTCATGATAATTCAAAAGTGCATGTAAATTGTTTATTTAAAACAAAGTATTTTGAGTTTGAGGGAAGAAATGTATCAGTTCACGACAAAATGGCGTTGGTATTTCAACCATATTTAGACTTTTCATAACTTAAACTGAATGAAAATTGTAAGCCTATTACAATTTTGACACTGCTTACGAATTTAGCATCGGTAAATATCTTTGATGGCCCCATTAGGTATTTGTTAAGCGATGTTTGGGTCAACGATAAAGTACAATTGCCTAGTATTATCAGAGTATGCTTATTATTATTGTATATCTTTCTGTTTATTCTTTCTCGCTTAAGTTACACCTGCTTTGTCGCATCTCTGCACCCTAAGGTCGAATGTTATAAAATACCTAAGGCAAATCCGCCTTTGAACAGTGGATTTACTTGGCAAGAAAGTTTTAGTAAGTAAATTGCAAAATCAACTGCCATATCCACTGAAATATACTCTGCTTCCGACCTCCTAGTCCCAATCTCGCATCGGGCACAGATACTAAACAGGTTCCATTTCGATGGCACTTATTATTTGATTATAGACTTACGCAATGGTGGAAACTATTAAACCTGGGTTACGCGTGTGTTTGTTTTAAATAGAAACCACTTACTGAAGAGCAAAGGGTAAGCTAGGGCGTGGCAAACATTACTGTAATCAAAACTGAAGTACTAGGCTCGCATGTAATTAAAAGTTAAATTACGAGGCAAGAGGAACTTTTGCTGTAGTAACAAGATTATCTAGTCAGTATTTAGGTCAACATCGGATCAACGGGACTAAAACTTTGTCGCCAATCGTCGTCAATAGTCCTGAGACTTCCTCGCTTTTACTGCATCTCATTAAAATATGGTTTTTAAGTAGGATGAAATAAATAGTAAGCATTGAAGACTGCGTTGATATCTTCCTGTTTCGTATTCTATTAATTTTTCAAACAAGTTCTGGTGTTCCATTCGCGCCTTACAGAGATGTGAGCAAAACTGAAGGGACCCAGTAAGACTGATGCCTACTAGGGTCGCAGAAATCTTAGAAAGATTTACCTTGACCCTGGAACGCTAAGGGCAAACTGAAGTAGCACA
Source organism: Mythimna pallens (assembly GCA_961205895.1). Taxonomy (NCBI): domain Eukaryota; kingdom Metazoa; phylum Arthropoda; class Insecta; order Lepidoptera; family Noctuidae; genus Mythimna; species Mythimna pallens. Next base: position 13,738,504 of record OY540847.1, on the reverse strand, counting down.
GATATGTTTTAGTAATAAAAGATTGACATGCCCTGTCGCTCTATCCAGGGCGGGAGAAGTTATTTGTTGATTTTCCACCTCCAAAATATCTTAGCATCGTCAACCCCCTTCAGGGGATGCTACTCGACATACATTTTCACTGTTTTTCATACAACCGCTCTTACGCGATTATGACGTTATTAAACATTTTTCATTAGATATTTTCGAAACACAGTAGCTTGTAGATATTATCCAGGCTTCTATTGAAATCAATTTACAAATTTGTGTAAAACTAATCCAGTAAAGACTATTTTCCATGAACTTTGACAATTCTATACTCAAAATATAACAATGGAAGCCTTGCAAATTTAATCAAGATTCTGAATGACGACAATTTTTGTCAAAAACTTTTAAGGGTTTAAAAAAACATGTATTTTCTGGAACAAGTTTTGTAAAATATTCGAGCAAATCACGGAATTACCGAATGTTAACAGAGTTCTCAGGCGTTATTTCTCTTTTTTCGCATTGCCTTTTCGTCAAACATCGCATTAGATTGCGTTAGATGAAGTAACAAGCTTTTAAACCATGCTCGATATTGACGATAGGCGAGTGAATAAGGGCCCTCTTAATGCAATCCATCTTTTATCGAAAAAGCTACAAGGCTAGAACAAAAATAGTTTTTTAATGGTTTATTCAAGAAAATATACATAAATACATAGTTTTAAATCTTCTGCTAAACTGCAGTACCTACAGTTTGTCAGCACTGTTCTCATGGATAGTCTTCTTGAGTAACTTAATTACTAGGCAAACATATCGTCACAGGGATAACAAATTAGCTCTTTTGCAAACGTTACAAACTCGACAACACATGCATTGTCAAAAGCATTAAAGCAGTACTGTAACCCAAAGTGACCCTCGTCTCACAAGCATGATTAAGGAACTGGGTTCCTTCAAACCATCAAAAGTATATGTGTACTCACAGCCTCAGAACTGGCTTTTATAATGGAGATATTTCATAGAAACGGCCAGCTAGGCTAACTGTTTAGTTTGTTACAAAGGCTAGAACACATCATTGTGCAGTCCAACATGGGCACAATGGCGACCCCCCGGATTTTGTCCCTGTTGCTGTGTGTCCAAGCTTTACATAATGATTTAATACTTTAGGTCCGTGACCCTGTTATACATATGTGTTGGTTTAGATCTTAGGTGGTAAATACCTGTAGTTATGATTAAGCGCTTGAGCCGTCATTTATATTAAATAAGTCACCGGAACGCAACAGTTCGGGCGAATATAACAAAACAATTAAACGCGTCCGCTTCGCTTTGCTGGCCGCACCGCACCCATGTGCGTTTGGTCAATTGTTTATTTCATTCCGCCGCATCGCTTTGTGTTCGAATTAACGTTGACACCAGGTTACAATGAGAGAGCAGGGTGTAAAAGAAAGCGGTCAGATGTGTCCTCTAGATTGTTATGAATGTGACAGCCATTCGCTTAGCCAGTGATTATATCGGAATAATTGAAATAGTTCTTCACTTCTGTTGATAATTCCATCACCGAATCAGAAGGCAGTCAAGATAAGACGGGAAAGTATCATGTATTAATCTGGATTTCTTTTTGTTTTGATCAAGATTAATTAATAAATTGGGCAAGTGCGAGGCGGACTCGCGCACTGAGGGTTCCGTACAAACTTACCTATGTAAATAGTTCAATTCCCGAATGGAATCTCGAAGATTTTACCGAACAGCAAAAAAAAAAAGAAAATTGTGACGTAACAACAAATTTACGGTTTTAGGATTTATTCCTATATCTGTGCAATAAGACCTTGCTTTATGCCAAATTTCAGGATTCTGGGACAGCGGGAAGTACTCTATGAGTTTTGATTCCCATGAGAGTGTCCAAATATACATTTTTTGCGACATAAATTGCCGTATCTTTTTTTTTGTTAACTTAGAAGTTTGATTTTTTCACAGCTTCAAGGGACCGCAGACTTGAGTATTTATATGGTTTTAATTTCAACTCGATATCTTCTCGCGTTTCCGAGATAAAGGGTCTTTACAGATAGATAGAACTATAAAAAAGTCATTCTATAAGGGTTAATTTTTTTTCTTTTTGAGGTACGTACGGAACCTTAAAAAATTAGTCAAAAATAAGATTTCCTAATATCTTCGATATAAAACGATCTTTTCTATAATACTTCTCGGTACAGATTTAACGAAAATGACTACCGGTAAAGTAAATAAATGAATCAGAGTTAGCTATTTGATTTTTTGTTTTTTTTTTTCATTTACGTATTTTTGATACACTCTTTGATTATTATTTGAAATTCTAAATGTAATCTAATTAGCCCATTATGTACCACTGGACACTGGACTGCTGGCACACATCTGTCTTCTGCCATTGCTGGCCAGTCCCTTCAGTAAGAGTTAAGTTCATCTTTCCATCTTCATTTTGGTACTAGTGCTTGACTGCGATCCCACCTGATGGTAAGCAGTGCTGCAATCGTTGATGGTGAGGCGCACTAGTTTATTATTATTTAATGCCAATTCAAAATACGTACCTCAAAACTACATACCAGGCGCTCATAACCAAACATGCACTTACCCACATGGTGCGTCTAATCGCGTGCCTCAAGCTCGCAGCCTTGAATCAGTTCCAGCGAATTTACGTCTCACGCTGCTTACATGGTGGCTTGTATGGCTAACCCGTTTGGTTCAGCGATTAGTTTTAGACGTTATTACGTGTTTTGTTTTCACGGATCTGTGTGGGTTTTAACCCGGAACCGAGGTTAGTCTGTCTGTCTATGGTAAGGTCGTGAACCTTTGTTTTTGGGACGTTAAAGCGTTCATCAAATTCTTTATCAATTGCTCTTCAGAAACCTATGTTTTGACAAACCAAACCGAGTAACTAATATCTTCTCCGTCCCTTGCTCGAGCAAATCTGCATCACTGAGAGTTCCAACTTCTGAGGCGGAAAATTATCAAATAATTCCTCTCGCTCTGGGTGGAGAGAAGAAGAGTGTCAGAGTTTTTTATTGCCTTAAACCCACTTGTGTTCCTTCAGCTACCTTTTGCAGTCGCGGTGACTCTTTCGAACTAGTGGGCCTAGTCCGTCGTCTATGAGTTCCTAATATACTACTAAAAAAATATTATTTTTATAGTTAGAAGTTGAGACCGCGATCCCAGTCCAATGAGCCCCCCCCCTCTCCCCTGACCCTCTCGAACAATCCCGTAGCCCTCCTTCAGGTGGCAACAAGACTAATATACGACTAATAAGTCAGCTGACAAGTCTACAATTAGCCATTAGCATAGAATGGCGGTGGCTTTCTATTAGAGCGTTCTTAGACTGTTTCATAATAACTGAATACTAAGAGATGTCATGAGTTTCTATTGCTTCATTTTACTTAATTAGGGACTTTGGAATGTTGAATATATGTTTAAAGCCTTTAAGTGATATACGGCCAAACGTCGCAATAGATAGAATATTATATTTTAGGGATAAACACAGTTATAACACATAAAACATTTAGTTAAACTTATAACTTCAAAACTATTCGAATATAACATACCGTGAAAAGCACGCCTAATTTTCTGTTCGGCTGTCAAAGGTGGCAGCGTTTGTTTTTTTTTATTTTAATGACCTGGTCACTTGGACCTTTAAGTCAAGTCTTATTTTATTTTTCAAAACACTGCACTATGTATCACATTAGAGTAGTGTGCAATATATTCTAATGTTTTTGTAGTTTTTGGCAGCAAATGTATCAATCAGCCTTCTCAGCAAACTTCGCTGAGGTAGCAAAAATTACAATAAAATTCTCAGCTTCATTTTACCGAGATCGCGCCTGTTTCAATGATTTCACATATTGTTCAGTTGCGCAGACACTTGAGATACAAAACTACACCAATTACAGTACAGAGGCGCACATTCGTCGACTATTTAGTAGACTGTTTAGTCTAACACTATTCACCTAAACTTCATGGAAGTAAGTAGGTAACATAGACTTGATAATACCTCCTCTAAAATTCCGGAATAATACAATTAAGTAATATATCCGTTTTGCTGGTCGAGCGTGAAGGAGTAATAAACATACACACACGTATACCAACTTTCGCCTTTATAATATTAAGAGGGCTCTCCACTAGTCTATAGTTAACTTGTGTATGGTATATAACATTGATGGTTAATCCAACGTAATCCAACGTAATGTTAGCAAAGAAGACAAAACGAAGTAAGAGAGATAACACCTGAACGCTCTCTCGAATATTACACAAAATTCGTTGGAAATACATGTGTTTTAAAAAACTGTAAATGTTTTTGAAAAAAATTGTTGTCATTCATAATCTTGATTAAATGTGCAAGATCACTACAAAAAAAAAACTTTTTATTTGGACGTAGTTTCTGAAAAACATTCCAACCAACAATCAGATCAAAATCGAGTTATTAATACCTAAAAAGTCACGTAATTGCTGTTTACTAACTGTCAAAATTTGGTGGTTCTACTATATATATTTTGATAACGAAATCATGATCCCAACCTACACGTATGGAGAACGCATTTATCTAAAAGAGCCCAAGCTATCTGAAACGTTTTTGATTTTTAAAAATCTGAATGACATTAGTAAAATAAATGTTTCTCTAAAACGTTCCAAGCCAAAACAAAAACGTTTCAGGTGAAATGTTTTTGTTTAAAAATAATAAGTGCACTTTTAAAAGTTGATGGAAAACCCATTACCCTATTTAATGACACAAAGTCAATGTTCAATCTTATTACCGAAAATAGCCTGTCCTTTTATGAAAACCTGCAGGACATGTTAGGACCCGATTATATTGAAGGATTTGCTGGTGAGAAACATACATCATAAATATATTTCAATACAAATATAGGTCCTTTTTTTCTATTCAATCTTGTTTTATTATTACTTTCTTTATATGTCGTTTGAAATGTTTTATATAAATTAAATTTATGAATGTAACATGAATATTACAAAAAACAAAAACGTTCCACAGCAATATTTTTATGAATATTCAAAAAAGTAATAACATTAGAAGTCCAAAATACGGTAAAATCTCAATGATGTCATCCCTAGCATTCAAAAGCAGCAGTACTTAAAATAAATGATTTCATAACGCAATACGAGGTGAAACTTTAATCACAAATATCTCAAAATGTTACATTTGTGTGTTGGAACGTTCCCAACCCACAAATGTCGTTGTTACGTACTCGTTATTGGACGTAATTCCTGAAAAACGTTCCAACCCACAAATGTAACATATTTAGTTAGTTAGTATAGCAGATTTTCAGAGGTCTTCACTGGCTTAGTCTTACACAAATTTATGATTTGATTTTAATAAAAACCTAGATAATATCCACAAGACATCTGTGAATCCAAATTACTAGAGCTAAATATATTGTGTAATAACGTCATAATCACGTAAGAGCGGTTGTATAAAAAATAGTGAAAATGTTTCTCGGGTTGGATGCTCTGAAGTGTGTGATATTTTACTTTGTTAATGAAACACCATCTTTAAATAAAATTTATCTTTTGTTACAGGTAAGCACCACAACAGTTATAAGTGTTAAAGCGAATCCTTCGGACAGTAAGTTAATAATCGTATGAATATTAAATTTTAACCTAAATAACCACAAAGCACATCTCCTCGTGCAGACATTGATATTAGGCAAGTATACACGGGCAAAGAGTTCCGTAGAGATTTTTATAGTTCTTTAACCTGCTCACAAGTACTAGGAGCTCAGGATCGCGAGCAGATTCGTAGTTAAAAATACTTTCCAGCTTAGCAGAGCTTAGCTCAACAGAAGCCTTCCCATGAAGTGTTAAAATGTCAAGCGTACGAGCGATAAAGAGGGATAGAACTATACACCCTATATAGTAGTATATGGCTCCATCCCTTTTAACAGTTTAGGTCGTAAAATTGATCGCGTTAAAAGCTCGTGGTAGGGCCTCTGATCCTTGAAGCTACTGGGCTCACGGTTTCAGAAAATAAAACATTGCCGCGTCACAACTGAACGCCAGTGATTCCCATGTGTACCAGGGCGGGATGGTTCGAAAGAGTTCCTACGGCTCTGGACGCAAAGGGTATTTGAAGGAATACTGGTGGATTATAACCGATAAAAGTCTGACACTCAGTGTCTCACCAAAAAAACTAAAATTAATGTCATTGTGTTCTAAATTGATTGATTCAAACAGTTACAACAATATTGACGTGCTTACAACTGAAAATTTTCATCACTTTATTTTTTATTTTGTCTACGTTTTCTTCTAGAAAACTAAGGGTAGGAGAATCTAAAATTACCTTCAGCTCCTGGAAACTTTAAAGCTACCTTTTCTCCGACTCTGGGTAGAGCAAGACGGAGTGTCAGATTTTGATCGTGTTTGAAATAGTTAAAATATTTTGCATCCACATAATATTGTTTTTGTATGAGTACTAACTATTCCGGACATGATGTTTTTCATATCTACTTAAACATGATTCATCAATGCTGCGTGTATTATAGTAGTGTAGTATCATCGTCTTATTAAATCGCCTAATGTCATGAATTATGAAGATTACTTCCTTAATAAATAGAGGTTTTATAATTTATTTTTATTATTATGTTCTGAGGAACCCTAAAAAACCGATTTTCACGATTTGGAAATCAGGAAATTGAGGAGTTCATATCGCATTATCTACACATCTATTTCCTTCAGTTTATAACTGCATGACCAATTCTAAATGCTGTTGCTTTAGTACTTGTTATACGAAATACTATCATACTGTTATATTTTTAAGGGTTAACACACATAATGAACATAATTGAACAACTGATCCATTCCTGTGGTCGTATTTTAGTTACGCTATTAGAAATCTTAGTACATTTTCGCCCACATTATAACGATTGTTACACACGCAATTTAGATTTTAATCAAAAAGAATTACAGTCTAGAATTGATTGATGGGTTCACATATGAAGTGTTACGGCTGTAGGTTGATAGATATTGAGTGATCGATTAATTTCTTTACATTTTATGATGGCCTGGTACTCGGACGCGTAGTTTTGCCTATCCGTGTTATGTATTTGATGATGCTTATGTACAAGTAAAATAATTACTTAATAGTTGCATGTTAATGAAGTTGTTAATTTATGTTGTCATGAAAAAAGTTATGTTAAGTAATTACCGACACATAACTGATTTAATTATTAACAAACATGCTTTATAATTTATTCAGTTGTAATTTTTTCAGTTAGCGTGTTATCGTGTTGAATTTTTGCAGGAATTTGCCAAAGACAAGCATATATGAAACTCTTCGTCCGTAACTATAATAGAAACTTTATTTTAAACAATACAAGGACCTTTGTGGGCAGGGACTCAAACTGTAACCGTAATAAGTGTTTTTAACACTGTTTTTTAAAACAGTTTTAACAGAAAAACACTTTTAAATGTAACAGATACAATAATGTTACCGAATCAAACTGTAACCTTTTATATGTGTTAATAAGTGTTAATATGTGTAACAGAAATAATCAGTTTTAGTATAGCTTTAGGTAGGTATAAGTAATTGCACAGTACGGCAACAACGCGTGGCGGCCGTAAGAGTGTTAGACGCGCGTTGTTAAAGCCTACGACGATCTTCAGTACACACAGACTAACGCATTAAACATAACAATTATATTTGTTTTGTTAAGTTCCGATTCCGACTTCCAATCGGCACACGCCATTATTTTTTATCTCAAGTCACCATCTCTTGCTTACAATACACTAAGTACCAGAAAGTATGCCTCGTAATAAAACCAATACCGTTCACAGATATTTTACATTTATTGCAATTGTCATGAGAAATAGGCACTCTAGTCACATACAGGTTTGGTGCATCGTGTGCCAAATTGAAATGGTCGATTGGAGGGGTCATCTGCTATCCTTTCAGACCCTTAAACACTTCTCATGCCCTGTGGATTTTTTTTCATGGACTTTTTATTGCTTTATGTAAATTAGACCCAAATTTGTCATACAAATACCAATTAAAAAAAATATATAAGGCCTTTGGATGAGGCCCATTGTAAGCGACCATGTTTCAGTGCAATATGGTCATCACAGGCAACACGCACTGGTCATAGACTTTCGTCTTGAGACACTGTGGTATGTTGGACGAGAAGATACCGCGCAGCTTCCCGAACGCTGCCCAGCCGTGTCGGATTCGACGATTGACTTCTTTCTCAAAGTTAGACCTACCCAACTGGATCGTCTGTCCCAGGTAAACGTAGTCGTCTACAACTTCGAGTGCAGAGTCTCCGACCTTGATCGGAGTGGGTACTACATGGTTATATACCATGACTTTGGTTTTGTCCATGTTCATTTTAAGACCCACTCTTTCGGAAGCTCTACTAAAGTTATCGAGCATTGTACTGAGCTCCTCCGTAGTCTCAGCCATGACTACAATATTGTCGGCAAACCGAAGGTGAGTGATGTACTCGTCATTAACATTAATCCCTAGTCCACTCCAGTCCAGAACCTTGAAGACATCCTCCATTGCAGCCGTAAACAGTTTCGGAGAAATGACGTCTCCCTTCCTCACACCACACACAAAAAAAAGCTCGCTGCAGAAAGATACGTTTCGAGGTCCAATCCTGAAGGCGGACTGACATAGTGGCGTTTTCGTACAAACACTTCAGCACTTCGATGTACCTATAGTCAATCTGGCACCGTTGGAGAGATTGCAGTACAGCCCGAGTCTCGATCGAATCAAAAGCTTTCTCGTAGTCGACGAACGCTAAGCAAAGCGGCAGGTTATACTCCTCGGTCTTCTGTATAACCTGCCGGAGCGTATGTATGTGGTCTACGGTGCTGAAACCTTTTCGGAATTCGGCTTGTTCGGGAGGCTGAAAGTCGTCAAACCTGCGCGCGAGGCGATTCGTGATGAATCTGGAAAACAGCTTGTAGACATGGCACAGAAGTGAGATGGGCCTGTAATTCTTAAGCAGTGCATTGTCACCCTTCTTAAAGAAAAGTACCACCACACCTCTGCTCCATGCCTGTGGCGTCTTTCCCTCAAGTATGACGGAATTGAATGGCCTTTAGGACCGGTTTTCCACCCGCCTTCAGGAGTTAGGCTATAATTCCGTCGTCACCCGACGCCTTGTTGTTTTTAAGCTGCTTCAGAGCCATCCTAATCTCGTACAGGCTGACTTCCGGGATATCCTCGGTATAGTGCCGGGTTAATCTAGGTCTTGGGTCGTTTGCTAGATTCGTTGTGGGTATGTGACAGACGTGTACAGCTGTCCATAGAATGCCTCAATCTCTCCCAGGAGCTCCAATTTGGCGGATATGACTCTGCCACCGTCGGTCTTCAGTTTCTTGAGCTGGCTCTGCCCTATAGACAGATCACTCTTGCAAAAAACTTGGAGCCTTTATTCCGCTCGATCGCGTCCTTAATCCGTTCGGTATTAAAGAGGCGGAGATCGCGTTTTAAGGACTTGGAAATCCGTCTATTGAGCTGCCTGTAGATGCACGCATCGTCTGAAGACTGCAGAGTCATCTCACGCCTCTCTTTCAAGAGTTCGAAAGTTTGACCAAAGAGCCTTTTCTTCTTTGTACGACGAGTCTTAAAAAACTTAGACCCGACCGTATGGACAGTTTCCACGAACCCATAGTTGTATTCGTCCACGGAGCCACCTAGGCACTCGAAACGATTGTGAAGTTCGAGCTGAAAGCTCTCGGAGTTTTGAATCTGGATATGTGCTGGATGGAGCGTAGACTTCATCAGTCGAGATCTTTCAAGCTTGATATTGATATCCAATGTGCCTCTTACCATTCGGTGATCACTTCCAGTTTTCACTGCGTTGATCACAGAGACATCATTGAATATTTGCTTCTTCGTCGACATGATGAAGTCAATCTCATTTCTGGTCGAACCATCAGGGCTTTGCCAGGTCCACTTCCTACGCTCACGTTTTTTGAAGAAGGAGTTCATCATATATCCTTCTCCATAAAACTAGCCCCTAGGTCCCCGGCGGTTCCGTTGTCCAAATCCAAATTGCCCCACTCACAGCTCATCACCGTCTCGTTTGCCCAGTTTCGCGTTAAAGTCCCCCATGACCACGGTGAAGTGAGTCTTAGAACCATGCATGACTCTTGATGTATCCTCATACATAGATTCTACTTCGTCGTCGGAATGTGTCGAGGTCGGGGCGTAAACCTGTATTAGCTTCAGCGAATATCTTGATGATTTTCTGAGTATGAGGTACGCCATCCTGATCGACACACTCTCGATCCTCACTACATTGTTCACAAAGGACTTGTGGACGATAAACCAGACACCACCCCGGGACTGCTGGTCACACTCCCGGAAATAAAGCAGGTTACCGGATTTAAGAATTATCGTGTCCTCTTCCTGTCTTCAGACTTCAGATAATCCCACAATATTTCATCGTAACCTGTTCAATTCTTCCTCAAGTTTGGCGATCTTCTCGTCGGACCGGAGTGTACGCGTGTTATATGTTGCCAGGTCCAGTCGTCGTTTTCTAAAGGGGTAGCCGGATCCCATCCGGAGATTCTTCGCACCCCTTGCCTCGCCATAACCTTGACCACTACCGGAATCAAGGGTAGACGGGCTGCCGGGCACTAGGGGCTATTTCTTGGTTGTGCTTATCATTATTGGGTGTTGCCATAATCGCCACGCTTGGCATGCGGGTTGGCGATCGGAGTGTGGTTGTTGCAATTCACAGAGAATGCTGCTGCCGTTCCATGGTAAGTCCCTTAGTCGCCTCTTACGACACCCACGGGAAGAGATCGAATGGTGTTATTCTTTACGTCCGGACACCATACGGAACAATAAATAACTGAAATGCTTGTTTCTTGGATCCATTGGTTCAACTAAACCGTCACTATTAGATTCTACTACTATTACTACTACTACTATTAGAACATTTCCCACCACACTTCTCTGCAGTCAAACTTTTCGTTTTCGAATCCAAATAATTTAGTTTTTTTCAATTTCGTCTGTATCATCTTCAAATAATGTGGGACTGTCAAGACGCACAACTTCTTGTTGAAGTGGTAAATATCTAGATTTAAGATATCTAGATAGATTTAGGATAGTCTTCGTCCTTATCCAGACGGGTTTTTTCTTATAAGAAAGGATTGATTGCGAATAATCCTCCGAATATACTTCCGAATCTATCAAGATATTGGGACTATCAGGACGCACCAGTTCTGTTTGAAGTGGTAAGAAGTTAATTTTAGGATGGTTGTCATCTTGATTCAAACACGGTATTTTTTTTTAAAGTAAAGATTGACTGATCCATTGCATATTGACTGCAATGGATCAGTCAATCTTTACTTTACCTACTGTTCACATAAACTTGAATTTTAAATCACGAATATTGTCAATACTGTTTTGCACGTATAAAACAGACTGCGACTGGATTTCGGCTATCTAATGCTTTATTAACCATAAAAAAGGACATTGTAAATTTGGCAACGCTGCGTTTACCTGTTACACTTATTAACACTGTTAACACTTTTATATCTGTTACAGATATGTTACGGTTACACTTTTGTAAGTGTTTTGGGTTAACACATTGAAAACACATTTATAAGTGTTACATATTTGATTCTGTAACCAATTCAACATGTAACACTTATAATTCTGTAACCTTTATGATGGTGTTTTTAAGTCCCTGTTTGTGGGTATACCTTAGAGTCTATGAATATAAATCTTTCTCCTTATTTTTAACTGCTCTCACTTCTCGTGCTCTGGAGCTCTGGCGAGAGGGCGTGTCACACTTCTACTGACTAAAACCACAACTATGTTCCTTATAGCCTTGCTTTCCAGGACCCCGGGTTTTCCTTTCGGAAGTCAACCAGTCAACGAAGCCGAGTATATCTTCCTTATATATCACTAATATAAAAAAAGCGAAACTTTGAGTGTGTGTATTCCTAATTATTTGCGACTTCTTCACGCTCGAATGGATTTCTATGATACCCGTGTACTTAACCCGGGTAGACCATGTCCTGGAATAGCACATGCCTACTTTTTATTCCTGAAGTATATTTCCCTTGGAATAATATTCCACTATCACGCCAGCGAAGCAGCTGCAGTGCTATTCTGTAAATGGTAAATCATTTCGCAAATCATCTCGAAAGTCACACTCACTTCGCTTCTCATCTCGCCTGTACAAGTTTCGTTATTCTTATGTCAAGATCAAGGCCAAGTGTTCCGAGAACAGAAGAAGAGTTCCGAGAACCCAAGTGACATTGCTCTATGGTAGTAGTGCAGTGCTGAATTGTGTCTTGTTATGATTTACATCGACTCACTTCATTTAAGAATACGAAACTTTAATTTCACATGATTTCACTGCGGATTCAGAAGTGATTTCGCAAATAAACTTTTCAGAATAGCAATGCTGGTAGCAGTTTGTCAATAAAAACCACTATAGCGAATTCAATCGTTACTCCACATACTTTATCACCAAAAAATTGAATACAAAAATCGATAAAAAAAATCGACCTTAATCGAATGAGATGCCAGCCAAATAGCCGTAAAATCACACTATTACTTGTAAGATGACGATATTTTTCAAAACGTGTGACGTCACTCGTCAGTGACGCGTTACCGTGACGGTCACGCTCTGGTTGACGCGACTTTGAGAGGTATACAGTGTCACTACGGTTGGTGGCTTATACAAGGTGGTTTAATTTTTTTTCAGTACACTTACTCGAAAACCCGCTCTTGTCCCTACCGCTTTTAGCCACTCAATTGAAAGTTTTTCGTCGCACTAGTGCGAAAAAGTGCGCATGCTCGCCCCCACCACAATTCAGCGATCCAGGTCCACGAAATCCTATTCAGTAATTCGCCGTGGCTCTAGCGGGCATCTACGCTACTGGGCCCCTACGGTTTTGCTGACAGCTCTTTGAGGCGCGCGTGTAATACTGCGCTCCGACGACTCGGGCTCGGTACTTACTGGTCAGCCAGCCGGCGAGCTACCCATTGCTTGTCGTCTGCTAACTCCCGAGATGGTATAATACTAACAGCTAGAGGGCTTATACGTACTTTTATTCTGTTACTTCTGAAACTCGTTTGTTGCCGTCATACCTAAGTATGTTTTTCTTTTGTGGTGGGGAAATCATCCGCTCTGTATAATTCTGCAAATTGTTACCGTTTGAAATGGTCCCCCCCCCACCCCCGAAACCTGTACTTAAATCTAACGGACATGTGTAAACAGGAACTTTCATTCACAACATGGATCCACAAAAAATAATCATTACATTCATCTGTAGACTTTACAATTAAAGCACACAGGAAAACGCTTCGAAAAAAAAGACACCCAGGTCAATCTCGATCGGATACAGCAACTGGGCATCGAACTCGCGTCCGCTACATCTCCATCTAGATAAGGAACAATTGAATCAAAAGCTACATAGAGATTTTTATCTTGTAGATACAGAGTGTATGGAAGTGCTCTGTGAATTTATGGCGCCCTGGTACTAGCAGGTGTTTTGGTACGGTTTGACGACCCTGGTAATGTTTTTTCTGCATTTTGTGCTAGTTTTTTGGCGGCTAGAGTGGGCTGGAGATATGTGTTGGAGTAGTAAGAAGCAATGTTAAGAGTTCTGATAGTTTATGGAACCCTGGTACAAGCGGGTGAGTTGTTGCAGTTTGATGACCCTTGTAGTTGCTGTTTTTGTAATATTATTCAGTTTCAATTCTGTGCAAGGCATCTTTTCCCATAGGTAACTTTTGTGGATTCAGAAGAATTGCTTACCACCTCAAGTCGTGCAGTTGTAAATTGATTTTTCCTGATTTGGCCAAGCACCGCGTTTCCCTTACTGAGCAGTAAACACGTCCATCTATTGCGGAAGAAAGGCAACTGACGTGTAAATTTAAACTCAATCATAGATTATGGAATCGCTCATAATGCAATCACGCGTTCACGCTATGTCCGACATGTGAGGAAAGCAAATCGGATTGAAGGATCAGAAAAATATGTAATAAATAAATAGGAAAAAATCGTTGGGTAATACCTCATCTAGCAACTTCCTAAGACCATCGACCCATTATTGATTTTATCGATCAAATAGTTTCTCTCGCAACATGCTGAGACAATAATGTTTAGTTAACGGGTACCTAATAACCGTACGCCCTTAAGATTTACCGGTCCAACTAGTACTACGGATGACAGAGCGATTTCTTTTGGTAAACCGTTAAAACTGACGGGTTACCTACGGAAACACACCGGTTACGCAAGTGTTTTATATTTCCATGTGATCTGGGAGGTGGGAACATGTTTGTGGAACTGTAAAATGTGGTCGTACTTAGGTAATTTTTTGTGTAAGGAGCTCCAGTTGTGGAAGTTTCTGGGAAAATTTTCGATCAGATTTTTGAGTTTTTTTTTTTGTCATTGCATTGTTTTGGTCCGGTTGTTTTTTTTTTTAGTTTTATTAATTAATGAATTACTGTCATTTGAACGCAGCGATTATTTGTGAAGTCAAAAATTCGTTGCTGTTTAGTAATAACTGATAAACAATGTTGGTAAGTATTATCTATTTTTATTTATGCATTAAGAAACTAGAACAAAACCATTCCAAAGTACTAGGCTCGCATAAAAACAGCGAACTAGTTAGATAAAACGCTATCTACGACATCCGGGTGTTTTCACCCGACGACGGGGAACTGAAGCAACAATTACCTATCACGTGTGAACGTCCCACTGTTATGCTTTCCTGGTAATACATGAACACTTTCTATGGTGGGTGTTGACTTTCCCTAGTAGCGATAAATTATGTGACGTCATGGAATAAATCAGAGGGGAAACTCAAGAAAATTTACAATATGATTTTCGAGAATTTCATTCGAGAATCTCGTTTAACTTCATCTCGTATTCTAATCTTTGCAGTAAAATTACTCTGAGCTGTCAAACACATTTCTTGTTGGTGTTCTACGTACTTACCATCTAGTTCTCATAATCATAAATCTTCTAGTTCACCAGGGCTGTCTTGTTACCTAATAATATAAATACTTATTGACGTTTGTCAGTAGCGTAGCTAGGCGTTGGCGAAGTGTGCCCTCGCCCACGGCCTCGCACCCAAAGGGGCCTCGCACAAGCGAGGACTCTTTAGAACAAGGGTTCTTTTATAATTGGCTTTTGACCACTATTTCACTTAATAGTAACCAACGATGTGGTCAATCACTGGCTTGCGCCAGTCGCTGTCTCGTTTTCGAATTTATGCAAGAAAAAATTCTCGCTGATGTGCCCACGTCTAAATGAGTCTACGCTACGGCTCTGATGTTTGTTGCACATGTTGGCTTTTGTTTTTTATGAAATTGAAAAGTCAAACTCAATCACCAAACCATTAATAAAATCGTAGTAAGTTAATAGTAATCAAATGTCAATCACCATGCTGCTACAGACTTGATTATTCACCAACCTACTTTAACATTCATTCAAGCCACGATATCTAATAGGTACCTACTATATTATAAAGAGACAGACATGTCATTAAAATAGATGACATAAGAAACAAAATAATTATGTTATTTCACTTAAAATTACTTAATTTGTTTTAGCCCTATCTGTGCTGATTTCCTGGACTCCTGGTGTTGCTTACTTGTCATTGTCATTTTTAGAGTTACCCAAAGGATAAAACGGGACCCTATTACTAAGACTCCGCTGTCCGTCCGTCTGTTTGTCTGTTTGTCCATTTGTCTGTAGGCTGTATCTCATGAACCGTGATAGAAAGTTGAATTTTCACAGATGATTTATTTCTGTTGCCGCTATAACAACAAATACAAAAAAAAAAAACAAAATAAAATAAATATTTACTTATAGCGTCCCATTGCGGGAATTCTACATCACCCTTCTTCCATTTGTTTAAACCAATTAATCCTGTAATCTACTTCAGAAGCTGCTATGATAATAAATATCCCTTTTTATACAGTATGGAAATCTTCATCGACACTTTTTACCAAGGAAATGTAAAACAAACTTACAGGTACTTCCCGGGAGGATACTGTCATTTCCTGCTAAATCTGTAGTCCCAGTAGCTACTTGACCTCTACGACAGAGCCGTTCACGGTGAAAATATTCTTTGAAATTTTTTCCGTACATAAAAACGAATTAAATGTACACTTACCTACGTTTGTTCAAACAGTAAATCACAGAGAAAGTGTATTTAAAACAAGTAAATGTTCACATTACGAATGTTATCTCTTACACAGAATAAAATGTGGGTCAAAAGTAAAACAATTACTTAAATGGTAACGAGACTTTGAAACTTAATTATTTTAGACTAGCTTCTGCCAGCAGCTTCGCTCGTGTGAAAATTGTTTTCTTAATACAAACTTTGAAACACCCCTTTCACCTTAAAATTTGAATTTCCAAAAATCCACTCTCAGTGTTCGTCTACGTCATAAAAGAAAAATTTGTGCAAAATTTCACGTTCCTTGTCCCAGTAGTTTCGGCTGTGCGTTGATATGTCAGTCAGTCAGTTTCCCCTTTTATATATATAGAAGAAACATGGGGTTATAGTCTGAAACTGTAGCGCCCACCCATAGCATAGCATAGCATAGTCGGCCTTATAATGTTCCCACTGTTGGGACTCAGGCCTCCTCTCTAGGAGCGCCCACCCAATGATAGATATTCTACGCCCATCGCAGTATGTTTACCGCTTTGAAATTGTACAAAAAATTTTGACAGTAATTTTGTCTTTTTATCACATGCACTTACAAATGCATGCATTTACAGATGCACTGAAATCTGACTACCTATGTCTTCCCTTACAATAGAACCTCTTAGACATTTGAGAGGCGTCGGGGCCCTGGAACAAAGGAAAAGAAGGAACAGGAGTGGTAGAAGTCAGTGGATGATTTCCCACCATAAAAAGGAGGCGTCTGGTTTAGTTTTGATGTTTCTTCTCTGAGTAGTCAGATCAGTATTGGATAGTAGATTAAAAAAATTGCAGTAATAATATGTACCTATGCATTTCCATAAAACCATTTACCACACCACCTAATAAGCAAAGAAAAGGTAAATATGCCATTTTAATAAAAACTTGACATTTTACCTTGTCTTTAAGTTAGAGAGAATATGATAATGTTGTTACCACAAATAAAAATATTGTTTTGTTTTAATATCCGATATTGAGCAACAAATTTCAAAAAACGTTAAAAAATTTGAATTTTGAATGCTACTTGGAACATTCACTTTAAGCGTTCCATTTTTTTATACACTCGATAATGCCCTTTTATATATCTTACAACCATCACTCATTCTGTCCCTAGGGAGATAATGCAGTATGGCAATCCCTAGGGAATAATGAGATTTGAATTTGGAACGTCAAAAACCTTCAACAAGTGAATTAAAATGTACTTGCATCAAACTAGTTTATTCAAAATTCAAACTGGCCACTAAGAAAAAAAAAATAGAATAGAACGTGGTTACACTGCTTTATTCCCCTAGTCACATAATCTACTATTATTTAACTACTTATTTAAATTGCGAGCTATAGGCCAGTATAAGATCCGCTCTTCAGTCGCAGTTCATCTTCAAACATTAAGACTTCCAAGACCTTGCTATAAACGACCATGTAACTAAAAGAGGTACCATGTAATCGCGTGCCTACATAACGTCATCTGCTACTTAAGCCTAAAATGGCGGCATTGCCCATCCGGTGCGGTCGCGTGCGAACCATGCTCTTGACGATGTGGTTATGGCCAAGCACTTTATTTTTAAGTTTGACCATCATTTGGATGAACAAAGCTGTCTGAAGGAATCTAGGCGTTGACTATGTATGTATGAAGGTAGGCTTAGATGTTTCGCTATTGCCAGAGTAGCTTTAGGGTTTTAGATTTAGAGTTCTTACCTCAGTCGGCCAAAAATACTTAGATCCACTCCAAGGGGTCTCGGAGCAATCTAAAGACAAGACATTAAGACCGTTTATGGCGCTTATTTTCACATTCTCAAGGCATTAAAAACCTAAGACTTTCTGTCTTCATGAAATTTCGAAAGAAGCAATACCTTGTAGCCTTATCAAATAAAAATTCAATCTAGTAAAAAAGAAAAAAAATGAGTAAGTAGTTCAATTTTTTTTTGCGAAAATAAGATTGTTTTTTTGCTAAGATCGTTGTTTGTTTCTCGGTGCGCGAGTCCGACTCGCGCTTGACCGGTTTTTTTATTTGTAATATGTAAAGTTTAATAGGTGACTACTATATTAGAAGGAATGTTTCTTATTGCAATTCATTATGACCTCTTTGTCATTACCATCAATCAATGGCAGTCTTGTTCTTTCTACTTTTGAGTTAAAACCACTTTCCTTTTGTGTCATGCTCTCCTGGTATGTGTGCGATTATCAAATAACCCCCTAATATAATTATTATTTACTTTATCAGTTCAATATTAACCTTCAGATTAAATCCACTACTTATTTAGAATGTAGTCCTAGTGTACAGGGCCAGTAACAAATCTAGCCATGCCCATCCTTATGTACCAGGAATGTAGTAATTACCATAAGTTTAAGTAGGTTGCAATTAGGTTTTATGGTTTTACAATCTGTCCGCTTATCTTAGAGGTACTTCATATCCTGAGGCATGATTAGTCTTGGCCTATTTTAGCTCGAACCCATTACTTCTGTGTCTTGTTAAACAAAGTTCTGTAGCCTTAGTTCGAGTTTTTTAGCGTACTCGATTACGTTAAAGTAAACTTCAATTTGTACTAAAACTGAATTAACACCGTAGAATTATTTGATGATTTTCCACCACATCCAAAAAAATATGTTCTATAGACATTTGTAATAATCAAAACAGTTCATCTAGCAAGTCAGACTAATACATCTAATGACATAATACGAACTGTAAGCACTGACTTACTTAAATACTGACAACATATCATTTAGAAAGTACCTATTCGTTTAGTAACAGCTACCAGGCGGACATGAGTACCCAAGTATATCATTTTAATTTTAAAACTCAGCACAATTGTTTTGAAAGAATAAACGATCAATCATGGCGAATAAAACATCTATAGTCGAGGAGTCTGGTGTGTCGAATGTTACGTTATCTCACCTACTTGCAGTTGATTAAGAGGTTTACAACTGGTGGATTGTCATTAAAATTATTACTATTGGGTGTTACACAATTAGGATTATTGCAAACACTGCTCAGGTGCTTGTTAATTCTGTAAGGTGCGTTTAATGGTAATAGTTTTCAAGACATTTACCTACTCGAAAACCTGCTTTGTTTTTTTCAATTGTGCAATTTGTTGTTTTCCGCACTAGTGCTGAAAAGTGCGCGTACTCGCCCCGCCACAATTTAGTTTTTATTTATTATCGTTTTTTTACCTCTCGCGTCGGAAGATTCTTACCCCAACTACCAGCCACGGTAGACGCGGGCTTGCGGACGTCGAGCAATGGGTAACTTGCCGTCCGGTCGTCTGGTAAAGGACCGAGCCCAGTCGTCAACAGCGCGTAGTGATCCACGCGCTCTTCAAAGAGATATCAGCAAAACGTAGGGGCCCAGCAGGGCCGATGCCCGCTAGCTAGGACCGTGGGGAATTTCTGAAAAGGAAACCCGTAGTCCTAGAACGCAAAGGGCAACTGAAGGACACAGGTGTGATTTTAGTCAGTAAAAGTTTGACACAAGGCCAGAGCGGGAAAAATAATTGGATGATTTCCTTAAAAAAAAAACCCTCTTCAGTGGCCCTTTGCGTTCAGGGCCGAGGTGTACTTTACGAACAGCCTTATCATAGGCTCCTCCATACATCGCTATTCATTCGATGAGAATGGCTGTCGAGCCATCACAAAATAGACAATTTTTAATAGCTGATGCCCGCGACTTCATCTGTATCACACTCGTAAAACAACTGAATGTCATTTGGTCACAATTTCAAGAAATTCATTTTGGCAGATCCCTAAATATTTTTCTAAAATAAAAGTAGCCTTAGTTACTCCTTATAAGATCATTGTTCCCTAATTCTACCAAAATTAAAATGACTCCTTAGGTATAAGATCAGTTATCTATCAGTAAAAGTCTCGTTAAAATAAGTCCAGCCGTTTCGGAGATTAGCCGGAATCAACTAACAGATAGAGGGAGAGAAAAACTTACACTTTTGATATAAGTATCGAATACGCTTTCATATGCATTTAGTAATAAATGTTCTTCAATTTTCAACCGACTTCAAAAAAAGAAGGAGGTTCTCAATTCGGTTGTACCTGTGTTTTATTTATTTATATGGTGCAGATGCAAATGAAACTGGCGCTTGAAAACAACAAAAACAGTTCCTAACAAAGTGAGTTAAAATAAAGTATACTACACACATTTTGTTCACTTTTACTTCTTGCATTAGTATTCCACACTATCAAAAGATCAGTTTTATCTCGCGTCCGTGCCAACAAGCGCTTCGTGTTGCTATCTCCCGGACTACGTGCATTGCCCAGCGAGCCAGCATTAGCTATTCAAAGCACACAGTGAAAGGCGCGCCGACTAAACAGTTCAAGGTAGATATGTCAAGTTTGAGCTGTCAAACACACATAACAGTTGTTGGAATACGGAGTTAAGTATCCGTGTTCGTTTCCGAATTTTTAAATTAATATGTTACGTACATGGTTGGACATCTTACCTGTACGCTCAAAACTGTTTTGGGAACACATTCTTTGTGCGTACGTATTCTATGTTACTGCATTCTATCTTGGGGTTCTGCCGGTAAAAGCTTCCTAATTACTGCGGAACGTGCACAAAGGGCGCTCCTTAAGGTCACTTACAGTTTGGGAATCCGTTTTCCTACTGATATGCTGTATCGAGAGACGAAAGTGCTTACTGTACGCCAATTGTACATTCTGTCAGTGCTACTTAAATTCCACAAAAGTGCAACTGTCACTAAGATGGCAGACCTGCGCACACGCAGAAAGCCTAAGTGGAACAGAGTTTTCTGTAAGCTTCAATTTGGCAATAAAGCTTTTTCATGCATTGGGCCTTTTCTGTATGAAAGAGTTAATAAAAAATTAAACATCCTTCCATTAACAAAGTTTGAGTGCAAGAAGCAGGTTCAAGTTTGGCTGCTAGGACTTAACTATGCCGAAACGGAAAACCTCTTATCAAATAACTATTAAATTGTAATATATTCATTAACATTGCACACATCTATTTATTTATTTTGCACTTATTAACACTCATCATCACCTTTGGCCTTTACTAAATTATATTGTTAAAAATAATAAATATTGTCTGTCGAAAGAGACTGGATCCTGCGACACAGGGTATCCTAGTGCGGGATCCAGTGTCACATTTAACTCTGTAACACTGTATGTAAACAAATAAACTTTATTATTATTATTATTATTACATCTAAGGAGTGGAATTCCCGGTTGGAGTCCTGGAGAACCTGGGAATCTTTAAGTCAACAGTAAATAAGTTATTTCTAGACAAGCGTGCTCCATTGTCACCCAGATCGTCGCTTTCCATCAGGTGAGACAATGGTCAAGCGCGAGCCTATCAACAATAAAAACTGGGCAAGTGCGAGTTGGACTCACGCACTGATATACGTTTTTTGAGACATAAACGGCCGTTTCTTTTTTTTTTCGTAAACTTAAAAGTTTGATTTTTCACAGCTTCAAGGGACTGCAGACCTTAGTATATAAAAGGTTTTAATTTCAACTCGATACCTCCACGCGTTCCTGACATAAAGGGTCTTGGCAGTCAGACAGACAGACGGACAACAAAATGATCTATAAGGGTTCCATTTTTTTCCTTTTTGGGGTACGGAACCCTAAAAAGAAAATTAGGTATTGTTCGAAAAAGTCACCGCGACTAGGAATACGGGCAGGTTTTACTCGGTTAAAGATTGACAGTTCTTCACACAGAGCAGAAGGAGATATTTGTTGATTTCCCACCTTAAAAAATGGTGGTTATTATCAATTGTTTGAGATTTTACTAGAAGAATCAATGTCAACAAAAAATTTACATTGATTCTTCGGTAAAATGATGCGGAAAAAAATATCATATTTGAACAAAAGATATTTTATTCCCTCTCGTTACATCCAGAGACGTAGGGGGATATTCGATGATTTCTCATTTTAAATAAAAAAGAGCAGTTATTTTCAATATTCGTTTTATAATTTCGAATTATTTTATAATGCATATTAAAAAAAAAAGTTACATTGATTCTTCAATAAAATCATGCAAAAAAAAAATGTTAGGTGAACTTAAAATATTTTTTTCGAGGAGAGTTCTTTTGGGATAATTTTCTAGCTTCTCGCGGTCGACAAAAGTATTAATAAATTAATGTAGGTGTCATTGACCGCTATTGTTTTGATAAAACGAAACAGCTATATAGTAAACAAACGTTTTATCTGTTCGATGGTGAGATAACAACGTACCAGACCATTTTCGGGACCAGGGCATCATCTATTGTAATAGGTACGTCACTGTATGCCTTTTAAGGTTGACGGGCATTTAAAACGTGATTGTGACCACGTAGGCTAACATTAACTATTGAGAGAATTGGGCCAATCCCAATTGGGCCTTAGGTAGTACAGGATGTGCTATTCTCGTGATGATGATCGTCGTGATGACCCAGTGGTTAAGGTACCTCTCACGCATGAGGTTGCGGGTCCGAAACCGTGCACGTACCAATGTGAATTTTGCAATTCATATGTAGGTACATAGCATAGTCGGCCTTATAATGTGCCCACTGCTGGGACTCAGGCCTCCTCTCTAGGAGAGGGAATGGACCTTAATCCACCACGTGGGTCCAGTGCGGGTAGGTGGATGTCACATGTCTTCAAATTTTTGGTTCTAGGACATGCCGGTTTCCACACCGTTTTGAGAGCAGGGGTGACAATTTGCCTGCTGCGGTCTGCCGGTCCAACTATAATTTAGGTGTCTTCAAGGCTAGAGTGCTCACTATCAATGATAGCATCACTGCTTACCATCAGGTGGGATCGCAGTCAAGCACTGGTTTATAACAATTAAAAAAAAAAAACGAGTGTGCTTATGACCACACGACTGAAGTGAAACTTCTTTCGCCTATAAGAGAAAGAGAGAAAGAAAATGTGCGCGCGCACTGCTCTCTCTTGCTCCTACACTGTGATACAGACAATAAGCCTGCAGTGTGCTTAGATATACGGAACGTATTTGGCTATGAGAGGAAGAGAGAAAGAAAATGTGCGCGCGCACTGCTGTCTCTTGCTTATATCCCCCACTTAACTTCCGTTCGCCTTGCCCGATCACACTTTTCGTAACGCTTACGTCACGCGTTCGCCAGCTTACTCCCCAAGTAAAGCGTGCGTAAAGAAGTTTCACTTCAAAAAATGAAATAAATTATAAAAAGTAATGCGCCTGGCTGGGTTTGAACCTGCAACCTACAACTCGTAATTCGGGGCCGTTACCACTCGGCCACCACTGCTCCCATTCATATGTACTTATCTAATTAACCTAGGACATTACTGACACCTCGTGCCTCGGAAAACCGGAGATCTTTGACAGTCGTTACTGGTAGTCAGACTTCAGAAAGTCTGACCGTCAGTCTATCAAATTAATTAATTTTATCCAAATAAACGCTTATGCGTGTAGCATTTCTAAAATGGCTTTCGACAGAAATGAGAAGGTACATACTTCAATCTTAACTGAAAAATAATAAGGCAGTTTAGTCCTCAAGGAGATGTCAGCAAATCGTAGGGGCCCAACAGGGTCGAAGCCTACTGGGGCCACGGGTAGTGTGAAAGTGAAACCCGGGGCCCTAGGACGAAGGCAAAGAAGGAACGGGAGCGGGTTTTTAGTCAGTACAACTCTGATACTATTTCCCGCTCCGCCCAAGAGCGAGATTAATGAAAATGATAAGATGACTTTAACCACCTAAAAAATAAAGGCAGTTTAGTAAGTATCCACGCTAAAAAGTGAAAAGTACAATGAACATTAGATTTTGTACCGAAACATCCCGTGACATTGTTGTCTTTAACAAAAAAGCCTTCGGAGTCCTACACGTAGATGTAACATAAGTACCAGGCTTCCATAAGCACTTAGAAATGTCGAGAGTTACACCATTTAGCAATTAGCCTGGAGAGTGTCTCAAGAGCTTCTCAGCCTAGTATAGTAACCTCGCGATAATTACTAGGGTAACAGAGGTCACTGGGGAATGTGTGTTATGTATAGAAAGTTTGTCTTGTGTAAATTACTTTCACAGGATTAGAGGAACGTGACTCTTTTGAAAATGCAAGATTTGGCTAACAGCGAACTGTCACACTTAAGCTTTTCCGATTAATAAGTTTAGTAGGCCATCGGAGGAAATATTTCCTATAAGGGAGAAGGGAGGGAGGGAGATTCGTAGAGCTGAAAAATTTAAGCTTTCCCAACTAATGTTTTTATCTCAGCAAGATAACCGCTTTGAACTTTGGACAATTGGCTGTGCAGTAATTCTTTTTAAGAATAGACGAACGTTCCATGCTTATTTTTTCGGAATACCAAACTTCAGAGTGCCCAACATGTCTTGACCGTACTGTTTTTGCAGTAGTTTTCTTAACATAACAGTAACAAATGTATCCAATAAATTGCTATTTTGCCTGCATATTGGATTTCAAGATCACTTTTGCCCACTGTATGTATAATCTACCATAATAACACTGTTTACTCATACATAATAGTTACATATATACATTGTTGTTACACTCAAAGCTTACCATCACTTTCACACAATTACTAGGCACTCATATATTTTCCGTCAGATATTGATCGAAGTCAAACAATGAAGGCGATGTGTAGGTAGGCGTTGGTTTGCAACACCGTGTTATAATATTTCGGTGTTATGTAACCAGGATGTGGTGTTATGAACTTCTTTATAGTCATGATTGCCTGGTACTGATTCTGATTTAAGATAGTTTTGACTGTCTTAGGTGTTTTTGATTTATTGGAGCAATTTTGTGGACCATTTTTGTCACAAAATGAAAGTTGACACCTATTATTACTTATTTGTCTTTTTAAGATATTCTTATTATTAATATTGTATTCTATTATTGCATCTACTGTACTGAAGTCAGGTATTTAATGAATGTGCTGTTAATTCACTTTTGACGCAGGCTTGATATGTTCCTGGGATCTGGTCTGCATAAAGACAAATTCCACACAGTTGTTCCACGTTGACAGTTTACTTTTTACTGTCCATTCGTATCATCACTCCGTCCATCGTCACATTATTTCTGGCAAAGCATAATCTTGACAGAATCTAAAACGTAAACATTTCGGAACATAGCCGTAGGCACAGCTAGAGAGACTGAGCTTGTCTCATAGCAAATTAATCTCATGAGATAACCAAACACAGCTGTCAAATAACTTATTATACATGCACCAGTTATATCTAGCCTAAATATGTGTCGCACGTACTTATCATACATTCAATCATAATTTCCGTGTAGCAAAATTCTTAGTAGCTTAGCCCCTAGGTTATCTATCAAAATAAGACTGCAACGTAACCTTAATTTTCAATTCACTTAAACTAGTCATAATAATTCTAATAGGTATTTATGAATTCCTAGTACCTGAAAATCTCTCGCCCTGCACCTAAGACGATTGAGTACTTTTTTATGTTTATTAGTACCCAATTAGCATTTCAAATAATGGTTTATGGTGGGGACATCTCGATAACTCTTTTTACATAGGTAACCTAATAGCGGTGACGTCACATTTCAGTGTCTGCATTCTTATTCTTTTACTTGACAGTATCCCCTTCCACCAGATTTTAAAGAAACATAAGATTATACTGAATATTGAATGAAAAGTTTTTGATTAAAAAAATATTAAGTCAATTCCCATTTCAAACTTTAATTTGGCACAGACAGTCCCTTTATGTCTCTAGTTTTAAGGTTGGTTTTCGTTGTTCAATTATTTCTACTGACATGTCACCTAACAAAGTTCCCAGTCGACCAAATTTTAACCTTATTTCTAATAACCTAAGAGCGAAAATTGATCGATCTTATACTCGTACCACAATTCTATCTACTGACGTTTGGATGAAGGTATACCTGCAAAACCCAATCGACTAGATTTCAACCTTATAAATAAGTAACATAAGGTCAAAAATTTCTCGGCTAAAAACATCAACCACATGCCCGAGCGCCGCTCAACATTTCGCAATCATCGCGCTCTGGGCACGCGCGTATCATCGGGCGATTCGACGCGCCCATGCCAAATGACAGATACAGTTTATTGTTTCGTTATAGTTATGTAGGTTTTTGATCGGTTTGTATGTTGGAATTGTTACGGAAAGTATTATTGATCGATTTTGCACAACACTTGAGAGGAATAAGGACGTTTTGTAGAGACAATTTAGAGTATTCGGCACTGGAATATAACATGATATCACTGGAACGTAAAGGGCAATTGAAGGAACACGGGTTTTTTTCAGTTGGGAAAATCATCTTATGACAAATCTCGCTCTTGGGCGGAGCGAGAAATAGTGTCAGACTTTTACTGACTAAAAACTCACTCCTGTTCCTTCTTTGCCTTCGTCTCAGAGCCTCGGGTTTTACTTTCACACTACTCGTGGCCCCAGTAGGCTTCGACCCTGTTGGGCCCCTACGATTTGCTGACATCTCCTTGAGGCGCGCGTGGAACAATACGCGCCGTCGACGACTTGGGCTCGGTCCGAACGGTTACCGGACGATCCGACGGCGAGCCACCCATTGCCCGTCCGCAAGCCCGCGCCTACGGTGGCTGGAAATCGGGATCGGAATCCCGACGGCGGTTGGGGCGTGAGGACCGTTGCCTCACACGATCGGCCGCCTCCTTTGCTAGCATTACTGCTTCGCAGAAGGAGGCGACCGCCACTCCTCCTCGCTCCGGACCATGGCCTGTACTAAGGTCCGACGCGAGATATCGCCGCCGAAGGAACACCTTGCGTAAAATTTAACGCTCCTAGTCCCAGTAGTTTTGGCTGTGCGTTGATATGTCAGTCAGTCAGTTTCTCCTTTTATATCTAGACTAACTTCTGCTAGCAGCTTCGCCCGCGTAAATGTAGATTTCACCATACAAACTTTGAACCCCCGTTTCATCCCTTTAGGGGATGAATTTTGGAAAATCTTCTCTTAGTACTCGCCTGCATCTTAAAAGGAAACGTTGTGCCAAATTTCACACTCCTAATCCCAGTTGCTTCGGTTGTGCATTGATATGTCAGTCAGTCAGATTCTCCTTTTTCATATTTTGCAGATAGATGTCTTATAACCGATCTAAAAAATGTTATGATACATTATCATACTTACTGTCTATTTGTACGCCTGTCAAAACAGATCCCAAACGGATCAGCATCGATAATATTTATTTACTACACTTATCAGCGATTCAAGAGAAAAAATCGATACGTAACGAAAATAGTTCAGAAATATCAAGTTGTATTTACTAAGGACTGTTGACACAAATATTGTTAGCGAAAGTTATATCAACACTCCAGTATAAGATGTCAGTAAAGTAAATACTTCAAGCAGTTTAAATATTTATAATGATAACCAAGTTACAACCGTTTCGTTTCGATTCTCTTTCGTTGATTGCCTCGAGTCGGCCACGCCTCCTATTCCTTTGTTCTGACCACTTGACTGAGCGTTGAGATGACGTCAGAACAAAGGAATCAGAGGCGTGGCGGACTCGAGGCGATCGACGAAAAGAGAATCGAAACGAAACGGTTGTAACCTGGCTAAGGGGTCTTAAGTTCTTGCTTGTAAAGAACATTGGTCTGTGTTCTTTTATCGTCTTGCCGTTATTAAGTTTTAGAGGTATTACGATATTTAAATTAAAAGTGAATAGGTTACTTCTAGGCTTAAACGTGCTCCACCGTCGACCACATCATCCCTTACCATTAGATGTGATAGTAGTAATAAAAAAAGTTACCTTGAGCATTGACGCTGAGTTGCTAGCCTGTCGATTTTCTATCGTTTACATTTCGGGGAGTGTGCATTGGAATTGCACAATTTAATTCCGCCAAGCCTGTTCCATCATCAGACCACTAGACGAATGGTACATGGTGGGCATCCCATGGGGATACATTTATTGTGCGTAAAGCAAAGGCGTGGAATTCTCTGCCGGAGTCTGTCCTTCCTGATTACTACAACCTAGGGGTCTTCAAGTCAAGAGTTAATAGGTTACTTCTAGGCAAGCGTACTCCATCATCGACTACATTATCGCTTACTATCAATCAGGTGAGATAGTGGTCTAACGCCAGCCTATCTACAATAAAAAGAAACGGGTCCACCACTTCTTTTCTTATTTAATTCCATATCGTATCGTTTCTGTTTCTTCTTTTTATCTATATACTTATATAAAAGCGAAATACCACTCACTGAATTAATCACGAAATCTCAGAAACTATAACACCTACAAACTTAAAATTTGGCAAGTAGGTTCCTTATAGGGTGTAGACATCCACTAAAAACGGATTTTCCGAAATTCATCCGCTAAGGGGATGAAACGGGGGTCCAAAGTTTGTATGGAGAAACCGACATCACGCGGGCGAAGCCGCTGGCAGAAGCTAGTAAATAATACGTGTTCACAAACGATATTTATATATATACCTTTACTGACACGGAAAAATCACTATGAGGTAATGAACATAATACACTTATTTTATGGCAACACCTTTTCAAAGTAGTAAGCAGTGGTGGCTATGAGCCCATACTTACACATTACTTTGTCTAATTTATTTAATTATCACTGTTCTTAAAACAGTAAAGGAAAACATTGTGAGGAAACCGGCATGTCCTAGAACAACAAAAATCGATGACATGTGACACATCCACCAAAACGCATTGGACCCGCGTGGTGGATCACTGCCCATTCCCTCTCTTAAAGTGGAGGCCTGAATTCCAGCAGTGGGAAAATTATAAAACTGATTATATTGTGTTATACATTTACATAGTAAATGTTGGATATAGGTTTTGAACAGAAAATTTAACTATGAGAACACCACGTTGCAGGTGGCAACATTATTTGATTGAATTTTTTGTTGTAACTGGAACTTCTTGTTGAGCACATCGTATTTTTAATATAATGTGTAATTACTACTTGATCCTTATTGTTTTACTTGTAAAACGCCTAAAAACCCATCAGTAAAATTCATTCATTTATTGTATGACTGAAATTCCAACCAGCGCTTTTTATTACTACAAAAAAATAAATCAAACAAGTTTATACAATACAAACATAAGAATTATGCATACTTAAGTATGTACGCTATGAATCAGACAAGTAGGTGTGTCATGTAATACAAATATTAGACTTATTTATATAAACTAGCTGTCTACCCCGGCTTTGCACGAGAACATATTTTTTTTCGATTATGATTTTTTATTTTATTTTTTATTTATTTATTATACTTAGTGTGTGTACATCTTAACTATTAAATGTTATAACTTAACTTAGGTACTTAAACAAACTGAAAATAATAATATGTACAAACAGGTAGAAAAAGAACTCAAAGGGCATAAAAAAAATTCGTCCACATCGATGTCAATGGGAAAAGTGCCCAGCCCCCCTAGCCAAGTTACAACCGTTTCGTTTCGATTCTCTTTTCGTCGATCGCTTTGAGTCGGCCACGCCTCCGATTCCTTTGTTATGACGGTCATCTCAACGCTCAGTCAGGTGGTCAGATCAATTCACTCTGTCTTATGTCTTATGTTTATGTTTATAAGACAGAGTGAATCGAGTCTTGCCCAATTCAAACCCCTAGATTCTTGAATGCTAGAATTTACACAGAGGTTCCTTTTATGATGAAGACTAAGAAAGGATTTTCCAAAATACACTCTCTAAGGGAAAGAAACGGGGGTTCAAAGTTTTTATGGATAAACTAGCTTCTACCACCGGCTTCGCTCTCGTGAAATTAGTTTTCTCCTTAAAAACTTTGAACCCCCGTTTCAGCATTTTAGGGGGTGAATTTTAGAAAATACTCTCTTAGCAATGGGCAGTGGTGGCCGAGTCGTAACGGCCCTGACTTACGAGTTGTAGGTTGCGGGTTCAAACTCAGCCAGGCGCATTACTTTGTGTAATTTATTTCATCACCATTGCTCTCAAAACGGTGAAGGAAAGCATCGTGAAGAAACCGGCATGTCCTAGAACTAAAAAATCGAAGACATGTGACATCAACCAACCCGCATTGGGCCCGCGTGGTGGATTACGGCCCATACCCTCTCCTAGAGAGGAGGCCTGAGTCCCAACAGTGGGAACATTATAAGGCCGACTATGCTATGCTATACCCTCTTAGTGTTCTCCGACGTCATAAAAGGAAACCTTGCGCAAAACTTCACGCTAGTTCCAGTAGTTTCGCTTGTGCGTTGATATATTAGTTCGTTTCTCATAGACACGGGGGCGAAACCACTAGCAGAAGCTAGTTAACAACATCGTCCATATTGCGTCTGTGTTTGGTAATACTAAACGATCATTAGGAGACAAGTACACAGATCATTATTTACACAAAAACTAGTAGATCACTAAGACAATGTGCAATGACATGAAACAGTTCGTATTATAATGTTACGTCATATAATAGAGATCATTTATCAAGAACTATTGATCCATAGTAATTGTGGCCATAGATTAAGTGTGTTGTTGGATACAGAGTTGACGTTATAAGTTTTTACGTTTCTGCCTTTTTTATTGAGATGAGAAATCATCACTTAACTCTGGGCTCTCTCTTTTGGGCTTTGGATGGAGTGAGGAGTGATTGCTAACTCAAACTCATATCTAGGAGGCCTTAATGCAACAAGGCAATTTTTGTTTCAAAAAGACTACACTGTGATAGGTATGCACCATAATCGTCCACTGTTGGACATAGAACTCCCCCAAGTGTTGCCATAATGACCCAGTTCTATGCGTCTCACATTCATCAGATTCCCGCGACTCTCACCAGGTCATCGGTCCACCTTGTAGGAGGCACCATAAATAAATAATATTTGAAATCAAATTCCGCGGCTCTACTCCCATAAAATTACTTCACACCATTTAAACAATTTAATAAAGTTTTTTAAACTGCTCCTATCCTATATTAAAACAAACATAAACAAAAAAAAAAAAATGTTCAAGCCGTTTTTGAGTTTTAGCGGGCTTATTTTAATACATTTAACAAAATGACATTACGTACTTATAACAATAAATACATATGTTTGCTAAAACATAATAATACACTAATAATAGGTACTAACTAAGAAACATATTAAAATCACACTTGTATGAACACACTAATATTATAAAGGCTAAACTTTGTGAGTGTGTCTATGTGTGTATGTTTGTTACTTCGTTACGCTCGAACGTCTGAACGGATTTCGACCATGTCCTGGCATAGCACATAGGATAAATTTTATTCCTAGAATCCCTTGGGACAATTTTCTACTATCGGTCGAAGCCGCTGCCAGCAGCTAATATAATAAAGAAAAACCAAAATATAATAGGGACTTAATTATGACGAAGACCAAACTAAATTTGAAAGGCATTTAGCCTATGTCCTTGTATCAAAATGTCCTATCTCCATCCACCATAATCTTTGTCCAACGTAACTCCAGCGAAGCGTGCAACAGGGCTATTGTTTACATCGTACAACATGCGTAACACCGATGGGCACGGCTAACATCGGTCATAATCTTGACTTACGTTCATCTGTCGTATCGTATCTCATCATCTTAACCTTTGATATGCGTGATTGTTTTGTTGTTACACATGGCTTTAAGAGGATTTAAATAAAGTTTCTTACTTAGCTGTATAAAACCAAGCTTAACTTGCAATGTTTTGTATGTATGGTTTGTTTAGGTTAAATCTTGCAAATGAATTTTAGTTTATAATAATTTTATTTACAGACTCACGTTTGACTTATCTTATCTGACGGTAAGCAATGATGCGGTCGATAATGGAGCACGCTTGCTTAGAAATAACCAATTCACTCTTGACTTAAAGACCCCTAGGTTGCAGCTACCAGGAGCACAGACTCCAGCAGAGAATTTCACTCCTTAGCTGTACGTACAATAAACGTGTTCCTAATGCAGATTGCAAAATCTGCTTATTTAGACGACAATGTATGCCTAAAGAAGGTTGTTGAGTAAAGTAGGTACGCAAAGAAATTACGTCACAATGAATCTGATAAGGTGGACAATTTTTTAACAGTTTAAAATATTTTAACATTATCTTGTTCTTCTTTGTTAAATTTCATTGTTATTTCTGGGTTACGTATAATTAGATTCATTGGAGTTATACAGGGTTTGATGTTGATTCTGTTACTCTTCTGCTACCCTATTAGCTGAATCCTTAACATATTTGCTTTTCAAATAATTTTCTTGTTTGCTTTTTACTTAAATAATCTTTTAAAATATGGTAACATCGACGGGTGCAAAGTAGAGTAGTAGTAGATGAGTTATCTGCAAATTTGCGATTTTCTGATAGTTGCAGAAACTTACTAAATATTCCTATTCTAAGACATGGACAATCGTCTTCCAAGTGTCAAAAATGCAGAAATGATAGTTGTATTTTCAACAATATTTTTGGAAAAATATTACTAAATAACTGCTTATTATTCACTTATTAATACTAATTATCAGAAAATTGCAAAATTATAGATAACTTTATTTGCACCCGTCGATATGATAATTAAAATATCAAAAGGACCGGATGTGCTTTTCATAAAATCTACCAGGACAGCAGTAATGGTAAGATCCTAATTGTATGGTGCATTCGTTCTATAGGCATAAAAGCTTCATTTGAACTGTACCATCTATGTGTACCTACCAATCTTTGTCCAAGGTATCGAACAACCAACCGTGAACATAACCTATTGTTTACTCGCAGCTACGTGGTCTATGGATGATCATTAGCATACATGGGTGCGTCTTATATTAGTCATAATTATGTACAATTATATTGCACTTCTAGCGTTTTGCGGGACAGTTGGAAAGACTTATCGCTGCCCTGGAATGCGAAAGGCAACTGAAGGAATACTGGTGGGTTTTAGTCAGTAAAAGTCTGACGCAGGGCGAATGAAGTTATATACATGAAAAAAATGCCATTAACCCGGATAAATAGTGTACAACTGCTCGATAGTTGATATTGGGTTATTGTATATGTTTAAATCGAGCGAAGCATTCAGGATTTCGTAGTTTAGTTCGTTTGTGACACCATAGTACATGGTCAATAAAAGTCTGATACGCCCTCACACTCCACCCTAGAGCAGAGGACTCATTTGACGATCACCTACCTAAAATAAAAAGTCATCAATAAAACAACAACAATATATAGGGTGACTGGTAATTAGTGTACGATACTTAAACACGTGATTGTGCTCATGATAACCAACAACTTTTACTACGGGAACAAACCTGAAATCGCGAAAAATCAGCTGTTCAGTACATTTATGTTTAACGTTGATCGAAACGTTTTTGGTAGGCTTACTGATTCTTTTAAGAAATTCTCTTAAGAAAACATTAATATCCCCCAGACTCTGATCTCCATAGAATGCCACTTGAATACCAAAGTTCGTTGTCTTAGCCGCTTTCCCGGCAAAAGGATTAGTATTCTTTGGTCGTCTATCCGAGACAGATTTAACCGTTTAACGTTCACTTTCCAAGAAAATAGGAACACGTTTATTTTATAACTTTAAACAGTGAAACAGTCTAAACAATATAAATATCAGAAGAAATAAAAAAAAATAGTGTGTTTTTGAATCAATTGAATCCAAGATGGCGTTTCCCAAAATATGGAACGACGAAATATGGACCAAATAAATAATAATAATAATTTAATTCAGAACATAATTCCATAAAAAATATAAATATCAATAAACAAAACAATGGTATACTTTTCCCAGCTTTGGCTTTTCTGAGACCAGCTTTGGCATCTTACATGAGATTTACGATTTATGATAATATTTAGTCTTAAACTACTTTGAAATATTGGTAAGGTAAATCTTGAAAAAAGTAAAAGATTCTTACCAGCTTTTAGGTAAACGTAAAAAAAATATTAAAAAACTATTTTACCAGCGCCTTAGGCTCATCGCATTTTGCGTGTTTTCACGGCAATATGCTGAACGTTCGGCCGTTTTGCGCGGATGTGGCACATTATTTTTCACATAATATACTTATAATTTGTTAGTTCTAACGTTGCACCTTGTTCCGGCAAATAAAATGTTTTTCTTCCTTTCTTTTTTTAATATTTTTATAGGTGGATCTTGGGTCCGCGGCCCCGATCCGAAAAGCCCCACGACCCGTTTCAATATCATCAAATCCAAAAGTAGGTTGCTATTGGTTTATAACACCACGAAATCCATTGACAAACGATACAACATTAATGAACCTTTTACAAACAAATGAAGTAATAACTATGATTAAAAAACAGGTTAAGTTCGAGTTTGAAGCTTACGAAGAGTTCCGTTCAGTCAATCTTTTTATTTTTAAATCACATAATATTAATCACCTAATCTCTAATATTTGAGATATGTAACAAAATTACATTTTACCTAATAAATAAGGTGTAACACATATCCGATCACAGCACGAAACTTCTCTAATACAGTTTCGGTTTTGGCAGTACTTTCGGCTGGATAGAAGCCGAAACTATGGCCTAAACCGATACTTTAGTCAGATACTAATTTTCATTATGACGGTCCATGAGACACAGCTCACTGACAATACAAATGACTGGACGAATAGACAGACGGGCGGACAGCGGAGGCATAGTAAGCTATGTTGGTTACCCTTCGGGAACGAAACCCTTTTGTTTCTTGAGGGGGGAAATCATCAAATAACTTCTCCCGCTTCTAAATGGAGCGAGGAGTGTCAAAATTTTGAAAAGAAATACCCACCAGTGTTCCTTCAGTTACCCTTTTCATTCTACAACCACAGTAACCCTTTCGAACCTTCCCGCAGCTCGGGCGCGGAACTCTAAAGACAGTAAAAAGACAGAAGCCCAGTTAAGTTCCAATCAATCATTTCAGCCGAAAGACGTCCACTGTAGTACATTGGGGTTAATACATTATTTCCTGTCAGCACACATACTCTCCTTTCTTTCAAATCACTCCTCACACAATCCATCCATCTTTTTTTTGGCCTGCCCGCACTCTCTCTATCTTTTTACATGTATATTCATAACTCTTTTAGTAACAGACGTTTCATCCCTCCTCTTTGCAACGGTCCTCACGCCCCAACCGCCGCCGGGATTCCGATCCCGATTTCCGGCCACCGTAGGCGCGGGCTTGCGGACGGCGAGCAATGGGTGGCTCGCCGTCCGATCGTCCGGTAACCGTCTGGACCGAGCCCAAGTCGTCGACGGTGCGTAGTGTTCCACGCGCGCCTCAAGGAGATGTCAGCAACCGTAGGGGCCCAACAGGATCGAAGCCTACTGGGGCCATGGGTGATGCGAAAGAGATCCCCGAAAACGAAAACAAATGGCAAAGAAGGAACAGGAGTGGGTTTTTAGTCAATAAAAGTCTGACACTATCTCGCTCTCCGCCCAAGAGCGGGGGATGTCATGAGATGATTTTCCAACCCGAAAAAAAAAAACGCCTCTTTCGACCATTCTATTTCAAATGAAAAACATTTTGATAGTGAAATATGAATATTTTACCACTATCGACGATTTGCAATCGATTTGGTTCATTATCAAAACATTCCGATCCTGCAGGCTGGTTTGATTGTAAACTAGATAAAACCTAATAAGTGACCTTCATTGCATAATTTAGGTTCTAAACTAGATATAAACTCGCTGATAAGAAAGATAACAGGGTCCTAACAAATCTACTAATTACGCAACAAAATTCAACAACCCTAAACTTGAGATGATAGAGTTCAAAATTCAATACTTAAAGTATCGCTTGAAGGCGGTAGTACACATTCGAACAATAACAGGTACACTAGAGGAAGTTTGAAACTAGTACCAGTGACTGAAAAGTTGAAAGGCAATCGTTTGTCAAGACAAACGATTGACCATACCAAGGTATGGTCATGTGAAGAGGAGGGATGAAACGTCTGTTACTAAAAGAGTTTTGAATATACATGTGGATAGATGGAGAGGGTGAGGGCAGGCCAAAGAAATGATGGATGTACTGTGTGAAGGGTGATTTGAAAGAAAGGAGAGTCTGTGTGTTGACAGGAAAGAATGGAAGAAAAAAATTTATTAACTCGACCCCAATTAACGAGGGACATCGGCAACAAGATGATGTTGGAGACAACGCAGAGTTGCTAGTCTGTCGGTTTTCTATCGTTTGCATTTCAGGGAAGAATTGCACAATTTAACCCATCAAGCCCGTTCCATCATCGGACCACCAGACGTACGACGCGTTGCGCTACCGGTATATGGTGGACATGCTAATATGCACAAACCGTTTTATGAATAGAGTGAAATTCACTGCTGTAGTATGTGTAGCGCCATCTATGTCGTCACAGAAGAACTAATCCTGCTTCGCGCAATTAAAGTTCTCCGCGCGTTTAGAACATATAGAACAGCCCGAAATCATCTATGGGGCAGTAGCCTACCAGACATAACACCCGTCTGGCCGGAGGATCTTCCCTTTTCAACGGAGGTTTGCGGGACTTTACTCTCTGTTCCGCTTACCTCCAAACTGGTGACCCCGACGTGATTTGATAGGTACAACCTAGATTTCTTCAAGTCAAGAGTGTGAGAGTGCATAATATGTTACTTCTAGGCAAGCGTGCTCCATCGTCGACCACATCATCGCTTACCATCACTGTCTGGTGAGATAGTGGTTGTGGAATGAAGATATCCGCAGGAGAACCGAGGTCACCGATATAGCCCGAAGAATCACCTAACTTAAGTGGCAGTGGGCAGGGCACATTGCTCGTAGAACGGATGGTAGGTGGAACAGAAAGGTTCTAGGCTGGCGTTCGCGCACCG
The DNA here is from genome assembly GCA_961205895.1 of Mythimna pallens. NCBI lineage: Eukaryota > Metazoa > Arthropoda > Insecta > Lepidoptera > Noctuidae > Mythimna > Mythimna pallens. The sequence goes on along the minus strand of OY540847.1, from coordinate 13,701,684 downwards.
GAAAACACACCGTTGGAAGGCCTCCCAAAAGGTGGACCGACGACCTGGTGAGAGTCGCGGGAATTCGGTAGATGCGAGACGCACGGGATCGGTTGTGATTGTGGCGACGCATGGGGGAGGCCTATGTACAATTATGGACGTCTTTCGGCTGAAATGAATGATGAATGAATGAATGAGATAGTGATCAAACGTGAACCCATCAATAATAAAAAAAAGCATTTGGTACATTGAAAACATACTTTATTCGAAGCATTATATCATTAGTAAGGTTATATACGCCGAAACACGCTTTATCTACCTGACAAGATATTTAGGCCTTCAGCCTACAACGGGCTAGATTTAATTCTATTTTCTGAGAAATATACGCTCAAATATTCTTGACAGCCACACGCGAATTTAAACCTTAATAGTAACAGAAGATAGAGTTGCATTTTAGTTGTGTTTTATAGAGAAAGCTCTGATGTACGTTTGTTCTATTGATAACGAAGCTTCCCGGTTTGTGAGATGCAAATTATTATCACCATGGTGACCTGGCTTCGTTGTGGGCGCACCGTTCTGTAATAGTTATTTATTGCCGTCATATTCGTGTCGGGCACTCGAGATTGTTCTGTTACCAGTTTGGTCGTTGTCCTCTATGGGCAGATATTGATAGGCCGAGATTTTGATGGTCGTTTCAACAAGTTCTGGTTCTGAATCGTATATCACCATCAACGATTGCATCACTGCTTACCATCAGGTGGGGTCGCAGTCAAGCGCTAGTTTATAAAAAAAGAAGTTTGATTCTCCAGTTGGACAAAGTTTAGTTAGGTATTTTTTTTTCAATACACTTACCCGAAAACGCGCTCTTATCCCTAACGCTTTTTACACGCAATTTACTGTTTTCCGCACAAATACGGAAAAGTGCGGGAGCACGCTCCCGCCACATTATTGTATTTATCGTATTAGGCCGGGCGCTAAGCGGCCCCCACGAATTGCGATTCAACCCCAATTTATTTATTCGTCAGTGTATTGAAAAACGTCGTTTAATACCAGTAGAAATTTGTCACTGCAGCACTCGGCTCCATAAAGCCCTCACCTGCGGCTCGGGCGAATTTCACCTCGGTTGCAATGACAAAGTTTCTCCATTTGTATCAAAATGCTACTACTATACTATTTCAGTAGTAGCTTTGAATTTCAGTGCATTGACAGCCTCACGATACAGTCATACTGTTATGGCTATTGACAGAAATACCATTTTCAGTACACTTTTGCGCAACACTAGTGTAGGACAGCACTTTAAGCGTGGTATTTCCTGCATGGTAGGTCTGATTAATGCAATCCTTCATTCGGCTATAAAATGCATTCGTAAAGGCCGCTTTGCATTGATTGACGCATTAAAAGCGTTTGATAAATGCCGCTTAATTAGAAAATCCTTGCTGCACATTCTCCTTGCCTTTGTCTTACAAAAATAGCTAAGTGCGAGTATAAACAATACCTGCACACACGTTTCCAAAGAATTTGTTCCTATCCTTTGCTTTTTGACGTAAATACGTCTTTAAAATTGCTTACATAGGCAATTAAAAAAAAAACTAGGCAAGTGCGAGTCGGACTCGTGCACTGAGGGTTCCGTGCAAACTTACATAAGTTTAATTCCCGAACGGAGTATTAAAGATTTTTCGGAATCGCAATTTTTTTTTTTTTGTTTAGACGCAACAACAAACTATAGTTTTCAGATATATTCCCGTACCTGTGCTATAAGACCTTGCTTTAAGTCAAATTTCAGGATTCTGGGTCAACGGGAAGTACCCTATGAATTTTGATTCTCTAAAGAGTCGAAATATACGTTTTTTTGCGACATAACTGGCCGTATATTTTTTTTTTCAGTTAGATATCTGATTTTTTTACAGCTTCAAGGAAAGCAGGCTTGAGTAGGTACCTATATGGTCAACTCGATACCTCTACGCGTTCCTGTGATAAAGGGTGACAACAAAGTGATCTTATAAGGGTTCCGTTTTTTCCTTTTGAGGTACGGAGCCCTAAAAATAAATGATAACAAAATCGAAAGATACAGTTTGGTTTTGCAGCTCCTTAACTATCATTGCTATCCAAAATTCAATTACACAACTGCATAGCTAAAGAATTAAAGAATTTATTACGCTATGTAAGGACTGTCATACATCGCGTGGAGTGGAGGAAGAAGCGTCGCCATATTTATCTTGGAGAGCAGTGGTAACGGCATCGACATACGCAATGTAGACGTCATGAGGACAAACCCTAACGCTTTACTTTGTGGAACTTATTCCATAACCTCTGGAAACTGTAAAAAAAAACATTGTGAGGAAACCGGCGTGTCTTAGAAAAAAAAAACAATGACATGTGACATCCACCAACTAGCACTTTGCTTGGTGCTTTGGGCTCATACCCTCTCTTAGAGAGGAGGTATAAGCCAAGCAATGGTAACATTATAATAATAATAATGAATTCAACCACTTTTTTCCTGGATACATGCGTTCCCAAAGATTTGAACAAATATTTGACCGTAGAAATTGGTAGGACATCGAACTGTTCAAATTTATATTGACCGTGTACTAGGAAACCATGAGAACGCATATCATTGCGTTGATTGCCTCTCCACCGGTAGCGTTTAGTTTCAACATACCGAACATTCTATTGTCAACAACCGTTGTTTTTCAATGACCAGTCAACGTGAACGGGAGTAAATAGTCAACAGAGACTCAACTTGCCAAACGCTGGATAGCTACAAGACTTACTCAATGAAATGTACCTTTTGTTTGGAGGTGGGAAATCATCTAATAACTTCTCCTGCTCTAAAGCGGAGTGGGAGGGTGAGTCAGACTTTTACTGCCAAAAACCACACCTATGTTCATTCAGTTGCCTTTTGCGTTGTAGGATAACGGGTTTTACTTCCAGAAGTCAACGGATGACTCCTCTTGGTGACATCTCACGCATGAAATACTACCCACCGTCGACGACTCGGGCTCAGTCCTTACGATTACCGGATGGCCGGACGGCAAGCTATCCATTGCTCGTCGTCCTCAAGCCCAGGCCTATAATAGTGGCTGGAAGTCGAGGTCGAGTTCCTGGCTGGGGCGTGAGAATGTTCTCTCACGCGTGCGGCCACCTCCTTTGCTAGCATTACTGATATTGGCGAAAGTTTGTGAGTTTGTGTATGTGCGTATGTTACTTTTTTACACTGAAAGGGCTGAACGGATATAGATAAAATTTAGCACACGGGTAAACCATGTTGAGAATTAGTACATAGGTTTTTTATTTCGGTAGGTATTTAGATAATTTTCTTCTTTCCCGCAGGTAAAGCAGCTAGCAGAAGCTAATTATTTGTATATTTGAAATAAGTGATGATTCGGGAACGAAATTTCTTGAACTGATAAAACGTAAGAAGATAGTACATCATAATTATTAGGAATGCGATTCATGTGAGATTGGAACCGGCTTGAAAGCTTGGACTCTGGGCAAATTATTTATTCTGTGACCCTAGTAGTATTGCATTCAAGTGCTAAAGGTATATAAGTATGTGCATACGATCTGTCTCATACACGTACAATCGATGAATTTCTTCGTAAATATTTGTTTGAAAACACACGTGAAGTCTCTATGGGCGTATCCGCGGAAGAGTTCAGAATATTAATTGCTGATTGTATTTAAAATGGTTTTTTTTTGTAATAAGGTTTATGGTAGATGCAGTATCTATCTATCTATCATGTAGTTTGTTATCTTTAAATAGGTTTCTTTTAGTATTCAGTTTTCCTTTCAATGCTATTACAGATTATTAATGCAAATGATTTGATTTGATGAGTGAAATAGGAAATAAACAAGTATTTTTGACTCAGGACAGGTCTTATTTCCGGCCACCATAGGCGCGGGCTTGCGGACGGCGAGCAATGGGTAGCTCGTCGTCCGACCATTCGGTAACCGTCTGGACCGAGCCCAAGTCGTCGACGGCGCGTACTTTTCCACGCACGCCTCGAGGAGATGTCAGCACACCGTAGGGGCCCAGCGGGGTCGAAGCCTACTGGGCCTAAGGGTCTGCTTCTGAAAGGAAGACTCGGCCCTGGTATGAAAAGCAATGAAGGAACAGGAGTGGGTTTTTAGTCAGTAAAAGTATGACACACCCTCGCGCCCCGCCCAAGATTTTCCCAACGAAAAAAAAGGCCAGGTCTTAGAACAAAGTTTTTTTTTAAATTCCTCATCGATATTTGGTTTGTTTATATTAACACAAGTTAAAATCGAAACGAAACTAGATTCACCATCGACTCACTTACAATAACATAGGTACCTTAGACATATATCCATAACATACATATAATTAGAGAAAAAGCGTTTCGTTTGAAATAATTTTTTACGACTGTTTAACAAGATGCTGATTTTTACAACTCTCCTAAAGCAGTATCAAGCTAGCTCTAATGATCCTTAATACTAGGAATGAAGGGGAATAGACGCTTCAATACCACTTAATGTTTTATGAGTCTTCGTTTATACTCCATATTGAGTTTGTCGTTAAATAGTTTAACAGATAATCTTATCCGAGAATGTCATTATTACAGACGGATATGATGGAATTTCTTAATTTTTTATAAACATAGATTAAAAAACTATGAGGCATTGATAATTTGGATTCTTATTAGCTATTTATCAATGAATCAAAGCATTTATTTCAAATAATCCATTTACAGGCACTTTTGAATTATCAAGAAGTAGGTCAGTCAAAAAAATGATGCTGATTGCACGTTCCAAAGCGTAGATCTCTAGGGACAAGAATGTGCAAGAAACTTCATGGACGCTTTTTAGTGATATTATTTATTACATATATCTCGGTTACATATTTCTTGTTGCTTCTATTATGTAATAATCATCATATGTAAAATCAATGAAAAAGTAAGTAACTAAGTCATAACTCATAAGTCTTTGACAACTAGCCGAGGTATGAGGAAGCGGGGCCCTGCATTTTGATAGCAAAAATAAAAACAGGGACGCAAATACTTATAATTGCGTCTGTGTGTAAAATTAGTCAAGTGTAGATTTTAGATCATACACAAATATTTTTGATAGTGTCTTAGACAAAAAGACATTACCTACATTCGAGTTTGTATGTTAATAACAGTCCATCGAAATTAAAAGTCGATGCTAAAAATCATTTTTAACCGATTTTTTATTAAACAATCAATTAAAAAATCTTACTAATATTTTGAAATCTAACCAATCTCTAAAATCTAATCTCTAATTAGCCATTTAAAATTGAAAAAAAAAAACGAGTGTGCTTATGACCACACGACTGAAGTGAAACTTCTTTCGCCTATAAGAGAAAGAGAGAAAGAAAATGTGCGCGCGCACTGCTCTCTCTTGCTCCTACACTGTGATACAGACAATAAGCCTGCAGTGTGCTTAGATATACGGAACGTATTTGGCTATGAGAGGAAGAGAGAAAGAAAATGTGCGCGCGCACTGCTGTCTCTTGCTTATATCCCCCACTTAACTTCCGTTCGCCTTGCCCGATCACACTTTTCGTAACGCTTACGTCACGCGTTCGCCAGCTTACTCCCCAAGTCAAGCGTGCGTAAAGAAGTTTCACTTCAAAAACTAAACTAAACTCAATGAACGCAGCGTGTTACCTCACAGTGTAGTCCCGTATGTTTACAAAACGTTCTTAAGTCAACAACGACACGAATACACGATATTACTCAATCCGATCTTTGTTAGCAGAACTACTTAATGTTAGACAAGTGGGCGACCGAAACTCATCAGATCTTTACTGTTCTTATGTAACCCTGGTACTCTCTCCACAGCAGCCAAGTTTAGTTTTCACATGTGTGCTTTGATAGCGGGCATTAATCAGTGTGTAGCGTGTATACTGTTACGTACTAGTTAGTACTACAGTTTCTTTTACTGAAAGTCTGATTCTGAATGAAATAGCTCTGCTACTTTCATGTATCCCTGGTAACTAGTTTGAAATGTCGCACTGCTGATGGAAAACTGGTCGTTTTTTGGAAACTAATAGGTACCTACATGAATTAGTTAACTAGTCATTGGTCTATCTAAATTACTCAAACTTTTGATTTCATAGCATCTTGAAGCTTTACTGATATATGCTAACGGTAAAAATATAAAATCATCTCAAGGGAATATTCTTCCGGCATCAAAAGTGTTTAGAAGTGCCTATACGGGAGAGAGTGTAAATGTCCCACATACCTCCATTGAAAAGGGAGGATCCTCCGACCAGACGGGTGTTATGTCTAATCCCGGGCATTAGGCGCCCGATAGACGATTTCGGCTTGTTGTATGTGTTCGAATCACGCGGAGAACTCTAATTTCCCGATGGAGAATTTAGTATTTTTAGTTCTTCCTAAGTGGCGTCATAGATGTCGCTACATCACTACCCTCCGGAGATCTGAGATCGATGGTTTTTTTTTTCTTGATGCGTCGTGATGTGTGCCAGGCCAGTGGAAGGCTGGTTTCAGTGGGTCGGAACCGGAAGCCGCATAGTTCTCGGTGAGTAGGAACTGCCTGCGGTGATGCCCTTATGAGTCGGGGTGGTGCTGTCCCAGTGAGTCGCGATGATGCCCAAGAAAGTAGGGGTGATATTGTCTCTGTGAGTCGGGATGATGCCGCAGGCCCCAGTAGGTCGGAGTAATGCTGCTGCCATGTCGCTACAAGTGCAATAGCACTTGTAGCTGGCTAGGTTCAAACCTAGCCAGGCGCATTACTTTGTGTTATTTATTTCATCACCACTGCTTTCAAAGCGGTGAAAGGAAACATCGTGAGGAAACCGGCATGTCCTAGAACCAAAAATTCGAAGACATATGACATTCCCCAACCCGCACTGGGCCCGCGTGGTGGATTACGGCCCATTCCCTCTCCTAGAGAGGAGGCCTGAGTCCCAACAGTGAGAACATTATATTAAATACCATCTTTAACTTTCCTGAAAGTTTCACCACGCCCACAAATCTAGATTCCAATATATATGAATATATAATTATTAATATTAATTATAATTCCTGGCCTGAGTCCCAGCAGTGGGACCATTAAAAGGCTGATTATGCTATGCTTATGATATGCTATGCACTTACATAACTTAAACAAACTTCCAATTCAAAACTAAAATAAACTTCAACTCCACAAAATCGAAGGCCCAGTTATCTGCACAGTGGATCAGCAGAATTCCCCGGAGCCCGTCATGTCGCCTAGATCCACAGCGCCACAGATAAGCGGCGCGGGCGCATTATCCGCGCCGATCTTTTGTACGAAAGCAGGTCGTTCACCCCAGAACCGGACATCGGTGGAATTCGGATAGTGATAAAGGATTGTGTTGAATTGAGGACTTGTTTTCGGTCTATTTACTGTTGGATTGTTTAATTAGAGGCTGGCAAGGTTGAGATAGGAAATCATTGACTTGTAGTGCATTTAATACAGAGGCTGTTCTGCGAGCAATGTGCCCTGCCCATTGCCACTTAAGTTTGGCGATTCTTCGTACTATGTCGGCTACCTTGGTTCTCCTGCGGATATCTTCATTTCTGATTCGATTACGCAAGGAAACTCCGAGCATAGCCCTTTCCATTGCCCGTTGCCGATGCCGATGGCCGTTGGGGCCGTAAGGTTTTGGAGTGGCGACCGCGTACCGGAAGACGCAGTGTTGGAAGGCCCTCTACAAGGTGGACCGATGACCTGGTAAAGGTTGCGGGAATCCGATGGATGCAAGACGCACAGGACTGTTCATTGTGGCAACATTTGGGGGAGGCCTATGTCCAGCAGTGGACGTCTATCGGCTGAAATGATGATGAACACAGAGGCTCTAAACACGAGCTCCTAACGCAATCCATTTTACGACCTAAACTGAACTGTGAAAGGGATGGAGCTATGTATGGCATATAGCTCCGTCCCTCTTTCTTGCTCGCTCGCTTGGTATTTTAAAACATCATTGTAAGGACCTTGTTATGATGGCTATTGGCAAATTTATTTTAGAAATAAAAAGCATTTAGAATAAAGGTGGAATTTGTGAAATATTTCGAAGTGTTTTTTTGTTTTGCACCTTTTTCACTTATACTAAAGATTCAGTAGTAAATGTTCTAGAAAGCGGACACAGATTATCTCTCACCTAACCTATTCCTTTTTTCACATAAGTAAACTAAAGATTAACTTGTATTTAAATCAATATTTTTATTTTGTAATAATATGGAGCAGTGGTGGCCGAGTGGTAACGGCCCCGACTTACGAGTTATAGGTGGCAGGCTTAAACCCAGCCAGGCGCATTGCTTTGTGTAATTTATTTCATCATCACTGCTCTCAAAACGGTGAAGAAAAACATCGTGATGAAACCGGCATGTCCTAGTACCAAAAATTCGAAGACATGTGACATCCACCAACCCGCACTGGGCCCGCGTGGTGGATTACGGCCCATTCCCTCTCCTAGAGAGGATGCCTGAGTCCCAACAGTGAGAACATTATATTAAATACCATCTTTACCTTTCCTGAAAGTTTCACCACGCCCACAAATCTAGATTCCAATAATCTAGCGATGGAGATAGTACTAGGAGCCTAGAAGCTAAGAAAGGTCCATAGTGTAATTTGGCAGTAAATGTTCAAGAAAGCGGTCACAGATTATCTCTCGCCTAATGTATTCCTACGTTCTAAGTCTGCTGTTTCATCTAACTGAACTTTGATCCAAGATCCAGTCCAGTCATGTGAACAGAACATACATATATTTAAAGTAGGGTTGTAGCGGATCTTCGTCTCCGCTTCCGCATGCGGATATTCTGCAAGGTTTCGTCTCTCCGCATCCGCAAATATCACATGTGATTGCAGAATTGTAAAAATAAAAACTTAGGTAAAACTTCGAACCGAGCTCATAGGAGATAGTAATGGCTATGGAAAAAAATGTATGGATGTTAATAAAAAACATGGATTCTGCTATTCAAGCTCTAAATTGGATAATAAATAATATATTTTAGTTTTTTTTTATCATTTTTGTAACGTGATAGAGTGGACGCGAAATAGCCATCTGTCACTTAACCTTAACGTAAACTATTTTCGTTCACAGTTCGTAAATAAATTAAATTTTAAAAATTTCTTGTTTTGCTCACCATAATAATTCTTCGATTTGACAGAATGACGTGACATCACAACATGGCAATCGATCCTATTCTTATTTGGAACGCATTGTAGGTACTGGCAAATGACATGTAAAGAATCAAGTATGTAGCATTTAGGTGCCTTATTTTTTCCGCCTCCGCTGTATGGCCTCCGTGCATCCCTAATTGAAACTGCACAGTATTGATATAATAACAGTATGTATTGCACAAATGTTGCCACTCATCAGAAAAATTTGCGCAATGCATGACTGCTCTCAAGTGAATGTCATATCAGCTTTGTATTATTATAACTGAGTGTTGCTTAGTTTTATTTGTAATGGATTGGTGGAATAGTGTGATTTAGTGTAACCATTATGGTGCTTATTGGAGGATGATAAATAACTCGCAACATTTTAGAATTTCTGAAGGGGAAGCCGTTGTCCTAGAACTCAAAGAGTAACTTAAAGACACAAGTGGGTTTTAGTCAGTAAAAATCTGACATGGCTCCTCGCTCCACCCTAGAGCGCGAAAAGTCATTGGGTGATTTCTGTCCTCAAAAAAATTTTTTAAAAGATAAGAACGCCCATTGTGACACTCTATTAATTTTAAGTTCATACTGTTATTTTATTTTGGTGTACAAAGAGAACCAGAAATGTAGATATCCACAGGAGAACCAAGGTTGCCGACATAGCACGAAGAATCGCCAAACTTAAGTGGCAATGGGCAGGGCACATTACTCGCAGAACGGATGGCCGTTGGGCCGAAAGGTTCTGGAGTGGCGACCGCGTACCGGAAGACGCAGTGTTGGAAGGCCTCAACACATCGGTACAAGGTGGACCGATGACCTGGTGAAGGTTGCGGAAATACGATGGATGCGAGACGCACAGGATCGTTCGTTGTGGCACCACTTGGGGGAGGCCTATGTCCAGCAGTGGACGTTTATCGGCTGAAATGATGATACAAAGAGTAAATCTATAGTTTCATATACAGGAAAACGATTTTTCTTACTTATAACCCCAATAACTGAGGCATTTCCTACCTAACGAAAACTCACTTTTACGTTACGTAAAACCGTAGTCCCTAATCACACACACAACCAGCTAACACACACAAGTATAATTAAAACTCACAAAAAAAAAACTCACACACTTACAAAAGCTTTCTATCCTTCCAAAAGACAATACATTTCACAATTCCTTGGCACGCCATGTCCAGAGCAAGAGTTCCAACCAGTCGACCTTGGCAGAAGGACGACCCGCCTTCGCCCATACTTTTTTCCCCTGTAAAAATTGCTCATAAAACGGTGAGTGATCCTACACAGAGTAATGAAAAGTCAGAAGCGATACCACCATCAATTTTTATTTTTATGATCTGTAAATTATGTTGTAAAATATACGTGCAATGATTTTTAGAATCATTTTATAGTTTTATTCTGTGTTTCTCGAATTATTTCGTAACGAAAGCTCGTGTTTATGGTTATATGTTTTTTATTAGGTTTTGCTTGAGTTAGTGAGATTATAAAATGTCTTGTTTAAAAGTGTGGTGAGATTTTTTTAAGTGTTTTGGTATAATCATTTTATATCGATAGTAATAAAAAATTATACCTACAAACTTTTATGAAATATCGCTACTGGGTATCGAGAAATTAAATTTAGACTCCATAAGCAAATCATAATTTAGAAAATGGACAGTTGCGTTATTTAAAGTGGTTTTATGTTTACTAATACTGATTGTATTTAAAAAATAATTACGTACTAAAACCTAATTAAAAGTTAGTCGATAACTAATTACATACTTTTAACAAGTACTTTTCATACCGAGAAAATTTTCAGATGCCTACAGCTTGTCTATTTTGTAAACAACTTGAAAATTTAGGTAATGTGAGTGTGAAGTGAACTGTTATTCTTTGTATAAAAACAAAGTTCATCACAGGGTCTGTCAGTCTATTCGCGATAAACTCAAAAAGTAACTCACCAATTGATAGAGTGCCTTAGGAAGAAATTGACAACATACACGATCCAGTTTACCGTCAAGTTTGCAGCTCGCGTGAAGCGGCGTCCGGTAAACTTGACATAGGTGGCTATCAATATGCATGACCTTTCTATTTCTCATACATAGGTACGGAGAGCCACACACGTCCAGACTTGTCAGCAAGCTTGTTGATTTAGTGGTCAGTGGCACTTGACTGCTATGCCGGAGGTCGTGGGTTCGATTCCTACCGAGGACAAATGTTTGTGTGATGAGGACAATCATTTTTTCTGTGTCTGGGTGTAATTTATCTATAATTTGTATGTATTTAGAAATATATAAGCGTGTTTATCAGTTGTCTAGTACTCATATCACAAGCTCTGCTTGGTTTGGGACTAGATGGCGTTATGTGAAAGTTGTGGAATACAGATATATTATATGTAATAACATATAATATATCTGTATCCCACAACTTGAACTGAACAAAAAAACTGAACTGTGAATCAAATTGAACTGTGTGCGGCGTCCATAAGAAAAATAGAGAAAATATATTATATTCAGAAGTTTAATTTTGGGAACAGGTTCAAATGACATCGAAACTCTAATTTAAATATCATACACGTGTAACCTCTGTACCTTGCGTACTCTGTACAAGTGAGAGTGGTTCTCATGTCAGGACGTTTTTGTTCGTCGCGGCTAACAACCGCGTTGTGCGCGCGCTCTTATCGCGAGCGTTCTGTTGTAACATGGGGCGGTTGGACCATGGGACAAATATGGCGGACGTATATATATTTTTTTAATTTTATAAACTATTGCTTGACTGCGATCCCTCCTGATGGTAAGCAGTGATGCAATCATTGATGGTGAATCGCACTAGTTTATTAAGAGCCTATTCAAATATTTTTTTAATTATATAAACTAGTGCTTGACTGCGATCCCTCCTGATGGTAAGCAGTGATGCATTCATTGATGGTGAATCGCACTAGTTTATTAAGAGCCTATTCACTCTAGCTTTGAATTCTTATAATGGGACGGGAAGATCACAGCAGGCAAATTGTTCCAATCCTTCGATGTACGCGGTATAAACGACGAGGCAAAACGCTTAGTCCGGGCCGTAGAGTTGTTAACAACGTAAGGGTAGACACTCACCGTACGTCAGTTTCTCCGATGCATGGTAGAAAGGTGATAGCAAAATCAATTCGTGTAATTCCTGCTCACACTCTCCAAAATTTAAGGGAAAAAGATTTAAGAAGTAACCTAGACATTTGATACAGTTGCTGCAACTCAGCAACAATTTAAAGAAGTACAGATTTTTTTTTTAATTTGTAAAAAGCCGACGAAAAATTCCACCACTGGAGGGTCCAGAATCGTGTACTGGATCCGTGGTATTCGTTTGTTCGTCGATGTCAGACTCCGAGTTATAGTTATCCGTTATATATTTAATAAATAAATTAATGGATGGTTATTTTTTAATTTAATTTTATTTTATTAATAGAATCAATTAAATATTATTTTCTTACAATTTAATTTTATTTAATTGTTAAAATTACGATTATTATAAAATTACGAGAGTATTTTGTTATTATTGTTATTGTTTGGCAAGAAATAAAAGGCTTTTTATTTTATTTATTTTAATATATACATATGACTTTAAACCTGATAGTATAAACAAATTGTTTTTTATCCGCTTGAATGTTTTATTCCTATTAAGACCATTGACAGAATTTATACAAAATGCATTTTTTTGCAACATATTTTCAGACCATTAGGTACCTAACCTTTTTAAACTTAACTCCCTAACCTGCCTCAACTCAAAACCCGTCAGTCTTCAAAAAACTTCAGCCACACAAAAAGTCGGCGCAATAGGGTTGATACCAGGCCTTTAATTACGTCAGGCATTACAAGGGTTACGTGGTAATGACTTCGCGTGACATTTCACCATTTCTTTTTTTTGCGTTCAGTTTAATGGCAAAGGAGTCATGGTCAGTATTGGTCGGGTAGGGTTGTCCCTTAATTATTCGATCATGTAAATAAAACTATTTTTTTTTTAAATATTATAAACGATTTTCTCATTTTATTAATCCTGTACAAGGCTAATGGCCTGTACCAAGGCCTGGCGCGAGAGATCGCCGTCGCCAATCGCCCCAACGAGGACACGGCGGTACTCTGCCCAAGCGGGGCACACCTCCACCGTGTGCTCCACCGTGTCCTCTGGGCGGTCCACACAGTGGTGACACCCGGGCGTCGCTTCCACACGAATCCGGTGCAGGTTCGAGTGAAGTTTAGTATTTGTTTAAATAATTCACAAATTGATTTCTATTTTTATATGATTGAGTGTCTAAACAACTAGACAATATGTGGAAAAATTAAAACATGTGTGATCTTGGTAAAATTTAACTAAGAATGTTATTGTAGTATTGATAGCTACCTCAAAGAAGCTGGTCGAAATGACCGGCTCAATAAATTTTCTGCCAAATATGTATTGTAAAACATTAGAATGTGTTATATCCGCATGTAAATGGAAAGCAAAGTGACTGTATTCTGTACCAAAATCTAAATACTTTTTAAACTTAATACTGGCTAACTGCGCGAAACCAAAACATAAAAATAAAAGTAGATAAGTATATAAATATCGAAAGTCAATTATTTATTTTTTACACCACTTGCTCGATAATGTCTTTTTATATATCATACAACCATCGCACCTCGCAGTGCTCGGGATTTAATTATATAAATCCCTCACCGGTGTTCGGGATTAAACCTTCTTTTCATTCGGAATCAAACGATTTTTTTAGTCTTATTTGTTGTTTAGTACACAAAAAGAAGCACAGGCAATTATCCAAGTGTTAGACCACTATCTCACCAGGTGATAAGCGATAATGTGGTCGTCGATGGTGCATGTTTGCCTAGAAGTAACCTTTTCACTCTTGACTTACATATTCCAATGTTGTAGCTATCAGAAAACACAGACTCCGGCAGAGTTTCCACTCGTTAGCTGTACGCACAATGAATGTGTTCCCAAAACGTTTTGGGTCCGATGAAGATACGGGTTTGGCGAACCTAAATTTTGCAATTCCGGTGTACACTCCCCGAAATGTAAACAATAGAAAATCGACAGACTAGTAACTCGGCGCCAATGCTCAAGACTTTATCCCCTAGTCACATAATCTACTATTATTGTAATCCCAGTTGAAAAATCTAGTTTCACTTAGGCGTAAGTTATTCTTAAATTACACTGCCCCAAGATTGTCGACGGCGCGTACTGTTTCACGCGCGCCTCAAGGAGAAGTCAGCAAACCGTAGGGGCAGAGTCGAAGCCTACTAGGGCCAAGGGTCTAATTCTGAAAGGAAGACTCGGCCCTGGTACGAAAGGCAACGAAAAAACAGGAGTGGGTTTTTAGTCAGTAAAAGTCTGACACTATCCGCCCGCCCAAGAGCGGGAGATAACATAAGATGATTTTCCCACCGAAAAAAAAAACTGTCCTAAGATTAAAAAGACTCGAACTAATTTTTTTTTAAAGTGGCAACCCTAAACCCATCGAGTATAGGTCGTAAAACTGTTTTACTTTTTCTGTAGTCCAGTCTTGATATAAAAGTATGTATGGAGTAGCAGCTGCGTCTCATTTTGCGTAATTTGTTGGACGTAATTACACGTCAACGTCCATCGCTCCTTTTATACGTATAAAATGACTGCAGTCTTTTAAATGAACTGTCTATCAAAAGGAGTAGAAATGAGCGAGTATTGGGTATTGTGTAAAAGAATGAAAAGTTCGATAATTTACACGTACTTAGTACCTTTTTTGAGAGCAGCGGTGGCCGAGTGGCAACAGCCCCGACTTACGAGTTGTAGAGAACACAGATTATCTTTCACTTAATCTGTTCCTTTTGTTTCCACATAAGTAAACTAAAGATTAACTTGTATCTAAATCAATATTTTTATTTTATATATTTTTTTAATAATATGGAGCAGTGGTGGCCGAGTTGTAACGGCCCAGCCAGGCGCATTACTTTGTGTAATTTTATCATCACCACTGCTCTCAAAACGGTGAAGGAAAATATCGTGAGGAAACCAGCATGTCCTAGAACCAAAAATTCAAAGACATGTGGCATCCATGAATCCGCATTGGGCCCGCGTGGTGGATTACGGCCCATTGCCTCTCCTAGAGAGGAGGCCTGAGTCCCAGCTGTGGGAACATTATAAGGCCGACTATGCTATGCTATGCTACCTTTTTTTCACTAACCCGTATTGTTCCACTGCCAGGCAAAGTAATCTTTCCATTACTTCCAATGATCACGATTCCTGTCTTCCTCTTTCCAATTTCCAAAGAACTGATATAAATATTGCATTCGAAAATTAATTATTTACTAATATTAATTAATTGATTAATATAAACCGTCAATTTTAAAATTTTACACCACCTTCTCGATAATGTCTTTTTATATATCATACAACCATCGCACCTCGCAGTGCTCGGAATTTAATTATATAAATCCCTCACTGGCGTTCGGGATTAAGCCTTAGCAACCCATCTTTGGGACGCACTCAAGTGTTGCAACAACGAACGGTCCTGTGCGTCTCGCATTAATCGCATTCCCGCGACTCTTACCAGGTCATCGGTCCACTTTATAGGGGCTTTCCAACGCTGCATCTTCCGGTGCGCGATCGCCACTCCAGAACCTTTCGGCCCCATCGACCATCTGTTTTATGAACAATGTGCCCTGCCACTGCCAAAGAATCGCAGTTCGTTATTAATTTATAATTATTATTTATTATCAGCGGTACGCCACCCGTATCACCCGATAAGGATCGTGGGATTACAATGGATGGAATTCATTTTAAAATCTACATCATTATTCCATTAAATTCATATTATTATTAATTCAATTCAATTCATTTCTAGATCCAAAAAAGTTTAGCAAATTTTACACACAATGTTAAAAATTATAATACAATAAAATTCACAATAATAATAAATGTCAAAAATTAAAAATACAATACAATAAAATTCATGATAAATGTCCGAAATTTATAAAATTATTTAAGTAAAACGCAATCCTAAAACTGTTATTTATGAACCCCCAATTTGACGACATGGTTGGTGCAGTGGTTGAGCGATTGCCTGCTGCGTTGCGTGTCGCGGACTCGATCCCCGCACGGAACAAATACTTGTATGACCTACAGATACGTGGTTCCGGGTCTGAGTGATTTATGTAAGTGAGTTTAAGAGATGTATATGAATGCACCCGCAATACAAAAGCCATTCAGCATTAGCATAAGCATAAGCATAATCAGCCTTTTAATGTTCCCACTGCTAGGACTCAGGCCTCCTCTCTAAGAGAAGGAATGGGCCGTAAACCACCACGTGGGCCCAGTGCGGGTTGGTGGATGTCACATGTCTTCGAATTTTTGGTTCTAGGACATGCCGGTTTCCTCACGATGTTTTCCTTCACCGTTTTGAGAGCAGTGGTGATGAAATAATTTACACAAAGTAATGTGCCTGGTTGGGTTTGAACGCGCGTCCTACAACTCGTAAGTCGGGGCCTTTACCGCTCGGCCACCACTGCTCTCTCGGCCACCACTGCCCAGCATTGAACATACTAAAAAGAGATGGAAAGATATAGTTTGTCCCACAAAAAGCACAAAACCTGCTTTTACAGCCAAATTTTATATATTTCTGGGACTACTACTCTATATCAGACTAAATGCAAAAGCAAACATTTATTCCCTAAAATTATGTAAATTACAAGAAAATTCACAATTCTCTTCATTTGAAGATACAAAGAAGTTATTAGTTGTACTAAAATAAAGATTTTATTGTACTTTTTATTATGATTAGTTAGTTTAGTCAATATACTAAGATTTTAAGCAAGTAAGATTTTTATACTATTTACACCTCTATAAAAAATAAAAATAATAATAATAAAAAAACTATAAAAAAAAAATATACCTATAATAAAATAGTCATCTAATAGGTATGTATATGTTACCTTTATGTAATATACATAATATTTTTTTGTAATATAATTACTGGGATTATTTAGTTATAATATTTTACCTTTTCTCGCCTGAAACACAGTATGACCTAGTTCAGGCATTTAATTAACACTTGTGAACTTGACATTGAAATTTTATTATTATAATTTTATTATTCCATTTATTTATTTTATATACATACTTATTATATTTTTAAATATTTCTTAAAAAAAAACACTAAAAAAACATTTAAAAATATAAAAAATAGTAGCCCACCGGCATCGGGAACAGAGTTCAAGCTGCCGGCGGTCAGGGCTCCTGATTTTATTATTGTTATTATTCCTAGGGTGGGGCAACATTTTTTAAACGAAAAAGAAAAAAAATGTTGTGGCTATGTGAATGTTGAGATATTCCGTGACAATTCTCGTTCTCGGGAATCACTGGTTCCTTTGATCCATTGAATGGTTACTTTATTGTGTTCAGTGACACTCGTATATCAGCCCAGAGTTACCTGTGCGGCTGTTCTGTGCTGGCCTGAAATGGCCTGCGTTTTCCAACAAACTAAATTACTTATCAAATAGTTTGTTCAAGAAAGTATTATATCATAAATTACGTAACTAGCATTTTTATTTATGTGTTTTGTGCTTATTTATAAGAGAAAACTTTTCATTTTTGTGAAAGTAATGCTAATTTTTGATCAAACTACTACTGCCATCTATTGGCGAGTAGAAACATTAGAACAGTTTTTACTTGAAAAGATATTGCAGCCATATATGTTTCGGTATAGGTACTCTTGATTAACACTTTCCTGCTTATTCCTAAATTTATGGTCCCTGATTTCAACCAATTTCACACAATCGGAGGTGATACTTCTTATTTATTACCTATTGAAAATTTTTTGTCCGCAACTTCATCCGTATGAATGCTAGTTATTACGGATGTCGGAAATCGAAGACAAAATAGCTTATGTTCTTTCTTGAGGTTCAAGCTTACTCCTTACCGAATTTCATCAAAATCGATTCAGTAGTTTAACCGTGAAAGTGTAACAGACACACATACTTACTTTTACATTTTTAATTAGTTTATGAATGTACATTTAAGTCGAATATGTTTCAAAAAAATAATGTGTGATTCTTTCAAAAATAGAACAAAGAATAGAAAAAAAATTGCAGAATAAACAGTCTAGCCTTCTTACTGAAATTATTATACTGATACTCGTATCTTTGCGTGGGACCAGTAGCCTTCGCTTTTAACTTTTACTTAGCTTGAGTCTACGACTCCCCAAGCAAGACTTTGGACTTTGAGACTCACTGAGGGTCAACAGTGCTCTAGATTAAGTTAAACTCAAGTTCATCTATCAGTGTCCCCTTCTTCTTCCAGGTTGGTTCTCAGCATGCGGCTGCCGCGGCGGGGCTCTGGCGGCGCCACGGGGCTCCATTGCAGCGCTGCTGCGGGCACGTGCCTACGCCCTCGTGTCACCGCGTGCCATCTCTGCGTACCGAGCGCGGCCGGCCTCCGGTAAGTAACTGCTATCCTAGTAGAACGCCTTATGTGAAATGGTTTTTTCGCGATTTTACTGGCATTAAGCATATCTACTAATGTCAGAAGGTTAAAAAATATCTTGGAATAAAACATAGACAACTTACTAAAGCAGTAGAGAAAACAATAAAAAAAAAAAAAACGGTGGTAGCAGGCACAGTAAGATGGACTAAGGGAATATTCGAAATCATCACCACGGCCGAGGAACGCAAATTGTAACTGAAGGAACAGGTGAGTTTTAGTCGGTAAAAGTCTAACGCTCTCTCGCGTTATTTGATGATTTTCCACCAAAAAAAGAACACATTGAGATGGACGAAGACTTATAAAAGACAAATTTCTGACAGCGAATTCACTTGCGTGAAAGTAGCACCAGTTTGCGTGAAATTGGCCTGGCTTTTACCTTAACACATACAATGTATTAAATCTTTACTCCAATTTTAAAAAAATTCCAAATACTACCCTTCCAACTACAGCTGTTTTACGATGTTTTAACATCTTATGATTCCCTGGTACCACAGAGAGCGGGCGTGTAGGAGCGCAGTACGAGCGGGCGGCGGCGCGGCCCGGAACTCCGCTGCGTCTGGCTGGCGTATTCGCAGACGGCAGCAAAACGAAGGCGCCCAAATACGCTCAGCTCATCGATCCGCAGGGAAACGTAAGTATCTAGCTTTATATGTACCTATAGAAATCAGAAATTTTTATTTCAAATTGACCAGTTACAGGCACTTTTGAATTGTCAAAATGTCGGTTAGTCAAAAAAAGCTTAATTTCACGTTCCAATTCAATCTCTATGGAGAAGAACGTGCAAGAAACTCCATGGACACTCATCATAACAGGAGTTACATAAATGCACTTACTGATGATACTGCGATCCTAGTAACATGTGGATTTTGTGGATATCTTAATGTGATAATTTAATATTTTTTTTGATGAATATATTGATAATGTATACCGTTTTTAAAAAAATCGTACATTTTGATACAAGTGAAGAAAATTTGTCATTGCGACCGAGGCGGACTTTGCCCGAGCCGCAGGTGAGAGTGTTATGGAGCCGAGTGTTGTTGTTGACGTTTTTCAATACACTTACCGGTTGACCGGACCGACGCCTCGTGGGATTCGCTTAGCGCCCAGCCTGGCGGGGCGAGATCACACACTTTTCCGCACTAGTGCTAGAACAGTCATTTGCGTACCTAAAAGAGGTAGGGATAAGAGCGGGTTTTCGAATAAGTGTATTTATTAAAAAAAAAAAACAATTATAAGTCGAATATAAAAAATATACCTAATTTAAAATCTAATTTTATCCGCATAATCAGAGTAAACATAGAACCAAACTTAGAGGTCATTCCCAATAATATAAGAACCTATTATATTTTACTTATTAATTTTAGAACAAATGAACGCTTAAACCCACAAAGAAAAAATATCGATAGAAGAACACAGAGGTGCTTTATATATAAATAAGTATTTGCGCTGAAAAAGTGAAACCTATTCAGCCAGGTAGTCCTGAACATATATCATATCATAATTCACAACTTTCACACAACGCCATCTAGTCCCAAGCTAAGCAGACTTGTGTTATGAGTACTAGACAATTGATAAACGTACATATTATAGATAAATTACACCCAGATATAGAACAAATGATCGTGCTTATCACACAAACATTTATCCTGGGTTTTTTTTTCCGGTAAGAAAATCATCTTATGACATCCCCCGCTCTTGGGCGGGGCAGGAGATAGTGTCAGACTTTTATTGACTAAAAACCCACTCCTGTTCCTTCGTTGCCTTTCGTACCAGGGCCGAGTCTTCCTTTCAGAATCAGACCCTTGGCCCCAGTAGGCTTCGACCCTGCTAGGCCCCTACAGTTGCTGACATCTCCTTGAGGCGCGCGTGGAACAGCACGCGCCGTCGACGACTTGGGCTCGGTCCGGACGGTTACCGGACGGTCGGACGGTGTGCCACCCATTGCTCGCCGTCCGCAAGCCCGCGCCTACGGTGGCCGGAAATCAGGAAGCGACAGCAGACATTTGTCCTGGGTGGGAATCGAACCCACGACCTACGGCATAGCAGTTAGGGTACTACTAACACTAACTACTAGACCATTAGGCCAGTCGATATACCTATAAGAGTAATGATTTTCTGAAACTTCTCTCAATATTTTCAATAAATGTTGATGAAATGTTCGACATAATGCTGCGCGCTGGTTGGTAGTAGGAAATAAATAAGTTCCTACGCTAACCTAAGCTCATAAAATTTACAAAACAAAAGACAAACAATAAATATGCCAAAGAAATAGACTTCTCGCAAAACGGAAAGAAAATAAATCATGAACACTGACTGGGTTTCAGACGGAAGTTGATTAGTTTTTCAAACATCGTGTGTAGTTAAATTTTCAAAAGACTCCATCTTTACATAAAAGTTTTAAAAGGCCCTTCTTTGAATATATGCCAAGGAGTGGAATTCCTTGCCGGAGTCTGTGTTTCCTGATAGCTACAACTTAGGAGTCCTTAAGTCAAGAGTGAATAGGCTACTTCTAGGCAAGCGTTCTCCATCGTCGACCACATCATCGCTTACCATCAGGTGAGATGGTGGTCAAACGCGAGCCTATCAATAAATTAAAAAAAAATCTTTACATAAAAATTAAAAAAGGCTATTCTTTGAATATATAAATTTTTTTAAGGTTCCGTACCTCAAAAGAAAAAAAACGAAACCCTTACAGGATCACTTTGTTGTCTGTCTGTCTGTCAAGACCCTTTATCTCGAGAACGCGTGAAGGTATCGAGTTGAAATTAAAATCATATACTCAGATCTGCGGTCCCTTGAAGCTGTGAAATAATCAAACTTCAGGGTTAACGAAAAAAAAGATACGACCGTTTATGTCGCAAAAAATGTATATTTCGACACTCTCAAGGGAATCAAAATTCATAGGGTACTTCCCATTGACCTAGAATCCTGAAATTTGCACAATTTGCCTCGCACTTGCCCGGTTTTTTAATTCGTATAAACTAGTGCTTGACAGCGATCCCACCTGATGGTAAGCAGTGATGCAATCGTTGATGGTGAATCGCACTAGTTAATTAAGAGCCTATTCACCCTAGCTTTGAAGATAATGGTGCTTAGTCCGGACCGTACAAGTGTTAACAACGTAAGGGTCACTCGCCGTACTTCAGGATGTCCGATGGTAGAAATGTGGTGGCGGAATCAAGTCAAGTAATTTAGCTGCGCTACAAAGTGCATCCTGTAAAATACCGAAAGGCATTCGTAACAGAACCCTGAACACATTATTAAATTGGATACGTACAGCATTATGAGACCTCTGCACAACACTTTACGCTCCCTATCCAGATCCAAATCGTCCTTCAGGTCATCTGTTACCTATTGCTTTGTGTTTAAAGGCATGTTCTCGTTTAGAAGCCACCAGTTCTTTGGCTCGTCACGTCCGCGGCGACCTTTGCTCCTGATATTTATGGCAGCCTAGTACTCGGGACTTCCTATAGTCTAGACTTTAGTGAAAGCAACCTAAATAGTTCGGAGTTTCCGTTGTGCAATCACTTGGAATAATAAATAAATATGTTTATTTTAAAAGGTTGATGAAAAATAAAAAACTGGACAAATGCGAGGCGGACTCGCACCGTGAGGGTTCCGTACAAACTTACATATATAAACCGTTCAATTCCCGAATGGAATCTCGAAGATTTTTCCGAATGGCAAAAAAAAAAAAAATTGTGATATAACAACAAATTTACAATTTTCAAATTTATTTTTACACCTGAGCTATAAGACCTTGCTTTATGCAAAATTTCAGGATTCTGGGTCAACGGGAAATACCCTATGAATTTTGATTTCTTCGACAGTGTCGAAATATACGTTTTTTGAGACATAAACAGCTGTTTCTTTTTTAGAAATTTGATTTTTTTACAGCTTCAACAGACCGCAAACTTGAGTATATGGTTTTAATTTCAACTCAATACCTCCACGCGTTCCCGAGATAAAACAGACAGACAGCCAGACGGACGGACCACAAAGTGAATCTATAAGGGCTCCGTTTTTATTTTATAAGTCTGCGACCCCATTATATAAATGAAATACAATCCCATCAGATAATCCCATTTATTTATTTATAGCACCACACCCCCATATTTAATCGCTCTAACGGTAAAACCAAATTAATTTCTACTAAATCAAATGACCCAACACAATAAATATTGTTGAGACTTTGAGACCACTTACAGTACTAATGCCATCTAGTGACGTAAAAGATTAACAATCGCACATTAATCCGTTAAAATTTAAATCAATTGTGCGGAGAATTACGACCACTAAGGACCATATTTATGAGGATTTATGCACCAATTGAATCTGTGACAAAATATAATTACCACACAATACAGTAATAGGTAACGCCGGGTTTAAAGCTGTCTTCTTAAAACAAATAGACGGATAGACAGGAGCTACATCGGTTTTATAGTCTGGCCGCGTAATGAATATTGTGCCGTTAGGGATAGGAGGGAGCGATTTAGAGTCTAGCTTAGTTTCACATTTTTATGTTACCCTGGTAGTCTTCTTTTGTGTATTTATGTGCAAAAGAACGCTATTCGTAGTTTTAATATAATTTATAACGTATTTAGGTTAGAGTTAAATTGCTTAAATATTAGTGTTTTAAACTAGATTTTTTTTTTTTGTTAAATAATATACCAAGTAGCCCTGGTTGCCTGTTACCTGTTCAGAGCCCGGACATTACTGTCAAACTTAATTATGCAGTAGCATTGGTTCAGCAATAGATTTGATAGGATTACAAACGAATTATATGTTTTACTTGGAAAAGTATTGTAGGTCTAATTAAGTACTAGGTACTCAAATTCTGGTCAACTGATGGTTTGTCATTATAACCATACCTCTTAAGACTCCTGGGCTCCTAGTAATCCCTCAATCACAAATTTTTCTGTACTTTTTTTTTACACAAAACAACGATTTGTAAAGGTTTGGTGGCTATTATGAAACCGGAAAACAAACCTCGTAAAAAAAACAAACTGGAAAGTTGATTTATAAGTTCAGAACATTTGTTGCACTTCCTTTCAAGTGACTGTTATGACTTTACGACTTCCGCAGGATACAGCCGGCACATTTTGTTTTCCTTAGGCCTATTGTCCACGGACGCGTAGTTTCACGCAGGCGTACACCAAGCGTATAATGACGAATACGCGTCTGTAAAGCTACGCGTCCGTGTAATGAAGTAGGACTTAGACTGGATTTTGAAAGGCAACATTTCGCCAATAGTACAGTCATTCAATGTTTTAGTTTTTGATTTATTCATAGTCAGGAGTTTTAGCGGGAATTTTTCGAGGGAAGTATAGTGACTGTTTTAATTATTCGCAAATTTATTTCTTGTGGATATGGTGATGTAAAATTGATGTAGTTTTGTAACTATGTACTCCTTAAAAAAAAATTTTTACAAAAAAAAACCGACTTCACAAAAAAAAACACTAAAAGGATCAAAATAACTTCAATTTCGGAAGTCGGTGTTAAATAACGAAGAGACAAAACTATTATAGAAACACTGACTTCCGAAATTAAAGGTATTTTGCACTTTTCAGTGTTTTTTTTTTTTACTTTGAAAGCGGTTGTATTTTATTTTGTAAAGGGTTTTTTTTTATTTGTTTGGTGAATTTAAAAACGAATGGCAGTTTATGGCCAGACGTTCTTTTGTTTCTATTTTCTACTTGATAAATTATTTTCTTTTTTAAATTACACAATCAATTTCAACATAATTATTTAAAAAAATAAATTATCTACTGGGGCCATGGGTTCGCTTCTGAAAGGAAAATCCAAAGTCCTGGAAAGCAAGGCAAAGAAGACTTTGTTATTTTTTTAGGATTTCGTACACAACGGAACCCTATTACTAGCCTCCGTTGTCGGTTCGTCCGTCTGTTATTTATTTTTCAAATTGATTATACGATAATGCTACCGCGACCCTCTTACATCTTGGACTACACCCCGCTCGCGTTCTCCATACAACAACATACTAGTACTTTACATCACTACTAATATCTATTAATCAAGTAGATCGACCACGTACATTAAAAAGAAAGGCTCGCTTGAACCTGCCTGAACTAAGGGCTTCGACAAACTTGCTATTAATCGATCCCAGACGATCGATGGGACGTTTGTCGAATGTAATTATGTTTGCGATTATTTTTGTGGAGATCTACTTTGTAGATATCGTGCTTGAAGATAAATCTATTTGCTTTGACGTTGGAGATTATAGATAATAATAATAATATGTTTTTAAGGAAATATTTAAAAATGTATAAAATATGTATTAAAATATAAATAAATATAATAATAATATATTTATTCCAAAACTATCACACAACGCCGTCTAGTCTCAAGCTAAGCAGAGCTTGTGTTATGGGTACTAGACAACTGATAAACATACTTATAGATTTCTAAATACATACGTATACAGATAAATTACACCCAGACACAGAACAAATAATCGTGTTCATCACACAAACATTTGTCCTGGGTGGGAATCGAACCCACGACCTCCGGCACAGCAGTCAGGGCCACTAACATCTAGACCAACAGGCCAGTCGAAGATCAGTGGTACCTACTCAACCTATGGTCCGCAAGAGCTAAAGGACCTATTACACTACGCGATATTCAGCACACTTTATTTAGACTGTCTTATTTTTTGTTCTATAATATCGAATAGTGTAATAGACTCTTATAGTATGGTCGTGCTAAAGTTTATAATAATAATAATAATAGTCCTCATCTCCGGCT